>OX123197.2:41789444-43187861 GCA_944739405.2 Euclidia mi | reverse complement strand
TGCATCCAAGACTTGGAGCCAGGGGTCCGCTTACTAGTCTAACCCGATTTGACAGAATATTTACTTTTCCATGAAGCGACTGCCGCCTGACCTCTGCAACCTAAAGGGATAGCTATATTCCAAGGTTTAGACCACTGTCAGGATATTTGAGGGTTCTGACTCCCCGTAGCGACTGTCAAAGATCTTCATGACAGCCGGGACCGACGGCTGAACATGCTCTCTGAGGCACAGGGCAAGCGATAATTAACAATTTAATATGCACTTAACTTCGAAAAGTCCTTGGTGCATGCCGTTGATTCGAACCTGATACCTTCTGCATGGCAGTCAGTTGGTATCTCCACTAGGCTATCGCTGCCACTATTGAAAGACAGTCGTCATCGTGCTACTGTCAAATATCTTCATGACAGCTGGGATCCACATCTTAACATGCCTTCTGAAGCACAGGGCAAGCAATAACTAACGAATTAATATGCACAATATATCACATACATAACTTCGAAACATCCTACAGAACTTCGAAAAGTCATTAGTGCAAGCCTGGATTCGAACGCAAGACCCTCTGCGTAGCAGTCTGTTGGTCTCTCCACTAGGCTATTGCTGCACCTTTTTATCAATTCAATATATAGCTATAAATAAATTTGCTGTGCCCTAACGGAGTTTCATGTTTTAACTAAATGTAATATTGTAAGAGCTTTGTAACACAAGAAAGCAATAAAGCATTTTTATTTGAATTTTGATTATAGGAAAAGACAATTTGAGGACAAAAATGCAAGTGAAAGAATAAGAATCAGTGATGGAAAAAGAACAAATTTTTTTTCTCGACAAGACTTCTCTTCTCAATCTGCGTGGCATAAGTTTATGTGGTATGTCACAATAAACCGGCGTGGTAAAGCAACAGCCCTAAGGAATATAATTAGAAAAAAGAAGAAATTGAATAATTTGAAAGAAGCAATTGTCTCTCTGAAAGAACAAGATGAATTTACTGCTGCACAGTATTTGCAGGTTTCTATATATATCAGCTATGTAATAATTTATGACCCTGAATTTAGCAGATAGCAGACAAAATAAAATTTCAGATAGGGATATCTACAAGCAAAATTAAGTTCTTCAGGTTTACCAAATTGGAAATCGTTTGTCAATTTACCTACAGGTGATAATAAACTAATTATTGGATTTTATAAGATATAATAATTTTAAATTAAATATTAAATTTTAGGAAACTCACCGTTTTTCCTATTGCTTCATAAATCTGAAACTTTCAAATTTAGTTTATTTTTGGATTCAAATAGGGTGATTTCAGTTATTTTCTTTAATTTTGGCCTAGTGCGTTATGACGTATACCTGCGTGTAAAGTTATTATTATTAATAAACGAAAGAAGTCATCTTTTCGCCTTAAGAGATCTTAAGACGATATTTTTTAAATTTTAAATTTGTGTCTCTGATCGTTACATATCCTTACCTTTTTATTTTTTTGAAATTTTGTTGGCGGATATCAAAGTTAAAATAATTAAAATCAAAATCAAAAAATGTCGTCTTCATTTTTTAAAAATCTATGCATGATATATCCCGTATATTTTATTTTCTCATTTATTTATTCTCAATAAATATTACTAAATAAATAAGAAAATAAAAAGTCCGAAATATATTAAGTTTAGATTTTTTTTTAAATTAAGACTTTTTTATTTTGATTTTAATTATTTTAACTTAGATATCTGCCAGCAAAATTTATTTTATCTGCTATCTGCTAAATTCAGGGTCATAATAATTTTGATGGTCAGGTATACATTTTTAGAACTGTTTGTAAAAATAAAATATCATAATTAAGAAAATGAATTAACTTTCAGTAAATTTAAACCAATGAATGAAATGAGATTTTTACACTATTAATGTTGTAGGTAAAAAATAATTGTTTTAAAGCTAATGAATTTTTAGTAAAGTCAAATATCACATGTTATGATGTATTGTTATATTAGGTTTTCTAATTTCTCGACACTTCGAGAAATCTCGAGCTTCGAAAAAAGCTCGAGATTTCTCGACTAAGTGTTCCCGGAAATTCTCAAACATTCGAGAAATATATAAATAAATAAGATAATTAATTAAATTAATGGTAGAACTACTCATGTATTAATATTTTTTTTCGAACGCCCGATTTTTTTTTTTCGTAGTATTTCGGTTATTATCACTTATTTTTTGTATAACTGCAAACATTTTGCAAAACCGACATGAACATTGAATTTATTCTTTAGGTATTTATTCTGGAGTTATCTTTTCAGTACTTGGATGAATGATTAAAATGGATTAAATAAATGGATTTTACCTCTAGCTATGGTTTGGTTTTATTCCCATATTCCTTTTATTTCAGGACTTACCTCCACACGTACAAGAACTGATTTCACGAATGAAAAATCGAAAGACAACTCAAGCATTTCCCAGCCGCTTGAAAAATTTTGCTCGCACACTTCATTTCCACTCACCAGCTGCATACAATGTACTTCGAAAAAGATTTCTAAATTGTTTGCCTGCTCCTCGAACTCTTAACAACTGGATCTGTACAAAACAGTATAAACCCGGAATTTCCGATGATGTAGTCAGACATATTTCTACTATTGTAGAACAACAATCAAAAAAGGGTACAAATCTTGTTTTCAATCTAACTTTTGATGAGATGCACATCAAAAGACATCGAGAGTGGGATAGAAATACCCACTCTTGGAAAGGTTTAGTTGATTTGGGAGGTCAACTACAAGAATATGAAAATAATGGCGAGTTAAAAATTGCTAGTAAGGTTTTAGTTTTTATGCTAGTAAGCATAAACGGCAGATTTAAAGCTCCCGTAGCCCATTATCTCATTAATTCTTTAAGTGGCGTAGAAAAATCGATACTTATAAGTGACCTGCTCATAAAATTGTATGAAAACAATATAAATGTTGTAAGTTTAAGTTTTGATGGCGACAAAGCTCACATAACTGCTTGTGAAGCTTTAGGCGCACACCTTAATTACGGACAGAGACATTACTTTAAACCCTTTTTTGACCACCCCAGTGACTCTCATCCTGTATACATTTTCTATGACCCGTGTCATTGTTTGAAACTAGTCAGAAATTATTTTGCCACTAAAGGCCCAATTATAAACAACGGCACTTCTTACATTGACTGGAAATACATTAAGTTTTTAAACGATAAGCAATTAAATGAAAAACTGCACTGCGCGTGTAAGATAAAAAACAGACACGTGGACTTCCACAGGGAAAAAATGAAAGTCTTTTTGGCAGCCCAGGTATTAAGTAACAGCACCGCAAGTGCTTTGAACTTTTTAGAATTCGATTTAAAAGAAAACGAATTCTTTGGTGCTTCCCACACCGCTAAATTTTGTAAAATTATTAACGACAGTTTTGATCTCTTAAATGTAAGAAATAAATTTTGTAAAACGCCAGGCCACTTAAACGTTAACAAATCGAATATTGAAGATATTAAAATAAAAATTGACGAATACATTAAATAGGTATATTGAAATGCTTGAAATCGAAATACCAGTTAAAGGTTCCGAAGGAAACAATTTTCCTCGTAACGTCAGAAAGTCCGTTCTAGAGAGCACATCGGTTAGTACTGGATTTCTTGGGTTTATAATATGTTTGACTAATTTATATAACTTATCAAAATATTTAATAGATAATCATTTTGTTGACTATTTTTTAAGTTACAAGATCCCGCAAGATCACGTGGAGATGTTTTTCTCCAAAATCCGGCGTATGAATGGATTTTGTAATAATCCTACATCAACGCAATACTTATCCGCCTATAAAAAATTGCTTTGCAACAATTTATCTATAGATGTATCTCAGTCTGCTAATTGTATCCCTTTAGATGATACAACACTTATGAGCCAAGACTACTCGATAGAAGATACCTACCAAAAGTACTGTAAATCAAAACAATATTAATATGCCAGAGAGTATAAGTGCGCCGGAAATTAAAGACTTGATTGGTAAAAATTACATTCTTATTTGGGAACATGATTATAGTCTATCTATGTCTTCAGAGTATTCTGAAGAAATAATTAAGCACATATCTGGTTACATAGTAAAAATTTTAAAAAATAAAATACATTGTGCGAAATGCCGTGATATTTTGGATGGACCAAAAATTTATAATTTGGAAACGAATTCAGGTAATATTGCAAATAACTCGGACAATAAATCAAAACTAACTTTAATAAAAAATCGTGGAGGTTTACATTTCGCATCTGAAGACGTTATTTGCATTTGCAAAATCACAGAAAAAGCAATAAGGCAATGTACCGATTTATTAAAAAGAAATGTTAACAAATTTTTAGTAAATGAAACATTAAAATCTTTACCGCCCTGCATTTTAGATGATGAAGACCATTTTTTAGAACAAGAGCCTCTCCATGATCATCGTTATCAATTAATTTTACAAATCATACAAAAATACATCGATCTCCGATTAAAACATGAGAGTGATGTACAAAACGACGCAATCCGAAGAGTTAGAATGATGAACAATAAATTAACCATATTTCAGGGTCAATAATTATTAATCATACACTGCGTTTTCATACGTTGAGAATGTTGAGATAAATAATTAAAAATTAATTTATACTGTATCAGCTGTGCCCGCGATGTCGTTCGCGTGAATGTTGGGATTAAAATAGTACCTAATATAGATAATACATTGCACTACTAGTCGACCAAGCCAACTAGACGAATGTCAACGTGACAAAATTCAACATAATTCAACAATTATAATCCAGATATTATTTATCGTAACGTGCGAACGCGGCGTGTGAACGTACAATGCGCCTGCAATCGGTACTAGGAATTTCTGGAGTATAATTATTGAATTATGTTGAATTTTGTCACGTTGACATTCGTCTAGTTGGCTTGGTCGACTAGTAATAGCGCAGTAGCCCTCACCCAATCTCTGCCCTCACCGAGTGTTGTGGGTTGGATTCTCATCCTATTTAGGTGTATGGGAGCTACTCGTTCCTACATGACCTTTTTCTAATTTTTATTGTGCAATTTTGTCCGCGTGATTACAATGCATAACCATGCCAAATTTCAGCTCTCTAGTCTCTAGTGCTTATAGTTTTCGCGTAAAACCGCGGACAGACAGACTTGCCGGAACTACAAGAGTTCCTTGTAGTTTACAACGGAACCCTAAAAATAGGGAGCCCAAAATAAATTAGACAAAATCGATTAAATAAGCTATTTTCAGCCCACCTGAAAAATTTCGAATTTCTCGACTTATCGGCTCTTATTTTCTCGTCCAGAGTTAGGCCAAATTTCCCGAAAATTCTCGCTTCGAGAAATCTCGAACAGAAACCATTTGTAATTAAAAATATTATTATTGTATTTTTGTACAAGAACGCTCGATTTTTTTTATTCTGGAGTTATCAATAATTGAGTAGGTAATTCTACTATTGTAGAACAACAATAAAAAAGGGTACGAAGGGTAAAAATAAAGCTCATTTTTATCAAGTCCATGTTGAAAAAGATAATTATTTTATAAAAGAAATGTTGTTAAAAGTAAGATACATTCTTTCCTATTTTCAAAGAAGCTTTGTTTATATTCAATATGTTTATTTTCAATAGTTGAATAGTGAACAATTTTAAACAAAATAAAACCATATTATTGTTTTTACTTATTGTATTATTTACAATATCATCTTTTATGAGTACACATATAATACAACATTGTTATTTATTTTTATTTGCTATTACAATGACATAACATAATACATATGAAAATGATTTGGTTGCTAAAGTTACATAGAAATGATATAATAATAATTATTTACAAGAATATTGCTACATAGATGGTTGTCTTAAAACTAGATATGTACATCATGTTCTGCTTAAATTGGGCATGCAAGTGTTAATAGAAAATACAAGTTGATAAAGGCACATACATTTACATAATCTCTCTATTAGCCATTTTACAGATTAAGTTCATTTTTTAATATTAAATAAGTTTTTGTTGGTTCTTCAAGTCTTTCTTTGGCTAGCCAACTTTTGATCTAATTTCAATAAAACACCTGGAATTTGAGACCGACGGCCGGTTGGCGTAGAGGGAGTGTAAGCGACTGCTATGTCGATGGTCGCGGGTTCGATTCCCGCTCAAGTCAAATATGTATGTATAATATGTATGTATTTACAAAAAAAAGTATATATGTATGTTTATCCATTATCTAGTAAGTACCCATAGTACAAGCTCTGCTTAGTTTGGGACTAGATGGTGTTGTGTGAATGTGGTAGAATATTATTATTATTTCCTTTATTCAGCATTAATCAAATTTTAGTTACATTTTTAAATATATAATTTACAAAAAAATACATTTATTATTATTATTATGAAACCACTGTCTGCCATAATGCTATCCCCAGAAGTACAAATATCAAAAAGCTTGCTACATTCTCCTATTTGCGTGTCACTAACTGAACTAGCATATATATATACCTGAACTATATGTTATAAGACCACCTGGTGAGGCAGCAGCTAAAAATTTTAGAGTATTCTTGTGCTTATAAGTACTGAATGTGGCTCTTTGGTTTTTGGGCTGGCTACACTTTTGTACTTCTATTTCAGTTCAATCTAGTATTAGCCTTGTTGAAGGATAATATTTTTTAACCATGTTTTACACAAATAAAATATCATTTCATTTCATTTAAACTATCAGGCATATAATAATCCACTAAACAGCGGTTAGGCCAAATGTCTATTAAGCTCCAGATATCTATCTAACAAAGTTTATCCAGGTCACTATAATATTTTACACTTTGGCTTAACTCACACCAAACATTTTGCCTCATTCAGAATCAGTTTTATTTCTTCTAAGCTTCATGAATAGTATAAAAAACTGATCCTCTACCAACAAGGAAACAACTCTACTCCAATGGTAGTTAATATCATGAGCCATAGGCAAAAGAGCCCCGAAAATTAAATTAAATTTAACCAATGAGTCTCCATCATCATCCTCGCATTTTCCCGGTTGCATCCAAGACTTGGAGCCCGAGGTCCGCTTACTAGTCTAACCAGATGTGACAGAATATTCGCTATTCCACAGAGCGACCGCTGTCTGACCTCCTCAACCCTAAGGGATAGCTATATTCTATGGTATAGACCAGTGTCAGGATATTAGAGGGTACTACCTCTCCATAATGACTGTCAAAGATCGTCATGATGCCAATGTGACTAACGCTGTATAAAATAGCACTGTCTCATCAGCAAAGCTCTGTTGAGAACTATCTTAAAATATTAGGTGTTTGTGTTCCACAATTGTTCTGGTTTGGCTTAATAGATTTAGGTACTGGGGAAGAACCAAATTCTATCAGAAGCTCTTGAGATAAATTGTAGTCTTGAGACACAGTATTATCTTTTTCTAGTGGCAATATATCCTCACAATGTTGTGTGCTTGAAGGCATGTCAAGAAGCTCTTCTTGAGGTCGCGGTTTACCAATATATCTGCTCTAGCCTCGTCGTTTTCAGAAATTGGTTGTGTGTTCCATGGAAAACATGATGATACAGCACCTTTCATCAAGAATCTATGTTGGTGTTTTACTCCTGGAACAATTTGTGATTTGTATCATTACAAATTAAATAAGCAGGTATGATTACACTGTGTAAGAATTATTGGAAAATATGTATAAGCAGCTTACCTGTGTGTTTAGTTAACATTTCATAATCACTTTCTACAAAGTGTTTACCACATAACCTCGAACTTCTTGTAGGAATTAATTTTTCACGACGGATAGCTTTTAACCAAAGCCTCCAAATTTTTATATCCTTCGGTATTTGGTGCGTTTCAACTTCAGAGCATTTGGAAACAATACAGCGCGTCATTCTAACTGTTTAATGTTTTCTAAATTTGACCATAGTACAAATTCAATGTTTGGTTGTTTGGGGACACAACCATTTGACATTTGCTAACCCCACAGTAGAAAAGAAAAAGAATGTAGAGCATGCGTTGTTAAAGAGAGATGCAGGGGGCCTCTAATATTGCGTTCTCCCTCCCACCGGCGGACACGACACAGTATTGAGTTAGGTACTATTCTGCCACTCTATTCCATAGACTAATATATTATACCTGGAAATAGACTGGCAACTTTGACATTTTAGGCGACGTAAGCGCCACCTTTTTAACCTACAGGCCACTTTTTGCCGTCTGTTTTACAAAAAATGCCGCTAGAGGTCGTTTATGTGAGTCAAGTATTATAATTATAGTCAAAATTATTTTGGAAATATAAATAAAACAATAGAGAATGCTTATAAGTGACGTTTATTTTCCAAAAATCACAATATTTACAGCAGTAAGATCACAGTAAGTTATGCTAAAATCACCAAATAAAAAAAATAATGATTGATATACCCATTTATTAATTTGTTTATTATTTTATTTATTTAACTTTTCTCATTTATTTAATTTGTTTTTTATTAGTCTAAGAGCCAGTGTTACGCAGACTCACGGTATAGTAGCAAAGTTCATATTTTAATGCTAGTTAAACTAATTCATCTGCCGTAGATCAAATGGGGTTCACTATTACCATAGAGGGTTCCTTTAGGCGTGCCTAGAAGTCGAAAAGCATGAAAATCGACTTTCAAAACGTGTTCACAGCATGTCTGCCGTTTTGATATCGTAAAATATATATCTTTTTAAAACTTAATGGCAGACACTTGTTCCGGTTCCTACTATATTTTATATAATATCATAGTTTCGAAAATTTCATACAATTTGTGTTATTTTAGCAAAGCTAAAAATTATATATGTTATTTATATGTGGTTCTCTTTCACGGGTATTATGCTAATTTGTTAGAACAATAATCGGCCCTTTGGCAGGCGTACACAGAGACATAGGTCTAACGCGCAGAGGCCCTTTGAGAGTTTTAATCTAGAATGTGATGGGACACCTACTGAGGAGCCTCCATAACTGCACTATTAAGTACAGTCACGGGTTAGCCGCAACAGGGACTATTGCTACTTTTATGGAAACTAATTGAAGGGGTAAGTGGACAAAGGTGTTATCTGACTAAACTGAAAAAATCGAGTTTGTAAGCTTTCTTTTCATCTTGTAGTACATTTTTTTGTTTATATCACAGGATGAATCTAACTCATGCGTCAGTCTCTTAAATCTTTAAAATTGCGCAACGGATTATAATGTGTTTTTTTTTAATAGATAGAATGATTCAAGAGGAAGGTTTATATGTATCATACATACATAGGTAATATTGCATTGCACCCGTGCGAAGCCGGGGCAGGTCGCTAGTAATGTATAACTCTTAATTTCAATTAAAAAATATATTTAAAAACACTGTTCACATGTATTCATACTGATTCGCTGTCATTGCCAGTAAGAGTGAGAAAGTCAATATTCTGTATCTCCATTAGCATGACTGCGAAAGTATTATGTAGTCTGCCTGCATTTTAGAACCGACCTATCTGTCTGTTTTTTTGATATACATGTATAATAATGATGTAAAAACATATATAAATTGCAGCTTTGCTAAAACACTAGTTATTTGCGAAATGAAGCGTGAGAAAATCAAAATCATGCAACTTCAATAGCAGGACTGAACCAACCCATGGGTCTGTTTTTGTAAATATATGTTTATAATAATAATAATATAAATAACGTGTATAATTTTTAGCTTTGCTAAAATAACGCAAATTTTATGAAATTTTTGAATCTATGATATTATATAATATAGTAGGAACCGGAACAAGTGCCTGCCATATATATATTTTTTTTCTATAAAAATATATATATATATTTTAAGATATCAAAACGGCAGATATGTTGCGAACACGTTTTGAAAGTCGATTTTCATGCTTTTCGACTTCTAGGCACGCCTTAAGAAACCCTCTATGGGAATAGTGAACCCCCATTTGATCTACGGCAGATGAATTAGTATAACTAGCATTAATATGGAGTTTGCTACTGTACTCGTCTCTTTGATCCTCTGCTTTTCAAAAAAACATTACGAGCTGAGTTCTTAAACATCATCACTGTCGTAGGTATACGGTGGTTTTGCCAGTGAGTAGGTGGCCAACCTCCTTGCACCAGTTGTAAATAATAAAAAATATATTTTTATTAATTATGAATTCTTTCATTGTCTTACCATGTACTTCACATTTGAGAAAATTTAAATTTATATTTACACTAACCACAAATTTTATATATTCCATTTTTATTTTTCTTTAGTGGCACTGGTTTTTAATATGGTATAATATTATGTAATATTTTCAACTTGTGCAAAGAAGTCAAACAAACACCTAGTGGGATAGCAGAGCCATCTTTTATTTTCGAATTCTTTAATTTTTATATATTTATGGAAACTTTGCAAATCTTCTGTTTCCGTGTCTAATTTGCATACTGCACAGCTCTTATAGACTGCTGTTTTGGCCTTTACTGCTATCCAACCACTACAATAACCAATTACTGCGCATTTTTCGACGCTTTTTTGTCTTTATTATTTATTAAAATATCGGTATCTAGATCCGGTATAGACACATGGTCAAAATATATATTTATTTGTCTCTCTTCTAACAATGGTGCCTCTCCCTCAGCAATAAAATCTTTAAACGATGCCAAAGCGAAGCCATCGTCTGCTTCGCAATTGGAACCAACCGCGTGAGATTAAATTATTTAAAATTAAGGTTTTATACGCTGCTACAAAGTGAGAGGCACCTGGCATTATATTGCCGTGACCATGTGCACATATGGAAACGCAGAAATTTTCCAAAGCGCCTTGGTTGAAATTGCGCAGTAAAACTGAATTAATGCCCTTTCTTTGTAGAAAAAGGGTAATATTTTTAAAAGATTATATTGTTTTAACCCAGCTCATTAATGAAGGCACAACAACGCCACCCCTTAGTGGAGTATCAAATTTCATGGATTTTAAAATAGGCATACTTTTTTTCCATAAATTTCTATGTGGTGATTTTGGCGTAACCGCTGTTCTGTGAATTTTTCCTCCAATTGTCTGGTGGTAACTGCCGTTGACGCTGTCGAATAATTCGTCGAAGAAGATGAGTATATCGGCAGTTTGTGTGCATTCTTTGGGCATGCAACCCGATTCTGCAACAAAACAAAATTATTTTATTGTAATATGTTTTATACATTCTTAATATTTCAGAGGCAACGATAGCCTAGTGGAGAGACCAACAGACTGCCACGCAGAGGTCTCGGGTATGAATCCATGACGCGCACCAATGACTTTTCAAAGTTATATGCGTATTAAACTCTTATTTGTCGCTTGCACCGTGCTTCGGAGGGCACGGTAAGCCGTCGGTCACGGCTGTCATTAAAAGATCTTTGACAGTCGTTACGGGGAAATAGTACCCTCGAATATCCTGACTCTGGTCTAAACCATAGAATATACCTTCGGGGTACAGATGTCAGATGGCAGTCACTCTGTGGAAAAGCTTATATGCTGTCAAATGGGAGCCTAGAATTGTTAAAATAGTCTATTTTGCACATACATTAAATTAAACTAAACAAAATCTCACATACCTGCCATAAAGCCCAAAGCTGCACCAACAGATTTGCTGAACACTTGTGTGCAGTGTTTCACTTTCATTTTGGGGATCAGATGCGGCACAACATGACAAGCAGTTAATTTTGGCATAATTTTAACTCCCTTATAGCCAGGTGAACATTCATAAAGAAGTTGTATGTGTTCTCATTTCGCAATGTTTTCTTTTCCCTTCATTGTAAATTTCAAATTCTTATTTAAGAGATTATTTCTTATGCCTTTCATTAGGTGGTCATACAATACAAATATTTTATTTTGCTGTTATAAAACAGCCACCAGTGTACTCTTTATCATTTCTCACCATTTGCATTCGAGTGTCTGCAATCAAGCTATTTATTGCCGCCAAATTTGTGGCGCCTTGGTCACAAACTGTTGTGACAACGTGTAGATTTGCTTCCGTTAATTTCTTCAGGACAGTTTTAATTTGATTTTTTAGCGACAATGTTTTTGTGGTGCCAGCTGAATAAGAAAACCACACTGGTTGCTTGTATTTTTTTACAACCCCCCTTATCATAAAGATCAGGACATGGTCACAAAAATTAGATTGTCATTCTTCTCCATCATTTACGAAACCTATTTCATCTTTGGCTGCATTATATATACAAAAAGCACCAAAGGCCATTTCATCAAACACCAAGGTACAATATCTGTGTTTATCTGGCATCTTAGCCACTCTCTTTTTTAAATGATTATAAATTCTTTCATTGCAGCCTGGTGAAAGGTTTATTGATTCCAACTGCTTTTTGTGAGATCGCCTTGAGGGTAACACTCACATTCTTTTAAGAATTCTGTAGGACTTGGGAGATGGCTTGTACAATGAAAGAGCCAATATCTTCTCGTCTAAGGAAAATCTTCGGCCTTGAGACTTCTTACCACCTTGGGTTATTTGCATCAGAAAGAAGGTTCTACCATTTTCTGACATTTTCGTTGTTAAAATGTTGAATGCCCTTGTCTTCGATACATTCTTTGCAAATTTGATTTCTTTCTAGATTTTTGATTTAGATTCTATTCATGCCAGTTTTTTTGCCAAGTTGCATATTGATTTTTTTATAGCTTTCTTCACCTCTGCTTGTTCAGCATGAGATATCTTCTATGAAGCTGAAAACAAAATAATTAACATTATTATTATAGTCTGTTTCTACTGGAAATCTCTCTCTCGCAATTTGCTACATAGTGTTCTTACTATCATACAAATAGATTAATAATGGTCAATCTACCCATATAATAAATAAGAAAGTGTGGTTGTTTCTTTGTTTCTCACACTTTCATGTCTCAACTACTCAACTGTTTGTCATGAAATAGGTATTGCATATGTCGTCAAAGGCACAGATAACATTGATTAAGTACAATCAGCGACAAAGGTCGCTACACATTTACGAGATTTTAAATGGTTTTTATTGCCCAAATAATTACAATTATTTTCTAAATCTGACAGCATTCTAAAACTGAAAAAGCTTTCTATACGAAGAAAACCTGATTTGATCGTAAATTATACCTACAGAATAAGAAGTAGACAGTTTTGATTCATAAACGGCCGGTTGGCGTAGCGGGAGTGTAAGCGACTGCTACGTCAAAGGTCGCGGATTCTATTCCCGTTCAAGTCAAACAAACATTTGTGTGCATGAACATAGATTTTTGTCTTGGTCTGGGTGTTTATATGTATAATATGTAAGTATTTACAAAAAAAAGTATATATGTATGTTTATCCATTATCTAGTACCCATAGTACAAGCTGTGCTTAGTTTGGGACTAGATGGTGTTGTGTGAATGTGGTAGAATATTATTATTATTATAAAAATCTATCATAAATCTATGAATGTGTAGCAAGTCATGTCATGGACTGTACCTCTCATTCAAGAGTAAGTGAATAAACTACTCCACTGCAAGATTTGCTAAATGTATCAATGATTCTTTATTAATATTCAGAATTCAGCATCACTAAACTTTTAAATATTAAGTATGTAACCAGTGACCGTGACCAGATTTGTGTTGGAGTGAGATTTAATTTTGATGCCTCCCTAGCTCTAAGCTTTCGAGCTAGCAAGCCCCATAGTCTGCCACAGCCTCCGCTCCATTCACCATATGGACAGACTGGCCCTGTTTATAACATTCTAATATATAAAATTATTATACCTGTTTTGCAATGCCTCTTTTGAAGTTAAGTTGATGGCTCGGATATTATTGTCTGTGACATCAATGCCTGAGATCTCGAAGGCATTGGGTTAACATCAAATCCTGCAGTTGCATCTAATAGACTTTCTCCTTGTGTTGAAGTTGCAGAAACAAGGGGTTGCTGACTAAATACAGTGGTGAGTTTATGAGGAGCTGTAAATAAAGAAGGAAGAACTATTAGCATATTTTAATCACTACTGTACTCTATGATGATTATTTGTGAAAAAGTCTAATATTTATTTGATTCTTTCATAACAATAATAGTACATTGTGTAGCAGCATAGACAATAATGATACAATAATTACCTGGAAGATGCAGTTGAGGGACAGCCATTTTACTGAGACGGTTGCTCAGAAAAATAACATACTCAGGAAAGTGTCTATGACATAGGTGCTTTGCGATTTTTATATATGGTGTTATTATCCAGGCCAATTATTTCACCACCAATCCTTAAGACCCATGTTCTAAACCGCTCAGCATCATTTACTGGATCAGGGAAGCTGTGTAGATGTACATCTAGAACCAAAAATAAATTGCTGAAATACATCATAGATCTCAACTTAATCTAGCGACTAGTGAATGGCCCAATCCGGCTAGTACCTTTGACATATCAGACCAACACACTTTAAAAAAGATTTACAAAAACATTTCACAAGTCAAATAAATAAGTTGTTCATACAACGGACAAGAAAAAGTTTGTCATCTTATGATTACTAAATAAATGGGCTTCTTTGGAGTGGGGCCTTCAGGTAAGAAGGGATTGTTACACAGGGGATAACAACACTAGCAGATATTATTACGAATACCAATAATGTTCATAAATTGTTATACTAGTCTTAATAACCCATAAAATATTTAAGTCTATGTCATTCTTAGTACCCATATTTATTTTTTAAGTTATGCTGGTATAATATATCATATCCTAGGCTATACTACAGCATACATTTTAATTTGTTTTTAAAGTACCTACTTCCAAGTTTGTATGTAAACTTGTGAGGATTAAGAGTATTTATGCCCCCAGCTTATCATACGAATGCTTTATCCACGAACGAGTGAGTACAATTGGATAATATTTGGTATATTTATGCAGGTTGTTAAGGATTATTACATTGTTATTATGGTTTCAAAACTAACTTCAGTTTTTTCCTAATATATAAAAATAGCATCCAGAATCAGTTATTTCACTTTGCTTTTCAAAACTGACTTAGGTTTGTGCGAGTAGCTGCGAGAAATCATATAGCTTCACTTATAAACAGGTGTAGATAGAAGAGTTTGTTACATTACTTACCATCCTTATTGGTGATGGGGCACATAGGTACACAGCACTTGTTCCTAGACATTGTTTATACACTTTTATATGATATGGTCCAAACTCCAAAACAGGAGGGCCTAAACTTTACACGGAGAACAATTCTCGACGTATAAAACACTAAAGACGGTAATTGCTTGTTTTTGTAATATGCACGGAGGAACTGACGCTCAATTCAACGCGAATATCACTAAAAGCAATACAAATACACCAAAACACAAAAATATTTGCGCACAAGAATTTAAATAACCCGGCAGACGTTATTTTTGTGTAATGACAATTATGACAGCTCTGTGACATAACTGAATAGAATTGAACAGAGTAACAAATCCGACTTTCTACCATTTTGTACCATAATATTAACAATAATATTAAAATAATTTGTAAAGTAAATATTTCTTACACGATTTACACGATTCATGAAGTTTTAAATCTAAGTATAACTATTTCAAATCTTATATTCCTAAGTTAATGTCGCTAACATTAATATGTGCTATAAGTCGAAGGTGTCATTTAAATAAATAAAAACGACCAAATGGAAATGTTTATTTTTCATCAATAATGTATCGAAATCCGTGTACTCACGAACATTCACGAACGAATTTTGTTACGTGTGCACAATAAAGAGGGAGCTGGTTTCAATGATTTTACATGAATGTAGGCAAGATTCCGACGCATGCTCTATTCTTAATATCTCTATGGATCCGTCACCACACCCATAGACTAATATATATTATAACTGGATGACCACACCATAGACTAATATATTATACCTGGAAATAGACTGGCAACTTTGACATTTTAGGCGACGTAAGCGCCACCTTTTTAACCTACAGGCCACTTTTTGCCGTCTGTTTTACAAAAAATGCCGCTAGAGGTCGTTTATGTGAGTCAAGTATTATAATTATAGTCAAAATTATTTTGGAAATATAAATAAAACAATAGAGAATGCTTATAAGTGACGTTTATTTTCCAAAAATCACAATATTTACAGCAGTAAGATCACAGTAAGTTATGCTAAAATCACCAAATAAAAAAAATAATGATTGATATACCCATTTATTAATTTGTTTATTATTTTATTTATTTAACTTTTCTCATTTATTTAATTTGTTTTTTATTAGTCTAAGAGCCAGTGTTACGCAGACTCACGGTATAGTAGCAAAGTTCATATTTTAATGCTAGTTAAACTAATTCATCTGCCGTAGATCAAATGGGGTTCACTATTACCATAGAGGGTTCCTTTAGGCGTGCCTAGAAGTCGAAAAGCATGAAAATCGACTTTCAAAACGTGTTCACAGCATGTCTGCCGTTTTGATATCGTAAAATATATATCTTTTTAAAACTTAATGGCAGACACTTGTTCCGGTTCCTACTATATTTTATATAATATCATAGTTTCGAAAATTTCATACAATTTGTGTTATTTTAGCAAAGCTAAAAATTATATATGTTATTTATATGTGGTTCTCTTTCACGGGTATTATGCTAATTTGTTAGAACAATAATCGGCCCTTTGGCAGGCGTACACAGAGACATAGGTCTAACGCGCAGAGGCCCTTTGAGAGTTTTAATCTAGAATGTGATGGGACACCTACTGAGGAGCCTCCATAACTGCACTATTAAGTACAGTCACGGGTTAGCCGCAACAGGGACTATTGCTACTTTTATGGAAACTAATTGAAGGGGTAAGTGGACAAAGGTGTTATCTGACTAAACTGAAAAAATCGAGTTTGTAAGCTTTCTTTTCATCTTGTAGTACATTTTTTTGTTTATATCACAGGATGAATCTAACTCATGCGTCAGTCTCTTAAATCTTTAAAATTGCGCAACGGATTATAATGTGTTTTTTTTTAATAGATAGAATGATTCAAGAGGAAGGTTTATATGTATCATACATACATAGGTAATATTGCATTGCACCCGTGCGAAGCCGGGGCAGGTCGCTAGTAATGTATAACTCTTAATTTCAATTAAAAAATATATTTAAAAACACTGTTCACATGTATTCATACTGATTCGCTGTCATTGCCAGTAAGAGTGAGAAAGTCAATATTCTGTATCTCCATTAGCATGACTGCGAAAGTATTATGTAGTCTGCCTGCATTTTAGAACCGACCTATCTGTCTGTTTTTTTGATATACATGTATAATAATGATGTAAAAACATATATAAATTGCAGCTTTGCTAAAACACTAGTTATTTGCGAAATGAAGCGTGAGAAAATCAAAATCATGCAACTTCAATAGCAGGACTGAACCAACCCATGGGTCTGTTTTTGTAAATATATGTTTATAATAATAATAATATAAATAACGTGTATAATTTTTAGCTTTGCTAAAATAACGCAAATTTTATGAAATTTTTGAATCTATGATATTATATAATATAGTAGGAACCGGAACAAGTGCCTGCCATATATATATTTTTTTTCTATAAAAATATATATATATATTTTAAGATATCAAAACGGCAGATATGTTGCGAACACGTTTTGAAAGTCGATTTTCATGCTTTTCGACTTCTAGGCACGCCTTAAGAAACCCTCTATGGGAATAGTGAACCCCCATTTGATCTACGGCAGATGAATTAGTATAACTAGCATTAATATGGAGTTTGCTACTGTACTCGTCTCTTTGATCCTCTGCTTTTCAAAAAAACATTACGAGCTGAGTTCTTAAACATCATCACTGTCGTAGGTATACGGTGGTTTTGCCAGTGAGTAGGTGGCCAACCTCCTTGCACCAGTTGTAAATAATAAAAAATATATTTTTATTAATTATGAATTCTTTCATTGTCTTACCATGTACTTCACATTTGAGAAAATTTAAATTTATATTTACACTAACCACAAATTTTATATATTCCATTTTTATTTTTCTTTAGTGGCACTGGTTTTTAATATGGTATAATATTATGTAATATTTTCAACTTGTGCAAAGAAGTCAAACAAACACCTAGTGGGATAGCAGAGCCATCTTTTATTTTCGAATTCTTTAATTTTTATATATTTATGGAAACTTTGCAAATCTTCTGTTTCCGTGTCTAATTTGCATACTGCACAGCTCTTATAGACTGCTGTTTTGGCCTTTACTGCTATCCAACCACTACAATAACCAATTACTGCGCATTTTTCGACGCTTTTTTGTCTTTATTATTTATTAAAATATCGGTATCTAGATCCGGTATAGACACATGGTCAAAATATATATTTATTTGTCTCTCTTCTAACAATGGTGCCTCTCCCTCAGCAATAAAATCTTTAAACGATGCCAAAGCGAAGCCATCGTCTGCTTCGCAATTGGAACCAACCGCGTGAGATTAAATTATTTAAAATTAAGGTTTTATACGCTGCTACAAAGTGAGAGGCACCTGGCATTATATTGCCGTGACCATGTGCACATATGGAAACGCAGAAATTTTCCAAAGCGCCTTGGTTGAAATTGCGCAGTAAAACTGAATTAATGCCCTTTCTTTGTAGAAAAAGGGTAATATTTTTAAAAGATTATATTGTTTTAACCCAGCTCATTAATGAAGGCACAACAACGCCACCCCTTAGTGGAGTATCAAATTTCATGGATTTTAAAATAGGCATACTTTTTTTCCATAAATTTCTATGTGGTGATTTTGGCGTAACCGCTGTTCTGTGAATTTTTCCTCCAATTGTCTGGTGGTAACTGCCGTTGACGCTGTCGAATAATTCGTCGAAGAAGATGAGTATATCGGCAGTTTGTGTGCATTCTTTGGGCATGCAACCCGATTCTGCAACAAAACAAAATTATTTTATTGTAATATGTTTTATACATTCTTAATATTTCAGAGGCAACGATAGCCTAGTGGAGAGACCAACAGACTGCCACGCAGAGGTCTCGGGTATGAATCCATGACGCGCACCAATGACTTTTCAAAGTTATATGCGTATTAAACTCTTATTTGTCGCTTGCACCGTGCTTCGGAGGGCACGGTAAGCCGTCGGTCACGGCTGTCATTAAAAGATCTTTGACAGTCGTTACGGGGAAATAGTACCCTCGAATATCCTGACTCTGGTCTAAACCATAGAATATACCTTCGGGGTACAGATGTCAGATGGCAGTCACTCTGTGGAAAAGCTTATATGCTGTCAAATGGGAGCCTAGAATTGTTAAAATAGTCTATTTTGCACATACATTAAATTAAACTAAACAAAATCTCACATACCTGCCATAAAGCCCAAAGCTGCACCAACAGATTTGCTGAACACTTGTGTGCAGTGTTTCACTTTCATTTTGGGGATCAGATGCGGCACAACATGACAAGCAGTTAATTTTGGCATAATTTTAACTCCCTTATAGCCAGGTGAACATTCATAAAGAAGTTGTATGTGTTCTCATTTCGCAATGTTTTCTTTTCCCTTCATTGTAAATTTCAAATTCTTATTTAAGAGATTATTTCTTATGCCTTTCATTAGGTGGTCATACAATACAAATATTTTATTTTGCTGTTATAAAACAGCCACCAGTGTACTCTTTATCATTTCTCACCATTTGCATTCGAGTGTCTGCAATCAAGCTATTTATTGCCGCCAAATTTGTGGCGCCTTGGTCACAAACTGTTGTGACAACGTGTAGATTTGCTTCCGTTAATTTCTTCAGGACAGTTTTAATTTGATTTTTTAGCGACAATGTTTTTGTGGTGCCAGCTGAATAAGAAAACCACACTGGTTGCTTGTATTTTTTTACAACCCCCCTTATCATAAAGATCAGGACATGGTCACAAAAATTAGATTGTCATTCTTCTCCATCATTTACGAAACCTATTTCATCTTTGGCTGCATTATATATACAAAAAGCACCAAAGGCCATTTCATCAAACACCAAGGTACAATATCTGTGTTTATCTGGCATCTTAGCCACTCTCTTTTTTAAATGATTATAAATTCTTTCATTGCAGCCTGGTGAAAGGTTTATTGATTCCAACTGCTTTTTGTGAGATCGCCTTGAGGGTAACACTCACATTCTTTTAAGAATTCTGTAGGACTTGGGAGATGGCTTGTACAATGAAAGAGCCAATATCTTCTCGTCTAAGGAAAATCTTCGGCCTTGAGACTTCTTACCACCTTGGGTTATTTGCATCAGAAAGAAGGTTCTACCATTTTCTGACATTTTCGTTGTTAAAATGTTGAATGCCCTTGTCTTCGATACATTCTTTGCAAATTTGATTTCTTTCTAGATTTTTGATTTAGATTCTATTCATGCCAGTTTTTTTGCCAAGTTGCATATTGATTTTTTTATAGCTTTCTTCACCTCTGCTTGTTCAGCATGAGATATCTTCTATGAAGCTGAAAACAAAATAATTAACATTATTATTATAGTCTGTTTCTACTGGAAATCTCTCTCTCGCAATTTGCTACATAGTGTTCTTACTATCATACAAATAGATTAATAATGGTCAATCTACCCATATAATAAATAAGAAAGTGTGGTTGTTTCTTTGTTTCTCACACTTTCATGTCTCAACTACTCAACTGTTTGTCATGAAATAGGTATTGCATATGTCGTCAAAGGCACAGATAACATTGATTAAGTACAATCAGCGACAAAGGTCGCTACACATTTACGAGATTTTAAATGGTTTTTATTGCCCAAATAATTACAATTATTTTCTAAATCTGACAGCATTCTAAAACTGAAAAAGCTTTCTATACGAAGAAAACCTGATTTGATCGTAAATTATACCTACAGAATAAGAAGTAGACAGTTTTGATTCATAAACGGCCGGTTGGCGTAGCGGGAGTGTAAGCGACTGCTACGTCAAAGGTCGCGGATTCTATTCCCGTTCAAGTCAAACAAACATTTGTGTGCATGAACATAGATTTTTGTCTTGGTCTGGGTGTTTATATGTATAATATGTAAGTATTTACAAAAAAAAGTATATATGTATGTTTATCCATTATCTAGTACCCATAGTACAAGCTGTGCTTAGTTTGGGACTAGATGGTGTTGTGTGAATGTGGTAGAATATTATTATTATTATAAAAATCTATCATAAATCTATGAATGTGTAGCAAGTCATGTCATGGACTGTACCTCTCATTCAAGAGTAAGTGAATAAACTACTCCACTGCAAGATTTGCTAAATGTATCAATGATTCTTTATTAATATTCAGAATTCAGCATCACTAAACTTTTAAATATTAAGTATGTAACCAGTGACCGTGACCAGATTTGTGTTGGAGTGAGATTTAATTTTGATGCCTCCCTAGCTCTAAGCTTTCGAGCTAGCAAGCCCCATAGTCTGCCACAGCCTCCGCTCCATTCACCATATGGACAGACTGGCCCTGTTTATAACATTCTAATATATAAAATTATTATACCTGTTTTGCAATGCCTCTTTTGAAGTTAAGTTGATGGCTCGGATATTATTGTCTGTGACATCAATGCCTGAGATCTCGAAGGCATTGGGTTAACATCAAATCCTGCAGTTGCATCTAATAGACTTTCTCCTTGTGTTGAAGTTGCAGAAACAAGGGGTTGCTGACTAAATACAGTGGTGAGTTTATGAGGAGCTGTAAATAAAGAAGGAAGAACTATTAGCATATTTTAATCACTACTGTACTCTATGATGATTATTTGTGAAAAAGTCTAATATTTATTTGATTCTTTCATAACAATAATAGTACATTGTGTAGCAGCATAGACAATAATGATACAATAATTACCTGGAAGATGCAGTTGAGGGACAGCCATTTTACTGAGACGGTTGCTCAGAAAAATAACATACTCAGGAAAGTGTCTATGACATAGGTGCTTTGCGATTTTTATATATGGTGTTATTATCCAGGCCAATTATTTCACCACCAATCCTTAAGACCCATGTTCTAAACCGCTCAGCATCATTTACTGGATCAGGGAAGCTGTGTAGATGTACATCTAGAACCAAAAATAAATTGCTGAAATACATCATAGATCTCAACTTAATCTAGCGACTAGTGAATGGCCCAATCCGGCTAGTACCTTTGACATATCAGACCAACACACTTTAAAAAAGATTTACAAAAACATTTCACAAGTCAAATAAATAAGTTGTTCATACAACGGACAAGAAAAAGTTTGTCATCTTATGATTACTAAATAAATGGGCTTCTTTGGAGTGGGGCCTTCAGGTAAGAAGGGATTGTTACACAGGGGATAACAACACTAGCAGATATTATTACGAATACCAATAATGTTCATAAATTGTTATACTAGTCTTAATAACCCATAAAATATTTAAGTCTATGTCATTCTTAGTACCCATATTTATTTTTTAAGTTATGCTGGTATAATATATCATATCCTAGGCTATACTACAGCATACATTTTAATTTGTTTTTAAAGTACCTACTTCCAAGTTTGTATGTAAACTTGTGAGGATTAAGAGTATTTATGCCCCCAGCTTATCATACGAATGCTTTATCCACGAACGAGTGAGTACAATTGGATAATATTTGGTATATTTATGCAGGTTGTTAAGGATTATTACATTGTTATTATGGTTTCAAAACTAACTTCAGTTTTTTCCTAATATATAAAAATAGCATCCAGAATCAGTTATTTCACTTTGCTTTTCAAAACTGACTTAGGTTTGTGCGAGTAGCTGCGAGAAATCATATAGCTTCACTTATAAACAGGTGTAGATAGAAGAGTTTGTTACATTACTTACCATCCTTATTGGTGATGGGGCACATAGGTACACAGCACTTGTTCCTAGACATTGTTTATACACTTTTATATGATATGGTCCAAACTCCAAAACAGGAGGGCCTAAACTTTACACGGAGAACAATTCTCGACGTATAAAACACTAAAGACGGTAATTGCTTGTTTTTGTAATATGCACGGAGGAACTGACGCTCAATTCAACGCGAATATCACTAAAAGCAATACAAATACACCAAAACACAAAAATATTTGCGCACAAGAATTTAAATAACCCGGCAGACGTTATTTTTGTGTAATGACAATTATGACAGCTCTGTGACATAACTGAATAGAATTGAACAGAGTAACAAATCCGACTTTCTACCATTTTGTACCATAATATTAACAATAATATTAAAATAATTTGTAAAGTAAATATTTCTTACACGATTTACACGATTCATGAAGTTTTAAATCTAAGTATAACTATTTCAAATCTTATATTCCTAAGTTAATGTCGCTAACATTAATATGTGCTATAAGTCGAAGGTGTCATTTAAATAAATAAAAACGACCAAATGGAAATGTTTATTTTTCATCAATAATGTATCGAAATCCGTGTACTCACGAACATTCACGAACGAATTTTGTTACGTGTGCACAATAAAGAGGGAGCTGGTTTCAATGATTTTACATGAATGTAGGCAAGATTCCGACGCATGGACCACACCATCCAATCCATCTGATTACAATTTACAAACAATTCAAACAAAAATATTATACTTTAGATCTACAATTCTATTTGAGTGGTCTAGTTACTTAACTAAAATACAAAATGATACACGACGCCTTGCTTATTTTATGGAACTGTTCGTCGAATAAATCTGCTGAACAGGAAGTAATAATTTTATGTTTGTTTTTAGCATGTTGTACCGATTTATGAATAAATAATGAAAATAAATATTAACTATGTTCATAGAAAAGTATCTGTGCGTATGCTGATCAAGGCGATTCTGAGATATTTGGCAGAATTAAAGAAATAGCTTACAGTCATTCCAAAATACAAAGTTTTGTAGAAGCAACTGGATTCCGAGCTAGAAAATCGCCAAATGGTATGGATATGTCCAGTTTTTGCACTAAATATACTGCATTTTATATATCTTTCGAAAGTATTTGTTTTTAAATGAACAATTAATTTCATGGTTCTGTAGATATTATTTTTAAAACATATTACAGACTAATTTACTCAGGCACAGGACATTTTTGCGACTTTTTATTTTGTAGGTATCTGCTATGACGAATTAACACAAACGACGACGCAAAACGTTTTTAAATTTATTTTATCCATGGTTAAGATATGACCAGGAGAACATTTTATATGAATAGTATGTTGTTGTATGATATTAATTATATGCATAGGTACATCTTACTAATGCCAAAATTCGATTTGTGAGAAAAATAAGTACAAAAATAAATACATTTGTTGAGTAAGTTGTTGAATTAGGTTTTATGTAAGACAAGATAGTAGTTAATAATCACTCAAAACTGTATTTTCTATTTCTAGGAACCAGAATGTGTGGCCTGTATTCTCAATCACTTAGTGAAGGGATTGCCGAAGTTCTACAATCATACAAGAAAACTATTATGGAAGTAGAGAGTCTTGTTCTTGCCAATCACACATACACCCTGTCCTTTGTGTATAGTTATGTAGAAAGCTATAAAGGACTATTTGCCACGTTGAACAAAATTATAGCAACTATTGAACATAGAAAATTGATTGGCTGCCAAATATTGAGCTTACTACATCAATACATACTGACAGGCAATGAGAAAGTGCATGATGCTATAGTGAGGTAAATATAACCATGTAATATTTTCCTAATTTACTATTAGATATCAGACAAAAGTAAGGTGGCTTATTGTACTATTACACCCTATGTGCAGTCAAAACTATATGCATATTTTAAAAGATAAAATACCCAGTATATCATGGGTCATTCCATGTAACGGGTGTAACAGGTCGTACACTTTCAACTAGTGATTTAAAATGTTTTTTTTATGGAAAACATATCTATTTTATAAATGAAATAAAAGCCTTTTAGTCTATATTTTAGTAATATTAATTTTAATTTCCTATAAGTTTCATAGATATCGAGAAAATCTGCCTTAAGTACCGTAACGGGCGTAACTTGATTTTGCCGCTCACTTTCGGATGGTGTGACATTTTTGCGAAACTCTGCGAATTGCCCTTGTTTTATGAATAAAAATTTAAGTAAAGCTGGAGCCAAATGAACAACCCACCATCTGCAATATTTATAAAGAAAAGCAGGCGATAATTTAAAATTTACGTAAATGTTTGTGCGTAACGGCCATAACAGGCCGTACATAGGAAATCTTTAGTTTTTGAAACATTTTGAAACAAAACAAACTTAATGATGTAATAAAACTCAAGTAATGTTTACTTTTCAAAAATATTTACAGTATATTCAAAATTGTAGTATGTGCAGATACCCTATTTTTTTTGTGTAGGATCTGGTAAAATTCGAATAATATTTTGATTATTCGAATTTTATCAGATCACTACACTAAAAGATAAGAGTATCCGCTGATCCTCTTCCATGATTTTTCTTTTGATATTAATTTTGAGTTTGTATTCATCTTCATAGCCTCTTACCCTCTCTTTTTGCAGGTGCTCGGCATGCTTTGCTGGGTCATTTTTCATTAAATTTCGATAGTTTTTCATTCTTACTTTTGCTAAAGGCATCTTTTCGTCAACCTTGAATACCTATAATAAAAATATAAGCCCTTAATAAAGCACCCTACATGCAAACAAAGTTAAACAATAGCAACTAAAGCTTATATTTGTCATAAACAGGTTTAAATTGAAAAGAAAAGAAAATTATAAAATAAAACCGGGTTTACTAACATTATTACTTTAAAAGAAGACCTAATTAGTCCTTAATATCACTTTAAAGCTAATGTTTTGCACCTGCAAAGCCTCACCAAAACAGTGTTACAACCGTTACGTAACGGGCGCGGGCGTAACGCAATTTAATTCTAGTGAAATAAACATAATTTAAAAAGTTCAGTATAAAATTAAGACATTGGCCATTTGTTTCCAAACACAACCTTACTTTCCCAAAGCCATGAAATCGTAAGTGCAACAAGTAAGCCACAGATTAAACTTTTCCCTTATTTCCGTAACGGGTGTAACATGCTATGTCACCAGTTAAAAAACCTTATAAACAAAAGAAAACTTACCGCTTAAATCAAATGTTGCTTTCACCAAGCAGTTCATGTATCTCCACTCAAATTGGCGCCAAGTAAGCTTGTCAATTAACGTCATATTTTGTGTTACAGTGTTGCTATTTTTAGCTCCAAAACATCTATTACCGCGCGAATTCTCATACTTTAACACGAGAAAAAAAAGGTAATAAAGTAAATTTTGTTAAAATTTTCAGTTAATTTGTATGATTCAATGTGATTGTGCTTACTTACTTAGGCAGATATACTTATGTAAAAATAGTAAACTTTAATAAATTTTGAGTGGTAGCGTTTGACATGGAATGACCCTCATAGTAGCGATGCCCGATACGTATCGATATTTTGGTGTATCGATACACATCAATACGATATTTGGCTGTATCGTATCGCTTCGCCCGAATATCGTATCAAAAATATCGTATCATACCGGGATTGAATCTATGAAATATTTAGACCGTACATTCAAACCGGCGGCGGCCGATTTCTATGAAGCTTTCTTACTAAGACTAACAATAACAAAGATTAAAAATGTAAACAAACTTATTTTTTTTGTAATGCCGCTTGCTGCCACAGTTGTAGGTGCGGCCGGCTCGATTTTTGTGTAATACGATGCGGGTAGATCGAAATATGACTTTGATGATTTTTATTAATGTAATGTGTAGGACAACAAGGAATGGACGAGATCCTGAAACAATATCTACGAGAACTGCTATTAGATAGAAAATCAGATTCCTTGACGTATTGGACAGCAAGGACTACTGCTTGGCCAAATCTTAGTACTTTAGCTCTTAAATATTTATCTGTGGTTGCGACGTCAGTACCCTCGGAGCGTTTATTCTCTTCAGCTAATAACACGCTAACTGAAAATCGAAACAGACTAGACCCACAACGGTTGTCGAAATTGCTGTTTCTTAAAAGCTTAGATTTTAAACATTGGCAGCTGTAAAATAAAAATAGCATCGTAACGGTCATGTTATGTTCACACATTCGAATAGGCTATGACTTCTAGCTAACCGATTAAATTTACTAAATTTGAATTACTTATGAGTTTTATTTTAAAAATCCAATGCGATATTTTCGATACGATATTTACCATATCGATACAAAGGCATACGATATATATCGTGTATCGATACAATCAGTTGCGATACATTACGATACGATATATCGATACAAAGCGACGTATCGGGCATCGCTACCTCATAGTACATACACTTGAATACTATAGAGTGATTAAAAACATTATAGGTACTCGTGTTTCAGGATATTTGCTTGCATCAATAAAGTATTTGTAAACCAACTGTGTACCTGGCTACTGTATGGAGAATTAAAAGATCCATATCAAGAATTTTTCATAATGAGCCAGGGAAATGAGAGTTCAGATATATTCTTCCTCTCGTCACCTTCTACAACTACTTGTGATAAATCTCTTGTGTCCACTGTGAGTATTATAGTTATTATCAAGGATCGGAATTAAGGGAGCTAACATTGTCAAAAGTATGGATATGTCAAATTTTTTAATGTGTTTCCGACACTAGATTCTGGAAAATTTCGGATTTTTAATGAAGGTGTTTTAAACTGTTGAAAAAACCTTCATTAAAATCCAAAATTTTCTGGAATCTAGTTCCGGAAACACATTTGAAAATTAGGCATATCCATACTTTTGACAATGTTAGCTCCCTGATTCCTATCTATGGTTATTAGATACAGCTGCTGTACATTGAAACATCATCAATATGCAAAATTAGTGTTGTTATTCATGAACTTTTACTATAATTTAAGAAAGTTGTGTGTTTTTATGTCTATATTTTACTTATTATTTAGTTTCATTCATTACTGCCTCTGTGGATCAGTGGATAGCATATGCAACTGCTGATCAGAGGTTCCGGGTTCGATTCCCGGGTCGGGCAAAAGTGTTACTGGGTTTTTCAGAATATTCAGTAGCAGCCCGGAGTCTGGTGATGTGCCCGGTAACGGCAATAGGCTCGCCCTCTATTACGTGGGTCCTAAAAATTTATGGCGAAATGTGAGTGTAATATTCATACCTCTGCCCTTCGGGGATACAGGTGTGAGACTATAAAAAAAAAACATTAATAATTAAATTTTTTACTGGCAGAGCCTGTGGTAACATTTGCTTTATTTAGGGCTACTGTTTCTCAGCTGTGGCTCATAGTTTGATGTTATATAGCCTATGGTTTCCTGAATAAATGCGCTATGCAACACAAAAATTATTATTCTAATTGAACCAGTAGTTGCTGTGATTTGTGTGTTCCACTAAACAAACAAACTCTTCAGCTTATTTTATTAGTATAGAAATAGAATTTATATAATAGTGAATGTCAATGTTGCAATCCAACTGCTCACATATTTTTATATTGAACTATTTTCCAATTTTTATTTACAGCTGCAAGACACATCATTGGAGTGTGGCTATGTTCTTAACGCCAACATGATACCGTACTTCGTCCCTCTCTCTCTCGCCCAAGAAGTGTTGTTTATTGGCAGAACTGTCATCCTCTTTGGTTTTGATCCAAAGAAAGTTAAGAAGAATAGTTCCTTCATTGTAAATAGAACTTTGATACCTTTGCAGAAGCGTGGAGTTGATTCTAGAAGGTAAAGCTACTTACTGGTTGACAAACACTAATAATATTAAATAATAGCTTGTATGTTCTTGAAATTTGTAGCATGGTAGCATTGCTTACGCAAAATACACGCCATAACGTCGAGTTGCGGAAACAGCCCGTGCTATCATTGGAAGCTGAGATTAAGGCCTCCCCCGCATTGGACATGAGCATTCTTCGAGCGAGCCCTTGGCGTACGTTCGGCGTACCCTCGGCGTTCACTTTGTACTACAGAGTGATCGCCGAGCGCACGCCCGTCGCCCGCTCGAGTAACGCGCTCGCCCAATGTGAGGGAGGCCTAAAAGAGTTGTACTATCAGTGCTGGGACTGCTGGGGTACTGCATGCCTACCTAGGCGGAGTCTTGCACTGTCAAGATTCACTTGTTCACCTTTTTTATAATTTTCAGATTTACAATTTGGGAAGACAAGGAAGCGGAATTTCACGAAACATTGCAAAAGCTCAAAAGCCCCGAAGTTTTTGAAGTTTCTGTGTTAAGGGCAGTCATCAGAGAAATCAAGGAGTGTGTTACAAAGGTATGTTCTGCGAAAGATAAGACTCTTTTTGTACTGCCCCGATTTATTGTCGAATGTTACAAAACAGAAAAACAAGCGAGCATTCTCACGAACGTTCTGGCGAATTGACAGTTAATTAGCTTTGACATTTTTGCTTTCCAAAAGGATCGTAAAAATGTTCGATGCAATGCTCGTTACAAATGTATTCTGAGCATTATTAGAAACCTGCCTTAGGCAGTTTATGACAGTTTACTAAACTGTAATGCAACTGTTAACAATTTTTCTTACAATTAATTCCAGCATTTGTGGATGGTGGCGGTAGAAGAGGCTCAACTGATACACGAGCTGAGACTTATGAAGGACTTCTTCCTGCTGGGAAGAGGAGAGCTGTTCCTAGAACTTTTGAGACTGACTGCGCATATGCTGGATAAGCCTACTACAAGGACTTCAACTAGAGGTAATTTTAATCTATCATCAATACCAGGAATGTCAAGTACCGTCCGACCCTGGTTGCGGCTCCAAGGCTGGCTGTGGATCTTGGATTGCAATTGAGACAACGCTAAGATGATGATGACCAGGGACCTTAAGGAGCTCTATAACCTAAACTTACTCATCATCACATAGGTGTAACCAGGAGTCTATTTAAGTGGAAGAGGGGAACCCGATAAAGCGAGTACTCTGTTGAGCAGCACGTAGAGGTTCGCAGGTAAAAGAAAACCAACCAGTATCCACATTTCTATAAGAAGAAAACCTAAAAACCATAAGAAATACATATTTAGACAGCAAAGTATTGATAAGCTAATTAAATGCAGAAAAATAAGCTTATAAAAATTAACCCGGGTCCACTTTCTAATCTAACCAGATTTGCATCAAGGGACTAAAATTACTCTAGAAACCATCTGACTCCTCGCATGGCAAATCACTTTTCAGTCATGTAAAGTATGGGACTGCCTCCGTGGTCCAGTGGATAGCGTATGCGACTGCTGATTGGAGTTCCCGGATTCGATTCCCGGGTCGGGCAAATTGTTACTGGGTTTTTCCAAATTCTCAGTAGCAGCACGAAGTCCAGTGATGTACCCGGTAACCGCAATAGCCTCGCCCCCTATTACGTGGGACCTAAAAATTAATGGCGATATGTGGGTGTAATATTACACCTCTGCCTACTCGTTCGGAGATATAGGCGTGAGTCTATATAAAAAAAAATAAGTATAGGGACCAAATGTTGTTTGACTTTGTTCAAAATCAAACATAATCTCTAAAATTATCTCCAAATCTGCCCCTTAGCCTTACGATAACTATTTTCAGACATGAATCACGCGTTCCAGTTGGCAGCGCGCGCAGTTTTCCTAAGCAATAACGCTGATATAGAGAAGTTCAGTTTTGAGCTGCCCTACGTCAAGCCTAATGCTTCTGCAAATTCTTCGTTTAACGATGACAGCACTACTGGTATGTATTACTTTTGGGACATCTTATATAACTATACTATAATTATTCTTTTGCCTCTCTTTTCTACACTAGGCAGTTCACAAATGTAAAAATAATAGCTACCAATAACCGAAACGCCCCGTAATCTTTTCTCTTCTAATTTAAGCGTTGGAAATGATAATGTTGGTTACTAATAGTGTGGTTTAAAATATTTAGGTGAAAATTGGAAAGTAGAATAGGTATAAACTTTTGACCTGGAAGTCACTAGTCAATAAAGTGTTTAACATAGCAATCACTCTCATATTAAGATAGTTACAAGTGTTTTAACATTGCTGAAGTGATGAGATAGAGATACCTCCCCATACCGTGCCTTATAAGGGCGGTTTCAGATTAGCGTATTTTTCTGCGCGTATACGGTCGTTTTAGCATACGCGCTTACACGCGCGCTACAATACGCGCTTCAAAAACCAGACTCACGTAAACGGGCGTGTTCGCTCGAAACGGTAGTGACGTCTTGTCAGTGTCAACATGGATTTTGATGGCTCGTGGTTATACGAGCTTAGAAGCGCGTCAACGCTCGTACGAGTTGCGCGTGTGCCAAAAGGCGCGCCTATACGCGCCTACATGCGCTTCCAAAAACGAGCTTATACGCGCGTATAAAACGCTAATCTGAAACCGCACTATGACGCCACTGTGTTGTTCCATCTTTATATTTATGTGCGACTACCTCGGATACAATTTAAAATATAAATAAATATAATAATAAAAAATTGGTTGCCTGTAAAGTCGGTATACGGGCGAAAGTTTTACGTGACAACGACTTTGAGTGGTAAAATAATTTTAATGTGAATATTCATTCGTATAGTAGGAAGAAGGATGAAAGACGCGTGCCTTTCACTTTTTATGTCTGTCTCTCTCGCTCTTAGGCGGGACGCGTGCCTCTCACTCGCTTTCATTGTGAGCGCATAACGTGAGCGGAGCGTAACGCAGTTTCTTGAAGTGTCACCCGGCAAACCAATTTATAAGACGTTGTCACGTCAAAAATACCTATAAATAAAAAATATAAGTCATGGTCCTTTTCTTATTTTCTCGAACAATATAAAATAGTTCAAACACGTTTATCGTCCTTTCTTATTTGGAGTAATGTGTTTGTTTTCAGTGTCGGACGGTTGGTCGACTATAATTCTGAAGTACGACTTTAAATGGCCGCTCCACCTGCTGTTTACTCCGGAAGTGTTGGCGCGTTATAACGATATGTTCAGACTTTTATTAAGGATTAAGAAGACTCAGCACGACTTGCATGCGCTTTGGAAGACCTATAAACAGTCTACGAGGTTTGTAATGAGTTTGTAAATTGGTTTCAGAAATGTGCTATGAGCTCCTGTTTTGAATTAATATCGACATAAATGTACTTTGTTTTTCGTGTTATGGATGGAAGATCCGATGCAGAAATATTACTACTTTCATCAACGATGTGATAAAAATAAAATGAAGTAGATATGTTATAGGCGTACCAAAAGCAGGACGCTAAACATAAGCCAGTTGGCAAGTCTGACATATTATGTGTGTGTGACGTCGCGAGCCGGCGTCAATGTGAAACTGACACATCTTGTCAACCGAAATTAAAATACAATATGGAGTTATCGATGTGTGCGTTAGTGTACCGTTTCTACGGATTGATTACTACGTAGGTAACGAATCTCCCTTTTTCTTGTAATATCATTGACTTTCATGCTATATTGGGTCGAGTAAGCACGGAAGGCCTTAAGCTCACATTTTTTCTTTTCACCTTTATTACAGGGGAAGAAGAAACAAAATACTTTTCATCCCTTCTTTTCGAAAAGTGTCGCTTTGTTTCTCTTTTAGCGGGAGCAAAATAGCTCTTTTCTGTTAAGAACTCTTTAGCGGGCGGCAAAGTGATTTGAATTTGGAACGTATATCATACATAGAAATCGAACGCAAATTATATGAATAACTGGCTGGTACGTGTTGGCTGTACGGGCGTGACCCGCGCTTACAAAAAAAAAGCGCGCGAATTACGTCTCTGTACTCGTAATCAGTAGTAACGTAACTCCTGAAACAATAACTACAGAAGCTAACGTCGTACAAAACTTATTACCCACGAACAGAAAATTATTAATTTTCTCATAGAAAGGGGATGAAAATTAGAGTATATGACTCGAGAGCAAATAATTTTTCCCTCGGGCAATGACTCAAACTCAAATATGTTTATATCCATAATTTTTTTTAAATTTTTTGGACACGTCAGAAAGTCATACAAATAAAAAAGAAAAAGTAATGTACTTTGAATCCCTCGCTGGGCTCAGGATTCTACGTTAGAATCCCTCGCTACGCTCGGGATTATATTCTAGAATCCTTCGCTTCGCTCGTGATTCAAAGTAGCGCCCTCGCCGTAAAAATACTATTTTGCTCCCTTGTCATACAATCTACGAAAGCCGCAGTTGCTTTGGCAAAAGAGAGATTCTTTCCTCAGGTTTGGCAAAGCGCAAGTGATAGCTGTTTGGCATCACTGGCAATTATGAACCACGGTCATCTGCTTACCAGCTAATCATCATCATCATCCTCTTAGCGTTATCCCAGTTTCAACCTTGGCTGCGCTTACTAGTCTAACCGGATTTGGCTGAATATTAGCTTTTCCACAGAGCGACTGCCTGTCTGACCTCCACAACCCGAAGGAATAGCGATATTCCATGGTTTAGACTATTGTCATTTTATTTAAAAGGTGCTGACATATATAACGACTGTCAAAGATCTTCATGACAACCGGGACCGACGGCTTAATGTGTTCTCCGGGCCACGGGACAAGCGATAATTAACAATTCAATATGTAGTAATATGCACATAACTCCGAAAAGTCATTGGTGCGCGCTGTGGATTCGAACCCGATACCCTCTGCATAGCAGTCTGTTGGTATCTCTATGCTATCGCTGCCTGATTAAATATAACAAACAATATATAATATATTTTATTTCCAGCTTCTCAATGTGCCAGCTACACAACAAACTAATGTTCCTAATGGACAACCTACAACATTACATGCAGGCCGACGTTCTAGAGACAAACTTCTCGCGACTAATGGATGCTGTGAATAAGACGAATGACTTCGAGAAACTCAAGAAAGCGCACGCCAACTTCCTTGCTGACATACTAAGCCAGTCGTTCTTGACTGTTACTTCAGTAAGTTGTATTATTTTATTTAACTTCGTTTTAGTAAGCTGTCTGGTGTGAGCCGATGGAAGAATTTGTTTGTTGCTTGTGAACGTGTTACGGAGGACAGAAATGTAGTCAATTAACGCTTTGATTCGTAATTTTCTGTAGAATAATTTTATCGTGAAACTGCGTCATTGCCTGTTATAGTATTACATTTCACAGTATGACTCTCTTTGCGTGTAAACCTATACATTAGCAGTCAGCTCGCTGTGTGCTAAATGTTGCCAATGTAAAGAATACCTTAAGAGCAATACTTAAAGCCCATATTTGAATAATATTCTTTTTGTTGGGTGGGAGCAGAGTCGTGTAAGTGGGCTAAGACCTTAATGCTCTCACGCAAACCGAGAATGGGTGTTCAAAGCTTGTTTAAAATTGCTTAAATTTTAGTTGGCACTATGAGAATACTAGCAACAGTTAATATTATACTTAAAATTGTTTACAGTCAGCGGAGAGCGAGTGTTCCGGCGATACGGCTGACTCGATAAACAACCCGGTGTTCTGCAACATAATGGAGCTGCTCAAGCTGTGCCACTCGTTCTGCAGTCTCAACGAAGCCGTCGCCGATAAAGAGGCTGAAGATTATTATATCAAAGGATATTCTGATCGGTAACTTTAATCATCATCATCAGCCCTATATATTGTCCCACTGCTGGGCACGGGCCTCTTCTCACCATGAGAAGGGTAAGGCCATAGTCCACCACGCTGGCCAAGTTCGGTTTGGCGGACTTCAGATGTCTTTCAAGAACAGGTTTCCTTATGATGTTTTCCTTCAACGTTTAGCACAAAACAGACAACAATTTAATACGCACCTAACGTCGAAGTCATTGGTGCGCGTCGTGGATTCGAACCCGAGACCCTGATCAGACCCTCTGCGTAGCAGTCCGTCGGTTTCTCCACTAGGCTATCGCTGCTATAGTTTTAATATTGTTTATTTTTGTTTAACCGTTTGAAAGCCATCATGTAGGTATATATGACAATAATGACAAACTAAAATGTAGCCTACACATAGTGTACTAGGTTTACTTTGGCTTGTCACCTATACATGACTTTGTCGGTAAAAATGTTAATAAATGGCAAACGAGCAGATTGCTCACCTGATGATAAGCAATTACCACTGCTCATGGACATAAGCAACACCAGAGGAGTCTCAAGCGCAAAACGGATAGGACGAGAAGTGGGATGAGGGAGAAGGAATAGGGGATGGGGCTTTGTCAGCTTTCTTAAAATCTTTATTTCCTCATTTCTTCTGAATCGTGATTACTGGTTTTCGACTTGTTAAAGACCCGTCTCAGAGGTCCTGGCCCATGGTTTCTTTTTCTCTGTGTAAATAGTCAACTCTGGCACTAAAATAAATCCTGTGTAGCGAGGGACATAACAAACATTCAATACGAACATAAAGTACACTCAGATCCAAAAGAACAAATTGCAGATAACACAAAGTCTAGTGTTGTTTCGTATGGGGGTCGAACCCAGAATACTCAGCACCATGCTAAATAGCGAGGCGACCGCTTAAACCACTATGCCAATCCAAACTTAACACTTTGAAGGACAGTAAACGCATAGTTTTCATAATAATGAAACTAATTTGGTTTCGCGTTTACTGTCCTATAAAGCCCTAAGATTAGCATCACTTCGAAAAGTCTGCTTTTCCTTTTTAGGGTTCCGTACCTAAAAGGTAAAAAACGGAACCCTATTAAAGCCTCCGCTGTCTGTCTGTCTGTCTGTCTGTCTGTCTGTCACCAGGCTGTATCTCATAAACCATGATAGCTAGAAAGCTGACATTTTCACAAATTATGTATTTCGGTTGCCGCTATAACAACAAATACTAAAAACAAAAAAAATGAAAATATTAAGGGGGGGTCCCATACAAAAAACGTGTTTTTTTTTGTATTTTTTGCTCAAAATTACTAAGTGTAACAGGTAGACGCTTTAAATTTTCACAGAATATGTAATTGTATATTACCTTTCAAAATAAATAATTAAATTTAAAAAAAGTAAATAATAAAGGGGGGCTTCCATACAATAAACGTAATTTTTAAGCAATTTGTTACTCGATCTTATTAAACAGGTAGAAACTTATAAAGTATTTAAGTATACATACAAAGAACGTGATTTTCTTTTATAGATGATGGTACGGAACCCTTCGTGCGCGAGTCCGACTCGCACTTGCCCAATTTTTATATTATAAATGTTGCACGCATTTTATAGCGCTAGTTTCAACATTAGCGAATAATCATCAGTATATCAGCCGAAATACGTCCACTGCTGGACATAGGTCTCCAAATAGCGAATATTTAAATACATTTACGATCTTTACTTCGTTTTTAGGGTTCCGTACCTAAAAGGTAAAAAACGGAACCCTATTACTAAGCCTCCGCTGTCTGTCCGTCTGTCTGCCACCAGCCTGTATCTCATAAACCGTAATAGCTAGAAAGGTGAAATTTTCATAAATTATGTATTTCGGTTGCCGCTATAACAACAAATACCAAAAATAAAAAAATGAAAATATAAGGGGGGTCCCATACAAAAAACGTGTTTTTTTCGTATTTTTTGCTCAAAATTACTAACTGTAACAGGTAGACGGTTTAAATTTTTACAGAATATGTAGTTGTACATTACCTTTCAAAAGAAATAATTAAATAAAAAAGTAAATAATAAAGGGGGCTCCCATACAACAAACGTAATTTTTAAGCAATTTGTTACTCGATCTTAATAAACAGATAGAAACTTAAAAACTATTTAAGTATACATACAACGAACGTGATTTTCTTTTATAGATGACTAGTCGACGCCAGCGGCTTCGCACGCACATAATATGTATTTTCGAATTTCCCGTTTTGCCCGATCCCGTGGGAATTTCGGGAAATCCCGTCTTAGTGCACCCCTACGGTCCCCAAGGAACATACATGCCAAATTTCAGCTTCTTGCGCCGAGTAGTTTCGGCTCTAGCTTGTCTGTCAGTCAGTCAGTAACGCAAGGATTTTATATATACAGATGGTACGGAACCCTTCGTGCGCGAGTCCGACTCGCACTTGCCCAATTTTTTTTATATAGTAAGCGGCAAACGTGCAGACGGATCGCCTGATGGTAAGCAATTACCGCCGCCCATGGACACAAGCAACACCACAGGAGTAAAGTGCGTTGCGACCATTGGTTAGGGAATGGAATAGGAGGAGTGGGATGAAGGAGAAGGAATAAGAGACGGGCCTCCGACACGTCGTTGAGTTTCAACCGATACCCTCTGCATGGCAGTCTGTTGTTATCTCCACTGAGCTGTCGCTGTCGCTATAATCACGGATGATCTATTAAAATGTCTATATCGTATTTTCTCAGGTTCAGCAAGTTAGTGAAGCAGTTAATGCAGCTGCTAGTGTCGTTGCGCGACCGTCCGTGCGGCGTGTACCTGGCGCGGCTACTGATGCGACTCGACTACAACCGCTGGCTCAGCGGGGAGGCACAGCTCACGCAGTCTGTTACTAATATGCTGCGGTACTAAGGACAGGGTTACTGAACGGTCTGGTCTAAGAAGTAGTACCAGCCCAAGGAAGGATTTGGCGTTGAAGTTGGACCAAAAATTATTAAAAACCCGTACTACGCTTAGCGCTCGGCTTTAACGCAGTTTGACGTGTACGTAGGTTATTTGGCGGATTCAGCATATTGTAGCAATGGAATCTGCTTCTACCAGCCAGTGCCACTGCAGGAACCAGTCAGTTCAGTCCGTTAGCAATGTACTGCGAGACTAATAGCACCAAAGTGCTGACATCAAGAGGAAGGGCGTAAAGCCTTTTCAAGGGCGTTACCTAAATGTCCCCTAAAGTTGATTGCGCTAAACTGGATTTACCATTCTGTTTATATGCCCATATTTATTCCTGAAAGGAGTTTAGTTTTAACTCTTGATAGTCTTATAAACTTAATCAAAATGCACGCATACCTACTACTGGAATAATATGTGAAAAACTATTTAAGAGATTCGTGCCTTCTGAAAAGTGCCTGTGATGAAATGCAATCAGAAAGGCTTAGAAAAAGTCGCGTGTATAATGCGCATGTATAATACTGTTTCAAATAATCATTAGACTAAATATACCTGCAAATGTTCTTACTTCATGCATGAGAAATTTGATGGGAGTGAGTGAAGCAAGAGAGATATGTCAGGATCGTTGCAAATGGCGTTCCATAGTCTCTGCTCTCTCTACCCCTCCGGGAAACAGGCGTGAGTCTATGTATGTATGTATGTATGTATCTTCTTACTTGTACAAAGAACTAGTAACTATAATGAATATTAATGTCACATCTCTGCAGGCATACTGCAAAACCACTCTGAATCTCACAAAATAATGTAACTTGAGCCGAAGTTATTGTTATATTAATAAAAAAAGTCAACTAACATTTGATCTTTTATTTAACTATCATCATCATCATCCTCATCATCAATAGGTTCATCTTGCAGTACATTATTATCATTGCCCCCATTGTTTTGGCTCAGGACATGGTCAGTGTGTTGCTTCAAGAATGTCTTGACCAGTATACACTTTGTCATGTGACAGCTGCATGGTTGTGGATGCTCAATTGCTTCTGGGTCTAACATAGTCATTTGAAGATTATATCTGGAAAATAAAATTTAACTGTGAAAAGATAGCTGAACACCTATGACTGGCTCCAATGGTCAGTAAGACAAATAGCTATTCTGTCTGAGTCAATGTCACCAGAATTATTATATTTTTTCAGAAAGCAGCAACATCTGTCTATTTTGATGACAGTTTTGATATTACAATAATTAAGTTAAATTAAATGGTAGGTAGTCTGGTCAGTCATAAGCACAAATAACAATGGGATAAGGCATCATCATGAGGACATTTTCGACCTTCGGATTGCTATTTTACACCAACAGCATGAGTACTATTATTCTGAAATATTTTCCTAGCCATACTGAAATCAGCAGTACTCTAAAAGTTGAATCAAAAATGAAGAAAAAAAGGACAGGTACAAATAACTAAAATCATACCTTCTGCCATTCATCTGGTCTCTATTCATGTCCAACTGAAACGCTATAGGTTCCCCTTCTTCTACCTCTTGTTCCTGCGGGAATACTACTACGGTTTGTTTCCAATGCGTAGGCGGGCTTTTAGGACTTGTGTCTAATACCACACGTCCCTCTCCTTTACCGTCAGATGAATCGGGAAACATACATTCAAACCATATGCAGAGGCCTTGGTAGCTTCCGTTTCGACTGGCACCTAAAAAATAACATAAGGTTAGTGAGTAGGTACATTTTGAGTGAGCCATATATTTTCGCAAAATTATATAAGATCACTTGTCATTGTCATCGAGACTTTCACCTTGGAGCATGAGGTTCGGTTTCTAGTCTAATCTAGATACCAATATGACAGACTATGTAACTTTCCCACAGAGCAACTGCTGTCTGACTTCTGCAACCTGAAGGGATTCCGTGGCTTGTACCATAGATTATACACTTATACTGGTATAGATAAGCCACTCACAGTTCGAAATTGAAGTTCAATAGGCATCCTCGACCACTAGATGGCGTACAAATCAATTTTATTTTGTTTCCGATCGTATAGATGGCGTTAGTAGTGGATTCATTTTTCAAAATAAAATGTTTATTTTCAGTGTTAATAAATAAGTAAATGACAACTATTATGTAAAATAATATGCAATTTAAAAGTAAAAAAATATAAAGATCACAAAAAGTAAAAACTAGTTTCTTGCTAAGCGTGGCTTCGATCCACGGGTTGCTAGACTATGGGCACAGCACGCTTCCACTGCGCCACGCAGCTCTTGGCAAAGTTGGCGAAATTACCGTTCAGTTATAGCTACAGATATTTCTAGATATCAAAGCTAAAATGACATTCCCCGGGCGCTAGATGGCGTTAATTTGTATGGATAATTTTTAATTACGGGATTGTAGGGAAGTTTCAAAGGCCTGGCTTGTACATTCAACCCAGTGTCAATATATTCAAGTGTCTAACAAGCGCCATAATCATTTTCAAAGACACTGAAGCATTGTCCAGGCAAGCAATAATTTACAATTTAATATTGTGATCCACTGTGTTATGAACCTTATGAATTATGATATGTATTACCTATTCAGATAAAGAATGGGATTAGAATGGCAGATTAATGAGAATCAAATCAAAATTAAACAGATAACGAAATAAATTTGAAGGTAGCAGTTAAAAAGTTAAATAATCGTTAGTGCGTTTTTATTATTACGTAATGTTGATGAGAATGGTGTTATGACTCGATTCGCATTAATTAATTAAAATTAAATAAAAAATAAATTGTATTATTATGTAAAATTAAATAAACATACGCCGACCAAATAGGTGACCTACTAAAAAAGGACCAAATTAAAAGTACCCATAACCGGCGAGCATGTATGATGAGGTTAATGAATGTTGAGGAAGCGAAAGAGGTGTTTGAACCGGAGCATTTGGCATTCCACACAACACACAAAAACAGGACCAAAAATTGATCACATGTCAAAGAGCCATGGAGAGGAGCATCTTGGGTTACACAAAAAGAGACAGGAAAAGAGCAGTAGACATACGAAACATCACAAAGATCGAAGATGTTTATTCAAAACCAAAAAACTAAAATGGCAGTGGGTAGGCCACATGATGAGAGATAACAAACATAAATGGACAAAAGACATAACGGAATGGACCCCTAGATTCCAAACCAAGAGAAAAAGAGGAAGGCAAAGAAAACGTTGGTCTGACGACATCAAGTCCATTGCCGGTGCACTATGGCACAGAGTAACCCAATCAAGACAAACATGGAAAGAGCTGGAGGAGGCCTTCGTGTCGCAAAGATACGCCAACACTCAATAAGTTTTAAAATTATATTAGTTTTATATAAGTACATAAGGAAAGCTTGTATTGTAAGTATTTAGATATAACTATGTAATAATTGTAAATTAAGTTGGCAATAAAGGCTTAATAATAATAATAATAAGATAAGATACGATAAGGAGTACTTTGGAGTGCGCCATTGGGGAATATCGGTATGCTACATTAGAAAGCAGTCCCCGGCTGCCGCGTTTACCCACGCATAGAAAAAATATAGCGCTTGTGTGTGACCTGGATTCACTATTGCCTACTTACCTAGACACTAGTGAAAATCTTATTGATACACACTAATTCTATACTGCGCAGCCGTAGCGGCGTGTCGAGTAGCTAATATTAAAATATAAAGCAGTATTACTATTGCTCCTCGAGATGCCGTTCCGGCTTGGCAGCGTAGAATTGAGCGTCGTATTGCTGAGACCAGGGCACTCATAGGCAAGCTAATCTGCTTCAGGTCGGGTAATAACCGCCCGAGAGTGATGCGTTTTGTGAGTCGGGCGTTTAAGGGGATAGGACTTTATCCTCAAGAATATCCGTCACGGGTCACAGAACGCATCAACTTCCTGAAGCAGAAAATCTATGCGTGGGCGAATCTCATCAGGCGGTACAAAAAAAGGATTGACCGATATTCGCAAAATCGCGCATTCCAAAGAGATGAGAAGTTGGTTTATAGGAATTCGGAGCGATCTGAACCAGGTGTGGATGATGGGCGTCGACCAGATGATGCGAACACGATAGCGTTCTGTCGCAGCTTATGGTCGACTCGCGTCAGCCTTACAGAGGATGACTGGATTAGGGATATTGAGCGATTATGTGAGGTAATACCTCACACGGAGCCTGTAGCCATAGACGTCCGTTAGCCAATTGGAAATCTGCAGGACCGGACGGGTTGCACAATTTCTGGTTAAAATGGCTACGCAGTGCACATGTTAGCTTGGCATCCCAATTCCAGTCATCTCTGGACTCAGGATCGCTGCCATATTTTATGACAACTGGCGTAACTCACCTGCTCTTTAAATCTGGTAGTACCACGGAGCCTACGAACTATAGGCCAATAACTTGCCTGCCTACAGAGTATAAAGTTTTTACATCCATTTTGAGAACAAAATTGGAATGACACATATTTGGCAATAAGATCTTATCTGTATCTCAAAATTGATGTAGAAGCCGGACACGTGGTACTAAGGAGCTAATCCTTATCAACATGGCCATTAGCCAACAGGTGCGCCGTAGTCGAAATAATCTGGCGACATGCTGGGTAGACTATAAGAAGGCCTATGACTCTGTGCCACATACGTGGCTTTTGAGGGTGCTGGAGTTGTACAAAGTAGATGCAACTCTATGCACCCTCTTGAGGGCATGTATGGGGCAGTGGAGTACGGTGCTTCGCTATCCAAGGTGTCGACAGCCTTGCGGGTATGGCGCACCTATAGAGATCAAGCGGGGTATTTTCCAAGGCAACAGTTTGAGTCCACTATGGTTTTGCCGAGCACTGAACCCGCTGAGCACTTTACTCGAAAGTTCAGGGCTAGGCTATCGGTTGCAGACTAGAGGTCAGGTTATTTCTCACCTCCTCTTCATGGATGACCTAAAACTATTTGCCCCCACTGACCTCCAATTAACTGAGTTACTAAAGATAACTGAAAGCTTTAGTAATTCAATTAAGGTGGAGTTCGGTGTGGATAAATGTGCGGTCATGCATGTAAAGCGAGGCAGGAGTGTGGAATCTGATGGTATAGAGCTTTCAGATTTGACACAACTTAGATCTCTCTCTGCAACAGAAACCTACAAATATCTGGGTATGTCGCAGGCATAAGGTATTGATGACGCTGGCATGAAACAGGCGTTGCAGCCACGTTTCTTTGGCCGCCTGAAGAAAGTCTTAAAAAGCTTTTTATCAGGCGGAAATAAGGTGCGTGCCTGTAAAGGTTGGGCCATGCCGGTCTTAATGTACTCCTTCGGCATCACTTCGGACTCAAACAGAATTGGACGCCTTGGATAGGAAAGTTCACTTTTTAAACAAATGCAGTATTTGGACCTGGCTCACGAGATTGTCGACATGTGGGATGTTGACTTGGCGATCATTGTACCGATAGTCGAGACCGTAAATGGTCTTATTGCCAAGAGCCTCGACCACCACCTCAAGAGGCTCTCGTTAGACGGCTGGATCAAGTCCTCTATACAGAAGGCAGTATTGCTGGACACGACACGCATCGTACGGAGGTTCCTTTCTCTGGAGCCCTAACCACCGGTAGCTTGGTCCCTGTGCTCCATGCCGGTGGGTCTCTGTGGTCCCATTTTATATAATTAAATTTATTTTTTATTTTTTTTATTTAAAAATGATAATTATCGCTCGCTTAATAATGTGCCCGGTAGATGGCAATAGGCTCGCCCCCTATTACATTGGGACCGAAACATATCTGGCGAAGTGTGGGTGTGTAATACACCTCTGCCTACCCCTTCGGGGATAAAAGGCGTGAAGTTATGTTATGTTATTTTTTATTGTAATATTTATTAAGTACTTATATAAAATGTGACAATGAGAAAATTTTTAATAAACGGAATAATAATAAATAATAGATTTGGCATTCCATAGTCTCTGCCTACCCCAATGGGAGACAGGTGTTACGATAGATAGATAGAATTAAATAAAACATAATAGTATTTGATCTACAGTTTAATAGGCTTGTGTCCACTAAGAATAAATTGGTTTGATTGTAGTATCTATAGATTCATTATGATTTTAAGATGTCAATAAATAATAATAAATAATAAAGCCTTTTATTTCTTGCGTGTTAGGCATTCTATCAAAGTTTGAAAACATTATTGTTGAGTTGCAAGAACCCCTTCACGGGTGAAGGCCTCCTTCAAAGCAGCCCATTCAACTCTATCAAGAGCTACTTCTGTCCACTTCAAGCATGCAATCCTGGTGAAGTCGTCCTGCCATCTTGCATGAGGTCTACCTCTGTATCTCTTTCCTAATGGACCATTCCACAAGGAAACTGTTCTTGTCCACCTGTCATCCTTTAGTCTTGCTACATGGCCAACCCATTTCCACTTTAGTTTTTTTGCATGTTTTAAGGCATCTGTGGCTATATGTTCCTTATTTTTGTATGTCTCATTTTTTGCCTTTTGTTGATGTTTAGCATACTACGTTCTAAGCCTCTTTGACAAGTAATAATTTTGTTCTTGACTTCGTTAGAGAACTTCCAGGTCTGACAAGCATAGGTTAGGCATGGCAAAAGGCATGTATTCATCAATTTAGTTTTTATCGGTACTGGCATCTTACTTTTAAATATTTCTTTCATACTCCAACATTTGTTCCAAGTATTCTGTGCCATTCATTCTATTTCCATGATATTGTTTTTTCTGTCAAAGCCAATTTGCTTCCCAAGGTAGATATATTTGTCTGTATATGTAAGTACTTCATTATCCACTAATATTCTTATTTCTGTGCTGTTTGTCATTACCATTGTTTTGGTCAAGTTCATTTCTAGGCCAACTTGTTTACTAGCTTTGTTTAGTGAATGAATCATAAGTTGTAATTGTTTGCCTGTTTCAGACAGGAGCACCAGGTCATCAGCGAATCGGAGGTGGCTAAGGAATTTTCCATCAATGTTTAAGCCATGCTGTTTCCAGTCCAATTTCCTCATTATTGATTCTAGGATGGCTATGAATAACTTTGGAGATAGCGGATTGCCTTGTCTCACTCCCCTTTGAATGGGAAAATTTGGGCCAACTTTTTCTAGTTTTACTCTGCCTGTATTGTTGCTGTATATGCTTTTAATAACCTTTATGTACACATTTTGAACTCCCTGGTCTTTCAATGTTTGCCATATACTTGAGTGTGACACGGTATCAAAGGCTTTTTTGTAGTCTATGTAGGCAATATACAAAGCTCTCTGCTTTTCCTGATATTTTTCCATCAATAGTTCCAAGGTGTGAATATGGTCTATTGTTGAAAAGCTCTTTCTGAATCCCGCTTGTTCTATGGGTTGCCTTGCTTCTAAAGTACTACTGATTCTTTGATTTATAAGTGATGAGAATAGTTTGTACAAGCATGGCAGCAAGCTTATTGTCTGTAGTTACTAATATCATGTGGATCTCCTTTTTTATATATTAATATGATGTTTGACTCTGACCACTGAGTAGCAGTTTCAGTAGTTTCCAGTATGCGGTTGAACAGAGCAGTCAAGGGTTGAGCTAGTAGAGTGTGGGGTGCTTTAATTGCTTCATTGGTGATGTTGTCTGATCCTGGACTTCTATCTGTTTTGAGTTTTTTAATTGCTTTTATAATTTCCTGTGCTTCAAATGGTTCTGTACATTCTTCGTTTTGGTTGTCTATAATGTTGAAGTTGCTTTGAACTGTGCTCTTCTGTTCTTTAGAGGCATATAGATTTTCATAAAATTCTGTTGCAATATCTATGACATCTTTGCGATTATTCAGTATTAAGTTTGCTTGATTAAGTCCATCAATCCATGTCTTATTTATTTGTAGTTCCTTATAAGCCTTTTTTGAACTGCCTGCTTGTGCCATATGTTTCTGTATAGTGTTGTGTCTGTATGTTGTATAGTCGTTTTTAATGAGTTTGGCTACTATCTTGTACAGTGCTGAGAGTTCATTCCTCATGGAGCGGGTTTTATTCCTGGTTTTTTGTAGTTCTTGTCTTCTTTTCATTAGCCTTATTGTGCGTTCTGATAGGATATTTTTGCTGTTAATAAGTAATGTTTATGATGCTATAATGATATGCTTGTACAGAAGTGGCGGTGTAGTCAGGTAAATCTAACAGTTTGGTTGCAATAGACTCCTTGTACTTTGTTATTTCTTGTTTGTTCTTCAGCAAAGAGTTTTGATTTTTGTTGAAACTAGACCTACTTTTCTTAAGACATGTTAATATTATTGTTGCTCTAACTGGTCAATGGTCTGTAGAGAAGTTGGTATTTAGTACTTCCACGTTCTGTACCATATATGGTTGGTTGGACATAATAAAATCAATTTCGTTTTTATATTCTCCATTTAGTGAATGCCAAGTCCATCTTTTACATCGCTTCTTTTTGAAAAAAGTGTTGAGGATGGAAATTTTGTGTTCAAGAGCAAAGTCGATTAATCTTTGACCTCTGCGGTTTCTTTCGCCATAACGATGATCATACGCCATAAGATGTCAATAAAGTTTATTATTTATTATAAAAAGGTAAGATGTTATTTTTAGGATTCTAAAACTAAAAACAATGTATTTATTCTTGTGACAGTGAACACCAATCAGAGAGCATTACGTCAAACAGTATGTCCGCCATTCATGTTGTTGACATTTTAGTAGTAAATACAACTAAAACGTCAAACTTTCTAACTGTCAAATCGAATATGACAAAATAAAAGTGGGTACATCAGACCAGACTTCATTCATGGTTTGTTTTGTTTTGGACTTTGTGATATCACTCAACCGCCATGATGGTTTACAGCGTTTTCGTGTCAAATTCAAAAAGGTTTTAAAATGCCGTAATTAGTAATGTTGCTGATCGATTTTTGAAGAAAACATCAGGTATTTCAGTTTAACATCTAATGAAGTAACGAATCATTTGCTAATTACATTTTAGGACACAAGCCTATTTGATATCTGGACACTTGAAAATCTTAGCTTCAACTCACCAACTACATGTTGAATGCTAAATGATTCTAAATCATCAACAGTAGTTTCCTTCATGTCTAGCCAGCATAGTATGACTTCTTGTCCCAATAAATCTTCAGGTTGGATGGTCAGGATTTCTGGCTTGTTTCCTTTGCTAGCTCTGAGCTCTTTGGCAAATGTTGTCATTGATACACCATAGATGTTATTCCATTTCTGATATAAAGATGGAACACTGGAATAGCAATGGAAAAGAGGCTACTTTACTATGCATATAAAAGGAAATATGAGGAAAGTTATGGGGTATTTGGTTTACTCACTTGTAAACTGAAGAAACCATAACACCATACAACACTGCTAATTTATTTAGCCTATTTAGTACAATTCATAAGTATTTTTTGTCTGTTAATAGTGGGTGCCCATTAATTTTAATATTAATTTTATGATGTTGGCAATATATTATGCCAATGATTTTAGAATAACTCTTACCTACATGGAGCTATGTACACAGCAGCACTTTCAGGGAACATGTGGCCATCATCCTTGAGGAACTTGTCTCTGGCCATCAAGACGGACTCTAGCATGCCTTCATGCAGCAGATAGAAACCCATCCACTCAGATACTATCACATCTACTCTTGAATAGTTAGGCAGAATTACATCTTCAACTTTGCTGTGAATTACCTATAAATGAAGATTAAATTTATTGTAAGTGAATTAGTGCTAATAAATTAACCATAAACTAACCAAAAATGAAATATTTACCTCAATAACATTTTCAAATTTGTTCTCCTTCACAACATCTTTAGCCAAAAGAGCTAAGTTACTTGCTTCAACAGCATAAACTTTCTTAGCACCAACTTGAGCACAGAATATAGATAATATACCAGTGCCACATCCAACATCCATAACAACTTTGTCCTTAAAATAAGATTTATTACCTAATATTGCATTCTTATAAGCAAGGGTTCTCGGCTCATCTTCAAGCATCAATTTGTGGATCTATAAAAAATATATTTGGATTATAAGTCTTTAAAATTAAGTTTACTTTGGGAAACCCATTGATAAGATAGATTTTACTTCTAAATCTTCATAACTGGAAAAGTAGCCCTCTACGTTATCAACTTCCATTTTTGATTTTTGCAATTTATTGTAGAGTATTGAGCAATCAAAACAAAAATAAACTCATGCAATGCACGAAATAACCAAAAAAATCTGTGTTCACTGTGTTGACATGTTTTCATTTAACTGACATCTTACTGACATTGACAGCGCACACTGCACAGAGTCACAGACTGTTTTGCTCACTGCTGCTGCAAAAAATAAACCAAAACATATTTTATTGATAGCACAGACGTATATAGATTTAGATTAAATCCTCAAGCTTCAGTCTCAGTGAATACAACCAGAAGCCAGAATTCGATACAGTTCTTACATTAAATACCACAATTTTCCAGGAATCGACTAAAGATCAACATTCTCAATGTGATTTTTATCTGTGTTAGTTCACTCTCATAAATGTCAAAGTAGTGTTATCATTCAGTCATATTTTATCTGTACTGTACTAGTTGATAGTGCAAAAGAAATGCGTTGTGTATTCTAAAAAAATATTCGGTTTTGATAATGGTCTTAGTTTAAATAGTATTGTGTTAGTACAGATTAGTTTCTAAAACAATGGCGAAGGAAGGAGACATGTCTCTGTTTAATGATGTGTTGGAACCATTTCGGCGGGCCATAAATACTGACCCGCCGAAAGATAAACTGTCGGCTGCTTCTAAACTGAATTTTTCGGATAGTAATCAGTCCCTGAAAGAAGGTATGAGTTTATTATTAGGTTGAGTTACCAACAGGCACAATTTACTTAACCTAACGATATTTTTCTAGGTTTATCTAACCTTTTATCGATGGGTAAAAGAAAGTCGAGTATGGGTATGTCCGACATGTGTACACCTGAAAAACGTCTCCGGACTGAGTCTAACTCTACACCGGCGTCGGCCCCTCCCTCACCGTGGGAAGCTAAGAGGTTGAAGATAGATTTGATTGCTGCTAAAGCTCAGGTAACCACATTGTCAGCTGAGGTAACAAAGTTGTCTGATGTCTGTGTTTGCAATAACTATATAATTTAGTACATTTACATAGCTATTACTTGATAATAGGTGCTTTAATAACCGATGAATTAGCTTATCATTACACATTAGCTAAATAATATAATTATAGTTAATACACAGCTGACAAATTTAAACAGAATGAAGGAATTTGAACTTGCTCTATGTATATTTCAGATCACTAAACTAGAATCTCGGATCAACCACCAGCACACAATAAGGAAAGAGATGCAGATTCTATTTGAAGAGGAGAAGGCATCTCTTACTGAACAACATAAAAGAGATGAAAGGGCACTCGCTGACATGGAGGACAGACTGCAAGTTATTAGGAGGAGAGAGCAGGAACTCAAAGATGAACTTAGTCAGGTGATATGCTTAGGAGTCATGAAAAATGTTTTTTTTTTATGGAAGAAAATATGAAACTGCAAATGTATCCTTTGAGTGGACTGTATATTAACTGCACAATGAATTAGGAGGCTAAAGTGTATTAAATTGTAAATGATAACTTTGTTAAATATTTACCCTATAAAAGTATTTTTGATAGAATACATACATATATACATAGACTCATGCCTGTTTCCTGGAGGGGTAGGCAGAGACTATAGAACGCCATTTGACAAACCTGACATATCTCTCTTGCTTCATGCACTCCCATCAGATTCCTCATGCATGCTCTTCTGTTCAGGGTACTTCTAACGTCTAACCTGCCCTGTTTTTAGGTCTGATAGAATATAGTGTAATAAAATGAATAAAGCAACAATGAAATATAACACCTTAAGCAAGCTATTATATTTGATTGTAAATATACATCTAAAGCCAAAACTGTTAAGTATCATTTGGAGTTTGTATCTACAAGCATTTTTCACATTTCAATTTGCTGATGGTAAAATTATTCATCATCATCATCAGCCTTTAACAGTTCACTGCAGGACTAGGCCTCTCCTTTGAAAGGAGGAATTGGCCTACTATGCCACGCTGGCCAAACGGGTTGGTATAGTTATCAAGTTTTCCTTCTATTACAGTGCTGTTCTCTGCATAATATGCTCCCTCTGTCGGCTCTTATGACACCCATGGGATGATATGGGGTGGTGACATTCCGTATTCTTAATCCCTCACCACACGGACCTATTTAAGTAAAATAATCTTAAAATATTTTGTCTTCAGGTTTTAAAAGATCACAAAGAGCAGAAAGCTTCCTGGGACAAGGAGAAAGGGGAGTTACTGAAGCAGATAGCTGAGTTAAAAGATAAGTTGCTAGATGCCAATGTCAGCAGCAAAGACCAGCTGTCTGAAATGAAGAAAGACATGGATGAGTTGTTGCAGGTGCTTTTTTATTGCAGTTTCTTAGAAACATGCCAAAACTGTGTATACAACATGCTATTAAGTGTAAACTAACCAAGATCAACTATGAGTCAAATGCTATTAAAATAGCAAAGTGTAGATCTGATTCAAAATATCCCAAATTCATTCATATGATACATATTATACATATATACAAAAAGTCTGGCACTACAAATAGTTATAAATATTAAGAAATATATAATAGTAAAATTCACTATGTTACCTGACTAGTTTCAAATGACATTGGAGTACCCCTTAATCATCAGTAAAATATCCTAACCATCTAGCTCAAATGCAACAGCTGCACATTTCTTTTAACTTCTTTTTACAATTGTAGGCTCTTGAAGGCGCTCAATCAGAAGTGGAGATGTTAAAGAAAGAAGTTACCAAGCAAACCAGCAGGGCAGAACAGTGTACAACCTTGAGGACCCAGCTTGAGAAGCAAACATTTGAGATACAGCAAGTTACTAACAAACTGAAAGAGCTGGAGTATGAGAGAGACTCTTATAAAGACTGGCAGCAACAGGCTAAGGTATGTCATTATATTTAGCTTTTTACAATAATTCAATCATCAGCCTTCTAGTGTTGTCCCAGTTAAAGGTAGTAGAGCCTTGCTGATTTCAGCTCGACTAGGGAAGTACTACCCTCACACAGAAAATGATATAGAGTAATTATACCTATATTGTTGTACTATCTTCTAACAGAAAATCGACAGAAAGCAACAGTACCTATATTGTTGCGTTTCCTTCGGTGAGTGAGAGTGCTGGAGGCCCCATCCCCTATTCCTTCGCCCTCATTCCCCTCTTCCTTCGCCCTCATTCTCCTCTTCCTTCTCCTACTCAAAAAACGCGGCAGAGCTCTTGAGACTCCTCTGGTCTTACTTCTGTCTATGGGCGACGGTAATTGCTTACCATCAGGCAATCCGTGTGCTTGTTTCCCACTTACATAAAAAAAATCATTTACATGTTTGCCATCAGCTATTAAAATTTTGCCCTTTAAAGTATGGTAATCATTACTTAAAATATTGTGGTGTCCTCCAAAGTAGTACATCAATAGACAAGTAAAGTAACTAAATAAATGATTGATTTATTGATTGGATCAATGATTATAAAAAGAAAATAAATCTCCACAGACTGCCCAAAAGCGCTTAGCCAACATGGCAGAGTTAGAGAAGGAGGTGGGTCGCCTGCGCGCCACGGAGCGTTCACTCCGGGACGCCGTGTGCAACAAGCTACTGCTGGAGGAGCAGGTGCACCAGCTGCAGTCCAGGGTCGACGCGCTGCAGCCCGTACAACAGGAACTGCACGAGGCTAAGGTATCAATTAAAATATAATATACAATTCTTCCGTTAGTGACTGACTGACAGCCGTACAGCCGAAACTACAGGGCGCAAGAAACTGAAATTTGGCATACAAAATGTCCCTTAGGTAGTGTAGGAGAGCATTAAGAACGGGTTTCCCGAAGTTTAAATGGGGCCGATAAGAAATTGTTAAATAAAAATAAAAAATGTGCTAGCTGCAGACATTCTCTGGTATATTATAAAAATCTTTAAAATACCTATTACCAAAAATATTTCAAAACAACATTAGCCAAGTCATCTTATATGAATGCTGAACAAACTATCTTGATTGGCGGACGAGCATCGTTTCACCGCGTAGAAACAGCATCGGGTCAGTCCGCAATCGCGTTCGCGGTGAGCCGCTCTCGTAGGACGCCGCTTTGCGGCGCGTCCATTAACAGCACAGGCTGCACAGGTGCAGCTCGCCGCTGCAGTTCGTTTACGCGTCGTTTGTTCGCATCTTTTCTCGCTAGCTTAGGCCGCCTGCTAGACTAGCCCACCCGACCGCAGTCAGTGTGAACTTAATTAAGACCCGTTCAATAAATTTGTATGATAAATGTGTATAGTAAGAACGTCCATAATGTAGTAAGAAGTCCAAGACGGATTTACGCCGACCAAATTGGTGACGGGGAAAGCGCCAATTCAAAAGTACTCATCATAACCGACGAGCATACATGGTTGGCATTATTGAATGTCGAGAAAGCGATAGAAGTTTGAACTGGAGTCTTTGGCGGTCTAGTCTCTGCCTACGCCATGGGAGGTAGGCGTAACGTTTAGATAGATAGATTGAAATTAAATAGAATATTGTCTCCTACATTAGGTGAAGATCTCAAGCCTGGAGTCGGCGCTTGACAAGTACGTGAGCGTGGCGCGAACTGCGGGCGTAGAGTCTGCCAGTGCGTTAGCGACGGCGTTAGAGTCGGCGCTCGGCACGCAGCTAGCCGCCACCGCCGCCACCTCTACTGCTCACTCCAAGCTCGCGCACCTTACTGAGGTATGTATACCTGTGTCTAAGTGAGCTATGTATACCTGTACCGCTAGAGTCGGCGCTCGGCACTCAGCTAGCCGCCACCGCCGCCACCTCTACTGCTCACTCCAAGCTCGCGCACCTTACTGAGGTATGTATACCTGTGTCTAAGTGAGCTATGTATACCTGTACCGCTAGAGTCGGCGCTCGGCACGCAGCTAGCCGCCACCGCCGCCACCTCTACTGCTCACTCCAAGCTCGCGCACCTTACTGAGGTATGTATACCTGTGTCTAAGTGAGCTATGTATACCTGTACCGCTAGAGTCGGCGCTCGGCACGCAGCTAGCCGCCACCGCCGCCACCTCTACTGCTCACTCCAAGCTCGCGCACCTTACTGAGGTATGTATACCTGTGTCTAAGTGAGCTATGTATACCTGTACCGCTAGAGTCGGCGCTCGGCACGCAGCTAGCCGCCACCGCCGCCACCTCTACTGCTCACTCCAAGCTCGCGCACCTTACTGAGGTATGTATACCTGTGTCTAAGTGAGCTATGTATACCTGTACCGCTAGAGTCGGCGCTCGGCACGCAGCTAGCCGCCACCGCCGCCACCTCTACTGCTCACTCCAAGCTCGCGCACCTTACTGAGGTATGTATACCTGTGTCTAAGTGAGCTATGTATACCTGTACCGCTAGAGTCGGCGCTCGGCACGCAGCTAGCCGCCACCGCCGCCACCTCTACTGCTCACTCCAAGCTCGCGCACCTTACTGAGGTATGTATACCTGTGTCTAAGTGAGCTATGTATACCTGTACCGCTAGAGTCGGCGCTCGGCACGCAGCTAGCCGCCACCGCCGCCACCTCTACTGCTCACTCCAAGCTCGCGCACCTTACTGAGGTATGTATACCTGTGTCTAAGTGAGCTATGTATACCTGTACTGCTAGAGTCGGCGCTCGGCACGCAGCTAGCCGCCACCGCCGCCACCTCTACTGCTCACTCCAAGCTCTCGCACCTTACTGAGGTATACCTGTGTCTAAGTGAGCTATGTATACCTGTACCGCTAGAGTCGGCGCTCGGCACGAAGCTAGCCGCCACCGCCGCCATCTCTACTGCTCACTCTAAGCTCGCGCACCTTACTGAGGTATGTATACCTGTGTCTAAGTGAGCTATGTATACCTGTACCGCTAGAGTCAGCGCTCGGGACGCAGCTAGCTGCCACCGCCGCCACCTCTACTGCTCACTCCAAACTCGCGCACCTTACTGTGGTATGTATACCTGTGTCTAAGTGAGCTATGTATACCTGTACCGCTAGAGTCAGCGCTCGGGACGCAGCTAGCCGCCACCACCGCCACCTCTACTGCTCACTCCAAACTCGCGCACCTTACTGAGGTATGTATACCTGTGTCTAAGTGAGCTATGTATACATGTACCGCTGGAGTCGGCGCTTGGCACGCAGCTAGCCGCCACCGCTGCCACCTCTACTGCTCACTTCAGGCTCGCGCACCATACTGAGGTAGGTATACCTGTCGCTGAGTTAGGTATGTGTACTCGTTACTTGCCGAGGTATGTATGTATACCCTGTCCCTTAGTCAGGTATACCTGTCGTTTGTTGAGGTATGTTAATCCGTCGCTTGCCGCGGTATGTATATCCGTCGGTGCCGTGTTATGTATGTATACCCGTCGCTTGCCGAGGTATGTATACCCGTTGCTTGCCGAGGTATGTATACCTGTGCCTAAGTAAGGTAATAGTATGTATACCTGTTTTTCGTTGAGCTATGTATACCTGTTAGTTGTTGAGGTATGTATACCCTTCGCTTGCTGCTTGCTATATTCATAAATGTTGATTTGATTTAGGAAGTGGCGACGCTGAAATTCGAGCGCGACAAGGCGCAAGGCAAGTTGAACGACCTGCTGACCGTACGCAAGAACCAGGAGAGCCTCATACACAGACTGCACAAGCGTCTGCAACTTGTCACTCGGGAGAGGGATAGCTATAGGTAATGAGATGAACAACTATTACTCATACAAAAATATACTCTTGTCACTGTTAGGAATGAGATGCACCGATCAATGGTAATTGGTCTTCAAGTTGTCCCTTTCTTAGTTAGAGACTTATCATGAGTCTCGGAGAAGCCACCTGGAGGGGCCAACATAAATAGAAACTTGCAATAAAGGCAAAAACACGATACAAAAGCAATCTGTGAATAAGTTCTTCGTGGAGAGAGTGTGTAGTGCCACATTTCGTACTGAAATTAATCAATAAATTTTTCCGAGTACTACATTCTACCACCGAGAAATTTTACGAGTAGTGTAGAGGAGTAGAGTGGTGGTATGACTTATGACTATGAGGTTTTGATTTGAGGTATCATAGCTACAATAATGTGGTCGTTCTGCAGACTTTTGCGAGTATTGTAGAAATGGTATAAGGTTAAGATTTGTCATATCGGCTACAACGATGTGGTCGTTCTGTAAACATTTGCGATTAATGTAGAGGTGGCATAAGGATTAGACGCATCAGCTACAACGTAGAGGCTGTTTCGTAGGCAGCAGCTAGACAGCTACGAGAAGGAGTTGACGGTGACGTTGAGTGGGGCGGCGGGCGCGGGCGGCGCGGCGCTGGCGGCCAAGCGCGTCGAGCAGCTGGAGACTGCGCTGCAGGCCTACCGCGACCTGCTCGCCACGCACGACACTAACGCACAAGCTAAAGGTAAGCATTTTCATCATCATCATTTGTGTGCATCAACATGGGTGTTTGTCTTGCTCTGAGTGTTTCTATTTATAATATGTATGTAATAAATAAAGTTTATATGTATGTTTATCCATTTTCTAGTACCCATATTACAAGCTCTGCTTAGTTTGGGACTAAATGGTGATGTAAGTGGTAAATAGTAGATTGTATGACAAGGGAGCAAAATAGTATTTTTACGGCGAGGGCGCTATTTTTGAGCGTAGCGAGGGATTCTAACGTAGAATCCTGAGCGCAGCGAGGGGTTCAAAATACATTGCCCGAGGGAAAAATAATTTGCTCTCGAGTCATATACTCTACTTTTCATTCCCTTTCTATGAGCAAATAAATAAGAGACGGTGTTATGTAATTAATGAATATATTTAATAAAATTAGACGTGTGAATATAAGTTAAAACACTACAATACAATTTGCGTTCGATTTCAATGAATGATATACGTTCCAAATTCAAATCACTTTTCCGCCCGCTAAAAAGTTCTTAATAGAAAAGAGCTATTTTGCACCCGCTAAAAGAGGAACAAAGCGACACTTTTCGAATAGAAGGGATGAAAATATTATTGTTATTATCATCAACTTGCAATAGTCCACTGCTGGATATACGGCTCTCCGATGGCACGCCACTGAGCCCGATTTTAGGCTCTTCGTGTCCTGACAGCCACTTTGATCTTATAGGTTTAAACGTCTGCTGTGGCTCGCGAAGCCAACGACTTGTAAACGGAATGTTATAATGTTTGTGTTTGATGGGGTCGGGAGGCAGGACGTGCTGTTCTGTACATGCACGAACTTATAATTGTGACTAACTTCAGGCAACATAAATACGTATTTGCGTCCTACCCCACACAGTCATTGAGCCGTCGACCAGCTCATGGTATTCGCCGGCAGTATTGATGAAGAAAAAGGAGCGACTAGATTCTGAATACTGTATAGGCGTATATCTATCTACTACCATAGACTGAACAATGTAACCAAAAAAGATAGTTATCCCATGTCCAGGATAGATGACACGTTACGTAATAGGGAAGTTTCCTGCAAGTGAAATAAATTATATAAGTATTTTTATTTAGTGAAATATGTCAAAATAATGGTAGTTTCATTCATCAATTAATGTTAAAACTTTATTTAAAATTTATCGACAATTTATTGATAATAAGTATTCTATTTGACAGCAAAAATCTATGACGTCACTAGGTCTTATTTCATAGAAACGCCGTAGCAATGGCTGTTTTTGACATTTCATTAAAAGTGCTTGATTTGACTAGTTGGAAAAACCCTATTTATGCCCGGTTTCTGAAGTTACCTGATATACTCACAACAGTTATTGATTCATTAAAGTTATGGAAAGGATAAACGTTGGTTAACTGACACTGCGTTTCTGAATGCGCACTGGAGCGTTCAATAACTATTGAACACTGTAAAGTATTATATTATCTGTGATTGAACCAATATGTAGTCCTTTTTTCTGCCACTAGATGACTCTGTTTTAAAAAAACGAGTTGAAAACTTATTTAAATATTTTTATTTGTCTGTTTAACTAGTTGTTTAATCATATATTATTTTTTTAGGAGTAAACCACTAGTTGCTCGTTATTTTACTAAAAAAAATATGATAATGCCTCATTCGTAATGGCTGTACGCCTGCTAACTTATATACTTTAAAAAAATAAAATGTCAAATCAGGCCTCGCTGTCAGAAGATTTGACATTTTATGATGATGATGATTTGTGCTTCATTGTCACAGAGTACCTTTTTATATACGGGAATTCATTGTAGAGCTTTTCTGCGGTTGTATTAGAATTCAAAAATGGTGTCATTATGTACTTGCCACAAGGATAGGCACTGTCTCCTAGGATGTGACCATCGAGGTATCTCATTGTTATGCAGGCGAGCTCGTAGAAACGAATTATGGTACACTGTACTGTCATGAGTAGATCCATGCCAACGAGCATCTAAATCTCTGATGTATAATTTTGCATCACATACAACTTGTATATTGACAGAAAATAAATCTTTTCTGTTCCTAAAAAGTTCTGGTTGCTCTCTTCCAGGAGATTGAATTGGAATATGAGATCCATCTTACACAACCGATAACATTTGGAAAACCAGCTATATTAAAAAATTGCGCTTTAACTTCTCCCAGATCTTCAGAGTTTGGCATTCGTATACCTATATCTTCTAGCTAGTTTTGCTATTTCTCTACTTACTTTATAAACCACTCTTGACACAGTGGTTTTATGAACATTAATACATACATACATACATATCGTCACGCCTTTTATCCCCGAAGGGGTAGGCAGAGGTGTATTTCTACACCCACTTTTCGCCAGATATACTTTAGTCCCACGTAATAAGGGGCGAGCCTATTGCCGTACCGGGCACATTTCCAGACTCCGTGCTGCTACTGAGAATTTCGTGACAGAAAAACCCAATAACTCTGCTCGACCCTGGAATCGAACCCGGGACCTCCCGATCCCACGCGCACATTTATGCCACGAGACCAACGAAGCAGTCGTATAGGGTTTGATGTCGAGTTTTCCGTCTCTACGCAAAGATGGTATTTGCATCGTATTATCCCTTAGTCGCATCTTACGACACCCACGGTAAGATAGGGGGTGGTGACACTTGTATTCTATGCCTTCAACCAACGGTCATGAACATCAATATCATCACCAATCACTATTTGAAATGTGCCTGTAGCGTAAAATCGTAATATGATGAAAATTTGTTCCAACATAGACAATGTATATTTGCGATACATAACTGGAGCTAAACTAATGCTGATCATATCACTTATGTGTAACACGGTGACCTTATCAAAACGATATCTCATTTTAAATTCTTCATCCGTAAACATTTCAAAAGCATTTCTCCTAGATCATAGGATTCTAGGAACTGATTTATTAGCAATAAACTCCAGCACTTCAAAATCAAACTCTCTGCTCACTGCAGAACTGCTCGAATACGACATTTTGTATCGGTTATGTAAAAGTTGTAAACACAAACCTATCATATCAAAACTTTCCAGTTATAATATATTAGTCTATGATCAAAAGCTTAAACTCTTAAAAAAGGTAACACGTTTGACAGAAGTCAAACTTCAAATATAGTTATGGAACCGATAAACGGCGAACATTGGTCGGTTAAGTTAAACTAAGGATAACTGGAGTTTATGTTGTGACGCGTTGTTCAGAAACGCAATTTCTTGAGTTATCGAACCAATAATGCTAACGGATAGATAAACCACCGATAAGAGTACCTCAGAAACCGGGCATAAGTGGTTCACCACAATGGATCTTGAGAGAGGTTACTAGCAAATGGAAATGTATCCAAAAGACAGAGGGAAGACAGGCTTTTGCATGTTTCGAGGACTTTGGCTATTTAAAGTTATGCCCTTCGGATTGTGCAATGCTCCAGCTACTTTCGTAAGGTTGATGGAACGCATCCTTGCATGTCTCATAATAGAAGCTTATTTAGTATACCTTGATGACATAATCGTAATGGTTTGGGATTTCTACACTCAAGTGAAGAAGTTGGCAAGCCTACTTAATAGGTTGAAGAGGGCAAACCCGAAGCAAATTAATTACTTGGGCACGTTGTCTCTGAGAATGTCATTGAGAAAAACCACGCCAAAAGCTCCTTTGTTAAAGTCTGTTGCCTAGGGACATGACGCACGTGCGCTAGTTTATGGGCCTTTGCACTTATTTCTGTCGTTTTTTGAAGAATTTCTAATGCATTGCGCAAGCCTCGCATTTCAGGATCTTTTTTCCTTTTCAAATTGTGCTTCTTTCGTACTAAATAATAATTTATTGATTTTTTCATGTACTTCCCGTTCAGATAAAGATGGGAATAGAAATGGGGTTATTACGCCGTTTCTGTCATAAAAATGCACTAGCGATTATTTAACTAATTTAACTGCTACCTTCACAGTTATTTTGCTATTTCATAAATTTTATTTGATATTAATTTAGTCAATTCTATCTGAAGGGTTAGTATATGTATTTATTACATTACAACTTAGATTGATGATTATCATTGATGAACTAAAAATGATCTAAGTATGAATGTTTGTTCATCAGTGGTGGAGAACCTACGCGCGGAGTGTACGAAGTGGCGCGAGGAGGCGGAGGGTCTGCGGCGTGACGTCAGCAAGCTGCGCGCGCAGCGGGACTCGTTGCACGCGCACCTCGACAAGATCGGCGCGCAGCCCACCACTAAAGTGAGTCTTATTTAGCCTACGTTCCTTAGCACTGTGAGCAGATCCCGATTTCTTAAGGAGCCTACACACCAAAGCTGGCCCACCGGAGTTTGTAACAACTAGTTCAGTTCGGAAAATTGTAGGGCGACACGAATAACAAAATAAAAAATATTGCGAGAAATACTAGTAAGTTACTTGATGGCGAGCGATATCGACAGGCAAATGTGCTCGTAAGCAGGTCGCCAACATATTGCCTCAAGTTATTAGGCAACACGCGAGGCCACAGGTCGCCGACATGATTATATTGAAACAAAACCGCCTATATCATGCCGACGGCCTATGTTGGCTGGTCGGCAGTTTGGTCACAGAATAGATAGTTCTTACGAACAGAAGCACCACTTCGCAAATCAATTTAAAGAAATGGCGACTCTTGCTACTAAGCAAGAAAGTGCAATTCAGCTCGCATGAGCATTCAGTACCTAACGCGATATTGACCTAACTGTTCCCGCTCTTTTCTAACACATAACGCTGTCGCTGTCTGGCGCGGAGCAATGCGCTAGGGTTGTCGACTTGCCGCCGCTACTATAATATTTATTCATCGTCTATCGACCTACTTGACCACGTACCTAATAATAAATATTTATACTATAAGTATCCTATCCCACTATTTGAGCTCGTAGAACGAAAACCACAAAAATTCTGGTGGTTTACATTTTCACTATACTAATTCTTAGTTATTTCCTAAACGCGTAGGCCGATTTACATGACTCAAACAGATAAAATGGTTTTTGAACTAGACCTTAATTTGACACCATAATCGTTGAGATATCTCGACAAATAAAAAGTACAATTTTCAAGTTGCTCTCGTAAAATAAATAAAATCAAAATTTCAAGTTGCTTCCGACACACATCCGTTAAATGAGCAATACTTCGCACCAGACTTGTGATGTGAACATTTTTATTGTTCAGTATTAAAATTCACGTTATTAGCGTCGCCCTGCGCGCGAGCGGTGACGACGCGGCGTGGAAGCCGCGCCAAAGTGTAGGCACTTATCGCTGTAGGTACGGCCGAGTGAAGGAGGCCTGGTTTGGTGTGTAGATTGCATTAGACGAGGTTCGCGGATCGCATAGCAGTTGGCACGGCGACTACTAGTTGGCATTACTGCAGCTGGTAGTGGGTTTGGGCCGGGCTATACTTTAGACATTGTTTCTCGGGTATTTCCCTGGGTACGGGTCGGCTGCTCTAGACTGATGAAGCCGCTTCAATTTGGTTAACAACGCTGAATGTATTGTCGTTGAGTTCTTATCGAACTATTTTTATTACTCTTTGGAACCTATTCTGCCGTCATAAGGAAAAATGGCACAACTAAAATTTTTTTCGAAATTGAGTTATATACATATTTGGAATCAGGAGAAAAAGGCCTACCTGCTAATATTTTTTGTATAATTTTATAACCACAATAAACAAAAGTACCATAACCTGAAAGGGCACAATTGAGCAATTATTTTTGTGATAGCACTAGAAAAGGGCATATCTAGTTTAGATTACATGAAGAAGTTACAAGTGGATAGATGTGTTTTAATTAATATGGCTTTTCATTTTATTATTTAACCTTTTTTCCCCAAAATGTTACAATGGAAAGTCACATTTGGTTAATTATGCCTTTATACGTAATATTAATGATTTTACAAATGGAAAATGGAGATTATTGAATAAATACAGTAAAATTTAAAAAAAGTAAATCATCTTATAGAATTCATGTAGACGCTACTATAACTACAATATCGTAATTTATTTTTTACAAAAACTAAGAAAAAGTTTAAACTCGTGTTTCTCCTGAATTACAAAATGTTAGTTGTGCCCTTTTACGTTATGACGGCAGTATTGTAAACGAAGTTAACTGCGTAACAACGCCTCGCGTCGCGTGGCGTCAGCTGTCAAAGAGATACGGTAAGGTCAAACTCGCGGCGTTAAATGTCAGTGGTAGTAGATGGCGCTACTGTGAGTTTACCTACAAAGCGCGCAAGAGGCGAAACTAGTCTCTCATGCCATCTTATTCTTTCAAATTATTGATATTTAGTAATATCATAAAAAATAATTATTATTTACACTATTACTAAATCTTGGACCGACAATCTTGTTAAGATCGCGGGAAGCGGTTTGTACGTAAACTCGCAGTAGCGCCATCTACTGCCATTGACATTAAACGCCGCGAGTTTGACCTTACCGTGTCTCCATGACAGCTGACGCCACGCGACGCGAGGCGTTGTTACCTCCTTTTAGAATTCGACATTTTTATTTGACCTAGTGTTAATTAAAAAAAAAAACAATCTAAAAAAAATATATGGTTAGGGTAGTTCTATATCACCAGCAGATCATGTGGTTTAAAGGAATTACACGACTTTTTGAATCACCCTGTATAATGTATTTGCAGGTATTACACCTGGCGGACAATCCCGCAGCGGTGGCGCACAAACAAATGCAACAAGACTTAGCGTCTGCGCAGGAGGAAGTAAGTATTTTTGTACTTTTACCCAAGTACTTTTTGTCGTGAGCACACCTATCAGGTGTCTTTTACTAGCTTAGTACAACGGCATAGAGTCGAAAATCGTGTAACAAGTTAGTGAATTCATGCGAGTTAATGACTTTCCCATTAATATCCTCCATATTAAGATTCCATTCCACATTGTGTGTTTGATATTTTACTATTAATATAACTATATTATTTATTAAATTGGAGCCGCAAGTCGATAGTTTAACACACACATATGGGTGTCACAAGACCCATCACCAAGCCGAAGTTTACTCGTTTTGGACATCATGCCAATTCATACTAAGGAAAAATTATACCTGGGAAACAACTTTTTTTTAAGTATTTCTATGTTTTAAACCGCAATTAAAGAGCGCGCGTGTAACGCTCGCTCGCGTGTATCCCCTGAACCAGTAATTCCCCAGGTGTCGAAGTAAAAAAGTTTGTAATTATTGGTACAATATGGGATTTCAGTTTTTGTTAAGGGTCTTTGTACATCCTGTAAATAAGTAGGCAGGAAGTTATTCAAATAAAATTTATGCTACATATTTGGGAGAATAGCTGTATCGCCTTATTCATATGAATTCCAACTTTATGGGTACCACACATTATGAGTAAATAAATGCAACTTTTATGGTTCTGCTACATTTGTATTTATTTTGTTCAGATAAAAAGGCTTAAAGCTGAATTAGAGAAGCCAGCGTTGAGGAACAGTCTCGGCTCAGAGGAAGTACAGAAGCTCATGGCGCAACTTGAGAGCAGCCGCATCAAGCTTAGGAGGTTTGTATATTTTTTTTTTGTTTGGAAATATTCTGAAACAACTAAGCCTTGGTATGCCTTTTACCCAGAAGATTTATAAACATGTATTATACTTACTACTATTTTTATGTTTAATCCAATATTTGATTCAGACAGCGTTCATACGTTATGTGCACTGCATAGGAGGATGACAATAAATATTACTTGTTAACTAACCAACGACAACCCAGCCTACTAGACACCTAATGTTTTCATTTCTACAAACAAAAAAATCTGTTAAAGCGGTGAGGTATGCGGGGCAAGGGGGGGCTACAAAAATGCATTCTAATTGGCCGGTTCAAATTTGCGGAACGTCATAATTCATATCTAGTGTTGGGATTGGTCCAAATTGATCTTATATAAGACGTATAAGTCTACTGTGTTGTCCGAAAGTGTTCGCCTTACGTGCGGCGTCTAGTAGGTTGGGTTGTCGTTGTAACTGACACAGTAATAAAATGTATCCAAAAAATATTGACTTTTGATGTGTGTGTGATACGACTCTATAATATTCTTTGTTGTAATATTTTCAGAATGAAAGAGGAATTCACAACTGCTTCCCAAGAATACAGGGATGTAGTTTACATGCTGTTAGGTTACAAGATTGACAGAACTGGACATAATAATTACAAGTGAGTTATAGATTTGTTTAAAATATGATTCAAAGGGGAAATAATACTTGACTTATGAGTTACACTATCATATTTATCTAGAAGGAACCTTGTGTATTTTTACTCAATATCTTCCGTGTGTTTCTAAATACTAAATGTTTTTAGTGTCTTGGAGCTCTCTGCGGTCTTCTATTGCAATGAATAAAATATGAATGGAGTACCAACTTTTTGTTGAGCTCTGCAATAATACTTTTCTCAATAAATAGACTATTATTTATTGAGAATTATAAACATATACTTTGATATGTATGTAATATATAGAAGTATATGTTTTTTAATATAAATGTTAAAACTGGTACGCCTACAATTACCACTATTTTTCCTACCAATATCTCCATCCAAAGGTTGCCTGGTAGATATCGCTTTAAGCGATGAGGCCGCCCTTCCCTTTGTACTTTACCTAATATATAAGATTTCTATAATGTCGATACTGATGTACAATAAAGTTTAAATAAATAAATATTATTTGTCACTCCAAAAAACTTTCTCATCAGATTGACAGCTCCATAGGTTTCACACATTCAATCACAACTCACGTATTACAAAACACAACATATTAATTACCCTAATATCTATTTCAGACTATCAAGTATGTACGCGGATTCTCCAGACGAGTACTTAACATTCACATTAGTCGACGAGGGCATAGAGATGGTCCACACTGAGTACTCGAGCACGCTCGGCGACCTAGTAGACCTACATCTGCATCAAAATCGGTCCATCCCAATGTTCCTCAGTGGCCTCACGCAAGAACTCTTTACTAGAACTACTATGCAGCAAGAGAATTAGGATGTTAAGTGATGGTATTATGTATCAATAAGTATGTTTTGAATAGTGTTTGTGTTATGTAGGAATATCACATGATGGTCTTATGTTGTAAGCAATAATTGAATGTTAAAGTAGAGTTGTAGCGGCACAGGCATCAGTTGAGTGTTTCTAGATCTTTCTGCAAAGGTCCTGATATGAATAATTGATTCACGCGCATATTCAGGGTTTGAATTGGGTTGTATTTTTCATGTTTGCCAAATTGACTTCAATAAGTTTGTTGAAAAGCTCTCTGTAAAAATTTAAAATGAAAACATCCATACTAATATCTGGGATTGGATAAACTTGGAAGGTAACCTCACAAAACAAGTTTTAAAATATAACACCAGATTTAGTCCTAGACTTACACTATCAAATATTGTATTTATTTAAATTTTGTCATTCGTTGTAACTGATTTTCGAGACACTTTTACAATAATTTGCATTTTCTACATATAATCATTTATACACAGATAAGACTAGGACTAAACCTTGAACTTTATTTAGTCCATATTTAAACGCAGGCTTAAACTTGTGTTGTGGCTGGGACCAAGGAAGCAGGCTTCCTAATATTGAGTGATGAATACTTTGAACAATGTTGTATGGGTTGCTTAGTGCCGCTACTTCTCGACTTGTATTGAGCGTGAGATGCAGGAAGCTATAGCCGATTGTGTTGTGAAAATATACATCTTTGTAGACTAACGAGTCCTCTAACCGTTTTAAGTATAATGTTAAAAGAAAATATGGACAGAATACGTAAATGTCAATCAATTGTTGAATATTCTGGACTTTGGTAGTTAATTGGTAGTGTGTGATTGTTACTATCTAAAACATTGGAATGATTGCCCGAATAGCGTAGTGGTTTCGGCGACCATTAAGCTGCTACCACTGTTAATCTGAAATCCTTACAAAGCTGAATTCTAATAATAAAATTTATAACAGAATCGTGGTGTCCGATCATTTGACAAAAAACAAATGAAAAATTTTCATTTGACAAATAACATTTGACAAAATTATACTTGATAAATTTATTATTTTACAAACCATTGTTTAATAAACTACTCATTAGACAATATATTTACTATAAAAAAGTTATTATGCTAAAACATTAATTTACAAATTGATTATTTTATTAAACATGTTATTTGGCAAAACAACGTAAAGCATAAATAACATTTGACAAAATGCCTTGCTTGGTAAATATTTTATTAACCAAAATCTACGTTAAAACAACAATCCTTGTGTAGGGTGAACTGAAACAATGGCTGGTTAGGTTAGGTTAGAACTGCGACCACAACGCACGAGCCGAGCGAGCGAAGCGAGCGTGCCGTGGCAGCGGCCGGCGAGTGCCAGAACCGAATTCTACTTATTGCGCTTAAGGGTTGAGCTACACCTATCAGCACCGCATCGCACTTTCCTATGCTTCTATCCTTTTCTGTCACTTAGGACCGTCATTTACTAGAGCGAGAAAGAGAGAGGGAAAACGATCGCCTTTTCGATACCGCGGCGTGCTGAAGCGTTCCGTCTCTCTTTCTCGCTCTAGTAAATGACGGTCCTAAGTGACAGAAAAGGATAGAAGCATATAAAATTGCGATGCGGTGCTGATAGGTGTAGCTCAACCCTAATTCAGGCAGTGTGTATTTTTCGTAAAAGACTTAAGTTTCTAGTTTCTATGGAATTAGTATTAATACAAAATTATTACTTGCCTATAAATAATCTGTCCAAGAAGAAAATTGCAACCATGCAATAAAATATTTTCAAAATTTCGCGTAAGTATTGGTTAGAAATTAGGTATTTTTAAAAACTAATAATTTATCTTCTAACTTTTTGCACAATAACTAATTTGGCAAACGAATTATTTAGTCAAATGATTATTTTTAAAATAATTATTTAACATTTAAATTATTTTCTAAGTAAAACATTTGCGAAACCTGTATTATGTCAAATGATTGTTTTTAAAATAATATGTTTGCGAAATGAAAGTTTGTCAAATGATTAGGTTTTCAAACGTTGTTTGTAAAATGATCTTTTGTCATACGTTTTTTGTCAAACAATAGTAAACCCAGAATCGTTCAAATCTTAGTAAGTAGTATTACAAATTTACAAGGCTTTGTCTCCGTCGTCAACCGAGTTTCTACTTCATAAATATGTTGAACAATTTTTAACCCTTGAGATGCAATTTAAAAATCCCTGAGCGTATTACGAACGAAACGGTAGTGCATCAAAATATCAAGTCAGTTTCTTCTTGCCGACATTATATTAGTTTAATGTAAGCGGATTGCAGGTATGTAAAGCCGTGATAATTCTTTTTGTTATTCTATGTAGTTATATAATCATACTAAAGCTCTTCCAATCATTTCTCCAAACGGTAAACTAGAATCATATATGAGTCGTTTAGTTTCAAATCCCTCTAAAATAATTCGATAGAGGATCATATTAGTGGGATTTACGAACTAGTCGACTTATATGTAATTATATACTAAGTAGATAGAAAATACATTAATATTCTTCAATACCGTATACTATTCTGCGTTGTACTTGATAATAGCTTATGAAAGTAGAGTTCATTAGACACTGTATACAAAACATTTATATAAATACTTCCTTAGGCATAAAATAGCTTTTTATAGTGTGTCATCATTTTCAGAGATCTTTTCAAGATTCTTATACTTGGCAAATATTATAGGTACTCATTTTGCTGGTCAGCAGTTTACAAGCCGGGTCTAAAAATATAAATTTCTCTGTCAATGGACATAGCTTCTTAAAATTAATTAGCAAAATGAAGTGAAAAGAAATTAAGTTTATTTAAATACGCTTTGTGTGCGCATTGGGTAAATGTTTTGTAAATACGTCTATGACTACGTCTATGTAAGCAAATCAGTTGTAAGCGTAATTGACGTTTTCTTAACGAAAATCTTCATTATTTGTGAATGTGGAAATATAGTTCAAATTGTTAAACCTAATTATATCTTAATTACTTTGATGTGGATAAGATGCCTTTATAGAAGGATTGTTTACAATTATTGCTACTAAATAGTCATTGGAAGGTTACAAGTAAAAGCCCATTCTAGGATAAACTAGCCTTTTATTTTCCTGTTACAATAGCAATATAACATAACATAATATAACTTTACGCCTTTTATCTCCGAAGTGGTAGTCAGAGGTGTATTACACACCCACACTTCGCCAGTTATGTTTCAGTCCCAATTTAATAGGGGGCGAGCCTGTTGCCATCTACCGGGCACATTATTAAGCGATAGCAATATAAAAGGTTGGTTTATTCCTTGGCATCGGCATTGTTGAGTTAAAAGGTACAGATAGGAATATAACCAATATAATATTTGGAAGGTAACTAAATTATTCTGCATAATACTTTATAATATTTATCTGTATCTGCAACTGAAATCTTTATTAATCTATGGAGATCAAAATACAATTCATGGCACCTTTTTCGCGCCAGATGGATTTTATGTTTAAGCTTTATGAAACATACACAGTCTAATGAATCTAAAAGTCGCTCGCTGTAGATTTTTGTGAAACATTAATCACCAGGTATTTATATTTTGAGGTGTGGCTGACAAGGAAGTACCTACTTACATACTTAGGTCTCGCTTCGCAATCTTGACCCCTTTCTACTCAAGTCAGTAATGAGCTCTTTAAACACTGCCAACACGAGCAAGTAACGAATAAGCGTCGACTTTTTGCCTCTTTAGACTATTGTATTTTGTACTTCACATGAAACCAATACTTCACGTACTTACGTCATCGTGAGCTATACTTATGAAAGCTTGCCTTATGAGCATAAAAACTTTTTTGATAATTTCGTTGGTATACATGTCTACTCGTCAAGCTAAACACTTTGACCCTTTTATCGTTCTTATGTCCTAGAAAATAAGTATCATAACCGTAGTGCAACTGTTAAGCTTGACTTGGCGCTGTGGCTACATAACGATCTGTACGGTTGCGCCGTCTGTGAGAACTGTGCTCCTAATATAGGTTTTGAGATTCCTTGGTTGCTTTAAGGAACTTTATCGAAATATTTACAGCTGCGACTTTGATTATTATAAACCGAAATGTATGAGAGTGCTGTATGAAATAGCATTTTGATATTCAACGCTTAATTGTTTCATTGTTCCTTTAAATTTCTGTATGTTTAAGTTGTTACTCAGATTCTCTGTCATGTAATTATGCCAGCAATTATGTTAGATATTGAAGTCAATATTCATTTAAGATGATTCTGTAAAATTTCGGGTAGGTATATTTTGTGACTACCAAAATATCTTATACCTCCAACATGATCATCACGGATTAGGTAGAGGTACTCATGTGAAAGTTATTTTCGAATCAAGCTTTTTGCTCATCCTAATGGTCTTTGGAGAACATTGAGAGACAGTATCGAGTTCGATGAGACCTTGAGGATTAGTACGAGTTTAGACAACTTCCGTCTCACTTCGGTTCAAAAGGTGATGGACGCTCTAATTTGACATCTTAAGACGTTTCATAACTCGATGCAAGCCAATCAGTGCGTAGACCGCCGCCGAATCGACATGAATCGCTACGAGGCCCAATTCTAAGTCCTCTGTAACATTTGAAACGGTGTTCGGTATTATTGTCCTGTCCAGTTTAATGCGCATGTGAAGACCGAAACCGAAATCTCTGGTTATCGGCGGTAGGTGCATTTCACTGCTTAGAATTTGTGCTATGATATTAAAGTTTGTATTATATAAACACACTACACTTTTCAACGTATACCCAATAGCGGATCTAGGATTACGGATTTAATTCATTTTTGGAGGGAGATAAGAATGGGCTTAGTTTAGTTAATAGCAAATCTCCATAGACAAATATGACATCACTTTAAGCTTTTTTTTACTTTAGCCCTTTTGAACAAATGTTCCTGCCAATTTTCTGGATCCGTTAGTGCTTATGCCGGTTTTATGTTCAACCGATATTATTCATAATTTTGTACCCGTAATCGATATGTCATATTTTTGTATAACTTGAAAATATTATTGAATCAAATTGACATTCCTGTAATCTCAATCCAAAGAGACACTTGTCTTTGAGTGACGTAATACTTAAGTAATAAAAGTGTCTAAGTAAATAATATATTGTTTTTATTTTGTAAGAATCTGGAAGTTACCTAAGATAGCCATAGAGGTCATTGAGTTATTCTGGATAGAGCAGTGATGACGGCTTTCTGTGCAGGTTCGTTCGGCTGCTAGAAAGAGAAAGCAGATGCCGGTACTATTTATTTCAAGTTGATATGTATCAAAATATAACACAGATTCTAAGGTACCGTGATCTTCTCTCTCTTTTTACTCGAAGGACAGTACAAGGCCTGGCCAAAGAGCTCAGATATTTACATAGAGGCGCATTTCCTATGGGCGCGCTGAAGACAAACTTTCTGTGTCCCAAATTGCCGCTTGGCGGCGTGGCAGTCGCGCTGTGACAGCTGTCTCTACGAGAGCAAGAGAGACGAACGTTCCTCCTGTGTATCTTAAAGAGAGACGGAGAACGACGCGCCGCCACGGCGCCAACTACGAACTAAACTGGAGACAGTCCCCACTTGGAATCGGCACACGAAATCCTTAAGATATATATAAATCCTTAAGAACTGCGCTTCTATGTAAATCTGTATCCATTGGCCTGGCCCCGCTCTATTTATAAACCTCTATGGTGGAAGCTAAGCTCAATTTCAATCCACTGTAAGAAGATACTGATAGGATAGAAAATAATAACGCACACGCCAGTGTAAAATATTTATGAAGAAACAAGGACAATATATTATACAAATCATCTAATGTTTGCAATGAATTCAACTACAACAATTTAGTATTATTATAGTCGGTCGTTAACAACGTGATAGCACTATGAAATAATTGACAAGAGCCGAGCTACTGTATTATGTATTGTTTTGTTCACAAACGTTCAAAGTAAGTACACATATAAACAATAATTATTTTTCCTTTATAGACAATTAACATAATATAATTAATTATTAAGTTTTTATGACTATACAATGACTTCAACAACTATTGAGCTGCGTTTCCTCTCTTCGATATTTCAGAAAAACAAACAAACGTTCTCATCTGAACATTGAAGCTTCACAAACTGAATGTACAGATCTAAACATAAGTAGCAATAGATACACTAAGTCCACTTTCGTTGGATCAATAATCATAAGTCTGCATTAAAGCTTACGCCATCTGCGGTTCTGCTATCGTACCATTACGTAAATATAATGAATAGTAGAAAAACTTTAACTATTTAAAGCTAGGAAGGACGCCGAGAAACATGTTTCTACTACTTTGACATCACACATTGCTTTGATTCATTTGAGAAATTCACGAAGATAAAACTCACATACAAATAGTCTTGGAAACATTTTTGGAAATAATTTAAAAGTAACAATAAATTACTTTTTACCTACAGTCTATAAAAATCACTTAATTTTCAATGTAAAATGTTTCGAAAATAACGATAGTCTAAAAATCTTACATACACATAATACTGAAAACGTATTTTATAACACTCTCAACATGTCCGAATTACGTTCGGTGACGAGACCGCGCCGCCGCAGCGCGGGCCGTCCCGCTCGAGGGACCAAGGATAGTCCCGCGCGTGGGACCACCGCGTCACCGCTGTGTCCCGCACAGCGGACGCGGCGCGGCCGTCACTAGTACGACCATGTGTAAAGACAAACAAAACAAAACATATAACATAAATTTCATACAATTTTCAATAAAATTATTGCACTAAACTTCATACTCGTAACTTAATAATAAATATTGCATTAAGCGTTAACCACATTTCATGAAGTAAAATTATTTAAGTCTTAAAGTACTAAGAGTTAATTAAATTTTAAGAACAATATGTCAGTCCGATGAAAGTGTTATTTCATCCTAATACGAGCTTCGTTCAGTAGCGACAATCAACAAGACGGAAATACAATTTATTATTTATTATAGAAAGTAAAGTTCCAAATATTGTGCTAACTACACTCCCTATGTATAACATTTTGACTAAATATTAAGTACGATTTGGTGCTCAAATTTAATAATGTAAGTGTTAATTATTTAAAACTAGGTATATAGAATTATTTATCTACAAAGTTCGAAAGGTGCGTCATGTTCAATAGATTTATCTAACTCTAAACTAGTTAAGAATTTTGAATTTCAACAAATTTGGCTCAAGATGAGCTATTAAATGAAGGGCCCACTTTAGAGGCTACGACTCTTTAGAACGAAGTAATAACTACTCGTGACACGGAAAATTTGATTTAAGAAGATTGCAGTAGAATTGCTACTATGTTATTATTATTAAATAATGTATTTTAAATACAATTGAAGTAAAGAGTAGTAGCCATTGCTTGGCACGAGTGGCCGTTTGTGGCAACAGACTGACGTCCACTCTGTTGCCGATGCACAACACAACCTCTGAGAGCGACACTTAAGGTTGAAGCCGTTAATCGCGTTGTGAAGAAGTTGTTAGTAACTGGACAGGCAGCTTAAGACAATTGTCATGTAGATCAGCGATCGTTGTAGTTAGCTCGGGTTGCTGCTGTTCACACGGTCACGACGAAGTCAGCGCAACACTCGACTCTACATCTAGAAAGTCTGTAACTATAGGACGCGCTTGTGGTTCACTCCGCTCACTTTTCGATCAATCACACTATTGTCCGTTATGTTTTTGTTGCCTGCAAATAGAAACATAACGTTAGGAATAACTTAGGCATCATTAGCATTGTACGGCGCATTTGAGATTGAAATACGTGTTTTGTAGAGGCCGGCGCTTTTGTGTTTTGGAAGTCATTACCAAAATCGTGGGTAAGCGCCATGCGGCCTAAATCTTACGTAGGTATGTATGACTCATAGTTTATTGACACCACGCATCATAGTTCTAAACTAGAAATTAGTAAACATGTCGTTGCGTTGCTTTGAAGTAGTCAAAGCAACATTTTTTAATACCTACTTTGAAATCGTCTTCCTACTAAAGTATTTATCATCAACTTCTCACAGAACTATAACGACTGCTGCATTGGTTCATTTAAATTTAAATTAGCAATGCTCTGCTGCTAAGAATGTGATCTTAGATTATCGTCTTCTGGAGTGTATGGAAGAGGAAGATAGCAATAAACTTTGAAATACTTAATAAGTAGGTACCTATCTAGTTGCTTTTTTGCTAAATTGATCTTAACATTACTGATACTTTCGAATGCACGGTAGCAAGAGATTGTGGAACTTGTGGACATGACAACCAATGACCACGTGTGAGTCCTCAGTAGGACATCAAGTTACTTACAATCGACTATTATATTAATTGGGCGTCTACTAAGAAAGGTACTAGGATCAACTTCGTCATAAGTCTGCTGTAGTTCACAGCTGGATATACAAGGCCTCTCCAATAGCACCCCACAGCTTAATTAACGGCTTTCATATCCAGCAGCTGCCAGCCACTTTTTTTGACACTTCGTCCGGCTTCGGCCTAATCCCTGCAAACTGAGGTTCCCACCATGCGTTAAAAATGGTGTGTATGGTAGGTGGTGGTGTACCTACCTCTGACCGGCCCAGTATGCAGTGGGTCAACTGGCTACGTTTGGTAGGTGGTGAGGGTTGAGCCGCCCCTATGTGTAATGTGCGCTGCGCATACAGGCGCTAGGGTAATAGGGGCGTCGTGGCGCTTCATAGATTTTGCACACAGGCGTTGGATTGGGTCGACGCGACCCTGTAGGTGGTGTCGTTCCTTTGCAGGGCTCAGTATGCAACGGATCAACGGGCTATGTTTGTTAGGTGTGATACCTTTGCAGGGTCCAGTATGCAGCGGATCAATGGGATATGTTTGGTAGGTGTACCTTTGCAGGGCCGCGGATCAACGGGACATGTTTGGTGGATGGTATCGGTGTAGTACCTTTACTACCTTTGCAGGGCCCAGTATGCAGGGGGTCGACGACCCGTCCGATGTGGCAGGCGGCTCGCTGCAGGCGGCACCAGGACGGGTAGGTGCGCGCGTCGGAGCCGCACAGCTGTCGCCGCGCCGCCGCGCCGCACCCGCCACACGACACGCAGCGCGCGCCCGACGCGCCGCCAGACACGCAGCGCTGGCCCGCGCCGCACGTTATTGTTGCGCATGTTGCGTTTGCTGGAACACAAGTTTTACATTAGGTTTCAGTAGAATTAAGGCTGAGGCCCCATTTGTAATGATTTTATTATGATTATCATATTTAATCAGGCAGGCAGTCGCGACAACTGATGATGCCTATATCTCGCAATTTCTCTTGGTTTTCATTTGCAGCTAAGTACCTATTTATCCAGTCGGTTCTTAAATTGGTTTATGTTGTCAACTGTGATCACATGGTCTGGAAGTTTATTCCACGCTCTGACCACTCGGAAGTGTCGTTTTACGGCTCGTTCACAATGAAGCCGCAGCCGCGGCTGATTTCGCGTCAGTGTGGCACGCGCCATGGACATCAAAAATCGCTGCCTCTGGCGTTGCTGCCTGCTGCTTATCGTGAGCGGGCTCTTAGTTTAATAGATATTAAAACTATTGATAGATCTGATCGAGCCCAAATGTATTCAGAGCACTTAGGTAAAACGTAGACGAAGGTGCACGCGCACGTACCTATACGTACACGCGTAAAAATACGTATTGTCTGGTCTAGTATGTTGTTAGAAGAATTAGAGTATTTACCTTACGTTAAGAGAGTCAAAATGGTATGGTGCTTTATTTATGATAGGTACCTACTACCTAGTAAGTGCACTCAGCTAAACTCTGACGATCCTAGTGTAAAAAAAAATATAAGGTGTATGGAGTGTCTGGTCAGTGTGAACACTCCGACATCAGAGTTGGCTTCACATAAAAACAACAAACATATTGAGTGGTGCAAGTGCAACACACACACACACGAAAAACAAAGAAACATGGAGTAAGTAGGTAGAACCTATAAATAATCACCTATGCAAGGTCTTCTATACGCTATCGTGCCTTCCTTCTCACGCACGCCGCTCGCCGCAGTGCACACACGCCCGCGTACCTCCGTGCGTCCACCGCGGAAACGCACGAAGAACAAACAGACTTACTAGTCGACCAAGCCAACTAGACGAATGTCAACGTGACAAAATTCAACATTTATACAATTCAATAATTATAATCCAGAAATTCCTAGTACCGATTGCAGGCGCATAGTACCTTCACACGCCGCGTTCGCACGTTACGATAAATAATTTCTGGATTATAATTGTTGAATTATGTTGAATTTTGTCACGTTGACATTCGTCTAGTTGGCTTGGTCGACTAGTATAAAGAGGGATAAATAATCACCTTTGCACGGTCCTCTATACGCCAGCGGTAGTGCCTTCCCTCTCTCGCACGCCGCTCGGCGCAGCGCACACGCGCCGGCGTACGTCCGTCCGTCCACCGCGCATACTGGCGCTCCCGCAACGCCGCACGCGCCGCAGCGCACACAGTGTGCTCCCAATTCCGCGTCCAAAACGCACCGCTTGTCACCCCCACAGCGTACACCTTCACAACTTCCTTCTGAAATAAAAGATAAACATTTTTATATACCTAGGTTCTCGAGATTCGTAGGTACCTACAATTATGTACCTTTATTTAACGAGCGAAACCGACTTCAAAATTAATGCCTCAGGATCAAGCGGGAAGAATATCCTTCCCAGCACAAAAATAATATTCGTAATAGCTTAGTAAATTACGGAGTTATGTGTTGGCAAAGAAAAAATCTCCTCTTTCTTGTAGAAATCTGTTAAAAATAATTTGTAATAAGGATATGATAGTCAGAATGCACTTGAATGCAGCATATTGCCCTGCTCAAAAGCTTAAAAAAGGAAACAATTTCTTGAGAGTAAATAACGTCCCAGTTGCAACTTGGGGTCCGCTTACTACCGGATTTGATTGAATATTATTTAGCTTTTTCACAGAGCGACTGCCTACCTTATCTCTGCAACCCAAATGGATAGCAATATTCTGTGATTTAGACTAGTTTCAGTTTATTCAGAGGCATCAGAGGTAAGTAGGTACTGACGCCCTGTAACGACTGTAAAAGACCTTCACGACAGTAATTAACAATTGAATGCGCATGTAATTTCGCAATGTCATTGGTGCGGTGGATACGAACCCGAGACTATCTGCGTAGCCAGTCTCTCCACTAGGCTATCGCTGTTAAAAGAGAGTATATTTGCTTCGTGTATTTTCGCCTTGACATCGACGACTTCCACGAAACGACATGGGGTGATTATATAAACATAAATAAAAAAATATAAAAATATCAAAAAACAAAAAATCTGTAGATTACACCATATCATTATCAGATCTTAACTACATCAATTTGTCTAATCTTCAAGGCATTTACAGTTATAAACTGACGAGACGTTGCATAAATAGGTTGGAGATTATTCAAATTGGAACTCGTCTGGTTACTATAGCTAACGGTGACTCGGCTACGCGTGCTATCTTACGGTCTTCACTTCTCAAACTGCCGATACTAAAAATCTTATGATACTGGTTGCAATATTTAATGTTTTTGATAGCCTTCCTTTTAGGGCCTATGAATCTGGTATGCTGAGTTCAGGACAGGTTGGGATGGTGTGCGAGACTCTGCTTTAAACTTTAAAGTCGTTCGCCGTTCAATAAAACCACTGCGGTGTCCTCGACGTCCCTTAGTATCGGTCTTACGCGAATTTCGGTACCTACGCATACTTTGCCTTGCTACTTTGCCATAATGTTGCAAATCATCATCATCGTTACAACGTGATGCCATTTACATCCAGGATTCGAATCTTGGAGCCCGGGGGCCGTTTACTTGACAAATTAATTAAGATTTGACAGAATATTAGGTTTTCCATATAGCAACGCCACAACCCAGGCTACTCCATATCTATTTTAGGCCAGTTTCAGTATATTCAAGAGTGTCTGATTCCTCATAACGACTGTCTTGGTTCTTCACGGCAGCTTGGATCGACGGCTTTACGTGCTCTTCGAGACACCGAGTAGGGAATAATTAGTTAACAATTTATACACACATAACTTCGAAAAGTCAAGGGTGCACGCCATGTGTCTGAACCTGATATCCACTGCAAAACAGTCTGTTGGTATCTCCAGTGGACTATAACTACCTTCTATTAATAAAGTTGCAAATATGGAGTGATAAGGAAAATAAACTATCTTGTTACATAAAATGTAAAATGCGAGCAAGGTATCAGGATACCTTTATAGCTTTTATTGATGCTATAAATACTCTATACATTGATGTACTGATCATTTTAGGACGGTGAAAACATTCAGCCTACGTCCGCACAGGCGGGCGGCTTGCTTAGCGCCTATGGCCTGGCTAGTCACCAAGCGACAAGCTTAGTAAAACGAACGTCCGAAAATGTTCAGGACTGACCGCACTGCATGCTTGGCGCCTAGTTAGTCGCTTATCGTCCAACTAAGTAAACAAACGTGTTGGTTTTTTGTCACTAGCCGCGAGGCAATTATAGAATAAATAAATTAATAGTTTAAAAAACACTAGAAAACACGCTTTTATAAATGCACGTAAAAACAAATAAATTAATAGTTTAAAAAACACTAGAAAACACGCTTTTATAAATGCACGTAAAAACAAAAAATAAATTATGGATCGTTCAAGTTGTCTCTATTTCTGGGCTAAACTATGTGTTTTAATTATAATATTTGATTGTAAAAGCGTGGGGCGCTGGAAAAGATAGACGTTCTTGTTTAACTTGTTGAAATATCAAGTGAATAGATGTTACGGGAAGCAGGTTACACAGATTGGCGCTCTTACTGGAGTCGCAGCACGAGTAGTAAGTGCCTCTACATTAAACAATCTGCTCAAAGTACCAGTTTGGCGAACTCAGACAAAACATGCGCCATCAGCGAGGAAGTCGACATTCACCGACATTTTTAACGCCTCTTCTTTCAGTACATAATTTCAGTAATACGTCAACAGTGGCAAAATGTAGAGTTCTTGTTAGTGGACGAGATATCTTTGGTTCCCTTTGGTAACCCTTTGGCGGCATAAATGCTATGCTCTGGTGCGACCTCATGCAGCTTCCGCCAGGAAGTTAGTATTAGTTAACAAGAAAGTCTGTCCTGTTCCAGCGCCCCACGCTTTTACAATCAAATATTATAATTAAAACACATAGTTTAGCCCAGAAATAGAGACAACTTGAACGATCCATAATTTATTTTTTGTTTTTACGTGCATTTATAAAAGCGTGTTTTCTAGTGTTTTTAAAACTATTAATTTATTTTATACTTTTTAGTCTTTGATAATTAAATATTTTTAACATACATTTATTTTAAGTAGGCGAATGAACCCGCATCCTCTCCATCTCCGCCAGTGCGTTTGTATTGCATGGTGTTTATAATGTCAGCTTAGAACAATCTAGCTCTTCAATCTGGAGACCACTAAGCGATTTTACTCTACTTAGGGCCACATATGCCTGTCCAGCCGCAAAAGTACGGGACCCTAAGTACACCACTGCGTGGTCTACCGTACAGCCTTGCATCTTGTGCACGGTAGATGCCCAACAAAATCACTGGGAGCATGCGCCTTTTCACCATACCGTAGCTATACTTGGCCGGGAACTGGATGCCTATAGGCTGAATTAGGTGCTCATCGTCGTTTCCAAAATTAACTTTGATGGACGGTATGTCGGTTTCATACATTTGGTCACGTCTAAAGTGCGGCCAGACCACGGCCAGACGATGTCCGAGATGAATCCGGTGCTGCCATTTACTAACCCCTTCTCCACGTCTATATTGGATCGCAACATGATTTTAGCCTCTTTAAAAATGTTTAATTTACTCGGTAGTCAACCAGTTTTATTTGTATCGCTGGGAATAATGGACTCTATTGTAGTATTTCCAAGGTTTCGGGTGTCGTCAATAAGTTGGTCTTGAGCCTTTATGTCGTAGGTACATTTGAGTTCCTTTTTGTTCGTCAAATTTAAGAACTTCATGGTTGTGCCTCCTCAGTCAGCAATACTGCGAGATGCTCGCTGTTCAACTCTCCGACCCTCAAGGCGTTCAAAATGTCGGTGAATGTCGTGTCTCCTCGCTGGCGCATGTTTTGTCTGAGTTCGACTAATGTGAAAAGCCGCCATAAATGAGTAGCTGGTCTCATGTGGTCTGGCTGTTGAAACACCTGTTTACCACGCACTGGCGGAAGCTGCAAGAGGTCGCCAAGAGCATAACGTTTATGCCGCCAAAGGGTTCATCGTAATTCTTTAGCTGGCGTAAACGAGCGTCTATCATGCACAACATCTCATACGGAACCATAGATATCTCGTCCACGAACAAGAACTCTACATTTTGCCACTGTTGACGCATAATTCTCAAGTAGTTGCCGGAGAGTTGAGGCATGTTCACTAAGACACCGTCTCTTTGAACTGGTAATTAGAGCAAGCTATGCAGTGTAGAGCCACCTACTAGTCGTGCTGCAACTGCAGTCAGAGCGCCAATCTTTGTAACCTGCTTCCCGTAACATCTGTTCACTTGATTTTTCAACAAGTTAAACAAGAACGTCTGTCCTGTTCCAGCGCCACCAGTTACGAAAAGTTTAAACCTTTGTTGATCGCCCTGTTGTTGCGACTGTATGTTTGACGTGATAGTATTGAATAGTTGTCCTTGGTCCATATTCATAGCCTGTCGTGCTGAGTCGAATTGATCATTAGTCATAGTCTGTTCAGGATAGTCTTCATTGTGTTCTATATTATCCAATACTGGAGGCTCTTCGAGGATCTGAAATGCGTGCACTTGATTGAATGCAATTTCCAGCTGCCGGTCGCGCTCTCTTTGCCGCTCCATGTGACCGCTAATTGCCTTCAACTGCTCTTCCCGAGCTAAGAAAGCCTCTCTTGCACTATAAAACCCTTGTAACAGTTCTGCTTCTGAGCGATAAGGCATATACTGAACCAGCAAACTGTAATAAAAATCCATGTGACCGCTAATTGCCTTCAACTGCTCTTCCCGAGCTAAGAAAGCCTCTCTTGCACTATAAAACCCTTGTAACAGTTCTGCTTCTGAGCGATAAGGCATATACTGAACCAGCAAACTGTAATAAAAATCCATGTGACCGCTAATTGCCTTCAACTGCTCTTCCCGAGCTAAGAAAGCCTCTCTTGCACTATAAAACCCTTGTAACAGTTCTGCTTCTGAGCGATAAGGCATATACTGAACCAGCAAACTGTAATAAAAGTTTTCCGGATCAGTGGACGCTATGAAGTATGGTACTCGAACAGCAGCAGGCACAGTTCTTGCGATCATTTTGCTGTTGTCTTTGGTTTTTATTTTTTTTTTGAAAAATGTTTATGAATATTTGGCAAATATTTTATTTTATTCGAAATATTTAAAAAAAAATCAAAGTCCATTACGTGGCCTTTCTCACAAGTGCAAACACGACTATGATTGATACGATATTCCATCATGGAATGCCAGTGCCTATCTTCCGGCTTCATCATCAGACCTTGAAACCTAATTGTAGTCAAAGCTCATTACGTGGCCTTTCTCACAAGTGCAAACACGACTATGATACGATATTCCATCATGGAATGCCAGTGCCTATCTTCCGGCTTCATCATCAGACCTTGAAACCTAATTGTAGTCAAAGTTCATTACGTGGCCTTTCTCACAAGTGCAAACACATGATACGATATTCCATCATGGAATGCCAGTGCCTATCTTCCGGCTTCATCTTCAGACCTTGAAACCTAATTGTAGTCAAAGTTCATTACGTGGCCTTTCTCACAAGTGCAAACACGACTATGATACGATATTCCATCATGGAATGCCAGTGCCTATCTTCCGGCTTCATCATCAGACCTTGAAACCTAATTGTAGTCAAAGCTTATTACGTGGCCTTTCTCACAAGTGCAAACACGACTATGATACGATATTCCATCATGGAATGCCAGTGCCTATCTTCCGGCTTCATCATCAGACCTTGAAACCTAATTGTAGTCAAAGCTCATTACGTGGCCTTTCTCACAAGTGCAAACACGACTATGATACGATATTCCATCATGGAATGCCAGTGCCTATCTTCCGGCTTCCTTATCAGACCTTGAAACCTAATTGTAGTCAAAGCTCATTACGTGGCCTTTCTTACAAGTGCAAACACGACTATGATACGATATTCCATCATGGAATGCCAGTGCCTATCTTCCGGCTTCATCATCAGATCAGTTCGGCAGTACCATATAATTAAATTATCATCAGAACTACATACAGCTGCCAATTTTCATTACGCTACGACTCTTGGAAGATGGTTAAATTAGTTACCTAAGATTCCATTACATAGTTAGTTACATACACGACGACCTAATAAAAGCGTGTTAAAAATGGATGAAATAATAATTTCATCAAATTTTGAAAGAGAAACTCTGTGGAATTCGCAATTGTTTATACAGAACTTTATATTTCCCATTACTTGACCGTGGCTTATTTTATGTCATGAACTCATGACTCCAAAATGATGGATAAGAACATGAGATGGTATTTTTAAAGGCGAATTTCTTTGAAGAGCAGATTTAAAGCTATTTTCGAAAGAAACATCACATTTCGTCAAAGTGTCGACAACCAAGGAACCTAGCAACCCCCACAAACTACCGCTCAGTGCGGCCACCGTGTACCTATCCTAGCAAGTAGCCAGAATGCAAGCCAATAGGCTCTAGGCGCTAAGCAAGCACCTGCCTGTGCGGACGTAGCCTCAGTACCTATAATTGGCATTGGCTGCTATTGTTAGACGAATGCAGTATTTCACACCTGTTTGGCACTCTCTGGAAAACGTTAAAATCTAATAAACATACTATGAAATAGTATAACCTATACCTCTGTCAAAAGCTCAGTAATTTGCAGGTTTCTTTACATTCAAATCAGAATATTCTTAAATTCGGTATTTTTCAGCCATCGGGACGTAGTGTACATACCTATTATGTATATGATGTCCTCCGGCTAGGTAGAGTGACGATACAGGTACGCAAATCTGGCAGTAGCTGAACACAAGGAGCCGGCAATCGAGCTTAGTGCCATCGGAAAGGCCTATATCTAGCAGTGGACTACATTAGGCTGATGATGAAATTATATTAATGAACTAGCTGTTTCCCGCGGTTTCACCCGCGTACTGAGGAAACTGCTTCACGTACCCGGTTAATTTAAGTTACTCCTTGGTACATCAGCTATCCGCCAGTGAAAGTCCCGTCAAAATCGGTCTAGCCGTTCCAGAGATTAACGAGAACAAACAGACAGACAGACCGACAAAAATTATAAAAATTTTCATTTCTGTTATGTACCGTGTATTACATCCATATTATGCATTTGGTAAAAAGCGGTTATTTTAATATTACAAACAAACACTCCAATTTATTTATATGTATAGAGATGTAGTATAGATGATGATTAGTCGAATCTTTTTAAGTCCTTGCTCTACATCGATTTTATCTAAAGCGGGTCATTAGCGTGTGGAGTGGTGATCGAATCAAGGAAAATTCTAAATATAAGAGAATATTTTTCTTGGTGCAAACCGTCGCGAGTTGGAGAGGCACTTTAATAAGACGAATATTTATCTGCTTATTATAAAAATATGCCTCTGTTGAGCTCTTAGTTAAGTCTTAAGTGTGAACCAAGATACTTAAGCCACTTAAGATTAAAACGCTATTATTATTTCTAAATTGTTGAACTACTTAGTTCTCTATTATCCTAAAAGTTGCCATAATTTTAAACGGCAATCGCAGCGATTACCACTAATAAAGAAAAGGTGTTCAAGCACAATGTGACAAGGTAAAATATACCTAAGTGTTTAGACAGTTACAGTGACTAGTTTATTGCAGGAATATGCGTTGCGGTCGTGGCTAGGCCGTTCGCTCGTAAACTTGCGAAGTGGTGCTGCGGCGTTTAGAGCCAACTTTACGTTGATTTTATCGTGGATTATTCATAACATGGAATGAGGACGTCTGGGTCGGTGTAGGGCGATTGCGGTTTGACGGCCTGCCTCTTATGATGAGGCTCATGGACCAAGGTGACACGACTATCAACTGAGATCGAAATCTTCTAGTCGCGCTCCTTTTAACGGACTTGTAGAAGTCTAGGTGTATAATGATTTTATAGTAGCTAAAGCTGTAGCCACAAGTCAGATTGTGGTCGATTTTATGACCAAAGAATAACATAGAGCGCTTCGAAAATCCGATATAAAAGTCGCATCTGCTACAGATGAGTACAATTTTTGCTTTTACAATTTTGTGATTGCGAGATTTGCGAGATACCATCAACAAACAAAGTTAACTATGTTTGCTTTATAACATGGATTCAGATTTAGAAAATTGAAATTAGCCGTACCTATTAAAAAGTGTAAGTATTAGGGAGACTTAGGACGTCTACGATTAGTTATAGTGGAAGCTTTTTAAAACTACTCAAGTTCTTGTAAATATAGAGCAGTTTTAATCGACTAAGTAGTTAAATAGCTTGGTAAGCGTAATAGTGGCTTATATTTTTTATCTGATGACTACATTTATATGTAAAATTCATGTCTACGTATGTTTTAGATACTGTAGAACCAAGAGCGTCGCCATCCTAGGGGGCAAGGACGTCAGCCGATGACCTATGGGGAGGCAAGTTGGGATGGAAAATGAAAGATGTATTGAGAAAAGTATAAATTGTAGGGTTTTTTGAATCTCTAGCCGGGAGTGTGGCAACTGCCACCCCCCTGCTCCCTTTGGCGACGCCCATGTGTAGACCCTTTATTGCTCCTCTAGTTTTGATGAGTCGGGTGTCAAGCAATTCATGATAAAGTCTAAGTGTAACAATATTTCCATGGTAAAGTTCGATTTTCATTTAGTTTTAATAATGTAAAATAAAAGGCTCAAAAACTATAGAGATGCTTTAAACTTCCCTACTGCATAGGCGTTCCATCTAGCCGTGTTGAGTATTATACCTATAGGTACTCGTAGTAACATAAACGTTGACGGAACTATTAGGTATGGTGTTTATGATATTCTGAGGATCATGAATATTTAACAAAGCCTTTCCGTACTGTAAAGCACGCGACGTGAACATCCTCATTGCTATTTATAGACCATATAAAAGTGCACGTGCACATATGCGATGCACCCAAGTGCATAAACGTTAAGTGGAATCACCAGTATCTTTGGTGATAACATCACTGACAGACAAAGAAGGTCCTCAGTTCAAGACGTTTAGGTTTAAATGATTCCATATATCTGTTTGAGCTTTTGAGCAAGTGATCCTTGAGACGTAAGTAAATGTGTTTTCAGAAGGGAACTTCTTTAAGAACAGTGTTGAATTGAACCGCAGCACAGTAGCCTATTCAGGATTTGGAGGGTTCAGGGTTGGAGAAAGTTGAAACACCTCAAAGTCATTTTTAATAGGACTCAGATGCATTTAGAAGCTTGAGCTATTTCGTCACTCTGAAACCGCCTCTGTTGAACCGTACGTATGTCGTAACACTTGCAGTCAAATAACCGTTTTGTGTTTCTCCGTGATGGGCTGTTGGTGGGTATTTCAGACGCTGTTCCATTACCAGAGTGTCACGACGGAAAAGCTTTTAAAGAATGAATTATATGTCCAGAATGAGTCATGTTGTAAACGCCCATATCAATTATCTATATATCTATTCTTCCCTCTCTGCGGATCTCCTTTATGCTAGAAATCAAAGGAGCTACGGCCCGACGACAAATAGGCGACTCTATCTTCACTACTCTTCACTTTCCTAAGATAAACTCCCTAGCACAATTGATTAATTGAGATAGTGAGGTTACGTGAGGAATACATGTATCCATTCACTCATTTCTTTCTAACACAGGAAGATATGATTGAAAAGGTCTCAGGTGCTCTCACTCATCGAACCGACAAACTTAAACCCAAATACTGCTTATTCACTCTATGTCGATCCATTATAATTGTTTTACTATTTAGCATAGCCACAACATACACATTACATCCAGGGTAGCTATAAAACAAAATAAATGCCAAAGAATTCATTAATTCCAGGGCTAAGAATGACGATGCAGATTGCGCTTTCTAGGTGCATTGTTGTTTTCGGGTCAACTGAATATGCATTTGACCTCAAAACGATTGTATTACAACTGAAGTTATATTATTTATAAAATCGGTCAATGTCAATATTACTTTGAACATATTGTACGAGTACCTACGGTGTTAAAACATTTGCTGCCATACACTTTGTCGTAAAAAACAAATTAGTGTATTAGTCTAATCGCTTATGGAACGGTTGGTACAAGCGTACCGGGGTTCAAAAGTTAACTGTCCTTTATAAGAATGATGGAATGAAATGCTCGCTTTGATTCAAAATGAAGTTCCGAGTTCTCATGTTCGATATAAAAGTAGAAGTTGTATTACTTGGATGTAATAGTATATGAATCCTTTTTAAATCAATGTGCTGATAGTATCGATTTGTCCCAGGAATGGCACTCTATTTTCTTCTCAATAACAGTTTTGTATAAACAAAGTAGTACACTAGCTAATTAATAAATTTATTCCTTTTAATATCTGCAAGTAGGTACCACGTAGTTTAACTCCAAGACATAATCGTAGGATTACCTACGTCAATTGCTCATAACATCTTGTGTATCGCATATTTTTACGGCAAGTGCCACTTCTGACGGTAAAAACTTACTGTTTGCTATTAATTTTATATTATCAGATTTATCAGCCACCATGAACCATTCTTACTAATGTACCAAGCGAATACTGGGTAGTTTTTATTCCATGGTTCGAGGTTTATCCATGATACTATTGCAATTATACGTCGTGAGTGCTTTGGTAATATGCACATCTACATAGCTGTTCATCTGATCATTATTATCAATTGTGATTATATGTACCTAATAAAAAAAAATGTCAGAATTTGCCGACATCAGGCTGTAAAGCGAGATTCTTGGATCGTAACAGGTACAACCACAGGTACAACGGTAAGATAAGTCGATGATTATTACTTTTAGGATCGTCAGAAATTAAATGGAAGCTTTTCGTCGCAGGCGGTGGCGGTCGTTGGTTCGAAACGTTAGCGTTCTTGCTAAAATGGTACTGCATCCTACATAGAACTGGCTCCAACTTAGTTTACTTTGCGATTACCTATGAAAAATAAGTCGCTTGTTTGCTTCCAAGATGTCCTTCGAAACACGGTGTAGGTATTAAAAACAAAATTGCGAATTGTCTAATATACTCTAGAGCTCTTGGTAATAAATGAAATATTCCTTTTACTCGTACATACAGACAGTCGCCTCAGTCTTAAGATAGAAAAAAACTGGTGGCTGTAAATAGTAGCTTATGGCCAAGCTAGAAAATGACACCAGTTTGATTAATAACAGTTCAATAGAAGCGCACAATTACCTGTGCTCTTAGCTACAATTTACCTGCGACTCGGCTATTATATCGCCATCAGGTCTAGTATACAACACAAATCAACATGCATGCGACACAACTATGATTTCTCGAACTTTCATGCTTCTTGGAAGTGAGTGAGTCACTTGCAATTATTATAAAGAAATTGGTACTTTTTATACATCCAAAATGCTATGCCAAATTAAGTCTTCACACTATAAATACTGGCAATTACGCCAATTACGACATAGGTGAGCATAAGTTGCGTTAAATTTAAATCACGATTCAAAATCGATTTTCAATGCGCGTGGGAATTATTTGGCGTGACTAATTGATTTATTTTGATATTCTGATCATATTTTAAAAGGAGTAGTATGCAAATAATAATAGTAGATACCTATGCAAAGTTTTTTATACCTAATATCGTATGCTATAAGCAATAAAAAACGCCATAAATATTTGCAATTTGTGTGTGTTTTAGTGTAACGCTGGTTCAACAAAGTAGCTATGCACATGGTGCTATTTAGATGGGTGAGGTATATTTAAATGAAGCGAAAGCACCACGAGAAACTATGGTAACACGTTGAACTCTCATTCATGCACCTCGGGCGAGACGCGTTCGAGCAGACGTACCTATCGCGCATCGCAATGAACCATTATTGAGTTGCGATCCCAATAGAGATGTAGCTAGCCTTCTGCGAACGGCCGAGCAATTTACTAGCGCGATAGTAGGGGAGTGTCCGGTCATTACGCAACTCACGATTAATGCACCAAGTGGGAATGAACAAAAGAAAACTCGCGAAACTCCCATTTACCGAGCCAAGTAAAATGTTCCGCGAATTTCAATACGCGATTGTTCTCTCGCGGCCGGCCTACAAACTGCGCTTTTATACTTTTACATGAACATTCAATAGTTAAATGTGTCATTATTATTACTTGGCTTTACTAAATATCATGGTGCACATTCGGAGAGACTTTTCTAAAGAGTATAAGTAGGTATAACTCAGCTGCGCTAGTGTAAATTTCAATATTCATATGCAGAGGTGTATTACATGGAAATGTTACCAACTTTGTTTTAACATGGCTTGCTGACAATTTCTTAGCACTGAAACATCAATAGCAAAAGCTGAGATATTGTCCATCACGAATTGTAGAGTTGATGACCCTAGTGGTAAGTACATCTATACATCATCCTCATCATCATCCTCCTAGCGTTATCCCTGCTTCAATCCGGGGTCCGCTTTCTAGTCTGACCGGATTTGGCTGAATATTAGCTTTTCCACGGTGCGACTGCCCGTATGACCGCCGCAACCCGAAGGGATAGCGATATTCCATAGTTTAGACTAGCGTCAGTTTATTTTAGAGGTACTGACACCCTATAACGACTGCCAAAGATGTTCATGACAAACGGGACCGACGGCTTAACGTTATCTCCGAGGCACGGGACAAGCGATAATTAACAATTCAATACGCACATAACTCCGAAAAGTCAGTGGTGCCTGCCGTGGATTCGAACCCGATACCCTCTGCATGGCAGTCCGTTGGTATCTCCACTAGGCTATCGCTGCTGTGCGTAATATGCGTAAGTACATCTATACACTTATATAAAATTGTATATACATATAATACTTCAGAGTAGGGTCTACCCTGAATCAGTAGGTATATTATATATTCACTTACATGCCATATAGCGTTAATTTACAAATATTTTTATATAAATATACCCACTTAATACGTATATTTCAAGTCCTGTGAATTCCTGTCGTCGGCGACGTTGAACAATCCGAAGATAAGTTTATTGATGTGTGACGTGGTTTATTACTGACATCGTGCGATTTGTTTGCATGTGCATGCGCGAGAGTATTTCCAGTGACGCTTTTGTACGCAGACGTCGCGTCGCTCTAACATAAGCGCAAGCGCACCTATTGACGTGAATAAAACAGCGGGGCTTTGGCAGACCCAGCTCTAAGCCATGGAATATAGCTATCTCCTTTAGTTGCGAAGTTCAGATAGCAGTCACTTTGTAGCTTATTTAATACTAGCTGTTTCCCGCGGTTTCACCCGCGTCCTAAGGGAAATACCTCGTACACGGTTAATTTATAGCTTAAGTTACTCTTTGGTACAGCAGCTATCCACGAGTAAAAGTCCCGTCAAAATCGGTCCAGCCGTTCCAGAGATTAGCGAGAACAAACAGACAGACAGACAGCCAAAAATTTTTAAAATTATCATGTCGGTATACGTACCGTGTATACATCCATATGCATTCAGTAAAAAGCGGTTATTTTAATATTACAAACAGACTCTCCAATTTTATTTATATGTATAGATGTATAGATTCTATCATATCACGTTAAACCAGCAAGCGTAAAGTTGAAGTTGTGGATGCAACCGTAATTAGCACCATTGTTCACAATAACTCATAGAGACCTTACAGTCTGAATGCATACGAAAAAAAATTAATTCGTGCGCAATATGACACTTAGTCTTAGTGGTAGAAGATTTTTATGCAATTCGTACACTACTACGGGTGATCTAAGAGTGCTTACTCATAAAAAGTCACGGTGAGCTTACATTTGTCTTCATAATAAAACTTAAAAACGTGCCAAAAACTACATTCATCGATTTATATTTGAACACTGCACTACACTACGTAACTGCGTCGAATTATAAATATTTAATATTACAAACAGACACTACAATTTTATTTATATGTATAGGAGAAGATATTTTATTCAGCATAGATTCGTTTCACACTGAGGAACTTGACTACTGTTTGTGAATACAAAATAAAGTACTAATCAGGTTATTAATCTGTATTGGACACTGTGCATTCACTAAAACAAGAGTTGCTGTTGAAAGAACACTATGAGCAATATCTTTGTTATCATAGCGTTGCCGATATTTCGACAGTAAGGAATTGTTAGTGCATACAGTTGTATGACACAAGCAATTCTTATTAGCCATCCTATGTTTCCTAGCACGTCGTTGTACCTCTTAGCTGCATACATATCTATGTATTGTTCAGAATGTACAAGGAACGCCTCTCATTAGCAAAGATTATGTCAGAACTGCACATTGTTTATTCTAGTGTACCTATTTGCGTCAGAGCGCCGTTGCAGCATCCGCACCCGCTTTACAAATGAGATTATAGGTTTCCCTGTTTATTGTTACGTCTTCTCTACACAACTGACGAAACGATTTGTACCTAATTCCTAATTTACATTGAGAGCTGCATTTTGAAGTGCACGTAGTAAGAGGTAGGTACCTATTAATATATTTTTGATGAGGCAGCTAACGCACTAGAAAAGTTCTATATCATGGCGGCAATTAGAAGCATTAAATTTAAGCAACGAACACAAAAAACAACCAGAACTCAGGACGACAAGTTGTGGGTCACATAAAGTGCTGTCCCGTGTAGGGCTTGAACCGACACTAGCTCTCGTAGAGTTGAACGGTGAGATGGCCGCTTCTGTCTCCGCCATTTATGCGGTTAATCTATTATTTTGGAACCATTATGTTTAGTGGACATAATGTTACAATAAGAGTTACATTCACACTGTCATGTGTTCGGTTAGTTTCGAGCCAAACCGAGGATCTTAATCATGAGCAAGGTGTACTGGTACGCGAGTAGTCCGGCTGCAGATACTCGGACACACTCGAAACTCTATTGGGATCGAAACTAGTATGGCACATTCTCACAACCAAGTGTAATATAACCGTTTAATAATTTTACATTATAAGTACTTATAAGGCATATATGGAATGTATAGATAAAAAAATTGCAAATACCAAAAACCAAGCAATTGGATTTTGCTAACTTTCAAGAAGAGATTTTTCATACATAAGTATTTTGTAACAATTAGTCCCTACTACGAGATTCAGCACTTTTGTTTTCCTTCTCTTTGTGACTTGCGAGATCTATTCGGAATGGTGCTCGACGGAGGATTGTGAGATTCCCCTATAGGCCTCATCAAAACATCCGCGGTATTTCTCTAACGACCCATTGTGAGTAGCGGGGTCATAGAAACTACTTAAGTTTGACATATCCAACGAAATTCACCACCTGCCGCTTAGTTCATTGTCACATTAAGTCTAATTCTGACGTGAGGTGGCTAACTAATGGTAGAGACACATTAAAATACAATTAGTTCAGACTAACTCCATACTAATGTCATCAAATCCTATAATAAATTAATCAGAGTGTTCCTAACCATGTTTTGTTGTTTGACTCTAACAAATTATAGTCGAGTTTAAGTAAGAACAAAATTCTGTAAAATTACGAAATAAAGTAACGTCTCTCGTAAACATCATTAAGCTCAACCCGATTGGATAGGATATTCCATTGAAATTATACATTTGTGGGGCATCTTTGATCCCTCGGCTGCCATCATGGTAAGAGTGCCGATCGTTTTTCATATTTACCTGGACAATGTAACATCTGATTTTATAACCATACTAGACGATGCCCGCGGTTACACCCGCGTTATTTAAGGCTACTGCTCTGCTCCCGTCGCTCATAGCGTGATGTTATATAGCCTATAGCCTCCCTCGATAAATAGGCTATCTAACGCTGAAAGATTTTTTTTATATTGGACCAGTAGTTCCTGAGATTAGCGCGTTCAACCAAACAAACAAACAAACTCTTCAGCTTCATATATTAGTATAAGATTTGATGCAATAAATACATTTCATTTCATTTCGCACAGAGAATTTGTTACAGTAAGTATTTTTAGTTGCAAATTAAATTCTCTAAAACGTTGGTGCTTATATTTTTTCTTGGTCGTACTTTTTATCCTATGTAGCATATAAATTAACCCTCTGACAAATGCATTTGTCAGAGGGTTCATTTAGATAATCAAATTAAACTTTTCAAAGGACCAGTGCGTATTATTTTAACAGTTAGCGTTACACCACTTATACTACTATTATAGTATTAATTAAATTCTATAGTGCATGCGTATTTTTTTGTTCGCAGCACTGATAACAATGCGAATCATCCCCGACTCGGTTGAGCACACATCGGCTGAGCTTCCAAGTACGCCAGTTCGTAAGGTAAGCACCTATTATTATATCTATCCAGCCGGCTAGACAGTTACTAGGTGCTGGCGTCTTGTGTGATGGATGGCGCACTGTTGCCAACTCAACGATGAATCATGGGCCCGTTTATAAGTGGACGTGTGTACGGCTCGTTACGGTTTGTATCCAGCCTTAAGATCTTAGATATAGATATTGAATGGAAATCCTAATGACTACTTATGTTTTATAGGTTCGTTAGGATCGGGTGTGTTTTAACTTTTAATCATGTCGGCTGGTGAAGTGTGTTCACTTGAGTAGTATAATACTAATGATATCGTGAGGCCGCTTTTTGTCAGTAAAATGACCATGACCATGAAACCTTCTTTCCTTTAGCTTTTGGTTAAAATAAACCAATTAATTCGGAGCCAACCAATTTACATAACCTGTAACGTATGTCCGGTACTTACCGCGTTTGCGTCACAGTACCGCCCATACGCTCGGCCAATCAGAGAAAGCCATCGTCCGCGCTCGCAAAGCCTGACCAAATATGGTCATAAACGGACTCTCACCCTGATGGAGGGCCCGGTATATAAAGGGGCCGACAGAGAGGCCGGCACCGCTACTCTACACTAACCTACTACGGCTACTCTATTCTATACCGCTATATCTATAATTATACATTCTACGTGTATCCTGATCCCAGCAGCTGGGTAAGTCACTACATTTACTGAGATAGCGTACTGCCCATCTCTCTACCTGCTAGCTGAGGCCGGCTGACGCCGCCTGCCTGACTCTATTGGTTGTGGCTTTCCTAATGCTGTTTCCCTTCAGGTTCCAGGTTCACCTTAAGACTCCGGTTACGCTCCTAGACCGCTACACTTCCCTGCATCGCCTTCGGCGTCACCTCTGCCGAAGAGTCTGACCTGCCCTGCTCATCGTACTCGTACCGCCGGCGTCTGCCAGCTGAACCAACGGCCTGCGAAGATCTACCGCTACGCGCAGCCTTCGAGCAGCCTGCCTACACACTACCAGAGGGAACAGCGTGGGAGACTGCAGCCCTTAGTGTTCAGGCCAGTGTCGTGTTGTTGGTCGGTCATACTCGTGGCAAGGGAAGTGAGACAATACTCGGCAAATAAACGCATAGAACCTTTTCTGCATTTTAATACCAGAACCCGCTACAACCCAACTAGTTAAAAATTATAAAAGAAGGGAATTTTGTGGCACGAAGATATCGCCTACTTTTTTTTCAAATATATTTGTTCCCGTATCTCCGCTTGTTTAACTTCGGAAGGTCTCTCGCATCGTACGTCATATCGTACGTGCAACCTGCTGGCAATCAGAAAGCTCGTCTTACCTTGGCAAGGTCCCGGGTAGTCGACAACGAGATGTTTGGCGGGTCGGCGGCAGGCGCGGCGACGCAGCCGGCAGAGCGAGGGGTAGGTGCGGCCGTCGCTGCCGCACACGGCGCCCACCCGCCGACACGCCGCCGCGCACACGCAGCGCGCGCGACCGCCCCGCACCACGCACCGCCGCCCACTGCCGCACGACACGCCTGCACACGACTCTGGAACAACCATACACCATCAGTAACTGATTCAAGAGGGAGGAATATCACTGCAGGCCTCGCCTGTACACGGCTCTGGAACAACCATACACCATCAGTAACTGATTCAAGAGGGAGGAATATCACTGCAGGCCTCGCCTGTACACGGCTCTGGAACAACCATACACCATCAGTAACTAATTCAAGAGAGAGGAAATATCACTGCAGGCCTCGCCTGTACACGGCTCTGGAACAACCATACAACATCAGGAACTAATTCAAGAGAGAGGAAATATCACTGCAGGCCTCGCCTGTACACGGCTATGGAACAAGCATACAACATCAGGAACTAATTCAAGAGAGAGGAAATATCACTGCAGGCCTCGCCTGTACACGGCTCTGGAACAACCATACAACATCAGGAACTAATTCAAGAGAGAGGAAATATCACTGCAGGCCTCGCCTGTACACGGCTATGGAACAAGCATACAACATCAGGAACTAATTCAAGAGAGAGGAAAAGTCACAAGAAAAGCCTGCACACGACTCTGGAACAAGCATACACCATCAGCAACTGATTCAAGAGAGAGGAAATATCACTGCAGGCCTCGCCTGTACACGGCTCTGGAACAACCATACACCATCAGTAACTGATTCAAGAGAGAGGAAATATCACTGCAGGCCTCGCCTGTACACGGCTCTGGAACAACCATACACCATCAGTAACTAATTCAAGAGAGAGGAAATATCACTGCAGGCCTCGCCTGTACACGGCTCTGGAACAACCATACAACATCAGGAACTAATTCAAGAGAGAGGAAATATCACTGCAGGCCTCGCCTGTACACGGCTATGGAACAAGCATACAACATCAGGAACTAATTCAAGAGAGAGGAAATATCACTGCAGGCCTCGCCTGTACACGGCTCTGGAACAACCATACAACATCAGGAACTAATTCAAGAGAGAGGAAATATCACTGCAGGCCTCGCCTGTACACGGCTATGGAACAAGCATACAACATCAGGAACTAATTCAAGAGAGAGGAAATATCACTGCAGGCCTCGCCTGTACACGGCTCTGGAACAACCATACAACATCAGGAACTAATTCAAGAGAGAGGAAATATCACTGCAGGCCTCGCCTGTACACGGCTCTGGAACAAGCACACACCATCAGTAACTGATTCACGAGAGAGGAAATATCACTGCAGGCCTCGCCTGTACACGGCTCTGGAACAACCATACAACATCAGGAACTAATTCAAGAGAGAGGAAATATCACTGCAGGCCTCGCCTGTACACGGCTATGGAACAAGCATACAACATCAGGAACTAATTCAAGAGAGAGGAAATATCACTGCAGGCCTCGCCTGTACACGGCTCTGGAACAACCATACACCATCAGTAACTGATTCAAGACAGAGGAAATATCACTGCAGGCCTCGCCTGTACACGGCTCTGGAACAAGCATACAACATCAGGAACTAATTCAAGAGAGAGGAAATATCACTGCAGGCCTCGCCTGTACACGGCTCTGGAACAACCATACAACATCAGGAACTAATTCAAGAGAGAGGAAATATCACTGCAGGCCTCGCCTGTACACGCTCTGGAACAACCATACACCATCAGTAACTGATTCAAGACAGAGGAAATATCACTGCTGGCCTCGCCTGTACACGGCTCTGGAACAAGCATACACCATCGGTAAGTGATCCAAGAGAGATGGAAAGTCACAAGAAAAGCCTGCACACGACTCTGGAAGAGGCATGCAGCATTAGTAGCTTGTTCAAGAGCGAAGGAAATTCACCGCAGGGCACACTTGTACATGGCGTTCGTACAGGCACGCACGTAGCTGCATGGAGCATCAGTAACGGAGTCAATAGGGGGAAAATCACAACAGGGAACTCCTGCACATGACTCTACAGCATCAGGGATTGATTCAAGAGAGAGCGCAAATCACCGCAAGACACGTTTGCACACGAATCTGAAAGAGGCACATAGCTGATTCAAGAGAGAGGGATAATCATCACAGGGCACACCTGCACACGAGTCTGTAGGAGGCATAAACCATTAGGGACTGATCTAGGAGGAAGAGAAGAACATGAGTCAAGAAGCATATGAACTCCTCATTGGCCAACTATGACAAAACGCCAGTAGCCCAGGTGCTGATCCCGGGAAGAGCAATAGGGTTCAAACGTCCCTCAAAGCAGCCGTTTTCTTCCAAAGAAAAGTTACTTTTTAGTGATTCGCATATATAAAAACCTCCTTTATAAGAATCTAAGAATCCCCCAAGCCAAAAAAAGCCCTCCCAAAAACAAGATCTTGGAACTGCCACTGCAGTAGCGTATTCTAAATCAAGTTTAAATTTTGCTTCTTTAAAGCATTGAATCCTTCACCGACAAACAGATCTTAAAATAAAAGCCTTTCATATCAGGTGATCACGTGACAATTAGAAAATTCAGAGAAGATTGGGAAGGTGATCCAAACTTTCTGAGTAGCAACTTTAATAGAAGAAAAGTTCAAAACTATTTGAGTAATCGACTTGCTTTCAGGACCTGGCTAACTACCTATTGAAAGTGGAATCATCCCTAAACAGGTACTTACATGAAGAACAGTTAGGATCTGATGCAACGCAGACTTGTTTCCGAATAACATACAATTAATTTACAGTGTTGCCCGCATATATGCATCAGGAAACATTATTCACACTGCTGGTGCTGTTAATAGTCTACAAGATAGGTGACATGTTTGTAAATAGAAGGTCGAGTTAGTTTTATTCTACTAGCTACAACCATCTAAGTGCCTAACATTTAACATTATGATCAAATCTACGCACTTAATTCATAATGTCAGCCGAAAGACATCGACTGTAACTATTATACATAGTTCTTCCATACCTTCAAGTTTTTCCATACGGTCAATTTTGTAGAGCGCTTAGTTGTAACTAAAGATAGATTAGCTATTTAAAAATATCCACGGTCAACATTTATAACTGGACCTACATCAAGATAATAGTAGTTTATATTAAAACAGTCTTGTGATAGTAATAATGACTACAGCTATATGTTTTAGGTTGGCAAAACAAACAAGCAATAAATTAAATCGTCGGTTATAATTTAGACGCGATACTAATTTATCGAAGATAGAGATTTATCTCAAGATACAGATCTAAATCTAAGATGTGGGTGCTAATACGGATGGCGCCAGTGGCTACTTAAATAAATGGTTGTTGGCACAACTCGACTCTCATATCCCGATACATTTTAGCATACACTCAGGTACGTTATACTCTGGATATTTAGATAGTATCGAGTATTTTATGGCTGATGTGATGTCGGACGCAAATAGAGCTGCATCCATCAACGTTCAACTTATCAAAGATCGCTCCCGGCTCGCATACGCGAGTATATTAAATATTTTTACTATTTTCGCAAGAACTTTACAATAAAATGTAGCGACAGAAATATAATGACCGGATGATGTACGTAATCATATTTAATACAATATTCTCGGCAAACTTTAAGATAACACATTTGTCTTGTAAAGTACGCATTAATTCTAAAATCGCTTACGTTCAACATTTGACAATAATGAGGACTTTTTACATACATTTTTTTAACACTTTACTCACCTATTTATGTTACCGATCTGAGGCAGCGATAGCCTAGTGGAGATACCAACGGACTGCCATGCGAAGGGTATACGGATTCGAATCCACGGCACGTGCGTATTAAATTGTTAATTATCGCTTGCCCCGTGCCTCGGAGAGTACGTTAAACCGTCGCGGTCGGTCCCGGTTGTCATGAAGATCTTTGACAGTCTTTATGGGGAGTCAGTACCGTCAAATAAACTGATACTGGTCTAAACCATGGAATATCGCTATCCCTTTGGGTTGCGGAGGTCAGACGGCAGTCGCTCTGTGGAAAAGTTGATATTCTGTCATATCTCATTAGACCAGTAAGCGGACCTCGGGCTCTAAGGCGTATCAGTCTTGGATGCAACCGGGATAACGCTAGGGCGATGATGATGATTTGTTACCGATCTAAATTTTGTAATTATTTGTGAAATATGTTGAAATACCTTTTTTTGCCCAATCACGTTTTTAAGCGTGGGTTGCACGAGCCGTGGTCACGGGATGAATACTTTTTTTTAAGCTCCATCAAGCGTGGCGTGTAAAATATGCTTCGCAATGTGCATTAGGCGATGAAGTCCTTACATAATATATTCGTTTGCCAACACAATTCATTTATCTCGAAATTATTTGTTTATTTCTAAAATCACATTTTTGTTATAGTGCCAAGTTAATGATTTGATGCGCAATGTTCATGTATCGGGCAATGCACCCGGCGGCGGCCCAATTCTGTTATTTGTTGTACAATTGTATTCGCGCCTAACAATGGGATATACTGCTTTATCTGTTTGTTCAGTAATCACTCACTCGAGTAATTGACGTTTACCGCGACTCTACCTTCATTCAGCTAGCCTGATTGTAGTTTCAATTTTGTACTATTTCAACATCATCATCATCATCAGCCCTGTATATAAACTGTTCCACGTCTGGGCAAGGGCCTCTTCTCACTATGAGAAGGGTAAGCCACGCTGGCCAAGTGCGGGTTGGCAGACTTCACAGTCTTTCGAGAACATTATGGAGAACTCTCAGATATGCAGGTTTCCTCACGATGTTTTCCTTCACCGTTTAGCAAGCGATAATTAACAATTTAATACGCAAAGTCGTTGGTGCGCGCCGTGGATTCGAACCCGGACCCTCTGCGTAGTGGTCTGTCGGTCTCTCCACTAGGCTATCGCTGTTTTGTTTGCTTTATGATGTGATGTGTGAATTCTTGCACTAATATAGTTTATTTTCGTTGCTTTTTATCTCATCTGCTATTACGAAATACGCAATTTTCCTGCCAGGTGACTGAGAAAACAAAATAGCTGTTTATAGTGAGCCATCATGACATAAAGGCTCTGACTGACTCTGCTGATGTCAATATGAATGGACCGAATCGATCGATATTATGCTCCAAAATATGATCAACTTGAACATGCAGTATTCTAACTGTTGCGTTTGATTTATTAAGCTAGAGCAGGGTTTCTTAAAGTGGGGTCCATGGACCCTTTAGGGGTCCGTAGCATAAGTAACAGGGGTCCGCAGTGGCTCAGTTAACACTCAAGATATTTATTTGGATTTGTGCATCAAACTCATGCCTCTGTGGAGGATAAAGGTGTGGTGTTCCTCCAACTAGAGGGAGGGGCCTCTAACCAAGCTGGGTGGTCGTGCTTGGTGGCCTGCAGGCCGACGGACATACTTTTGAACTTGTATATATGCCGGTTGGCTCGCGAAAGTTGATATCGCGATTCAGGATTGTTTGAATTTTTCCCGCGTTGTTAGGTGTTGCAGTCGTAGTTGTGTCATAGTAGTTACGTCGTTATTGGGTAGATGGCGCTGTGCGGGTGTTATGTAGCTGGCCGCTACATCACTCCCCCCCCAAGACCGGAGGTCGTCCTTGAAACTGATGGGGTCAATTGTCGAGTGTCTGTGGAGTCTGTAGTCGCTTGCCGCAGTGTGCTTCGCAAGTCCCACGGTGAGTCGGGGAGAAGTTTGCGAAGGTGACGTGCAGTCGGTGATGAGCAGTAGGCGATGAGCAGTGAGCGTTGAGCAGTGAGTGTCCCACAGTGAGTCGGGGAGTTGCTGCGTAGTGGCTGCGTCGTGGCTGCGTAGTGGCTGCGTAGTTGCTGCGAAGCGGTTGCGTAGTGGCACTGCTGCGTGTACGGGAGCGATGGGCGCTGCTTAGGAGGACCGTGTGTGCAGTGAGGTGTGCCGTGGCGCTGGAGAGGTTGGCTGGGGTGACTTGCTTGCTGACCATCAGGTGAAGTGTGGAGTGAGGCGAGGTGGAGATGACGACGCTGTTGCTGGATCTGACCGGTGAAGGCTTCTTCAGATCACGTCGGGAGCTGCTGGTAATCTGACCGGTGAAGGTTGCTTCAGATCACGTCGGGAGCTGCTGGTAATCTGACCGGTGAAGGTTGCTTCAGATCACGTCGGGGTCACCAATGTGAAGGATAAAGGTGTGGTGTTCCTCCAACTAGAGGGAGGAGCCTCTAACCAAGCTGAGTGGTCGTGCTTGGTGGCCTGCAGGCCGACGGACATACTTTTGAACTTGTATATATGCCGGTTGGCTCGCGAAAGTTGATATCGCGATTCAGGATTGTTTGAATTTTTCCCGCGTTGTTAGGTGTTGCAGTCGTAGTTGTGTCATAGTAGTTACGTCGTTATTGGGTAGATGGCGCTGTGCGGGTGTTATGTAGCTGGCCGCTACACCTCGAACGAATTCGCTTCGACAAGCTTAGGACAGCGAGAGTGATTTTTAATATAAATAAAACTTCTTATTTTACACTAATTTATTCGTTCTGTTAGGCGGCAGCCGCGGATTGTCTTTTAAAAAAAAAACACTTGTATTTCAGCTGGAACCACAGTTTATTGCAATAGAGTTTTACACAGACACAAACACCTAATGCCTCACTTTACTTTACTAAAGAAAATGACAATCTGTCTGACTTGTTTTAATAACGGCTACGACGGGACTTCTGCGGCTCGCGGTCTATCTGCGACTCATTGGCCGCGTGGCTTATGGCCCTATATATAATATAAATAGTGCAGATATCAGCATTTAATTAGGAACTAATTATGGATATAACAGTTCGTAGTGGTCCATAGAAATTTTAAATTCTGAAAATGGTCCGTGACTGCAAAAAGTTTAAGAAACCCTGAGCTAGAGCGCGAGTCTCAGGCTCTCACGGAAATGCAGTGAAAGGGGATTAGGGACAGGAGGCCGAGGATAGCTTCCCTCTCCATGTAATCTAAGGGCTTCCATTAGGCTTTTATAGTCTAAAAAGAAGAGTAGGGCTATATACTACGATTACGACGTTGGCCAAATGGGTTGGTATAAGGTTGGATATGGAGGTTTTAGTATCTTCCCAAAAATACACTTTGCTTCGTGTTTTCCTTAGTCGTCTCTGACGACACCTACGGAATGAAAAAGGTCAGTGACACTGTGTATTCTTAATCCGTCACTATATTTAACTATATTCAAAATGTTGATAACTTAAGCAGGCATAGGGTTCCAACCAAGAACTTAGGGTCCCAAGCCAACCTCACCTGCAAGTGGTGCACCTGCCGATCAACGGACGAGGCTCTAGCAAACAAAATATCCCGATAAGCGGCAATAGGCTCGCCACGTATTACGTGGGATCAAAACACTGGCGAAAAGTGGGCGTTTAATATGCCTCTGCCTACCCCTTCGGGGAAACAGGCGTGAGTCTATGTATGTATGCATATGCAGGCAAAAGGAACTTGCTTCAGAATTCTAAACTGTTCTTCATATTTATAGCTGAACTCTTTACATATAAGGAGTTGTTTTGACCAGGATACACCAACCTTTATGGCTAGATACATAGTCTGACGTCAGCACGTGCTTAAATTACAACAAAAACAACTCCTTCTTTGAATTCTAATTGGGTCGTATCGCTTCCTAGAACATTTGCTCGCGTCCGGAAGCCATGTTTTATTTGGAAGACCTATGCGTGGATAAATATTTTATGTACAATGTGTTATAGAAAGGCATGACTATTGTCAACAGGCCTGGTATTCGGATATCCGGTAATTTAGTACGTCCCTGTGCGATCAAATTCTGATTAATTTTCATTTTACAAGTTTGGTCAACAAAGGATAGCACACGAGTCTTTTGAGGACAAATTTTCCATACACACGTCAGAGGGCACTTTGAGAAAATTTATGTAAAAGGTTCTCAATGACAAATTACCGGAATCCGAACCATTCGAGTGCAAACTCGAACTAGGCTCTCAGGTAACAATCGTTAATGAATGGGATATTCGAAACATTTAAAAAAAGATAGAAACATTTTCTTTACTGCAGGAATGCAAAAAGGGTTTTAAATATATCTGGCAATAGATTAGTCTCTATATTTTTTGTAGTCTTCAGCAATATCTATCTAAACTTGAAATTTCTTGTACATTTGTGCATATTTTTATATTTAGCGGCGTCTTTTAAATCTTCCTTGAGATCATAGATTTATATGTACAAACGCACTGAGATATTAAAATGAAGATTTTACAAATCTTCGCTATTTTAGCAGTATGCGTCTATTTTTGGGACGATGAAAGGATAAACAGATTGGCATATTTAATTATAACCCTGATAATTTCCTCTCATCATTGTAATGACCTCTTCGGGTAGGTTTAATTAATGGCAAAATTAAAAAGTAATTTTACTTAGAAGGAATCCGCTAGTTTTTTTAGGAGACGAGGGGTTGAAAAGCTCTTTCGTCGCCAGGATCTACCTTATCGTTAGTTACCCAAGTAGTGAAGACTTTAGTGGACCTATTTTGATTTGGGTTATTTATCATATTAGAACTCAGAAACTTTTTGGCGGCAAGGGGGCACTTTCGAGACCTTTCGCCTTAGGTATCTATTTGTCCCTGAATATTAACAAAGTATGTAAGAATAACAGAGTGTACATACTTACCAGCATAAGCGACACAAGGGAAGCCATCAGTGAGGGCCTTGTAGAAGAATATCTCCCCAGAGTCGAGGTCCATGGGGCTCCAAGCAATCGGAGCGCGCGTGGCACCCGCGCAACAGTCGGCGTCTCGAAAGCCCTCGACTCACGCCCGTATCCGCCCTTGTATAATAAAATAAAATGGTACGTACCAGCACAAGCAACACAAGGAAAGCCGTCAGTGAGCGCTTTGTAGAAGAATATCTCCCCGGAGTCGAGGTCCTTGGGGCTCCAAGCAGCTGGCGCGCGCGAAGCCCCCGCGCAGCACTCGGCCCGGCTCACGCGCAGCGCCGCCACCGAGCTGCAGCGCCCGCTGCGGTCCATCCCCGTCCAGCAGATACCGGCTGCAACAACACAAAGATTTGAAGGGCAGATTCGTACAAATTTATTTTTGGAGACAACTCTCTCTCTAGGAATAAATCCTGTCTTGCAGGGGCTTTACAAACATACAACCAATGGGCATAATGTACACCCAGGCTCGAAACTACAATTTGTATATGTGTCACACAAAGTGTCTCGAGTGTCTCTCAAAAGACTCCTGGCAGTGTCAAGAATCAAGGCGGCCGGTTAAACCACTACGTCATCCGTGTAATCAATTTGCATATATCAAAATATTCTTCACACAAAATTTCTTATCCTGACTGACATATCATCTTAGAGGACAGAACCTAAAGTACCTACTGAATCTAGAAACATGAAATTTGGACTTTGATACGGCAGTGAGCCCCTCTTGCAACGTAGCCACTCGGCAGATACCGGGTGCACACCCGTATTTTTAAACTCTACCCACTGTGTCTGCGAAAGGCTGTAAAGGAATATTCCTAAGCGGTGAAATGGAAATGGGGGTTGAAATACTGTTTGTAAGTCGATATATTTTGAAACACTATGAAAATGCTTACAGTAGTTAGTTATATACACATTCTTTTGGTTGGTAGAGTCTCACTAAATATACACATCCTATCCTACTAATATTATAAACTAGCTTTTGCCCGCGGCTTCGCCCGCATGAAATTTTAATAAAGAGTAGCCTTTGTACTTCCCCAGGTTTCAGAATTCAAATTCAAATCAAATTTCATTACAAACGGATCTGCACATTAGCCGTGTAGCATACATATATTATAAACAGATAATAAGTACTTAAAATTACTTTTGTTTTTATAGTCGTCAAACTTCAGGTAAAGATTAATATGTAGTGTATATTATTAAAGTTATTGAAGAGCTTATATACCTACTGAATAGAATTGCAGCAAAAATAAAAACTGAAAGCATTACCAGAAAGTACAAAATCAGACCGCCCCTCCTCCCCACTGCGCTTCAGCGCACCAACTCATAATCTCGCGCTTTTAATAACGCTGCGCTTAGGTCAATTATATCGTAAGCTCTATTCTGCCAATCAAGCCCTTTCATTTGATACCCATATTGGGGTATTTGTGGAAAATATGTCATCCGCCATTTTATGGCGACAGCCATCTTAGATTTTTCATAGTGAGCCCTATTCTACCAATCATGCCCTTTCATTCGATACCCATATTGAGTTATTTGTGGAAAAATGTAATACGCCATTTTGCGGCGACAGCCATCTTCGATTTTTCATAGTGAGCTCTATTCTACGAATCAAGCCCTTTAATTAAATACCCGTATTGAGGTATTTGTAGAAAATAAGTAATTCACCTTTTTGTGGTGGCGGTCATCTTGGATTTTTTATAGTGAGCTCCATTCTACCAATCAAACCCTTTCATTAGATACCCATATTGAGGTATATGTGGAAATATGTAATCCGCCAGTTTGTGGCGGCAGCCATCTTGGATTTTATATAGTGAGGCCTATTCTACCTATCAAACCCTTTCATTCGATACCCATATTGAGTTATTTATGGAAAAAATGTAATCCGCCATTTTGCGGCGACAGCCATCTTAGATTTTTCATAGTGAGCTCTATTCTACGAATCAAGCTCTTTCATTTGATACCCATATTGAGGTATTTGTGGAAAATAAGTAATTCACCTTTTTGTGGCGGCGGCCATCTTAGATTTTTCATAGTGAACTCCATTCTACCAATCAAACCCATTCATTAGATACCCATATTGAGGTATTTGTGGAAATATGTAATCCGCCAGTTTGTGGCGCCAGCCATCTTGGATTTTTCATAGTGAGCCCTATTCTACCAATCAAGCCCTTTCATTCGATACCCATATTGAGTTATTTGTGGAAAATATGTAATACGCCATTTTGCGGCGACAGCCATCTTGGATTTTTCATAGTGAGCTCTATTCTACAAATCAAGCCCTTTCATTTGATACCCATATTGAGGTATTTGTGGAAAATAAGTAATTCGCCATTTTGTGGCAGCGGCCATCTTGGATTTTTCATAGTGAGCTGCATTCTACGAATCAAACCCTTTCATTTGTTATCCATATTGAGCTATTTGTGGAAAATATTCAAAATATGTAATCAGCCATTTTGCTGCGACAGCCATCTTGGATTTTTCATAGTGAGCTCTATTCTACGAATCAAGCCCTTTCATTTGATACCCATATCGAGGTATTTGTGGAAAATAAATAAGACGCCATTTTGTGTCAGCGGCCATCTTAGATTTTTCATAGTGAGCTCCATTCTACCAATCATACCCTTTCATTTGATACCCATATTGAGGTTGTTGTGAAGTAATATGTGATTCGCCATTTTGTATCGGTGGCCATCTTGGATTTACAATCATTTAAATATTATCTTTTAATCTCGATGACAATATGAGTGTATACCAAATATCAGATCAATCATCAGGAAGGGGGTAAAATTCCAATTACTAAATTTGACCCAAGCAAACAAATAAAGATAATACAGGATTTTCGCCGACTTAGTTGATACTTTTCCTTATAGTATGGCAACATTATACATTTTTTTTATAAATTGTAGCCTATGTGTTATTCTGATGTATAAACTATATTACTGTAAAGTTTCATCCAAATCCGTTCAGTAGTTTTTGCGTGAAAGAGTAACAAACATCCATCCATCCATCCATCCATCCATCCATCCATCTTCACAAACTTTCACATTTATAATATTAGTAGGATGTGAAAGTTTGTGAAGATGTATGTATGGATGTTTGTTACTCTTTCACGCAAAAACTACTGAACGGAGTTGGATGAAACTTTACAGTAATAAAGTTTATACATCAGAATAACACATAGGCTACAATTTATAAAGATTTTATGTAATGTTGCCATAATATAAGGAAAATTATCAATAAAGTCAGTAAAATTCTGAGCTCTGAAACCTATCTTCGCGTGCGTTGCCTAAACCGTTGAAGTTACATGAAGATAATGTACGGTGATATTGTTTATCTTAAAAAGTTCTAAATAAAAGTCCGCAGCAGCATATACGTAACTTTTATGTAGAAGCCAATATATACTAAAAAGTGGTCCGTAAAAATAATTAAATTTGATACTTTTTTACAATGCTCATTCTAGAGTAGTTATAATTTTTTTTTCAAAATTGATAAATTTATTGTCTTCAGTATTTAATGTAGATGAACGTTGTCTTTTACAGTAAGTAGTTTGGGTGTATAGTTTAAAAGTTATCACGATATAATTGACCTATGCGCAGCGTTATTAAAAGCGCTTACCTACTATGAGTTGGCGAGCTTCAGCGCAGCGGGGCGGAGGAGGCGGTCTGGTTATGTACTTTGTGGTAATGTTTTCAGTTTTTATTTTTGCTGCTATTCTCTTCAGTAGGTATGTAAGCTCTTCAATAACTTTAATAATATATTTACATACTAATCTATACCTGAAGTTTGAGGACTCGCCATTGTCTTGCCCTGGTCCCAATTTATTTGGGGTAGGCGCAGTATGTCCTTCGCTTCAATACTTCTCTGTCACCAGTCATCGGATCGTTTACCCCTTTCTTTTTCATATCCATCCTTACACAGTCCATCCATCTTTTCCTTGGCCGTCCTCACCCTTTTCGTCCTTCTACGTGCATATTCATCACTGTTTTAACTACATACATATCATCTCTGCGCATAACATGTCCATACCAGGCCAGTCGACTCCCTTTTACCTTTTCATCAATGGGCGCCACTTTCATACTACCTCTAACGTAATCATTCCTTAATTTTAAGTATTATCTGTTTATATGTATGCTACACGGCTAATGTGCAGATCCGTTTGTTATGTAATTTGATATGGATAGTCTGAAACCTGGGGAAGTACAAAGGCTACTCTTTATTAAAATTTCATGCGGGCGAAGCCGCGGGCGAAAGCTAGTACCATATATTTTCTCGTGCTCGGCCTGCGTGATGGCCTCATTGTGAGATGAGGTCTGAGCACAGCAGTACGAGTAGGTCAGTTTATAAACAGGGCTACAATTATTTCGACTTCGAATAACATTATTGGAGGAAACATCGAGAGCCTGGTTAAGAGACTCACAGACTGCTGCTCAGAGGGTCTCAGGTTCAAATCTACAGCGCACGCTTGTTGAACAGTGAAGAGAAAACATTATGAAAAAGCCATACTCCATAATATTCCTAAAAGACATGTGAAGTTTGCCAATCCGCACGTGAGCAGCGTGGTGGACTATGGCCTAACCCTATTCATAATGAGAAGAGAGCTCCGCCCAACAGTGGGTCAGGTTATAAACAAGGCTGGTTAAAGCGTCACAAGTTTCACTAGGTAGGTCTTTATTTTTTTTTATTATGAGGTTGAAAATCCCTTCGCATCGCCGGCTCTTGGGGGAATGCGAGCCGGACATAGGCCCGTTCACTTTGAGTAGCATTTCTCACAGAATCTTAAGGGTATGGTACAAGACCAGATCCACATGGTCTCACCTCCAGTCGATGGGATCTAAACTAACAATCTAATACTTTTTAAATAAGCTGGAATTTATCACCAGTCCTCAGAAAAGCAAAAAAGAACATGTATTATGTTACGTTTAGTAGATAGTAATTTAGTTTTGAACGAAAATTTCATTGCTCGAAGAGTATGGTTCAAGTGGTCATCTCGACCCCACGACACGAATGTAATGGGTTCGGTAAGTGGTACAAAGTAATACTCGTTTTAAAAAAATGTTCGTCGTTGTATAAGACTAGTTCATAGAGTCAGATGTTTCTAAAAAAACATAAAGCCATGAGGCTTTTCCTTAGACGTTATGTTTTTGTACATTGTTCTTAGTTGAGTTTTGGGTGTCACCCCTTTTTTCGGATGGGTGGCACCCCAAAATGGGTGGCACCCGGGGCGGTCCGCCCCCACCGCCCCCCCCTTCCTACGCCACTGTTCCTAGATGATATTATTGGTATCCATTCACCATTACTTACTATGTGATTAATTATTATTAATGATGTCCCAAAATTAATGCAATATTTTAATTAAGCAGAAATAAAACCGTTTGGTCTCGGCACCACTCGCCCCTCGAATTTTGCCCCTAATTGCCTAAGTGTACAAAATCGACCCTTCGTATTTTAGGTGCGTCAAATCGCCCCCGATTGTTGTTACGTTGAAAGTACAGTCAGCAACGTCGAGATAGATTGATACGAAGTATGTACAAGGTACCGTGATATTTATTTCAGTGACTGGATATACCTATTTAATACTGTAAACTAAATATATACATATAATTCGTCTCGATCTAACTAATCCAAATCAAATAGGTTAGAGCGAGATTGCTACGAGCTTTTAGATGTGTATTTTAAAATTTAAAAAGAGGAGTCAACTGCGATTGCGTAGGTTAAAGTGAGATGGCAATGTCACTATCCACCATCTTATAACCCGCGGCGTGATTGGACCATATCGTAAATTTCAGCTGCACTTTTTGACGCCTAAAACTTACTTAGGCTATGTTTTAATCGACTCATAGCTATTACCGATTACATACAGTTGGTACAATGAAAATAAAAGTGCTTGAAATCAAAAATATTTAATATAGAATATAAGCAGTTAGAAACAAAATTATAAATAACGCATGCTTTTTAACAAACATAGATCAACAGATTGAGATCGTTACTTTCTTAACAAGTTAAAATTATAATAAGTCAAGGAGTTTTACGTATGTAACATACTACAAATTATACAAAATTTTCAGAGATCTAAAACAATAATAGTTTCAATAATGAGTGTCATTTGGTATAACTTCTTACATAAATAATATGTAACGTAGACAATGGTGTTATTATAATTCTCAAGACATTAGGTACATATTATCAAAACTATGTAGGTAAGTGCATGACAGTAAAAAAATGATAAAATAAACACAGAAATAATTAAGTAATTAATTCTTAGGTCCCTTTCTATAAATTCTTGTCTTCTATTATTTGTGTTTACTACATTAATGTTTTTGATTTGTTCTTCCACAAGTTTGCTTTCGCGGTATAAAACTTTAGTAAACTTTAAAATATTAGGCCGACTTTTGCCATTGAGCTTCCTGTTCAAGCGGGAATGCTAGCCTTCGATTTTATTGTTTGTGCGATGCTGTTGATCGCAAAAATGCCACATACCTTTTACTAGCCTATTTTCTAACCATTGCTCTACAAAATAGTTATTAATTTCTGAGGTCCCGGCCTCATCTGGTAAAGCCACCCAAAGCCTCAAGTAAAGCCACCCATCATCCACCATTTCTTGTTGAATTAAGCTTAGTGCCTTGCATAAATTGACATGATGCCTAGATTGCCTCCTGTTCAAAATATTTAAATCTTTGGCCTTCCTTTTTAGGGCTTGGGCAAAATGAAAGAAACATGCCATTATTTTTGAATGAGGACAAATTTCTCTAATAGCATTGATAAGCACCGCTTCAAAATCGACATTAATCTGATCTGGATTCCACTCAGGTATGCAACATTTCAACATTTGAAAAAGTCTTTTATATGTCACTTCTTTTTTATTTAACAATAAGGCATATGCAAGTGGTACAATATTGTTGGTTGATTGAGAACTAGGTACCTAAATCTCCATGGATAGTAAATAATTGTAAAAATGGCTCCACAATAAATTTAAAAGTACCATCCATGAATACATGCTTGCAATCTTTAAGTTAACACCTACATTCCTCGGCTGCAAATACAATTAGTCGTTCAGATCCATCATTATCATCACACAGTAAAAATGTTTCAAATTTTTTCGGCATTTCCAACTTGGCTGCGTTGCGACTTCGCATATTAGTTATTCCATATGCCTTTTTCCTTGTATTTATAAGGCTCTGTCTGATATTTTTATATTCAGGGATCCTTTCGAGATCTAATCCTCTTTCTTTATAATTTACTACCTCAGTGTCGTAAATGTCGTGTAAAGATTGCGTTGCATCAGTTGCTGCTTTGTGTTTACATTTTTCTGTAATTTTCTTTAGTTCTATTTTTGCAAAATTAGGAGCACATGAATGATATACATACATACATATGCTCACGCCTTTTTCCCGTCGGGGTAGGCAGAGACAACAGATCGCCACTTGCTTCTATCCTTGCAAACCTCACGTGCTTCCTCTACATTCATTATTCTTTTCATACATGCTCGCCGGTTGCGGGTGCTTCGGACTTTTCCGTTTTTCAAGACGTCCCCAATTTGGTCCACGAACGTCTTACGAGGTCTGCCGCAACCGGCTTGTCCATACACCTCTGCCATATATATTTGATTCGTTAATCTTTCTTCACTCAGTCTCTCCACGTGTCCAAAGCATTTCAGCATTCCTTTCTCAATCCTTGTCACGACATCTTCTTTGATATGTTTCATTTAAAATTGTTTCACCATAAATCGTGAGTGTCACTTTGCAAGCAGGTCTATTAATACAGTGCCAATTAGAAGAACCATTCTTGTAAATCCTTTTTTTGTGGTAGCTGTGTCCAGCTCTCAGCAACATTGTGCGTCCTCTCTGTGATCGAATGAATGTAATACCAGAAGTTACACCTGCATTCGAACTGCTTATTTCTTCAGACATCGTGCTACAATAAAAACAAGATGTGTTGTAGCTCTACGTAAAATAAACAGTAAATTGTGATATGGATGTTACGGTGATTCAATGTATTACTAAAATTCTCGGTATGAATTACGTATAAAATAATTGTTTATCTATAACCTACTATGTATATTCAAATAATTGTTACAAGACATATTTTATTCCTACTGGTACCTATATAATAATTAGTACGAAACATGCAATGAAATTAGAACAATTGAATTAGATATAATTAATTGAAACTTACCTGGTTAAAACCAACAAACAGATACTGACACAACTTTCGTTAAAATATAAAAACAGGGAACACTTTTTACGCACAGTTTCACATTCAAAGGTAAGATGTTGACTAATTCGCAATTAACGCGAAATAGATATCCCATGTAGTGAAATGGGATATCCATTTTCTCTTTCTCACTGGTGAGTTAGAAAGAGAAAGAATTATATAATTCACAACACTAGCCAACCCTTTTTAGGTTGCCCATAAATGTTTAGTGGACCATTGTCAGATAGACACTAAATTACACTTCTTTTGTTTTGGCTATACCAGGTAAACCAGATGGCAAGAGTAAGCTTGCACATGGCGCACATTATTATGAGATTATGATTTGAGTAACTATTCTAACCAATTCTTCTATGTAAATACTTGCTTACTTTTTTCGTGCCAACTGTACATTGCTCGCGCTAATTCCTATAAAAATTCCTTGAGGGTCGAATGAGTACACCAAAATATTTTTTATTTAATTATAGCTCTCTTCGCCCCTTGCGAAGGGGCGATTCGGTACACTAAAAAGGGGCGACTCGAACATTTTATTCGAAGGGTCGAAATTCAGGGGGCGAGTGGTGCTGAGACCACCGTTTAATCTAACTCTGGCGATTATTTTTTATTTTTTTCGGTACTTCTACTTATTGATCCATAAAGTACATAGGATGGATTTATAAATTATAAATTTGTCAAATTTATAACGCCTCCAGAAGAAAATATATGATTTTCCTCGAAAATTATTTATTTGTTACCATGTACAAATTCATATAACCACGTGTTTAGCGTCTCCAACTTAACCAGCCTGGATTTCTTTACTTGATTCTGTTTAAGTTTGAGTTGATGAAGTTCCAAATTGCTTGAAATATTGGAAGAGCAACTGCCTAATTAGGTACATGTTTGAAATATTGTTGACCAATGAAGTTTTACTTTTTTCGTATCGCTCCAGTTTTAGTAAGGTGCCTATTAAACCTAAACTTTCAGATGTCAAATCGTTAATTTTCAGGGTCGCCAACTCGCCATCAATTTCTGTACAAATAGCAGCAAATTCAACTCTTGTATTAATATTGGGACTGTTGGGAAATATTATCTCCATTATAATCTAAGCAGATTTAATCTGATCATATCCAAGTTAGGCTAAGTATCGTATATTCTGAATTTCTGATGAAGATATAATTCGGTGCGCCCACTGAAGTTGCGAGCTTACAATGTCACTCAGTAAAGTACCCTTATGTTATCGCCAGTGAGTGCGATAATTAAGTAGACAATTAATGTGTACAGGTCTGGCGCTCTACATCGACCTGTTTGCCTTTACTGTGAACACCGTTATGTAGTTGTAGTACACCTAATAGGTATAATAAAATGTGCGATCGTATCCAGACTAAACATAAATTGAACAGATGTGCGTGCGTGGAGGTGGACGCGGGGCGGGGGGCGAGTCAGGCACGGCGCAGGCAGGCGGCGACTGGCCCGTATTCGGTCGGATTCCTGCGCGTGAGTCACGGGGCGAGCGCGGGACGGGCGCAAGCGCGACCGACTCACTCGCTAGACGACCGCCAGACACTATTTTTCAATGCGCGCCCGCTCGCCGACGTGACCGCGAACCGCCATGCCTATAACCTATAACACTATACACACTCCACCGATCGCTTCACTCTTTTTACAACCGGCCGCCTCACGATATGAGCGCGCGCGAACTTGCAAAAGTTCCCCTTTCTTAATGATCGATGAGGACGTGCTAACAGCCTTGATCGATCACAATCTATTACACAGATAATGTCGTTACGTCTGCCGTATAGTAACACACTTTAATTATGTTTGGGTAATATTCTGGCGGCTCCAAGTTTTATTAACGTTACGGAGAAGTGCCGAAGTTTAGTGCCTAGCAACGGAACAGCGCGCGCGGTTAACGCTCGTCAGCGACCGGCGGATCAATTAATCGTCTTATTAAGTAGGTAGCTTTAAATATTAATTAACATTTTATTCACATTCTATTTTTTATTACCTTTTTATCTTAGTTTCATCAATAAATAAAATCTGACATTTTGATTCGAACAATGAAATTTATTTATTGCATTTTACTGAGACTAATGAATTAATTTCAATTAATTAAGCATCGCAATGAACCAGATGTAAGAATTAAGAGATGATTTATTCCATTGATATCGAGTGATTTTCATTAAAATATTTAAATTAATCCCATTAATTTAGTATGTACATTATGTATGAGTAGGTGCGCGGCTGAATATTTCCGAAGCAGAGTTTTTTCAAGTGCTGCCCGTCGGCGATGTCGGTAGGTATGATAATATGAGCTACAAACTGTTTAGTCATAGTGCATAACAAATTTTCAGACAGTTACGTAATCGGCCGTTAGTTTGTTTAAAATAAATCGATGAAGGTGATCAAACCGCTGTTACTCCTAGACAATACAGTGTCGGCAGCGTGGTCGCGGTACCGCGCCGATATTTTCCCGCGCAAGTACTCAAGTAGAAACACGTGGACACAGATTTCTTCGGCGTCTAGAATTGCAACGGTTCACAAATTAAAAACCGGTTGGTAGGCTGTCGTCTGAAAGGTCTCTCTCAAGCTACTTCCTTATTAGTTGAGTCGGGTCGCGGCGGCTGTGTCGCGTCGCGTCGGCCTAGCAGCGCGGCGGCTACAAATCGTCGCGATTTGTTTGTCGCAAGTGACACATAATAAATACTAATAGAGCGATAGTCACGCGCGTGACAAGATGCGCATGTTTCATGTAATCGCAAACTTTCATATTGATGTACGGCGATTGGCGGCGCGTTAATGTTCCGAGCGCGCTTGACCGGTTCTCGGTATTTGGTACTTGGCAGTAAAGCACCTTGGAAGAAATGTAAATACAGTCGAATATGATTTTAGTGTGGCGAGCGGGGCCGTTGACTCCGCCGGCATAGAGGCATGTTCCTTATATCTCCGTACATTATTATTGGGCTCCGTCAATGTTGGCGCCACGATTTGGAGCTCAGATCCGGCTACGATTGTGTAGGTGTGAGAAATTGCCGAGAAAAAATAAACTGCTTTATAATTGTATATTGTAATGGTATATGTGTTTTTGTCATCACCCTTTTTTAATTCGGGGATAAGAAATCGCCTGAAGCTTGCGTCGCGTCGGTTGGTGATTTGGCGCCTAATTTCGCATTATTATTTTTGGCACAGACCGTTAAGCTTGATTTATTTGGTCAGCTTGGTGTGTATTCAAATTAACATGCCTGATTTGGTCAATACCTACTAGCGTAGCGTGATTTTAGCGCTGCACTATATGCCGACTATGCTGCTTATCATTACTAATTTATAAGACAAACGTATCCAATTTTGAAATCAACGAATAGTCTTTATAGATCTCATTATATTTCTGTTTTAAGTTAGTATTGCCTCCATTATAAAACTAGATGCATCGTCGTTTTAGTAATCTATTTTGTATCGTTAATTAGGTTGATATAAACAGGAGCCTAGGTGATACATATACGGCATCTAGGCTTATCGTCTATTAGTTATCAACATACCAAATACGACCGATTAGCAATCCTAGTTATAAGTCAGGATGGCTGAAGAAGTAAAAAGAGGAAAACTCATCATTCACCTAATGTTATCCCGGTTATATTTTAATGCTTACCTTACCTAAACCTTAGAGGGGTACGCTGAAAGGAGCTAAAATAAAAGTGAACAAACAATCTGAATCACGAGAAAGAATTCGTTTTTATAACTTATTTTCACACAGAAGTACATACATACCTACATCGTAAACTGTGGATGAGCAAATGTGTCTTATCGTCACGCTAAGATAACACAATAATACTTAAGGGCTTTTCAGTAATTCAGTAGCACTACGAGTACAATTTGATCTCATAGTCTAACTGTAGAGCAATGTAGAGTCAATATATATAATACATTTTTCGAAAATTGCGTTAAACTTTACGACACTTGATCTTATATTTTAATCAAATTGATTGGAAAATACATGTTATTACATTATTATACATTAAACAATGGCTGTGTCTTATGAAACAAGAAGGCTTTTAAAATAGAGTCACTCTTGTACCTTACTTTATAAAATACGTTTATCCTTGGTTAGTTTATTTGGAAATACAATATATGACATTTCCATCCATTTTTCGTCCATCTATCTGTGACAGGCCGGCTTGTAAACCGTCACATGATTAGGCTCGGCTCATCATCACCATGTCGGAAGAATTAGGACACATCCATTTCACCACGAAGTGAAAAGTTGAAAGTGCGACTTGGCAGATTTCCAGCATCGTCGAGTACCTACCTTCCTAAACTATAGAACTCTCAGACTTTTTCAACTGACATAAGTACGCTGTTTTACCTAAATTATACGAAGACTAGTCGACGCCAGCGGCTTCGCTCGCACATATTTTCGAATTTCCCGTTTTGCCCAATCCCGTGGGAATTTCGGGAAATCCCGTCTTAGTGCACCCCTACGGTCCCCAAGGAACATACATGCTAAATTTCAGCTTCCTGCGCCCAATAGTTTCGGCTGTAGCGTGTCTGTCAGTCAGTCAGTAACGCAAGGATTTTATATATTAAGATGACTTCTAAAAGACAAAGTCGTGTAGGTAAATACCTGGATCGGATTTGAGAACCTTCGGGCTTATTTTTAGAGTCCCGGTAAGCTACAAATGTCTATAGGGATGTTTTTCATAGTTCAGTCAAGTCTTTGGTTTTTGAAAAGATACCTTTTATTAAATAGTAACTTACATCATGTAAGTAATTATTTTTATAGGTTGGTATCTTTATAAAGCTTAATAGTATATTTGGTATTTTCCATAGATCATGTATATCTATGGTGACATCACAGTTTCATAAAATTGCCTAATGCAGCTTTTTCAATAATCTTTATAAAAGTTTTCCATTAAACATATAAAGTTTAAGTATTTTAGTAATAAAAGGTATAAAATACCTTAAGTTCAATAAGTAATTAACATTTAACGAGCGAATTAATGAAATATAAATTTTAATGTACTTATGTATATTTATTTAATTTAATACAAACCGTTTATGTGTTTAAAACGCACTTGATATGTTAAGTATGTGTTAAGTAAATCGAGTCGACTTGATCGTACTTAATCGATATTAATAAGGAGCATAAAATATCTTGTTTATGTTAATATCTGTCCACACATAGTGTATTTACAACTTCCAAGTCGTTTAAATCTATCATACTTGTCAATTATATCCGCTTAGAAAATATTATGCCGGACACCTAGTACGTAATTATTCATCACGTTAATGTTATGGTATGTAGCTATCATTACCGCTGTAATATTAGTTTAGGAGTATGATAGAGCTGTCTCACGGTTAGGTCTATTAGACCTAGCTGTTATGTATTATCTGGCAGAAGCAAGTTGCGTAATTGTAGTGCATAGCATGATAAGGTTCACATGATTATGGGCACAGACTTGATCTTCAGAGTGAGGGTGAACGTAGACTCTACTCTACTAAAGCGTCACTACTAGAGACGAGGAAAATTTGAGTAGGATTTATACCATACCATGACCGTTTCTTTCAGTTATTGTTTAGGATGTGTGTTGTTTTTTCTTCGTATGCCTGTGGTCAGGGAAATAGAGGAATAGGCACTAGTATCTACTCGTTAATGTGATGGAAATACTCTGTTAGATATTGTCCTTTCTTTCTCTCACCATTTAAAGAAAGCCTGTGATTATAGTGACAAGGGAGTATTAGCGAACTTTACAAAACCACTATGCTTTTTGACTGAGGGAACTTGGCAGCCGCACTTTTCCATCGATGTGCCAAGTTAAGGATAAGACTATATGGATAATATGATTTTATTTACAGTCGAAGAGAGCGATAAGTTTACCAGCATGGTTCTACTAAAAAGAAAAGCCTTGCTGGTAAACTGTTGTCTCTTTGGACTAACATCATCGTACGACCACTACGACCAGTTCATTTCTACCGGGTAACAGAACTTAGTACATACATGAGAAAATCATACAAGCTGTTTCTCCATTTTAAATATTCAAATGTTTTACAAATACTCATAAAAGTTTTAACTGGTTGGTAGCTATTAGCTAATAATAACATTAATAGACATCTCTTTCAAATAGCGAACAGCGTTCAGAATTCGAACAATTTTCCTGTATCGTAAAAAAAACGGAACTGGCCGTAAAAAAGCTATAAGCAACACAATCTCCATCAAAATAGTTCGGTTACAATCCGATGTGTGCACAGATAATATTGTTGGAGCAATTAGCGGGCGAATTCTAAACGACGAAAAACAAACAAGAGTGGAGTCAAGAGCGGGCAACGCTTTAAATAGATTAGTGGCACCGACACGTCACGTCAACACTGTCAACTGTCACTGATATTTGTTGCAGGGCTGACTGATAATGATTTCATTTTGTCATTGAACATCAATACCTTGATTTTGCATGCCTGAAATACATATTGTTCACGTATTGTGCCCGTTGACTGTGATGCAACATGTACATTTATGAATGCTGCTTACATCGTTGAAGTAAAATGGATAGTGGAAATATGGTATTATGCATTACCTAATTTAATTACAATTGTAATATTTTTCGGTCACATTACATAAGAAGTTAAGGAGTATTTTCGCTTTTGCGTTTAAGTTTAAATAAGACGTTTGTTGGCAAGTGAGTCATTATTTGACATGCCGAAATAGTATGTTATGTGTAACATAGTCCTAGATCCTAGCAGAATTCGCTACTGTAGACCGTTTATAAAAACATAACGGCGGTTATAGCTTTTAGTAAAAATATGGATTAAATAAAAAGCTACATAAAATATAGGTATCTCGGCAATTACATAAAAAGAAAAATACCTACGTCCCATAATTTATTGATCTTCAATTACCAGTTGTGTCATGAAATTTATTTTTTTAGTTTTGACGTAGATAATTTGTAGCCTATCTGAAATAAGTCAGTAAAAATATCAAAATTCTAAATTCAAATTATTTATTTCTCCTTACGTAAATGATTCATAAACCAATAAAAAACAAGTTGGCGTTTGATTATTTATATTAACTGTGTGTCGTAAAATTGGAATACACGCACGAACCCTATTAGTGGAAGCATGAATGGCCCCAGAATAGTGCTATCTAATTCCGTATGTCTATTAATATGCGGTGGTCGTTTAATCCAAACTATCAACATATCATTCAACAACATCCGTCCGAATTCATTACGTCAAAATAATATAGTTACGTTTGATTTACGAAACACCACTTTTATTTTTGGCATAACATTTGGAATTAACAAAACGTCATAGTAAGTATAAACATTCATTTTCTTTTGATATGTGTATAACTGCATATGTGGGAGTGGGCAATTTCGCGGGAAATTCTGTTGTTGTTGCGCTCTGCAACAATATTGGTAGCTGTTTGAACTTATACAAATATTTTATTTTTAAATTGGTTTCGTCTGTTTCTCATGTGGTACGAATTAAGCCACGATACATAAAATCTTCAAATAGGTACATTACAAAACAATAAATGAAGGCAAACTAAAAATAATGACGCGTATTCGACATACAAAAAAATCACGCTGGTAAACAACTAATTTCATCAAAGTTTTATTTAGTTTTATTTAAAATGGACGTGGTCTCAATCAGTTGTGCATCATTATTGTTGCAATCAAATCCGTTTACGACATGTCTGCTCCAATATTACCTTGTAATCATAAAGTTGTAATTCCATTCCGTCATTAGCCACAAACCCAATATTAATGAGAATGTCTGATGAATACGTTTAGGAAGATGTCAATATCCGCAAAGTTCGTAATATCTTATTAAGTTGGTGGCGAAGTTTAAACATTGAAGACAATTTGATGAACTAGTGAAAGTTTCATCATAAAATGTACAAAACACTTAGCAACTAAGACGATCACTATTAATGAGTCGTAAAGTGTTAGGCGCGTCAAAGTTCAGCGCGTTCTCAAAGGTCTGTCGCGCGCCAGACGACAGACGGGCCTAATAAAGTTTGGCCGGATTTTACCTCGGGATGGGTTAATCAAATGCATTTATATAGGTATTGTAAAGTCCGTCTAGCCTCCTGTAAGGGTCCTAATTTAAAATTGTGATTGTCTGGTCTGGCAGCCTCCAGCCGACCTAGTTTTCGTTTCTGGGACAATGAAGGACAAATTTTAAGCAGGTGTCTGGGTTGAAACCACATTTTGCATAAAATGATAAGACATCGTCTAGCCGTTTGATTAAATATTTTAATTTGGGAGCTTAAATCAAAGCAATAGTTAGGGTAAACGATATAATTCATGTCCCCCGTAGGTTAGTTAAGCGGGCGTCTCGCGACACAACTTTGTACAAAGTTATTCAGATTTATTAAAATTGAAGTATAAACTGTATAAACTATTATTAAATGAAGAATGTTTTTTAGAAACTGACATTCCATAATACTAATATAGAGACGCAATATTTCAAATGATACTCAGCATTATTAAAGTTCGCGACGATAGGACGGTGGCAACCAGACATTTGCACAACTTACAATTTATGAGTATTCAATTAATTTTATAATTAGCTAAATAACATATTTAGAAGCCGTTACCTACCTACTCGTGACAGCGACCACGTGTAGTAGCGAAATACGACGAGAAGAAAAGGAAAACAGTAATTAAATAATGCGGGGTAATTCTCGTACATACATGTGTAGGATATATGGGTATCTACATACGTATATATATTTATCCAGGTGAAAATCGATCGATTAGTCAATACTAGCACTTTACAAAACAAATTGTTAGACATTAGGCAAAAAGAAGTTGTAAGCACGCTGCAGAGTCTATACCTACGGCAATAAAGTACATCGTTCAGATGGAACTCTAGCCAAAATTCTAAAGTTCTCTGGCCTTGAGTTAGGAGCATACCTGAATTGATGACATGCTTTTCCAGCTAGACAATTGAGAGATACAGAGATGCATTGTTTAATATCTTAAAGGCCTTTGCCTAGGTTTGTCAAGAAATATTGACATGCTAATAACAGGTTTTGAATGACAATGAAATATTTTTTACCAATACCCCTCATTTAGTATCGGACTTTCAGATGGATCAGTGTTACACTACGGATTCTCTACGTAGGTATGGTGTCACTAGTTTATGGGCATTCTTAAGAGGTTTCCACGAACGGATTGCTGATTTTACACAGCTTTTTAATCTCTTGTCAGCGAGTCGTAGCCCTATTTAAAGCTAATATTTTGTCAAGTCTGGTAAGATCAGTAAGCGGACCACGAACTCCAAGCAACATAAAGTCTTAGATGCAACTGAGATACCGCTAGGACGATGATGAATCAATACGGTTATGGTCTATAAAATAATATGTCTTGTTAATGTCTTGGTACGTAGGTAATGTCTATACCTATATGATAATAATATATAAAATATCTCATTTCAAATATCATTAAAGTATATGAATATAAAGTTTTAATTGTCCCAGATTCCAGAAGGTATTGAGCAAATACTACGAGAAACAGTAAAATCATGGAGATGTGACGATGATTGCACGTTCGAATGCAATTACAGATACATTATTAAAGTAAAAGATAAGTAACATCCGTCCTGACTCAAATCAAGAACAAGGTAATTTTCGTTCTGTATAATTTTTTGTACGATGCCTGTCCCTTTTTACAAAATAAAGAATACTTGAATGTAATGTTATTGCAAGTAATAACCACAGATATGTGAATTTATTTAATTCTGTCTGCCACTTTAGTACTGCTTTTAATTTTGACTGTATTACATAGATACATACATATATAGACTCACGCCTGTTTCCCGGAGGGGTAGGCAGAGACTACGGAACGCCATTTGCAAGGGTCCTGACATACCATTCTTGCTTCATTCACTCCCATCAAGCTTCGCATGCATGCTCTTCTGTTTAGGGTGCTTCTGACCTGTCCTTTTTTTAGGATGTCTCCAATCTGGTCAGAAAAGGTTCGCCCAGGTCTTCCCCTTCGCCCTGTCCCATTCACACTTGCGTTATATATCTTCTTTGTCAGTCTTTCGTCATCCATCCGCTCCATGTGCTCATACCATATTAATATACCTTTCTATCTTGCCTATCTCGATGCTTGTCACTAGACAAGACTCGAAAAAGGCAAGATGATGTAGTCATCTTCTTTTACCCCACACCACTCTCTTATCACATAATTCTTTACTCTGTCGGTCAAAGATACACCATACATACTTCTCAGTGCTCTCATTTCTACAGCATTTATTCTACTTTCAAGTCTCTTCTGCCAAACCCAACTTTCACTACCATACATAAGAGTAGGCACTAACACCCCTCTGTGCACAGTTAATCGTGCCTTTTGGACACGTTTTGACTGTTCATAAACGCCTTCAGAGCTACATTCACTCTATTACCTGCATTAACTCTTCTTTCAATATCTTCTTAATTCTTACCATCTCTTGTAAACAAGGTACCTAAGTATACAAACTCATTCACTTGTTCCACTCGCTGTCCATCGATCATAACATTACAAGCCGTAACGCATTCCTCCTTTTCAAAAACCATAACTTTCGTTTTACTTACATTTACTTTCATTCCTTTCCTCTCTAACGCACCATGCATGATTGTTACCATTTCCCGCAATTCCTCCGCTGAAGACGCAAGTATTACCTGATCATCAGCTTAGAGGAGGCATTTGACGAGTAACCCATTTTACCCATTCATCCTTAATCCGCAGTCACTATGTTTTAAATTTTGCAAACAACTGTCCATGAAGAGGTTAAACAGCCACGGCGACGCTACACATCCTTGTCTAACACCTTTCTCGATGGTAAACCAGTCAGTGTATGCCCCGTTTGTCCTCACACAAACTCTAGTATCCTCATCAAGGGATTTCAGACCTCGAATGAGGCTGCTGTCCACCCCATTCAATGACAGCACCGACCCCCACTTTATCGTAAGCCTTTTTCAAATCCACGAATGCGCAATAGGTCTATTGACCTTTGGCCAAAAACTTTTCGGCTATGCATCTCAAGGGAAAAACCTGATCCGTACATCCCATACCCTTTCGGAATCCCGCTTGTATGTAGGTACATCCCATATTTTCTTCTTGGTTACTTTCATAACTCTTTCAATCGTTTTTGCATACAATTTGCCAACAATGCTGAGAAGGCTAATGCCTATATAGTTTTTGCAGTCTTGTAGCGAGCCTTTTCCTTTATATAGAGGCACAACTACAGCTATGGCCCAGTCATTAGGTATTCGGTCGGTACTCCAGCACAAATTATATAACCGCTGCAACTCAAGAATAATCTCCAAACACTTCTATTTTGTTTGTGAAATAATTTATTTTAATTGATTCACTTTTGTTTAGCAGCTTTTGCGCAACATTCACCAGCTCTAGCATAAAAATATTTTTGAATCATCACGACCATTTTATTATTTTTAGGAGTAGGAAAAATAAATATTGATAATTTATTACTCCAGCCTATCATATATTGTAGATCAAACGGCTATCATACGACGTCTTCGATGGATTTCGAGGTTCAGTCATAGCCTGTGTCTTATTTACGCTGACTAAACATACATTTCAGTAAATCCTGTAACTAAAATTCGTTGCAACAAATTTTGATTCAAACTATATGAGTATGGCTTTCTTCAAAAAGTCATATTCAAGATCGTAAATCTAGAGTCGGCAAAAATAAGTTAACCATGTTATTTTTTTAATTTATCCTGCTTAGGGATTTTAAAGAAACATACACAACATTTTAACTAAGTTAAAAGTTAAAGTAGGTATACTACATACATTAACTTTTAACTTAACCATTCACCACAACGCACAATGATATATAGGTATTGCAATTTAATTAATGGAGCACACACATTTTTTCTGAAACAAATCATTTACTGAAACCAAAATACAGATTCAAATGTATAAAAAGTTCTTTACCGTGCGGTTAATGAATATTATTCGAAACAATGATTCATATGACGAGACACAAAGTTTTTTGCTCTTAAAGGTCGAATGCCTTTTTTAATGTAATTTTATAAATATTTTATTAAGTAAAGTGCATTTTTAAAAGCTTCAGTAAATTTGGAAAAAATACATTTACTTATCTCACAAAAATGTACTCGAATCGTTAAGGAAAATACAAGCCTAAAATGTTCGACTTCTACAAATACGATGCACAATTGATAGCATAAAAATTTAAAAATATCTTATCCCAATGAAATGTGCAGAACAAAATATTAATAGCTAAGTAATACGTCTAATTAACGAGACAAAACAATGAGTTGATGTGGCGAGACACAGAATACTCCGGTTTGGCAGGTCGAGGCGCGTATTTTTTCAATTCGTTCGAACAATAGCGCGAGTGCTGCGACTGCGGTGCACTGCCAACTGCACCTCGTGCATTCACACTAGTGATGTGAACATCGTGCGATTTATTTGACATGTCGATGACTTTCATTATGCAAATGGATTTTTTTGGAAATTAAATTACAATATGAAGAGAATACGGTTTCAGGTGACTGACTGTAGTATTTTGTGTGCTCTGGTGTTCAGTTACACACATTTATTCAAGAGATTAATTTTTCATTTAAAATACCTTTCAAAATTGAGAAAATGTTTCGTATGATTTACGTCTATCGTTTCAATGATTTCATATTATCTTTCTTGTCTTTTCTAATATAGGTCGCAGGCTTAGCTGAATCAACTCAGTTCTCAACGTACTGGTTGTTTGCGATGCGAAAGTATATTTAGATGTCGGCTAGTCTTTCAGGCTTAAACACCTGTCTGCATAGATTTCCATTGCACAGCGGTGTGGATTAACATATTAAACTTATTCCTTTTCCATGTAAAATCTACTTTCAAACGCAGACAGAGCTCCAGACTTGTACTCAATAAAAATAAACACGAATTAATGAAGATAATCCACACATGTTTCTGCATTCAATTGGATGGCGTCGAAGATTCGTTTACGTGCAGTATCTGTAACGTTCATGATAGATTTATGTTACATTTTTACAGTGTATTTATGCGTATTGAGTTCTGAGGAGTTAAACACACGATAACACAAAACAGGTGAAGTGGCGAGTCAGTCAGTCGCGTCAGTGGCGGCGCACTGAGCGCACCGGACTTCTCACGTCGAATTTCATGGAAATAATTGTATGTGGCGAACATGCGGGACACACATAAATCTCGTGATGCGATTGAATGCAGACGCGTAAGCGTGCCCGTGCGCATAATTCAAAGGGGCGATCACCAGGAATCGCCGCTTGGCATGCAGACGGCCGCGTCCATTCCAAAGCAATAAACCCGTTAGAGGCGACGTAATGTGCATATTGGACAATAATAAAAGACATACACGGATCGATCTACGTTTGACCAGTCTATAGATTTGTCACTCAACGTATTCCTCTTCCTTATTTGGATATCTGACCTTTTTTAGCGGAAAATTAATAAAGATTTTCTTTTGCATGTCTAGCAAGCCCATTGCACTGTCTTTCAATACTAGAGGTTCTTACTGCCAGTTAAAAGTGTCCTATTACGCATTTGTATAGGATAACATAATTAAATAGTTACGATACGTGAAGCAGATGTTAAGCGACCTCTTGATGGTAATTTAATCTCAAAAGCTCATTCGCATTCGACACTGCAAAACTTATAATCAGCTGCAATAACTTCGACTATCTAAGGCACCGATTTAACATCCGTGATGTCCAGGGAAAAGTAAAAACTGTAACAGTATCACTAGTGTTACAGTTTTAGTTTCCCATGGATTCCCTTTCCATTGGCAAAGCCTGAACTATTTTCCTTTCCAATGATTCAGAATAATAATTAATTATCGATATCGATAGGTGTATCGTCACCAGCCCGCAGGTGCTCGGGCGATACGTGGTCGGTCTCGAATGATCGCGGCGCCTGGCAGATCGCATCCAGACGACCAGCTCTTTAATATTTATTTACACATGCAAATATGTGCACCAAAACCACAACACCCGACCAAAATACAGCGACTCCAAGCACTCTGCTCAGTTCACTCATTTCATTAATTTTGTGCAGTGTGCTGACATTTGACCTTCTCAATGCTATGCGAAAAAAGTAATTAATTAATAATTAATATGATGACGTTATGTAATATTCTTTTATATTATTATGTATATTATTACCTTTTGTATTATTAAACATAATATATGCAATCAGAATTAGAACAGAAATACAGTAATATTTGAGTAATATGCAGGTAGATATTATTAAACAAAGTAGTTACAAGTAGGTACGCAATTGAGAGATCAGGAAGCAGGATTCGATGTGGATAATTTTACAAGCTTATATTGAATCCCAGGCGCTTTGGATGAATTATACCACACGCACCCATGTCTTATATTATTTATACCTGTCATATAAGCAAAAATTGTTTCTCATATAAATAAAAATGACTCTAAATGTTTTGATCTTATTCGAGATGTATTGTAATACTCTATTACGTATTTTCTGAGGAAACATTTGCTAATTAAATGTTTAGAACAAGCATAGATTTAAGCGACTGTTATTTACATATTTGACTCCACTTTTAAGGTTGTTTTTCTAACATGTATATGCATATTTAAATATATATTTTTTTATTTGCTGTATAATTCGGTCTATGACTACTGATATCTTTAGAAGATCTTTACGATTTTACGTGTGAATATTTTTATGAGTCAAGAGTCAATGTATCTTAAATATTCTATTTTAAAGTAGTATGGAGTCCACGTGCATAGAAACTCGTAACAATAACAAGCTAGTGTTGTTGTGTAGTAATTCGTTTAGTTTACCGTTTTGCCTGACTCACTAGTATTGTAAATGGTACGCGTCAACGGTTCACCTACAATACATACTAACTACAATATACAAATGTACATTTACGCTACGAGTCATTGTGGCCGAAATATATCTGTTTAATATATTAGTGACAAAATACCTGCGAAAAGTGTTTGTGTTCGATTTTCCTTAACTGCTGTAAGAGACAGATCGTCTCTCTCGCCTGATTCAAAAAGGTATTACATTTCCCTGGACCTTTTTAAAAATGGTGTGTATTGTTATGCCTGTACATTTATGACTAATAAACTAAAGAGAAGTGACTGTTTCCACCTACAAACCCACTAAAACCCTTCCATCATACAGATTTTCTCACGATGCGGTAGACATCGCTTACAATTATAGCGAGTGAAATTCTAATGATTTCTAAAAGTCGAAGGGACGTGCTTTGGTTTTACACTCGCGACTTGACTCGGGAAACCGACGGCCACCCACTATCTATCACACATGAGAACGAAAGCGACATACGACTTGGTATTTATTATTTAAAATTATAAATCTGCACAGTATGCTGTAAAAAGCACAAGAAATAAAAACGCATATTTCAGAAAAACTATTTCGGACAAATAATTGTAACTTTTTAACGTACAGCGTAGTAAATAAAGTCATCAAAATTGTACTTATAATTCACTAGGGTCATGAAATTGCCCAGACATCGAGCTAATGAAGTAAAAACACGTAGTTAACATACATGCATACGATATCGGTCGGCTAGCGGCGCGCCGCGAGCCGCGAGACGCGGCTAGGCTGGCCGGCCTAGCCGACGGATGTTTCCCAGACAGAGAAATTATTATGTTATTCACTTAAGCGGATATTAAAAACAACTAGACGTTAACTACTGCTAATTTCTACTTTACCGTCTGTACTGTTACGTACTTTATATAGGCGTAATTTATTCTTACCAAGTCGGAAAGCGAATGACAGAAAAATAGAATTTGATTCTGTCCGGTGCGTGGACATTGCGGGAAGTCAAGTTGTACCTGTTTTGCCTTAGTTTATAGCCTATTAAAATATACGACCGTGTTTTGGGACTTGGATGCGGTGCTTCGGATTTTATTTTGGGACGCAAATGATCCTGGCGAAGAGCTAAATTTTTAACAACTTTAAAATGTTTGGAGCATAAAATTTTGTTACCATTTCAATTAGTACGTGGGTACTCAGCGTGTTATTGGAAATGATGTACAAGATATTTTGGTATTAAATTTGATCGTTTACGGTGTTATAATTTTAATCGTTCATTGATTTTGGTCTAAAACAAAATTATATTCATGAACTCTATACCGAAATAGTACCTAATAATGAAACATTACGCATTTACCGGTGTTATGGTTTTGTGTTTGCAGTCTTTATACTAACACGAAAATTCGTTGTTTTACGACTAAATTAAAGAATATTTTTTTTAAACGCACTATTTATATTGTCAAATTAAAGCACGTCGTTAGCAACTAAAACAAGCATCCACTTAAAAATAAATATTAATTTACTTAAATAACGGCACTATTTTTATTCAGGTATTTGACACTTGAATGAGAAATGACACATTATTTAGTGTTAATCACTGTCTGAGGAGACAAGCGGCTTGTTTCCTGTGGCTCCGCATCACTGCAACTATGCCGTTGAGTCGCCAACTTAAAAAAAATCTACTGCTTTTTATATTACATACAATGTTTCATCGGATTGCGACTGAAAGATGTAATGCACAAGGCGAAACGCAAATAAAATACTCTGTTGTATGTTTATATATTGATGAAAGTTTTGACACTGTTTAGGCATTGGATTTTCTTCTAAACATAAACTAGGGTAAGGGTACTTAAAGCAGTTTATTTAAGAAGAAAGCCTATCGATTTAATTAGTTCTAAGAAATTGCATTCTACATAGCAACATAGTTACTGAATGTTGACGAAAATCTCTGAAAACGTTAACTTTATAAACGACTATCTCTATGTATTGAGATTATATTTAAAATATTTACTATATTTCCAGAAAATATTTTCTCATACTGTATATAAGCGAATTTAATATGTAAAGGTTTATTATGCATACATATTCGCAAAGTCTAAGTAGCAAGAATTGAGTGAAAAGATTGATTGGTTGATTTCTCAGAATCTATGGTCTAAGGCTGGCTCTGAATATTAATACGGCATACTTCGTAGTGCTAAGTATGGGTTTATGTAGGCGGTTATGTGATGGAAAATATTCCAACATAATTATTGGAATTAGTAATTATAATTATTAATTTCTAAGCGAAATACTTATTTTCTTTTGAGAGGTGTGGGGATTTTGAATGTTATTATTATATTTATATTCGTCTTAACACTAAGTTATATGACGTGATTATCAATGTACCGACCTAATAAGGCGGAGATCAATATTTTCATGAAAAATATTAGGTAGGTAGTTACTTACAAGTATGTAGTGACACGAAGTTGCAAATAATTTTAGAATAAGATCCAGAAATGTCTTAAGAAGTACTGGATAAAAGATGATGAAATTTTCATTGCGTTAACTGATATGGGTTGGCAAACATACCTTCGAGAAAATTATGAGATCGTTTAACTTTCAACACACTATTTTCAGAGTTAAGATTACACATTACTGTTTCATTCACTCGCCTAGTGATTATCTCTAAATAATTTTATTGGAATAATTAAAATTTATTGAAATTGATAATGGCACATACATAATAAGATCTGCGTATGAAGTGAAAAGAATAACATCTTAAAACATATGAATGTAGTTCGTAGTAATAAAGGCATTTTTCTCGTCAAAACGACTAACTTTTATATGGTATCTTCTAAATTATTATGCAAACAATAAATTTTAAGGTTATTTACAGCATGGCTTAGCGAATAATATTTATCACTACATAGTATAAAACAAAGTTTGTCTTCTGTCTGTCTGGGATTTTAATGCGTTTTTTTTATTGATAGATTGATTCAAGAGAAAGGTTTATATGTATAATTGACGCGGGCGAAGATAAAATAATGGAATATTTAGGTATTTTTAAATTCTTTATTATGTAACACATACTTATTAGTAATCTCAGTTTCTATCAATTTCTCTGCTATCATCAGTTCAGTTAAATCCGTCATGAAGTCATGATCACACAATATCCTATTTTTATATTTTTAACGATAAAACTCGCGTTCCATTTAATTTGCGTTTTCCTTAATTCTTTAAAAGAAAGTCACCATACGAGTCATTCTAATAACAGGATGTCATAAGATTCTTAAATAAACTGTGTCTTATATTACATTTTTATATAATTTATATTTAGAATATTAATGTTTCGTAGATGTGACGTTAATGATCGAAAAAATTGTAGTGATGCGATTAAACGAGCAGATTATTATAACTATCCACAATTTAGTTGATGGATAACTTCATAATATTATATTTCTTGACTAAATATACATGAAGATATTTAAATTCTAATAAATTTGAAGAAAAAATATCATTAAGTCAAACTTTTGAACAAATTAATATAAGTTTGTGCATTAAAAACCGTTCGTTTAGCAGCGGGGTGCGTAACGCGTAACGCAGCTCGGAAGCCGTCCCACCGGTCTGTCAGCCGGCCGCCACTTATCACATGTCCCGATTAATTCATCATAATTAATGATATCTCCGTCTGATCATACCGTGTCACCGGCATCTTTAACTGACTAATCCACCACTCACATCTATATTTCGTTATCACTACGTCGAGTTTACCCGTCCGCCGCCGGCGGGACAAACTTTTTGAAACAAACTTTGCGAGCTAGGTTACGATGTCAGGTAAAACTATTAGCACTGTTGTGTTTACCGAAATAGCCGTTTTATCGTGCACTTTCAACGAAACGTACAGCTTTAAATAAATGCAAAATAATTACTTACGGACAGAAGTGAATGAGCATCGGAAACTTTGCCAAATAGCCTATTGCTAAAGTTCACTAACTGCAATTTCGCGGCAACTTATTTAAAGTTTGCGCCTGTTGAGTGTCGGGCGGGGATCACTCGTCGGGGGTTTCACGTGTAGGGTGTTGTTAGTAATGCAATGTGTCTCACCTGCTGCCGGGCGCGCTAGCACGAGCGGCAGCACGAGCAGCGGCAGCAGCGGCAGCCGCATGCTCCCGCTAGCGTCGCATGCCGGCGCGTGCGGCGCTCTGCGCTCTGCGCCCGCCGCCGCGGCACTGCGGGGTCGGGGCGGCCGCGCGCCCGGCACGTGCGCGCACACCCACCCGCGCCGCCGACACGTGCCGCCGCCGCCGCCGCCGCGCCTCCTGCAACAAGTGACCGTCGCTGCACCGCCGCCGCCGTCCGACACCGCGCGACACATCCGACGCCGTGCCGGTGTTGCCCTATCGGAGAGTCGACGCGGACTGAGAGTGCGAGACTGGGCGTCGAGCGCGGTCAGCCGGCCGCGGCCGGGGCGAGTCGCGAGTGCAAGTGCAGCGAGTGGTGCGCCGAGGCGTGTCGACGACCCGCGCGCCGCGCCGCCGCCGCCGCCGCCGTGCCGACACACCACTCCACGCAACACATCACGCACGCCGCACGCTCTGTCTAACGCACAACACGCATCGCGTACAACCACCAGCGCGCCGACACCGCTGAACCGTACCCAGCATTACACACTATCACTGTTACGAACAACCTCAGAAAAAAAACGGAACTAAAAATACAATGTGCCAAAAATATAACCATTTAAATTTAGTTTTGCATATTTAAACAATTTATAGATTACGTAATAACGAGTCACATAGTTATATTGAAGTTAATCTGATTAAAGCATGCTCAATAATAGCGTTGGATCAATGAACTTCATGTCGGTTAAGCGTTGAAGTCTTTTCAAGGGCGCTTATTACGTTACATTCCTAAAAAAACAAGTTTGTCTTGTAAGATGAAATACTTTGTCTATTTCAAATAACATTGTATAAGTAGTTAATGTATCAATTTATCATAATGTTAATGTACGCCGCAACGCTTGTATGCCTACAGTGATTATTATAATTGTCCATAGATTATGGTAAAACACACGAACGAGAGGCGAAGGTAGGTTTTATGCGATTCTTGAAACATTTTGTCGTTAATTTCTCGAGCTAATGATTTTGAAAACGCACAGTAGCTGGCGACCGATTATTAGTGGTAATGGTTCAAGAAATCCGCCTTGATTGCGGGTGTCGGCGGCGACGGAGCGCGCGACACGCCGACAGAATATAATCTGCATCTTGTGATTGACTATCCGACTTGCATTAAACGGTACCATCAGATTTAAGATGTCGTCTGGCCGCATCGTCGCCGCCGCCGACTCGCACCCGACACCCGTGAAAAACTTGTCGGCTCAACCGCGACTCGCGACTCTACCTATTTTTGGATATATTGTAAATTATTGTTCTGCTGACCGCAATACTGCAATACCTACGCGACGTACCTTACAAAGTTAGGAACCATTAGTTCATGTCAGATTAAATGGTCACAAGAACCAGTCGTCGTGACTATCATGTCCTTTTCCGTGTAAATGTCATTTTTTGTCTATAGAAAAACAAAAAACAATCAGTGACTTTGATGTATGCACACAAGATGCATCGAGTGTGCAGACGAATGTCCTAATTTGTTTAGAATTCTTGACAAAACAAAGGAAAACGACGAAAACATATAACTCGTAATATGTCAGTAGTGATTCAGAATTCCAAATTAAGTAGAATTGTGTTCGATGATTTCGGAGAATAAGTTATTTGGTTGTAGTAGTGTAGGCTAATAAGCCATTGGTGATATTAAATTTCAATATTGTAATCGTGATTCATAGCTCAAAAGCTTTACATTACGGATTTGGGTCGAATTCCCGCGCAGACACGTTCTTAGTATTGACAGTTCATTATCTGGTGCTTTCAATGATCTGTCAATGTTCTTGAACGACACGGGCAACGGGCGCGACGGCATACTGTCAAATCTTAATTATCTTAATATTTCTGTAGAGCCAAACATATTTTATGTTAGAAATAGGTACCATTATTCACGGTCTAAGTTATTTACAACAGTTTAGGCTTGTTAGAAACTATCATGGTTGATACACGAACTCGATATGTTTTGTAGACATACAATTTTTTTTTCAATTTGCCCTTTTACTTCCTTAACGAACCTTTTTAATTAAAGTTTTTTTTCTCACCATTAAATTAGCTGCCAAATATTATTGGTTTTTGGTTTTATAGATATTTACAACAATACGCTGTTTGTTAACTCTACCAAGCAAAGTAGAGTCTTAAAAAGTAGTGTTCAAAGCTCTACTTATCTATATAAAAGTCAAGCGAAACTTCGGCATGAAATTTCTTTCAGTTATTGGCGATGACGAATGAACGAGAGCGATGAAGAATGATGGTAAACAATTTACCTACCCAGCAGAAAGTTATACATAGTTGTAGAACAGTATTTAAGCATTACATAAGCAACGTTAAGGTAACTCAAGGAAACCCACCATCTATGTGGCGGCCTAGAGAGAGGGTGTAGGATATAGAAAGAAAAGGGACGAAACTAGTTATAATAACCATTTTCTTTTTGCAGCTACTTAATGGCTTACCTTAAATTGTCTTTCGGGATATATACCACGTACCTTTGTTTGGAATAAAAAATATCGGTTACTCCAAACAAAGGTACGTGGTATATATATCCCGAAAGACAATTTAAAATAAGTTTAAATGACCACGAATGGTTAAATTCCTATAATGGCTTACCTTTACAATCAGCTACAGCTAGCAAAGTAATCGAAAGCTCCAAACATGTTAGGGCGCAAGTTTGCCGCGCGCGATATCAATGGATAGTCATAACCACGAATACTAGCGAATATGTTTTAGCAGCGTAAAGTGTAAAATATGCACACATGTTATAAGGAAGTGAGAAGTGATAAGAGTCCAATGCATTACCACTGTCTTAAACAAAGAGAGTAAGCTTTGCGCTATAGTCGAAAACAATCACAATTTAAGCCTATCAACAAGTTATCACATCAGTAACATTCACTAAGAACTCCATTCCATTTTCACACAGTGAACATCAAAGGAAGTCGAAAGTTCAGCTTGTTTCCTACTACAATACTGAAATGACCATCTGTAAGAACTCACTGAGATGTTTAATAGAAATAATCAGCCATTTTCTTGACGTCCAAGAGGTGTGAGGCGAAACTTCCTATAGTTAGTGTGGGTAGTAAAATTTTCATACTCGATTCTTCCGTATTTAAGCCGAGGATGGCAATGTCCGTAGGATGGTGGACATTTTGCAAATAACTAGCTAAGTTCGCGGTTACATCGCTTTATTCACTGCTCCACTGCTCACAGCTTAATTTCATAATATGGATTATTGATATCCCCGATAATTGGGCTGTACTTAAAACATAAATATTATTATTAAAATCGAACTAGTAGTTCCATAAATGAGCACTTTCAACTAAACAAACAATCTCTTCAGCTTTATAATATTAAAATAATTATATAGAATGAGCTTTTATTATATTTGTGGAGTGTTCCCATGTGAAATAAGGTTTGCCTAACGAGAAGATGTGCGTGTGGATTAAGAATACGAAATGTCACCGCCCCATATCATTCCATGGGTGTCGTAAGAGCCGACAGAGTGAGCACATTATGCAGAGAACAATACTGCAAGAGAAGGATACAAACCCTATACCAACTAGACGTCAGGGTTCACTGAATGATAATAAGCAGTTTACTATAGGTTAAGAAAACATTGTATTATTGTAAGTTTTTTGGTACCAATAAAGTTATTATTATTAAAAAAAAAAAAAAAGAACTCGTTTGGCCAGCGTGGTATAGTAGGCCAATTCCTCCATTCAAAGGAGAGACCTAGTCCAGCAGTGGACTATTAAAGACTGATATGATGAACGAGGACATTGTCTATTGCTGCTTGTACCATATAACCATACGCAGCTTTCATTCATCCGTGAAGCTTACAGACAAATATACAAATACGCACAGTGTAGAGGCAGAGCATTCATTCACTATAATGCTTTTAACATTAATAACAGTCAACGTCCCGTAGTTTACACTGACACAAATTAGCTCAAGCGTACCGTCAGTAATGACTGACACTCAAAGGACAATGGCAGAATTTGGTCTGGGTTTGTTGTGGCGACCTTAAACTTCATATGAACAAAACAAATTGTTTTTTTTTCTACGATTTTTAATATTTTCACTTTGTCTCCTTAAAGCTGGAGTATTTTATGATGATAAAAAGCATTCCAATTGATTATGAATACTTTATTATTTTATTGTTGCCATAGACAATGGTGTGACAGGAATAGACGTGAGTGCTATATCCGTATCGATTATTAAATAAGTAATCGATACGATCGACCTTTATAGAGTTGGTTTGGTTTAAAATGCAGTTATTTAATATTTAATCAACATTATATCAATAAGCTAATATTTTTGAAGCAAAACAACGTTTAAATCAAATAAAAACATCACAGCATCGTTTTAAAGTTGTATCGATTTCACATAAAATCGATTTAAAATGTGCAGCCTCTGCTTTTGTCTTTGGCTGTGACAGTTAGATGCTACAAAATACTGCCGCGTTTTGATGTCAATCTGACATATGCCATTTGATCATTCAAACGTACCTACCCACATTGTTTAACTTTCATACTATAACTTTCCTTTTACCTACATTGTTCATTCTTAACTAAAAATTCAAACACCGATATCTTCTTTTTCCACCTTTTCTGAGTGAAAATAGAATCATTTATAGACTCTGTTACTTACGCCAAATTTTTTGATATATTTTTTATTACTGTTCGCTTCAATTTAATTTCAGACATTTTGATGTATGGAGATCTGCCATTGTCCTTTATTCACTAGACATGTTTATTCCCTTTCAATATGTAAGTAGTTTTGGATACTGATAATCAGGTCTATAAAGCTCATGTTTTATTTAGATATCAATTTGGAATGGACAGCTTATATTGTGATCAATCAAATTGATTGGCTGAGAACTACTTAAAGCTATTATGTAGGTGGGTATTTAAGTTTTAAGTATCTAGTTATTGTAGTAGGGCTGCTGCACCGGTTTAAACGGTCGCCTCGCCGCTTGACACTGCGCCGAGTGTTGTGGATTCGATTTCCATACGAGACAACACTTTGTGTGATCCATAAATTGTTGTTTCGAGACCGGGTGTTTATTGTGTCAGTTAGTTGCATGTTTCTAAAGTCCTCCGCGACGAAGGATATAATGCTAGTGCGGGAGTTGTCTTTTTTAAATACCTAAATAAAAAACGAAATAAAAAATAAATGTAGGGTAGAGACGGTGCATGGTCAAGACACATCTTACTAACTAAGTAGCTATTTTATTGGCAGTGATCCGTAATACCTGCTTCACGCTGCTGGATAGATAATAGACGCAGGAAATACAGCCTGGTACACTAATAACTGTATTTTATCTACTTATACTTATGATATTACGGTACAATGCGACGAACAAAGGTTGCGTGGTTTTAGAGATCATCTGGCGCAATACGACATCGAGTACCTCAAAACTTGTGGCTGCATAGGTAATAATGAAAAGTAGAGAAAAAAATTCAAAGTTTATTGATGTTTTAAAAAAATAATGTAGATAAAAACAAAATTTATGACTGGGATAGGATTGACTTTGGAATCTAGAAGAAATTTTGGTTAGCCTTCTAAATAATAAATTTATTGTACTTATATCTAAATAATGGCAACTGTTTCAGGCCATAATTATGGTTACTTCAATGTTTATGGATGTCCCAAAAAAGTAAATTTTATTTCAAATCAATCCAATATTAATTTCAAATTGTTAAGCAACAAAAATAAAATTATTAAGAATCTTATAAAATTACCTCAAAGCAAAGGTTGATTCCAAAAAGTTTTAACTTAAATAAAAGTCGAACAAAACATACGATCGAATAAGTACAGGCACAGACACTTCAATTCCGTACGTTTTTATTTAAAAATTTCCTGTGCAGTTCATGGAAACCGTTATGTTCCACCTGCACAAGGCTGTGTGTAATTGCGTAAATGACAGACTTTACATTTCCGCCTGTGTGATCCTCAATCACACTCGTCCGTCGCGTCCGGTTCATTTCGCAAATAACATATTTATGTACCAATATGTGAATATATGTGGGCACAAATTACAACTTAACGTCGAGTTTCTATTCCGCTTGTTATTATAATTTGCTGGACGTAACATTTATTAAGTGACAATAGAAAATATTTGCATTTCGGATTTTCTGTGTATGCATATTTTGTTCCAAATACCTTGTTTAGATTCCATGTGGATTAAGAATACGGAATGTCACCACCCCATATCATCCCATGGGTGTCGTAAGAGCCGACAGAGGGAGCATATTATGCAGAGAACAGCACTGTAAGAGAAGGCAAACTTGATACAAACCCTATACCAACCCGCTTGGCCAGCGTGGTATAGTAGGCTAATTCCCCCTTTCAAAGGAGAGGCCTAGCCCAGCAGTGGACTGTTAAAGGCTGATGATGATGATGACCTTGTTTAGGGCACAGGGTGAACGTTGGAAATTACACCGATAACACTGTTTGACTGTGACTGTGACCGAAGCTATAATATACGTCGCAATAAATATAATTATTTTAAGTTTACGTTCGTTGAGTTTTACGACTTTGGCATAATATTGAAAATATTTTCAACATTCATCGTACACCTGTGACAGCACAATTAAATTGCTTATACGTCTTGTCTTGTTTACTGTATCTACATAACCAGTAGCTTATTAAATTAAACTATCTTTGTAACTCCAAGAAGGCATAAATTAATTAGAAATTCTGAAAGCTTCTAGTAGGAAACGACTAATAATATATTATGTTGTTTAGCTGACTGGATTTTCATGGATAATGTGACATAACTTTCCGGAAAATGTTTAAGGTTTTGGGTTCGATTGCAGGGTCATCTCCTTAGTCAATTTCAATACAGCTTTGTTCCTCGTGGATAAATTTGGATTTGAGCATTTAATAAGGATAAAGCTAACAAGTCATTCGATTATCGGTATGTCCGAATCAGATAATAAAAATAGTTTGTTTCTAGTGATACTTAAAAACAAACTATTTGTTCTGCTCTACTTAAAAAAAGCTTTTGGGCGTGATTTTTTTTTTGTATTTATATACTTATATGTTAAACGATGACTATAAATTACGAGTTATTGTTGTGATTCAATGTACAGTTAGCTGCATAAGTCCTTACAAACTTACCTTACAACTTTAAAACGCCCCACACACACACACGTACACAGTCCTTAACCTTCCGCATGCAGACCGACCCACTGACCTTTATCAGGTCGTCGGTCCACCTAGGTGCAATTTATTAGGCAATTATAATAGAAAACCTAGCTAAGAGACTATACTGCTATCTTCTAGACTACTTTGAAATCAAACCCCCAGCAGGCAATACTGGCTTCGCAGTTAGATGCGTATTACATTTATTACTTTTGTTTGCTAAATGGAAGAGGAAAACATGGAGAGGAAACTTGAATTCCTGAGAGTTGTCCGAAATTATCTCGAAAAACCGAAATATGAAAACTACTAGCCGGGACTTGGCTAACACGGTGAGCTATGATTGATCCTTCACATTATGAACAGGGGCATGTGCCCAGTGGTGGCATAGATTATGAAAAAGGCTGATGGCGATGATAATGAGAAAGCCCGGAAAGAATTTATGTGGTTTAGTTGCAAAGAAATAGCAAACTTTTATCTCTTGAATATGTTGCTTGGCACTGAATTAAAAGCAAAACACATGTCGACACTGACCGAATGACATATGCATATAGCTTCACTGTTACCATCTGCGTTAGCTATCAGAAAATATTAAGCTACTCTAAAACTCCAGTCAATGTATGCTTTAAAGTGCAGGCTAGAAGAAAGTTAAATGTATTTAATGTGCAGTACTAATAAATTAATACTTCATCATTAGCCCTGTATAGAGACTGTCCCACTTTTAGGACTTCGGACACTGCCATAGGCCTCTGCGCAGTGAGATAATGGTTAATGGTAAGGCCATAGTCAACCAAGTCACTGGCCTGCTGGTTGGCAGACTTCACAAGTCTTTTCAGAAAATTATAGAGTACTCTTAGACACAAGTTTCCTCGTGATATATTTCTTCTCGGTTTAGCCACCGATAATTGACAATTTAATACGCACTTCACTCCGAATAGACAGTGCGTCGGAACCCGAGACTACCCTCTGCGTAGCAAGCTGTTTGTCTTTCCACTAGGCTATCGTTACCTGTTAATTAATTACTCTAGTACAGATAATTTAATTATAGGTACTTACTGATTGCCGCTATTGATGAACGGTAATTAATGTGTAATTTTATAAAACAGCTTATTTCGGCACAAAAGCAATTAACTCTCTACTTGGTTTATAAATAGAAGCGTGGATGAAATTATTTAAGGCTTGCTACGAAAATATGTTGGCATATGCGTAAATAAATAGAATTAATTTAAGAAAATATTATATAATTTTATAAAACCAAACGATAATAGTCTTTGAGTATACTTTATATAGACTTTTATAATCACACTAGATTCCAAACAGCACAACAGCCTTTAACTACTAAACTTTGTTTTCAGTCTAATGGCTAGATTATAAGCGTAAGTAAATACAATTAATACGCTTGTCAGTCAAAATTGTGCATTCCCAAGTCCTAGAACCATTAACACCGTGGTGTATCATTATATTATTATATGTATTTGGGTTGCGTTGCTCAGACGGCAGTCGCTCTACGGAAAAGCTAATGTTCTGTCAAATCTGTTTGTACTAATAAACGGACCCCGAGGTCTAAAGTAAAGGATGATAAGAAAATTTCAAAGAAATCGCAGCAATATATCAAAATATACAGCAGCCCAGAACAGTTTAACAATCGGAAAGGTCGCCAAAACATAATTAATTATAATACTTTGTCTGAGTGATGTAAATGCCGACAGGGAGATAGGGGTGTCTAATCACATGTCTTTTTACATTCACTCTCTACTGACCCAGTAGTGTAGACCTTAGAGTCTTGATAATGCATGTGCTCTGATTGTTGTGATTTCATCCACTAAATAATTTACATTTTTATTAAGGCGAATCCTGCCTATCTATATAAGCCTTATATCGGGTACAATTTGACAAACTATAAATCAACGGATGCAAAAAACACCTATACACTTAAGCCATTTGTGTGATTTAGATATGGTCAAGTCAAATCTCGTTATTTTAAACGTTCGTTGTTTTGATAATGGTAGAGTCGATAGCTATGTATAAAAGTGGTGGATTTTATCATAACTTACAAGAAGTACAATATAATTATGTATAGAACTAACTTTTGTCTGCGACTTTTTTTAAAGTTTTATCAAAATCTGTCCAGCAGATTTTGCGTGAAACAGTAACAAACATCCATACATCCATACTCACAAATCCTTTTGCATTTGAAATAGTAGTAAGCTATTCTGGTTTACAATATTATGCAAGGGATTCGCCGTATTTACCCGTAAGTCAGGATTCTGTGTTAATGTTAACACAGAATCCTGTTCAATGTACCTGGAAGTATTACACCTAACAGCGATATATTTAGTACAAGATAAACATTGCACAGGCAGCCCTAGCGCCGGGTGCACTAGTTGAGCAATCGCACTGTTTATAATCACGAGTCTGCCTGTCCGTCCGCCTCGCTCTACTTCATTTCATGTATAATTAGAGCTTTTATTCAGCAGGAAATTACGCGTATCATGCAGACGAATTCGAAAATATGCAGCTTTGAATGGACGGCGGGATCTGACTGTTTTTTGTATAGCTATTGACTGTGTGTATGGCGTAGTGGTCTAAGAAACCAGCACGCCGTTGAATACGGCGCGCAGGGCTGCAGGGTTAGGTACAGGTTCGATTTTGAGTGTTCAATATTTATTGTCCCAGATATTTGTGTTGCTTGTGTTTGTTATTGGAATGTGTCTAAAGTCCCCTGTGATATAGGGTTTACAATTTTTTACCTTATTCCTAATGCGTTAATTGAGCTTTGAGAACCAGCGTAACGCAGTATACTATATCACACGATAGTCATAGAGTTTATTTTATATTAAAGAGTGCGGGAGTGTTTATTGTTATTTCCTCACTCAAACTCATAGACTGACTCCCTGGTCTTGTGTATAGCGTATGTGTCTACTAATCAGGAGGAAAGAAGATATTTTCGCCACTTAGGTAGGTATTTATGATAAGTATTATAACACATGTTTTATTTTAGCCCACTGCGTTGGAGGTATTTGGACCCATCAGTGGGTAAGTAAAAGTAGTGGGATTAGGGGTAATAAGTAGAGGTACGGAATTTTCGCAAATAAAAAACATGTATTTCGCATTAATTTTTTTAATGATAAGGAAATTTCGCAACAATTTCGTATTTATTTATTAATTACCTATACTAATAAAATAAAGTATATTTTCAGAAGAAAAACAATATTAACATTAATTAAATCCTAACATCGTTGCAATTTCTACATTCGACTTTACGCCGACGATTCTACGCCGACATTGTACTTGCTGAAGAACCGTTCTGCGTCAGACACTGTTGGTTGGACTCCAGATGCTCTGTAATGCTGCTTTAGCAAATGATGGAAAGTAGCATTGTGTAGCGAGCAAAATGTCCGTCACATTGGGGTTTTCGTTTCTCTGTATCGACTGAAGGACTAACCGATGAAAGTGGGTATATCCATCTATATGTTAAATTTTTGAGTCTTGTGAAAAAAGGAATTTTCGAAAAGCTTTCTAAAAGTACATCCGAGTTTAAAGTGAAACTTGCAGCAAAATATGGGTTAAATAATTGTCCTATGTGAAAGAAACTATACTGCGGCCGCGCGGGATGATGTTTGATATGCCTCACTATAGCGCGCCGAAACCGAACAATAACAAAATTATGACTAATTTTGCGGAAATTAGCCAAAATTGCTATTTTCGCATCTTTCGATTTTATGTCCAAATTTTCGCATAAATTCGCAACTATTTCGTAAATACGAAAATGCCATAGCTCTTGTAATAAGCCATATTTTCTACTAATTTGCAATTACATTGCTAGGAATGTACCAGGTAGAGTTCTATACGTAAAAGTTACCAATGTTCCGAATTGAATGAATTCAAGTGAAACAGCGCGCAATTTATTATAATGTAAGTACTTATATGTTTTTGAAATGTGCAGATAAAGAAAGCATTTTCATTTGATACCCAACATGAGGACAGCATATAAATTTTAATGCGATGACACATAATTATGTCTCCAACTTTCAAGTTACAACCAACAAAAAATTAAGTAGGTACCAATACGTCAATACCTTAACGTAAAAAAACATGACAAAATTTTGATAAGTCTTAAGATTTACGAGTACAGATGAACATACATGCATACAATATGTCGTGTATCTAGATGATCTAAAACCTCTGTAGACTTGTAAAAACTAAAAAGAGACAAAAAAAAATATTTTCGCTACATATCCCAAAGACAGCAGCGATAGCCTAGTGGAGAGACCGACAGACTGCTACGCAGAGGGTCTCGGCTTCGAATCTACGGCGCGCACCAATGACTTTTCGAAGTTATTTGCGTATTATATTGTTAATTATCGCTTGCTAAACGTTGAAGGAAAACATCGTGAGGAAACCTGCATGTCTGAGAGTTCTCCATAATGTTCTCGAAAGACATGTGAAGTCTGCCAACCCGCACTTGGCCAGCGTGGTGGACTATGGCCTTATCCTTCTCATAGTGAGAAGAAGCCCGTGCCCAGCAGTTGGGCAGTTAATATAGAGGGCTGATGATGATGATGATGACATATCCCAAAACAAAGTCCTCCACTGCGTGTATTTCTGTCTGTTTGCAACAAATCAGAAACTACTGAACGTGTTTTCATGCTACTTTCATCCATAGAGTGGACTCATAACGGATCTATATAAATTATATGTTAACACTACCAATGCAAAGCCGCCCGGACCGGCGAATTGGAGTACAACGTCTTCATAGGAAAGCGTACTCCAGGCTAAAAGGCGAAGGCCTCGGATCGCGACCAGGAAAGCGCTGGGATGATGATGACTATCAGTGCGAAGCTGGGATGGGTCACGAATTCATTTATAACTAGCTGCTTCCCGCGGTTTCACCCGCGTCCTGAGGGAACTACTTCGCGTACCCGGATAATTTACCTATAGCCTAAGTTACTCCTTGGTACATCAGCTATCCGCCAGTGAAAGTCCCGTCAAAATCGGTCCAACCGTTCAAGAGATTAGCGAGAACAAACAGACAGACAGACATACAGACCGACAGACAGACAAAAATTGTAAAAAATGTCATTTCGGTATACATCCATATGCATTAAGTAAAATTATTTTAATATTACAAACAGACACTCCAATTTTATTTATGTGTACGTATAGATATTTATTTCATACCACCAAAACTAATAAAGCCTTGTCAGGTATATAAATTGGAAACATGAATGGTCGGCATAAAAATAATTCTGGTGACAAACACTTATCTATACACTGGAGACTTTAAATATGCTTTTCCTAGTATACAATTTGCCCAATAGCAGATTCTCAAAATAGGAAATTACTTTAGTCAACTTACTACCTAAGTGATTTTCTCTTTTTATGACATGGTCTTAAGGGATTTATATCCAAGTTATTATTCCAAGAATAGACATACATATGTTTGAATAAAAGTTAGTAATCACTTGGTTCGGAATGACATTACGTTGGCGTTGGTAGCAAAGTACATTTTGGTAACGTTAGAGCGCGTTCTCACCTCTGTTTCCATTATATCATATTTGTCGTCACTGGAAATAAAGTATCGTAGAGATCGTATCTTACTATATGTGATCGTCTTAATTTAAACACTCAAGCCACAGCGCTTGATACGAGAAGATATTCGTCCGGATATAATGGGAATGCGCTTTAAGAGCCTCCGGCCATTATCAATATTCGATCCATCCATGGATTTTGAGATTCGAGATTCGTGCTTGACATATTTTGTATGGACCTTATGTCAAAAACGAATCTAAAATCTACAGATCTATCTATAGTTCGAATATTGAATTCCGTAGAGACGGTTTGCCACGAGGTTGTAATGATGAGATATTGAGCATCACAATTTTCTTCTTCTGAAATACACCACGTAGCTACCTATAACTTATAATGGCCAAAAATAATATGTTGACTCAGTATAGAGATGTGTAAATTACCTGCGCCAAAATTTAAACATAGTTCGTGGCAAAATTTACAGCACAAGTTGACAATCGAAACCTCAGTCGCGAACAACAAATTTCTGTAGTCCAGGAGTCAACAGCCTAAAGCGCTAAGCAGACATGGTATCCGATCACCATAAACCGCCTCGCTATCGGCCATTAACAAATACCTACATAAGACTTAGCTACAAATATGCGGGCGGGCGCGCGATGCCAAGAATTTGGTCGAATCGGCAACTTTAAGCGGCTTGTTTACCTCGCGGCAATAGCTATTTCTGAATGTACACTATATTTACAACAATACCGGTGCGGCACCGTTAATTCGTGTTCACACGACAACTTTGTATCTGTTTACGTGCTGTTGATAGCTGCTGCTGTTTTTGCAGTTGCGGTGAAAAGCGAAGTGAAGGCTGCTAAGTATATACTCAGATTTTTATTCGATGATTGACTACTGTTGAATATTGGACATGTTTATAATTTTGAATTAACTTAAAAGGCAAAGTTGAGCATGATTTTATATTTCTTTTTTATCACTAGCTCAGAGATGTGCTGTAGGCCTTTTACATTGTATGTACAATTGTACATGTATGTACACAAGTATGTCGCATTATTTTTGCTCTCTGACACTTTATATTTTGTCTGTTACAATGTTTCTAACCTGGAGCTTAGTACAGCTTACGTTTTATCTTGATTAATCGGCGTTCGCCAATGCGAGAATGTTTTGAAAGTTTGGCATAGTATAGGAAATACTGAAATCATAGATCCAAGTTGATGTTCGTCGAAAGGAAGAAAGTAGAGGAAACTGCCCTTTCGTACATTGAACTAAATTCAACATCATAATAACAAAAACAAAAATAATAACTGCCTACGGAGATTAAGAACTAAGGAACATCAGCCGCCCTAATTGTTAAGAAAGGAGATTAGTCTACAGTAGTTTCTCAGCATTCTACTTCATCATATCAGCCGAAAGACGTCCACTGCTGGACATAAGCCTCCCCGAAGGCTCTCCACATAGACCGTTCCTGAGCCACCCGCATCCGTCCGCTGTCCGCGATCCCAACAAGATCGTCAGTCCACCTTGCATTCTACTTAACGTAGCATAAATATTTTCTGCTGTCAAACAGAGTAAGTGTATACCTACCAGGTTTGTACAAGGTTTTCATCAAGCCAAAATAATAAGATGCCACTGTGAGTTCCTACATCCCACTCACTTAAAAAGTCTTAAACACAAAAAATATTTGTGTTCAAAGGTCATCCCATTCAATAAAGGCGTGGAATATACCGTCGGGTACAAACTAAACAAGTTCAAACTAATTCCCAAAAGTAAGTCTCTTGTTATTTTTATAGTTTTCTGATTGTTCTGTATTGCCTCCCACCTTTGTCAATAACGTCGCAGAGGACGGACAAACACTTATTAATTTAATTCGTCTCGAATCAAGTAGAAAGATTACAGTTGATTTTTGGCATTGTAAAGGCGAGTGCATATGAATAATGTTAACAATAAAAGTGTATTGTTAACATTATTAAAGTAAATACAGAGTGCGGCACATTTTATAATATATATTTTTTGTGTAAGAGGAGGCAAATGACCAGACGGATCGCTGGATGGTAAGTAATTACCGCCACACGTGGACACCCGCAACACAGAATAGTCACAAGTGCGTTGCCGGCCTTCGGGATAGAAAAAAGAAGAGGAGGAATGGGATGAGGAAGTAGGAAAAGGGGATGGGACTTCCGGCTCTCTCACTAACCTAACGTAACGCAACGGTATAAATACTGTTACTTTACTCCGATATTCTGTGAGAGAATTGTACGTAGTTACTTACCCTACCCTCTTGCTGAAATTAGCAAGGCTCTAGGTATTAAAAATTATTTATATAGGTACGTTTTATTAAACGGCGCAAGTCCCAAAACCTCATACTGAACTACGTTTATGGGGTTGAACAATATGTTCAACTTAACAGCTAAACGACGCCAACCTAACTAGTAAGATGGAATAAATAAATAATGTAGTTCTTTACCAATTTTTTTCCGACGTTACGAATATTGCACATTTTTACAATTTGACAACAAAACTTAAAAATGTCGTATGGTGGTGGTTTTATATTGGGGTTGGGTGACAGCGCCGCGGAACCCCGTTCGCAGAGTTCCTATTTTAATCATTGGGATCACAAGAGACCCAACAAATCTAGCCTATCAGATTTTTAAGTTCTGTTTTCGGAAAATTAAATATAAGCAACGTTATATTAAGCTATAATTGGTACGTAATCTAATTTTAACTTGGGCAGGCTGCCCAAGTTTAGTCAGCCTCAGTCGGATGAACGGTTGAGATACCATTATTATTCAACTACAAAATAAGGCATGTATTTTAATGGTGTTGGCTAAACGCCTATCCTTCTCTCTGTAAATATATTAGGGAGAAACTGCTAGATCATCATCAGCCTGCCGGATATAGACCGTCCACTGCTGGATATAGACCTCTCCAATGGCACGCCACTGAGCCCGATTTTCGGCTCTTCGTGTCCAGCCGCTGCCGGCCACTTTGGGTATATCGTCTCCACCACTCCACTTACCCGGAGGGCGTCCTACACTATGTTTGCCAAGGCCCGATTCCCTTGGATTTTTCTGGAGTGACTTGGATAAACTGGACACAAGATCAATGCCAAGACAGTGTTAGGATTTATAGGCTGATCATGAAGTAGAGAGGGGGAGAGAGGGGACACCGCCTGGGTCGTCTGCAACAAAAGTAGACATATGCTGCAGCTCAGGGATTCGATAGAACGCAGGGATTTGGTACAGCACAGGGATTTGATAGATCGCAAAAATTCGCTACAGCGCAGGGATTTACTTTAACATAGGAATTTTCTATAACGCAGGGATTTGCTACAGCGCAGGAATTCGCTATTACATAGGCATTTGCTACAGCGCACATTCAGACTGAGCATACAGTTTGACGCGACCTAACGACACGAATTCTGTTCTCACATAACAACAGTTTAGGCAATGAACTGTCAATCAACATGTTTTATAATTGTATCCACATGTAAGGTTTTTCTTTAGTTTTTTTGCCTTACATTTACGCATGGTAGTGACATTAGTCATTTTATTGCGTCATATTAGTAAAGTATGTGTGATAAAAAGGATCATACGGTGTTTTTTTTTGGTAATTTGACTTGTTGTTATGAAGGCCGATTAACAGCAGGATGTGGCAGAGCCAAAGATTAAAGTGTGTAAAATGTGTAAAGTGAAATATTAGGAGTATTCTGTGTTGATGGAATTTATTTTGAAAAATGTTTCGCGCAGGTATATTTGCATAGGATCTATATCGGAACTATAGCTATATAGCTTAGGGCAGATCGGACACCCAAACTCTGATAGAGATAGGTACAGGTTTTTGGGCCTCTTCTTTGAATATGGTTGCAGTTCAGAGTGCAGTTGGCTCATTACTTTATATTATTGCACAAACGGCGAGTGGTAGTAGTGGTCGTCTCACTGTTTAGCAATGCGTCGAGTATCGTGGGTTCGATCTCCACAGGTACCAACACTTTATATACCTAATTCACAAATAGTTATTTCATGTCCGCGTATTTTGCTTGCACGTTGATCTAATGTAAGTTAATTCCCTTGACTTCTTCGATATATATCTTGTGCAGGAGTAGTCTTTAAAATAGTTATTTCCTTCATTGCTTTTATCAGTTGCAGACGAGGCAATGACTCTACCACTCTAAGCGCGAAGAGAAACAAGGAAGAAGTAACAAGGAAACAAAATAAAGTCGCTGCCTATCAATAAGAACAGAAAAAAGACCGAAGAAGGCATAAAGGTATTCTATGGCCTTCAGTTTGCTATCATAAATATATCTTCATGGACCCTAAGCTACTGAAGCTAGAAATAACGACAGCGGGTACCTTGGACGAAGTAGGCAGGAAGGCATTTTTATAGCCCCTAAGGAGGTAAAATAGGGCTTGAAAGTTTGTTTGATAATCTGCTGATTTTGAAGCAAACATTATTGAACGATAGTTATTCCAAGCAAATAATTTAAATCAAATGTATCTATACAGCGGCGATAGCCCAGTGGTGAACGTAACGGACTGTCGAGACGATGGTCTCGGGTTCGATCCCCGGGCACACACCTCTGACTTTTCGAAGTTATGTGTGCATTATAAATTAATTATCGCTCGCTTAATGATGTGCCCGGTAGATGGCAATAGGCTCGCCCCCTATTACATATGGGATCGAAACATAACTGGCGAAGTGTGGGTGTGAAATGCACCTCTGCCTACCCCTTAGGGAATAAAAGGTGTGAAGTTATGTGTTTTTATGTGTCAAATGTTAATATACCTAAACCAATGTTAATAGTTCATCTAAAAACAAATATATAGATAAGTCTCCCGTTTTAAACTGCATTTAAAAGAGAAAAAGTTTTTTAGAATTATTTTACTTTCATAAGTTCAGTACCTATTTATTATGCCCGCACATTACAAGTGAATTTTCATCGACGATGGATACGCAAGACGGGATGTGTTTACTTACACTTAGCTTTAATGTAGTTTGTAGTTCGATGGTGCCCATACCATCATCGATATATAAGTTCAACGCATTATCTTAACGACATCACAAGATTATATTGTAGCGACCAAGAATGTTGTTATTAAAGTACAGATGGATCTGCCGAGGCTTACCCTTCGGCTAAATCGTTATCTAACAGCGATATTGATGGCTATGTATTTATAAACCTTTACAGATTAAAAAATAGTTTACTTTTTTGCCATCGATTCTAGCCCTGAAGAAACTGCTCATTATGTCTGAGACGAAGATCTAGTTGTAAGTACTAACTTTATTTTAGACTAGTCGACGCCAGCGGCTTCGCACGCACGTATTTTCGAACTTCTTGTTTTGCCCGACCCCGTGGGAATTTCGGGAAATCCCGTCATAGTGCACCCCTACGATCCCCGAGGAACATACATGCTAAATTTGAGTTTCTTGCGCCGACTAGTTTAGGCTGTAGCTTGTCTGTCAGTCAGTCAGTAACGCAAGGATTTTATGTATACAGATTATTCAAAGATCAAGTGTCTAACTATCAGTAGCTATAATATAATGCTGTAAGGCTGTAGTCTAGTTAGAGGTTTCGCACAATCATTTGTTTTTATCGGTCTCGGATGCTTTTGGAACTTGAGTCCGTTGAAAGTCCGTTTACTTACTTGTTTCGCCTCGGCTAACTATTCTTGGGTGCGTCTCGTTTCATCAACCCATCGCAGTCCACTGCTTGACGTAGGCATCCCCCAGTGCACTCCACAAGTCACGCTCCCACGTTTACGCCATCCATGAAGTCACTACCAACTACCCTGCTCAAGTCATCGTGTGCATCTGGTCAGAGAGCGTGTAACACTTAGCTTGCCAAGACGTAGGCTAAATTCGCGAAACTACTTATTCTACCATTCGTCGGTTCTGCGACAGATGTGGTCTACTCACTGCCACTTCTGTTTGCTACACCTCTAAACATTCTAGGTTCACGTAAATATTTACCGTCGAATTTGTGCCAAAAACTGTGTATAAGAGGTATTCCAATGAGGAAATCCAATGATAATGATGGTCGCAAGATCCAAGTTCTGCGTCGAGTTTTTAATCTCCTTGTTTATTATAAATGAAATAAGTTAAGACACTCTCATATGTAACGATTAAATTTCTCAAAAGCAAATTTAATATCTTAAGATAAAAAAATCTCACCGATTTTGAATGTTATATATGTTTTTTAAATGGCAATTTTGATTGGGATTTACAAAAAATAACGTATTTTATGAAAGGAAATGTAAATAATAATTTTATAATTAAATTATAGGCCATCAGAATCTATAGTGTATTTACGATGTACAGGCAATTAGGAATATAATTATGTATAGTAATCAAGACAGAAATATTACGTTTTACAAGATCCCTATTAGATATAATTGCACCGATGCCTACGATTTATATAATTAAAATTTATTATATTAATTAAGGTAATACTTTGAATAATGTAGTAATCTATATAAAGTTTAAAGAGCACAATTAAATGTTATTTCCTACCAATAGTAGATTATTTGCTACTTTGTGTATATATTATTATAATTTCACTGTAACTATGGAGTGACAACACTTTATGTAATTTTATATTTAAATTAATTTCATTTTTTTTTCATACACCTGTATCTCCGAAGGGGTAGGCAGAGGTGTAATATATATTACACCCACATTTCCCCATTATTTTTTAGGCCCCACGTAGATAATAGGGGGCGAGCCTATTGCCGTACCGGGCACATTACCAGACTCCGTGCTGCTACTGAGAATTTCCTAACGGTAAAACCCATTAACACTTTGCCCGACCCGAGAATCGAACCCGAGACCTCCCAATCTCACGCGCACTTTTATGCCGAGAGACCAACGAGACAGTCAATTGATTTCATATATTGATAGTTGCTTCTAATCTGGGTGCTTTTTGTGTTCATTGCTTGAATGTTTGCAAATACTGCAGAAGTATATAATTGAAAAATAATCAAATAAGGCTTGTTAAAACATAAGACAACATTTAAAGTGTAGTTGATCTATCGATCTCGCGCTACAGGTAGTGATAGCTTGGTGGAGAGACATACAGACTGCTTAGCAAAAGTCTCGGGTTGTGTGCGCATACATTGCAAATTATCGTTTATTTATTTATTTTTACAAGGTTGGCCAACAGCTGCCTACATCAATACATGTTTAGTTAAAATATTATTATTTTAAATTATAAATGTAGCAACTACTTGCAGGCTAACACCACATGCATAATATAATGTAATGCAATTTCATAAAATAATTTCTTACCTAATAAATTTGAATGATTAACAACTAATAAAACAATTTAAAATACAAGAAAAAAAAGAGAATTTAGCCAATATTATTCCAGAATTATAACAATATAAATATTAAAATTTGCATGATAAACAATTAAAGAATTATCATTCAATACTATTTTATGCTTGTGTATGATATAACAGTTTTGCAAAATTTACCCATGCTATCATGATGTACCTATGTCTATTAAATCACTGCAATAATTTATGACCTGACATAGTCTACATATCGGTGAGTTAGAGCCAAGCACTGTGGACTGGATCGTTCGTTAAATTGGAAAGGAAAACATCGGTAGGAAACCTCTCAATCATTCCTTGATCTCTTATCGTCTTCCTGTTCCCGTCATTCTCTCGAAGTAGGCAGTGGGTATCCGCTGCCTCAATGTTTTAACTACGAGGTAAGCAGATACAGTTTTTGTCGTTTGCGGTTTTGTTCCTTTAAAAGCTTATTATAATAATGTTCTGATTCAAGAAACAGATTGCAATGTCATAAAAGTACACAAATGTGCACTTCATGATAAATTCTGTTTTTCTTAAACGTTATCCGAATTGAATCAGCAGTTTGTGTGACATGAGTGCACAAACCGACGGTAGAATATACACAGACGAAGATAAATATGAACATTAAATTCCTGATTTTAACATTTATATTCTGCAAGCCGTTGCCTGCATTTTCAAAATCAGATCAAAAAATCTTTAAACATTTTGTCCCTGTGGGCTAAAAATAAAAAAATCCCTCCTCAGTGGGTGGCTACATCATAGAAGCAACACACTGTACAATTCAAACTTCTGGCTTTGCTATGATATGTTAGCCAGGACAAGTTCTTTTTAGGCGACAAGTATATGTAAAAATAATACACATTTTCTTAAACTTCACATGAACAGCCATCATCATCATTCTGTTGCTGTCTTCTGTTGGATGCAGGCCTCTCCAACTGAGCACGGCAGTTCGGCTCTTCTGGTTAAGCCGCTGCTGCTGCTGCTGATCTTTCCTCCACTTAGCCGGAGTATCTACTAGGCAACGCTACGTGACTGCCATGTGAACTAATTTCAATTTGGTGAAATTTTGGCCGAACAAAAAACTGTTAAAACGGAAATAACCGCAATAATATTCATGAAATTTAATAAAATGCTACATTTATTCCATGAACTTATTTAATTATGAAATTAATACCTAACGTCCATATTATTAACAAGATAAGCCCGCGGTTACACCCGCGTTATTTTAGGCTACTGCGCCGCTCCCGTGGCTCATAGCCTGATGTTATATAGCCTATAGCCTTCCTCGATAAATGGGCTATCTAACACGGACCAGTACCTAGTTCCTGAAATTAGCGTGTTCAAGCAAACAAACAAACTCTTCAGCTTTATATATTAGTAGTATTAGATAAGATGCTGCATGCCGATTTAGGTTACAATTTTATTGCATGGCAAAATAGTATTCTGTTCCGGCTCAAAAATAAGTAAATTATTTTTTTCAAGGAAAACACGAAAGCAAATCCTGGCACAGAGATTAGTAAGCTCCTGTTCCGTGAGTAAGCTAGCGTTTCCCTCGTAAGTTACTATCATGGTTGTGATTTAAACTAGGATTAGATCGGGTGCTATCTTTAGATAGTGTTTTATCACAAGAGCAATAACGTGTACAGGTTTATTATGTGTGTGGACGAGATCCCGGCGTAAATGGTACACCGACGCGTGGCTTGATGATAGTTTATAGGTGGTAAGCGGCCGTTTGAATCCAGGTCTTGAAATTATTTACGATCTTACTATAGAATGTGGTACAGTGTAATTTGATTGCATGGATGGCACCTTGGATTAACTGTTGAGATACTTGCTCCGGAATAAAATATATTATATTAATCATAGATTATAATTTTATAATAATACAATTTAAAACTCCTTCGGAGAAGCTTTCTTCAAATATTTTACGGATGTTTTTGGTATGCAATCATTTGACTGATATTAAGGAAATTTGCTAGTGAAATGTGTAGATACTTATTTATAGATGTAATATTATTTATATTTATAAAAACCAAACATTTTTTTTTTAATTACAAGACTTGGTTATCAATAAGAGCCGACCTTAACGTTGCATCCCGTTCTTTTTTTATAAAAAACAAGTCGTCCGTGTGATGACGGATTAAGGATACGGATTGTCACCACCCCATATTATCCCATGGGTGTCGTAAGAGCCGACTTAGGGAGCATATTATGCATAGAACAGCACTGTAAGAGAAGGAAAACTTGAGACAAACCCTTTACCAACCCGTTTGACCTGCGTGGTGTAGTAGGCCAATTCCTCCTTTCAAAGTAGAGGCCTAGTCCAGCAGTGGACTGTTAAAGGCTGATGATGATGCAAAAAACGAGACGTAATTGATCTGAACAGAATTTCATAGTCAGACTTTTCATTACCCATAACTATATGTAACTACGTAGGTTAATTAAACTTTGATGTTAACTTTTCCTTGTCGATGTCTTACATGTCAAGTACTACAAGTCATGCGAATAAATTAAGCTAGTTGAGTTTATAAAACATTCATGTAAATTTTTGTAGGATTTATTTGAAATTATGATATGACCGCACCTTCCTGGCTCACGTTGTATATAAGTCTTGCAAATGTATTCATAGAGCAACACCAATATACAAATCGTAATAAAACAATCTTATAGCTCAGCGTTGCATACTATTTGATTCAATTACACCGTCAATATAAACATAAATGTTACTAAACGTCGGCAAGTCGGCGGACGTAAGTTTATTTTGAATCCTTACAATAATTACCGCGTTGGCAGCTTTTCCCTCGAAAGTGGGACGACTTTCTTCTTATAATTTACAAGAAATTTTGTAACTACCCTCGCGTGTGGAACAACTTTCCATCCCGCTGTTCTAGAAGTGAAGTACCACGTATATACTGGTTACAATAGTACTGGTACTGTTAGTTTCTAGCGCATTTTATTCCGATGCCAATGTTTAAAAATGTTTCAATGCGTAATTTTTTTCGCATTTCATAATTTTATATAGATGCGCATATTTCTAAGGGTCTCGCACCGAATTCTCCATAGGTCAATAATAATGAGCCTTATGAACAAAAGGATAATTATTACTTTTAATATGTATATTTAGAATCATTATCTGCTTTTCCTTTTATTGTTCAAATATGTTGTATAAAGTGTCAATACAATGCATTAGGTTACTGAAACTTTTGAAATACTGTAGTTACAGTGCTGCTAACCGAAATAATATTTCATTCAATTTTCATATAAATCATATATTTTAAATTGCTTCGCTACACTAGGTACCGTGTGCTATTCACGAACACAAAATCGCAATTTTATCAATCCCACTTTTGATAGCTGAATATTTTTTTAAGAAAACGCTTAATAGTGGTTATGTCTGCGTGTTCGAAGTTCGACGTTGCGCCGTATAAACGTGGTCGTGTAAAACTTACTAGGCAACTAGGCACTGTCTGTCTCCGTGTGAACTTTGATTGATTAGACAGATGGAATGTAATTTGTTTACAAGTATCGGCTTGCTCGTATATTGATAACATAATGCCGGTCCTTGAAAGTTCACTATACATCTCAACTTCTTGGAAAACTTACACGTGTTGTGTCTGGGACAGAATAATATTTTCAAACATTATGGAAGGCTTCTTGGAATGTACGGAGATGTCGAAGGCTATAGTAATTTGTGTAATATCGATACTGTTTGAAATGTTGATGATAATGGTCTATACATCGCCGACAATGGGCCAGACTAGAGTATGTAGTTTATAATGTAGGTATGCCGTACAATTTGTAGCAATTACATATTCTGTAATTAGTGTTTTACGTGCTAATTTCAACAGTGACAAACTATCGGAATCTCTGAAAACTATCTTAAATATGTAATTCTATGTTAACATTTGACGACCGGTTAGCGCAGCGGGAGTGTAAGCGACTGCTACGCCGATGGTCGCGGGTTCGATTCCCGTTCAAGTCAAACATTTGTGTGCATGAACATGAATGTTTGTCTTGGTTTGGGTGTTTCTATGTATAATATGTATGTATTTACAAAAAAAGTATATAAGTATGTTAATCCATTGTCTAGTACCCATAACACAAGCTCTGCTTAGCTTGGGACTAGATGGTGATGTGTGTATGTGGTAGAATATATTATGAATATTATATTATTTAGGGCAGCTTGTTTCTATGATGTCGCATTTGCTTAAATCGAACCAACTAGATCTGATCCGCTGCTAACGATGAACAATGACTAACTTCAAATTGCAACTTAGACTACTAAGTAACCTTCAATCAATATCTGAATATATAAAATTCTTCTGTTACTTACTGCTAACTACAGCGAAAACTAATGGGCGCAGGAAGCTGAAATTTGGCATGTATATACATTTGGGAGCTTAGGGGTGCTCTAAGAAGAATTTTTCTGAAGTTCTCACGAGGTCAGGCAAAAAAGTCAATTAAAAAAATATACCGTGCGTAGCTGCGGACATACACTAGTAGAAGATATTTTTTTCCTAAAACTAGACACCTGTCATATATTGCTTTGACTAGTGTATTTATCTGAGTTCAACAGTACAAGCTGTACAAGGTATATGTAGTCTACAGGTTTTGATGACCAATATTTCCACATGGAAAGCTACGTAATACGTGTATGACGATGCATTCGTTTAATGCATTTATTTATCTTAGACATCCGGGTGCTAAAAATAAAACTAATTAATCGAGTGCAATAAAGAAAATTTGTTAGATTGTTCATCAGAATTAAATTTTTTGTGGTAACTGGAAGATCAATATGGAAAATATTTATACGATAGCTTAGTGGGGATACCAACAGACTGCCACCCAGAGGCTATATTCGAATCCACGTCACGTACCACAGATTTTTCGGAGCTTGTCCCGTGCCTCGGCCAGGACGTTAAGCCGTCGTTTTTGGCTGTCATGAAGAGCTTTGGACAGTCGTTATAGGGAGGCAGTACCTCTGAATAAACAGACACAAGTATAAACCATGGAATATCGCTATCCCTTTGGGTTGCGAGGTTCCCTTTGGCAGTCGCTTTGTGGAAAAGATAATATTCGTCGAAACTCGACGCCGTTGAATTTTACGAACATTAGGGCAAACATATTAAGTTCATATTATTTAAGTTAAATTAAAATAAATGCACTTGATGCTTAGTGCGCGGTGTTCGGTGACCGATGCAGACGATCATTATGTCATCTCGTCTAGCCGGCGCGCAAACAAACATCACGCCATGTTTGCTCTAGAGTCTAGCACAAGTGAGTACAAACTACAAAGTGCCGCGAGTCACCGCCCGCTACGATCACGACCTCACCAACTATTGTAGAGCACACAACAGCCAATTGAAAAACGTGATGACGTAGAAAAGCTATGACATTTTTGGATAACAGGCAATTAAACATGACGTAGAAAACGTAATGGACTGTCAAATCTTGGACCAATATGCGGAACAGCTCAAAGACGAAAATTCTTCGATGCAACCGATATAGGGTAAGGTTGCTACTATTGGACCACTTAACTTTGGACGGTCATAAAATCAAAACTATAGCAGTAGGCAATATAGAAATTGGTTAAATGAATTGTACTTTTATTGAAGTATCCGCAGTATTCATATTTTCTTTTTTAAATTAAGCGTTTAGCCAAAAGAGCAATAAATAAATAAAATATGCTCGCCTTGTTTGGACCACTGTATCTTTTATTGGACCACTTAGTTGCTATCATTGGACTTAGACAATATTGGCCTGCTGGTCCATTCAAAGAGCCTAAGAAAAATGTGTTATTTATAGGAAAACACAAAAGACAACGTTTTTTTAATTACATTTTTATTCAACATATTAAAGACAAGTACAGTTTAATCTTAAATAAATACTTTTCCTTTTCCTGCCCCGTTCCCATATTACTTGGGGTCGGCGCAGAACGTTTTTCTCTTCCATTCTCTGCTATCAGCCATCATCTGATTATTCACTCCCTTTTCATTCATGTCAGCCTTCACACAATCCATCCATCTTTTCTTTGGTCTTCCTCTTGCCTTGTATCCCTCAACTCTCATATTCATCACTTATTTCTACACATATTTCTTTTTGCCCTTTTTTACACAAGCACACTCCTCGCGCACCCAACATTTACATGACAGTTGGTGATACACCATATAAACATCGTTCCAATTCTAAAATGTGTTCAACTAGTTTTTTGTACAACCTTGGAGTCAGATCTCCCGTTGAACCAACAATTTGCTTGCAACCTTTGGCCTTCGTATTTTTGTCATCGTATCGTCTTTTCAGAGTCGCTTTAGGCACGCCGCAAATCCTGCTTGCCTCATTTAAGCCCACCTTACCTAAAAAAAAATTAAATCGACAATGCGAGAAGTTGCCATGATTGGACCGGTTCAATCAAAGAGCCTGGCACTGGTGCATTGATGGCGACATACTACGACCTCATCAAAAAATTTATAAAAAATTAAATTAAATAGTTGTCAACAACCTATTTTGATAATTAGCCACACCAATAAATGCACTACGTTATCAAATATATTACACGCTATATTACTTAATAGAACTGTACTTACATGGAGACATATATTTCGACAATTTTATAACAAAAGTGCGTGCAATTAAACGACACGCGTCTCTCCTCAACCAAGCCTCCGGTGACACAGGCGGTATACGAGCTGTGCCTATGGTCATAAAGCTAGCGTTTCGATGTTACAAACGATTTTTGAACCAAATCGTTCGTGAGTTATTGCAGTGGTCCAATCAAAGCGCTGGTCCAATGATCGCAACCTTACCCTAACGCTAAGGCGATGATAATGATGATAAAAACGTAATAACACGCCTGATAATCTCTTTTCCATGTGCCGTCTTTTGCGTTATTATACGGCATTTTCTCTTGTCCATTGAACTTCAACTAAAACTATGAATCTCAACGTTAGGGTAATCTCCTTTATGTCAACGTTGGGCATATTTTAAAGTAGAGTAACATTTGCACTTTTTATGTTCAATTAATTTATGAATGTTTATGTTTACTTTATAAATATGCCGTAAATAAATAAGTTACTAAGCAATATTAAGTTTACCTCCTAGATAACTGAAAGAAAAAAAAAATGGTAGGCTTGAGTTTACGCCTGTTGAAGCAAAGCGCACCAGGAAATATATATTATAGTATAATAGTTGGTCTTAAGAAATGTCACTACGAGTTTTATTCACGACATTTTTGTCTAGCTATGTGGTCGGTCTTGTGTTTGCTGAGTGATTGAATTATAGAAATAATAGGTATATTATGAGAGGATCGAAACTACAAGGTCATAGACGACCATCAGTTATCATAGCTCTATCCTTGTCCATGTGGTGACGGATTAAGAATACGGATTTAACCACCCCATATCATCCCATGGGTGTCGTAAGAGCCGACAGAGGGAGCATATTATGCAGAGAACAGCACTGTAAGAGATGGAAAACTTGATACAAACCCTATACCAACCCGTTTGGCCAGCGTGGTATAGTAGGCCAATTCCTCCTTTCAAAGGAGAGTAGAGGTCTAGTCCAGCAGTGGACTGTTAAAGGCTGATGATGATGATGATGATCCTTGCAGCCCCTCTCATTTTGCTTTAATAAGTAGTAGACGCGGACAAATCACTTTAAAATCAGCGCATTAACAAACCACCATTGGATTAGCGCCGCCTAACATTCAATTCCTAAACCTAAGTTACTCGAACGATCAACATACACTTATCACAGCAATGAATTTGATTAACCCACACACGTGTATTGAATAGGCCTATTATACACGATACGACACGCGATCTGTTTTGTTTGTCGGTTCTGCGAAACAGCGGGTCGTGGAAACGCACCGTCTGGCTCGAGCCTTATTTACAAATCGTCGCATGTTATGGCGGCGAGAGCTTACTAGGTATTTTCTTCGTGTGACTTTTTTCGCAGCCGTGGTAATGTGGCTGTTGGCAAGCGTACCTACTTGTATGTTAGCCGCTCACGTTTAGGCATCCTGGGTGGGTAGAAGTGTTATTTTGATGTTCTAAATATTATAAATTAGGAAGGATTGGACAATTGACAGTGTCATCATATTTCATTCAACATGGAAATCACACATTTATTAAAGAACTAGAGTTAACTAGAGGATGCCCGCAGCAACGTCTGCACATTATTATTATTATTTTTTTAATTTGCCGTGGGATTTTTGGCAAATTTCTTCTTAGTGCACCCCTACGGTCCTCAAGGACATGCCAATTTTAAGCTTCTTGTGCCTCATAGTTTTACCAGTAGCTTGTCTGTCAGTCATTCAGTAACGCAAGAATTTTATTTATACTTATATTTATTATTCTAATCGAACCAGTAGTCCCTGAGATCAGCGTGTTCAACCAAACAAACAAATTCTTGAGCTTTATTATATTTGTATATACTTATTGGTTTTGTTTGCGTCTATGGTCCAGTGGATAGCGTATGCGTCCGCTGACCGGTAGTCCCGGGTTCATTTCCCGGGTCGGGCATTTTCCGAATTATCAGTAGAAGCACGGAGTCTGATATTGTGCCCGGTAGTGGCAATAAACTCTCCCCTTATTACGTGAGACATAAATTTCATAACATGGCGAAATGGGTGTAATACACCACCTCTGCCTACCCTCGATATAAACTCACGCCTGTATACAGCCGTGAGTTTATATCAAGGTGTGTGCAGAGGTGTAAAAATATATAATAAGTTTGATTGATAGATACAAAAAATAAGATTGCCTTTGAGAGCTATTCATAATTATTTTTTACTGAATTTGATTTTGTGATTTATTGTGTCGGCTTTCCCTACGGTCCAGCGTAGCGTTCAAAGTGCGAATTGGCTTGCCATACGTAATAGTTTCGCAGTTAGACCATGTCGAAGGCCCTTTGGGTAATCTAAAGACTCCGGCACCAGAGTTGGCACCACACTCACTCGAAAAGGAAAGAAGGAACGGTCTAGAGTCACTCTATAAAAGAAGAACACTTATTAGCTTTTCCACGGAACGACATCCATACGATTGCTATGACCGAACAAAGTGGGTCGTCCTCCTACCAAAATAAGGATTCTTCGACTTGGCTAAATACGTCCGTGTTGTGACGGATTAAGAATAGTGTCGCTACCCTATTTATACCAAGGGTCTCGTAAGAGGTGACTAAGAAAAGTACACGAAGCAAGCAATATTTTTATGAGGAGACGGAAAACTTGACATCGAATATACCCTATGCCAATCCATCTAGTCAGCGTATTATTGTGACAAAAGATGGAAGAGGCCAACGTCCAGTAGTGGATTGCGAAAAGCTGATTACATATAAAATTATCCTCTTGAGCTTGCCGATTGATTGAATCATCATTAAGTAAAACCATCAGATTTACTGTTTAATTGAAATTATGCTAGGTTAACTATTTTATTTAACTTCTTATAGATAATTACATAACTACTGTATTACCTTGCAGAAGATTGCCTTCGGATTAACTTCTAAAATTATCAAACAAATTGTGCCGGCCAAGATTTACTTATGGATTTAAGTTTTATGATGATTTTACGATGCGTGGTATAATGAAACAGGCCACAGGTCAAATCTAATGCTGTTGATTTGTTTGAATATGAATAAGTTAGCAATATTGAAATGATGGCTCTAAGAGCCATCATTTCAATCAGCGGTAAGCAGCTAAATTAAATATTCGATCTATTCATATTTTTTGCTATTAGAGGACATTTCAATAAAACCGGTGTAAGTATATAAATAGTTCCTGTTGCTATGCAATATCGCTTGCTAATTTTCGTTACTACGCTAGCGCCAGAGTTGTTTGATATACCTTCCTTATAAAGGATTTCTGTAGCTTCCTTACTGCCTTATAAAAAAGTGTTCGGAATAGGTACTCACGATCGACTTTAAATATCGGCTCAATCATACACGACGCGACCAACAGGCAGTTAAATGTGGAATTTCATTTAATGCTTCGTATATCTCAATATCTAAGCAATAAATAAAATTCTACTTGCACACGGATTTAGCACTCTCACTTTCATAGCCAGCCTTGATATGCCCGTTTAGACTGGAAAAAACCTAGCTATGAGTCGAACTGACAACAGATCTTTTTACTGCGATAGTTTTTCTTGGCTTTTAAAATTGCTATTCGTTTGAACTTTATTACTTTTCACGTTGTACGTGTATTCAGCTAGTGAGATCATATTTCACTTTTTTCTGGCCTTACGTTTTTTGTTTAGGCCTACTTACAGTGCGCAAACAACACGAGTAGCATATAGTGACATGTATATTCTCTTTTTTAGCTCCTTGAGAGAGACTTGCAAATATTTAGGCCCCCTGATACCTAAATGAAGGTCGGTATTTTATATGCCTAATGATGTAAAAGGTACAACAGCTTCTAGTAACAATTTCTGAAACGTTACAAATTCTGTCAAATTGATTTAAGTTCTATCATTGTCCCCACTACGACAGATAATGGTCTAGAAGGTTATGGTCTTATCAGAGCGCAGTCACTCAGAGTGTGAGGATTAGAGCTATGCTCGGAGTTTCCTTGCGTCATTGAATAAGAAATGAGGAAACCCGCAGTTGAATCGAAGTCGCCGACATAGCTCTCTGAATAGTCAAGCTGAGAGATGTGTTTCATGGTAGTGTACATTAGTTGCTAAGAGATTCCAATTGGTGAACACAGATTTAGTTATACGCGATCGCATGGATACGTCGCGTCGTTAAGTTTTTCGTTGTGACGTGCATTCGTTGCCAAGTGGTAGGCAATGCTATATGGTACGGGGACGTGGTATTAGATGTGACACTTTTGAAGTCATATAACACACATCGTATCTAAGCTCTGCCTATGCAGTTTAGTTAGGGAGTAAAATCGGGTCTCACAAATTAGTTATTGTTTGTCAGCCCTTGCTTTATTTTCTATTTTTGGGTGTTTCTGTGTTTGTGAGACAGAAAAACTAGTTGTGCGACATTTCCAATCATAAGAATAAACAGGCGATGTGCGGCTGTCGATAAAATATACTTTCGATAAGGCAACTGCGGTCCATGTTTTTATTAAAAGTCATAAGTTCATAACAGAAAAGGGACTCAAGGATAAAATATACTTTCGAATATACAAATTATTCGAATATATTAATCGTAAATTTGTTGTCTGCTTATGAATTGGTAAATAGTAATACGCAAATGAATGTACCTACATTCGCATTGGCGCAAATCATGCCTAGCTAAAGCATTAACTACGCCGAAGCTTATTCAGATGAGAACAAGCGGCAACATCGCATGAAAAATATCTTGCTCTCTAACCAAGGTGCCATGACACTGAAATCTATTCATTTAAATTAGTTTGACATTTGAAAATGATTGCACAATGTAAGGTTAAAGTTGTGACAATTTTGCTGATCTCCTCAGAAACCATATTGCCATATTTTCTACCCTGGTGGGTAGATGTCTGTCATACTCATAATTGTCATTGTCATCAACTAGATTGTGCAGTAAAAAGTCCGAAAAAGAAGATATCGATAGGTTTTTATTTATAGGTCTTGAAAGAATGAGTTTTGCTAAGCTTTTTTTTATAGTAAGAAGCGGCAAACGAGCAGACGGATCGCCTGATGGTAAGCAATTACCGCCGCCCATTGACACAAGCAACACCACAGGAGTAACAAGTGCGTTGCCGCCTCTTGGGATTGGGAAAAGGGATAGGATGAGGAATGGGATAAGGTAGAAGGAATAGGGGATAGGGCCTCCGGCCTAAGGCTTTCATCCCAGGAGTCTCGGTCTCGAAAATTTCGAGAGTCTCGACCATTTTGCTGTGTTTTCGAGACTCGAGACTGCTACCTCTACTTTTCGAGACTATCGAGACTTTTGAGACTTTAGTCAAATAATAACCATTATTAAAAATCTCGTGAATTACCGTGGTTGGCAAAAAAAATCCGGCCCAGCATAAAAAAGAACTTGCCAACAGCTTTTTCTGACAGGATTTTCGCAGACAACCCTATATCATCGTGTTCGCAGTAAAGTAGCTCTCATTTGTATATACCTAAGATTTGTCTATTAAGGCGCTGACAACCGCTATTGAGTTGAGCTGTTGCTGTCACTGTCGGATTGTATACATAAGAAAGAGAAGTGCGACGACGACGGGACGTTCAAAACTTTTTACAAACCATAAAATAAATTAATTACTAAAAAATAAGTTGAGTAGTGAAAAATAAAAAACAACCATGTTCTGTATTTAAATATGATACGTTATTGTGATAAATTTTAAAACGTACGTTGATAAGTAATACAGATATTTTTGTTGGAAGATAATTTTAAGAGGTTAGTTTACAACTTTTTGTATCGAGGAAACTTTTCAAAAACGTGTTTTGAATACAACAGGGTTCTCAGAAATATGTTTAAGATTAACATACATATATTTTTCCGCCGTCATAAACTTTATAGATTTAGCATAAAAATTGTTTGAGACAAGCCTATTTGGCTGTTGTCAGCATCTTAAACAAATTGATAAATATAACTAGTATAATTTACTGTCGTAATTTGTATTTGTACAAAATACAACGTACAAAAATGTAATATTAAAGGTTGTGCACTTAATGTTACATCTTTGTATATAAGATTTGTCTATTAAACAAATTGATTAATAAACCACGAGATGTGGTCACTAACTATGGGTCTTATCCGGAAGCTCAGGGTCATGCAGTGGGAGATGGAGAGAGCTATGCTCGGAGTTTCCCTGCAAGATCGAATTAGAAATGAGGAGATCCGCAGGTGAATCAAATTCACCGACATAGCTCTCCGAATAGTCAGGCTAAAGTGGCAGTGGGCAGGGCACATAGCCAGCAGAACCGATGGCCGTTGGAGCAGAAAGGTTCTGGAGCGGCGCTCACGCACTGCACGTCGTAGCAGAAGTCTCCCGCAAGGTGGACTGACGATCTTGTTGAGATCGCGGGCAGCAGATGCGGGTGTCTCAGGATCGGTACATGTGGAGAGCCTTGGCGGCCTATATCCAACAGTGGACGTCTTTCGTCTGATATGTTGAACTAGTATAAACTTAACTGTCGTAGTGTTTATACCTGCCAGCCTTATAAGTACGCCAGGAAAAATAGGCAACCCAATGTTTACGTACCCTTTAGGGTTCATACATTCGGTTAGTACTAAAGGAGAATGCCCATTCTTGTAGGGACTGCCGTTGCGTATAATGTTTTATTCATTAAACTCGTATGTTAAATGAAAATTTTCCTAGTCTGGGCAGGATTTTTTTTGCCAACTCATTCGTGATATATATTTTTACATGCAAAATACTTTTCATCCATTAACCAGATCGGGGAAAGTCGTTCTTTTACGGATCTTAGGCTATCATCAGATCCTTTATCAGAAAATACATTGGATGTAATTTGCTTCATATGTGCCTATTACAAACAAAAAATTACTTGTATGTATTTGATTATGTTACGGTATCTTGATAAATAAAGTAAATTATTCAAACTCATTGTATTCACTGCCAAATTGCCTATGAGTACCTATAAACCTTTTTTCTAAAGAGTCTCGAAAGTCTCATTTTTACCGGGAATTTCGAGACCGGGCTGAGTCTCGAAATTTTTCCCGGGACTCGAAAATGTATCGAGACTGAAAGCCTTACTCCGGCACACAAGTGACCAACTATCAATAGAAACATCCGTAGACATAGACCATTCAAATCTCATGGAGTTGCAATTGCAAAATGCTATCATGTCTAAAGGCTACATACCTACATTTGCTTAGAGAGCGTTTGCCCCGTAGTCGAAATTCGGTATTGTGCGCATTCACGCTGCAGGCTACGCCTCTTTTGTATAATTCACGCCTAAAGGCTGTAACCAGAGCATTCGCAAAGATCTAACGAGGCAGTACTTTATAGTAGTAAAAGGTCCAACTAAAATAGCTGTTCTTATGTGTCCTAACGTTATCATACAGATTACACCGAACGGGATCCCGTGAATATATTACGCCACGAAGTAATGATCGATCGGTACATGATATATTCTGTCATTAACTTATACTGAGCTATCGGTCTATTTTGATGACGTTCGTTCGTTGAATATTGTGAGAAAATTTCTTTTTCCACAGCAGCGATCTCTCAAATTCAGACTGACCACATAACTAATCGCAACTTAAAAAAATATGGTCGCCATCCGAAATTTATCCTAGACAATGTTACTTAACCACCGATTGCGTGTTCTTAACATACATCACGAGATATGCAAAATAGAGATAAAGGAAGTGGCGGCCAATAAAAGTAAGTAGCTATGTATGTAGCAAGTGCGAGACAGGTGCGTCGGATAGCAACAATGTAAGTGCTGCCTATATTGTCTATAAAGGTCCAGCCGCGAAAACGACGGCTGGCGGTGGCGGCAGCGATTTCGATGTACATGTCGGGTTGTACTCCACCGCGTTCGATATCGCGTCACAGTAAACGCGACATGTACATGGAAATCGCTGCCGCACGCAACTGCTATTCGTGGCTCGGCCGTAAGACAGCTGTGTGCATTGTTGGTGTAATTATGAGTCACGCCGGATGCCTACCTGCGTCTCGCCACATCCTAGACTAGCGGTAATTGGTTGCCAATTAATGCTATCGGAACTCCTATCTGAAGTGCGGTGTAAAGTTTAATAGTTTCCAAACAATTTGTTGCTGAGCTACAGCTTTCTATGATGCTCGTTTTGGAAATAGAAAAGCTAATATTCAGTCGAATGTTACAAAACTAATTAATGTGTAAACAAGAAAAGTGCTAGTCACCACAACTTGTTATTTAAATGTAATGTAATCTAATTATGCTTTTTATAAGTATAAAAAAGTTATATTTCCAGTTCCAAAGTATGTTCCAGCGTTGTCTTATCTTCTATCTTTGCCTTGGAGGGACATAAAACATAGAAAATTTACCTCTTTGGACTCTTTTTCCCAACGTGTTTTTAGATAGTCCTGTTACGATCACATGTCTTCGGGTCGTCTGGCAATGTATCCCGTTTACAGGAATACTTATACTCGCCTAGGTGGCGGATACAGGATTTTACCGATACCCTCTGCATGGCTAATCAATTCCAAGTACTATATTATATTATATAGCCATGTCCTCTCACGTTTTTAAATTCAGAAGTATCATTATTACAGTTGGAAATAAAACGGAACAACAACCGTTCAGCGTTTTTTCATTGTTGATACGTTGATCGAGGAATCATGGGCACGGCAAGGTATATGTGAAGTCTGCCTGGTCGCACTTGCCCTGCGCGCTACAGGTTTGCAGCTCGTAATGCCTTCTTATAATGGGAAGAGGCCCGTGCCCTCGGCCCTGCCGTAAGCAGTGCGTTATATTATTCAGGGCTAATGTTCATGATGAAATTAAATGACATCAGTCTAATTAAAATATTCTTGATTAACACGTTGACTGCGGCAAGTAAAATCATAAACCTTCATCAGGTGCGGCGGCAGGTCGAAATGTGCCCCCAACGATTTTTCCGCCAGTGCGTGGCAGGTCTTTTTCGACCTGCCAGCACTAGGGTAGCCTAGCTAAATGCTACAACTTTGCGAAAAGATGATCTATAAATATTTTTTTATTCTCTTAGAATAACCTTGAACCTAGCTTCCTTAGGTTTGATTCGCGCCGGAATCTACCAAAGAGGAAATGAAATATAAACCAGGAAAAGCGGCAGACCGATATCGACCTGAACCGCACTAGAAGGTATTTTTAGCAGTGATGGGACATACCAAAATAAAGGATTGTCGAAAATAAAACAAAATTATCGTACATAAAAGAAATGAAGATTTTTATTTAATTGGGGCTGTTTTGAAAACATGACACGCGAAGATTCATGTTGCATTGCCTGCAATATATTTTTTATTTTTTCAGTCTTTTTTTTGCTTCATCGCTACTGAAGGTTCTCCGCAGTCTCTCGAAGCACCCTACACAATTTCACACGATTGAAAAGAAACAAAATTATTTAAAAAGGGGATTTATACTTATTTAATATGTTTTTATTACATAGTAAATTCCATAAAAATGTTATATAAGCTGAAAGTATGATACTTCACCTATTAAACACCTATTTTCATCATCATCATCAGCATCGTGAACATTTGAAATAGGTACGTCACACTGCTAGCGTGGTCGTAAAGCGGCTGAGAGTAGGTAAGCTGTGCTAAAAATTGTAATTAAGCACAGTTTGATTGGTGCCGTTTTGCGAGCTGCGATCGTGCATCTATTGTATATTTGATCGGAGTTTTTAAATCCCCTGAGACGGAGGATCTCAGGTAGGATGTCGGGGTTCGAGAGAAACACTGCTAGGCTGAACAGGTTCTTTATTATGTCTCACTACCGCTTACATACAGTATGACCGAACTAGGTAAGCACTGGCCTGAGCTGGCTGGAGTGTAGACTCCTGCTGCTCTCCGACGCTCGCAGGGTAGCTGCTCGAAGGGTCGCCGATGAGCTGGCCAAGGTGCGCTGCGCAGGCAGCTCTGTGGTCGATGTTCAGGCTGAGCGGGTCTCAGGCGGTGCAGCCGATGTGGGTCGAGCGGTCAGGCTCAGGCGTCCGTGGCCTGGCTGTAGGAGCTCGTAGGCAGGAACGGAGGCTTGGGTGGCAGCTGGCTAGTAGCGGCACGGCGCCAGCAGCTCGTGGCTTGTAGCCCGTAGGAAGAACGTAGCCCGTAGGAAGAACGTCAGGTGCAGTGAGCTCGTAGGGTGAACTGGAAACAGCATAGAGAATACACAACAACCGGTCAGGAACAGGCGGTCCCTAGATCGGCTGTTATGCTTAGGAGACACAGATACTACAGACAGAACATATAGGCACACAGACAACTAGAATATGCTTACCCCCAGCGGGACAGTAGATAGGAAGTAGAATGTAGAATAATCGCGAGGTGTAGCGGCAGCGTTCCGATGTCTAGGGAAAGTGACCATTCTACAACGCGCACCCATCTTATATAGATGTAGCCTATGACTCACAACTGCCTTTGGCTAGTGAATATGACCATATTTGGTAATATTGCGAACGATGTCTGGCTAAGCTGGCGTTAAGCGCCTGCGAGATATTATAACGCAATACGTGTAGTATTACGTTACACCCCTTTCAAGCAAATAAAACTAGATCGAAATCGGTTTAGCATCGTTCTGTTTGCATCCGGGGTTAAAAAGCGCATATCACTGCACTTTCGCAGGTAACCGTACATTTCCATATAAGTACTGCTATTAAATATACGTGTAGGTAGTAAGCAAAACTTACAGCTTTTACTTGGTTTTCCATAATGTTTTGTTCCAAAATACTTTTTATTTTTCTTAATTGGAAATATTTCATGAATACTGTCACTATCAGTTATAATTGCAGGGCACTCTATCTTCCATTTTTTTTTCTTTTATTATTTGTCATAGTCAATTTTATCGACAGAACACAAGTCAAATAAGCTAGATAGCACAACACTAACAGGCGGCGCGTGCGCTCTGTGCGGTATCGGGTCGCTGGCGGCCTGTTAGGTTGGCGGGCCGAAATAAACCCACTGCCGCACTGAGTGGAAATATTTCACCGCCAGTGCGTGGTAGGCCGAAAAAGGCCTGCCATGATGTTTTTATGGGGAATACCTACAATTTTGATTACAAGCCGAAATATATATTTGTCTCTGTCAAAACCTTAAAAACACCTAAAATAATCGTTGCGCACCAGCAAGTGGGACATAGTTTTCTTCATCCGCACCAGCTGTACGTATAGCGGCAGGCCGAAATCGGCCTGTTCCGCAGTGAACGTGTTAACCTACTAATTTATTTCAGATGTCATGTTGCTATTGACATACATATGTATATTCATATTATCATAAAGGACGCAGGTATGTAGGTAGGAGGTAGAACCTTGCTGCTTTCAGAATTCATGGACCGGCTTGACCGGGGAAGTACTCCGTCTTACAGATAATCGACGTAAAGTAAGAGTATCTGTACCTACTGTTGCGTTTCGTTCGGTGAGTGAGAGTGTCGGAGGACTCATTTTGCTTTTCCTTTTTTTCCTCTTCCCCCTCCTCCTCCTAATCCTTTTCCCATTCCAAAGGCCTCATCGCCCAATCGGCCGAATCGCTTACCGTCAGGCAATGTAATTGTTTGGCGCCTATTACATAAAAAAACTGTCAACTCCACTGATACTTACCGAATATATTACGGGACCTACAAGACGAAACGGGTACGAATTCCAATGAGAACAAAAACTGAATAATAAATTTAGGTTGATATTTAGAAATAGCGGATGTAGACACAATTCGTGTTATTGTGACTAAGCTACAACAGTTTGTTTTATTTGTACCCGTCGATATCCACCTACGAGCCGACCTACCTTACGAGTGCCGATTAACAGACGTCCTTATGACCTTGCGAGGCAACTGCATATAGGGTTGACACATTCAGATAATGTATTATTTCCTGGAGATTTTGTCGATATGGATACGATAGAAATGAATCAATCGGCTTACCACTAAGCCGATTGATTCATTACAAGCCGGGATGACTCTAAGACAGTCTAAGATGATGATTCTTTAGTAGTTGAACTAGTAAATTTAAAACAGAGTAAAAGACTTAAATCGTCAATAAAATCGTAATTAAACGGACTCCTTATCGACTTTTTCTTTTTATAAGATGTTTCTCTTGTAGGAAAAGGTAGCAAAACGTATGTAACCTTTATCTACTTGGTATTGTTAGCTAAAGGCTCAATCTAAAATTTTGTGAAACAGGTAGAGCACAGAGGGTGCTCCAAACGTGCCGAGTCAAGTTCTTATTTCTATAGTACCGTAATCAGGAATGGCAGGAAGTTATCAAGATCATCATCATAATTTTTCACTGCTAGATATGTCTCACCAATCACACGCCACTGAGCAGGATTTTCGCTCTTGGCTCTTTGAGTTAAGCCGCTGCCAGCCACTTTCCATAGATACTTGTTGCCATTCCACCTTTACGAAGGGCTTCCTATGCTACATTTGCCAAGACGCGGCCCACTCTAGAAAACTAATGCAGTAACGTGGAAGAAAATAAATTATTAATACAATTTAGAATTTACAAAAGTTAGAATTATAAATAAACAAATTATGATGCCTAGTATGATAAAGACTATTTATGTCGTTAAAGGACAACGGAATGTAAAATGCAGAACCTTTTTTTATATTCTTAGATAGCAATACCATTAGGTATTATACTTAGGTACCTGCAGTAGTTTCCTATTTTCTTTTTTCAGATTCTGGCTTGTTATTATTTAATAGTGTTGACATAAATTTCCATCTTCCTTTCTTTTCTTTCTATTCAGGCATTAAAAGAAGGCGAAACGTGATATATGATGGTACTTCCCCGTTTCTGACAGCCCTAGCTGTGACTGTGCTGTTAGTTATGTGACAATACCTCTTGTATGTAGTCTTGTTAGACTTTTTTGTCCAAGTCGCGTGGTCGTGGCCAAACCCTGCAGTGATTAGTCAAAATACAGAATAGTGATTACAAAATATGAATTATAGTTATTATCGACTATTACGATGTCTCGACGATGTTTTCGGATTAACAAGGTTCTCGTTGCGATTTTAATGCAACACGATGGTGGCAAACGAGTATAATTTACATACGCAGTTATATCCTTTAGGATCGTTAGTTACATGTTTGATTTCACGGCTGGCGTAGTAGTGTACGCAACAACCTCGCCGCTTTGGTAATAGGTATTTGTTTTGCGCCAAGTGTGCGATTCGTGAACCACAACTTTTTGTCTCGGGCATGTGTATTCCACGTGCCTGTTGGTTGAATGTTTGTAAACTCACTCGTTAAGTCGTGATACAGAACTTAATCATAAGTGTCTTTACAAAATTGTTCATTTATCGATAGACTGCCCAGATTTGGTGTCTCTTATAAACTTTGATACTAGGTTTAGGTCACACCACCCTCACGAAAAAGGTGTACTTGCATCCCTACGGCCCCCAAGGAGCACACATGCCACATTTTCAGCATCTTGTGCCCTATAGTTTTGGCTGTGCGGTGTCTGTCAGTCAGTTGGTAATGGAAGAATTTTATGTAAGTACACAGACAATAAAAGCTTTGAAAGAGAAGAGATGACATTTCTTATTTAACTTCTTGTCTAAGTTTTATTGATAGATGCCATGGACGATGCAAGCCGACGCCATGAAGACTACATAATATCTTCATCCCTCGCGATATCAACGCTTGAACAAATATGTAATGTTGTAACTCTGAAGTTAAGAGTTCCTTAGTGTTGCATTGTGGGAGGTCGAACTTTTAGATACATAAATGGTAAACTACAAAACACTGCTTCATTGAGTAAAATTTTGGAGATTCATAATTAATCCATCTTTAGGTATCTAATATTAATGTGAGACTCTGAAGTGCTGTGGGTACTCATACGATGATGCCACTGCTTATGAATCAAGTGGTGTTGTTCTTTCAATACAAGGAGTTACTAGACTATAAATAACCAGCGCTCAAATAATAATAATATAATTATTTAATGACGCACACTACAAATTATTTATATGTTACTATAATTTCACTTTAATAACCATTGTTGTACATAAATCGTCTCACATCTTTACGGACGATCGGGACCGACATCGCGGTAAAAATCGATTAAAAACGCATTATCGATCTAGAGACTAAAAACTATATGTTTTTGTGGCGTCTACGCAGGCGTTTGCTTAGTAACAAAGCTTCCCCTTACATTAGATATTTATATGTTACTTAACCGCAAAGATTACACGTTTAGAGTTTAGTATTAATATAAAGTGTAGAGGCAATTTTTGGTGTACAAAGTTATTTGAAAAAAGGAATGGGACTGCGGAACTCTTACTTACCAAATGAAACGCAATACTGGTTCCTTGACGTCCATATTCTGTGAGTGGGTAGTACCAACTTTCTCGGTGATTCTTTCATGCTGAAATTAGCAAATCTTTACTACATTTGTCAAAATAATCTCTCCTCTATGCTATCGCTGCTTGTAACTATTTGTCTAGGATGATAAATATTGAACTAAAGAATTGACCAGAAGAGGTTTGGTCGAACAAACCATTAATATTTTTACATCTGATTGAGCGAACGTTTAGTAGAAAAACCACCTTAATAGGTTATGTTAAGTTTTCCTGTGAACCTGCACCAAAATATAGAAGTCAACTTATCTCATAATCTTACTAGGCGTCAATATTAATAAAGTTACTTAAACGGACGCTTTTCAAACGTTCAGTTGGTCAAATGTAAAAATATCAATAGCTCGTTCGACCAATTTTATTCTCTTTTGGTCAATTGTTTAGTCGATCAACTAAAGAATGACCTGAAATGAACATGATGATGAATCTTTTAAAGTCTTGTGTTAAACGGTCAAATGAATTTCGCTTCCAGTGGTAAATTCTTAATAATGTCATGTATTCGGCTATTTACTTACTGTTTGTCTATACTAGTTCAAGTAGGTAGAGCTCGAGCACAATTTATTACTTATTCTTTGGGTTTCCCCAAAGAAAGCAAACCCAAAGCGAACCAGCAGTGTTACTATGTTACCTTTTAGCGCGACCTACTCCTTAGAGTACGTTGCGCGAATAAGACCTTACTTTTGTATTCATTGTAAATTAAATGCAAGTCAAAATATCAATAGCAATTTAAAGTATTTATTTGTAAAGTTCACATAACTAAATATTCTAAGCAAAAACATGTCGAAATAACGTTTTATCTGCATAAACATTGTTTTGTCAATAAATTAGCATACTTAACAGATTTTTATTACTTTCGGGCAATAAAACGTCTCTAATTTTACGAGCAGCCCAATGAATGTGGCACACGTGGATCGATACGAAGTATACAATTAGATAGCCAGCACCTGGATCAGCTGCCGATACAGTTGCGCCCTATCGCCTAACTTATAGCTCGTGATAACCAGCGGCCACGCCGCGCAACGAGCCCAGTGTGCACACCGCCTTATAAAGGTTAGCGTGATTATGAAACTGGTAATAATTTAATTTCGACTTTATCACGTGAATAGACAGGCCGCTCCAATAAACTATCTATCTACATTGCACCAATTATCAAGTCGCCCGGTCGCCGGTTGCTCGCTGAACCATTACCTACTATTTATTGTATGATACTAGATAACTATATGAGTCGCTTTTAGATAACAATAGTCTGAAATTCCGCCCGCGTTTTATCTACAAACGCGGAATCTTAAGTGACTTGCACGCGTATAAGTTACAACGTCGATTTTTGAATTACAGATCGAACGCTGAATAAATGCGGGCATTGCGCACATTGGAAATGTTTGCTCCGTTCAGTGGGCATCATACGCTGTGGGTATTGCTATGGATGTAAAGGTTGAAGCAGTCAATACATGAATAATAGAATGTAAAAAGTTTACGTTTCATTGAACATAGTGAGTGTTCGTTTTTGCGCTGGAAGTGCCGGCTGGCGCAAGTCGTGGCGCGCGAGGCAGTGCGGGCTGCGTGAGTCGCGCGCGCACGAGGCGGTGCTCGATGCAACTAGTTTTTTCCCTCGCTCGCACATCCGCGTCTGCGCCACTTTTTACCCCACCTCCGCGGTGCCTGTTTTTCTGTTCGATCTCGATTGATGACCGTCTGAGTTCTCGTCTGTGTTTACACGACGCGTTCTATCTAATGTATCAGAATTACAGTGCGTATCGCGGTAGTCGTAACAAATGATCATATTACTTTGTAAATAAGTGACGCCGGAGATTGTCGGATGCGCTGCACAAAAACTGTTAGTCATAATACGCTTGCGTTCATTTATCATTACAGTGTCTCGGGATGGCACACTCTGCAATTATCTGTAACGAGGTGATATATGTATGTGTTGTCGTTATTTTGTCATTAGGGTTTAAATGTAGAGACAAACATAATAGCTCACTTTTTGCATGATGTATTTTAGATTTATGGTTAAGTACGGGGCTTGCATTTTTGCAATACTAAATAACGATTATTTGATAATGTTTTTAAGCGTCTATGCCCTAAGGGTGTCAATTATTTTTCAGTAAACACACACGTTTTTAAAACACAGACGGTATATGAACTATCGCAAAAAAAATGTACAAATGCATCGTCAAAAATATCTGATGAAATACGAAAAACATTTTCATCTCGAAGCCTTTATCCGCTCCCATTGAATTTATGTTTATCATTCGACATTCGATAGTTCGTTGGCCGCATAAAAAAGTCGGGAGTATTAATTAACATGGTGTACGGGCATCACAGACGGCGTACGTACGTTGAAATATGAACAATACGCATATAGCTATTAGCGTCGGCTACTGGGTTGGTAATTGGTGGCTTTGTATGGGCCATCAGACTGGCTAGGCCAGACAGGCGGCCTCCGGTGTCTAGACAGGCCATTGCGATTTGCGAGATCACGTTTCGGGCGGCCGAACATGCTAAGTGCACGTCTGGCAGAATACATGAGTCCCCGCGAGCTACGAACGCGCCGCGCCGCTCGCACCGTGGATGTGACTCGAATGCGCACGCATTGTTGCATAATGGATTGTAAATAAAATTTAAATCGATCAGGTACACGATTGATTGCTTGCCGATTTGCTTGGAAAGAGTTTTTTGTTGCAGTTGCTCGAGTGTGAAATATTTAAAGCACAGAACATTACGTGAATAATAACCTTTTGTGTTTGTTTTCTTATCCTTCCTTTACGCAGAAAAGATCGGCATTACGACGTACGAGTTGTATTAATAAGGCAAACCGAAGATTATATCGTGCTCTATATTTAAATCGAATACAAAAATGATGTAAACAATTCTCAAAACTGTAAATTGAGCACCACTGTACAAAATTATGTTGCGTGCTTCAATATGCAACGACTTTAGCTATGCTATTAGTAAGATATAGATACTGTTTATTAATTATCGATTTAAATTTTAGCAAATAAGTGTAATTTGACTAGAGAGAATTATAAATGCATAGCTTTATTACTTAAAGTTTTGATAGTTAACGTAAGATATGTACATACCTAACTAATTGCTGCACAGTTAAAATTAATTGCATTCTTAGTAATATTTCTACATGGCAAAAGTTAAAAAGGACCTGACTTGCAGTAATGTTAATTAGGTAGCTATTTAGTCATTATTATAATAATCAGTTGCAGTATTCTGTTTACCAATATTTAGTAAGATAATACATATTTATGTAGGATTGTAGGTATTGCGTATAATATGTTTTTGCTTGAAACGAATTATTAATATTGATCCCCGTTTCATACCGGGGTTCGCTTATTATTGGATTTGACTGGATATTAGCTGTCCCACGCAGTATCTGCCTGTCCGACATCCGCAACTATATGCCATGGTTTAGACTAGTGCCAGTTTTATTCAGAGATACTGACTCTCTATACCTATAGGTATACTGATAAATAAATAATTACAGATCTTTGTGGCAGCCGAGACCGACCGACGGCTTAACGTTTCCCCGAGGCACAGGACAAGCAATAATTATTATTTATCAAGTCAAAAGTCAAAGTCAAAATCCTTTATTCATTTAAATCACAAAGTGACACTTATGAACGTCAATTTAAAAAAATAATTACTTAAAGCTTCTACATTTACATTTACTGCCACGTTCGCAAAGCAATAGGTAGAACCATGAGAAAGAACGGGCAATAAAACTCAAGGTCACTCTTTTTCATCGCCAGGTTTTGCATAATACATACAAATTTAAATTTTGTAAGGTGCTGCAACTGTTTCACCTTCTATGTCATTTGTATATATTTACTCTACTTAATACTCAAGCATAATGTAGTAAAATTTTGATGTTCATTTAATTAGCCTCCTGAGAATTGACATGGTGAAACAGGAGCATCCACTTACATTAAGTACCTAACAATGCAGGCAATCCGCGCAAATGTTCAGAACCATGATAGAAATGATACAGTTTAATATTAAAAATGTAATACCAGCCCGTAAGACCGACATCGACCAGTCATCGCAAGTAGCACCCGTTCACGAGTATGACGCATGGGCCAGCCATCATCCCTCTCGCCATATCAGAGGGACAGGGATGACCCGACACACGACGCCACCACAAGAAATGACATTTTAGTGAGCATGACGACAACGGTACACGAACCGGCAGTAATTAACAATCTGTTGGTATACTGACCATGAACACGAATTACCTGCATTTTCCAGATCGTTAATATTATCATAAATATGTGGAACGCGTGCAAAATGCAAATGTAGTACCTATATTTGATTGATTGACATGATACTTTTTGAAATATAACCACCGATCGAACTGATTGGCTACACGATTATAATACATTATAAAAAAAATAACAAATAAAAGTATCTAACGAGATGAGTGACATTTAGTAATGTGGTGGCGATTCCAAAAACTATCATTTACATGATTTTAATTGGAATGGAATAATATTTAATTACATGTCAAGAAACTTATCATCTACCTATTTACTGTATAATATATGAATTATGAAACATTATTTCCAAGCGCATTTGTCATTCAGATATTCATTTAAATTATAATATGCCTTTTGCATTAGGTCATTTTTAATCTTTATCTGAAATGCGTTAAAAGGCAGGTCCAAAATACTTATCGGTATCTTGTTGTAGATACGTATACTAAGTCCTATAAAAGAACTATGAGTTTTGCACAAACGAAAATACGGAACACATAATTTATGTCTATTTCTTGTATTTATAGAGTGTATATCACTATTCTTTGAATATGAATTTATATTTTTACGTACATGCATAACACTAGCATAAATATACTGAGACGCTACTGTTAGAATACCGATTTCCTTGAATCTTTCTTTGAGCGAAACTCTTGTCCGTAATTGGTAAATGGCCCGAACTGCCCTTTTTTGCAATATAAAAATACTTTCGATATCAGCAGCTCTACCCCAAAGTAATATGCTATAAGACATAACACTATGAAAATAGCCAAAATATACCAATCTAGCCGTATCGACATCTGTTAAATTGCGCACCTTCTTAATGGCATAAGCAGCCGAACTAAGTTTCGCTGACAGATATGTAATGTGTGCGCCCCATTGTAACTTCGAATCAAGTGTTATTCCTAGAAACAATGTAGATTCAGTTGTTTCCAGTACATCACCATTCAAAACTATGTTAGGACCAAGGTTTCTGACGTTGGGCAAAGCAAACTTAACACATTTGGTTTTTCTGGCGTTCAGTACTAAGTTATTTACAGTAAACCATTTAGTCACCTGAATAAGAGCACTGTTTATTTCGGTAAAGTTTTCCTTATTTCTATCTACTTTAAATATCAATGAAGTATCGTCAGCAAACAATACCACGTCACAAATATTTCTCAGGTAAAATGGCAAATCATTTATGTAAACTAGAAACAGGAAAGGCCCTAGGATACTACCCTGCGGCACTCCCAATTGTACTGGTACGCCACTGGATTTTGAGCCATTTATTTCTACACATTGGATTCTGTTATTTAAATATGCCTTAATAACATCCAATGCTTTAGTCTGGACACCGTAATGTTTAAGTTTGCATAAGAGCGTATCATGGCAGACACAATCGAATGCTTTCGAAAGGTCGCAAAACACACCAATAGCATTCTGAGAGTTCTCCCATGCATTGTAGATGTGTTTGAGTAAAGCTACTCCTGCATCCGTCGTCGAGCGACCCTTAGTAAAACCATATTGCTCAGTATGAAGGAGGCTGTTTAAATTAAAGTGCTTCAGAAGTTGCTTGAGTATTATCTTTTCAAAGATTTTACTAAAAGTAGGTAGTATTGAAATTGGCCTATAATTACTAGGATCAGTCTTACTGCCGGATTTAAACAGAGGTATTATCCTACTATGTTTCATTAAATCTGGAAAATCGCCTGATTCTATACACTTATTGAACAAGTTACTTAGATAAGGTGCTACTATATCTATTATACTTTTCAGAATCTTCACAGATATTCCCCAGAGATCACCCGTATTCTTAGATTCTAGAGATTGGAAAGTGTTTATAATGTCAGTAGAACTAATAGGACTGAATTTAAATAATACATTACATTTTTCTACACTAGATTCTAATAAATTTACTGCGACTGAAGCTGATGAGTTTAGACCTATAGTAGTAGCAATAGGTATGCTAGCAAAAAAATTATTGAATGCGAGTGCGACTTCCTCGTCATTATTAATCATTTTATTATTATCTAGCAAGTTAAAATTGGTATTCCTAAAGGTTGCCTTGCCCGTTGCTTCGTTAATAGCTTGCCATGTGGCCTTAACTTTATTAGAAGAGTTTCTAATTTTATCACTTACAAAACGTGCCTTAGCTATATTGCATACCTTTTTAAATATTTTTGAATAATTTCTGACATACTCAGTGAAGCTCGCATCAAAATTGTATTTCTTCATACCATACAACTCATACATCCTTGCTCTGCTTTTATAAATACCTACAGTAGCCCACTCACTAAATGCTCTAGACTCCTTGATTACTTTTTCCTTGGTTTTAAAAGTACTTCTAAATTCGTTGTGAACTAAATTAAACATAGTTTCATAAATCTTATTTGGTGACTTAAGCTCCATCATATCAGGATTCATACCTATTAAAATTTTGTTCCTAAACTCATTAAATTTATACCTAGGTAATGGCCTAACTGTCACCTTACGTACTGCATTATCATTTATATATGAAAATCCTGCCAATTGACCACAGTGATCCGAAGTTAAGTCAGTAGTAACTAATTTATGTGATACTGTATGATTACTAAATATATTGTCAAGACAAGTGGAAGATGATGCAGTTATTCTAGTAGGTTCAAGAAATAAATTTGTCAAATTAAATGATTTAAAAAGATTTAAAAACCTACTAGTCATTGGTGAACTATCCAGTATATTAATATTGAAATCTCCACAAACTATGATCCCTTTTTTATTGGTCCTAATTTTACCAATTGCATCTTCCATAATAGATTCGAACATATTAAAGTTACTTAAAGGAGGGCGATACACACATATAACAACATACTGTTCCAGTTCAATACAGGAAATTTCTACAGTGCGTTCTACAGACAAGGTGCTTATGTCCTTTCGTTCCTTACACAGTATGGTATTTGAAACTAGTATCAAGGATCCACCATGGATGGCTTGACTCCTAGCGAAAGCACTTTGCACAGTGTAATGCATGTTATTTAAAAAAGATATTTGATAATCCTTCAACCAGTGCTCCGTTATGCACATAACTTTTATATTATGACTTTCTAAATATAAACTTAATTCTAAATGTTTGCCAGATAGACCCTGTATATTTTGATGTCCTATATTTAATTGACAATGTCTATCCTTTGTCCAATTCTTAAGTTTAAAGAACTCGTGTCAGTATTTAAAATAGAAGACATGGTAAAGACAGAATTATTTACAGAAATCATTTCCTTGGATACCCTACATGTACCTGTGTCACTTTGTATATTATATGCTAATAATTTAGCAATTTGTCGTTTATAAGATAGCGAAAGATACATAGTATCTTTGGTCAATGTGAAGTTATATTTATTAATAAATTTATTTATGTCAAAATATAAAATAATATCTTTATATTGCCATGTCATATTGTAAAAACACAAATTGAGGTCATAGATATGTTGATTCACCTTTCCATCTAGTGTACCTGAATAAGGTAACGCACAAGTAATAAATTGACATCCAAATTTTTTATGAAGTGATAAAATTACTTCTGTTAAGTTATAAATATCTTTTTTGGTCACCATTTGACTGTCACCATACACAATTACTATTGTTGACTGTCTATCAAATGTGGTTATTTTTAAAATATCTATTAAGTTTATAAAAGATGACCCTGGATAACAATAATTAATGATATTGTGTTGTTTTAAATGACTATTCATTAAGCTACCTAAACCTACACCTAACCTATCTGAAAACATGTAAACTTTTTTTGTGCCAGAGTTGTCAACTAAGGGTGTCCTATCCTTTGTACTACTGGTTGTACTGGAACTAGAACTTGAACAGAGACCTGAATCACTATCACCAGACTCGTTTGCTAACAAGGTAGATTTTAAACACTTTGAGTAACTATTTGTGTTTGTCAACGCCTTTACATATTCCAAATTACTCTTTCCAATTCGTGCAATCTCATCATATTTATTTATATATACCTGAACCTCTTTCTCATACTGGGTATTCATCCTATTTAGTTGAGATTCTAAAGCACTGATTTGTGATTTAAGGTCCCTTGTATGCTGATCATACAACATCCTACCATTAATTAATTCAATATTATAATTTTCTAGGTCCTGTAACAATTCTGTATGTTCAGAAACTAATGTTTTGTATTGCTTTGTTGTCATTTTCATTTTATTATATTGTTTTAAGTTCAGTACCAGTTTAGTAATATTTTTATTTATTTTATATAACTTCCTTTGTTGTTTAAGCTTTTTGATACTACTTTTTAGTTGTATCCTATGTCTATTTGGCCCTAAGCATAATTTATCACCTATAAACCTCTGAATAAAGGTTCTGTGTTGCATCACTGTTAAGTACCTGCACAGTTTGCTCTAAAGATTTTATCTTTAATAATGCCTGTTCTAGATCGCTTTCGAGTTCAGAAATACGACTTACAGACCAGGAATATGTGTCATTGCAAGTTGTTAATGTATTGATTTCTTCCTGCAACCTGTCTCGCTGGGCAAGAGTGTCCATATACTCAATGTGAAGTTCAGCGAGTTGTGCTTTCAAGTTTGAAACCCTGTCATTAACAAGCTTGATATCTTCCTCACAATCAGAACGCTCTTTCAGTAGGTTGGTATTTTCTTCCTGGCACTTTCTTAATTCCATTAAGGCTATTTTGAGCTTATTTTCCACATCCTTTGCTGTGGCCTTACGGGTCATCATATAAGTGCTCATTGTTGCAGCAAATTGTAAACCAAACACCTAAGGACAGAAAGAAACAAGATGACAGGAGACAGACTGTTCAGTAATGTATAAAAGTACCTATACAATAGGAGCAAGAATGAAGAGAAACAATTGAGGAAAACTGAAAATAAGTAATTTAAAGGTGTTATTACAGTTAATATTCTAGAATTATGTACAATTATATTTTAAAATGAACTATTCAGTAATGTAGGTAGGTAAACAATATAAAAATAAATTAAGTATTTTAAAACCACTTTAAAACAATTAGTTATTTGTTTCTAAATTATTGTTAAGTATCACAAAAAATTAATCTTATTTCGTGTATTGTGCTAAGTGATGGTTTGTTTTTCTTTATAAAATCACTTCAAGAATAAAATTTAATATTAAGGACTAAGTAGGTAGGTAAGTGCACATGAATGTTATGAGATTGTGTTTATGCTATGTGGATTAGTAAAATAAAGATAATTCTATGTTGTGCTTTATGAAAAGTGTTAAATGTTAGTATGTCTTATATAAATTAATATACTCCCTGGATTTTATCTAGGTTTGTAAAGTTCTTCAAACGGCCCTTGTAACTGTCAAACAGCTGTTTTGGTTGTAAAACGTCGTTTTTAACGCTGTTTGTAATTTTTATATGCTGCGAACATTTGTTATCACTATTCTTGTTATTTAACTATAACTTTGTACATTTATCACTGATTATTTTCAATAAAATTAATTAAAATTACGGACAGTAACAAATTTGAAAGTTGCTTGGCCGATGTTGCCAGGGAAAAAAAAAGAAAATACGCACATAACTTCGAAAAGTCGGTGGTGCATGCCGTGGATTCGAACCCCTGCATGGCACTGTTAGTATCGCCACTAGGCCTAGTGGACATGTTTATACGTAGACCTACATATTTTTTTATAATAATAATAATAATAAACTTTTTATTTTCAGACTATTGTCCATAAGTGTTAGTAATACAGATTCCTTAAAACTATGTTAGTTACAAAATAAATCTTATTATACTAATACTAGTTTAAATATCGGCGCTCCCCTCCTGGTGCACTCGATCCGTACATATGCATACGGGTCCAGTGCCACAGGAACGGGCTGTCCATCCTGTTTGAAATAATGCCAAGGATGCTGTTGGTGCTCCCCCGCAACCGAGACATCAGGGATGCAGTTCTCTTTCTTAGAATTGTTTGAAAGCTATCTATATGCGCTTCTGCAAACATCCCTGATGCGCTACAGTACCGTGGGAGCCCCATCAACACCCTAAACGCATTGTTGTATTGGATTCGGAGAACGTTATAGGCCCTCTGCGTATGTCTGATCCACAGGCTGCAAGTATAAAAAGATTGACAAAATGTTTTAAAAAGCGTGATCTTAACTTCCTGTGAACATCGAGCAAACCTGCGGTCCAGCATATTACAGCGGACCGACAACGCTCTCCTTTCCCTCTCTAAGTCCTCGTCATCTAATCGTAATTTTTATGTGGAGAGGTAACTTTTAACGATTTTAGCGTATCATACGCGAGAGATATTTGAGATTTGCCAAAGTTCAAAATGTATGTGAAGGATTCATCGCAGCTGAAATTAACAGCAATTTGGTGGCATTTAGAGCGCCACGTGGCCTTTAATATTATAGTTAATGAACCAATTGCAACTAGTCATGTGATTGGTTCATTAAGTCTTTGAACCTGACAAGAATTGATGCAGAATTAGAGCGGCTGAACTGAGCAATCAATTATTCTTTATCAATAAGTAGTCGATACGGTACCTTATGTTTTGTTCTTTTACTGTTCATAAAATTGCCAATACACAGCCATATTTAAAGCAATTTAGGTAAAGAATATTTTCTTACTAATCTTAATATATAAAATCCTTGCGTTACTTACTGACTAACAGACACGCTACAGCCGAAACTATTGGGCGCAGAAAGCTGAAGTTTGGCATGTATGTTCCTTGGGGACCGCAGGGGTGCACTAAGAAGGGATTTCTCGAAATTCCCACGGGATCGGCCAAAACAGGTAAATTAAAAAAAAATGCATTTTTAATTTATTTATTTTTAGACTAATATAATGTGCATGTAGCGTGTGTTGTGCAGATATGTAAATTCTATGACGTTTCTACAATTAAATGCCAGTGTGTTTGTTATAAACAATATTTATAACTTACTCTTGTAGACTATATATTAGGTATATTAAAAAAGTATGTGGGAATAAAGTTTGTACCTAAGTAGGTATATAAATTAAGCTCCGCTTATATTGCAGTCGACTGCAAAATCTGTTCAGGAATTTCAGGATTATTATTCCTACCAGTAGCTTTGCTACTAAGCGAAAACAAGTCATGCTAGGGTATGGGCGCATCCATTTGGAGCGTGTGAACTATTCTAACATCATGGTACAGGTCGGACTCTCAAATGACTATGTACATAGTTAGCACACAGTTACTGTAGGCCTAGACGTTGCGGACAAAGACACTGATTGCACAATGCTTAGGTACACACACTGATGACAGATAATCACCGTGACAGATCGCCTTAATGATGTGTCACAGGATGCCGTCTGCCCTCTGTCTATACCTAGCTTTATATAACCATTATTTAATCAGACCGAATAAAAAAGAAACTACTACCAACAATGTTGTTTTTCAGCCAGTAGCATGCAATCATAAAAATTGAACTGAGTATCATGTATTTATTAGCGCAAAACTGTGTTGCTCTAGTGTTTAATTAACGTAACGACATGACATGTCAATTCATTTTGATTCAATCTGTAGACAGGTGACCTAACCAGAGTTTGAAGCTTAATTGGGCAGTGAATTAGTTTTATACATGAGAGATTAGCTACTGGGTATATTCATTCAAAGTGCGTGTAGATTTGTTAAGAGTTACAAACATAATATGTATGACATTAAAATTTATTAAGAGTTAAGTTTTGTTAAGATTTTGTTTTTTATCTACCTATAACGGTTGTAGCCGAGAAATGCAAATGCTATCAAGTACTTATTTCAATACCAAAATACATTACAATTAACTTAAAGAGAAAATAATTACAACAAAATTTATTAAACATACAAGTGAGTTTGTATCCCTCGTTGACTGCCTCGTTTGTCTCGCGGCATAAATGTGCGCGTGGGATTGGGAGGTCTCGGGTTCGATTCCCGGGTCGGGCAAAGTGTTATTGGGTTTCTCCGCTAGGAAATTCTCAGTAGCAGCACGGAGTTTGGTAATATGCCCGGTATGGCAATAGGCTCGCCCTCTATTACGTGGGACTAAAATAAATCTGGCGAAAAGTGAGTGTAGCAATATACCTCTGCCTACCTCTGCGGGGATATAGGCGTGAGACTGTGTGTGTGTGTGAGTTTGTATCCCAAGAAAATCATGACAGACAGACACTCATCAAAATATTTTATTTTCATTTGCTATCAAAAATGACCTTTAAACCTACAACAATGTGTGCCGGGTCGTTATAAAAAAGAGATACTTAATTGTTGTTAAATAAGTATGGACTTTTTGAAGACGGCTGTAAAGCGCTGAGCAGGTCCGATTGGGATAGTAGAACCCACTCCAAGAACATTGACGAAGGTCATCCTTAGACCTCGCTTGCGAGAACATAGCCTCACCACGTAGGTATTTTCTTTCTTTGCCCACCTTTTTCTCTACATCCACTTAGATACTTATTACCTAATCAATAATATCCGATATCGCTAGCGACAAGTATTTTGAAGTACCAACAGGCTGCATGATTTTGCTACCGTTTGCGATATAAAAAGTACGGTCGTGGAATAATTGTTTTGTAAAGTTCACGGGGATTTTCCTCAATCAACAGCCTCGTAATACATTCAAAAGGAGAGTGGATACACTAGTGTCAGCGGGTCACTTAACTGTTTTTCACATGATTATACTTCGTATTTTCATTGTGTGTTTATCAAATATGGCCTATTTTATGAAATAATTGTAAGCTCCAGAACTCCATGAGATCTGTCACTATAGAGATAAAGAGTGTCACTACCACATTTCATGGATGTCGTAAGGGTAAGAGGCAACATAGGAAATATATATCTTGGAGAAACGGAAACTCGACATCAAACCCTTTAACAAATTGTCTGGCCGTAGTAGTAGGAAAAATCTTCCTATTGTAAGACCTCGATATAATATATAATGGTTTATTCCCATCTTCCCCCGCATGTCTCCCCCCGATCGGGGGAAAATGGGAATTTTTGTGTCATCTTCCCCCGAATTTGTAATCGGGGGAAGATGGGAAGTTGCATTCCCATCTTCCCCCGCATGCCTGACACCGAACGAGGGAAAATGGGAATGCGTGTTTCATCTTCCCCCGATGACAAGATCGGGGGAAGATGGGAAGTTCTATTCCCAACTTCCCCCGCATGTCTGCTCCCGAAATAAGTAAAATGGAAATGTTTGTGTCATCTTCTCCCGAACTTGTAATTTCATTTGTCCCCGAAATACGTTTAATAATTAATTTTGTTCACCAACGTATGGCTCGAATAAAATAAACATGGTTTTTACAGGAACTAATAAAACAAAGCTTGATTGGTACTATACAGTCATATTTATGAGTAAATATGAAAGTACTGTTTGTTGATCGTCAATCGAGGGACGAAAATAATTTTTATTTGTTCTCGAAACATTTTTGATAATTATTTTTCTTATTTCACCCCACTGTTATTTTTTTACAGGAGTTAATAAAACAACGTTTGATTACCAACATTTTTATAAAATGGAAATAGTACAGCATTTTCCGTTTAAAAATCAGTCATACCTACTACTATAACAATTCCTCTTATTTAAAATTATTAATCCAAAAATCAAATATTGACAACAATATTGTTCTATATAAAATCAGTCTTATTAGGAAACACTTTGAAAAACCGTACTCTTTTTGTATTTAAATATTTATTCTTACTGTAAAATATTGTCAATACCTACTGACAATATTTTACATTTCAATCTGTCTTACCGTTTTGACAATTAATATTAAAAATTAACAGATAGGTATAACAATCACTACACATTCAAATCTAAATGTCAATATTCATTATAAAATCAGTCTTAGAACTAGTCAAAAATGTTTTAGTTTTTTAATTATTTACATCTGGTGAAAAGCCTCTCAATTCTTTTTTCATAAATATCAAAATTACAATGACTAGGTGTTTACACTTTTTTCAAATAAACAACGTTATAATATTATCACAGCATGCAAAATCAAAGATAAGTCACGTAAGCTAAAAAGTTTGCTGTCTACAATAGTAGCAACAATAGTAAATATACATTTCAATCGCACCAACCACTCTTCAATTTCAAGTCTTGACAATAAATTTAACATTCTACAGTATTTTATCATTTATCATTTAAAATCAAGACGTTTACGTAATCGTTTCCTAATAAGACTGATTTTATATAGAACAATATTGTTGTCAATATTTGATTATTGGATTGATAATTTTAAATAAGAGGAATTGTTATAGTAGTAGGTATGACTGATTTTCAAACGGAAAATGCTGTACTATTTCTATTTTATAAAAATGTTGGTAATCAAACGTTGTTTTATTAACTCCTGTAAAAAAATAACAGTGGGGTGAAATAAGAAAAATAATTATCAAAAATATTTCGAGAACAAATAAAAATTATTTTCGTCCCTCGATTGACGATCAACAAACAGTACTTTTATATTTACTCATAAATATGACTGTATAGTACCAATCAAGCTTTGTTTTATTAGTTCCTGTAAAAACCATGTTTATTTTATTCGAGCCATACGTTGGTGAACAAAATTAATTATTAAACGTATTTCGGGGACAAATGAAATTACAAGTTCGGGAGAAGATGACACAAACATTTCCATTTTCCTTATTTCGGGAGCAGACATGCGGGGGAAGTTGGGAATAGAACTTCCCATCTTCCCCCGATCTTGTCATCGGGGGAAGATGAAACACGCATTCCCATTTTCCCTCGTTCGGTGTCAGGCATGCGGGGGAAGATGGGAATGCAACTTCCCATCTTCCCCCGATTACAAATTCGGGGGAAGATGACACAAAAATTCCCATTTTCCCCCGTTCGGGGGGAGACATGCGGGGGAAGATGGGAATAAACCATTATAAGGTTATTATAACATAATAAGGTTATAATAATATGCATACTTTTGTTATCCTGCGTACTGCACAAACATTATGGAATTAAAGAAAATTACCATAGGGGTGCATAGGGTTCCCACCAAGAACTTAGGGTCCCAAGCCAACCTCACCTGCAAGTGGTGCACCCGCCGATCAACGGACGAGGCTCTGGCAAACAAAATGTCCCAATAAGCGGCAATAGGCTCGCCACCTATTACGTGGGATCAAAACACTGGCGAAAAGTGGGCGTTTAATATGCTTCTGCCTACCCCTTCGGGGAAACAGGCGTGAGTCTATGTATGTATGTATGTGAAAATTACCATTTTTGCGAACACAAAAGTTTTGGAACTTTACTTGCAATAGAAGTGGCTAGGAAACACTGAAACCGCTGCAGTATCCGTACAGCGGGTTTATTTTTATATTATTAGGTGCAGTTAGCCTTACAAATTGGTAGCACTCTTGTTTCCCCTCACCTTGCAAGATAAGTAAATGGGTAGGTACATTTAAAGTACCGCTACTTTACTTTAAATTGCATAAGTTGCATACCTTAACGTCGTTTTTGTATAACCAGGCAATTTGTTTGTATTGGAACGACTGCATTAAGTCGTCAAGGCCCTGTTCGGTAGGCAAGTGACCACTTTGCCCAGAGAGTAAACAATATACGATAAATAATAATTATCTTTATTGACCATAGAATTCATGGCTCGTTTAGAGCAATGCGAAGTATTGCTTAAGGGCCTCTATCAGTTTTGAAATATTAATATAATTTAATACTTCGCTGGGACTATTTGTAGCTTACGACTGGACGACTAGGTAAAGTTATGAAATAACTTTTCTTGTGTTTGCAACAATTTGGTCATCTGTTCAGCCTATTTTTTTTTTGTTTTACGAGGTGGAAAATCCCTTCGGATCTCCGACTCTTGGAGAAATGAGAGCCGGAGTATGTGGTGTTACCATTAAAAACCACCTCAAATTTCTCATGTACCCGTGTGTCGGAGGGTCGGGTGTCGCCGAAGCATTCGTCGCAACTCCCCAACGGGAATTGGCCCGCCAGATGGTCAGGCGGGCCCCGAACAAAACCCCCTTGGCGGCGGATGAAGGTGTTGGGCTCCGCCGCCAAAACACCCAGCGGCCGCAGAGGATAGGGAAGACGGCAACGCAACACCGCATCTCCTCTTCCTCTGCGGCCCCACCGCGACGCAACAATGGTGCGCCCCTATTTGGTCGCGGGAGATAGGGCGCGCGGCAACGCAACACCGACACGCCTCTCCTCCCGCGACCGCACCCGACTGCGAGGGACAGACAGAACTGTCCCCCGCACCCGCACCTTGTACGCATCCTGCGCAGGAGGGGCCTCCAAGCCCACGGAGCGTCCCCTCCCGGGATCGCGCTTAGCTTCACCGTGGGTGTACCTCAAACCCACGGTTACTGAGCCCCCCACCACGACAAGGTGGAGATCCCACGGGGGGGGGGGGGCTTCATCTGTTCAGCCTAGGCTAAATGTAAACTAATAATAGGTAGGCAGAGGTGTATTACACACCCACACTTCGACAGTTATGTTTCGGTCCCAATGTAATGGGGAAGTAAATAAATAAGAAAATAAATAAATAGTAAGAATAAATCAACTCCAAGAAGTATATGAACGTGTGATATATAAACACTGCCTCCGTGGTCCAGTGGATAGCGTATGCGACTGCTCATTGGAGGTCTTGGGTTCGAGTCCCGGGTCGTGTAAAAGTGTTAGTGGGGTTTTCCGAATTTTCAGTAGCAGCACGGAGTCTGGTGATGTGCCCGGTAATGGCAATAGGCTCGCCCCCTATTACGTGGGACCTAAAATTCATGGCGAAATGTGGGTGTAGTATTAAACCTCTGCCTACCCTTACAGGAATACAGGCGTGAGACTATAAAAAAATATATAAACAAAGCTGTTATAAAAATCATTGTGTATTTACTACAATCATTTCAACTTTGCTGTTTAAATTAAACTGTGTGGACGGGTAAGCTACAGTTTAAAAATAGGATATTTTTGGTAGATCTAAAAAATAATGCGGATAAAACCGCGTTGGTGACATTAAACAATTATGATAAAAAGTTTGCGTTTTTGATTAAGTTGCTGAGACCTTTAATAGGGCAAATGATGAGCAAATATCTATTAGCTCACCACCCGCCCGTAGGTATAGAGTTTGCGGACGCTGAAATAATAGGTAGGTATTCGGACGTCAGGGTGAAGCGCGGTTCGCTAAGTAGCACGTCGCGAGGTCGCCAAATCGCGCGTCGCGGTCGCACAGTCGCACCGACTCCTGCGGGACTCGTTACGCCGTCTGCGACCTTGGCATCTTGCACACGCACCTGTGCCACACATCCATTCACCGACACATACATGCGCGTACTGTGTTATAAAAGGAACAACTGTTGCCTGTCTGCTGCATTGACTTTACCCGCTTCCGGTTTAAGCGCCGATGATTATAAACTTTTTTGTTTGTTTTAGGTACTATAATACTATTAATTACAAAACCTACCTTCTACGGTAAAGACGCCCTAATTGAACATGATATTACCTAATATAAAGGCAATTGGCAATACCACCTCTAATGCAACTTAATTTGACTATTTAGGATGGGAGTAAGTTGTGACTGATTGTCCATCTTAAATGTACCTTATTTCATACATTTCAAGTGTACCTAATGTGTAATCTGCTTTAATACACAAATAAATTAATATTAGGTAGGTACTAATGTATTTAAGTTCTCTACCAGTATTCAATAAGAACATATTTAAATTAATTTTCAAATAAATGTTTCGGCTGGATAACCTATCCATCGTGCCGTCCGCGTAGGTAGTAAAACATTGTTCTGTCAAGCAGTACTAATTGCACTAAACTGAGTACATGTTCCCACAGCGGAACACGTCACAAACTTTCTCATACGTGCACTAACAACATTGAATAAACGCATCGCCTTTGTGTACCGTACGCAACCAAGCACAGCTTTTATTTGCATCAGACTATCGCGTATTAAACTTAAAACACTGCTAATTACTTATGTGGTGTAGGGCGCATCCATATATTACGGCACGCGGCATAAGAATATTGCTGTTTTAAAAGCTATGTCAAATCGGGATGAAAATACGGAGTGTGAAGTACAAGAAAAGTTTAAATATTTATCTAAAATATTTGTTAAGTATTAATATAACTTTTAATTTAAAAAGACTCCCATCCCGGATTAGGATATTCTTGCTCCGGCGGGGTAGCAGTAAAGTATGGTAGGTACCATTCGCGTGGGGCCACTACTACTAGGCGACGACGGACACCGCGTCGGCCTTAATGGGTAGGATCCGAACGCCTGTTAGTAGGGTAGAGTCACACACATTGCCTCTGCGTTACCAAAGAGGCAGAGGACGAGCCGTCATCTAGGTTTCCATCGTAAAAACAAAACATGAAAACAGTATAAATTCTACATAAGGTGTACCTACCATTACAACAATCGGTGGATTACTTCAGGTTATCAAGTTCACGCCACACACTAACAGTGTCAATACGACGACGAAACCACTACATCTTCAGCTATAGGTGCAGCGTTTTTCTAATTTATAGATAATAATTATGACTTTTAATTATTATGTATAAATTAGGAAAACGCTTCGATTTGTCGACGACGTTGTCCTCTTCTCGTCCTCGGCATTGGAGCACGAGCTGATGCTCTAAGACCATAGCTCTGCAAGTTTTCAAGTAGGATTTCAAATTAATCGATCAAAAACTCAGCTAATGATCAACAGCACGGAACGTAGACGGTAGAGGGGCAGATAATACACTATGTTGACGAGTATACTTACTTGGGCCATATCTAGTATCCTTCGATAACAGGCAATGCAAGGAAATTACACAAAGAATCCAATATCCCTCGAAGAGCTTCTGATCCATAAAGCAGATGTTGAAGGGAAACTTTCCGCTATCGCTAAAGCGGAAACTCATTGACCAGTGTATACTGTTAATCCTAACCTACGGTGCTCAAACATGGTTCCTGGCCGAGATTCAGAAGTCCAAGTTAAAGATTTGCCAAAGAGCCATAGAGCGTAGCATTTTGCGGGTGAAGAGGACCGACCACGTCCGTAACTCTATGCTGATAGATACAGCAGTGTTAAATAAAACAGTTCTTGTTTCAGACCTTCAGAAGCAATGATCAAAAAGAAACAACTGCTCTATACTGCAAGACAGAAGAGAAGAACAGTAGCACAGAGGTGCCAGACTTGCATCCTTCAGCGCTGTCAGTATCTGGAGCAAACCTAAACATACCCTCATAATATCCTTGTACTTCATAATTCAAGGCAAGGATTGTACTGCGCTCCCGACACCGTCCAACAGTGAAACTTGAAACGAAGTCACGACTACTCCCAAAAAGAGGCGATAATATGGCGTAATGCATGGAAGAGCCCGCATGTATAGTCTGTGTGCGTAAGGCTGTTTGTGGCTCCCCCGGGGCGCGTAACGTTGATACGAACGACCTCGTCTGCACCTGTTGCGTACGTACCGCACACACACACACTCACACAACCCCGCGCGATCGTTCAAATTCAATGTTACATATAACTTCATGTTTTCATGTCTGATAATGTATGTTGATACGTTAAAGTGGCTTGTGCGGTAGATCGTGGGATCATAGTCAGTCATCCATTGCATTACCGTTATCCACTCCGTTAATAAACATTTGCCTTATCTATCCTATCCTATAATAGTTTACTTCTCAAAGTAAACTATTATCAACAAGTGTATCTACTTATGTGCTCATTACGCACTTTATCGAGTTTTGTCACTGCCGCTGCCCATCGTAGCATCTTCATCTCTGCTGTATGCAGTTTTTGTTCATGCTGTTTCTTGACTGGCCAGCATTCGGCACCATAAAGCATGGCAGGTCTTACTGCAGTTTTGTAAGCCTTACCCTTAAGTCGTACTGGCATTCGGTTGTCACAGAGTACTCCCGTTACAGTTCTCCATCTCTCAGCCAAGCTGCGTTGATTCTGTGGGTTACATCTGTGTCTATATCTCCGTCTGCAGTTAGTGATGATCCAAGGTACTTAAATTGATCGACTTTACGTTACGTAACAGATGTCTGTGTTGAATGAAGATTTGTCGCTAAAGCCGCACTTCAGGTACTCAGTCTTGCTTCGACTTATGCGTAGGCCATTGCTCTCGAGTGCTTGTTTCCATTGCTGAAGGCTGGTATTTAATTTATTTGAGCATTTGTCAACGAGAACAATATCATCAGCATATAGCATCCATCGTCCATGGAAGAGGGGCCTGGATGTCTCTTGTTAGATAGTCCATGGATAGGTTGAATAAGGACTAAGTGCGGATCCTTGGTGAAATCCGACCTTTACTTCGAATGGTTCACTTACTCCAGCCAAGCTTCTTACCTGGGTGCTGATGCGATCATACATATCGCGCACTATGGCCACATAGTGTTCTGGAATTAGTTGTGCCCTCATCGCTTGCCACACTAAATTCCGGGGAATTCTGTCGAAGGCTTTTTCGAGGTCTATAAACACTAGATGTAGGTCTTTCCTATTGGTCCGATGTTTTTCCATGAGGATTTTAACGGTTTGGATAGCATCTGTAGTGGATTTTCCTGGCATAAATCAACATTGGATCCCATCAAGTGACATACTTTGATCATATCACTACATAGTATAAAACAAAGTGTCTTCTGTCTGTCTGTCCCTGTGCTTTAATCTTAAAAACTACGCAACGGATTTTAATGCGGTTTTTTTATTATATAGAATGATTAACGCAGGCGAAGCCGCTGGCGACGTCTAGTTCTATAATATACTACTAGCACTGTAAGTACTTTAGGACGCGGTTAGACTAGTCCTCCGAACCCGTATCACAATACACTAGTGAACTGTGTCTCTGTCGTCTAGAAGTGGCCAAAACACAAAAAGAACAATAAGTTTCGTATATATTTACCGCTTGCCATAACGCAATCAAAATAAGTATTGATAATTGGTAGATATGTTAGTAAATATATTCAAGGTCTATGATATGCAAAGTGCACTGGCGGATACTTGAAATAAGCAGGAAAAATATTAAAATAAGTAACACATTTGTACCTACTGCAACGCCACTACGTCTGAAGAGTGTCTACGCTCACTTATACCTACTTATTAGTCATACTCATATATTATTTTTTACCTGTTTTCTATAAATGTAATTCTTAACACGTGTTACTCTGTTTTTAGAATAGGTATGTTAAACAAGTAAATACACTGCACTTATTTACGATATCGAGACGTCTGCTCTGGAGTATCTCATTTGCGCTTTATAGCAATCAGTGATCTATTCACTGATCGGCCACGATTTGTTTGAAATTCAGCATTAAGATAGCACATTCGAAACGATAACTCTACAAAGTACTTAGCTAATATAAACAGTCCAATCTCACATTTGCGTATCTATCGGCGCGGAAAACAAATTCTAGACCAGAGTAAACATGCAGGTCGCGAACGACTGTTTAGTGTTTTTATCGACTAAATTCAGTTCTGTTTAGACTAACTAGCCTATTTCTGAGACTATAAAACATTGTGTAACATTACCTAATATTGATTGCGTCTAGGTTTTCTAGAAAACAACATGATGTGTCATAGCAAAAATAAAGCCCGCTTGTTTACTTCGTCTAGACATTTTTTTATACATAGTTTTTTCTTTTAACGTATATTAATACAGTACAAAAACACTTGAAGTTTTATTTTTATACTTGTTAAAGCAACATTCAAGTGATGAGTAAATAATTCGTTGTTTAATATTCAGTTTATGTGCCAATAAAGATTAAAGTTTGAGTTTAGTATGTGATTATGTTAATGCTTAGTAGTGCGTGCGATTATGAAGCAAACATGATGATCTCGGTATCTCCGTAATGACTTGACGACGGCGAACTTAAAAGACTGGGGCACAATGATTGTTTACACAGGTAGGTACCTACATTAAAGGTACGAAAATAACCAGAGTTTGCAGATTTTGTGTGGCTACGTGTTTGTTTGATATTGAACCTGCGAAATTCCGGTACTTATCATAATGGTTACAAGAATTATTATGATAAAAGTTAGGGTCAATAAAAGTATTACCTAGAGAACAACTAAAAACACATTCTGAATGAACAGAGATGCAGACACATGCTATTACTTTGCTATAATACCCAACTTCGAATTAAATTTCTTACTGAGCCGGCAAACGTTGAGCCGGCAAACGTTGAACAGCTGTATAAAAAATCGTCATATATTAGAAAACAGATCTGGATTGAGCCCTTTTGTGGCAAAACCTACGACATATGCCCAGATTTACCAAATACCTATAGGTATACACAAAAATATATAAAAGCGGTCAAGACGTTTCGTATCATTTCGATAACAAATACTGTTACATGGGATCTTTATATTTAGGTTCGCAACACCATTATTTTTTAAAGGTGCTGTTTACTCTGTAAGTATATTATTGTTTATTGTGCCTTTTCCGGTAACAGGTCCAGTTGTCGCCTAGCCATAAATACCGCCGCCGCCGCTTGTTTACATATTCAGACGAGAACAAAAAGTTGTGACCCACATTCCGCTAATTAATTCGAGTCTGGTTGTCCTTCATATGCCTCGCTACAATGTAAGTAGGCAGCTGGTAGCCGACACGACACAGGAAGAACATATGCGTAAAAACGTACCAAAAGAAAGACAAAATCAGTTCAAGACGAGATAGAGACTTTATTGACAAACTAGCATTTGCCATACCTGTATTTTCTTTATTTTATTTTGGCTTTGCAATATTACCTCTCGAAGGTCGTACCTATAGATATTTAAGGGGATTTACCTCGTCCAAGATGTAACTTTGAAGAGGCCAAATTTTCAAGTTCTACTGAATGCACACGGTTATTCATTGATATATTTGCAGTTATCATTTTGGACTCTCATGTTTAATAGAGCCTTACTGCAGGAAGTCAATCTGTATCTACGGTAATATATGAAACTTGCAAAATATTGTAAACCAGAAAAAATTTTGAAGCTGGAGAAAAGTAACCAAATATTTTTTTTTGCGTGATGCCTGCACGTTGGTAAAGATGACAATTTTTTTTTTGTGGTAGCAGGATACCTTCAGTTAATTTAAATTATTGTTTCTCTCTTTCACTTATAGACACAGGTTTTAAAAGTTTTAAGAATATTTGAAAGGTCAGGTACTTATCAGGGATTTTGTTTCTTAACTACCAGAACTGAAGCTGTTGATAAGCAAAATAACAAGAATGTAAATTTAAGAATACAACAATATATCGTAGCCTCTGAACCATTACCAAAACAATCGTCAGCTCAAATACTAACTACCCTATACAATTCTATCACATAATGGGATAAAAGTGACCTTTACAAGAAGCCGTTATTACCTACATACATTTAACATTTAAAGATAAGAGCACACACAGATTTCCCGATCAATTAATGTAGGTACACAAACAATACAAGATGAAATTTCGCTAACGGTCGTCCGGTGCGGTGAGGGAGGGCGAGAGGGGCCGAGAGAGGCACGGGAGGGGGCGAGTGCGGTGAGGGGTGGCACAGGAAACGTGGCAGACGGCGCACCCGCCGGCGGCGCATAACTAATGCGACACAGGCGCCACCTGCTAGGTCACCCTGACCTCGCCGTGTCACGTGGAAAAGCGCGGCTTTGTTGGGAAAGTCTAGGAGATGTATCTCGGAGTCTGCGCGAAACTTATGAAGGCATTTCTGTACAGAACGTTATATTAATAATTATTGTAGGGAATATGAATTGTTTAAGGGATATATCATAGTGGATCTCCCCTGACAGGCTCCTGGTATCTAGCAACATACTGCTCTACCGAGGTTGAGCAGTTGTGGGTAGATAGATCCACAGATCTGATATTCTTTACTCAAAGGATAGATCTCACGGTGCGGACCACAGAAATTGCTCTAGCCTTTTTTTTGTGGCGCGCTCCACTGACTTTTCGAAGTACATATTCAGTAAAATTGTTAATTGTCGCTCGGATCGTGCCTTGTAGAGCAAGCCTGGGCGTTGGTCCAGACCATCATAAAGATCTCTGACAGACGATATTACGAGTCAATAAAGGGACTCCTTATGTCAACTATCAAATATCTTTATGGAAATGTTGGAATGCTGGTACATAATTATATCTACGAAATATCGTTATTCCCATGGATTGCGGCGGTCAGAAGACAGTCGCTCTGTGGATAAGCTGATATTGTGTAATTTTGGATGTAACTGGGAAAGCGTTACGTCTGATGATGATGATGAAATATGAATTGATGTAAATTGAAGCGAGTTGATACTGGGTGTTACCTACTATGATAGCACTGATGTCTTGGTGTATCCAGTGTAGGTTAAAATAAGTTTGTATCCCCCATACGCACAGGCCAAAAATATTGGCCTTCACTCTGCGTGCTGAATAAAATTCATGTAGGTATGTACCTAGTATGTTTGAAAAAGTTAATATTCCGCAAGTTAAGTATAATTTAATCCTACTTTCAGGGTTAGCAATTTCTTATGTTTTTAACGAATTACTGAATCATAGCAAAGCCAGTGATAAAATACTACCTACCTATCTAAAATTTGAATATTTTTGACGTTGATTCACTGGTAATAAATATAGAGACTGAAAATTTAGTTAGATTTGGGCTGGAGGTAAACTATGTTAATTTGTGCATATTACATTAACATGTGAGTTGAGGAATGGAAGAACTGACAGAGCGCTCAGTCAAGATGATCTTTTGTAGAAAGCGTCCTTGGCCATATGGTTATTGATTAAGAATCAGTTGCCTACTGACAGTTAAAAAGAGTGGCCACGAGTTTTATTGCCCGTTCTTTCTTGTGGTTCTACCTATTGCATTGCGAACGTGGCAGTAAATGTAAATGTAGGATCATCTATTTATTAACTTTAATTTTTGACGTTCATAAGCGTCACTTTGTGGCCTAAATGAATAAATGATTTTGACTTTGATTTCATACCAATACTACTAGAAGATGAGGAGAGAATGAGGGACGTTCTCTACTACTTAATTATTATATTGTCCAAAATAAATTTGAAAAATATTGACAAGTTGTAAATATCAATCTACATAGGTAGGTACCTATTAGTTATCTGTACTGTGAGTTGTTACTTGTTCTGCTGATACATAGATTTACATAAGTCGAACTACCTACAGTAATAAAACGGATTGCCCAGTAACTGCGGGCCATGTCACGGTGTGTTACTCTGTAGCATTTTGATTCTGTTTTATTGTGAAACGGAACTTAATTCTGCAGCAATTGGTATTCCACGGACATTGGCAATTTCACGCTAACTGTATGATATTCGTAAAATTCCGACCCCGATCCAAGACGATGACGTAATTGTGAATGTTTTTTATAAGTATATTCTGATGTCCGAGACGTATAAAATTTTTGCCGGTCATTTAGTGACTAACACAAAAATCCTTCTGCGAAATCATTTGTCTCAAGAGTTGCTTCTTTCGATAGGCGCTTTACGCTTACCAAAGAAACGATAATTAAATAAATGTAGGATGTGTTGAATCCGGCTCCGGTTGATATAAACCTCGTTGTTTACGATCAGACCAATGGGGTGATGTTGCCTCGATCCAGACTCCATTTACAGGTGGATGACCCATTATTTTAATTAAAATCCAATCAGTTATTTAAAGAAATAATCGTCGCTGAATGCCGGGCGCTCTGAGTGAATTAGTTTCGTTTGCGAATTTTGTAAAGTGGACTGAAATAACGTAGCTAAAATAATTTTATTACGCCCCGAGTGGCCCCGACCTACAACCTGCCGTAGGTAATATAAATAGGAAGAATTTAAAGTAGTCTATATGTATGTGGCGCTATTAAAAAATCGATTTTATTGCGGTGTATGCGGCTGGTAGTCGCGTGTTCACATGCCACATTGAGAGCCGGCGAGTGCTGCGGCGTTTCTGCGCTATAATCAGTGCTATGAAAGTGCACGCCGGCCGCGCCCGGTGTCGCTACTGCACCCTGCACACGCGAACTGACTGATACTAAACAATTATTGCGCAGCCCTGACTCTGCCCTTCTGAGGGCCAAAGATCAACCGCAGCGCAAATATGTAGATATGCAATACTGGATAAGAGGGGATTATAATTGCAACTCAGATAAATGTGACATATCCCTACATTCGAGACTCTATATTCAGTTAAACAGTGGCATTACTGCGATCATAGCTATACTAATACAATAAAATTATGAATTTATTTGAATGGGTTGATCTCGGGAGCAAGTAATCGAATTTAAAAGCTTCTTTAGTAGTTGATAGTGCAATTATTACGGAAAGTTATAGACCTACGATGAAAATATCTAGCAACGATTTTCAGGTCCCGGGCAAAATGAAATAACACTAGCGAACAGGTTCAGCGGGTTAAACGCGTGGTAAAGTAGCGTAAGTATAAAGGTATAATAATATAAGTAGTGTTTAGAGACCTATACATACAATTAGCATAAAATCAAAAGCCCTGAACCCTTTACCTATGTCTTAGCAGACTCCATCTCCTTGTGGAGACGGATAAAGAATATAAAATGTCACTACCTCTTTCATTCCATGGGTGTACTAAGTGACAACTAAGGAAAAAATACCAACCAAATAGGTAATACTTTTGGAAAGAGATGGAAACTCAACAACGGATCCTATACCAACCCGTTTGGTCAGCATGGCATAGATAGGTAGGCCAAATCACAATTCACAATGCTTTCATATTGTAACGCCAATTTATTAGGAGACACCTTTGTCCAGCAGTTCACCGCGAAAAGCATATGAAGATGAGAGCATTCATCCTATCAGCCGATAGACGTTCAATGCTGGACATAGGCCTACCCCAAGGCTCTCCACATGTACCGATCCTGAGCCACCCGCATCTGCTGCCCGCGATCCCAACAAGATCGTCAGTCCACCTTGCGGGAGGCCTACCTCTGATGAGAGCATTAAATTTTCATATTATTGTGCTTCGTATTTGCGACAGACAGCACTCCGACAGCCTTTAATACTAAGAATTTCAACAAGCATGTCAATTTTAGCTCTACAACCTTAAGTCAGGTTAAGCTAATAACTACGTAACTGAAAACCTTTCTGTAAAAATATATTCTTCACCAATAATAATTCAAGCTACCCATACCTCGTTCTAACGCTGATAACGAATGCTCAGCAGTCAACGTGGTACAAAAAAGACATATATCGTTCAATAGAAAACATGTGCGCAAAAATAGAACAAGAAGCATTGCCGCTTACAATGTCTCGACTTGTGAATGGAGGGTCCACGTGGACATGGCGTATGTAAGTACGCGTAGGCATACATGTTCACTGTGTATACCTATATACCATGTATACCCTGGTAGCGGCCATATCCAGCTGAGCCGAGTGACGGCTGATTTCCCACGTCACGCCAATCAAGTCTTGCCTATTAAGTCAGCTATTACGAGGGTCAAACTGAAAGTTCTTAGAAAATCAAAAACTGATTACATTAGCCAGTTATTAGTTTTATTATATCTTTTTAAAATATTGTCCATTGACGTCAATACACCGCTGCATGCGATGGAACCACTGGGAAAAGCACTTTGCCCACTCGTCCTTAGGGGTCTCTTCAATGGCATCGCGATACGCAGCCACCGCTTCTTCAGCATTCATAAACCGCTTTCCTTTAAGTTTTTCTTTAATTTTTGGAAATAAATAAAAATCACAAGGCGCGAGGTCGGGGCTATACGGCGGGTGACCCAGTAATTCAACGTTTGATGTCGCCAAATAGTCGATCGTTCGCTTGGCGGTGTGCGACGAGGCGTTGTCGTGGTGAAGGAGGATCCTACTGCGAGGTCGTTTCTCTCGAACTTTTTCCAAGACAAGTGGCAAACAATTGGTAGTGTACCATTCTGCAGAAACTGTTTTTTGATCCTCTAACACAATTGTTGCGAAATGACCTATCCTTCCAAAGAACGAGGCCACCATTTTTTTTCCCGCACTTCGATCTCTCTTCACTTTAGTTGGCAACTCCTCGAAAGGAAACACCCACTGAGCAGATTGTCTTTTGGTTTCAGGATCATAACAGTAAATCCAGCTTTCGTCACCTGTTAGTATGTCGAACACAGCATTTGAGTCACCTCCGTTAAATCTTTCAATCATTTTACGGCACCAATCCACACGATGGAGTTTTTGAGCCTTAGTCAAATTATGAGGTATCCACCGGGCGCAAAGCTTCCTGACCGCTAAATGTTCGTGGAGGATTTTGTGCACTTGACTCATACCGATGCCTAAGCTTGTCCAAATCTGCTGATAGGTCACTCTTTTGTCAGTCTCTATCATACGCCGCACAACACAGATGTTATTTTCAGTCGTCGCCGTAGAAGGCCGTCCCTCACGTACATCATCAGTGAGATTAGTGCGACCACGTTTAAACTCATTAAACCAGTTGTAAACAGTCGCACGAGATGGGGCTTCATCGTGAAAGGCCAATCGTAGTCTATCATAACTTTCTTGTTGACTTAAATGACATCGAAAGTCATAAAAAATCATTGCACGAAAATTTTCTCGTGTTAAATTCATGTTGACGTGACACAGACAATTTTCAATTTGCCGCCAAATCGTAAAACAAATGACAAATGAATGAAATATATACTCAGTAATATTGGCAAAGAGTTCTATTTTCAAATTTTAGAATATTTTTTTTATTATATTGTTTATAAGTGGCCAGTTCTAAGAACTTTCAGTTTGACCCTCGTACACTAAAGAATTGTCGGCTACCACGAGACTTGTGCGCTAAAAATAGTGAAAACCGTTTCAAAGAAAACGTATTTAATATCTCCTAGTCCAGCGGAAGAAAACTTTGTTTAATTGTGGCGATTTGTTGCGTTTTATCACTTTATACTCACCTGAGATGGTATGTGAGTTTTTTTTAATAAAGAGGAGCGTAAAACGATTAAGTAAGAAAGGTAATTAGTAGCGAACTTTGAAAGGTACCTGGCTCTCGTAATATTTAGGAATTTCCTAAAATTTAAACATGTTCCTAACGAAGTATATATATACCTTTTCAAAGTCGCTAGGTAGCCTTTATGTCGGAAACCACGATACGACGTTGTGGTTGTTACGAAGATCTTAGACAGTCGTTAAGAGTCAGTACCTACCCTCAAATAAAAAGATGAATCAATAACCAGTACCACAAAGTGACTCAATCCTATTTCTTATTGCCATAACATCAAAATGTCAGCGAGCGTTTCAATAAACAATAATAAGTATTTTTTTTTCCAGGTAAGTCTAGTCACAAACAGCCTATTAAATATAAAAAAAACACCTGTTTAATATACTTCTCCATATAAACAGTAATTACGGTGTTAAGCGCTTGTGTTCGATGAAATATCACCATCTCAGAACGTGACAGAACCCCCCCGTGGGATCTCCACCTTGTCGTGGTGGGGGGGCTCAGTAACCGTGGATTGGTCACCCGCGGTGAAGCTAAGAGGGATCCAGGAGGGGACGCTCCGCGTGGGCTTGGAGGGGCCTGCGCGGGATGCGTCCAACGGTGCGGGTGCAGGGGACAGTTCTGTCTGTCCCTCGCAGTCGGATGCGGTCGCGGGAGGAGAGGCGTGTCGGTGTTGCGTTGCCGCGCGCCCTATCTCCCGCGACCAAATAGGGGCGCACCATTCGATGCGTCGCGGTGGGGCCGCAGAGGAAGAGGAGATGCGGTGTTGCGTTGCCGTCCTCCCTATCCTCTGCGGTCGCTGGGCGTTTTGGCGGCGGAGTCCGTCACCTTAATCCGTCGCCAAGGGGGTTTTGTTCGGGGCCCGCCTGATCATCTGGCGGGCCAATACCCGTCGGAGGGTGGCGACGAGTGCTTAGGTGATGCCCCACCCTCCGACACACGGGTACATGGCGGTAGTCGAGGTGGTTTTTAGTGGAAACACCACATACTCCGGCTCTTATTTCCCCCAAGAGTCGGAGATCCGAAGGGATTTTCCACCTCGTAAAACAAAAAAAAAAAAAAAAAAAAAGAACGTGACAGAAAAAAACACCTCGAGAAATAAAATAAGTTTTTTCCTAGTATCGTTGCATCAATTTTACATTTTCTCACAGTCCCGTAATTATTATCTAGAACATATTACGGCAATGTAAGCGGCAATTTTAATGAAATCATTGTTTAGGGTTCTTGATAGTGCTATTAAATAATACGCCGTTTGAAGTGAACTGTACCAATCAGTTTTAATGGCCGCTGCATTAGATATTCGAGATTCGTAATTTTAACGATGCACTTTAAATATTCACACATTTATTTTACAGCCGAAGAAACACTCGTAATCTGGAGTATTTTTCAAAAGTTCACGCATAATAAGAATGTCAGTATTTTAATTAGTTTTAATGGTAGGAATTTTAATTAATTATATTCACGCCTTATTAAAATTGTTGCGATAACTGTAGTGTCTGGAAACTGCATATTTCCACTTACCTACTGATGTACCTATGCAGTTGCTGCGAACAGGGGATAGATATTTTATTTTCACTTGTAATAAGCGCCTCCAGCGCTTTTTATTTTATTATTTGATAAGCCAGCACACCGGATATAATCCTTGTCCGGTGGAAAATATATGATAGATATTAAAATAAGCGATGTACAGGTCTCGTTAGTATGCTCGGGCTGAAATTGACGAGAGTTATGAGAATGTTTGTCATGTCGGTCGACTGTGCAGCAGCGTCGATGTATAAAAAAGATCGTCTATGCAAGGAGAAGTCAGGCAACAAAAATTACTCGCGCACATTAAAAGAAAACACAGTTGCCTCAACATACGAATATTAAGACATTATCGTAGTTATGACAACTATTATAATATAGTATACGGGACCCAGCAATAAAATCAGAGTGAACATTCAGCTTTTTTATTGACAGCAAAATTACAGAGCGGTGAGTTGACAGGACGCAGCGTGCACGCGGCGCCCCGCACTTCTAGGAAACCCAGTGGAAACGCGCGTATGTCATTTGCTCACTCCTCGGAAACTTAGATTAATTGTTACCTTTCAGTACTTACCCGACACACTTTAATGCGATGTTTCCTCAATCCAGTCGAGAAATAAACGCAGTTTCTATTTCTTCATGTCTGATGTGATGTACAAATGACACGCTTGTGCAGTCCGGATAGGCGTGTAAGCAATAAGTAAAATACAGCTTGTGAACTAGTTCACACTCTGTGTATTTATATAATTGGCCGTTTCCTTTACAAGTTAGGAACGACATTTTAAATAGTACTTGTAATTGTATCTGTAGCAGATAAGTAAGGAGCTGCACACTCGTTTGAAATTAATCGTAGCTGGTTAGCCTTATATGATGTGTCCAATCATAATTATGTACCTATTTCGTGGATACATAACATTGTCAGAAAATATGTTGATTAAAATAGCAGACAAAAATAGATTATTATTATCATAATAAAACATATCTGTTGTTTTGCTGTGATAATATTATATTGACCTTCCTTCACGGACATTCTCGCTGGGTACGTTTATTCTCTATTTTTGATTGATTTACTTATTTTTAAATTACTGTGGTGGCAAACGAACATCTTTATTTATCCGGTAAATCAAGTATATACTGTATGCTGATTATTGAAACGAGTCGTCCTTAATTGCCCTAACTAACGTATTGCTCTCAAAGGTCTAAGATGCTGGTCTCGCAATGATAAACAGTACTTGTGGAAGTACAGAGCCTTCTTAAGGAAACATATTTTTGTTTCCAATCTTGTGCTTCTGTCATACCTACCATAAGTCCCAACTTCGAAAGATACGGATTATGATTAACTTGGAGATACTAAGAGAGTTACCTATAAGTTGAAAAGTTAAGGTTCAAAACTTGTGTGATCCAGAAACAATTATTTGCGTAGGTGTTCGAACGGTCCCGCGAAGTGAGTAACTTTGATGTTATTAATTACTTACCCCATTCATAGTATCGCGTAGGCGATTACTTATACGTACATTTCTTCATTTTATTGTTTTTTTCTACTTTTTAGAGTGAGCTGCGGTTATCGTAGAAGAAGATACTTCACATTCATAAAATGGAATGACACTATCCATCAAGAATCCAGGAGATACCATTCTTTCACGGCTATCGAAATAAATACGTTATCATCTTGTGGTCACTTTGGGCACTGGAAAATGTATCTTTTCACATTCAGCCAACAGTGGAAGAGTGAAGGCAATACTATTCAACAGTCCTATGTAATCGTTATGTAACCATCAGACTCTATGGTGTCAATCAGGTACGACACCTGACGGAGTTTCAAAAAATTGTTTCGCACATGTAACCGACGTATTTTTCAATATCATCATCAGCCCCTTACAGTCCACTGCTGGACTAGGCCTCTCCTTTGAAAGGAGGAATTGGTCTACTATACCACGCTGGCCAAACGGGTTGGTGTAGGGTTTGTATCAAGTTTTCCTTCTCTTACAGTGCTGTTCTCTGCATAGTATGGTCCCTCTGTCTGCTCTTAGGACACCCATGAGATGATATGGGATGGTGACATTGCCTATTCTTAATCTTTCACCACACGGACAATATGCCTCCACACATTCAAACATCAATTAAAAAGGTGACAGCAATACTTTCATGCTCCTCCACGTTGTCTGAAAGTTAGTTTTGGTAATCGCTTAACATCAGCACCGCATTTGACTGCCACCTTAGATAGTGTGTGTCTGTGAGTTTATGGGACATAAACTTATAACAACTATCGAAACGAGTCCATTAAATCGGTATACGACAAATAAAAGTCAGTTTAATTTGATAACTTATCTTTATATCATATTATTACAATAAATAGAATCAAGTAATATTGACACAAATACTTCTGCTAATAACTAGAGTGGTACCGAACCTGACTATACAATTTACATGATATTTACAAATTTAAGATCGGTGTGCTCATAAAATGTAGAATTGGTCAGTAAAGTTGAAATAATTATTAACTTGATTGGGCTGTACATTTAGCCGTAGACTGGTAATTGGACGCTAGTCCACTTAAATCTGTCATTGTCATATTCCAGCCGATATTTCGTAAAATATTTAAAATTTAAATTGTTGTACAGACGTTTGCCTAAAGCTGGAGAGCTTGTATGGGGTGAGTTTATTCTAAGCGAATTTGGAATAAATAATAAAATCATCAATTAATATAAAATCACTTGGCCTGATTGACATATCATAGCAGAACCAGAAGCTTGCTGAGTAAAAAACATGAAATTTGGGCTGCGGGATCCTTTTATAACGTAGGTACCCATTAAGGCAATATTTATTAATATTCTGCCCTAAAAGGGTAGATATGGGTTGACAGTTAAACGTGGGCAAAACTGCGGGCAGGTCGTAGTTATTAGTGTACTCTTTCATGATCCAAACTAAGGACAGCTTTACAGCGAATGAGCTTAATCACCAATCTAAGGTTTTCAGACACCTCAGACCATTTTTCAGAGGACGCCAGTGTAAGTAACCGATTTTTTTAACGTGAACTAGAATTAACACGTAACCAGAGCAATTTCTGAATACATTATGATGATACACGAGGCAATTATTGCACGGCAAGTTTCATGCCATTTCTGTTTTGCTCCTTTGGCAAGATAAAGACACCATGTCAGGTGTGTCTAGCCTTGTTGTTCCATCTTCTAAAAAATATCCTTATGCTTTACGTATGTTATATTTTGTTTCCAGAAAGTTTTAAACGTGAGCTGTCTGACTGAATTATAATGGTAAATGGTAAGTACAGGTACTGTTACAGCTTTTTGCACAATCCGATGGATATTGGATAAAAGAAAAATTAGATGTGAAAATATAGCAGAAAGAAAAACATTACTGGATAGAGATACTAGTCTGACTAAATGTTACTACATTTCATGTAATAATTTACTGGTAACTGTAGATCTTCTCATTAGGTGATGATGGTCTTTCATTACTGCCGAAATGCATTTAATACATCATATTTATTACAGTCGAAATGCATCATACATCAATTTCCAGTTATATATTAACTTCTTAACTCCAACAACTTTCACAGTCTTATTCTATTCAGAATCTTCATCGAAGGTGTTCTGGAAGGCTTTCGCCGGTGGTTGCAGCATCTTGGTCCTACTGGCGAGCCTCATGGTGGCCTGACCGATCTGATTGGCTCGCCTGAACACAGTGGTGGCTGCCACCGTGGGATGTGCGCCTAGCCCCGCGGTACCGGCGTTCGCGACTAGAGGCACCTGCAACAACGAAACAAAAATTATTAGACATGACTTGGTTGATCATTATGACAATGGGATCAAACGCTTCTGGCTGATTTTACAGAGATTGCCTTGATAAGTCTTTGAGCTTCTTGAACCAATGTTATAGAGCCTTGGGCTTAGAGTGGAAGATATTTTATTTTTAAATCTAAATGTCGGCCGACTTCCCATCAAATCATCAGGTCATCGGTTCAAAACCCGCGGCTGTCATTTAGTAAAATGCAACTTGTCCTCTGATGACAAATGCAAGCCCAAATGTAAACTATAATGTATTCGAGGTTTATGTTTAAAAACCGGTTCTAAGCAGGATTACTCAAACTTACTTATAGCTTATAACGTCGAGCAACCCCGATGTAGATCGGCAGACTTTCTATGAAAAATATTATCATAAGTTTCGACTAGGTACTTTCGAAATGCATGATTAACAACTATCGACACAGGACTTCCCGTGTCGATAACGAAGAAAATATATGGGTGAAACCGCGAGAAAAACATGAGCTAACTGTACAAAAGTTACGGTCTGGTGAATTAATCCTTTAAATACCTGTTTTGCTCATACAGTGTGACCGCTAGACGAACTTCTCCCTTCAATTATTATTATATAAATTAATCCGCACAATATTACACACAAGTGTGTATGCTAAGGGCCGTAAGCCGGATCAGTTCAGTCTGCGGACTACAGGATACCTGAACCAGTTATGTTGGCACAGATAAACATATTAATTTATTTGGCCCATAATAAAAGAGATTATTATATCGGACCTAATCAAATATTGAAAATTAGTGAATATATTGTATCATCGAAGATAAGCAGACGTGTCATTGATATACTTATTTTAAAAGATGTACTTATTAGTCCGATGACTAATAAGTACATCTTTGACCTTATGATTCCGTGTGGTGAGTGGAACTGACTGTGGATTAAGAATACGGAATGTCACCACCCCATATCATCACATGGGTGTTGTAAGAGCCGACAGAGGGAGCATATTATGCAGAGAACAGAGAGAGAAGGAAAACTTGATACAAATCCTATACCAACCCGTTTGGCCAGCGTGGTATAGTAGGCTAATTCCTCCTTTCAAAGAAGAGGCCTGTCCAGCAGTAGACTGTTAAAGGCTGATGATGATGATGACTTATTAGTCTTCAGTTACATAAACTTTCACTAGGCAAAACAGGGAATGGTAGTAATGACCCTTGAAGCAACGTGCAAAGGGGAACTAAGCGCCGAAATTCCTCCAACATTTCAGATTTGGAGATCGAAGCAAAGATCGTAGTCACAAAATTCATAATGAAGTATTAAATCCAATATCAGCACAGTCACGTATTAGCTTATCAAATTTAAATGAGTCAATGTTTGAATTGTATGTGATTTCAATGTCAAACTGTCTTTAGGAATTTACTGTGTAAGCTACACTGCCTATAGGTATGTATAGTACATGGTACTTTACTCAATTGAAAATTTCATTCGATTGCCACCGCGTATCTACTTCATGGCTAACAAAAAGACCAAAAACAGATTTTAAGCGAATTTACCAGTAACGTTATCTTTGAATGTCATATAAAGTTAAAGAAAAGATAACGTTTTGACTTAGGCGGCACATACGTACCTTTTATACATTAATATTTCTTTCATTTTTAAATAATTCCCACGCCAGCATGCATATTATATCGTAAGATGTTTAAGATTATTCGCAAACAAGAATTTATTTTGGGCACCGAATTCACTGTATTTGGCAAACGTACAATTAAGCCATCTATCACATCTGCAGCTTCAGACATATTTTTATATAAACTCCTACATTATGAGTCCAAAATGGAGCGGCTTTTACAAAAAATAATAAGATCGCCAATATTCAGAACTTTGTTTACAGATTGCAATCAAAACTTTATCTTGTATGACCATAGAATCTACTTTTCACGAATTGAATAGATTGCGTGATGCGTACGTACAACCACTACACTTATCTAAACGCTTCCATTATCTCATAACATTTTAACGCCATATAAAATTAAACAAGAGATAGCGGCGTACCACAAGGCAGTTAATGTTCCCTTTATAAGTAAACCCATTACGTATTTTGAGTATTTAATGTGACCGTGCGAGGGACCAGTGTTGATTCTTTGTTCAGTAACATACAATCTAAGGCTGTGTGTATGCATGGATGAACTAAACCAGGCGGATATGAACATTCGATATTTCACAAATATTGAGTATCCTTCATAGAATAATGATAATGTTTTTATAACTCCTGCAATATACTTCTGATTGAATTCGTTTCAATTACCTTAAATTAGTTCGAAAAAGACCAGGTCAGTATATTCGTAGGTACTAAATCCCTATAATTTTTTTTTTTTCCCTCTCTTTTCTTGCAATCTATCATCTGGGATATTCAGCAATTGGTCTGTATGTGAAAATACGGCGTGAACGGGCATCATCCATTGATGATGCCGACAATTTCTACTCTATCATTTTACTGGATGAGGTCTTGAGGAATTCTTTTCTTTAGTCTTCTAATGGCTGTATTTGGATTCATTAGATTGATTGCCAGTGCGTTTGGGTGATTTGTTAATCGTTCCCTGTATGATTTTGTTCTAGCTATTATTTCCTCTTTTACGGTGTTCATACGCAGGTCATTGTGAAGCCTGTCATTTGTGATGTACCAAGGTGCATTCGTGATAATTCTTAGTATCTTCGACTGAAATCGTTGCAGTATTGCAATATTTGACTTTGCAGCTATCCCCCACAGCTGTAATCCATAAGTCCATATGGGTTTTATAATACATTTATAAAGTAGCAGCTTGTTCTGGAGAGAGAGTTGTGATTTTTTATTGAATAGCCAGTACATACTCCGCAATTTCTGACTCATAGCACAGCGCTTTGATAGAATATGCTTAGTCCAAGTTAAGCGTCTATCAAGGTGGATCCCTAAGTATTTAGTAGTTTCGGCTTGAGGTAGTTGGACTCCGTTTAATGTCACAGGTGGGCATGTTTCTCTTCTAGTAGTGAAAGTTACTTGGACTGATTTTGTTTCATTTGCCTTTATTCTCCAGTCTCGGAGCCATTGAGAGATTTGGTCGAGGCTATTTTGAAGTTTTTGTGTTGCGAGCTGAGGTGAAGATTCTGCGGAAACTATTGCTGTATCATCAGCAAAGGTGCCTGTAACGACTCCATCTGTTGTGGGAAGATCTGCTGTGTATAGTAGGTATAATATGGGACCCATCACACTGCCCTGGGGCACTCCCGCTTCAATTTTATACAGATTTGTGAACTCGTTGCCTTGTTTAACAAAGAAGTGTCTATCATTTAAATATGAGTAAATGAGGTTGTAGAAATTTATTGGAAGTTCCTTTTTAATTTTAAACAATAAACCTTCATGCCAGACCCGGTCAAATGCTTGCGATATGTCTAGGAACGCAGCAGTACTATATAGTTTTAGCTCAAATGATTTATGGATGTTATCTACCAGCCTATGTACTTGTTCTATGGTGCTGTGTTTCTGTCGAAATCCGAACTGGTGATCCGGTACAAGGTTTTTCTCTATGATGATTGGCATCAATCTTCTTAATATTAATATTTCCATGACCTTTGATGGGATTGACAATAGGCTGATCGGTCTGTATGATTTTGCCTCTATTGGGTTCTTACTCGGTTTCAGGATCATTCTTATTTGGGCTACCTTCCACTGGGCAGGGACAAAACATCTGTGTATTATTGCGTTATATAAGGCAGTAAGAAATTGTATACCTTCTTTTGGTAGCTCTTTTAAGATTTTCGCAGTAATCAAGTCATAGCCTGGGGATTTATTCGTGTTAAGTGATTTTATTGCACTTTTTACCTCTTCTTTAGAGAACTTGGTAATAGGCGTATCTAATTGATGAATTTGGGTCAATAGCTCGGACACTTCCTGGAATCTAGAGGAGCCACAATCTGGGTTTGGCGTGAAAACATGCTTAAGATGTACGGCAAATGTGATGGCTTTATCAGAGTCACTAACTGCCCACTCATTATTTATCTTGAGAATGGGTGGTTGGTTTAGTACCGGGCGTTTCAGCGTCTTGGTAGCTTTCCATAAGGAGTAGTCTGAGGCCGCTGTAGCATCAAGATTTTTCAAGAACGTTTGAATAACCTGGTTTTTATGCTCACTGAGTAATGTTTTTAGTTTTGACTGTAGATAATTTAAATGCTTTTTGTGATCAGTGTGTCGTGTTTCTTGCCATTTTTTTCTTGCTCTACGTTTTTCAGCTAGGAGTTCTCTCACAGAATAATGACACTGTACTTTGTTTTTCAGGACCTTGGCAGGTGGTGTGGCGTGCCAAGCCGATTGTTGAATACAGTGATTAAAATGTTCAACAGCTGTTTCGACGTCATGGTCAGATTTTAAAGAAACACGGAGATCGAGATTTTGCGTCAGTAATTTTCTAAAAAGTTCCCAGTCAGTTTTGCGTGTATTCAGTTTGCACGGTTCTGTTGCTACTGTAATATTCTTTTTCAGGATGACTTCTACTGGTGAGTGGTCAGAGGACAGATCAAGACTTGTTTTGCTGGTTATAAAGTTGTTTGGGAAACCCTTGGTGATATAGAAATCAAGAACGTCTGGTATTTTCTTCTTATCTGATGGCCAATAAGTGGGTTGTCCCGGAGATACGACATTTAGTTTGAGCTTCTCTATGGTCAGCAGCAGCTGTCGGCCTTTTGTCGTTATGATTCGTGAGCCCCAGAAATGATGCTTTGCATTGAAGTCTCCTCCTGCAATAAACCTATGTCCCAAGGTAGAGAAGAACTTTTCATAATCACTCAGCTTGATATTATGTTTGGGAGGACTGTAGACTGCAGATACAGTGAATGGTCCGATCCAATCCTCAATTACTACATTTGTTGCTTGTATTTCTTCCGTACGATAGTGTATTGATTCATAGTGTTTGATGTTTGTTCTTATAATTACTGCGCTTCCCGCGTGAGCAGTTCCATCAGGGTGCAATGTGTTGTATATCTTGTAGTTTTGGATATGGAAGTGACTCTTCTTTGTGAAGTGTGTTTTAGTAACTAGCAAGATATCGATTTTTTGTGTCTCTAGATATGATTTTGCCTCGAGAGTGTGTTGAATCTGATAGAAAAATGATAGAAAAATCCCTATAATGACTGTCAAAGATCTTCATGACAGCCGGAACCGACGCTGGCGGTTTAACATGATCTCTGATGCACGAGGCAAGCGATAATAGTCAATTTTAAATACGAATAGAATAGGCATCCCCAATTGAACTCGAATCAGGAATGAACGAAGAAGAATATACGAACAATTATGTTCGGCTCGACTTCGCGCGCAGCTCCACTCGCGTGGAATACGGTAATCGCGTCATGGCTTATCACGATAAAACGTAGCTACTACCAGTCGTAAGCCGTAAACACAGTTTATACACAAAAATTATGCCATAACATCGCTCCGCTGTGACGTAAAAGAAGGACAAACAGACGCACGAACAAACTTTCACATTTACAATATTAGTACTGATGAATATACGAACAAGATCAGGCTCCCCAGTTCACGGCATCAAGAACGAAATAAGTAGAATAAACGAACAAAATAGTCCATGTTGTGTCGTGTCCAATCTGTGACGTCGTGTGTACTCGACTTTACCGTTCACGCCTCACACCGTGTGAAACAATCGTTCGTGATCTTCAACTTACCCAAATACTGTGACGCACATTTGAAAACAAGGAATTGTCATTGTTATACATCCGTGATAATATTTTTATGTGTTTCTGCCTGTTTGTATATTTTAGCACTATCCGGTAAATCGATAAGCATAAAGTACCTAAAGAAAAGCAAAAATAAAAATTACAACGGATTTTAAAATATAACGGAATAATTTTTAAAATGAACTTGAATAAAGCGATAAATTCAGTAGCCGGTCTATAGCCCTGGTGGAATCGCGCATATCTACTATGTGGTAGATTCTCGACCCTGCCGCCTTGATGCCTACCGAACCATGATTCGAGAGTCGCACGTACTCGTACTACCTCCAGTATAGGACCGGAGACGAAATACCATTTTAAAGTGAGTAGAAAAGACACTCAAGAAGGCACTTCCCCAAAAAAACGCCGGTCTTCTGATTATCATATTTCATTTTTTCCAGACGGCGAGGCACGCAAGAAAAAACTAATTTTAACGCGTTTATTGCAGGGTATTAAGACAGCTCCAGAACTATGGGTCACTTAATCTTGCCATCCTAATGAGAGCTCTTGTATTACAATAATATTTGTTGGCATGTGCAACAGCGACTAATGACTAAACATGAAGCTTTTATGTTTTTACGTTTCGCTAGTATAAATAAAGTAAGTTAGAAAGTGAAAGAGAGATTACCCGAAGGCGGCTTTACTACTTCAGTTCGCTCATTTTGATTTCGAATTATATTTTAAGTACTAGATCCACTATAGTACAGTGTAGGTAAAGTTACAAATTGTCTTCACTCTCTCAATACGCATTGATTAACAAAATTTAGAAATAGTCCTTGACTTTCCTAATAAAACATATCATACGAATGTAATCTCACAACGGTATTATACAGAACACACGTAAACACTACATTTCATTAATATTCTCTTTACACTTCAGTACCAACTCGTTGACTCGGTGGATCAAGGAGTCACCTTCCTAATGTTGTTCTTTACATTATTGCTCAACAATAGCTCATAATTCTTTTTTACGTCTACGAAAAGGTCACGTATCCATCAGACAATTTATTTACAATTTATACCATAACTGCATTATTTATGATATAATTATACATTTTGAGTATAAGGTTGATTGATCAATATTATTGTTAGTCGGTAATTAACATCACAATGGCAGATATTTCAGAAATAAGTACATTAAGTTTTTTGGCTGGTTACAAAATCACTGATGTGAACATTGGCTGCACCATGCACAGATAGCGTAGAGGTTTAGCTGGTAGCCATGCCACTTAACAGTGCACCGGGTGTAATGGGTTCTAACTACAAAAACCAAAAACACTTTGTTGGATCCACAAATTGTTTTTACCTGTCTAGGTTGTTTTTGTGTACCTACGTTAGGGGAATGAAGATAAAAGGAAATTTAAGTGGGCGCGTCGCAATATTGCATGATAACTACACAAGGTAGTCAATACAACTGCAGGTGTGAAAAAGCGCGTTCTGAATCACTACACTATAAACGTCATGGCAGGTAGGCATTACATTTAACGACAGACAGGCTCACAGACAATGTGTGATTACCCATTCATTGTCTAGCCGGTTGAACATCCTAGACGGACGGAAGTCCAGATTTCCTGTGCCATACATACGAGCCGACCACTATACTCGTATGGCAATATACGGGGCAACGGCATGCACTATGCAGCCAAACAATTCCATGTATAGACGATTCAATGCCGGTCACCGCATGGCTAGACTATTTTTTGTTGCGCATAAAAACTGCTAGTCTCAAATGCATTCTGATAGATAGGTGTTCATTATTGACACCCCGCGGGAATAGTAATTGGTTGAGGTTGTTGTATCATGAATGATGTGAATGAAATGGCTGTATTATAAGGCCTGCGAGGTAGTGCAGTGTTTTTATAAATGATTAAAAATGTTGGCAATTATGCATTATTGTGTCACGTTTATTTTGTAAGTATGTACTCTAACTATTATTTATGAAACTTGCTGTATTTTTAAATACATTTTATAACTGACGTACATAATACTCGTTTCAGAAGTGAATTACCTTTGCCGACGCCGATATTCTCTAGCGGTCTTTAGGATGACTGGTAGAGAATGCATTAAGTTCGCCTAGATAGGTACAACCCGAACAACTGATGATGTTGCGCAAAAAGATAAATTAAATCTGAGTATATAACATTCTTGCTTAACTGACTAACGGAGAACGAACAGCCAAAACTACTGGCCTGAAGCAGCTAAAATTTGGCATATATGTTACTTGGGGACCGTAGGGGTGCCCTTAGAAGAGATTTTCCGAAATTCCCACGGGATCAGGCCAAAATGGTTAAATTAAAATAAAATGTGCGAGCGTAGCAGCACCCTCTAGTAAATAACAAATCTGCCAACGTTAGTTACAGTAAGCTTCAGTTGCACAAAAGCCAGGTTCCACTACACGTATGATTACACATGAAGCGCATTCTAACAACGTAGAAAGCGTTGCGCGACCGCAGAAACATTATCTGCCCTGTGGTGAACCGCTTGCAATAATCCCACGAGACAATGTTGCCATACACACGTACTACAAGCCGACCGGCTGCCTTTATAGCGACAAACTATCAGCGTCAGCCGTGAGACGGTTTGTGCATGGCATCATCTGCCTGCGATGAAAGTAGTAAAATTAATTACCAGCGATTGACGCCCACTTCCGTTAGATAGGGTTAGTCTCCTCACTTAGACGGCCTGTTACGTGTAAAGGCGTGCACTTATTTATGAGGTATGTAATTGTTGCGTTTCATCTTGTTGAACGTTCCTACTTGTGAATACAATAATTCTGGACAACTATAGAAAATTCGTATAAGTATTCGCAAAATCTTCCCATGGTCGTTTTATTCAATCAATTTTTGACCATACTCCAGTTAACTTTCTATCAGAAAGTACCTATTCTGTGTTTATAAAATACTTGCGTTACTGACCAGTAACCAAAACCATAGAGTGCAAGAAACTGACATTTTGCATATAATATGTTCCTTGGTGACCGTAAGGGCGCATTAAAAAGGGATTGATCAAAATGCCCACGGGATCGGGAAGAAACGTTAAAACGAAAATAAAATGTGCAGGCATAGCTTAGGACAGACATATTAACCTATTATCGACATCGTCAACATGACTGGTCTTAGGAATTATGTATAGAGCAACTTACTGAAATAATTTTTTATATGGTACGAGTAAATACCCATATTATAAGATGTCGAAATATTCATAATATATGAAACGTTTATTTTCGGGAAAATACAAGCCTGCAGATTTAAATCTGCACATATTTTCCTTGTATTTTCGAAAATTGTCACAACCATACAAATATGTCAAATTTACACATGTGGTAATCACAATGATTAACATATTTTCAGGCACGTACCTATATCGGACAGGTAAGGTAAATACACTTAACGAAACAAAAGCACAAGGATTGCACCTCTGGTTACACTGCCTTAACATTTCTTTAATTATTGGTGTGTTCGTTGCTTGATGGAATAGTGGAAGATTGTGCAAAGCCACTTTAAAGTAGACGGATTAGATATTAAGTTTCTATGAAACGTTTACGGCGTTTTACCAAAAAGCTCACTTAAGGTAAGGGCATTTTAACCAACATCCTGATCTCTTCTTCATTTATAATCTTATTATGGATATTGCAATTGAAGGGTCAACAAAAATCAACAAAATCAAAAAAAAAACCAGACACTACGTGTTAAATAACGCAAGTAGGTACAGTGCATTTCTTCAAATTTGTATCCGGTTCCAAACACATTTGGATCCCTAGCCATTATCTACTTTATGAATCAGGTGAAATATTTCGTGCTTATAAGGTTGCTTTAGTTTAAAGACAAGCATAATAAAGGCTTCTTATCAATGTAGGACTGTAGGACTACAAATAATGTTAAGTCTCTACTTAAGGTTGAAAGGATTAAATTAAGTTAAATCATTTTATTACTTTTTAACATTGAGCAGATGGATGTGCTATGAGTGTACAATTTACATTTCCATTACATCTCGTAGGTCCTATTTCAAGTAACTTATGTTGACTACAAACCACAAACATGTCTTTACTTCTATAGCCTTGAGAAAAATAAGTAGTTACGTTATATGTTCCGAGAATAAATACTGATCGCTCTAAAAGTAAAACTTTACGTTCCTGCCGCCAACATACCATTGAGACAAAATTTGCGGAAACGCCGTAAAAAGAACTTGTTCTACGCAAAAACTTCTAAGAAAGTTGAGAAAAAAATACCGGCAAAAACGGAAAAACGACATGTTTATGTTTTTATGATTCAGACCCACCGCGTATGATGTGGATGACAATAAAGTAATTTGAGATGTCCATGATGTTATGAATGTGCATATATTAAGTCGGTTGTGTCTGAATATGGGCATTAGGGACAATTACGTGGTATGTGTGTGTGTACGGTAAGGCGGTGATGCATATGCGTGGTGCGGGCGCACGCCGCGATGCCGTTTAGATAGCCGGCGATGACTGACGCTGACGCACTGGGCACTAGCGGTGTGCACTGCAACGATCAGTTGCAGCACAGTGTGCATTTTGGTATAAAAGCGATATTACTGTATTATGCTAACTGTATCCGTGTTTAAACGTTTCAACTTATCTTTTATATACTTTTTATTAGCCGTATTAACAAAAGTAATTTGCGCTGTACAATAATATTGGTACTTATTTTTTTAATTAATTCCGTAGGTATGTATAATTGCAAGTTTATTTTTGTCAATTACACTTTATTTTTAAGTTAAAGTTAGCGATGTAGGGTAAGAACCTTTTCTAATAAGGGACTGAAATAAGCCGTTTTAAATCGGATTATAAATGTTTGACTGAGTAATATCGACAAGAACTTTAGTAGGCATGGATCTGTCATTACTTTAAATCCAGAATTATCAAAACGTGTATGAATACATACTTAGCAATGTATCTGCTGTATTGCCGTGTACTTCGAATACCTAGGTCGCACTGCATCCTATAATATCGACAACATAATTTGTGTTCCGATTCTGGATTGTATTTGAAATGTTTATGAAGGCTAATGCGACTGAAAATCACTATCACAGACTCTAGGTTCGAACGTCCGCCCAACGCCTTCGAGACAGTAGCAATACTACCTTAAATTATTATGGTGCCATATTGTACCATATTTTCTACCATTATGACAAGCTGCTTATACCGAGGGAACTTAATGTCCATAAATCCGTCAAAAATAGGAAACATAAGGAAAACTTGTGGTTGTAAGTTACAAGTGAATGTTGAATAAGTATGCGGTCAAGTACAGGTGTGTCAATCGACTGACAACTAAACGCCTGCATCTTGGTATCGCTGGATGGAAACTAAATGGTAATAACGAAGGAAATATCTGCCTAAAACATGTTTGTTTTTGATATTCGGATGATCTTTGAGCCTTGCCTAATGGGCGACGCACAGAACTTTGCCACGGAGTAGCATTATTTTTAATACTAACAAGAGAGCAAACATGCATACTGGTTGCACATAGTTACCGTTAAAACGGAACCTAGCAATTTCAAGAGTAAAATTTAAGGTTTGGCATTTGCCACCTAGCAGCTTGTTTTAATTGCTGGTCAAGAATTGAAACAATGCATATCCATTATCCATTTATCCACTACAAACCTTAGTGTTAATAAAACACTTTCGACTCTGAAAATCATATCGATAAAACATAGGCAAAACTGCGTCGCATTCAAAAAAACCCCTAACGAGCTTCTTTGAAATTGGAAATAGTTATGAATCCTCCCCTACCTTTAATTAATTTACTATACAAAACTTTATGATACAGCCTTTTCACCACATGACCTATTTCACAATCCAACCTGTGACTAGAGCCCGCTTAAGTTATGCACTTTGATGTGCGCAATGCAATTTAAATTAGATAGGTACTGTGGGAATACTTATTTTACTTGAAGATGATATCGCCAGTTATCGTTACGATGCATCCAATGTCCCTAGTTAACATACTCGGTGTGTCAAGGCTAGAAGTGACATGACGACTGCATGTTATTATATTTGCACTTTATTCGGTACTTTAGTGCAGACTGAATTGCATTTGCGTTTTTTATATCAAGGTAGAGTTGCTGTCAAGCCATAGTCAACCACGCTGACCAAGTGCAGGTTAGCAGATGTCTTTGGAGAACATAATGGAGAACCCTCAGACACGCAGGTTTCCTCACGATGTTTTCTTTCACCGTTAAGCAAGTGATAACGATCAATTTTATACACACCACTTAAAAATGTCATTGGTGCGTACCGTGAATTCGAAACCGAGACCCTTCACTAGCAGTCTATCGGTCTCCCCACTAGGTTATTGCTACCTCTATTATTTCTTCAATGCGAATATTCTGATAGAGTTCTAAATTGCTACCTCTATTATTTCTTCAATGCGAATATTCTGATAGAGTTCTAAATTGCTACCTCTATTATTTCTTCAATGCGAATATTCTGATAGAGTTCTAAATTGCTACCTCTATTATTTCTTCAATGCGAATATTCTGATAGAGTTCTAAATTGCTACCTCTATTATTTCTTCAATGCGAATATTCTGATAGAGTTCTAATAGCGAAGTTATAAAAGTTAGTGCGTCGTCGAGTCATCAACTCGATACTAACAACAAGTCACTTTGATCCGCTTTGACGATATTTTGCGTGAAATTACTAACACAATAAAAGGAAACGGCCATGAAACATAATACCGAGTCATGGGACATCTTTAACTATATATAAAATATGATAAGCGTATGTTCGTGATTTTCTCCTCCTGCATAATTTGCATAGGTATTATTAGAGATAATAGGCTAGTTGACAAAAATAATTTTATAAGTCCGTCCTTTAGATTATTCAAAAATAAGCGATAAGGTAAACGTCCCAATAGCCGTGAAATTCTGAACTTCGCTGACTTTGCAGGTCTGCTATGTTAAGGTTAAAAGACTAACAAAAATGAAATTTACGGATGTTTATAGATAATTTATTCTAGTTTTCGAGCAATTTTATAGCTTTTGATATATATGGCGTTAAGAATACTTTAATTTAAATCAAGTTTGAAAAGACCCATTTGTACAAGTATCCGGTAGATTTGTCCTAGTAAACGGTAGATTGTCCCAGATACCGGCAAATTTTAACCGCGAATTTGAACCCTATATGCTTAATGTTAAAGTTTATAATATTTGAACTTTTTATTTTTAAATATTGTGTAATGTAATTGTTATGTATCTAAAGGGGTCAAAGAAAAGATTTTTATTGAAATGTATTTCAAAGGAAATCACAAGCAAGAATTAAAATTGTCGTAATACTATGTTTATATCTTTTCAACTGCTTTCTAAAATAAACTAAAATCAAACAAAAGTATACCTAAATCACATTATTTTTTAACTTTTAAAATTACTGTAAAAAGTGAATTATTACAGTAATTATCTTTGGCTAGCTAAACAGCTAAACAACAAATTGTTATGTAGTTTTCTGAAAAGAGATCAAAATCTAAGATATAAAACAATTAACTACAGGTACAAGAAAATTTCGTATGCGCTTGGTTTAATTACAATTTAGGTACAATCTATAGCTTCGCAAGGCCCATTCTTTAATAGAACAACTCACGCACTAGGGATAAACCCAGTGTCGCGGGAGTCTTTACCAACATACAACCGACACGATGAACACCCAGTATTGAACCCACAACACTAGGCGAGTGCCAAGCTGCGAGGTGGCCTCTTAAACCACGACGCCAACCACTCTTTGTTTGCTGAAATTGGGCCTTCGGGAGACGTGGCCAGGTCATTGCCACTTCAGACTACTTATACGGCGAGCTATGTGGGTGAATCCAGTTCTCTTCTTGATGAGCTCGTTGCGAATTCTATCGTTTAGAGAGACTCCGAGCATAGCTCGATCCATAGTACGCTGAGCTATTTTATGTCTATGGACCAGCACTACCATGAGTGTCCAGATTTCAGCACCGTATATATCATTACGGGTAGGAAGCATTGGTTGAAGACTTTTGTCTTGAGGCTTTGCGGGATAGGCGACGAGAAGATCCGACGTAGCTTACTGCCCACACCAACTGCATCCACTTATCGATTTCCTTCTCGAAGCTGTGTCTACCCAAATGTATTACTTGCCCCAGGTATGTCAACAACAGTATGTCACTGTTGCACAACTTCGAGCAAGGAACCGTCAATGCAGATCGGTCTAAACACGACGTTTTCATTGAATATTACTATCGTTTTAGCCAGGTCCATGCCAAGATCAATCCACCTGGGAGGCTTCATTAAGGTCGGCAGCATTCCGCTAAGCTCTTCCAACGTCTCTGCTATTAGGACGATGTCGTCAGCAAATTGAAGGTGTGCGATGTACTCGCCGTTGATATTCGTTGAACCCACTCCAGTGTCTTGTAGACATCCTCAAGTGCCTTGGTGAACAGCTTTGGAGATATTACATCCCCTTGCCGGACTCCCCTACGCAATTCTATGTATCTTAACACCTCTATATACCTATCGCCGGCTAATGCGTTTTCGTTGCAGGCCGTCAAGAACTGCCCAGGTTTCGATAGAGTCGAAGGCTTTCTAGTGGTCCACGAATGCCATACACAGCGGCTGGTTGTACTCATGGGTCTTCAGTATGGATGTGGTCCACGGTGATGAAGCCTTTTTGAAACCCAGCTTGCACTGATGGCTGGAAGTCGTCGAAACGTTTGTTACAACCCTCGACAACAACTTGTAGATATGGCTCAGGAGTGAAATGGATCTGTAATTCTTCAATAAAGTTTTGCAACCTTTTTTAAGAATATAATCACTCACACCCGCTCCAGTTTTGAACCTTTGTGGATGACGGTATTGAAAAGACTTGCTAGCTCTCTCAAGGTTGTGTCTCCACCTGCTCAGAGTTCTGCAGTGATTCCGTCATCACCAGGTGCTTTATTTTTCCTAATTTTCTCTAATGCCATCTGTACCTCACTCTGTTTGACATCCGGGATAGGTAACTTCGGTAAAGTAGCTCGAGGGCTCTGTGGTCGCCCAATTGCTCTGTCACGTCGAACTCATGTTTCAGTGGAACTCCTCTTTCAGATGAACTAACCTATAATTTGAAATCTACTTTGAGTTGAAGTCAACTTTGACATTGCATCATCAAACTTTGGTTGCCATATAGGATCAGAGTCCTCGTCAATACAATTGAAACGAGCTCAAACTCGATGGGCTTGTGTCGTTTTATTGCGGAGTTCCTATGGCCACTTTCCAGCTCCATCATGCGAGTACTCTATACAAATTAAGAAATGGGAGCAGAGCACCGTTTTATTTTTCATTATAAATAAGTATTTATGCCTCTTAATAAAATACGTTTTGAGATATAAACATCAAGCCCTTGCATATGATAGGGTTTAGAATCAAGTGGTAGTGTACGTCTCAGCATCAGGCAGAATATATAATGTTATAATTTTATTAATACTCTACTTCTACACTTTCAAAGGATAATGAGACTTATTGCAAGGCACTAAGGTGCAGTAATGGGCTCCGGTGCAACGGGTAGTACGAAGTTAACTCGTGTACCAGTATCCGGTAAAAAAGGGTATAATATTGCCGGGTACTGGGTCATGTAGGGGTTTCTGAGTCCCAGTAAATGTAATATGCCAAAATACTTACTATTTCATTAAATTCATCGCCGCTTATGGACTATATCGTGAGATAATTAACTCAAATATTTAAGCAAATAAACACTCTCACAGTACCGCTATCTGCAGCAATATGATAAGCAAACCAATACAATGTGGTAGCTTCGTAGTTTAGTGACTGAACCTCGAAATTCCTCAAAATTTTCGCACACCACACTTTCATTGTAGTATAGTTTTGCAACCATTACAGTTATTGAGCAGCGTTCATATTATAATTATACAAAATAATATCAAGTATGTATTGCAATTCTCAAACTTCAATATTCTTTTGGTAGAAACCTACAAAATGATAAAAACCGACTAGTTACTGGGTACCGGGACACTGCCGGAATTACGTACGTTTACCTTACGTATTTTTTATTTGTAATTAAACCAAAAATGACCAACATATAGCTCATTAAAGTTACGTATAACGTCACGCCGTGCTGCATTTTTTCGCACTAGGTGACGTCACACGTAACTTTAATGGGCTATATCTTTGTTATGTTTTATTTAATCGAAAAAAGAAAAAATATGTGTCCAATATTTTTTATAATCTAAAATACGGACTAAATAAAATGTAATTATTTTGACCCTGGAAACTACCCTATTGGTTGTGTATACTCGTACCTACCCACACTATCACTATCGTAAGGCAACGGAAGTTTTCTGTATACCTTCATGAAGGAGCATTTTTGGCTGCACGTTGTGAGATGTTCATATAATATTAGCCCTGTCTATAGTAGAAAAACGACTATTCTATCAAATCTGGGTAGACTAGAAGGCGGAGCCAGAGTTTTAAGTCGGTAGTCTAGGATGCAAGCGGGATAAAGGATCATAATGAATCAGCTCTGTATATGAACTTTCCCACAGCCGGTCACAGGTCCCTTCCCTTCAGAAGTGCTAAACCACATTCTCAGCCTTGTTACAATCTTATTTTAAATTGTCTCTCGGGAATAAAATAAAAATAAGTGTAAATGACCACGAAAGTTTAAATTCCTATATTGTTACAGTCTGTCCCACTGCTGAGCACAGACCTGCCATTATTATAAGAAGGGTATTCAAAGCCAGCTGGTAAAATACGAGTTGGCAGATTTGACATATCTTGAACAATGTGAAGAACTCTTAGTAATGAAATTTTCCTCACGATGTTTTGTTGCACCGATTAGCAATTATCAGATACGCATATATATGTAATTTATCGCGAGTAAAACCGCGAGGCAAAGCTAGTATGACAACATAAAACAGTAGTGTTTTTCATTGAAACTGCCTTCCATAATAAAGCTGCGATATGTTTACGATTTTGTTACCTAACACCTTTATAGCAAATCATAGAGCTGAGGCTCAAGCACGAAATATTTGCGAATTTGATAAGTAAACGTATCGAGTCCTCGATAACAGAATTATAGCAGCCAGCACCAACCAATTTTGACGAATTTTGACATCTATCGTTTACTCGATGACTTTACATTAGTATCGTAACGGTATCGTACATAGGGATGTGGCCATGTGAGCTAAATGACCGTCTTATTGAATGAATGGTACGTTCCAAACTAGGTGAAATAGTTAATATTTATAAAATTTATATTGTAAAAACTCTTTTGTAGAAAACATAAAAAATATTTTATGGTTTCCGAATGTCCTTTCTTGTCATTGTCAGATGATGGACTTGTGTCATTAAATAAAAATCTAGTAAATCAAAATACGATTAATTAAATCATTGGCACATTGTTATATAAAGAATTAGGTAAATACTATTATGGAAGGTGTTCGTGATACATTATTTTATTTTGGTTAAACTGCGTGAATACTACAATATAACGTGTTCAACGAGAAGTTTATAATAATATAAGTTTACAGGTTTCATTGTTGTTGGAACACCTTAAATGTATGATATGAAAGAAGATTCCGGTTATTTGTTTAGCTAATAAGCATGAAGTTTTATACAGAAGCTAATAAAGTGGACCAGTGTTATGTACCTGACATTCAAAGCCTATTTTTATAAGAATATGTAGTTGAAAATAAAATAATGGTTATTGTTGTATTGGTGTTTTTCATTTATTACTACAGCTTAATAAAATTAAGGCCTACCTCACATTGGGCGTCACCGTTACTCGAGCGTACATCCAGCGTGCGCTCGGCGTTCACTCTGTAGTACAAAATGAATGCCGGGCTCACGCCGAATGGACGCCGAGCGTACGCTCGAGGAACGCTCATGACCAATGTGAGGGAGGCCTAATAGACAGCTATCTTATCACATGTCTTCTGACTAAAGCGGTCGATTTTATTGATATTCAGTCATATCCGAGAGGGCTAGGTAAGACGCTGATATAAGACTCACGAATTATTTACGGCAGATACTCGTCCGTCACCAAAATTTTATTATTATACTCGCTGTGCCCGCATATTACATACATGCCTAAATAGACTCACGCCTGTTTCCCCGAAGGGGTAGGCAGAGGCATATTAAACGCCCACTTTTCGCCAGTGTTTTGATCCCACGTAATAGGTGGCGAGCCTATTGCCGCTTATCGGGATATTTTGTTTGCCCGCATATTATTACTTCAAAATCAAGGGGTTTTAAAACAATCTTACAAACCCAATCTTACCCCCTTGAAGATACAATATAAAAATCCTTCATACGTGTTATAAAATAAATTCGCGGTCCAAATTGTATGTTTCTATCTTCAGTGTTTGATTATATGTTAGTTAGGATAAGATTTTTTATACTTGTAGATTAGAGCACCTACTTAATTGTAGAGTAGAATACGCAGGAGTGTTAAAAGAGTCTCTTAATAACATCCTATGTTCATATTAGACTAGCAAGCGGACCCCAGATTGAAACTGGGATAACGCTAAGAGGATGGTGATGATGATTTTTACATGCTCGCAACCAATATATGGGGTTATTTACTACATATTTAAAGTGGCGAAATTTGCGTGTTTGCTAATTTATTGTGTCAATAATCAGGCCCTACATTCAAAAGGAACACATAAAATATGAAACTACATAAATATTCATCATAAAAAGGCTCAAAACGTGTAAATACGATACATTTATATGTTTCGAATCTTTTCTCACCAACAAATTCTAGGTGAAAATTGTTTCGACAAAATGACATTAGATTTACATTAGGTTTACTTTGCTTATGTCAAATCAGGAGTTCGTGCTGCCGTTTTTTGCTTATTTGTTAGAAAACTCGATACCTTTACGTGACATTTACCGCAGGATTCTCGTCGAAAGTAGTTTGTGCTGCCAATATTAGTTGCATCTTACGCACGATAGGGGCGCTGTACAATTGCCATACAAATTTTGACATTTACGATACGAATACTTTCTCGATAGTTTTTCGTGCTAGGGCCTCTGGTTTTAGATGTTATCTACTAAGATATAATATCAGACCTAGCTCTATGATTTGTAGATACTATTGTGATGACAAGCTATGATGAATGTTGGTGATATGATACAAACGTGACTCTTTATTTTACTCAAAGGAGAGAAGAATAAAAAAATACTCATAAATAAACGAAAAATGTTTACCCGAATGAGTGTGTATAATATTTTGCTTTTTAGAAAATAAAAATATATATTTGGCATTTAGTAGACTACGCTCAATGGCTCATGTTATATTGCTTTAGTAAGCTTCGCAAGAAACTTGATAATAATCATGCTATGGACACTAAACAATCTAACCTAACCTAACCTCATGAACCACTACAATCAGTTCCCAGAAAGTTTTTTTTTTAAAGACAACTCCCGCACTAGGATTAAATTCAAGTTAGAAGTACCTAAAAAATATCTACTAATACTACTAAAATATATACTAAATCTAGAGAAAAAAAATGATTGATGAAATCAGTATAGCTCATAAAAGAACAAAGACTAAAGAACGATGACGACAAGGCCATGATTTTAGAGACTTAGAGTTTTGGATGCGTTACTGACTGACTTACAGACACGCTACAGCCGAAACTATTGGGCGCAGGAAGCTGAAATTTGGCATGTATGTTCCTTGGGGACCGTAGGGTTGCACTAAGAAGGGATTTCCCGAAATTCCCACGGGATCGGCCAAAACGGGTAAATTAAAAAAAAATGCAGGCGTAGCTGCTGGCGTCCTCTAGTTACTAATATACTTGTTAACTATTAACTAAGCTAAATGCTGATGCTTACCTAGTGCTATCCGTGGCTTTAACCGACGGCTTTTCCATACCAATGAACCATTGATTTGCTACCAGTGTTTAAGTCACTGTGACACTATCTCTATCTAACAGGCATTTCCTTCATATATTGAAGACCACAATACCTAAGTACACGTGACATTAACATGTCTGCTTGTAGGCATTATTACCAGTTTCAATGTCAAATGAGTAAGTGTAAGCAGTTGGCGTGTGTTCAGATCGCGTGGCGTTTCCCCATCTGCATACGAATTGCAGGACCTTTGCTAATATCGGATTATGAGAACACACCGCCTGCACACGAATGCACCCGACCGGTCACCGACATGCAAATACCGCATTGATTACCAACACTCATCATCACGACAATACATACATACAATACAAACAACATCCACAAAATACAAGAATTTTTGTATCCTTTTACAACAAAAGCCACACCTACAGCGCATAAAATTTTGATCGCATTCAATAACTTCGTCATAAGATGGCGTATACGCACCTCATCTTAATGTGAGGCATTTCGCGTCAATTCAAGTGTAAAATATTAAAACTACCACCTCCAACTGCAATATGAGATGTCTAAGTGTTAAGAGACGACCATAAAAAATATTCCGTACATAATAAAAAGCTAGATAAGTCCCAAACGAGCCATGTCTGTCCATCTGTACAGTGTATCGTTATGTTTTCACATTTAAACATACAATCGTATCGGTAAAGACAACCGTAAAGTTTCGATTTAAGTGTCTCGAGCCTACGTTCAGGTCATTTCAGACGTCGGCCTTCGTCCGGTTACGAGAGGCGAACGTGCTAAAAGGCTTAGTAAATAGGTCCCTATACCGAGTAGCCACACGTTTAAAAATGTAAAATACATACGCACTAAAACGATAATGGTGTCTGTTCTGATAATGTTTCGATTTTACGCGGCGCATAAGGAATGCGAGGGCGACATAATAGACTATGCACGTATGAATCTGTGCAACTTGAACCTTATATCCTTCCCTAAAGACCCTTGTACACATGCCAAGAAAAACTATGGTCGACCAAGGAATATGAAGCATAATGGGGGCTGGTCTACAAATACGGTATCCTTACGGCGCAACTGCGGCGCCGTTACCAGACCATGACATATGTGTTTCAGTTTAATAGTTTGTTAGCGTGATGGGTTACGAGCACTATTTTATTTTCCGAAAGGCAGCAACTGACATTTTGAATTAGTTGACCCCAATACGTCATGTAAAAACATCTAAGCCTTAATCAACCATGGTTCTAGCCAGCGAACCATGGTTGATTAAACCAGTAAACTGTGAATTGGAAATACAACTTGTTACAACGCGGCGCCCGCGCCGGAGCGGCGAGAAAAACCGTGGAGAAACCGTGATATGAGCAAGAGTCTGAACGTAAGTGCTCCTGTCATTGCTAATTCTAACTTAAACGGACCGGCAGTAAACGCGATGTGTCCACTCTAGTTAGAATAGGTTATCAGCTTATGCTAGTCTACGACCGTCTTATCGTGTCACTGTACTTATTACGTTTGAATCAAAATTGTCTCATTTAGATTCCATACCGAACTTTAAGGCCTGCCAGCCTACGCCGTACGTAGGAGCATCTTATGACACAGAACATGATACGGCAAACTTGACAATGACGATGTCGTTTACAAAGGTGGGCTGAGAATTATATTGCAAAAGTGCAACGAACTTGGTATGCGTTGAAATAAAATTGGTTTGTACGATACGAAATAATTAAACAGTGCAGCGGTGGTAGTGGTATGTCGGTGCGGCTGCGGCTGGTCGGAGCGACCAATTTGCATTGTGTCTGGAGTGTGGCGCACTGACGATGACCGCACGAGCTGACCGTCCCGCCGCCTCCCTCGCTACACAACCGCCATGAAATACTTACTGGTATTTTAATTAATTTCGATTTTAAATTTCGATGAACGCAAGAGCTCAATTAATCTTCAATTAACTTGCAGTTAACCCCGTATAATGAAGCATGAGATTTCGAAAATTATGTTTTTTGTTCAGTCTCACATCCAGACAGCAATTTAAATTGATTATTAATGTAAGGACAACGAGTTATACAGTGATTACTGTAAACAATTGTGTGTTTTCGAGAACTATGCAAATAAACATCGCGTCTGAGATTATAATGTAGGTAAATACGGAGCTGGTTACTGAGTTCGAGTTGCGGGCATCAAAGCGTGGTCAATTTGAGCCGTTCGTTATAGTGGCGTGTTTGACAGGTGAGTTATGGTATCCTATTAAAATGTACAAACAATGCGCAGGGAGAGGTGCACGGGTAGATAGTTGCGGGCGTGTAAAGATTGCGGGTCGGACCGATTTGTAATACGCCACGAAGCGGGCGCTGCGCCGGGCACGTGGAACCACGCTGTATTGTCGATAGACGCTCGACGCTCACTACTCGACAGCTATTACTGCAGCGCATTATCCAAGCTTAATCCCGACTCCGAGGCTAATTCTACACTTTGCACGTTTTTGTGCACCTTGTTTTGTTGGCATTAACTGCATCGCGTGCTAGATTGACATAGAAGGGTGCATGATAAAAAGCGCTTGCAATTTCTAAATAAGATGTTTTTGTACACGTTTTGCTCGGCGACTAACTTGATATTATATTTGTTGATATGTTTTGCGCACCAATGGCTTCCTTAACGGGTTAATAAAGTTGGGCAGTCAATTAAAGAAAATGTTATTCGTCTGGGCAGACAGCGATAGCTTTTTACTGTTCCTACGGGATATATAGGTACAACGTACCTTTGTTTCGAGTAACCGATATTTATAGCGATTGGCTAGTGTAGATACCAACAGACTACCGTGTAGAGTAATCAGAATGTGAGTGGGACAGACTGTCATGCAAAAGGTAGCAGGCTGAAAAGCACGGCGCGCACCACTGACTTTTCGAAGGTATGTGCGTATCAAATTGTTTGATTAACGCTTGCCCGGTGTCTCGGCGATCACATTCAGCCGACAATCCCGACTGTCATGAAAATTTTTGACAGTCAGTACAGGGCTTCAGTACCCTTGAATGTAGAAATAAGTCATAGCAATAGACCGTTGCGGCGTCGCTGTCCATTTGGGTTACGAAGCTCAGACGGCAATCGCTCTGAGGAATAGCTGATGTTCTATCATATATGGTTAGACCCGAAAGCGGACCGCGAACTCCAGGGTGTTGGACGCAAACGGGATAACGCTAGGACAACGTTGTTAATGGTTTTAAATTTATGAAAACGTCCTCATTATGCTTAGTGACGGTCAAAATATTATCCATACTTTATTATAGGATATATTTATATAGGTTTTGACTAGTTCCTTTGACTTGTCGGTCATATCATGTTATCCCGATATTACCGGAATCTGTTTACCACAATATTTTAGGTACGATGTTCAAACTGAGATGGAATCAAATGACGAAAAAAGAAATTCAGATTCCGTAATTCCGTAGATCTGAAATTTTTAGTCTAGAAGACTGTCACTTAACTTGTTTTAAATATTTTAGTGTGGTTGTAGTTAATTGTGACAATTGGTCTGTTTTCAATCAGCCACTATTTATACAGACTGCCTTGTGGTCTCAGACTGCCTCCATGGTCTCGCGGCATAAATGCGCGCGTGGGATTGGGAGGTCTCGGGTTCAATTCCCGGGTCGGGCAAAGTATTATTGGGTTTTTCCATTAGAAATTCTCAGAAGCAGCTCCGAGTCTGGTAATGTGCCCGGTACGGCAATAGGCTCGCCCCCTATTACGTGGGACTAAAATAAAGCTGGCGAAAAGTGGGTATAGCAATATACCTCTGTCATATAGTCCTCTGTCATACGTCTATCATATAGTCTCACGCCTATAGGAGAGGTAGGCCTCTTCGGGGATATAGGCGTGAGACTATGTATGTATGTACTATTTATACCCATATAATTTTATGTTGTAATGAGTCATCCCGTGACCACAGAAAATTGAGACAACTATGAAGTATCTTAGCGAGCGTTCACACTGCGCCGGACCGGCTAATAAGCCGGAAGCCGGCGCCCGGAGCGAGTGTTCACACTACGCCGCGACCGGCTTATTAGCCGGAGGACGGCCGGCTCCCTAGATTAAATTTACGTTATAGATGGAAGTATTGCATCACAAGCTCATCAGTAAAATAATCTGACATTGGTGACCATGGGTGGCCATGGTCACCAATGTCAGTTCCATATATGGAGAGGCCATTATTATTTTTGTATAAAAATAGTGAAGCAGTTCATAGAATACCTAATTCCATTCCTGCCAGTTTTCAAATCTGTTTTGCAATAAATTGACTGTGACATACGGGCGGACAGACAGACAGACATGGCGAATCTATAAGGGTTCCGTTTTTTAAATTTTTGGCTACGGTACCCTAAAAACCACAATACTGCCCTACTAAGCGCAAAAGCCGTATCTCAACTAAAGCGAGTTACGAGATAATGGTAAAGGTTTTGAAATACGTCGCCGTTTTTAGGGGTTGTGAGTGATTGGGGGGAGGGGGGGAGGTCTCGAAACCCCCCTAACTATTTTCGCTTGCCGGAAATACTTGGTTTCCTCTGAAAAAAAATATCTCCAAACATCGGTGTGTATGGCACTGCCAACTTCCACATTCATCACACTAGTTTAATAAACTAAGGTTGACGGAGCCCTGCGAAGGGCTCCTTTTTTCGGATTAAGGGTCAAAAGAAAACCTAACATAACCTATTTAGTTACTTATTACAGTCGCACCTAACCATAGGCACTCGAAAGCAATGACGCACAAATTTGACATTAGCTGTCAATATGATCATTCCAAGATGGCGGTTTTGCGTTTCGTTTCACGTTTTTCACATAAAACCTAAAAATGACATTTGTAAAACTGTACTAAAGTATAAAAACTACGTTCCGTTTTACATAATTGCCGAAGTATTTATGAAATTTTGGAAATTGTTTAAAAATATTTAGACGCAACTCCGGCAGCCAAAACTACTTTTACGGGATTAAAACGAACTCCCTTAAGTGTAGGGGACACTACCAATACCCTCAAATTCAGGTGACTCGTTTCGAAACCCAACCCATTATTATTTTTCAAAATAAGTAGATGAAATATCAAAAATATATGTGGATATACCTTATTCATGAGATACTGCTATGTCGCTTAGAAAATTATAGAATTAGAATTTGAGTTACTGCTTTTTCGTTAGCTCTCCTCATACATGTTTGTATGGAAAAATATAAAAAAATTCTTTCGTATCAAATATGTGTTGTTTCAAAGAAAATAAATATTAAAAGATATTTATTTATATTCATTTATCATTTATTAACGAAATACAGAGTTTACAGCTCATCAAAAGTTAGCTGTGTGCTACAACCCGGCAGGTTTTCTTTATTCTCATCGAAAGTTAAAGGCAGTGTGTGAGGTGATAAGGCTTCAATACTTATTATTTGCTGTTGTTCACGAGACACAGTTTCATTTACTTTCCTTTTACGGCTTGGTATTGTAGAAATTTCAAGCACTGATAAAACATTTGCCTCTCCGTGATCTCGCAATGCCATCCCTTGAGCTTGACGAGAATCAACAATTTCATGCAACTGCCAATTCATATAAAACGCCACAAGCTTTTCTTTCATTTTCTTCTCCCAGAAAACATCATCTCTTTCTATAATTTCTATTTTTAGTGGTATACTTACGCAATTCGAACCAGTCACTGCTATCCCTCTTGTAATTTTTGCTTATCACTACGGAATTTGAGTCAAATTTGTTAAAAAATTATTTGGCATTTCTTGGCTAGCTCTTGAACAAATCGTGTTAGGAATGACTGCAGTCAAATGTGTGTAAGACGTTGCAGAACTGCTATCTTTAACTTCACTGTAATTACAATAAAGATAATTAGTTAGGTACTTTATTATTAAAAAAAATACTATATCTTGTGTTATAGCTTATAGCAAACAGAGAAGTCACTTTCTTACTTATAAATTATTGATTTTAGAAATTAAAAGGATATTAGATGTACTGATACATACCTAGTAGTTTATGAATAATCAAAGTTTTACCCGATGTACCTAAATAGGTTTATGCTCACAACACAATAATACAACATTCATTACCGCTTGTGTGCGGATTGCGGAGCGTCATATTAGCGCTGTTTATTGTTCGCCGTGGCAGCATCTTAGCGCTCCAGGCGCTCTGACAAGCTAATGAATTTGGAATATACTTAAGTATTTCGATTTAATGTTATTACTCTTTCAAAAATTTAAAACTGTGGCAGCTATGTATTGTGAGAATCATTTATATAATTATATTATGCATAATCGATAATCTATAACATAGTCAGTCATATAAGACTCTTATGAAAATAATTTGTGTAAAAATGTTACATATTTCATAATCACTTGGCCATGGATGAATTTCTATTTTATTACGACGCTTTCTTGTACAAATCCTTCGTAGAACTTTATTTCTCTAATTGTCCATATTTTATTCTTCTAATTATATATTTATAAGCACAGAAACAATAACACATTAAACGCAACAAGAGTATAAACTTAGGTCCTAATTATATGTGCCCATAGTTACATAAAAAGCCTATTTGATTCCAAGTATTCAGTCTATAACATAAAACATGAAATTACGAACTCAAATCGGCGTATTACAATAACAAACAGGTTTACGTAAAAATTCGTGCAGCGGAGACGCAAGCGACATGGCCTATCTCTCACAGGGCTCATAGCCGAATGATGAGGTCTGGGCGGGGCGTAAACTAGCAACTGACACTCAGTACACCGCTTATGCTATTAAGGTTTAAATTGCTGAAGCATTTGATATTGATGGGATCTACCGAGCGTCAAAATCATAGACGTTTGACAGATTTTATTTAATTTTACAAAATATACACGTATAATATGAAAATAAATTAGGTAATTCTTTAGTTCATTAGGTTTCCTACAATATTATTAAAAAACATATGTCAGCTTACGATCAAAATATTGCAAACAGTGAGACGAAAGATTATTTTTTGCCTCAATTTTGTGATTTTGTTTCCGTGATTCTATTTTACATACATGAAAAATTCTTTCAAAAGTCTTTTGTTCAGACTTTTGACTTTAAGCTCTATTTTTTGCTAGGTTGTAATATGTACCGTTATGGCTAGATGCGCGACGAAAAATTAGGTGTTTCACGGCTTCTGAGGTACAACAGCGCCTTAAATAGAACTTCATGTGAAACTTAGAAACTTCATTACATTTTGACTTATGCGTATAAAGATTGTACTGATATTTGTAGGGACGTTGAAATTTTATCGATACTTTTATTTAACCCTAGAAAGCTAACCTTATTTCATGACCCTTTAAAGCTAACCATCCGTCGAAACGACGGGCATTTTTAAAACGTTTTTTTTTTATGTATAAATTCAATAAATGAATCCGTTTTTTTATTTAGGGTAGCTGCAAGGGTAATAAATAAAAAAATATATTAGAATTAACGATATACATTTAATTTTTTATTTTACTTATACATTTACAAAGGCATTACGAAAAATGACATCAATTTGTTCTTGAACTTTTTGGCATGCCAAATCAACAAGCAAAAATATAAGTAATGTCATTATTATTTTATCATTTTTATAATAATATAAAAGTATAAAAATAAAATAATAACAATTAAGTCATTTGTCTTTGGCACAAATAATACAAAAATCCACCTTGTGTTTGCCACATATTGGCTTCTTACAATTATGACAAATGGTTTTTGTCATTTTACTAAAAATCTCTTCAGTGGTCAGATGGTTATCCTTCAAGGCCGCTGACAAAATGAGAACACCCACTAGAACACTTATTTCGAGAACATTAGTTTCCTTTTGTGTAGCTGTAATATTTACGTAACATGATCCTTTTACTCTGATCTCTACGTTTGTCCATTTTACAATTTCCTCAAACATTTCATTAGTAAAAAAATTTTCAAAGCAATGCGTTAGTTGCAATAGTTCTCTTGTAAGTCCTATGCACGATCAAGTTGGTCCTCTCGAAGTACGAACTATATTTTCTTATCGAAGTTCTGATAGAAGAAGTTTGTCCTTTTGAGCTCGCCCATACGTGCCGGTTTTTACCTCTAACGTTCGTTTGTGAAAACTGTATAATTCGCGAAGATGTAGATGTTTCAAAGACACTTGCAAAAGCGTTGGATGGACTTTCTTGTTCTTCAACTAGGATATCTTCAGAATCTGATGGCTTGTTGTTTTCATATTTCTGAACGAGATCTTCCTCAACACGATCTTCGGTTTCGCTTGCATAATCGTCTTCAAAATTGTCTAAAATTCTAAATGTAACTCTTCGTCTATCAAAGCTGATATTTCAGTATCATCCAACGGTATTCTATACCATGACATAACGAAAATCTACAAAAAAAAAACAAATTATAAGAGAAAATCAATACTCACTTCAATTCATAAAAGTTACGTTAAAGCTAACCACCCGTCGAAACGACGGTCAGAACACGTGTATATCGAAAACTAAAACACTTACCTTAGTGACGCGTGCGCCGATGGGACGAGTAAGACGGGCACTGAGGTCATTTATAGGGTTAAGTCATTAGGACGCGCCATTAGAAACAGAGAGCAATATATAAATATTGTGTCCGTCGAATCGACGGAGGTTAGCCTTCTAGGGTTAAAATGTTTTTGTATGAAAGAAAAACAAATACATCCTTAAAAACTTTCGCGTTCATAATAACAGTTTATATTTAAAACCATTTTCGGCAAACAACTACTAAGCTATGCATGTTTAGTCGTGATTTTTTCCTAGATCATAGCAAGCGATACTTACCTAATAAATGCACATAACTTCCAAAACTCAGAGACATGGGTTTGAATTTGAATTTTATTGCCATTTAAATTAAGTACACGGTGCCTGGTGGCAACCAAACATTGACGTTACTGAACTTCAATGTCCGTTTGACAATGAAATCAGCTAAAAACACGATTTGTTTATTTGTTCCTCACTTGGTTACACATAATAATAATACGCAGGTCTTAATTTGAACAGGTTTCGTAAATGAAATCACAAGTGTCTGTTCCTACGTTAAAATTTATTAATCTATGTTTATGTTTCATCGATATTTACTTTATACCTACTAGGAGAGCTGGCATCAATTTTGGGTAGGTATTTGAGGCATGCAATGCAGACCTGACTGGCGAGCAGCGAGGCTATAGTAAATTATGAAAAAACGAATAATAATGTATTGGAGGCAACATGCAATTTTTAAATATAATAGTTTAATGTATATAGAATACAAACAAACATAAGTCAGATGATTTAGTCGGGGCTTTATTACATTGCCAGGCGTTTTTTACATTGGTTTGAAAATTATTTTTGCATGCGCCGGGCTATGTTAAAACCACGTCTAAATCAAATAATATAATCATTTATAGACATTTATCTTACTCTACGCTAGAACAATCATAAGTCAAAATGAAGTAACTATGTATATTGGACAAGACTGCTATTGTAATGCGGTCTCTATAGTATTTTCCTTATTCTAAGGCCAGCTCCGATCAGTGTCACCAACTTAGTAGAATTAGCACTAAAACTGGGGGTTTCAACATTTGCCTAAAATTGAATACAACGTTCGTTTTAAAATAATTTGTACATTGTTCAATCTATTATTATTATATTACTTGATGTGTTGATTTAACATTTAATTTGCATTTTTCTTTAAATATTGCCTAATAGAACGAATTATTATTTTTGTATACCAATTGTTTTCCGATGTGAAATAAGTATTATAATGATAATTTAAGTGGGTGTCATGTGTCTAGGGAAATTTTATTTGTGGTTTCTGGTGGAGAGCTTAGTTCAACTGTTGGTAACACTATGTCACCGGCACTAGGCATGGGTCTGTGCACGTTGTCATAACTATCTATATTTCATAACTATCTATATCGTTCGATCACCTAATTTGAAGAAGTATTTACTCGTAAATATGTCTAATGGATAACTAGAATTATAACAGCAAGTGGTTTGGTAAGGCTCGTTTTAAAAAACCATTAAGAATGCTAAGATTGTTATCGAGACCTATAATGAAATGTATTGAGATGGCAAAAACTACGGCAAAAATAGCAAAAAGTTAATCAACAAAAAATATTGTGAAAAAGAAAAATCTAAACGAATAACAAACGTGGCAAGATTAAAGAAATTTAAATATAATGCAAATTTAAAATAAAATTAAACAATAGGTATGTGAAGAATACGCCAAAAAAAAAGAAAAAGAAAAAAATCTAATAGTATCACAAAAAGCAGTTTTTTTTTAAGTTCACAAACATTACAAAACGTTAAAATTGAACAAATAAACCGTAACAAGACAGCAAAAATACGCCAAAATGAGTTAAAAGTTCAAGGAATAAAAACATGCAACAAAATGAAATTAAAAAAATACATGTACAGAAGAATTAGCCGGTCCGGGCATTAAGCCGGACCGGCTAATTAGCCGGTCCGGCGTAGTGTGAACGCTCGCTTACATTTATTTTCAAATATAGACTAGTTAGGTGCATTAACACTCTGAAAGTCTTCCTTTACAATATTGACGACAAGATATTAACTGCAATGTTCGTATCTAGTTAGTCTAGAAGCCGATATACTAGGTAAAGCAACACAAAACAAATATAGACTTGTAAAGAGGATGCCTTTGCCTCAGGCCATAGAATAAAAAAACACACGACACGAATATGTATACATTGTATTTAAAGTGAATGGTGGTTGTGATCTCGCGTACTGTCGAGTCGCGTGTTTAATGCTCTTATTCGCTCGGTATGACGGCTGCCCTGATTATACCACACAATTGTCATTTAAATGGCCGGATAAATGCAGCCTCAGCCCTTGGGGAACTATTCTAAAAGCCAGAGAAATATCTGCTACGGATACTAAAGTAATTTGATTATATATTTAGTGAGCACAACTTTTATTAGGTACACATTATACCTACATGAGTTATTTTGTCGAGATCTCACATTATTAGTGGCAGATTTAGGGAAACTTATCGTTATTATAATTTATAACAAGCGTACCGCTTGTAAATAAATATAAATCACTAATAATATAAACTCGAGAAACTTAATAGGTGATGTAAGGTTCCTTGTGACCCTTTATCCAAAAATATGAGCCCTGCGAACCCTCCCGTGGGATCTCCACCTTGTCGTGGTGCGGGGGCTCAGTAACCGTGGGTTTGAGGTACGCCCACGGTGAAGCGGGATCCTGGGAGGGGACGCTCCACGTGGCTTGCGAGAGGCCTGCGTAGGATGCGTCCCAAGGTGCGGGTGCGGGGGACAGTTCTGTCTGTCCCTCGCAGTCGGGTGCAGTCGCGGGAGGAGAGGCGTGTCGGTGTTGAGTTGCCGCGCGCCCTATCTCCCGCGACCAAATGGGGGCGCACCATAGTTGCGTCGCGGTGGGGCCGCAGAGGAAGAGGAGATGCGATGTTGCGTTGCCGTCCTCCCTATCCTCTGCGGCCGCTGGGTGTTTTGGCAGCGGAGCCCAACACCTTCATCCGCCGCCAAGGGGGTTTCGTTCGGGACCCGCCTGACAATCTGGCGGGCCAATACCCGTCGCGGGGTAGCGAGGAATGCTTCGGTGAAACCCTACCCTTCGACACATGGATACATGAGGAGCACGAGTTGGTTTTTAGTCAGTAAGAGTCTGACAGTCCCCTTCGTCTTTCTCCCTCAGGTCGGAGGGACTCCATGAGGATTTTTCAACCCGACACCAAAAAAAAAGCCCTGCGAAGCAGGGCTCCGTCAAGCTAGTTTCTCGAGTTTAAGAACTTTTTCATATGAACGATACGTCGGCCTTGCATACTTCGCTCCATGAACTTTCGAACTGGCGTACATCGAGATCCTGTACTTTTAGAACTAACATACGTCGACATTTCAAACTTCGACATTCAGTAGCGGAGTCGTTGTTGTATACCACAAAAATGCGATTTGGCGTTTTAATTGGAATCTACCCTATTATGCATAGTTTCGTTGTTTTTTCACATTTTAGTTCAAGATAAATATTTTGAATCTATCTTAATACTTTTCTATCTACCTTCTGGATAATTTTTACTATGCTTAAACATCTGTTTATGTATTGGATTATCGCATATTTAGAAATTAGCACTATCAAAATTGTCGTCAAGAATAGTCCCCCACAGCAGCGTGAATGCAACGTTGTTGCATCGACACAAACGGAGCAACACAACGCACCACAACGCACCACAACGTGCCATTAAGTAACGCAATGACTGGCACCGACGACGTTTGACGGGACCATTTCACTAATATCACTTCAAAGTAACACGTAATAAGGCGCCCATTACCAACGCCACTGATTTATGGTATTTCTTTATTATGTGAGTGACTTCCTCCTTGGTTCCGCGGTTTGACTTTGCGCTTTGATTTATTTTTCAGGTTGGACAAATCGTCATTTTACATTCTATTGCGAATGGCTCAACAACAGTACAGGGTTTGGCTGGGTGAATGGATATGGTGCGCCATTCAAAATAAGTAGTCAATTAAATTTCAAACAATCGGCAGTAAATTAATAACTAGTACGATCTTCATACCAGATAAATCAGAACCAAGCTAACTCAAAAAGGCCAGAGTATGTGGTGTTACCACTAAAAACCACCTCGACTGCCAACCAAAGACGTCCTACGGGAGAAACACTGGGTACAGGAGCTGTCCAGTACGTAATAGGTACCTAAATATACTGCTTCGAGTATGATGGCAGATTCAGAAATGGCTGTACCATTTCTGAATCTCAGACGCCTTACAAACATACGATTTTATAATTTTTATATCTAAGTGGGAAGCCACACAGGCATACTTAATGTAGATGTACCAGCGTTTAAGTCAAAGCCTTATGGACTTCAATATTGCAAGACTTGATGAAATAAGGATATTCATAACAAAGTATAAAAATATGACGAAAAACAATTATCAGCCGGAGCCAACATCCGCCGCACCGGATTGATGTTAACATTTACTTACTCAAACTTTATCTCCTCATTTTTGTACCTTTACGACCGGTTTCGCTAAAAGTAAAAAGGGTAGATTTTTAAGTCCCAAAATAAAGTTTATTGTCAGAGTGCGTGGGTTGTGGCGCAGGTTTATTTTGTAAAAAATAAAATACTCTTTTCCGCTGTATCCGTTTACATTTCATGACATGAAGAGATACAGGCGACGGGTGGCGTGGCGGCCGGTGTTGGTTGCAGTGATTCGTGCTGCAACTTTGTACGCCCGTCCGACGATACAATGTTGCAAGATATTAATGATGCGCGATTTAACTAATTTAAATATTTTTTTCACTCGAGCACAATGTATTAATATTAATAACGCATTCGGGTTACTGTTTGTTGACGACTTGTTTTACGTGTTTATAATTACTGCTCGTACGAGTATTTATAGCTTCAGGCTTCTGTACAAGTTACGTGAAAAAATAGAATTATTAAAAGCAATAAGTATGTAGAGCATACTTAATTAAATACATCCTTCGAATAATGTGTTTTGATACTCGCTATTAATTTTACACAATTCACAAGAACTACAAGAAGTAGTTTCGAACTTGTGTGCTTTTATTTTTATTGCTAGCTACACTACCTACTTCTGAAGTAAACTACTTATAAGATATCACAAAACTTTTTTTTGAAGTCGTAGTGTTTTATTTTTTTTAAATAAGAAACTCCCGTCAGTCCAAAATCCTCGTGCGGGATTTTATGTTAAGTCATACAACATAACTCTCATAATCTCAAATATGGAGCTTCAGTAATTTAGGCATTGCGATGATGACACTGGTGAGTCAGTCAGTCACATCAAGTTAGAACATAGATAAGTAGATTACAATATATTTTAACTACACTTCGCTGGTAGCACCGCCCGCGGGCGTCTAGGTTACCGCAGTAAAAAGTAACCCATATGTCACGTGTCCCAATTATCTCCGCACAACTATACAACAACACTACAAACTATAACTTAATTTCGTTTCAAAATGCAAGAAGAGCATCAAATAAACAAACAAACATACTTTCCTATTTATATTATAAGTACAGATTTTCAGACTTCGCTAACAAATAGATTAGACAGAGCTAACAAATCCTAGCGGGTTAAAAGCCAATAATACCTGATAACATATGAAAATATGTCGCGTATTACTGACCAATTTATTGCAGTGCATACCTTCTAAACACGGCTAAACATCTTTAACGAATAGGTACCTAAATAACTCCTTTCAGGATTAACTTCGGACCAAATTATCCCTATGGATTATAGCACGAATTACTCCATATTTAGCCCGTATCTGATCTTAGTCAACAATTAGCGCTGCTTACCTGCTTACTCACAGCAAACATGAATATGTAAAGCCTACATCGTCGTGGGGGCACGACGTAAAAATTCAATGTTAATACAAATGACTGTCCTTGTTCGCTGGACAGAAAAAAATTCCGATTCCGATTCGATATTGAGTCTGGACTCTGGTCCAAGAAAAACGAAGACTTTTGGCGACAGTGAAAATATGTAAAGATGTTTGGCCACCTTATATGACATGGTAATGATCATCATTCTAGCGCCATCCCGGTTGCGATTCCAAGGCCATCGCCTCGGAGTACGGAATCTCCTACTTCGCGGTTAGTAAGGCAAAATAGGAGGAAAGAAGGAAAACGTTGACCCAGGAGGGACATGAGGACACAGATCAAATAAAAGAAATGGGGAACGTCATGCCGTATAAGAATGTCAAGATACTGGCCGAAGATCGACCTGCATGGCGTAAACTTAACCGATAAGAGCAAATCTTTTAAATTGAAAGAAAAAAGAAGCTTGTTCGGCAAACAGTAATAATTAGCTCAGTTTAGTGTTTTCAATTCTCCTCTAACATTTTCACTGAGATTTGCCGTTGAATAATGTCGTACCTTTGCAATGTTATGTTTTACGCGTTCCGCTGCCAACTGCGAATGTAGCAACAAATTATTATTGTACAGTCAAATCGAAATCTGTTTAGTACGTACACTAAACAGATTTCGATTTGACTGTACAATATAATTTACGAGCATTGCTCGAAGGTTTTGGATAGTGTCTAAAATGTTTTATTTACGTCAGTGAAGGCATGCAAAATGAACTATTTAAGCGGTTAAAGTAGTTCAGTTTAGCACACAAAATTATCTTTGCTATGTTGTTGAAAAGGTAAATAAAACCTCTCTAAATTTATTGATCAAGTTAAGATAAGATCATATAATAAAGGTATATGTTATTGTAAACAGCCAGTAATCGAATCTAATCAGCTCAACAAAACTTAGGCCGATACGGATATTTTAATAGACTGTTTTAGTTTTAATCGTAGATTGGAATATGGATGGCCCTCAGAAAACTAAGTACAACGTATTCTTAACATTTTTAAAGGAACACAGAAAGCAAGCTATCAACAAAGAAATAATTCAAAAAGACACTGAGATACGATAGAGCTTTACAAAAGTTACACTGATACTAAAGCAAGTTGACAAGATTTGTGTAAACATTTTAACCGTGAGCGCCTACTTTGTAAGACTTAAACTTATAATGAAGTACCTAATTACGCAAACACATAGCATTGCTCGGACAAAAGCTTAGGAGAAATTTAATGTGTGCCGTCGTCCTTATATTCTACGAGTAGACAAAAGAAAGTCATCGCAAAAGCGAGTGTTGGCGCATTTTCCAAGATCCTCCAAGACATTAAACACATTAGAGCGCGTATGCGAAGGTACGGGACACTCGTAGTGTTGACACACCACTCACACAAGTGTGAGGAATGCACAGCGAGGCGACGGAGCGGCCCGGACACCGCATCAAGTGCACACTCATCAAGGACCAGCCAATATGCATGAGTGACGGCATTTAACGCTGACACGACACCTACCTCACCTGAGCGGAACGTACCAGTGTTATTAAACATGCTGCGCGACATTCTATATGAAAAATCTCGTACCATGTAAACACTCGCTCGCCACAAACTACACTACACAGACGAACCAGCAAACTGTTATTTACCTAATGAAACATGTATTCAAACCCGCCATTAAGATAGATTGAAAATCTACAAAATGCTATTTAATTTCACGTAATCATACAGGACCTGTAATCAGGCGTGGTGAACTATAATTTCAGTGTAAGGTATCTTATAAATTGTTTATAGTGACTATTATAGTTTAATTGAGCTCCTAATCATCCGTGTAGCTCGTCGGGAGATAATTTACGATGTGTAGAAGACGGCGGGCTCGCGTTGCGTCCGTGCAACAATGTAAGGTTTGTAACAAGGCGGGCGGCGGGCGCGGGCGGCGCGGACGGCCCACGGCAGACACTCGACAAATGACTAAATTGGCTCGAAACCAATAATGGCCACATATTTTATATGAGATAGGGCTACGGTAACCATGATATAAATGTTACCGACTCATGTGTGAGTGGCGGTATCGGATTATTACATGCTATTAAATTAAATTGACGAGCTTTTGGTGTGGATGATTTTTACACAAGTAAATGAAGTCATGAGAGCGATTTCATGACTTCATTCTTAATATGATGCATAGAAGAAATTGAAAAGTAATATACTGACAGAGAATCACAAAGTCAGATTACGTGAAGCTGTATGAGTTTGATAGAGAACAAAATATCGTCTTCATCAGCCTTCTTTTAATCGACCTACTAGACTTAGAAGCAGCGATAGCCGAGTGGAGAGGCCGACAGACTGCTACGCAGAGGGTCTCAGGTTCGAATCCTCGGCTCGCACCTATGACATTTCGAAGTTATGTGCGTATTAAATTGTTAATTATCGCTTGCTAAACGGTGAAGGAAAACATCGTGAGGTAACCTGCATGTCTGAGAGTTACCCATAATGTTCTCGAAAGACATGTGAAGTCTGCCAACCCGCACTTGGCCAGCGAGGTGGATAATGGCCTTACCTGTCTCATAGTGAGAAGAGGTCCGTGCCCAGCTGTGGGACAGTTTAAAGGGCTGATGATGATGACTAGACTTAGGTATTATCTCGTTATGAAAAGGGTGAGGCCACAATCCCCAACGTTGGTCAAGTGCGGTTTGGCAAACTTGACAAGTCTTTCATAGGACATTATGGATTAAACATAAACATCATCAATTAAACATAATACTCAACTATGTTTGGTCCCTATCATAAACAGTTTAATGAGTAAGTTCCAAATAAAGCTAAATCGGATAAAATACTAAAAATATAAAAACGTCAGACAGAATAAATAGCATATCGAATTTATACCTCACACCAAATGACGATGATGATTATTAGGATGATTCACATGCATTTAGAAATGTATCATGCTTACGTATCGTAAAAGGACAATGGCAGATCTCCATACATCAAAATGTCTGAAATTAAATTGAAGCACTCAGTAATAAAAAATATATCAAAAAATTCGGCGTAAGTAACAGAGTCTATAAATTATTCTATTTTCACTCGGGAAAGCCGGAAAAAGAATATATCGGTGTTTAATGTTTAGTTGAGAATGAACAATGTGGGTACGTTTGAATTATCAAAGGCATTATGTCAGATTGACATCTAAACTCAGAACTATTCTGTAGCATCTACCTGTCACAGCCAAAGACAAAAGCAGAGCTGCACATTTTAAATGGATTTTATGTGAAATCGATATGACGTTAAAACGATGATGTGACGTTTTTATTTGATTTAAAAGTTGTTTTGCTACAAAAGAATTAGCTTATTGATATAATGTTGACTAACAATTAATTAACTGCATTTTAATTATTATATTTTAAACCAAACCAACCCTATAAAGGTCGATCATATCGATTACTTATTTAATAATCGATACGCATCAATGTCAAATATCTATTCCTGTCACACCATTGTCTATGGCAACAATCAAATAATAAAGTAAGCACCTAGTTCGTAACCAATTGGAATGCTTTTTATCATCATAAAATAATCCGGCTTTATCGAGACAAAGTGAAAATATAAAAAATATTAGAAAAAATAAACAATTTGTTTTGTTCATATGAAGTTTAAGCTCGCCACAACAAACCCAGACCTAATTCTGCCATTGTTCTTTATGTAGCTAATAGGCTTGTGTCCACTAAGAATAAATCGGTTTGATTGTAGTATCTATAGATTTATTATGATTTTAAGATGTCAATAAAGTTTATTATTTATTATAAAAAGGTAAGATTAATGTTATTTTTAGGATTCTTAAACTAAAAATAATGTATTTATTCTTGTGACATTGAACACCAATCAGAGAGCATTACGTCAAACAGTACGTCCGCCATTCATGTTGTTGGCGTTTTAGTAGTAAATACAACTAAAACGTATAACTTTCTACCTGTCAAATCGAATATAACAAAATAAAAATGGCCATCAGACAAGACTTCATTCACGGTTTCTTTTGTTTTGAACTTTGTGATATCACTCAACCGCCATGATAGTTTACAGCGTTTTCGTGTCAAATTCAAAAAGGTTTTTAAAATGCCGTAATTAGTAATGTTGCTGATCGATTTCTGAAGAAAAATCAGGTATTTCAGTTTAACATCTAATAAAGGAACGAATCAATCGCTAATTACACTTTAGGACACAAGGATATTCCTTTTTTCGAATTATTATTTTATTTTGAGTTTGCTACTTAGTTTATTAGATTTCTAATTGCCCAGATTTTTTACTGCCAGTATTTATACAATCTTTCTAACTGCTGATGTAGCCTAGTGGTTATGTGAATCTTTTCGGTAATGATATCCTCGTTTTGTGAACACCATTACTATCATAGTTGTTACATGACGTATAAGGTGAGGTAAAGTGATATGGTCCCTGGTTCGCGGTGGTATAAATATTTCAGTGACAGAATTTAAAAACCAGTAGCTGCAGTACCTAAGCCACAAGAACTTTATTTTAAGTCACTGGGTCTCAAGTACCTAGGCAATAAAATGGCTATTGCATAGGTATGTAAGTATAGGTAATGCAAACCATTCATCACAGACATAAGTCAAATTTCAGATAACCGTTCTCAACTTCGTAATTTCCTCAAATATAATAATTATATTTTAAGATTTAATTTTAGACATAATTATTATGTCTATTAAGTAACACATGGCTAATATTATTGCAGCACAGACTGACATACAAACAGACCAAACCATGTTTTACGTTGTCTGACGTATAATGTTAACTATACTTCATTCAATCAATCACCGGTTTGCAGTCAATGGCACGGGCCATTTTCTGCTCGACACTTAGCGTATCGCATCTTCATCATCATCATTATTCAGAAACGTCAAGACAAATATTAGGTATTTTACCACAGACATAGATCTACATAGATAACGCAAATGCATGCACTTCGCGTGTCTGAACTCCGACCAAGCGTCGAGCTTGGTCGCCACTAACTTCAGTCCCCGCGCGTCCGTTTTACCGTTAAGTAAACTTTATTCACATGACGTTGCCGCGTTTGCTTCGGACGTTTGATCTGACGTTGTGTATTAGGAGACGATGAATATCGCACAAGCGATACTGTCGCGCATCGCTTCGACTTCGTGATACAGGCAACGTCACAGTAGGTATTAAAAAGTCGGCACGCTTGGTTTCAATACAAATCGTGATAATTGCGTTATCTATGTAGATCTATATCTGTGTATTTTACCTTTTATTTTTAAATAACAATGTGATATAGATCCATTCCATAAATATTATTATTGTCACTCAGGCTCCCTGATTCCGGGGTCCAAAGCGCATCTTGGATCCCAACCAGGACAACGCTAAGATGACGATGATGACTTGGCGTACCTACCAAATTGTGTATCCAACTTCTAATAACTTCAGCTAGATCTATCTTAGTAGTGCCGTCAAGCGAAATCTTAGCAACCGAGCTATTTCCAAAACCCCTTCAAGTGCGCCTCATCGCTCTATAAAACCCGATGACGATATGCCATGTTCTATTATCTCATAGCTTATTGTTCTAAGAACTATAGCGACTAAACTAAAACTAGGCTAGAGGCCACGTCGAATTCCAAGTGTCGCGTAAACACAGGCTCTTTGTTCTAATCAACTGGTCAGAAGTGGTCGGTCGTATCTTTAGACACGCTGTAATTTATGTGGTGTATGTAATACTGGGTTGACAGGCGACAAGCTATGCGCTTTGAGTGACATAACTGCTGAGTCAACACCACAAATATAATGTTCATTAGGATAAAGAAACTTGAATCCGTGATGAATTAAGAATACAAAATGTTACCAACCCATTTCTTATTTTTTTTATAGTCTTACGCCTGTATCCCCGAAGGGGTAGGCAGAGGTGTAAATATTACACCCACATTTCGCCGTGAATTTTTAGGTCCCACGTAATAGGAGGCGAGCCTATTGCCGTTACCGGGCACATTTCCAGACTCCGGGCTGCTACTGAGAATTCGGCAAAACCCAGTATCATTTTTGCCCGACACGGGAATCGAGCCCGAGACCTCCCAATCCCACGCGCACAATTATGCTGCGAAACCAACGAGGCAGTCCATTTCTTTACGTGGATATAATATCTTTGGGAAGAGACGGTAATTCAATTTTCGTCTCTTCCAGCAAACATTTGTGTTGTAGGCTAAATCTTCATCATCATCATCATCCACAGCCCGACTGTGTCCACTGCTGAACATAGGCCTCTCTTTGTTTTTGCCATTTCCCTCGATCTTGTGGTAATCTAGTCCAGGCTCTGCCCGCGATTGCAACGATATCGTAAATTGGAAGAAGAGAGAAGAAAAAGCTTTGAAGAATATGTCTTTACATCAAGTAGAAGTTCCAGTCGTACCTTTTTATTCTAAAACAGACCAGAATCCCAAGAAATGAAACACTTACTGTAGATGCACTTCTCAGGGAAGTCTTTTTGTTTTTCAATGAAATAAGATAGGATAAAAAAGCACATACTTGTTTTTATCCCAAGAAAAAAGCCGTACTTACTACAATGTTGGAAAACCTTATTTAAATGGCAGCCGTCACGACACTTTTGAGAAATAATCATAGATGTTCACGTTGGCACTACAGTTGAACTCATTAACTACTTTGTAAATTGTTTTTACATCTCTCATGTTCGGTAAGGAGGTTCTTATTATCTCCAAATGGGGCTTGTAGGTGACTAATTAGCGCTCTAGATAGGTAATGTAGCTAGAAAAGCCCTAGGGCGGTAAGTAATTAAAAAAAAAACAATTCTTTCTTTCAAAAAGTTCGCGTACATCTAACCATCATACTGGCAATAGACATCATGCATTCAGCCCAATGTCCAAAGAGGTCGCTTTGCTATTCAGCCTTGTCTTCGTGTGAGTATAATAGTCATCAATTTTAAATAACGGCGAAGCTCAATTTCGTTCTTGAAAAAAAAAAAACAAAGTTCTTTACTTGATTCTTTTTAATGAAAAAAGTGCGGGAATAGAAAACTTTTACTTTAAATATTGTTTGTTTTTGGTTTTTTTTTATAATTACCTACGTGCTAATTAGGAAAAAACATGAGTTCTTCAAGTGATGAATATATAAGCTGCACTCCCGATTCAATGAAAATGGAAGCTGAAGCAGCAATTAACAATATTTTATTTTTGTAATGCCGGTTGTTTTCTACTTACCTCACAATCGAGATGTAAAGCAGAATAGTTAGCTCGGGTGTAAGCACCAATTGCACCCTCGAGCTATAAATATCTCGGGCTGCAATTGATGCTTTACAGCCCTTGGCTACTAATCTACCTATTATAGCTAAGCCTACCACTTAGTTTATAAGTATCTAATTACATGGCTCATCCTGCGATTGTAATTATTTTGTCCTACGAGGCGAATACCAGAATAAAGACATAAAAAATCTTCAGCATAGTAAAAGTAAAAGCAAAAGCACAAACGTATGTAGCTGATTACATTCAAAGTTTTGTGTGAAGGTTGTCGACGAATGCAAAGGGCCTTATTAAGCGCACCTCTTGTGCCCATGATTGATGACATTCGCCTGCGGTGCCAACGTATAGGTATTTGGCGAAATAATGAGTCAGGCCGACCATGGGGCCTACTACGGACTTAGGTAACTCACGTTGAGACGATGGGTACAATGAATGGCTCATGTCGGGCTCAAAGAAGGACGGATACCTTGAAAAGGACTAATTTTGGGGACAAATGACCCTAAAAGCGCTAGCAGTTGCCCGCAATACGCCACGCCGCATGAGGCTGGCTGGCCCCAGTACAAACGGGGGAGGCAAGTCACATCATCGTTCTGATGCGTTCAGGCTCTAAGTCTGAGCTTAGCTACCGCACGTCTTACCGTATTCGAAAGAGTATACATCGAGCTCTTCGACGACATCGCCTGAAATTCGAAGACCAATCAGTGCGCCGAAAGCCGTTTCAACGGTTTGAATCGAGGTGAGATATACAGTGCCTTGGCTTACATTAACGCCGATTGTGCCGATTGCTGATCGGATCGAGATGAGTCGTATCTTGACTAAACCCGTGGTAGACCCCAAACGCACCCGACCGTCTCCACTTCGATAAGACATTAATCGCGACAAGTGACTTAGCATTTCGGTATCGCAACATAATTGATTCGAAGATTTCGATATTTGATGGCTCAAACTGTGCGAACGATGATGCGATCTTATTATTACTGCATTTAGCCAAAAAGAAAATAACTATACTCTGATTAATGGTCTCGGAAAGGACAGAATAAGATGCACCAAAATATATTAGCGTATGTTTGAGACGTCCGTTATATTTTAGTAAAGATATCAATCAAAAAGACCACGCTAAAAACAGTAAAAAAAATCCTATACCTATACAATCGAAAGATATTGGCAAATCATTTCCAGTTCCTATGGTGGCAAAGGTAGTATCTCAGGTATTTAAACTTCGCGTAAATATTGATAACATAATAATGGTGATATGTCAACAGGATAATATAAACCTAGGTCTTATTCCTTTTATAAGGAAACATTCACTGTATGGTATTGGATACACTCGTACGCATCGCATGCTTAACAAATGGCAGGTGCTATAGAGTTCTTATTTTAACTAGAAGATGTTTTTTTTTTATTTAACCGGTTCTGACCGATCTTATAGGAATTTTGGGCAACACTTTTTTAGTGCACCCCTACGGTTGCGAAGGAACATACATGCCGAATCTTAGGTTCTTGCGTCCAGTCGTTTCCGACTGTGCGTTGTCTGTCAGTCAGTAAAGCAACAATTGTATATACCTACAGGGTGACAGGTAATTCAAACTATTCCTTGAAGGAGGTTATGTCTCAGGACATTTGCAACAAATTGAAACCCGTCAACTAGAGATTTAAAAGAGGGGTGGTGTCCGAGTTATCGATATTTAATTTATTTTTTATTTTCTATCAATATAAAAATCTACTCTGACTTTAATGTCAAATTGATATTTGCTGATAAACTTGTTAACTAACAGATGTTTTAAACAAAAAATATAGAAAAAGTTCGTCATGTTTATTTAAGCTCATGATTCGCCATGGCAAAACGATACTATAAAGGCATGCACACACTCTACAGCACGTAGTCGTAATGCAATTATTGGTGCATTTAGTTGTCTCGGGACCCAAGTGCGGGCTATTTGACGCAAATAAACGATGTGTGTAAGTACATCGTGTCACGGATCACTCCGACTCACTCCAGACAGCTGCGAGTAAGGACGATTTGCAACCCTTTAGATGTATTCGAATATTATGTACTTTTTAGAACACGCGTTTATTGTATGTTAAGTAATGTTGATAATTGATTTTAATCATCCATATTTATACGTAAATGAAATGCATGACACATGATAAGTGGAAATTAAACGGCAAAATTATATTTATGGGGAAAACTTGTCATCCATCAGCTTTTAGCAGTCCACTATGGCCTATCATAGAATATCAAATTAAAATGCAAAATGATTGATAACAATTACCTTCAAAAGCTCTTTAGGTCTTCAAATTAAAAATTCTTCAAATTTATTTTATGACCTCTGCGAGTCATTGTGGTCGACATTGTCAGTTTACCCAAAAAACAAATACGAATGCTTAATTTTAATTTCACGCCAAGCCAGTACTGAATTTGAAAAATATTACCTCTATCGCATTGTAGAGGTTCAGTTGCGGCCAATTTAGGCTCACCAAAGATACCTAATTGTATATAATTTCCCATATCTCTCTCAGTGTCTTAATCTGTCTCCACGATAAATTCAAAGTAACATAGGTATATGTATACTTTTATCATCTATCTAATATATAAACTTTTATATACGCGACATAACAAACCAATATTCAAAAGGCAAACAAGACTATCCGATACTTAGTTAACATCAAATATCACTTATATCGACACCAACCTTTTTAACTTAACTTAATCGAGGGCATATAATGACGATTCTACAACATTTGCACCAACATAAACATGTTATATAGTACATAAACGTCACCGTCTGCCGTCTGGGCCCGTAATGGCAGACCATCATTCGGCCACGTCTAATGCCGCGACGGCAAAAAAAAAGAAAAACGCGTACGCAAATTGTTTTAAATGGACAGGTAGGCTCGCGCCCGCCTGACCTACAGACGCCAACTTATGGCCCAAAACGAATAAAACCATATCACGTTTTAGAGTACCGTATGAGTAACTTATGAAACTTAAATTTTGCATTCAAATTTGTTGTGTGCCTTGATTTTTTATGCAGGTAGCGGTTGAGGTACGATTTACGGGTTTCATCCAGCATCATGCTACAACCGTGCTTATTTTGTTAAGACCTAGCATTATGTCTCCTCTGATGCCGGTGTTGTATCATACGAATTACTTCATAGCGAACCAAGGGAGCGAACAACGTAACAAATTCATTTCCAAATACGCTAGCCTGTGTTAGATTGACTAGTAAGTACACTAAAATGTCTTCTAAGTACCCCTGTAATCGCCTACTACAGTGGTAATAAACTGACTTTATTGTCCAGAAAACAGCCTTAGTTCAGAGCAAAATACGAACTGAAGCCATTATTGAAATCAACGACTCAAGTCGATAATAATGTTATATAGGTAGTGCCATACTTTAACAACCGACAGCAGTCATGGTAATAATAGACGATAATACATAAATTGGCAAGTAAGAGTCCTTTAAATTAATGTTAAAATCTCAAATAAAAGAGCTTATTTGTGAATCTTTGAAAATAAACGTTACTACTATATATAAAAAGAAACAAATTGATAAATCAGTTCCTTTGTATAATTTAGTAGGAACATTAATGCCAGCATAAACTTAAAAATCACATTAGAAATTCAGGTAGATATTATAAAAAATAAACGTGAATCGCCAATAAAGTCACAAGTGACATTTTTGTTAAAAGTAAATTTTATAAAACTCATAAACATTACAGGCTTTTAATTCAGAATATACTTTACAAATATTTATGATCGCAAAATTTGTATTTTAGGTGAGACAAAAACAACATAAAACTTGAAGATACTATTAAATATCACAAAAATGTGATGTTGGTTGTTTTATCGCGGTCCCGACTCGCGCTTGCCCACATTTTCTGGTTTTACGATGCAAGCAAGGTTAAAGATATTATTTGGCCTGAACTAATTAGTCACGTCAAAACGAAATGGAGTTATAATTCATTTTGTAGTTTTACTCAACATCAGATAATGGGCCATTATATTTTTTTATAAAGCCTGGTATGTGAACTATGGTTATAGCCTTTTTTGGCTGGCAGATTGCCTTGTTTTAATGATGTTTGTATTGACGCTGAAAGGGCAAAAGGTTTAAGCATTAAAAAGGTTATTACAGTCGTTTACACACTCGATTTTAATTGAATTAGCCTTTCAATCTATACAAGATTATCAGGGCAAATAATATAGAAGATCTGCCTACGTGGGAGAGAGCTTAGCGGGCTAGAAGGAGAAGGTCTTGGATCGTAACCGGGAGAGCGCTAGGATGATAATGATGATCTGTTTACGAAAAGAGAATTCGGGGAGCCGTATGACCAGTGAACGTCTTTCGGCTGAGATGACTGTGATATAGATAATCGGCAAAGGGATAAAATGGATACGTTTTCAAATTTCCATCGCATTATACTAATACACTTATTTGTATACTTATTAAGCCTCACGTAGATACCGAACTTATGATATTGGCTACATTGCCAGATGCTTACTGAGAATTGTCTGGCAAATAAATCTCATAAATATTGCACTGACTGACCCAACATTTAAAAACCCGTGACTTGAGTTGGTAATGCAGACTATAACGGTACGACTTAGATAAAGTTAACTAATGTCTATGCAATGACTCTATGATGATCTAGAATGAAAAAGAGGGCAAATCCTTCCTGAAGGCATCTGGTTTCTCCCAAACACAACTTATATTTTAAACACTATTTACTTTTTAAAGCTGATACGAAATATTTGACTTGTTTATCGGGCTCAGTGGCGTGCCACTGGGGAGGCCTATATCCAGCAGTGAACTATGGCAGGCTGATGAATCTGATGATGGTGAAATGTTTGAACGTGTGATATTTACCCATTTATTTCAAATATACATGACAAACCAGTTACTGCTCCGTATCATCATCATCTTCAAACCTAAAGGAAGGTGTATAATATCATTTTAGACTTCATACTACTGATGCTAAAAACATGACATTGGCCAATGAGTTCCTTTCAAGACTACAGAAAGATTTGCGACATTCTACCATCCAGGGGAAAATAAGGGTTAAAAGTATGTTTGTTAATTCGCTGATTTTTAAGGCAGCACTACGTTAATGTGAGCAAAAGCTAACTATATTATGATTCCGCATACATTTTCAAATAACCGTTGTGATGAAATAACAGTGTATAATGAAGTGAGCGTAATAAACCCTAATGACCAGTACTACGGCACTTAAGACACGGACTCTGACAGTTGTCCTCATAAAACAGCTTTCAATCCGCTGCGGAGCGGGCTGTGCATAAATTGGCCGGCCGGCTATCAGCCGCAACGACTTACGATGTACTCAAAACGGCATACGAATAGCATAATAAGCTTAACTGTACTGTAGAAGATGTTTAAGGCAAATGTGAATGGGACAGGAAAGACCTAGGCGGATTTTCTCGGACCAGATTGGAGAAATCCTAAAAAAAGGGCAATCAGAAGTACCCTAAACCACGGAGCATGTATGAAAAATTCGATGACAGTGAATGCAGCAACAGATACATATATGTCAGTATCGTGTCAAATGGTGTTGCAACGATCCTACATATATCTCTGCCTATCCCTTCGGGAAACAAGCGTGAGTCTATATACAGGGTGTAAAAAGACCCTTAACGAAAACTGAAGTCCCATAATTGTACCAATCACTACGATTTTTTTTTACTTTGGCACCATACCTGGGAAATTACTGGTTCAGGAGATATTGAGGCTCAAAGTTAGTATGGAATTTTTCTAATTAGGTACAAAATCGATGCATTTACCCCGCCAATATGTTCTTTATCACCCCATGGATAAGTAGGTATTTCGAGCATTGCACGCGCGCGCTTTTAATTGCGGTTTAAAAATGTGAAAACTTAAAAAAAATATCGTTTGCCAGGTATAATTTTTGGTTAGTATGATACCACAACGAGTAGACTTCGGCTTGTTGAGGGGTCTTGTGACACCCTGTGTGTATGTACAACCCATCTTAAGATGCTGCGGGCTTAAGATAAATGCATTTTGACTGCCAGAAACGAGCAACTAAACTAGAGGTGGCTACATTTTCCTAAATAAATTTCATGAAATATATAAAATCCGTTTTTCTATCAGGAAATAGGCAAGTGAGATCAGTAGCAGGATCGGTCTTCTCAGACCGGTCTTTGCCACATTCCTACTGCTGTATCGCTTTTATAGCAACGTTCAGCAGCAGTTACCAGTGAAGACAACAAGTTTTAACATTTGTGAATTTCCAGACAAAGTTGATCAATCTTGTGACCCGCAACTATTTTAATCAGAATTAGCAAAGTGGGAGATAACATACATACATACATACATAACGTCACGCCTTTTATCCCCGAAGGGGTAGGCAAAGGTGTATTTCTACACTAGGCTTGTTGAAAAAGTATCGATATATCGATGTATCGATATTTTCAATTCAATATATCGATATTTTTTCCGATATGTTTTAATTCGATATATCGATAGATCGATACAAAATTTGCAATATCGAAAATAGTATAGTAGTAGTAGTATTTTTTTCGCTCTGTGGCAACACTGAGGTTAACAGCTGATCCGACCTTATCCCGTATTTTTTACAAATAAAAATATAAAATAATCAAATAATTAAAGCTTATTACAAGTTTATTACTTAATAAATGTGTTATTTGTAATAATCTATAAAAGTATTAGTGTTTTCTGTGAAAATAAGGTGAGTTTATTGTGATTTCTTTTTTGACAACCAATCTACCGGCTAAATTTGCATTGTCATTTTACAAACAGGTATAACATTGTAACTACTATCTAAAATCGACTTATACGTATAAAATAGTTTTAATTAGTATATTTCCGAATAAAAAGTGCTATCAAGTTCCTAAATAACCACCTATAAATAGTAAAAATACATAAACATAACCTAAACCTTGTTAGTTAGTTACACAACTTTCAACGAGATCAGCTGTTCTTTCTTACAATAATATTTAGCTTTAAACTCTACTATTACTACGTATTTCAATCTTCTCCTTTACTTTTGAACAAAACTTCCTTTGTACTTGTATTTCTTTCTTTTCACTATGATTATGACTCGTAAAGCTTTGGCTCGCCAGGAAGAGTCTAAACTCCAACTGGCTTTAATTGAATTAAAGACCTCTAAGGAGTTGTGTAACAAACTGATAGAGGAAAGAGAAGATAACGAGAAAGAAATGTTGAACTTACTGGAAAAAAATAAGATATTAAAATGTGAAATGGCTCAGCTACATACTCAATTCTCTGATGCCATGAGTGCTCGGGATGGACTCCAGCTCATTGTGGACGGGTTTGCCGAGTGTAGCTTGCAGTATGAACAAGCACTTGACCGTATACAGTTCTTAGACAAACAGTTACACGAGGCAAACAGTAGAATAACTCATCTAGAATTCACCCAAGATCAAATCACTACAACGGCAAATCAAAGTCTGTTCGATGAGCTGGTGGTTCATGCTCCAAGCATGATTACTGATATAAATCATTCTAAAGCATCATTTCCAAATAGTCTCTCAGTGTGCAAAGAATCAAATAATTCAATAAAATTGATTAGGGGTAGTAGGAATAGAATTAAGAAATATGTCAAAATAAACAAATTCATAAAAAAGACCCAAAAATTAGTTCACAGACAAAAATTTTTCATAAAAAATGTTAAGTTAAATAGGGAAAGATTACTTGCTCTTGAAAAATTAAAAATATACACACAGAAATATCACCAAAATAATTTGAAACATAAATTAGAAATAAATAATTTGCAGGTAGAATTAAATAATCTTAGTGACAAATTAGTATCAATGACAAATAAATATAAAAGCTCTGAACTACAAATGAAAGAGTACATATTGGCAATGAATGAGTTGGTGGCATCAAATAGTAACAAATGCTCAATACCATTGAACAATGACATCCCGTTCAACAACCAACACTCGCCAGCTTGCTCATTGTCAACATGTGACCCGGTTTTGCCAAATAGTTCTTTAAACAATACAAATGCAAATATTAAACACACTCTTAATAAATTAAAAAATAACAAACTAGACAGTAAAACTATATTACAAAATAAAAATAAAGTGATAATATTTAGTGACGAGATTGGAAAAGGTATGGGTCAGTTGTTGGCAAACACATATAGTGATGGGTTAGTGATGAACTACTGTTTGCCTGGGTTAAGTTCCATTGCTATTTTAGATAAAATTATAAACTTCAATTTTGACCAGGATACAACTTTATTGATCCTACTTGGTAAAAGAGGATCTTTAAATAAAAGACTTTTATTCTATTATTACAGTAAATTATGTGAATTAAATTTAAATCAAATTATTATGCTCACTTTACCTTTCAGTAAAGGGTTGCCACAGAAAGAAAATAATATTAGACATAGTCTTAATATAAATTTGTGTAGTTGGTCATACAATAACGATCAATTTCATGTTTTTGACTCTAACAATTATGTTAGTAAAGCTTTACATTTGACGCAAGATACTTGTTATCTGAATTCTTATTATAAAAGACAACTAGCTGAGTCGCTAGCATTTTGTATTGACATTTCAGCCAAGAATTTGGCTAATAAACGTGTTGCCCCTATACAGCAACAAAATGACATTTATAATTATTCAGCCAGTATTTTGGCTACACAGTCTGACATTTCTATTAATTTAAATTAAATAATTCGACAATAGAGAATACCTCTTGCAATGACACTTTCGTTAATAATGGGCTGGTATGTACGAATAAGCCCAATCCAACTAATATTTCATTTAGAAATTCACAAGTATTAAAACTGGTACATCAAAATATACAAGGTATGTCAAATAAAGATTTAGAAGTGGAGTTGTTCATGAACGGTGAATGCGTCGATATTTTGTGTATAACAGAACATTGGCTTAAAGATCACCAGTTCATGTGCAATTTTAATAACCATCTAGTTGGTAGTTCGTTCAGTAGACAAAATACAATACACGGTGGATCATTGATTTTAGTTAACAAGCTGCTTAAATTTAAGAATCGTAGTGACATTGTTAGTTTCTCTGTTGAACGGACAGTTGAAATAGCCTGTGTGGAGTTGGACCAACTTCTTGTTTTGAGTGTGTATAGGCCACCATCATCCTGCTATGATAACTTTGAAAGTGTCATGGATGATGTGTTACGGAAGCTATGCCAACAAAATAAATCTATAATAGTAGGTGGCGATTTTAATATTAATTTACTAGAAGATTCCCTGAATTGCCACAAAATTAAGAATTTGTTCAAGTCATATAATCTTGCATGCTTATTTTTGGAACCCACCAGGATAACTTCCACGACATCTACTTGTATAGACAACATATTTACAGACATTGTACCAGTTAGAAAGCAAATAATTAACAAATTAACATCAGATCATTGTGGACAATCTATAACATTTGCTATGCAGTCTAAAAAAGTAGGTAGAAAGGAACTGAGTGTGGTGCCAAAAACTTTGCGTCGTCTGGAGGGACTTAAGGATAAACTCATAAGTACATTACCATACTTATGCTATAATAACGATCCTAATAAGTTGTACAATTCTTTCTTTGACATGTACTGTACTATATTCAATTCTATCTTTGTCCCTAAGAGGATCTCAGTTGCTGGTACTACATCCTTCAGTGAATGGGCAACCACTGGAATTTATAAAAGTAGAAATAAGCTTTACGAATTATATGAACAGAAAGTAATTAATAAAAATGATGAACAATTTTGTCAATATGTAAGAAATTATTCCAAGTTATTTAAAAAGATTTGTCGTGAAGCTAAGACACTTTATTTAAAATCAAAAATTAAAAACAGTGACAATAAAATAAAAGCAACGTGGGATATTATAAACAATGAGACTGGAAGGGTCAAGATTAAAAGTAACGATTACACTCTTCAATTAAATAACAAGATATTAAAGTCAGATTTTGAGGTTGCCACAGCATTTGAAAATTTCTTCACAGACATTCCAGTCTCAACCACTAAATCCCTCAACTCGTCCCCTATTGACGCCGAATCTCTATTGAAACAAAATGTCAATAGGTGTAACATTGAATTTAGTTTTAGTTATGTCACTGACAGAGATATTGTAAAAACTTTTAATAGTCTTAATTTGAAGAAGACTAGTGATCTTTGGGGCAATTCTGTTGTGATTACGAAATCCATAATCAACACAGTAGCACCTGAACTGGCAATGATTTTCAATAGATGCATTGACTGTGGTGTGTTTCCTGATCAAATGAAAAGTAGTAAAGTAATTCCGTTATTTAAATCAGGTAGCACATCTGACCCCACAAATTATAGACCAATATCTGTGCTACCCACGTTTAGTAAAATTTTTGAAAAATTAATTCTAGGTCAGCTTCAAATTCATTTTAATAACAATAAGCTGTTACATGAAAAACAATTTGGTTTTACTAGGGGTCGCTCAACTACCGATGCTGGAGTTGAGCTTTTAGATAGTATTTTTGATGCCTGGGAGGAGTCGCATGATGCTCTGGGAGTCTTTTGTGACTTATCAAAGGCTTTTGATTGCGTTTTTCATGAAACATTGATCAGGAAATTACATTACTATGGAGTTAAGAACACTGCTTTGGATCTCCTAACATCATATCTGAGTAATAGGATACAGAGAGTTGAGGTAAATGGAAAAGTTTCTATGGGTTCAGTGGTCACAATGGGAGTGCCGCAAGGTTCAATTCTTGGTCCATTCCTTTTGCTTGTATATATTAATGATTTGCCATACATTATGCAAAATAATGAAGAGATAGTGTTATTTGCTGATGATACATCACTTATTTTTAAACTTAGAGGACAACAATCAAATAATGACGATGTAAATAACGCTCTCTCTAAAGTAGTTCAATGGTTTACTGCTAACAATTTACTGTTAAATGAAAAAAAAACAAAATGTATACGATTTTCAAGACCGAATGTAAAACAAGTTAAACCTAACATATGTTTGAATGGAGAAGAGTTGGATCTTATAGATAACACCGTATTCTTAGGCATAACCTTAGACTCTAAGCTACAGTGGGGCCCACATATAGGTCAGTTGTCGAATAGACTTAGCTCTGCAGCGTACGCGGTTTATAAAATTCGTCAGTTAACAGATATAGATACTGCCAGATTAGTATATTTTAGTTATTTCCACAGCATAATGTCATATGGCATTTTATTATGGGGCAACGCAGCTGACATTCAAACTGTGTTTGTACTGCAGAAGCGGGCTATTCGTGCAATCTACAGTCTTGGTTCAAGGCATTCACTGAGGGAAAAATTTAAAGAAATTAAGATAATGACTGTCGCATCTCAATACATTTATGAGAACTTGTTATATGTCAGAAAAAATATAAATATGTTTTCCAAATTCAGCGACATTCATAAATTAAACACACGAAATAAAAACAAACTTGTTCTACCTTCAACTAGACTACAAAAAATAAGTAACTCCTACAAGTGTCAAAGCATACGTTTTTACAACAAAATTCCAGGCAATATTCAGGAACTAAGTATTAATAAATTCAAAGTATTTATTAAACAGAGCTTGTGTTCAAAAGCTTATTACACAGTTAAAGATTATTTAGCAGACAAAAATGCCTGGAATTGAGTTTAAAAATTATGAATTTTGACATTTTGAAATTAGTGACAAGATATTTTTATTTACATTTGTAATACTTATATTTTTACATTTTGACATTTTTAATTTGACATTTGTAATTTGACATTTGTAATTTGACATTTGTAATTTTATTTATTTTGTTTTGACATTGTTATTTTATTTATTTTCTTTTGACATTTAAAAATTACTTAAGTAATATATTATTATTTTTAAACTGACATTCAATAATATTATCTGACATTTTAAATATATGACATTTTATTGTTTAAATTTTTACTATTTTTAAAATTACTTAAGTAATATATTATTATTCCTGAATTGACATTCAATAATATTTTTTGACATTTCAAATATAATATGACATTTTATTGTTAAAATTTTATTATTTTTACATATTGTTTGCAACATGTATTTTACTATGTATTAGCTTGTAAAGTTGTGAGTATGATGTGGGCATTATTAAACATATAAACAAATAGTTGTGGCAACCTGTCTGATGGCTTAGGCTGACATGCTTATGCATACACCTTCTGATGGCGTGGAGGCATAGTGATACAGATCGTGCTGGCTCCCTCAATCAAGGTTGAGCCGTACGATTGCTGTTGAATGCGGGCCATCAGTGGGCCGAGTCAGTCAAAAGCGTCAGATGATTTCCTGCATTGTACTTGCATACTAAACCCTTTTTTTTGTCTGGACTTTAAAAGATGAAGAAAATACTAAACAAAATGAAGTGACAAAAAAAAATGACTCTGAGTTTGTTTCGGCCTTTCTTCTCAAGAAGTCATTTAGCTAGGAAAAGCCGGCATCATCTAGAATAGGGTTTTGACATGTATAAGTGTTGTAAACAACCAAAATGCAGAAATAAATATGTCTTTATGTCTTTATGTCTTTAGTATAAAAACGATATATTTTTTATCAATGTATCTGAAGTCGCTAGAATCCAAACCCCTAAACATAGTAAGAAAGCAAAAAGAAACTTTATTGTTTGTAAAAACTGTACTGTCTATTGCATGGCTGAATTCAGGCCGCTAGTCGAACGGCGCCGTTTTATTCAGTGTCTAGGTTTTTAATTGAGCGGCTGATTACGCTAGTTTTCTGTGACAAATACCTATCTATCCATTTTATAAAATAAAGTAACTGAGCCGGGGGCAAGGCTAGTACATACATATTTTCTCTTTCCTTATTGTCTGTCTGTATGAGCGCGATGAACTTTGATTACCACACGGATTATTTCACAGTTTTCAACTATTACTTACTACAGGAATCACAGTTTAAATTAAATATACTGTGATTCCTGAGGAAGGTTTAGATGTATCTATAATTCACGTGGTTAGAGCCGCGTCCGAAGATTTTATGTATAAAAAATACCTTTTAATATTATTGACTAGGCCTAAACTAAATACTAAATTATAATTATTATAAAACAGCTAATTGTTTTAAAAATTCACCGATATATCGATGTATCTTTATTTTTTCCTGTAGATATCGACGCCGATATTGATATTTTTATAAATATCGATACATCGATATTTTTGTTCACTTCCGACATCCCTCCCTATTCTACACCCACTTTTCGCCAGATATACTTAAGTCCCACCTAATAAGGGGCGAGCCTATTGCCGTACCGGGCACATTTCCAGACTCCGTGCTGCTACTGAGAATTTCGTGACAGAAAAACCCAATAACATTGCCCGACCCAGGAATCGAACCCCTCCCGATCCCACGCGCACATTTATGCCGCGAGACCAACGAGGCAGTCGTATAGGGTTTGATGTCGAGTTTTCCGTCTCTACGCAAAGATGGTATTTGCATCGTGTTATACCTTAGTCGCCTCTTACGACACCCACGGGAAGATAGGGGGTGGTGACACTTGTATTCTATGCCGTCAACCACACGGCATAAGATAACAAAAACATTATTTGTAGATTGTTTTAGTTAATGGAATCAGGCATTACTAGCGTGGTGGGTTCCTCTGTCCTTCAATTAGTGTAATTGTTTGCATCATAAATACATATATAAATAAAATAATATAACGTGTATAATCTAAGAATACTACGGAAATTGGGAAACCACATGGTTTCGCAATTTACAGTGAGAAATGTGAAAGTTAGAATCCGCAGGAGCCATAAAAACCAAAAGATATTTTTGGTTTTTATGTCTCCTACGTGAGGGCGAAATAAACTTCTTATTTTTCTTTTCTAGTATTCAAGTAGGATTTGTTTTTGAATTATACTTCTTCCTGGCGTCTCGCAGGCACAGAGTATATTGGGTATACAGATGTCAACGGTCCGTATGTAGATTGATTAATTTTAACTCTAAAGAGATTGTACACAACATTACAACGCTAACGAGAATATTACATTTATCACTTTTATCATAGAATACGAGTAATACGACTGTTACATTAATTCTATCTTTTTATCGCAACAGTGACATTTTAATGCCACGTCTAAAACATTTAGTTAATATCCCGGCAATTATGCATGGTTTTATCAAATAAAGTTGCCTAGACTGATTGATTAATTACACCAAAGATGAAAATGTTGAAGTTGCTAATATCTGTACCTAAAATTCAATATGGCCTGTGGCGTTTTACAAGTCGACCTTAGAGTTATGCACCTTCACCAATTGAAAATACAAAAATATTTGTACCTAACCTAGTTTACAGAGATTTTAATTGAAGTGTTAAAATAATCAAACGACCTATCGCACTCAACTCAGCGTCAAAATATCATTGTGAGTCAATAGGAGACTATGTATAACTGTACCAAACATGACATACGGGTTGGTATAGGGTTAGAAATTTGCAATATGCCGAAAAGTCGGCGCCGTGTCGACGTGCGCCTCCATAATTGGGTTTGAGTTGAACGACGGGGCCATGAAACGTGGGAAAGTATGCTATCTGCGGTTCGCGTGGTCCCGCCATCAATAGTAGTTGAAAACGTCGTAGTGGTTTTAGTGGGTAGGCCCAATTCTTAGGGGAGAACCCCCCAAACCTCCGCCAGCGTCCAACTCGATCTTTCAAACTGATACGGCCGGTTGGCGGAGTCAAGACGGCTCATAACGAGAGTATCCAATAAAAAACATGTTTCGTTTGTACGTCGACTAAAAACCGCGATGAATGAGCGAAGGCACTTACCGGTTCGAGATGTCCTTGGTTGTCCTTGCCGAGCCCCTCGCCCTGGCTCCAGCCCATCTTCTCCAGCAACTTGAAGCCTTTGTTGTCAGCTGTTATAGACCTGTCAAACAATATTGTGTACATGTATTAATGAAAGATACAACCAAATTTAAGAAAGCACTCTACTAATACACACCTTTATGTCAACTTAGGTTGACTGTTAGAGAATAGCAATGATAATGAATTCCACCTATGTATTTTTTTTGCCGGTTCTTAGGCTTGTGTCCTAAAATGTAAATAGCGATTGATTCGTTCCTTTATTAGATGTTAAACTGAAATACCTGAATTTTTCTTCAAAAAAACGATCAGCAACATTACTAATTAGGGCTTTTTAAAAACCTTTTTGAATTTGACACGAAAACGCTGTAAACCATCATGGCGGTTGAGTGATATCACAAACTCCAAAACAAAACAAACCGTGAATGAAGTCTGGTCTGATGTACTCACGTATATTTTGTTAAATTCGATTTTACAGGTAGAAAGTTTGACGTTTTAGTTGTATTTACTACTAAAACGTCAACAACATGAATGGCGGACGTACATACTGTTTGACGTAATGCTCTCTGATTGGTGTTCACTGTCACAAGAATAAATACACTATTTTTAGTTTTAGAATCCTAAAAATAACATTAATCTACCTTTTTATAATAAACTAGCTGACCCAGCGAACTCCGTAACGCCTTTTTAAGAGTTTTTATTTAATTCCCTCTTTTCCATGCCCCTTTTCCAAAGTTAACATTGACTTAGCGCTTAATCTCTTATCATTTCAGAGTCTATAAATGATGAACAAACAAACATAGATTTTTATATAATATTGAATTCCCCATTCCTTAAAATATCGGAGACGATACCCATATAGACTTAAAAAAAAAATCCCGTCCGCCATCTTTGATTTCCTATCCGCCATCTTTGATTTCCTATCCGCCATCTTTGATTTCCTATCCGCCATCTTTGATCACGAAATAGATGTTGTATTTGGATTCACCATCCCTTAAATCATCAGAGACGATACCCATATTGATTTTTAAATTGTTCCCATCCACCATCTTTGATTTCCCATCCGCCATCTTGAATCACGAAATTGATGTTGTATTTGGATTCTCCATCCCTTTAAATATCGGAGACCATACCTACCCATATTGTTTTTTTTTTTAATTTCCATCCGCCATCTTTGATCACGAAATATATGGTGTTTTTTAATTCCCCATTCCTTAAAATATCGGAGACGATACCCATATAGACTTTAAAAAAAATCCCGTCCGCCATCTTTGATTTCCTATCCGCCATCTTTGATCACGAAATAGATGTTGTATTTGGATTCTCCTTCCCTTAAATCATCAGAGACGATACCCATATTGATTTTTAAATTTTTTCCCATCCGACATCTTTGATTTCCCATCCACCATCTTGAATCACGAAACAGATGTTGTATTTGGATTCCACATCCCTTTTAACATCGCAGACGATACCAATATTGATTATTAAAAATTTTCCAATCCGCCATCTTTGATCACGAAATAGATGTTGTATTTCGATTACCCACCCCTTAACACTAGAAGCGCGGCACATCCAGACACCCCTAGAAGCGCGGATGGGTCAATTTTGACCATTTTACTTTCGGTACGGTATTGTAAAGTTATGTATACAAATAAAACTTGTAATTATAATAATAATGATTTTATTACGTATTACACATATTTTTGGCTTAAATAAAATAGAAATCACAGTCACAAATGATCAGAGTTAAACCTAAAAAAAAAATGTCTTCTCGGACTCTTCGGACGAATAATGAGCATAATTATGGAAAACTCGTTCGATGTGCACTTCTTGCAAGCTGTTTTTTTAAGCTTTTTCATTTGACATGTCATAAAGAGACTTTACCTGCCTACGAGTATGTTTCTCTTGACATCCAGGTATTTAATTAGGTATATTGATATGAGTATTAGACGTTTTCAAGCAAATTTGCATATGGCTTAGCTAGTTCTTCTCCTGACTATAGGTTAGATAAATCCCCTTCTGCTGATTGTTTTCCTATTTAGGTCACAATACAATATCTAAGAATTTGTTTCTGATAAGTCTAGCATATTATAAATTGTGAAGTGAATAACGCCTAGATGGGCGAGATGGGGCTTTGATAGAATACCTACGAGCCATTTGATCCACAACATCTACTCCATACTATGAACTCTTGTAAAATGATACTTCTTCTTGTACCAGTTTATATTTGAATACCTGGGTGCATAGTGCTAAGGCGAACATTTTTTGGGCTTTCCTTGGTATACTGTCAAAGCGATATTGTCTTTTAGTACCACTGTACTGTACAAACTACTGTACTCTTCTTTTGCTTGTTTGACGCAAGCAGGTATTGCCCGACGAGCTTTATTTATTGTACCAACAATACATGTTCCGTTTAATTTTAGATTTTCAGCAAGGATAGCGACGTGACAAAGTTATTTACAAGTGATATTTCTTCCTTTCTTTAGGCCATACCTAAATGACCATACCTTGCATCAATTTTTTTAGATTCCAATGACACACCCCCCATCCCTACAGCCCCGCACCACTTAGACACGTATATACAGGGTGTCACAAGACCCATCACCAAGCCGAAGTCTACTCGTTTTGGACATCATGCCAAGTCATACTAAGCAAAAATAAAACCTGGGAAACGACTTTTTTTAGTACTCACTTTTTTCAAGTCGCTATAAAAAATGCGCGCGTGCAATTTTCGAAATACCTACTAATCCATGAGTGCCTAAGACATCTATAGAACAGGTTGGCGGGGTAAATGCATCGATTTTGTACCTAATTACAAAAAATCCATAGTAACTTTGAGCCTCAATATCTCCTGAACCAGTAATTTCCCAGGTATGATGCTGAAGCAAAAAATGTTCGTAATGATTGGTACAATATGGGGTTTCAGTTTTCGTTAAGGGTCTTTTTACACCCTGTTTAGCGCATAAGTACCTACATTGACCAATCGACGACATTTCAAACTCTGATTTCCATGACTGGGTCAAAATTGGCACGATCGCACTTAGAGGTAAAATTAGGATAAAAAATAATTATATTGCATTTACGTGCTTGAGTTCTCGCATAAATAATATTAATTGTATTTCATGAAAAGTCATAAAAAGTTACGATTATACGCACAATCAAATATTAGTTAGAGCACAAAGAAAATCGAAATTGGTCAAATTTGGAACGCCCGCACTTCTAGTGTTAAAATATCGAAGGCGATACCCATATTGATTTTTAAAATTTTCTCATCCGCCATCTTTAATTTCCCGTCCGCCATCTTGGTTCACTAAATAAATTTCATATTATTAATCAGCGTCCCGAAAATCTCGAAAACGATACCCATATAGATGGTATCCTATTCGTTTAGCCTTTTTTTGCCTTTGACCCAATCCTCCACCTTCTCGATTGACCATTTTTTTATTTTTGTCTGGCCCCTAAAAGTTGTGGCGGAATAATTGGGCTGTCATAGGCAATAATAATTTTTAAAATCCGACTGCTAGTTCCTGAGATTAGCCGACATTATCTTTTGGCCTTTTGAGCCTTTTTCCCGGCCCCAAAGGGTCGAAGCGTTATGTTATTATAGCCTTTCGGAATACCTGGGCTATCGTATACAAAAAGAATTTTTCAGATCCGACTGGTAGTTCCTGAGATTAGCGCGTTCAAACAAACAAACAAACAAACTCTTCCGCATTATTATATTAGTATAGATGTCGTTTTAACTGTTTAAGAAATATAACTGCAAAAAGTATTTACACATACAAACTACTTAGTACTAAGACATAGTAGTAGGTACTCAAAATGCTTTATGTCAAAATTTTATCCGGTGACGTTTCGCTAGAGTGGCCAATATGGCGACTGCGATTAGTCTGTCAGAACCATTAGAATTTAACAAAATACTCGACAATCCGAATTTTGCGGGTATATGTTGTCGACTCGAAATCTTTATTTTTTAATGTTTTATTATTCAGGTAAGGTTTCGATGTACTCCTTGACAAAATTATTAATATAAGATTTGACACTGCGATAGCAGCGCAGTCCGTCGGTTCCAATGTGAAACATTCCAAAATCCACAACTACTTACAAATTAAAAATTAAGTAAAAAAAAATTTCCAGTGGACTAAATTGTGAATCTAAACCATTCTCAAGTCCCCTTGAACACACACAAAAAATTTCATCAAGATCGGTCCACTCGTTTAGAAGGAGTTCAGTGACATACACACGCACATTAGAAATATATATATTTAGATAATAAACTTTATTGACATCTTAAAATCATAATGAATCTATAGATACTACAATGTATAGTATTATATTTATCTATGCTACAATCAAACCGATTTATTCTTAGTGGACACAAGCCAATAAAACAAGACACAAGACACACACATTGTATGAAATGAAACCATTCCTGCACGAGTCAGACTCGAACTTGGCCGATTTTACATATCGAGGATCGGGATGCTTAATCGTAAGTGTGCGTTTCCACTACGTCGTGACGAATAATTTATCGTTGGACGACTGTCGTCTCTAGCTTAATAATTACACCTTTGCGGGCATGTTTACATTTTAGAGAACAACCTAAAATATGGTAAGATAAATTAATCGTATACCTCGAAACACTTATCTCAAAATGTAGTCGTGATTTTGATACATTGGGCAGCTCCCTACACCATTTATAAATGTCAAGCAATTATCGCGCGTTTCCATGTTTTGAATTCAATTATGGAAGTCACTTGCCAAAGTTTAGTATTTACTCCATCTATTTATGTTATTTAAGGGAGTGTTGTGGTTGTTGATTTTGATAGCGGGATTTACATAATAGGATAGATACTAATTTTTCATCCATTCTATTCGAAAAGTGTCGCTTTGTTCCTCTTTTAGCGGGAGCAAAATAGCTCTTTTCTGTTAAGAACTTTTTAGCGGGCGCCAAAGTGATTTGAATTTGGAACGTATATCATACATAGAAATCGAACGCAAATTGTATAACTGGTTGGTACCTACGTGTTGGCTGCACGGGGTGGGGACCCGCGCTAACAAAAAAAAAAGCGCGCGAATTACGTACTCTGTACTCGTAATCAGTAGGTATATACTTTATTGAATTTTGCAAAAATAATGAGTTCTGCGTCGAGTTATGAAAGCGAATGCTTTAACTCCTGAAACAATAACTACAGAAGCTAACAACGTCGTACAAAACTTCTTTCCCACGAAATTATTTATTTTCTCATAGAAAGGAGATGAAAAGTAAAATATATGACTCGCGAGCAAATGTTTCCCTCGGGCAATGTACTTTGAATCCCTCGCTGCGCTCAGGATTCTACGTTAGAATCACTCGCTACGCTCGTGGTTCAAAGTAGCACCCTCGCCGTAAAAATACTATTTTGCTCCCTTGTCATACAATCTACTATTATACTTATTGCGTGTTCTTATTATTAGCGATTATATCTAGTATTTAGTTTTTTTTTTTTTAATAGGTGTTAATTTGTTTTAATAACACGCGATTTGTTGATTTGGAAGAGAAGTAATGTTTATACTTAAGAGCGTATACGCCTCGAGCGGCAGCTCGAGTTTAGGTTTTTATAGTACCGCGGTCGCCCGCACACCGCGCATGCGAGACCCGGCGCACTATGACGGTATCGCGTGGAATAATAATCTTGATCCTTCTTGCCATACATGAACAGTATTCGTTTATGTAATACGTCGATTATGATATGAAAGTATTCAAATTAATTATTTTCAATGCACATGCATTTAAAGGTATCAAATAACGATAGATATTACATATTTGTTTAGTAGGATGATGTTCCTCAGGATAACAACGACTATTTATAATAATTTGGCGCAGTTTTATTATATGATAGAAATAATTTATAATTGTCATCTACATAATTGTTACATTTCAAATATACATCTATTTTGTTATTAATGCATGAAAACCCACGAATGACACTAAATACAAAACCAAAAGAGTCGGGTAAAAGAAAATACTTAATTAATTAAAAGAAAGAAAAAAATATACAATATGTTGATTTGTATTTACAAAATATTGTAATTATACAATACATATTCACCTAAAATTATTTCACACAGTGTGCGATGATATAAATCCCTCTTTTTATAAAATTTTACATAGATAAGGCCAATTCTCGTATTTTATATGACATTGAAATTATATTTTGAACGAAATGAGATTAGATTTTAAATTGACTCAGAATTGGTATTCTTCTAATTTAAATGTCATTATCATCTAGAGTCCGTGTCACGAGAATATAGACATTTTGTAAACAAAGAATTTTTACTAAGTGACTTAGCGATAGTTCTGTCAAAAACAAATAATTTCAAATCAATGAGCGCAACGGTATAGGTCGGGTTCACGAAAGATGACCACTGCGCAGAAATCATTTTTTAGGTCTCCGTGGAGGTGCGGGGTGAGGCGCGGGTGGAATGCCAATGGTGTGGCTCCGTTCTTGACGCATTCCCTAAATGCGTCAAGAATGGAGCCACGCCATTGGTGCACGAATGTACATATGCGCGACGGCCGCCATTTCTGGTCAACTTTCGTGAACCGACCTATACATAGATACGTGTCATTGGAAACTAATATGTCAATGGATCGGGTTTTTATCGATATTATGCGCTGTCAAACGGATCTTTTAATGTTTTGAGGTACTGACTCCTAGAGTGTCAACATTTGGCGTTAGTTCATTGAAATGATACATTCTTGGGCTTAACATCTTTTTATCAGAGGATACAATTAATTTTTTAGTTATCAGGAAAGGGTTGGTGTTAAGTTAAATACAAGTTTATAGGATTGCAACGCTCTTCTCGCTGCCGGCATCTCGAAAAAGCGCGTGCAGAATATCAGATGGCAGAAAATTATTTATACCTAAAAAAGAAATTGCGTTTTCAGACTACCGTAACGTTTAGTGGTTTTTGTTTAAGTTCATTCTGACGACACATTCTTCATTCACAGACAACGTAAAATCTCTATGCCTAGAAATGTTTATGCAATGTATTAGCTAGTTATCTGTTATATTATTCATTGTTGGTCAATAATTTAATATTTTAGAATAGATATGCTACTTTGAGCAATATTATTTATTGCGTAGTGATTTTTTAAAAATCGTGTCAATAATAAAGTAACATGTATGTACCTACTCTATAATTAACATACATGGTACTCTATTTTTCATTAATTTACAGATTATTACGTGTAAAACAACAAAAAAATCGGCCAATTTATGAACATTCGACCACTAAAACACAAAATCAAATATTTTTATTTCAGTAAAATTTAACAATATAAATTTAAAAACATAGTGGCATAATTAGGCATTGAAAAAAAAGACTGTTCAAAAGCATAAAATCTAAAACGCCACTGTTCGAAAAAAGGTTGTGAAGCTCTGAATGTTTGTTTACAAAAAGTCTATCTTCTCGTGGCACCAACTATAATTTGACTTCTATTGTTCTCACTGACGTTGACACATTGTTTAATTAACAACAGGCAGCGATAGCCTACTGGAGATACCAACGGACTGCTATGCAGAAGGTATCTGGTTCGAATCCACGGTATGCTAGAACGATGATGATGACATTGTTCAATTAACGATCTAGACACGATAACATTCCAATATCAGTTTATTTAGGAGAATACCATTTGTGACATGAGTATGACACTGACATTAGATCGAAACTGCATTTTGAACAAATATAGTTAGAAGAATTGAGTCAAAATAAACTGTTAACTGGTGCAGAATAAGACTGCACAGTAGGTAGGTGGGCTTGTGTGTGTTAGGTACCTGCAATGCGAGCTCGTGGGGATCAGCTGAGCTGCGGCGGTTTGTAAGATAATATTCGATTCAAGTGTGCTTTTAATTGCATTGCATAGTACGTTTTAGGTAAATACCTATTACATTGGTATCATGCTAACGACGGCGCGTCCTAGCTTAAAAATAACCATAATTTTGCCTCCATTAAGAACCTCATACATGGGCTCTGTAAATTCATCGGTCGGTCACCCATCCATACTATGACCGTGATGTCAATTACTTTACCTTAACTTATGTAGTTTGTACGAAAATAAACCTGCGATAAAGGCTTTGCAAGCCAATCCCATGGTCACCCATCAAAGATCAAATGCGTCTAACTACTGTACCTGTTTATACTGTATATTGCCACTTGATTTTTGCAGCAAGGTATTATATCTAACGGTCCGTTTCTGTCAGTCTCGCCCAGCCCCTAGTTGACCGCGCTACTATACTAACCAGTAACCACTAGACTCCAGATGTCTCAACTAACACACTGGTTTAATACGTAATACATAAATAAAGTTAAGTACATCAACTTTTCATATTTATAAAAAAAAATACGTTGAGAAAAAAATAAGGATCAAGAAGCTTTAGCCGCGCTATAAACGTTTCGGAATGCAATATTTACGTAAAATGGCGGACGCGGACGCGAGCGACAGGTCTGTCCTCTGAGAGCGCTCAGCGCTGAATGGCGGACGTAGCATCGCGCTTCGAGTTTTATAGGTCTTTTTTAAAAAATCATATTAATTACAAACGAAAAGTTTAGATTCCAATTTTTTTATATGACTTAAAATGAATCTTAAGGTTTGTAAATATGTATATATTTTTTTAATAATCACAGTAGTTTTTTAGATATAAATGCAAATTTGCGGGCTAAAATTAAGCAAAATGCACTGTTTTGTTCTCCGATTTTCTTGAAAATTATGAATGAAAGTACAATTTCTTTTTAAGGGACTCGCTTGTATAGCTTTTGCTCGTACAGTTTACATTTACAGAATTATAGAACGATAAGTTTTCATAGCACTAGCGACCATTAATGCTGGCCTAAACTACAGAAATTACGAAAATGACTTTTTTAAATTCATCCGTTTTAAAATATTTACTATAGTAACCCATATATTTTTCTCCAGCACTCTCTTGATAAAGAACTGAACTTTCATATTTTCTATATCTTTTCCATTAATTGTCATTTATCCATAACGTAATAGAACAATAAAAACCCGCAAAATCGCCTCCGACGGATTAAACGCTCTTAAAAATATTGAGTTACCATTCTTCACTTGGCTGCAACCCAATGTAAACAGGAAGATAACCTCTGTTTAATTTCTTAACATATCTTCATAAGTTATACATATATTTCGCCAATGGTGGAAAGTTAGGTCATCACAAACAAGGTAATATAAAATCAAAATCGGTCCTCTTTCACAACATTCTATAAGTGCCGGTTAAATTAATTCGTACGATAACTCATCCAAAACTCAGGCCCAATTTCTCCATCTCTGGGTGAGTCTTATCTTGTAGATAAATGGAACGAAAGTGTGCGATATTGGATAAATTAATTTAACAGGAACTTATCAGATGGCAGTGAAACTGGTCATCATTCCAATTTAGAATTTATCCGGCAGATAATAAAGATGCACCTAAATACATGCTACTAACGTTTCAATATCGGCGGCCTGTGTCTTCTCCGCGTAGTGTGACGAGCCGACGGCCTCTCTCCGCGCCGCCGCCCGGTCGTTGTACGCCGTCTCTTCGATAGCTAACATTGGCTTGGCCCCATATTTGTTCTTCAGTCGGGCTAGCTCTAGCTCGTGCTGTTTCTTTACGCTGCATGTGCGTGTATACGCAGCTTGCTTCTCTTTGTCTGATTCTGTGGAGTTCAAAATTGGTTCAGTATAATGTTATATTACAATGTTATATTTCTATGTATAATATGTATGTATTTACAAAAACAATGTATATATTACAATGTTATATTTCTATGTATAATATGTATGTATTTACAAAAACAAAGTATAATATGTATGTTTATCCATTATCTAGTACCCATAACACAAGCTCTGCTTAGCTTGGGGCTAAATGGTGATGTGTGTATGTGGTAGAATATTATTATTCCTCTTTATTTATTTTCATTCTCATTAATCTTATTTTATATAATTATATCACGGTACAAAAAAAAATTAACCATATAAAAGAGGACCACGGAGACCCACCGGCATCGGGCACAGGGACCAAGCTACCGGTGGTAAGGGCTCCAGAGAGAGAGGAACCTCCGAACGATGCGTGTCGCGTCCAGCAATACTGCCTTCTGTATAGAGGACTTGATCCAGCCGTCTAACGAGAGCCTCTTGAGGTGGTGGTCGAGGCTCTTGGCAATAAGACCATTTACGGTCACGACTATCGGTACAATGATCGCCGAGTCAACATCCCACATGTCGACAATCTCGTGAGCCAGTTCCAAATACTTAATTTGTTTATCGTTTTCGGCTTTCACGAGATTCTCGTCATAGGGTATGGTGACGTCGATGTTCATTGCAAGGCGCTCTAATCGGCCTATCACCACTATGTCCGGCTTGTTAGCCGCAATAGTTCTGTCAGTAATGATAGACCGATCCCAGTACAGAATTGCACGGTCGGTGGTCGGGCACATACACGTAGTACGGTACTTCGGAGTCGACAAGTTGGTACTTTAAGGCAAGTTGCTGATGGACAATCCTGGCTACTTGGTTGTGTCTATGCAAATATTCGCCGTTGGCAAGACGAGAACAACCGGATACTATATGTGTGATTCACCAGGCTGGTGACATGACCGACATATGTCGACCGTCCCATCCCTCAGAATATACTTCCGGTAGTTGTTCGTCATGATAACTTCGTCCATAATTGCAAATATAAAACCTTCTGTTTCGGCGAAAAGATCGCCGAAACGCAGCCAGGGCACCAAAGCTAGAAAATCAACATCAGGCCCATGCAAGGCCCGGTAAAATCGTCCATGCAGCTCTTTGCTCTTCCATACCTCCCTACGATCCTCTACACCAAGGAAGCCTGGCGCAAACCTGCCGTAGGTTTGCGCCAGTTCTCTTTGGCCAGACCCAGCTGGGTAAGTCCATTGTCCACAGCGACCACATCGCGGTGCACACCCGCGGCAGTGTGGAGAAAGTATTCCCTGAGATTGCACACCTCGCGCTTGTGGAGGGTCTTGGCACTTAAGAAGCCACGACCCCCACACTTCCGCGGGATGTACAATCTCATCACCGACGAACGCGGGTGATGCATCCTGTATGTCGTGAGTAGACAACGAACTTTCCTATCCAAGGCGTCCAATTCTGTCTGAATCCATCTGAGTAGAAGGAGTACATTAGGACTGGCATGGCCCAATTAGGCATAGGCGTTTTCGGATTTTTACGCAAACCGATAAAAGTCCGATTTCAGATTTTGAAATCGATTTCAAAAACCGATTTTAGAAATCGATTTCAGTAGCGGATGTTGGAGCGTAGCGTACGACAAACGTAAACAATCGACAAACGAAAACCGCCAAAATCCAAAACGATTCGCTTGCTTAGCGACAATTCGCTTCATCTCTTTCGCTCTTTCAACGGATCACTAAGTCAGAAAGAAAAGCAAATGAAATTCGCTCTCTCTCGTTCTAACTAACTAGTCGTTTGGTAGTGTGAAAGAAAACGAATGAATATGAAAACTATCGAAAACGTAAGCCTTAGATTTACGTTGTAGTTTGGTTGCGCTTGCACCGTTTGGTTCGGATTTCTATAGTTTGCGTTATCGTGGTATTGTTTTGCGTTTTCTAAAATCGGTTTTTGCACATTGGAATATCGATACAATACGATTTCTGAATGCAATCGGATTTCAGATTCGTTTTGATATATCTGTATCATGCCTAGGCCCAACCATTACAGGCACGCACCTTATTTCCCCCCGATAGAAAGCTATTTAAAACTTTCTTCAGGCGGCCAAAGAAACGCACCTGCCACGCCTGTTTCATGCCAGCCTCATCAATGCCTAATGCGACATACCCAGATATTTATATGTTTCGGTTGCAGAGAGAGATCTAAGTTGTGGGAATTTGAAAGTTCTATACCACCAGATTACACTCCTGCCTCGCCTTAAATGCATGACCGCACATTTATCCACACCGAGCCCCATCTTAATTGAATTACTAAAGCTTTCAGTTATCTTCAGTAACTCAGTCAATTGGAGGTCAGTGGGGGCAAATTTTGAGGTCATCCATGAAGAGGAGGTGAGAAATACTTTGACCTCTACTCTGCAATCTATAGCCTAGCCCTGAACTTTCGAGCAAAGTGCTTAGTGGGTTCAGTGCTAGGTAAAACCATAGTGGACTCAAACTGTTGCTTGGGAAAATACCCCGCTTGATCCTTATAGGTCGTCATACCGTCGTATGCCATGTCCGCAAGGCTGGCGACATCTTGGATAGCGAAGCACCGTACTCCACTGCCCCATACATGCCTTCAAGAGGGCGCATAGAGTTGCATCAACTTTGTACAACTCCAGCACCCTCAAGAGCCACGTATATGGCACAGAGTCATAGGCCTTCTTTTAGTCTATCCAGCATGTCGCCAGATTCTTTCGACTACGGCGAACCTGTTGGCTTATGGTCATGTCAATAAGGAGTAGCTCTTTAGTACCACGGGCCCCGCTTCTACATCAATTTTTAGATACAGATAAGATGTTATTTCTAAATATATGTCCTTCTAATTTCGTGCTCAAAATGGATCTAAAACCTTATACATTGTAGGCAGGCAAGTTATAGGCCTATAGTTCGTAGGCTCCGTGGTACTACCAACCTTAAAGAGCAGATGAGTTACGCCAGTTGTCATAAAAATTGGCAGCGATCCTGAATCCAGAGATGACTAAAATTGAGAAGCCAAACGAGCATGTGCACTGCGTAGCCATTTTAACCAGAAATTGTGCAGCCCGTCCGGTCCTGCCGATTTGCAGTTGGCTATTATTATTATTATTATTAATGTCTCCGAAAAAAATATGCAAGGACATATTGTAATATGTCATTGTGGACTTCTCCCACGAAAATTTAATTAAATTCAATGACCATCTAAAAAATCTAACTTTTTCAGAAATATACAGTACAGAGAATGCCAATGATGCATATAATGCATTCATAGAAGACTTTCATCTATTGTACGATTTGTGTTTTCCCTATAAGCTAATTACTATCAAACCTAAAAAAAAGTAAAATGGGTGTCTAAAGGCATACGTATCTGTAGTAGAAAACAACGAAATCTGCTATGGCAGTACAGACGTAAACCTTCTTTAGAAAACAAGATAATTTTTAAAAAATATTCCAAAACGTTTCGTAAAATAATTAAACTGACCCAAAAAGCTCAAAACAACCATTTTATTAATAGTTCCAAAAATAAATCCAAAGCCTCTTGGCAACTAATAAATAATAAAACAAATTATAAAGAACCCATATCAAGCATCAACATGCAAAATAAGATCATCACAAACCCATTAGAGATAGCCAACACCTTTAACAATCATTTTATTGATCAGATTCAAGAGTCAAAATTAATAACGCCTACAGCTTCAAAATTAACTCACAACACTAACTCAATGTTTATGTACCCAGTGCTACCAAAAGAGGTCACTAAAGCAATTCTGTCCTTAAAAAATACACACAGTGTCGGGTACGACGGCATTGCGACAACAAGTTGTTAAGTTTGTATCAGATACCGTGGCTACTCATCTAAGCAGAATTATAAATTTATCAATTAGCTCTGGCGTATTTCCCGATAGACTAAAGACGGTTATAATAAAACCACTTTATAAGAGGAATGACAAGGAAGATATAGCTAATTATAGGCCCATTGCTCTTCTATCAGTTTTCTCGAAAGTCATAGAAAAAGTTATTTATGAAGCTATCAATAATTTTTTATCTAAATATAATATTCTCTGTGACGAACAGAAGGGCTTTAGAAAAAACAAAGGTATTAATTTAGCAATTTTTGATTTATTAACAAATTTGATGAAATCTGTAGATGAGAAGACACCAGTCTGCGCTATATTGACTGATATGTCAAAAGCATTCGACTGTGTCCGACATAGCACATTAATACATAAACTAAATGCCTACGGTATCAGAGGAAACATATTGAATTTAATAAAATCATACCTCATTAACCGTATACAGTATACTGAAATTTCCAGCATATGTCAAAAGACGAAACGCGAAAAAATATATGTTTCCGACAGTAGAATAATCAAATATGGTGTACCACAGGGTAGCGTACTCGGCCCTCTTTTATTTCTACTGTACATCAATGATCTGCCTAGACATGTTAAACATCCAATGGTTCTGTTTGCCGATGATAGCACGGCTATAATAAAATGCTCTGACATACTCTCCTATGAAAATGAAATAAATAATACACTTTCTGACATCATACAATGGCTCATAAATAATAACTTAATTATTAACCTGGACAAAACTAATTTAATGCAATTTTACCAACGCTTGACACCACATGATCTGACAATAAAATATAATGGTACCACTATAGAGCAAACACAAATGGCAAAATTCCTGGGCATAATGGTTGATAGTCAGTTGACTTGGAAATATCATGCAGAACATGTATGCAAAAAATTAAGCTCCTCAGCGTATGTCTTACATAGCCTCACCCAAAAAGTTGACATCAATACTGCACTGGTGGCATATCATGGTCTAGTGGCATCCGTATTGCGATATGGTATCATATTTTGGGGTAATTGTTGCCTTCGGGAGGAGGTTTCAGAGCCCAGAAACGTTGCGTGCGAGCAATTTGTGGCATGAAGGTTACAGATAGTTGTGTTCCTAAATTTAAGTCCTTGCATATACTTACTTTCCCATGCTTATACATTTACGAAGTAGCTGTTTTTGTTAAATGTAATCAAGAATTGTTTACTGCAGTGTCACAAATAAGAAAAGGTCCTCTTAGAAGCCAATATAAGAATAAACTTCATAATGTACCTTATAACACAACATTACTAAAGAAAAATATTCTAGGAATGGCTGTAACCATTTATAATAAAATACCCGAAGCTCTAAAGGACGAGAGAATACATGTTTTTAAAAAAAGGCTGTCAGATCTTTTGATTGCAAAATGTTATTATAAAATTACAGACTTCCTAGAAGATAATCAAATATAGCAATTATAATTTCTTGACATTCTATTATAATATTGTAATAACTAATCAGTAATCACCGTTAGATTTTGACATGACTACTTCCTTTATTTTATTTATTTTTCATTATTATACTATTGACATTATTTTTAAATTATTGATTGTGACATTCGTACAATGTAATTATTCAGCAATTTAATTTATACTCATAATTTGCATGCTTACTGAAGGCAGAATATAGCAGATCACTATTAATTGTGTCATCTAATGTATGTACCTATATTCTTTGCAAATAAATGGATTATTATTATTATTATTATTATTCTATACATATTACAAAAACAAAGTCTCAGCCGCACCCTGTCTGCCTATATGAACGCGATAATCTAAAACATTAACTAACGGATTTTAGTCCTTTCCCAACCCTCTCTTCTGGCCACTCCACTACTGTAACAAGACAGTCTCAATATTCTTGGTATGGACATACGCCATAATCTCAACCAAAAGAAGTACATCGAGGGTGTCATTAAAACAGCAACCCGTAAACTCGGAGTCCCGAACAGGGTGAGGAGGTTTTTCGCGCCGGAGCAGTTGAGTCTGCTATACAAGACTCAGATGCGGTCTTCCGTTGAATACTGCTCTCACTTATTTATTTATTTATTTATTTACCATTTGGAAAACCAACAGCTATAACAATAAACATAAAATGACTGAAATTTGAAGCAGTAAGCCAATTACAGGTTCTCACGGATAGTCATAGAAAAGCACTATTACGAGTCAACAATGTTATGAAATTAACATAAAACTACGAGTCGAAGAATTTAAGATTTAGCTCTCTGCGCGCCACAATGCATTTGGTATTAAATGGGTCAAAAGAGTATTCCTTACATATTTTATTAAAAACTTTGATTGCTCGCACCATATACGTGTTTTTTCTATAGTTAGTTGATGTGAATGGCATCAATATAGGTGGATTGAATCTAACTGATCTTTGAGGGACGTTGAAATGCAGTTTCTGCAACAAGCTGGGACAATCAATTTCGTTAGATATTATTTTTAACATGAATGACAAATTTGCTAACTGGCGACGATGTTCAAGTGGCTGAAGATGAAACTTTTTGCATAGCTTAATGTAATTATTTGAGTTATACGGCACTTGTAAACGAAAACAAAGAAACCTTATAAAACGTTTTTGAATATTCTCAATACGGTCAATGTATTTATAGTAACACGGGTTCCAAATTTGAGAGGCATATTCAAGGTGACTTCCTACAAACGCACAGTAGAGAATCTTGAATGTTTTTGCTTTTTTGAAACATTTTGATATCCTCATTATAAAACCAAGTGCTCTTGAAGCCTTAGAGATCATTTTCTCAATATGCACATCAAATAGCAGCTTCGCATCATGGTAGATACCAAGGTCTCGAATCTCATCCTGTTTTGGTAACACTTGACCTTTTAGCGCATAAGAAGTTGATATTGGGAATCGTTTCCTGGTAAAGGTCACCACTGAACATTTAGCCGGGTTAAGATCAAGCTTATTAATCTTGCAGTAGACATCAAGACGCGACAGATCTTCCTGAAGAGCCTCCATATCTTTTGTTGATGATATTTTAGAGTAAATCTTCATATCATCAGCAAAACACAGAAGGCTAGAATTGCGGAAGCAAGAGTCAATGTCGTTTACATATATAATAAAGAGCAATGGGCCGATTAAGGAACCCTGAGGAACACCGCTAGGGATAGAAATCCAACTAGAAATATAATTGCTGACTACGACCGCCTGAGATCTATTTTCCAAATAAGAAGTGAACCATCTGAGAAGGTCACCTCTTATTCCAATGTTAAAAAGCTTAGATTTTAGAATATTATGGTCGATCCTATCAAAAGCTTTACTATAATCGGTGTAAACGACATCAACCTGTGCCCCACCATCCATACTTTCGGTCAGATAGTCATTTAACATGACCAGATTCGACACCGTGGAACGACCTCGTAAAAAACCATGCTGCAAAGGGCTAAAAGAATTTTTTAATGCGGCATAAACTTGATCATAAACAAGTCTTTCGAATACTTTTGCCAATACACATAATTTAGAAATTGGCCTATAATTAACTATCTCATTTCTAGAACCTTTTTTATGCACAGGCGTAATGTAAACAGACTTCCAGATCTGCGGGAAAGAAGAAGTAGTGAGCGATTTCTCAAACAGTAGGCAAACAGGTACAGCAATGCTTTTAGCGGTTCCCCTAATAAATCTCGGTGACAAGTGATCAGGGCCAGCTGATTTAAATGGATCAAGATTAAGTAATAATTTAGTGACAGTTTCAATATCAACTTCAACGGAATTTATATCACACAGTATATTTGAGTTAGATAAAGTGAAGGAGCCGCAAGAACTGAAGCCCATTGATACGTCGTTACTAGGATCAAGAAAGTTCGAATGAAAATGAGATGAAAACGCATTACATATTGCATCACCGGAAGATACTGTTTCATCACCATATTTAAAGTAGCTAGGTGTTGAGTTGGACTTGGATCGATGCTTCACAAAACTCCAAAAAGACTTGGGATTATTCTCAATAGACGCTTCAGTAGATGCAATATAAGTAGAATAACACTCCTCTTCAAGTTTTTTTACCCTATCACGTAAAAGTTTGTACGTACAATTATCAGCAAGTCTGCCATATAACTAGGTCGTAGGTACGTAGGTACTTATACTTTTCTTTAATTAAGCGCTTAAGTGACGTGTTATACCAGAGTGGAAAGGAGTTATGATATATATTTTTAGATGGAACGTATTTATTCTGAGCAGCTGTTATGATTTTATAAAAGTAATATATATAATACAGTCCTCGAGCGATTGATGCATAAATATGTCCTTCCAGTTTAATGCCGATATTTCATTATTGATTGCATCAAAGTCCGCTTTATTGTAAAAATAGCGGGTATGTGGCGCCGAGATTAAATATGTGAACTCGGCAAAACTCACCTCTATCGAAAGAACGGGGTGGTATTTATCAACAGGTACTAAGGGTGACGTAGATTCACTAACAGACACTACATCATTACATAATACCAGGTCCATAATTTTCCCGTAGAAGTTTTATATTCCGTTATATTGATTGAGACTTAGGACACCCAACTCGTCTATTAACATTCGCTCGTCTTCACTATCGCCACACATTATAATCATCACCAAATAACTCCGAGTCTGAGACACCGCTCACTAGCCAAGTCTCCGTCAAAACAATCACATCACACAACATAAGGGAAACCTGTCGATAAAAAATATCAGTCTTAGTTCGGAGCCCACGTACATTTTGGTAATACACTTGTAGGTTCCTAATAACACTATTAGTCATTACTGATAATAATAAAAAGCATAGCATTTGCATAAATAGCACAATAATATCCTGAGCCGCCACAAGTAAACATCATTATGGTAAACATACATAAATTGTAAAAAAATATTAGTTTAAGTTCAAAGACAGGTAGGATATAATTCCTCGGTAAGTAATAAGTAGGAGCGTAAATGAGCGAGCAATAGTTCAAGTTAAATATCAATGCTATAAGCGTGAGCGAGACAATAATATTCAACGATACAGCTGTGTAAGGGACAGCGCAATAAGCAAGACAAGACAAGCAGTAGTCAAGTGACGCATCAACGTGTAGGGCAGGGGAGCTAAACCTTTTACAAAATCTTAAGAGAATGTAATTAATATGCAATAATACTAATATTTGATAGATATGATAAGCTAATATAAGATAGTAACAACAAATTGAAATCCAAATGATGTAACAGATTAAGAAATTTTGTTTAAATCCTTTTCGTTATTAATTATAAATACATGAGATCCATCTGATTTGTGAACGTGTATTTTTCCGTGCTTGACCCAAACATGTTTGTAATCCCTTTCCTTCGCCAACATTCTTGTCTTGTTAAGCAGCTTCTTAGAAGTCGAGTTGAGATGATCGTTGACAAAAACCTTGATTGAAGGGCCTTTATACCCTAGATCTTGAGTAGTTAAGCCCTTGTAGGAACGCGCAGCAGCAATAAAATCCTCTTTTACGTACCTATTAAGGAAACTCACGATTATAGATTTTTCCTTAGAGTTAAATAGTGGTATCCTAGATAAGTAACTGATTTGACTTTTAGGTAACGTAAAGTTAACTTTCTGACTGATATTCTCCAAGATTGTATATAAATTTTCATTTTTGGTGAGGGGAATTCCTTTAATTTCTATATTGTTTAACCTTGACCTTTGATCATGAGCAGATAGTTCAAATTTAATACTCTCAATTTCAGTTTCCATAGACTGCATTTTATTTCGTAGAGTATCAAGGCCGGCTATTCTGGACTCGAATTTATCCAACTTCTCTGCAAAACTCATCAATGCTTCCGCTATCAAATTCCAAGCTCTTTTTGAGGTCTCCGAGTTCATCCCTAATATTCCGTATATCATCTGGAAGTGATTTGAAGCTCTCCAATTGCGCCTTCATATCTCGGATCTCAGCAAGAATAATTTCGTTAGACGCAGATTCAGATGCGGACTGCACACTGGGTGACGGAGAGGTGGCCCGACAAGATATACACTTCCACAAGGCTCGTCTATCTGTCCCGAGTTTCCTCCATCCTGCTTCAGTCATGTTGACACAACCAAAATCATAGTGCTTCTTGCATATACCGCATTGAACACCGTCGTTAAACTCCGTATTACAAGCGGCACACTTCATATTAATGAGATTAAATACGCGAAGGAATAGTACAAAAGGTTGCGAATCGCTGATCGAGGGCGATGACAAACGTAACGTGCTTAGTGAGTGCTCGCGCGCGTGCGACTGAATCACTCACTTCTGGAATGGATCCGCTCCAGTACCTATTGGATGCCCTCGACAGGTTGCAGCGGCGTGCTGTCCGTATCATTGGGGATCCTGAGGCTACTAAGACCCTTGAGTCCCTGCAATTACGCAGAGACGTTTCAATGGCTGTTTTTTACCGCCTTTATCACGGTGAGTGCTCCGAAACTTAAAAAATACCTAATCAAAAAATGTTACTATAGCATAAATTAATATATAAATGACAAATAAAATTATTCCCAATTATAAATAAAGCAACAAATAATGTACTAATTAAATATACAATTTAAAACACAACAAATAAATAAATAAATATAAAATATTAAAGCTCCTTTGAACTACTTTTGTGATGGGTATAATTATACATACATACATACATAAACTCACGCCTTTTTCCCGTCGGGGTAGGCAGAGACAACGGAACGCCACTTGCATCTATCCTTACAAACCTCACGCGCTTCCTCTACATTCATTACTCTGTTCATACATGCTCGCCGGTTCCGGGTGCTTAGGACCTCCCTGTTTTTCAGAACGTCACCAATTTGGTCGAAGAATGTCCTACGAGGTCGGCCGCGACCGGCTTGCCCATACACGTTAGCCTCATATATTTGGTGCGTCATTCTTTCTTCACTCATTCGCTCCACGTGCTCAAACCATTTCAGCATTCCTTTCTCAATCCTTGTCAAGACATCTTCTTTCAGGCCACATCGCTCTCGTATTACTGCATTCGGAATTCTATCAATCAGTCTTACCCCACACATACTACGCAGTGACCGCATCTCAACTGCGTTAATTCTGCTTTCATGCTTTTTCTGCCACACCCAACACTCACTACCGTACATCAACGTGGGCACAAGCACTCCATTATGAACCGCCAGTCGCGCCTGTTTTGGCACATTCTGGCCGTTCATAAAGGCATGCAGCGCTCCATTTACACAGTTTCCCGCAGTCACTCTCCTTTCAATATCTCCTTCACATCTTCCATCTCTTGTAAACATGCTACCCAAATATACAAATTCTGTCACTTGTTCAATGTTTTCTTCTCCAATCGCAATATTACACTCAATCACATTTTCATCCTTCTCAAACACCATCACTTTCGTATTTTTTGCATTCAGTTTCATACCTTTTGATTCAAAGCTCTCATTCATGCAGTTCATCATTTGTTGTAACTCAGTCGCCGACGACGCCAGAATGACTTGATCATCGGCGTATAGCGGTATAATTATAATTTTCTTATAATAAAATAATATGGTAATAGATATGTTACCTTGTCTTATATGTGTTGTAACTGATAACATATTGAATATTAATTTATATTTGTACGTAACGTATGTACGTATAATTGTACGTAATTACTTTGCTATGCCCCAACAGGGTCCATAATGTCACCTAATTTTAAGTTTTACCATCTAATGGACCTACATTGTGGAATTGCAAATAAAGAATATGAATATGAAGAACTCTTTCAATTAATACCACCCTCTCCCTTCCTTTCCAGAACAACACGGTCCGGCCGGTGGAACAGATACCGTCTCGCACTATTGGCACGATGACTCTTCTTCTTCTGCCTGCCCTGTTCCCATATTACTTGGGGTCGGCGCAGAATGTCTTTCTCTTCCATTCTCTCCTATCAGACGTCATCTCATCATTCACTCCCTTTTCATTCATGTCACCCTTCACACAATCCATCCATCTTTTCTTTGGTCTTCCTCTTGCCTTATATCCCTCAACTCTTATCTTCATCACCTTTCTAGTCACATGATTTTCATCCCTCCTCATCACATGCCCATACCACGATAGACGATTTCCTTTCAGCTTTTCTTGCACCGGTGCAACTTTCAGACTTCCCCTAATAAACTCATTTCTAATTTTATCCATCCTTGTCACCCCACACATCCATCTCAACATCCTCATCTCTGCTACATGCAATCTTCTTTCATCCGTCTTCTTCAAGGCCCAGCATTCCGATCCATACAGTGCGACAGGCCTTATTACGGATTTGTAGATTTTTCCCTTTAACCTATGGGGCATCCGTGGGTCACAAGTTGTTCCTGTGCCCTGTCGCCATTTCATCCAACCTGAGTTGATCCGGTTCGTGACGTCGCGGTCTATTTCCCCGTCCCCTTGAATAAGTTAACACATTCTGCAAAAAGATTTGGCAAGGATTTCACAGTTCGGCCGCCTGCCTGACACCAACCCTCCTTGGGAATGTTATTGGTGTTGGTGGTGTACCCGCCACCGGTCGGGTGACCAAATGTGCTGTTACAAATGCCAACTGGTCCCATGTGCCCATTACTCGCCTTCTACGACACCCCGGGCAGAGCAAAGGGGGTGATACTATTCTTTACGTCCGGTACCACACAGACTTATTGGCACGATGACAAACATTAAAAATATAATAAAGTACAATAGACGCAAATTTAACTTACCATCAATAAGCAAGCCAGGTTCACAGTGTCCGCAGGTATCATTCCCTTGGTGTATATGACACAGAAGTTTGGTATCACCGAGCTCCAGAGTGCTGCCATGGACCACCTAAAATAAATTAATAAAGTAGGGTTACAGTAATCAGTCAGCCAGTTTATAATCGACCTGTTTAAATATTCGAGCTATTGGATTAGGAGGTTAGAGATACTGATTGAATTATTTTGTTTGGAGGTTTTATACAAATTTTGCAGACGATTTTCATTCATGGTGTTGTATTTTTCGAATCTGCTTTGAAACTACAAATTAACACATAAAAATAGACGAATCATACGACTAAGAGTTTTTTTTTATATACACACGCCTGTATCCCCGAAGGGGTAGGCAGAGGTGTAACATTACACCCACATTTCGACATGAATTTTTAGGTCCCACGTATTAGGGGGCGAGCCTATTGCCGTTACCGGGCACATCACCAGACTCCGTGCTGCTACTGAGAATTCGGAAAAACCCAGTAACACTGTTGCCCGACCCGGGAATCGAACCCCGGACCTCCGATCAGCAGTCGCATACGCTATCCACTGGACCACGGAGGCAGTCGACAACTAAGAGTTGTTTGTAAAAAATGTTTTTGATTGCGCCTTGCCGCTTGACACTGCGTCGAGTGTTGTGAGTTCGATTCCTACACAAGACAACACTTTAATTGATCCCTTAATCGTTGTTGCTAGTCTCGGTGTTTATCGTGTTCCTTAGTTGCATGTTTTTAAAGTCCCCCACGACACAGGATTCATTGCAAGCGCGGGAAATATCTTTTTAATACATTTTCTTTAAAAAATAAACGGTCTTACCTTGATGGGCTGACTGTAGACCTGGCTCTCTGACATTCGAGTGCCGTTTAATATGCTTCCATTCTTAGAACCCAAATCTATCGCCACATACGAATGCTGTGCCACGTCATACCGGATGTCCAAGTGGTTCTGAAACAAATCACATAGCATACGACAGACTCTTATGATATTAGGATATTGAGTTCGTAAAGTAGTCAGTGAAGTCTTATAGTAAAATCATCACCTTACTCAAGGTTCAACAAAATAAGTTCAGACTGCCCCTTGATATACTTTCCTCCGTCTTTTTTACGGAATACATGTAAGTATAGGCAGCGATAGCTTAGTGGAGATACCAACGGTCAGCCGAGGGTTCGAATCCACGGCGCACACCAATGACTTTCCGAAGTTAAGTGTGTATTAAATTGTTAATTATCGCTTGCCACGTGCCTCGGAGAGCACGTTAAACCGTCGGTCCCGGCTGTCATGAAGATCTTTGACAGTTGTAAGGAGGAGTCAGTACCCCCAAATAAACTGATACTGGTCTAAATCATGGAATATCGCTATCCCTTTGGGTTGCGGAGGTCAGGCGGCAGTAGCTCTGTGGAAAAGTTGATATTTTGTCCTATCTGGTTAGACCAGTGAGCGGACCTCGGGCTCCAAGGGCGATGATGATGACATGTATAGCAGGGGTAGCCGGGTGGACCGTGCCCATCCCAGAATGTTGGTTACCGATTTTACATTCTCGGTTGGACATCTAAGAAACTTTACATCATTGTTTTATGAAGACCCACCCTGAAAAATTACTATAGTAACGTTTCTAAAACCCAGATCAGAACTGACAGCGACTGCCACTCGGTAGTCGCTGTCTTTTAGTCTATTCAAGTGTCTCGAGTTGAAACCCATGCCGGGTCCAACAGAATTTTCGAAACTAGGTAAGTGTGTATTAAATTGTTAATAATCGCTTGCTAAAGGGCGAAGGAAAACAACATGATGAACCCTGCAATTCCATAATGTTCTCGAAAGACATGTGAAGTCTGCCAACCCGCACTGGGCAGCGTTGTGGACTATGGCCTAACCCAATAAATTAAGTCACTTTAATTACCATACCTATTTACACTTATATGTTTAATATAAAGTTGGGTTTATAATTTATCTATATATCTAACATTCTTGCGTTACTGACTGAAATACTGACAACGCACAGCCAAAACTATTGGGCGTAGGAATCTGAAATATGGCATTTATGTTCCTTGAGAACCAGAGGGGTGCATCATGAAGGCATTAATTTCCCATACTTTCCACACGATCGAAAAGAAACGGTTAAATTAAAATAAAATGTGCAAGCATAGCAGAAATGCAAAGCTCACCCGCGACACATTAGCATCCCTCAGCAATATAGCGTGGTGTTCGCCCTCCCGGCCGACGGTGCCGCCATCTTTGGTCACTATGAACAAGCTGCCTACTTTAAGCTTAGGCAGCTTTGTTTCCCGGACGACCACACGCATACACGGCGGATAGTGCTTCGCTATTGTTTCTGTACAACAAAAAATATATATACATAAATATATATACATGCATCAACACCAACATCTCAGCCGAAAGACGCAGACCTCCACCATCATAATCATCATACAATCTATGAGGGCCTCTGTTGGATATGAATTCTTTCTATTTGCGTCACAAGAATAAGTGACGCAAATACAGGGAGAGGTGAATTTAGGCAACTATACCATACCCCATACCACGCATAGCCAGCCGGGTTGTTATAAGATTTGATTTCGAGTTTCCCATCTCCTCCAAAGGCATATACTATTTGCATCATCACCGGGTAATTTTCTTAGTCGTATATTACGACACCCACAGTAGGTAGGTATGAAATGTGGCAGTCACATTTTGTATTCTTATCCCTCAGCAAGGGCGTCGCCAGGAGGGCAGCTGGCTCTCCTCCCCCTGGCGACGCATTTGTCCCTCAGCACACTTTCAAACAACATATTTATATGCATACACATTTACATTGTTTTTAAATGCAATTGACGACTAGGAATTACCCCTACATTGCAGGAGACTTTACAAACATTCAAGCAACAGATACTAATAAAACCCAGACCAGAAATTATACATCACACAACATATCCAATGGGGATTGAACCCACAACAATCAGGCTAGTATATTCAATCATTAGTCATTATTAAAAGATAAAGAAATCTAAAGCTAATGTACTAAGTTATTGGACTAGTCACTTTGATTAAATAAATAGGTACCCTATTTACCATAAGACCAGTTTTATTTTTTTATTAAATAACTCTCCAACTTAAAATTCTTTTCTATTTTAGTAACCAGTACTTTCGTCCAGTCTATACTTTCTTCATACCATCCATTTATTCTTATATCTAAGCAAAAATTATCATAATTTCATTAATTTACCATCGTCACTAAGAGTTGCTGTGCTAGCATTTGACTTAGTATCATCATCATCCGATTCTGACTCTTCTGAACTAGTATCACTACATTCTCCATCTTCCAATTCTTCTGTGTTGCCAGACTTTTCTATGTCTTCTGCCTTATCTTTCTCCTGTTCCAAGATTTTAGTTTCCTCTTCTTTTTCCTCTTCTTTTTCCTCTTCTATTTCTCCTTCTTCTGGAGTATTCTCATTATTTACTTCTACTTGCTCAGAAGAATTGATTTGTTCCCTTTTCTCTTCTGTTGGAGAAGCAACTTCCTTCTCGGCTTTTTCCTCAGCACTATTCTCAGTTTTCTTAACGACTTCTTCCTCAGATTTCATCTCTTCTTTTTCCACAGCTTTCTTGTCTTTCTTCTTGGTTTTCTTCTCAGTCACCTTTTCTTTTTTCTTTTCATTCTTCTTTTCAGCATTCTTGTCAACCTTTTTCTCAACATTCTTCTTATTCTTCTTACGCTTGGCTTTGCTTTCACCACTTGCATCCTTTTCCCCATCCTGTAATATAACATTTAGAATGTTGGTATTGGTGTAACCATTGAACACTTTATTTACCTAAGGCTGTTTGGCCTCGGAGTGAAACCTGAGATAGATTTTTCGTCAGGTTATCAATGTCTTCTGTCTCTGCTTTACTCTCCTGAAATCAAAAAATATAAATTTGAACTAGATAGCTCAGTTACTTAATTACTCTACTAAAATATCAAGCAACAATATTTTACACCTTCTATAACCTGAGTAACGTAATCTAACATTAACTTCAAAAATAAATATATTGAAAATCTAATTGACAGAAAGGAAGGCTTATTATTTGAATAAATAAAATGCTATATAGATACCATTTTATGTTTTCTAGCTTTTCTTCTCTCATGAGCCATGAGTGCAGCTTGGGCAGCACTCTGTACTGGATATGAGTGGAAGACAAACGCCTGCTGGTCTTCTGAATATGTGTAGTAGCATTCTGTGTCCGTGTGGTAGTACAGACCTAGTTCCTGTAAAGAAACATTAACAAAAACATAAGAAATTACCATGACAATATCAGCTAGTCAACTTTTTGGTGATGCAGAGACAAAATGAACTGAAATAAGCTTGCTTAAATGTTAACAACTAAAGCAAGCCATAGTCAGAAACTTTAATCTTATACTAATATATAAAGCTGAAGAGTTTGTTTGTTTGTTTGGTTGAACGCGCTAATCTCAGGAACTACTGGTTTGATTTGAAAAATTCTTAGCCCATTTATCGAGGAAGGCTATAGGCTATGTAACATCGCGCTATGAGCGACGGGAGCGGAGCAGTAGCCTTAAATAACGCGGGTGTAACTGCGGGCATCCTCTAGTAATAATATGTTTCCTTTATCTAGTGTATGCCTAGTTGCAATGTCTATAAGATGATATATTTATAATATAGTCAGATCTTATTGTTTGTGCCTTCAATTTTGACGTCAAGAACACCTACATATGAATTAATTGATTTAGAATATTATGTATATTGTAGCTTGTCATTTTACTCAAAATTATTTTGTTCTGTGCAAATGTAATCAAATATTGTAACAATAGCAGCAACCATACTGGTATTTATAACTTTTAATATGTTTAAAGAAAATTAGTAAGCATTTAGGAGTACTAAAATCATTTAATCCAATAATCAGAGGACCTCACACCCAAAATGCAAGGCTTGCCTCACAATCATGACAACACTAAGAAGATAATGATGAAAGCAAAAACAAAATTAAAAGACATTGGGTTACTGAACATATATTACAGGAACAAGACTATTTTGTACCTAGCTTAATATATTTGGTTAGTATGGTTTTATACCATTGAGTATTCTATGGGCCTTATTACAAAACATGGTTTAAAAATAATACCAGGTTTAGACCGTGATGGAGAATTTTTAAAAGGACTTTTTGAGGCAAGTAACTACATATTTTTGTTCGAGATTTGTTCTAAAGAATTTTAATGATAATAGTTTTAGAAAAATGTGTTTATAGTGCACGTAAAATCAATTTTACGCAGGTAAGCTAAGGGCTAAACCTCGATTTATATTTAGTCCATGTTTTGTAATAAGGCGGTATATGTTTAAGCTGAAACTACCTGTTTATATCTTATATGCATGTTGTGTTCTCATGTGAGTGAGGAAACTCAAGGATAACAATTGTAATAATTGAAGAGAGACTTTTCAAAAGGGCTTATTTCTTCATTAACCATATTTTCAGAAAATGAAAAAAAATATTCTGAAAAAATGGATTCAATGGACGAAAACAATATGGATATAAGCACTTTTGATGCGATGTCTCATTTTCTAGATTTTCTAGAGGAAAATGGTGTTTTGAACCAACATTTAATTGAAAAATATTAAGAACATGCTATTAGAAAAAAAAAGAGAAATAAACCCTTTTGAAAAGTCACTCCTTGATTATCTTTTAACATATAATGTGTAAAAGATAATTAAGGATAATTTGGAAAACATTGTGAGGAAACCTGCATGTCTGAGAGTTCTCCATGATGTTTTCGAAAGACATGTGAAGTCTGCCAACCCGCACTTGGCCAGCATGGTGGACTATGGCCTTACTCTTCTCATAAGTGAGAAGAGGCCCGTGCCCAGCAGTGGGACAGTATAAAGGGCTGATGATGACGATGATGATGATGATGATGATGTACCTAATGTGTATTCTTTGTTGGAGAACCAATAAATAAACAAGGGACACTTACTGAATTATAGTAATACCCTGTTTTATAATCATAATACATCCCTGCTGATTCCACATACACCATTCCAGTCTCCTTTATCGCATTTTGAGCAGCTTCTTTCACTTGCTCTGCTATACTTTTTGCTTCCTCTTCTTGATTCAAACTCCATCCTGAATCCTGGTTTTGATCTAAATTCTTAGTCTTTGAAGCAGTCTCATTATTTACAGAATCTGTGACAATATCAGTCTGCACTGACGTATCATTAGTCTTTGGTTTATTGAGGGAACCAGCATTTAATGCTGAAGGTGATTTGTATGTCTCATTTGTGTCCTCGGGTTCTACAGGTGGCACTTGATCTGTATTTTCTATGCTACTTTCATTTTTTAAATAAGTTTCATTGTTTTGCAAAGCTACATTGTCTGTTAATTTGCTTTCCTGTAAACAAATTATTGTAACTAATTACTTTTAATTTTTAAACACATCTACAAGTTTAAGGTTAGTTTATTATGATTATACCATTTCTTTCAGTTTGGATTTTAATTTAACTATAAGAAAGTTTTTCTTTCTAACACACTGTCTCATTTTAAGTATCAGTTTCAGTATTTCAGGCCGGTATTTTAGAGAAAGACGAAGACTTCGTAAATTGAAGTTAGATTTGGACATTTTTCGTCGTGTCTCAGTCATTATACAGGCTGGCAAGTAACTGGAAGTGTTTATTTATTTAAAGTATAGAGCAATGAAACAATAGTACTTATGTGAAATAAGTAAATTATGTTATTATTTTCAACAATTTTGACATTGAATTGCATTGAATCAAAATTTTGATGTTGTCATTTGTCAGTTTTGTTACTTTGACAGATGTTTGACAGTATTCGACATATTGCCATGTATTTATTTCTCAGAATAAATAATTCCTTATTTTTAAATCCAGAGTAGCGTAATATTTTAGATTTTCTTTAGATTTTTTGTGACAATTAATAAGTGTGTATCTGAGACCTTATGGAGTCCCTTCGCCCTGGGGGGGAAGGATTAAGGGGACTGACAGACTCTTACTGACTAAAAACCAACCCGTAGTGCTCCTCATGTACCCATGTGTCGGAGGGTAGGGTTTCACCAAAGCATTCCTCGCTACCCCCCGACGGGTATTGGCCCGCCAGATGATCAGGCCGGCCCCGAACGAAACCCCCTTGGCGGCGGATGAAGGTGTTGGGCTCCGCCGCCAAAACACCCAGCGGCCGTAGAGGATAGGGAGGACGGCAACGCAATACCGCATCTCCTCTTCCTCTGCGGCCCCACCGCGACGCAACGATGGTGCGCCCCCATTTGGTCGCGGGAGATAGGGCGCGCGGCAACGCAACACCGACACGCCTCTCCTCCCGCGACCGCACCCGACTGCGAGGGACAGATGTACTGTCCCTCGCACCCGCCCCTTTGGACGCATCCTGCGCAGGCCTCCGTCAAGCCCACGCGGAGCGTCCCCTCCTGGATCCCTCTTATCTTCACCGCGGGTGACCAATCCACGGTTACTGAGCCCCCCCACCACGATAAGGTGGAGATCCCACGGGGGTGTTTAGATAGACCTAAAACTATAACAATAACCCTGTTTCACCAAGCGTTACCTTCCGGGTAAATTAAAATTAGAACGAAATTCTTATGAATTTATTTACCATGTAGTAGTGTATGTATTTACCATGTACTAGAACGTCTAGAACTTATTGGGCAATGGTGAAACAGGCCCTTAGTCTACTAACTACTCTTATGCATATTTTTTATCATTGGAAGTGTTTAAGAAACATAAAAAAAAAACACGCGCTTCCTTAGTAACCCGAGAAAAATGTTTTTGACCAGTGTATGCTGACAGTGATGATACTAATGATCTACGCAGTACGCATCAGAGACGTGGCATATCACCATGGCCCTAATTAGCATAATCAGTCAATCGGATGATAATAATTATCATGCAGCAACGCATCATACATCATTGGGTACAGCAACACCATAATTATTATAATGGTATTGCTGTATTTAACGATTGGCCTAATAAAGTCTCTCTTTTGTACCTTTAATGTTGTTAACACGAGTGAAATGGTTGTCCCTAAAGCCTAGTTCGGTCTAGGCTAGTAATTTAGTAGATTAGCGAGTAATTTAGTTAAATCACCTTTGGAGCTGCCATCACAATAATTTCCGACGCCGGATAAACACCCGGCAAAAATCCCGGACATTTGTGTGAAATATGGTGTTTTTCCGGACACCTCTGTCCCATTTATCGCTGATTTATAAAAAAAATGAATTTCGCCTGAGAACAAAAGTGTCCGGGTTACATCCGACACTTTCAAAAACCCCGTCTAGACGGCCCCCGGACGCCCTTTAAACTAGGACAAATCCGGGGAAATCCGGACGGATGGCAGGCCTAATCACGCGCGGGCGGCGCGGGGGATGCTGTGAAGGCTTTTAAAAAGTATATTGAAATTTTATTGTTCTCGTTGAGAAACGATTCGTAAGTCGATAAAACTTGGACTAGACCTTCAGAGGCCTCAGATGATTGCAGAGGCTCATTAGAAAAGAGGCGACACCCTGAAAACGTCATTGTCGTGTTGTTGTTGATCATCATTGAACGTTATTTCATACAAGTCATGGTTACCTATGTTTTCTTTTTGTTTCTATCTTAGTTTTTTTTAAAGACCACTCCCGCATTTGAAATAAATCCAGTGCCGCGGGGGACTTCACAAATTTAACATACAAATAACGGACACAGGATCACACAAAATGTTGTCTCGTGTGGGAATTATCGAACTCACAACACTCGGCGCAGTGTCAAGCGGGAAGGCAGCCGCTTAAACCAGTACGCCAACCGTGCAGTCAGATTACAGATAGATTATAAATAAATGTTCGTAACAATTACTTCCATCAAGTTTTACTTCATCTTCGATCTTGATCAAGATCTTTTGATGATCTGAGAACTTTTATTAAAATGAGTAGCAGCAACAAGGTAATAGGCAGAGGCTATCTGGTTCAGACTTCATACCCTTTGTGACCTTTTGTGTATTGGGTTGTAAGTCATTACTTGATTAAATTTGTACTTCAGAGAACAAGTTATGTTGTCGGTCTGGACTATCATGAAGATCTTTGACAGGCGTTATGGTAAGTCTGTACCCATGCATTCTCATACCCCTAATCAATGAATACAGATTTACATAATAGAAGCGTATTTCTTAAGGATTTCGTGTGCCGATTCCAACTGGCGTATTGACGGTTGTCAGTGTAGTACGTAGTTGGCGGCGCTGGCGTCGTTCTCCGTCTCTCTTGCTCTCGTAGTTAAGATACACAGGAGAAACTTTCGTCTCTCTTGCACTCGTAGAGTCAGCTGTCACAGCCATAGAGATATTAGAATAGAGTGGCAGAACAGTACCTAACTCAATACTGTGTCGTGTCCGTCGGTGCGAGAGAGAACACAATAATAAAGGCCCCCTGCATCTCTGTCTAACAATACATGCACAACATCAACATTACGCAGTGGCGTGCTACCTGTAACTATTATTCATATCAGTTTATCAGTAATCAATAGTTTAAAAATATATAAACATTTTTGTCACTTCAAACTATCTTCGTGTATCAATAAAAACAACTTTTAAACTATTGATTACTAATAAACTGATTTAAATAATAGTTACAGGTAGCACGCCACTGCGTAATGTTGATGTTGTGCATGTATTGTTAGAGAGAGATGCAGGGGGCCTCTAATGTTGCGTTCTCTCTCCCACCGGCGGACACGAATAGGCCCCACTCTGCCACTCTATTCTTAATATCTCTATGGTCACAGCGCGACTCAAAGAAATATAACCTAAGGCATAGAAGTAACACTAAATAACAACAGCGGTTGCTATGATTGATATCTTCTTTCTAATGGCACATGCAGTATGATAGAAAGAGCTGTCGATAGGTTTAGCAGCACGCTCTTATAGCAGAATCGTGGTAGGCAAACAGTAGACAAAACATAGAGTTAGGAAACCGAGTGTTGTTCGTAACAGTGATGATTTATCGATAAATATTTTTGGTCAAATGTCTAACTTTAGTATGTGTCGATATATTTAAGCCGTATAAATAAACAACTTAAATATTGAAATTGTAGTTTTTGCTGTTGACGCCGGACAGTGCTTTGCAAAGACTTGCCAGACAGACAGTACTAAAAAAATCACGTGTTTAAAGGCCCGCACAAACTATCTGTCGTGACTTACTGTCGCGACAGTAAGTCGCGTCCGAACAGTTTGCGTGCGCCTTCATTGTTCGTTTTAGCCATAAAATCTATTGACAAAAAGTATTAATAAACTAATGAGCGATGCGTTGCGATGCGATGCTAAGAAACTGTCACTTAGATTATGTATTGTACGAATTATACCAGATTGGCTAATGCGGCACGGCAGGTTTTGGCAATTTGTTTGCGTCGCATCATATCACGTTGATTTTTTTAGAGTTGTAGGTAATCCGACTGCCACGCCGAAGCTTGCGGGTTTGATTCCCGCTCAAGTCAAACATTTGTGTGCATGAATATGGATGTTTGTCTTGGTCTGGATGGTACTATGTGTAATATGTAATATATTTACAGAATAGTATATATGCATGTTTATCGATTGTCTAGTACCCGTAGTACAAGATATGCTTAGTTTGGGACCAGATAATGTTGTGTGAATGTGAAAGAATATTATATTTTATGGTAGAATATTATGTAGCGGACTACAAGGCAAGACGTCTTTGATCAGTCAGGATAGCACTAATATGATAAATAATATAGAAGTAGGTAGATTAATTAAAATCGTTGTAATTATTATATTTTATTAATATGTTCAAACTAAAATTACACACTTTTTGTTTAGCTTTGGATAAATAATTCTACCGGGTGTGCAATGTCCGGGCATAAATGTAATGTAAGCACAGCTTTCGGTTTTAAACGACGCCAGGTGCTTTCTGTCTTTAAAAAACAGTCTTTCTCAAAATGACGTGAACAAATATGATGGTACTTCTGCTAAATCAAACTAGGCCGTCCAACGGCATTTATTCAAAGTTTTCTTGTGACGTCATTAATAGGCAACCTGTAATAAAAAACACCTTCTTAATAATGAAAAAATGCTACTCGCATCCATCTACTATTTTATAGATGCAGAAATGTAAGCCTACACACACGCGCTTACACTGGAACACTTGGCTTTAGGTTAATAGACGCTACTTTTAAGGTAGGTATCTAAGTAAATTATGTACATTAAACTGCGCTTACTATCAAACGCGCGATAGAAAATTAGACCGCTGGATGTCTTTGTTTATTGTCAACTTAGCAACCGCGGCTACCCGCTGTCGCTTCCAGCTACAGTTTTACATTCATGTCCGATAGTTAGTTTCCGTATTTATCCCTCATTCAAAAAACATCGATATCTCCTTTCAATGTCAAATCCCATCCCTAAGGCTATTAAATCAATAAATGTACAAAATAACAATTTGTGAGTAGAATTCATAACACATACGTATGCAAGCTGTTCCTTTGATTTGCAATACAATGATATTGTGTAAACTTAACACTCATTATAGCATTTATACGAGAAAAGTAAATACATTTGTAGGAAAATTCCGACTCACTGCTAGAAGATAAAGTTTCTCCTGTTATTTCCGTTCCGAGAATAGCGGAATCCACATCCCGATATCACATACACGATGTGTATTAATTAATGAGTACACTATTCAATTATTATAAGCTTACTTACTATTTAAATGCAAAAAAGTTATTAAAAATGTAAACACAAACATCCAACAAATTTTACACTGTTGACAGATCACAGCACGGCTATTTAGAGAATGTAGTCAAAGATATGAGTATGTAAAGAGTATATGCCTCTTTAAATGAGACGCGTAATTTGACGTTATGATTAACCAACTAAGACCAACTGACATTACATGTTGCACGTTCGGTATAAGGAAATTTATAGGGCATGTTCTCTCTAGTCTAAACGTCCAACCTCTTTGGCGCGACTGCCATGCCGCCAAGCGGCAATATGGGTGACACTGGTCACAGAAAGTTTGTCTACAGAGCGCCCTTAAGAATAGTGCCTCTATTTAAATATCTATGCTCTATGCCCTAATCTCGTTCATTCGTCTTTCTACATCCAGGCTATTCTTCTGTGGAATGCACTCCCTCTCGAAATTAGGATGTCCTCTTCTCGTGAACTTTTTATTCCAACAATTGACTGAATCATCATCCTAGTACCTATACATTTTATGTGTTTGTATTTAAGTAGACATATTTATGTATTGTAGATTTGTATGAAATTTATTTTATTCGTTTAAATATAGGTAAATGAAATATTTATATGTAATATTTTATGTTTAGTATAATTTGTCCTTTATCTTACACACAGTTTTAGCAACCACCTTGATTTGTCTCTGCACCACCCAAAGGTTGACTGGTAGAGAATGCCTTGGACATTAAGTCCGCCTTTGTACAAATAATTTGTTTTGTGCAAGAAGTCTTAAATAAATAAAATAAATAAATACAGGTACTGACACGATTCTAAACTATGACTATCACTTTGGATTGCCGAGGTCAGACTGCAGTCGCACTTTAGAAAAGCTAAGTACTCTATCAAATCTGGTCAGACCGTTATCCATTAGACCAGAAAGCGGAACCCAGTTTTCAAAACGAAAAGTCTTGGATGCAACTGGGATACCTAACGCTAGAATGATGATGAAAATGTATGTAAACGTTATCCGAAACTACATCGAATTGCAATTTAAAGCTCAAGGTGGAATTTCCCTGCGAAAACGATTCAGAAGTTATGAGATGCGCAGCTGTTGAACCAATGTCACCGAATTAACTCTATAGATACTCAAGCTGATGATACTTAGCGTAGGATGCCGCCTGGCTGATTGGAGTGACATAAGGCCGGCGCGCACTGACATCGCGGCATGGCACGGCATGGCAAAGGATTTTATTACTGATCAAGTCATTTTTATTCTTATTATTAGAGTTTAGGATTCATATTACTTTGTTTCGATACAATCGTACCGCAGCCCGCCGCGGCACGTCGCGGCATGCCACGGCGTCCCGCAGTGTGCCACGACGTAATCAGGAGGTAAATAAGTTCCTGAATTCACTTTTAGTAAATCTTGTTCTCATAAATAATGTATCCAGAATTGTTTTCTCTTCGATATAATTATCAGTTTGTATTTGTCGTTCTTCATCTTCAGCAAGAAGTGCTATTGATACTAAATTCCAGTCAATTGGACGCCTCGGTATGACGCGGCATTCCGAAGTATGCCGCGGCATGCCGTGCCGTCAGTCGGCGCCGGCCAATATACGTAAAGTGGCTCGCAGCGGCGTGACACCAAGAGCCATAAATCGAGCTTATTGGCGAGCCTTAGGAGAGGCTTATATGCAGTAGTGGATATGCGCGTGCATAGCCTGATGGGGTACACACCGGTCAACGCAGTAGGGACAGGTGAGGTGTACCAATCTGATTCGACTGAAGTGATGACGATAATTTGATAGTGTCATCTCATCATATCGTTAGAATTTTTAAGGTTATAAATTTATTTACTTGTGAGTAGAAAATCACCAAGTCTACTGCCACATCGTAACACTATAATAGATTCTCTGTCGCCTCTTACCGTCACTGATGGAAAATTACATTCCCCTTTTTTGTCTATTTGGACTATTCAAGTTTTTTTTTAGAGTCAGCTGTCCTTCCTCGAAGAGCTGGCGAGTGACAACACCATTCCCACCCGCATGCAAAATACACACCAGGACGTGGATTTGCGGAAACAGCCCGTGCTACCAAGTACCAAGTATTAAACTTTTTGGAATAGTAGAGCTTTGCTGGTTTCAACAAGCTAAACTTTAGGATCAAACCTTATTAGACAGTAGGCATGGCTAACCAACACTGGATCATGATGGCAGTAAGAAATAAAACAAGTTATCTCTAGACCAATTTTTATTTATTTAAAATAAAAAGCTCATTAATTACATAAATTATGTGCGTATATAATTAGATTGGTTTAAAAGAAAAAAGCTGATAAGTCTAAACAATGAAAATGGTACGGTTTTGTGTGGACATTATTAAGTACGCCTATTAAACAACTTAAAAGAGAAGAAAATTAAATTGAACACTCCAATGTACTCCTGGCCTATAAAATTGTATATTCATAACACTAAAAAGATCTATAAATGCAAAACTCTAAATGAGTATACAGTAGAAAAAAATACATCCAAAGGAAAAGTTATCATTATAGCTCATTTCGTTCAAGTCCCTAAGTTTACATAATTTGTTAACCTTAAGACTATGGTAATATTAGACAAGTACAAAATGATATTCCATTCTTAAAAATATCTATTCGTAACCTATAACTAGAGTCAGTTGTATATTTTATTACAATAGTATGTTAATTGTAATTCATAGTTTACACACCAGCTAAACATGACCAACTCATGCATTATAAACAGCGATTCGTTAAATTGTGGGCCTTCGACATGACCACGTAGTACCTACGTACGTACGTGCGTACCTACGCACGTAGTACATATGTACGCACGTAGTAGGTAGCCACGTGACTCGATAATAACCCGAACGTCTTCACACACACACGCACTACTTATAAATATAACGTGTATGGAAGATCTACGCTAAAGGCTAAAATGTTACACTTTCGATATGTTTTATTTTAAATTACATTAAATAACAACTGTCAGAACAATGGCACATTTTTAGCCAAACACTTGCATTACTGTTATTTTGGTATGTTAGCAAATAAATAAGTGGTTGTGAATGTTTGGGCAATCGACACGGCGACTCGAGGCGATCGTTCGTGCACTAAACGATGTCCAGTGTCGTCTAACCTCCGTCGACGGACCGGTCGGTTCTTAAAGCCAAAAAATCTGCGGATCATCGCAAACTCGCTACTGCCGCGGGGAAACGATTTAAATTTTAATACAAGAAATCACTCACGCGCGCTCGATCGAACCTCGTCCTAGTCTAGGAGCTAAGTAACATCATCTACTTCAACAACACTAGTACTTTACTGCGAAGTCTCCAGTTTTGACATAATTGAAACATCACCGTCGCGCCTACTCCGTCGACGGAACCCGCGACGTACTTACAAGTAAGAAATTCGTAGTCACATTAAACTGTGCACAATTCCTCCAATTTAGTTTTTCCCTAACTTAATTATAAATGCATACGACCGCGCGGGCGGGCGCCGCCGGGCCCGGGTGTGGGGGGGGGGACGAGACGAGATAATAAATAAATCGCAGGAGGCCCGGCGGCCGCGCGTCGACTAGTTCGAGCCGCAAATCGAGGGGTTTTACTTTGTAAACACTATAGTAACGAGGCGGCGGGGCGGGGTGTGCGGGTGGCGGTGGGGTGCTTAGGGCGGCACGTATGGCGGCGGCTTCCTGTAGGTGGGCGTGGCCTTGGGGCGCGGGGGGGTGCGGGACTGCGCGAAGGGCGGCGGGGGGCGGTAGGGCGCGTCGTCGGCCCGGTAGTCAGGCGGCGGCAGCAGCGGCGGCTTCTCCTCGCGCATGATGACGGGCGACTTGTGCGCGGGCTCGGCGTCCCCTCGCTCCTCGAGCTCGTCCTGGAAGATCACGGGGATGCCCTTCGAGCGGAACGCCTGCCGCTCCTCCTCGTCGCCCACGCTCATCTTGCCTGAAACACCTGCGGTTGTTAATTATCTGTGGCGCGTGCTCCCTCACGAACGGTGCTATTCGGTGACGATACTATCATAGAACACAGATTTATACATAGAAGCACATTTCCTGTGGGCGCTCCGATGACAAACATTCTGCGAGGCGTGGCCGTCGTTCCCCAGTGTAAGAGCAAAAGAGACGGAAGTTCCCTCAGTGTATCTTAACTACGAGAGCAAGAGAAACGAAGAAACGACGCCAGCGCCCCCAACTACGAACTAAACTGGGGGCAGGCCCCACTTGGAATCGGCACACGAAATCTGCGATTCTATATAAATTCTAATCTGAGTTCTTTGATACTATGAAGAGGCGACTAGTTGACCCGACCGTGTTAGTTGCGGCGCAAATATTGAACAGGTGACTGATGCGCTTGAATTTAGACTTAGTTTTTGAATAATGTGCTCATGAGTGATACTTTAGACTAAGCTCTAGGTACGTGTTAGTAATGTAATCATAAACCTTGCTCTGGGGTATGATCGATTCCAAATCAATACAACAATAACATCGCACAACAAAACGACTTGACAATTATCATCAGTCATCTCTAGTGCTTTAGCATACCTGAAGAACACCAATTTGTATTTACACATACAATCAAAATGCATCACTCCTATTATATTCTAAGCAATTGATGTAACGTAATTATAGTGACCGTTTAGCGCAGCAAAGCAATACGGTGATTATAGTTTCTTTTTTAAGAATTTCAATAGCTTGATAAATACGTGAAAAGCGTTGTTTCAATTAAATATATGGTGTGTACCACTATTATTTGCCTGATATTATGTTAGATCACCTCGTCACTCAAGCATTTTCAGTATTTTCGTTATTGTCAGTATTGTCACCTCCTACAGAATTAAAATTAGATATTAGCTTTCTAATAGCAAAACAAAATTAGTAACGTTTTTATTGGGCTTTGACACCCAGATTCGGGATTAGGGCAAAATGTGTTTAGGGGCCAGTTGCACCACTGTCAGGTACCTACTATGAATTTGTCAGATAAGTCATAAAATATCGAGTAATATTAGTAGGCGTAAGTAAACGTTTTAGTCATAAATATAAATATGTTATACCTGTTCGCCGCCTTCTATACAGCACACAGGCGATGATACCAGCCAGCAGGATCATACAGACGATCACAACAGCCGGTATGATGAACGTCACGAGATAGCTCTGGTCGGCAGCACTGCTAGCCTTGCTATTCTGCGAGTTTGAAGACCCTGTATGTACATGTACCGCTGTTTTGGGTACTTTAGTGTTTTGCTCGGCGCATAAGCCCAGAGGTATAAGTCGAATGGACATGACTTTCATCTCTTTATCGAACACGTGGTCGACGTTTTCTTTAAGAGCGCCTCCCGTGGTACCTCTTTCGTCGACGATTATCATTTTGCGAAGTTCCTCGATTTCTTTCTTGGGGCAGCGGTCCATGGGAAGGCTGGTGTTGTACCTGTGAATAGACAATGTTACGAATTAGTTGATGTGAATAGCGTGGCTCGCCTCGTAGAAGAGGAAACACGACGAAAACATGTTTTCGGCCTCCAGCTCAATTCGACAAGAGAAACTTAACAGTATCGATACTGTTCCGTTTCAGCGTAAAAATCTTCACATGACTAAGACACGTGGGGGTAAAAATTTAATAGGTATTTCAACGAATTTATAATCCAAATGTTCGATAACACTTACATTATTGAATGCTATTTGAATTAGGCAATGCATAAATTTCCTAATAGCAATTGACAAACCCATGTCGGCCGTGGTTGATGCACCTTTCCGAAGTAAAGTACCCAATGTCATATGAAAAGACAACAACTATCTTAATTGTAGACCACTTGAATTCTTCTGAATAACTAAGCTAAAGTGGTACCACTTAGGTAGTTAAGTGGTGTTTAAAACTTCTATACGCAGGGGTTATTTATGGCGATGATTAGGGCCAAATGAATATGCTTTCGCAAAGTCAATTCTCATACCGAAGTGATGCTGCAGGAACAAAAGCAGGAACAAATTAATCTTGACAAACCCTCGCCAGAGCAAAGTCCTCCTAACCAAAAATCCTGGAGCCGCCACTTTTGTTATCCATCATTAGCCCTCTATATATAGTCCCACTGCTGGGCACAGACTGCATCTCACTATGAGAAGGGTAAGGTCATAGTCCACCACGCTGGAAAGGGCGGGTTGGCCTTCACATGTCTTTCGAGAACATTATGGAGTACTGTGTTTTTCTTCACCGTTACGAGGGTCAAACTGAAAGTTCTTAGAAAATCAAAAACTGATTACATTAGCCAGTTATTAGTTTTATTATATCTTTTCAAAATATTGTCCATTGACGTCAATACACCGCTGCATGTGATGGAACCACTGGGAAAAGCACTTTGCCCACTCGTCCTTAGGGGTCTCTTCAATGGCATCGCGATACGCAGCCACCGCTTCTTCAGCATTCATAAACCGCTTTCCTTTAAGTTTTTCTTTAATTTTTGGAAATAAATAAAAATCACAAGGCGCGAGGTCGGGGCTATACGGCGGGTGACCCAGTAATTCAACGTTTGATGTCGCCAAATAGTCGATCGTTCGCTTGGCGGTGTGCGACGAGGCGTTGTCGTGGTGAAGGAGGATCCTACTGCGAGGTCGTTTCTCTCGAACTTTTTCCAAGACAAGTGGCAAACAATTGGTAGTGTACCATTCTGCAGAAACTGTTTTTTGATCCTCTAACACAATTGTTGCGAAATGACCTATCCTTCCAAAGAACGAGGCCACCATTTTTTTTCCCGCACTTCGATCTCTCTTCACTTTAGTTGGCAACTCCTCGAAAGGAAACACCCACTGAGCAGATTGTCTTTTGGTTTCAGGATCATAACAGTAAATCCAGCTTTCGTCACCTGTTAGTATGTCGAACACAGCATTTGAGTCACCTCCGTTAAATCTTTCAATCATTTTACGGCACCAATCCACACGATGGAGTTTTTGAGCCTTAGTCAAATTATGAGGTATCCACCGGGCGCAAAGCTTCCTGACCGCTAAATGTTCGTGGAGGATTTTGTGCACTTGACTCATACCGATGCCTAAGCTTGTCCGAATCTGCTGATAGGTCACTCTTTTGTCAGTCTCTATCATACGCCGCACAACACAGATGTTATTTTCAGTCGTCGCCGTAGAAGGCCGTCCCTCACGTACATCATCAGTGAGATTAGTGCGACCACGTTTAAACTCATTAAACCAGTTGTAAACAGTCGCACGAGATGGGGCTTCATCGTGAAAGGCCAATCGTAGTCTATCATAACTTTCTTGTTGACTTAAATGACATCGAAAGTCATAAAAAATCATTGCACGAAAATTTTCTCGTGTTAAATTCATGTTGACGTGACACAGACAATTTTCAATTTGCCGCCAAATCGTAAAACAAATGACAAATGAATGAAATATATACTCAGTAATATTGGCAAAGAGTTCTATTTTCAAATTTTAGAATATTTTTCTATTATATTGTTTATAAGTGGCCAGTTCTAAGAACTTTCAGTTTGACCCTCGTAAAAGCAAGCGATAATTAACAATTTAATATGCACTTAATTTCGAAAAGTCATTGGTGCGCGCCGTGGATTCGAACCCGAGACCCTCTGCGTAGCAGTCTGTCGGTCTCTCCACTAGGTTATCGCTGCCTTTTAACCTAGTAAACTTCCTAATAAATAAAACTCACCATATAATAGTAGTAGGGTTATTAGTGATGCTTTGTATCCTGATGTTATCCGTTTGCCTCTGTCCAAAGAGCGCGGCGAGTTTCTCGACAACTTTCCGCTTGTTATTAGCGTCGTATGCAAGATTCGGGAACGGATAGTCCATCGTCATTTGGAACTCTACCGTCGGTCGGATTGTGGGAGCCTTCGCTACTTCTACTATTAGGCTGTCGTATGCACTCTTCTTGCTTGAGTCTTCGGCGATCTGAAAAGTGGAATGGTTAGATGTAGTAGTTTGAATGATGGTCTTGTTTGATGAAGACTATAAGATCATATGATTCACTAATTGCTAAACTAAAGATTAAACAGATTTTATGAGATTGATTGGTCTGCTAGCCTTCCTCATAGAGCTCGGGTGGCTTGAGTGACAACACTTATTCTCACCCGTAAGCAAAATACACGCCAGAACGTGGAGGAGCGGCAACAGACCGTGTTACCAATACGGATTGGTTCAGTGTTTTAGATGTACGGAACGATGTATTAATCGTGGTTTATGCCTGTCGCCACAATGAGGCAGAATATTAGTACAAAAATGACTTCATTGCATTATCTTTAACCGCATGTTAAAACCTAGTTCTACTCATGCTTACTAGTTGGAAGTTCATACTTGTGGTAATATTTTAAAAATTGTATATTAAAATATAGATTAACTGATGCTTACCAGTTGATAAGACACGCTTCCCTCATCACTAGGTGCGGGCAGACCGTAGAACTCCTGGTTCTTTGCGTCGAACTGCAGCCAGTGGCCCACGGGTAACATCGAGCGGTCGCTGTAGCGGAGCGACAGCTGCAGGTTGCGGGTGCTGCCGTCTTCTGGGTCGAAGAATGTGTCCTGGAAATGGTCACGTATAAACATGTTAATGAAGGTATAGATAAGGACAGGCAATGTCATTTTTTATATGCCTTTATCCCCGAGTGGGTACGTGTAGTATAGTACGTGTGTGTGGTACTTACCTCGGGCACCTTATACACGAGCAGCTTGCCGACGACGGCGGTGAGGTGGTCCACCTGGTTGCGCGTGACCGGCGGGTACGTGTAGTATAGTAAGTGTGTGTGGTACTTACCTCGGGCACCTTATACACGAGCAGCTTGCCGACGACGGCGGTGAGGTGGTCCACCTGGTTGCGCGTGACCGGCGGGTACGTGTAGTATAGTAAGTGTGTGTGGTACTTACCTCGGGCACCTTATACACGAGCAGCTTGCCGACGACGGCGGTGAGGTGGTCCACCTGGTTGCGCGTGACCGGCGGGTACGTGTAGTATAGTAAGTGTGTGTGGTACTTACCTCGGGCACCTTATACACGAGCAGCTTGCCGACGACGGCGGTGAGGTGGTCCACCTGGTTGCGCGTGACCGGCGGGTACGTGTAGTATAGTAAGTGTGTGTGGTACTTACCTCGGGCACCTTATACACGAGCAGCTTGCCGACGACGGCGGTGAGGTGGTCCACCTGGTTGCGCGTGACCGGCGGGTACGTGTAGTATAGTAAGTGTGTGTGGTACTTACCTCGGGCACCTTATACACGAGCAGCTTGCCGACGACGGCGGTGAGGTGGTCCACCTGGTTGCGCGTGACCGGCGGGTACGTGTAGTATAGTAAGTGTGTGTGGTACTTACCTCGGGCACCTTATACACGAGCAGCTTGCCGACGACGGCGGTGAGGTGGTCCACCTGGTTGCGCGTGACCGGCGGGTACGTGTAGTATAGTAAGTGTGTGTGGTACTTACCTCGGGCACCTTATACACGAGCAGCTTGCCGACGACGGCGGTGAGGTGGTCCACCTGGTTGCGCGTGACCGGCGGGTACGTGTAGTATAGTAAGTGTGTGTGGTACTTACCTCGGGCACCTTATACACGAGCAGCTTGCCGACGACGGCGGTGAGGTGGTCCACCTGGTTGCGCGTGACCGGCAGGTACGTGTAGTATAGTAAGTGTGTGTGGTACTTACCTCGGGCACCTTATACACGAGCAGCTTGCCGACGACGGCGGTGAGGTGGTCCACCTGGTTGCGCGTGACCGGCGGGTACGTGTAGTATAGTAAGTGTGTGTGGTACTTACCTCGGGCACCTTATACACGAGCAGCTTGCCGACGACGGCGGTGAGGTGGTCCACCTGGTTGCGCGTGACCGGCGGGTACGTGTAGTATAGTAAGTGTGTGTGGTACTTACCTCGGGCACCTTATACACGAGCAGCTTGCCGACGACGGCGGTGAGGTGGTCCACCTGGTTGCGCGTGACCGGCGGGTACGTGTAGTATAGTAAGTGTGTGTGGTACTTACCTCGGGCACCTTATACACGAGCAGCTTGCCGACGACGGCGGTGAGGTGGTCCACCTGGTTGCGCGTGACCGGCGGGTACGTGTAGTATAGTAAGTGTGTGTGGTACTTACCTCGGGCACCTTATACACGAGCAGCTTGCCGACGACGGCGGTGAGGTGGTCCACCTGGTTGCGCGTGACCGGCGGGTACGTGTAGTATAGTAAGTGTGTGTGGTACTTACCTCGGGCACCTTATACACGAGCAGCTTGCCGACGACGGCGGTGAGGTGGTCCACCTGGTTGCGCGTGACCGGCGGGTACGTGTCGGGAGCCTTGGTGGCGGCCGGCGTGGCGCCTGCACAACGACCTGCACCGCGCCATTTAACGCCTGATACTTTTAGTTCAGGCTGCATGGCCCGGGCTAGGCCGGCTGATGGACTGCCAGGGTTTGTCTCCGATTCCATTATCTGGGGAAGGGTGATTAGTTGGTTGGTTAATGATTTATGTAGTTCAACTATATATAACTTCTATAGCCAGGCAATGGGCAGGGCTGCCTCATATAACTAAAGGAACCGACGGACACGACGTCGCTGCAGAATTGGACCGATGATTTGGTTGAGATTGCATTGCGTGAAATGGTTAGATACAGACGGCTCAACATTATCTTTGTAGAGAGCCTCCGCGAGCAACGTCTGTAGATTGAGATGATGTTATCTAATCTTTTAATGCAGAAGTTGACTCAAAACCGTATCTGAACTTATACCTGGTAAAGTCACGACTTGACTCAGTTTAGTTCAGAGTTATTTTCACAACAAACATAATCCATTTTAACATAGCCAACCTCCTATGGCCTCACCGTTAAATAAAGAAATCATAGTCATCATTCCTGCATCATAAAGATGCATAAATCCAAACCGATACCATGGCATAATTATAGCATAGTACAAAATAAACAAATACTTACCTTCATCAGTCTATTAATATCATCCATGGGGCACGCAGGATCCTTAGGAAGCGTGTCATTAGTCCACACGAACTCGCACATATCGCCATTCTGCGTGGTATTCAGTACAGTTAGGTGATCCATATCAGTGTCTCTGAAGAGGTTGACGATTCCCTCGAGGGCTCTGATCTGCCAGTCGATCGCGTTGTTGTACTCCTTGTTGAGTTTGAACTCCATGACGAACTGGTGGTTGATGGTGCGGCCACTCTTGTGTTGCTGGACGGTGATGTCTAGGGGCCCGCGAGCTACCAGTCCTTCGCTGTCCTGAGCTTCTACTATGAAGTTCCAGCGAGATACGTGGGCTTCTAGCGGCCTGCGGAATGTATTAGTAATGAGATTTAGGTCTGCCCAATAGGGTTGTTTCCAACTAGTCAAATCAAGCACTTTTAATAAAATGTCAAAAACGACCTTTGCTACGGCGTTTGTATGAAATACGACCTAGTGACGTCATAGTTTTTTTGCTGTCAAATAGAATACTTATTATCAATAATTTGTCGTTAAAAAATGTTAAAGAAAGTTTAAACATTAATTGATGAAACTTCACTAGATAAAAATACTTGTATAATTTATTTCACTTGCAGGAAACTTCCCTATTGGGAGATTCTAATCTCCACAACTTTTATGGTATGCTATACCCATACTTATGATATGTGTCCGGCTTGCGAAGGCATTTCACATATGCCGGTGTCTTTAATGGTTATTGAGATTACGACGGCATTTCAAACATGCCGTTACAATGGTGAAGATTGTTTTTCTTTAATTATTTTATTAAAGCTTTTGCTTTGTATGAAAATAGTGGTTCATAAAACTTCACTAGAACATCCCATTTATCAGACAAAAGTTATATTTTTATATATTTTTGTCATGTATTATTACTAAACAGTTTTTCAGCAAACATAAAAGACATAGAAGGAGAGGAGAAACTTTGAGGGCTATTTCAATGGACATTTTTTTGTTTTAATACAGCAACAATTTAATATGTTCATACTCACAATCCGTATACTTCGCGCGCGGCGGGTATGAACTGTATCCAGGAGTTCTTGCTGAGCGGCACGTTCTCCGCCTCGTACATCGTGAACGTCAGGTTGCTGCCCTCCTCCGGGTCCGTGAACAGGTCCGCTGGGATTATGTACCTGGAATATATCGCATGTTATATATCTTCGTCAAGCAGCCTTGCGCAGTCCACTGCTGGACACAGGTTAACTTATTAAGTCACGATTACATTGTGAGTTATTGTCATTAAGAGAATTTGGTCAACTTTCACACTGACATTTGCTGCGGAAATGTGTCTAAACATTCGGCTCTTTTTACTACGGAAGGCTTAAAGAAAAACTACTTTGTTTTTCCTTCACCACTTTGCCCGGTCACGGATATTTTGAAAAATGTATGTAATGTAAAAATGTAGCGACACCGTGCCTTTCCTATAAGATATAGTACAAATAAATTTATATGCGCTAACTTTTTTATATTTTATGGCTTTTACTATTCCGGCGAGGTCACGCAGGACATAACACACTGAATAATTCGCGTGACCATGTTCCTAACAAAGGTCGAAGACACCGCGATAGTTTTTAGCGCGTATGTCGAACAATTTTTCGGAGTTGCACAATCTGAAATGGTTATTGCTACCATATCAATACAGTTAGGTATTGTAGCCTTACCTACCTATATTGATATGGTAGGAATAACCATTTCAGTAATCACATCACCACCAAGATTTGTGGGAGGCCTTCGCCTAGCAGTGGGACAGCGTAGACCATAAATAAAAAAACATAGCCTTGTACAATTTTGTGTGAAACTTACTATTTAACATAAAATGTTGTGTTAATATATACCTGAAAGCCTTGCCGGCAATGATGCCGAGTTTCTTCATGTGGTGCTTGAGCGTGGGCGGTTGGTTGATTGGGGGCGCCCACGTGACCACGGTTACCGTCTCCGTCGTCTGACCAGTTATTGTGCTCCTACCCTCCGTTGGACTTGTCTCCTATAATATCACAACTTTTATTACCAAGTGATTGTAGAAAGTATTTGTACCTATATGTACGTATTTACAAATGATAGAATATTCGTTTTAATATACAGAAGTAGCTTGAGTATGGCACTTGTACCACGTTATTATTTTGCGTAGGTAGCCTTTTTGGCCGCGGTATAGCTAGCCTAAAATGAACCTAGTATATTATATGATGCCTAAATGTTGGTTTGTCACTGCAAATTCCATTTTTTTATTGTTTATAGAGCTATTTATATTTAAACTTGGTCTTTGGATTTTGCTCTGGTCAGCGATGCGACGTTTATTAGTTTTAGTCCGAATATGGCAATCCCGAGACTACATAGACCAGACTCTAGCCTGGTCTGGCCGCAGTTACGACCACACTTCTTTTTTTTATTTGACTGTTTCTGCCCGATCCCGTGGGCTTTTTAGGAAATCTTAGTCTACTAGGTCATACATGCCAAATTTCGCTTCTTGCGCCTAGTAGTTTTGGCTGTAGCTTGTCTATTATTCAGCCAGTATCACATGAATTTTATATCTACAGAAGAAAGGGCTAATAATAAAGCAACAATCGTAAGAAACTTGCGCTTAGTTTAGTTTTCTTTATTTGTTCTTCGTTTCTCTTTTTGGCGGGTGGGACAAGTGCCTACTATCAAGTCCAATAAAGTTAAGTAGATGAAAATAGTAGAATTTACAGATTTTGTATTATATAGACAATTTCCAGATTAATTTGTACACCGAAAAATATTCAATTTTTACAATACCTTCCATGCCAATTAGAATTTTGAATAAGTTAAGGTTAAGAATGAAAATTCCATAAACGTCCAGTTGCAAACTACAAAATGTCCAATTTCGCACACACAGTTCGGAAGAGTTAGTAGATACTATACAAACTACATCTGGATGAAACATTACTAGTGAATGTGATGATGTGGGATTACGATGTACTTACGGTGTTTTTACTATCAAGTTAAGTATAAATCCGTTACGGACCTGTTTGGTGACTTCCTGTAATGTGGTTTCGGGTAGAGGCGTAGTGGTTGGTTCTGTCGGCGTAGTTGGCGGCGATGTCGGCGAAGTGGTCGGCATTGTCGGCGGAGGGGCGGCTGTCGGCGGCTGAGTCGACGTAGTGGAGGTGGTGGACGTCGGCGTATTGTTGACTAGTACGAGGGGCGTCGTCGGCTGCGTCGAGGCCTCCGACGTAGACGCCGGCGCCGGTGACGTCACCGACGTCTCTCTTTCCGTTGACGTCATCGCGGGCACTTCGTTCGACTCACGAATTATTACGGTTTGCTGAAAGTGCCATGCGGACGCTCACACGATGTGTTGTGATAACAGACGTTAAGACAACGTACATAGAACCAATTATATTTACAGAAAGTTTGAGAATGTATGTACAAAGAAGTAAGAACCCGAAAGATAGAATGATGTATGAGACCCATCGTAGATGTGTATGATACACCCATTCACTGGTCAGTTTGATATTATCGTTGTCTTCGCGTCACCAGATTAGTTCAATATTTACATACAAAGTTACTTCTAGAATGGGCATGAACCACGTGAACTGTCTACCCTTGGTTACGTTAAAATCAAATTCCACACACAATTAGTTCAACTTTTACGGGTGAGAGTTAGAATATACTTATCAAAAAATTGCAAACACATACCAACTCGGGTTCCAAAGTAGTAGTTTCTTGAATGATGATGGGTCCAAAAGCGTTACCGTCAATTCTTCTGAAACTTCCCTGCAGGGTAGGTGCGACAGAATAGTTGACTTTGCTCGTGTCAGAAGGAGACGCCGATATTTCTGTTATTGTTACTTTGTGATCCTGTGAAGAAACTCTCTATTTAGTATTTGATTTTGCGTTTTGCTTCATCGATGTGTGATGTGTAACGTTGAAACTATGTGCTGTCGGTCACTCTGTCTGTGTGTGACTTGGGTAATTGTCGTATCATGTAAACTACTATGAAAAACCTCATATATAATGCTCACAAACATGAGAAGTATATTACCGCATTAAACTTGGATTATCACGTATAGTTCGACATATGTAGTTTTATAGTCGTTCTGAATGTTGTTCATAGTAGAAAGTAATTTAATTAAATATTAAAGAAATGGAGTATTTAGTAACTAATTTTCTGGTTTGAAAATTATTCAGTCATGCTACACATTAAAAAGTTAACAATAATCTAAAACTACCTATATAGATGCACTATAACAGAGATCAAAATGCACAATCTAAATTAAAAATAATCAAAAGAGAAGACGTTGCAAAAACTACATAAGACTTTACGTAGGTATAAAATATTTAATATACAACGGTTAGAGTAGCTGTCATTTCGTATAATAAGAACAAAGATAATTTTACTAAAGATACAAAAATATAGAAATAAAATCTACGCTGACGGTCACATAAACTAAAAAAATTAGGTTTCAATCATAGTTTATAGTAAACTGAGTAATCCAAATACTGGGTTAACGAAATCCTACAGAAAGGTCTAGGCTAGTACAACTGTATAATATCTAATATTTTCAAGTCGAAATGCCTAATGTCTAAAGCTAACGTCGCGTCGTTTAATTGTAATATCTAGAATATGGGTGTCCAAAACCGTAGTTTAAAGCTTTATTATACTTAGGAAACTATGACCGATATACTCATATGTTATAGTCAGAGATCCGTAGAAGAGCAACCTTCACCGATCTGGTTATTGGATGAAAAGTATTTTATATCAAATTTTGCATGTCAAAGTATATATCGCAAATTAATTAGCAAATAAATCCGGTCCAGACTAGGAAAAGTAGAAAAAAAAAAGTTTTTGGCTTTTCATTTAACATTGAATATACGCGTTTAATGAATAAATGTAGTACTAACCGAATGTATGAACCTTAAAGGGTACGTTAACATAGGGTTGCCAATTTTTCCTGGCGTATTTGGTAAGGCCAGGTGTATAAACACTTCGACTCTTAACTGGATACTAGTTATATTTGTACATTTTTTAATAGACAATTCTTACATTAAAGTGACCCCTACTTCACTGCGAACACGATGACATTGGGTTGCCTACGCAAAACCTGTCAGGAAAAGTGGTTGGCAATTTTTTTTTTGCCTGGACCGGTTTTTGTCTTCAATCCATTCACGATATATTTTTAACATGCAAAATTTGATATAAAATACTTTTTATCCAATAAACAGATCGGTGAAGGTCGCTCTTCTACGGATCTTAGACTATTAGATAAGGTTAACAAACGCTTTCTGAAATGATTTTTACTACTACCAACTACATGAGCGCACATTGCACGATCATCGTTTGGAACGATAAGGCGGTAGATGAATCACTAGATATTATAATAGTCTCAGATAAAAATTGGCTATAAACACAGCCAGTAAGACACTACACTATTGTACTAGCTATAGAACTGCAAATCTGCCTTTCGTCATTTGTATACAACGAACGATCAACCACAGTAATATTATCTATGCAGTATTTTAACTTCATAGAACGGACGCAACGCGAGTCATACATACGAGCCTCTAGCTCGGAACACATTGGCTACAGAGATGTTGGCGTGTAGACATGACCTGAGTTCTTTTGTACAAAGTCTTCTTCTTCTCGAGTCGATGGTACAGAGATCAAATGGCATCAGCCCAGTGTGTGGCTACTGATCGGTAGCTTAGCAAAAATCGGCCTCCGAACATCTATGCGGACATTCAGGACACTCTAGCAGGTGACTCATGTATATGGTCTGTTCTGGAGCGCCACAGTCGCACTGCGTATGGGCCGGGTCGAACATACCCCATTTCGCAACCTGGCGTCTTAAACGATTCAAGGAGCTCCATATATGCCACTGCAGATTACTGCTGAGGGGGTATATAATATCTTTGGCTTCTGCTTGCATAATGCTTACTGTTTCATGCCATTTTTTCTCAGGTTAGCAGGTTCGCACGGTTTGTACGAAGTTAAAATTCTGTATAGATAACATTACCGTGGTTCAACTAGGGTACCGAACAGGTTTCAACTAGGTTGCTAACGTCAAACGTAACATGCGAGTCACTCACAACACACACATGCAAATGACACGTAAAGCTGGAGTCCGGTTGACAAACCTCCGTGGTATACATATTAGAAGTTGCGGAGTCAGGAGTGGTGGCTTCGACGGCGGGGGTCGCTTCCTCAGTCGTCGCGGGGGAGGGGGGTTGGGTTGTAGGGGGTGTTTGGGTCGTAGGGGGGGTTGGGTTCGTCGGCGGGGCGGCGCTCTCGGTCTGAAACGTGTCGGTGGTGGTGTGTGGCGCGTGGGGCGCAGGGGGCGCGGGGGGCGCGGGGGCCTCCCCGTGGTGGTGGCGGTGGGGGTGCGGGGCGGGGGGTTCGGTTTCCACCTAGCGGCGCCGCGACACACACTACGTTAGTACTGCCACCCATACGTACCCTACGGCGAGCGCTGTCTGTGGTTATTCGCTGCATGGACTTAGATATTAAAGCACTTACTCAATATACTCTTCAACCAATTCAGATTATACAAAACGGTTTCATCCGTTCGATGAAGGATTTTTAATGCTGAATTTGCAAGAAAATCCATTCTAAACATGTTATTGCAGTAAACAAATTCAAAACTGTGCTATTTGTAAAGCTAGAATTATTTTTGTGCTTTTAATGTGCTTCTATTTGTCTTATTATATTATAGCAGGAACAGCATAACTAAAACTATGCATAGAGCTAGAAAGGGATGGTAATAGCTTCAGGTGATTTATGTTTTAATACGTGTAAATATTGCTACATTAATAATTATTTAGAGTAAAATTATCTTCAAAAACTGTCTTAATATTCCAAGTCCATGTTTAAACGACGATTCAGCTTCGATTATAGTGCTCAAGTTAGTAATTTTATGTACAGTGATATACAAGCTGTGTTTAATAGACTTGAAGCATATTGTTATAACCACACACAAAGCTCATATAACAACACTATTTAACGATGTAAATTTATGTTTTATATAATTTTTAAATGAGATTGATGTAAGTATAGTAGTATCGTAGTATAATGGCGGAAATGTATGTGAATGCATGGTATGGTATAATGTAAATTAAAACGAATAATACGACAATGCGACAGATGACATTTTGACATTGAAGTGAATTTAAGATACGTCACATTCAACATTCCATGCTATGTGGTTCCCAGTACGAATGCTTCTATGATATGTGATGACATATAAGTGCTAGGTATGCATTCCGTGGTACGACTCTGTGGGATGACTAAACATTCATTGGACAATATAGAACAGATCAATACTTTCAACTTAAAACAACATTCATAATGAAACAGTCGTCTCTTGTAGAGCATACAGATTTTATCGATCAAGACTCTGATTTAGTATTAATTAAATACTCATATATTTCCCAATGAATAAATCGAATGATGCATAAGTACTAAGAAACATAGAATGTATGACAGTTCCATTCTAGACATAAATGACTAGTATTGATAACAATAATGATTCATTGATGTTTATTTACGATATACCTACTTATTTATCTTTAAGTTCCCCTCTCAGCATGTTAAAGCAAGGCTTTTAAGCAGTGACAATAAATAAGATCTTATGATATGTGTAGTTATTTCACCCCGGGTCACCATAAAGTAATAAAATTGTGAATTGATTTGCTAATAAAGTAAAAACAGAAATATACCTTCTTAGCTCATCAGACGAAAAAAAAAACGTTAGTAAGCAGCGTAATTGAAAATGACATCATAAAAAATCGGTAAGTAGCAAGCTCATAAAATATTATTCGAGAATTTAATTTTGATTTCGATCATCGAACGCAGTTCTAAGTATAGTTCGATTTTTGAAGTTACTGACAGCTGTCGAAATTGACATTACCCTTTTCGTTCAGAAACGGAGAATAGCAAGTTATAAATATTAGAATAAAACATGGTATCGTGGAGAAATGGTTGTGTACAATATGCGTAGTACTGACCGGGTCGGTGAGTCCGACGTCGTTGTTAGTGTAGTCGTCGTCATCTTCGTTGTCGTCGTAACCACCACTGTATTCGGCGTCCTCGTCTTCGGCATCGTAGTCCTGGTCGAAACCGTCGCCAGACCCGTCCAGCTGTGGGGACTGGAGATATTGTAGATTTAGTTCAGTGTTAGTGCCTTAACTCATTTCTAGGTAGGTATATCTCTTTACCAAGTCTCTAAACATAGTAATAGAAATATAAAAGGAAATATCCGTCAGGTTAACACTCGTCAAAAAACTGTACACTTGTAAAACTGTACGATTTTTTATAAATCTTAATATATAAAATCCTTGCGTTACTGACTGACTGACAGACACGCTACAGCCGAAACTACTGGTCGTAAGAAGATGAAATTTAGTATCGACGGTTAAAAGGTAATAATAACGCATAAGCGACAATTTTACCGAAAATGACTTTTAAATGCCATCCTATTAAAAAAAAAACGCTTTTTCGAATGCGCTAACTCCCATGGCTCTACGATGACTTTTTTGTCACTTACGCTCTAGTAAAAAACTGCGTTTTAGAAGTATCATTTCGGTATAACCAACCGAATTTTAGGCCTTTATTACCATACAGGCGCTTATACCCCTGGAAAGATGGCATCCTTTTTGGTTTATTGTCGGTAATATACTTTTACTTCTTATTGGCGTAGCGATTTCAGGCGGTAACGCCTCTTTACCCTTAGTATCTGTTTTGTAAGGTTGAATTTATGTCTTTTTACCTTTGTCATCAAAAATATTAAGCGTCGGTTATACCTTACTACTGTTTATAAGTTTACAATGCAGTTGTTGCTTATACGCAATTACTAAAATCTAATTTGCAACTGAAATGTCGTTTATTCCCTACTACCAGTTAGGTACTATTATAATACAACTCTGTCGCTTACACTGTATTATATGTATGTAATTCCTTAAGTCTTACTTTTAAAAGAGAACCACGTTGGTTGTTATTATTATTATTTTAAAGTCATGACATTTAATGCACGTTACCATTTGTCCAGATAATACTGTGTCAACTGTGTGTTGGATGTTCTCGTTTTCTTCTTGATAGATAAAGCTTGATCTGTGGAAGTGCCACGTTACCTTTTTTTAACCCACATACATTGTCGCTAAATCTCAATATCCTTACGATGTTTTGCTAAGCAGTGTATCTTATGCTCCATTACCGTCCGGCATAATGAAGCGAATCGTCACTTATCCTCCTTTACCCATTTTAGTTATTCTACAGATATGTGACTTATGCCATATTACCTTTTGGTATGAGGAGATGAAATGTAGCTAAGTCTTCTATTCTCTTTGTTTTTTCTGCGTTTATGTAATTTATGCCGAATTACCGCATGTTGCAAATAAGGTCAATTGATCTAAGCGACATAAAATCAAATGAATCAATGTCTAATCAAATAAATAAAAGTGCCAATAAATGCTCAATTTTTCTTGATTCCAGCGGTGTTGCCATTTTCTCGATATGAAAATAAATAAAAAAGTTATGTCCATTTTTCTTCAATTTCAAACTTAAAATTGCTCTCCTGGACAATTTAGTTTTTGTTGCTTATACCCTATTACCTTTCAACCGTCGGTATGTATGTTCCTTGGACACCGTAGGGGTGCACTAAGACGGGATTTCACGAAATTCCCACGGGATCGGGCAAAACGGGCAATTCGAAAATATGTGCGTGCGAAGCCGCTGGCGTCGTCTAGTTAATTATAAACGTTGTTTTTTCGTGTCTGTTATTATAATACAAACCTATAGATTATAATTATCAGTTTTTATAAATACAACATCGCAAGCTTTGAGGTAGATTAAAGTAATGTAATGTTGTTATCATGCACTCATTTCGGCCGACTATTAACCTTTCAACCGAACGGTAATGTCACAATAACATGTGCGGTTCAAGATATTATTATAATTTATTTTTAAATTGTGGTTATGTGTTCGCTGTTCTATATGCTATAGCTAGGCGCGAATAAAACTGAATTATTCAAAGGGATACTTATTTCATAAGCATTTAAGTATTTAGTTTTACCTATCTGCTGATACTACAAAGTAGACCTTGGATTAAGCATTTTACTATACAGCACATTTAAATTATTGTTTTACTTATAAGCAGGTATCCGTATCAAGGAAATAAACATTAAGAATTGAAGAAATTCACATGTTTTATTTATGAACAAAGATTAAGTGTATCGTACGGCAGCATTAAGGCACCGCACGACATTGTGGTCCTTCGAGCCGGATTTGAACCAGTGATCTTTTGATGACCCAACAAAGTAACGAACCAAAAGAAGGGGAAGGTCTCGTGTAACTACCAGTATAGTGACAGAATGATGATGATTACCTGTCTTTTAATCCTTGGCGCGGGTTGTACAGCAAGAAGCCTCCAACCAATGACAGGCAGCCGTAGGACGTGCGAGACAGTGCCGTCGCGAGATTGTTCCTTCAGACCAGCCACTAACACTTTGTGGTGGCTCCACAACTGGTTCCCGCAACCAACCTGCGAATAAACACGAAATTGTAAATGAAATACAAAATATATTTCCGTAAATGATTATTAACATACTTTGTGAAATATTCATGTGTTGTATCTTACTTTTCTAATTTAAGCCTCATACTGCCTTATTATAAAACATGGACTAAATATTTAAACGGATTTTAACCAGTCATACATGTATAAAGTTGATTATACGAAGACTATAGACGCATTGTTGTAAAACTATTATTTCTAAAATTTGTCGAAAGGTCGCATAAAAATAAATAAATACCATCTTCGTATCTTTAATTTGTCAACCAAGGACTAAGCCTGGTCTTGTATTTAGACCTTGTTTTGTTATAAGGCTCACACAGTAGGTACAACGAGAACCAATACTGAAATAAATCCTAGTCTGCAAAAATGGCTTTCTTACTACAGGCCCTTGTCTATCATTCAAGTGCAACGAACGTCTGGCCAAAGCAATACGTGTGACCTAAATCAGTCGATAAAAGAGAGAGCTCTTTGCAACTGAATACCCTCAACTCATACAAATATACAATCACTGAATAATTAACTTATGAATACCGAGTGCCGTGTCTGTCTGTCATACCTAATAAAATAATTGATACAAGATTTAAGTAGCTAATTAAAATAATAAACTTAAGTATCTGTCGTCATGGCAAGTTTGCACTTATATTTACTGCTTTTCAAATCGATCCCATTGCATTAATGTTAGCAGAAGCATCAATTTTGCTTAAAGCAAACATATACGAGGTGCGCACTGGTGCATAATTCAAAGTTTTCATGCTTGAAGCAGCGTGCAGCTAGCATAGCTTACGATGCATACACGGTGCACAAAGAATTAAAATTACCCATTAACTATCTATCAGAGAAAATTAATCATTTTCTAATCTTCTAGTAAATGTCTGTTTTTTTGTCCTTCTTTCACATCGCGTCGGAGCGATGTATGATTTTTGTATGTGGAGATAGTAGGCTGGACAGACATAGGTTACTTTTTACCACGATAACCGACTTCCACGCGGGTGGAGCCGCGGATCAATCAATCAGCCTATCGCAGTCCACTGCTGGACATAAACCTCTCCCAACACGCGCCACAGTACACGGTCCTCAGCCTTCCGCATCCAGTCAGTCCCAGCCACCTTTTTGAGGTCGTCGGTCCACCTAGCCGGGGGCCGCCCTACCTTACGCTTGCCGAGGCGTGGTCTCCACTCTAGGACACGCTTGCTCCATCGTCCATCAGCCTTCTACAGATATGGCCAGCCCACTGCCACTTGAGCTTACGCTGAGTCGCGGATAGTGTGCAGTATATTATCCTTACATTAAGATAGATGGCAGTAGTGGCGTCTCCATGGCGGCGCTGCGAGGAGCCCGCTCCGCTGAGGATGGTCTCGGCGCGAGGCTCAGCCTTGTACGGCTCCATCCAGAACTCGTCCTGAAAACAACACATTTTTGTTAATTATGAGTTTAAAAGGTTGATCTCATTATTTAAGACCTACCGCATATATAATTTTTTTTATCGAACAGCTATTTAGTTGTATGTTAAAGTATTGAGTAAAGCAGCCATTCTCGTCTCAAAGTGTGTTCCGCGGAGCCCCAGGGTTCCACGAAGCGTCTCTAGGGGCCCCACGCAGATGTCTGTCAATAAAATAAATGGTTTTAAAAGTGCATGTAGACCTCGGCTTTGTATTATTTTAGGGCTCCGCCAAATATTTGGTCAACCAAAAGGGTTCACTTCCTAAAAAAAGTTTGAGAACCACTGGCGTAACGTAAGTAAGTGCAAATACCCAACTATAATCTGTGCCACGAGAACATAGACTTTTTGTAAACAAAGAATTTCTACTAGTGACTTAGCGGTAGTTCTGTCAAAAACAAATAAGTAATGTCAAATCCAATGAGCGCAACGGTCATGGCAACGGTACATAGATACCTGTCATTGGAAACTAATATGTCAATGGATCGGGTTTTTATCGATGTTATGAGCTGTCAACAGTATCTTTTAATGTTTTGAGGTACTGACGCCTAGAATGTCAACATTTGGAGTTAGTTCATTGAAATGTTACATTCTTGGCCTTAGCATGCATTTATCAGAGGACAAAATTAAATTTTTAGTTGTCCAAAAAGAGTAAATACAAGTTTATAGGATCGCAACGCTTCTTCTGCTGCCGGCATCTCGAAAAAGCGGGTGCAGAATAGCAATGTACTAGCTAGTTATCTAGAATATTATTAATTGTTGGTCAATAATTTAATATTTTAGGATAGGTAGGCTACTTTGAGCAAATGATTATTGCTTATGATTTAAAAAAGACGTCAATAATAGAGTTACTCTATTATTGACATGTCTTTTTTTGTATATGTATGTACTCTATCATTAACATACATACATGGTACTCTACCTTTCCTTAATTTACAGAATAAATTATGTGTAAAACGACAAAACAATGGGTAAATTTATGAACATTCGACCATTCAAACACAAAATCAAATATTTTTATTTCAGTAAAATTAAACAATATGAATTAAAACAACATAGGGGCATAAAAAGGCATTGATAAAAAAAAGACTGTACAAAAAGTATAAAGTCTAGAACACAACTGTTTGAAAAAAGATTGTGAAGCCCTGAATGTTTGTTTACAAAAAGTCTATCTTTTCGTGGCACCAACTATAGATAGTTGAATAACAAAAAAAAATAAAAATCTTCATCAATCGTCTTTTGATTGATAATCGTACAACTATCTAGGATCGTTCAATATGTATTGGCTTGTATTGGAGCGCGCATTTAATCGACTTAACAGTCGTTACACGAGTATTTAATAGACGATAGGTCAATAGGCAAAACCTAGAAATTTGATAACAACTAAACTGAGTGTTTGCGCACCACCGTCAACTAAACTGTTTGATCGCCATGAAATCGTGAAAGCACACAACTTGACTAAACATTTTGATCGATATAGCAGTTGTAGGTTGTAGATATGTATGCGCTCGGACTTACAGGCTAAGTACAAACCAGACCTAGTCGGAGCGAGCTGAGAGTATCACATGAACATTCCGATGAATATGAACATTCCGATGAATTGCTGACTGTAATATTGTCATAACTTTCTAGTATTGTAAAATTGATATTAAGTAAGTGTCTATGTAGGTAGGTATATGTATATTGTACTTTTTTCTGATAGCAATATTTACCTTGGTTAAATATGTTTGTAATGAATATTGTTAAGATTTAACTCGTAACTTAGTTCATAATAATATACCTAGTGTGAGTGCCCTTAGCGCCTGTGGCACAGGTTTACCCTAGTACAGGCACTTTAAGATTTAACCTAAATTACTTAAATTTAAGAACACTAAGAACTGTGTGTAATATTGTGTTAAATGAAATGAAAAATCTTAATATTGATGTGCCAGGATGTACAATTCAACTAAGGAATCCTATCGTACAATGGTTTAGAGAACGGACACTGGCGCCATCTAGCGAGATGCGACAAACGCGCCATTTAGCGGACATCGACGGCACTATCTTAGATCACTCTATGTAAAGTGATCATATGAGATTATTATACATATTGTCAACCAAGTAGGTAATTCTGCCGGACGGCGCTATACCAGGCACGGTCAGAGAGTTCTCTCTCTCTAAGTGAAGTAACAACACACCCTTATTCTTCTACAAATTTAATGTAACCGAACTAAAAGAGATTAGTTGTCAGCACTTATACTCGTAATCCGTAGTCCTTACTAAAAATCATAAAATTATAGTTAATTTTTTACTAATTTGCTGTATATTTGTATATCTATCCATTTGTGCTGCACGTTAGAGCAGCTACATTTATAGGAATAAGATTTATTGTGGGAGCAAGTTTATGTACTTATTACTTACACTATTAAGCTATAAATTTTCCTATAAATAATAAATAAACAACATTTTGGTAATTATAATTGATGTTTAAGTAAAATATATGGCAATGATTAATATCGATACATTTTGCGTTCACAATTACCGATTATAGCTATCAAATCATGTTATGGATACAATTGCGTAAAACACTGCGTAAAACTACATCTACGCATTAATCCGCATAATAACGCATATATCTTACATGGATATCTCGTGGCCATATCGTAAAATTGACCATTTCAAGAAATGCAATTTTACGATATGGTCACTATCTATATAGAGATATCCGCCAACCCCAAAGGAGGCATATTCCTTGGTGGCTCCATGCGTGTAAACATGTAAGTACGTATGTATGCATAAAACAATAACACCTTATTGGCTGTCATTAGTATCAGCTACAACATTAAAGAGATGACCTTGTTGCCAATTGTTTACCTCTAGGCATCTGATTATTAATGCCATGCCATGGTGGCTTTAGAAATGTACTTTACATCTCTCATGTTCGGTAAGTAGGTTCTTATTACCTCCAAATGGGGCTTGTAGGTGACTAATTAGCGCTCTAGGGTAATAATGTAGCTAGAAAAGCCCTAGGGCGGTAAGTAATTAAAAAAAAAATCACTTCTTTGTTTCAAAAAGTTCGCGTAGGTACATCTAACCATCATACTGGCAATAGACATCATGCATTCAGCCCAATGACCAAAGAGGTCGCTTTGCTATTCAGCCTTGTCTTCGTGTGAGTAAATCAAAGAAATATAACCTAAGGCATAGAAGTAACACTAAATAACAACAGCGGTTGCTATGATTGATATCTTCTTTCTAATGGCACATGCAGTATGATAGAAAGAGCTGTCGATAGGTTTAGCAGCACGCTCTTATAGCAGCCGCGTGGTAGGCAAACAGTAGACAAAACATAGAGTTAGGAAACCGAGTGTTGTTCGTAACAGTGATGATTTATCGATAAATATTTTTGGTCAAGTGTCTAACTTTAGTATGTGTCGATATATTTAAGCCGTAGAAGTAAACAACTAAAATACTGAAATTGTAGTTTTTGCTGTCGACGCAGGACAGTGCTTTGCAAAGACTTGCCAGTACTAAAATAATTCACGTGTTTAATTGTTCGTTTTAGCCATAAAATCTATTGACAAAAAGTATTCATAAACTAATGAGCGATGCGTGGCGATGAGATGCTAAGAAACTGTCACTTAGATTATGTATTGTACGAATTATACCAGATTGGCTAATGCGGCACGGCAGGCTTTGGCAATTTGTTTGCGTCGCATCATATCACGTTGCTTGCTATCGCTAACGTTGGACACTGCTCGATTTTTTTAGAGTTGTAGGTAATCCGACTGCCACGCCGAAGCTTGCGAGTTTGATTCCCGCTCAAGTCAAACATTTGGGTGCATGAATATGGATGTTTGTCTTGGTCTGGATGGTACTATGTATAATAAATGTAATATATTTACAGAAAAGTATATATGCATGTTTATCGATTGTCTTGTACTCGCAGTACAAGATATGCTTAGTTTGGGACCAGATAATGTTGTGTAAATGTGAAAGAATATTATATTTATGGTAGAATATTATGTAGCCGACTACAAGGCAAGACGTCTTTGATCAGTCAGGATAGCACTAATATGATAAATAATATAGAAGTAGGTAGATTAATTAAAATCGTTGTAATTATTATATTTTATTAATATGTTCAAACTAAAATTACACACTTTTTGTTTAGCTTTGGATAAATAATTCTACCGGGTGTGCAATGTCCGGGCATAAATATAATGTAGGCAGAGCTTTCGGTTTTAAACGACGCCAGGTGCTTTCTGTCTTTAAAAACAGTCTTTCTCAAAATGACGTGAACAAATACGGTGTTACTTCTGCTAAATCAAACTAGGCCGTCCAACGGCATTTATCCAACGTTTTCTTGTGACGTCATTAATAGGCAACCTGTAATATAAAACACCTTCTTAATAATAAAAAATGCTACTCACATCCCTAATCCATCTACTATTTTATAGATGCAAAAATGTAAGCCTACACACGCGCGTACACTGGAACACTTGGCTTTAGGTTAATAGACGCTACTTTTAAGGTAGGTATCTAAGTAAATTATGTACATTAAACTGCGCTTACTATCAAACGCGCGATAGAAAATTAGTCCGCTGGACGTCTTTGTTTATTGCCAACTTAGCAACCGCGGCTACCCGCTGTCGCTTCCAGCGACAGTTTTACATTCATGTCCGATAGTTAGTTTCCGTATTTATCCCTCAATGAAAAAACATCGATATCTCCTTTCACTGTCGAATCCCATCACTAAGGCTATTAAATCAATAAATGTACAAAATAACAATTTGTGAGTTAAATTCATAACACATACGTATGCAAGCTGTTCCTTTGATTTGCAACACAATGATATTGTGTAAACTTAACACTCATTATAGCATTAATACGAGAAAAGTAAATAAATTTGTTGGAAAATTCCGACTCACTGCTAGAAGATAAAGTTTCTCCTGTTATTTCCGTTCCGAGAATAGCGGCATCCACATCCCGATATCACATACTCGATGTGTATTAATTAATGAGTACATTATTTAATTATTATAAGCTTACTTACTATTTAAATGCAAAAAAGTTATTAAAAATGTAAACACAAACGCCCAACAAATTTTACACTGATGACAGATCACAGCACGGCTATTTAGAGAATGTAGTCAAAGATATGAGTATGTAAAGAGTCTATGCCTCTTTAAATGAGACGCGTAATTTGACGTTATGATTAACCAACTAAGACCAACTGACATTACATGTTGCACGTTCGGTATAAGGAAATTTATAGGGCATGTTCTCTCTAGTCTAAACGTCCAAACTCTTTGGAGTAAATAGTCATCAATTTTTAAATATGGGCGAAGCTCAATATCGTTCTTAAAAAAAAAAACATTAAAAAGTTCTTTACTTGATTCTTTTTAATGAAAAAAGGCGGGAATAGAAAACTTTTACTTTCAATATTTTTTGTTTTTGTTTTTTTTTTATAATTACGTGCTAATTAGGAAAAAACATGATTTGTTCAAGTGAAGCTGCACTCCCGATTCAATGAAAATGGAAGCTGAAGCAGCAATTAACAATATTTTGCCTGAAACTTCTAAAGAGAGATATTTCAAAACTTACGACGATGTTTACGATGTTTTATTCTTGTAATGCCGTTTTTTTTCTACTTACCTCACAATCGAGATGTAAAGCAGAATAGTTAGCTCGGGTGTAAGCACCAATTGCACCCTCGAACTATAGGCGCCCTCGCTGCGCTCGTGCGCCTAAATATCTCGGGCTGCAATTGATACCTTACAGCCCTTGGCTACTAATCTACTATTATTTTGGTGTACAATAAAGAATATTATGTATCTATCTATTTTTCCATAGCACACAAGTTAACACTTTTAAATTTTATTTACTACTTTAGATAAACGCTTTTGTAAAACGACTGCACCACATCGCATCGTCATAAATGTTGCAGGAATAACCGAATTTCCTCGATGAACGTGCGCGTATAAGCTCGTTTTTGTAAGCGTGTATAGGCGCGCCTTTTGGCATACGCGCAACTCGTACCAGCGTTGACGCGCAGGGCCGAACCTTCCCTATGTGCAATGTGTGCGGCGCACACAGGCGCCAGGGTGACAGGGGCGCCGCGCGCCGAGATATGCGTTAATTATAACACTTATTTTCGAAAAAGGATGCCAAAAAAGGCGCTTCACAGATTTCGCACACAGGCGCAGTGGCGTAGGAGGGGCAAATAATTTAGGCCGGAATTGTTAGGTAACGACTAAAAAAAAAGAAAGGTCATCCGCCCTACGCCACTGCACAGGCGCTTCATAGATTTCGCACACAGGCGCTGCATTGGGTCGGCACGGCCCTGTTGACGCGCTTCTAAGCTCGAAAAAGCGCGAGCCGTCAGAATCCATGTTGACACTGACACGATGTCACTGCCGTTTCGAGCGAACACGCCGAAATATGCTCGTTTACGCGAGTTTTTTGAAGCGTGTAATGTAGCGCGTGTGTAAGCACGTAGGTATGCTGAAACGACCGTATACGTGCAGAAAAATAAGCTAATCAGGAACCGCCCTTACCTGCTTATTTTAGTCTGGTAAAGAGATTATCTACGACAACCGATATAAGGTCTTCGCACATAAAGGGCTCCATCCAAAAACGACCACCGAGTCCTCGATCTCTCCTGGTGACACGGCCAAGGAAATCTACCAGTGCCAGGACCATTTTGGAAACAAGAGGAGCTTCCCGATCAACGATCAGGGTTCAATTCCTAAGTCGGGCAAAAGTATTACTGAGTTTTCTACGAATTCTCAGTAAGATTTTTTTTTTTAATTAGCCTATACATGTGTCCCACTGCTGGGCAAAGGCCTCTCCCTTGGACCGCCATTCATCCCTGTCCTGTGCTATGTTCGGCCAGTCGCTGTCGAATGCATCCAGGTCGTCCCGCCATCTCCGTTTAGGTCTGCCGCGTCGTCGTCGACTATCATGAGGCAATTCATAAAATGCGAAATTTGGTTGTATTATTACTCCTATGCCTACCCCATTTGGGATAAAGGCGTGGGACTAAAAAAATTAAGGTGGTGTTACCCCGTCTAGCGCCATGAAGCTGGCGAGCTGCATGAGCGCGCGTATCCGCTGTCTCGGCGCGATCTTGTGAAAGGAGCCGTCGATCATGATCACCAGCACCAGTCTGCTCTCATCACCGTTACACACGCCGTACTTCGACTGAGGCTTCTCTTGGGCTTTCTTCACCTATAAACAACAACAAATTATTATTATAATAATACTAGAGGACGCCAGCAGCTACGCCTGCGTTTTGTTTTTAATTTACCCGTTTTGGCCGATCCCGTGGGAATTTCGGGAAATCCCTTCTTAGTGCACCCCTACGGTCCCCAAGGAACATGCCCAATTTCAGCTTCCTGCGCCCAATAGTTTCGGCTGTAGCGTGTCCGTCAGTCAGTCAGTAAAGCAAGGATTTTATATATTAAGATAATGTTCTACCACATACACACAACACCATCTAGTTCCAAACTAAGCAAAGCTTGTATTGTGGGTACTAGACAATGGATAAACATTATAAAATGAATATAATATGCTAATACCATCATCGAAATATTATGATAATATCATCATCAACCATCAATATGCAACGTCTTGCGTTCACTGACTGACTGACCGACAACACACCGACACAGCACCAGCATTAGTATTGATCGGGCAGAAACTTCTGAATCCTCTTGTTTTACCTAAATAAAATGCCTCTGTAATTTTCCTAATTTAAACGTGTATTCATAACGTACAAAAACTGCCTTTAGTGTGGTGGTGACTATTCAGATCAAAATGATGTGTTGCTTTTTAAATAAAAAACAATAACCATAGTTTAATTTTAAACATTTGTAACGAAGATAGATTACGAGTAGGTATATAACGTCGCTACAATGATTTTGTACGCTTCATTAGTGAAACATTCCGTGTAGAGAATCATTGTATTGAACCGTACTCGCTTAATGGACAGTGAAGGCGCCTGTCTAAATGGAGAAGTGATTTAAGACATTACCTCTCTGTTTCGACCGACAAACGGAGAAAATATTTATGTGAGTTATAGACTGCTGTTAAAGATATAGAAATTCGAGTTGAAGACTCATTCAACTTTGGATTTCTTTAGAGATACATAGCTGTAACAGTCTTAATTGAAACAAGTTTTCTTTACAGATAGTTGGAAGTAAAATATGTCATCGACATTTGTGGTTGAAATATAGTGGAGAACAAATTTATAACAGTTCAAGAAGAGCTAGGTCGTAAAGCGAAACAACATTTAATTTTCCAAATTCAGGCCTTACAAAGGTTTAGTCAGAGCCAAGAAACGGATAGATAAAACAAATCTCCGGTATGATAGTTTGCTTTCTTATTTTTAAGCCTTTGCCTTTCTCACTGGGCATGACACAAGGCATTCCCAAGGGTGGACCTTTGTCAAATTCGTGGACAACCGTCTGACAGTGCTAGACGCAATTCAGTGCGCGGAGAACGGGCGGCGACATGTTTGAAATAGTTTCAGAAGGGCGCCGTTATTTATTATCCTGGACTGTCTAGCCGAAAGAGTCATACCGGTGGCTTTTGGCTAGACTTACGATCGATTAGGGGGTATACTTACCTAAATACTGTTTAACTTATAAGATATCACTACATAGTATAAAACAAAAAAACAGCTGCCAAATTAAAATGGAACTGGGCGGGCCACATTTGCCGTATGCCAGAACCATTATGGGCAGGAACAACCACAAGGTAGATGCCTAGTAGCAATAAACGGCAACGGGGAAGGCCCAGAAGAAGATGGCGGGATGAGTTGGACGCATATCGGAGGGATTGGCGGGAACTCGCATGTGATCGCGACAGGTGGAAGTTGGAAGGGGAGGTCTTTGCCCAGCAGTGGGACACAAATTAGACTAGTAATAATAATAATAATAGTAAGTATAAAACAAAGTCTATCTTCTGTCTGTCTGTCCCTATGTATGCTTAAATCTTTAAAACTACGCAACGGATTTTGAAGCGTTTTTTTAATAGATATAGTGATTTAAGAGGAAAGTTAATATGTATAATTCATGCCTAATAAGCATTGCACCCGTGCGAAGCCGGGGCGGGTCGCTAGTCTACGATAAAACAATGAGATATCTATAATTAGGGTTCCGTACCTAAAAGGTAAAAAACGGAACCCTATTACTAAGCCTCCGCTGTCTGTCTGTCTGTCCGTCTGTCTGTCACCAGGCTGTATCTCATAAACCATGATAGCTAGAAAGCTGAAATTTTCACAAATTATGTATTTCGGTTGCCGCTATAACATCAAATACTAACAATAAAAAAAATGAAAATATTAAGGGTTAATTTAATCCCATACAAAAAAGGTGTTTTTTTTTCGTATTTTTTGCTCAAAATTACTAACTGTAACAGGTAGATGCTTTAAATATTCACAGAATATGTAGTTGTATATTACCTTTCAAAATAAATAATTAAATTTAAAAAAAAGTAAATAATAAAGGGGGCTCCCATACAACAAACGTATTTTTTAAGCAATTTGTTACTCGATCTTAATAAACAGGTGGAAACTTATAAAGTATTTAAGTATACCTACATACAACGAACGTGATTTTCTTTTATAGATGATGGTACGGAACCCTTCGTGCGCGAGTCCGACTCGCACTTGCCCAATTTTTATTATTTTATCTTGTATACTTTATGATGTATGTAATATGCTAAGAAGACGGAACATTAGCCTTTGCAATCAAATTGCGGTAGAACGTTTCCTAGTTTACTTTAGTTGGTTGTTGTTTCATCGCTATGATAGTTAGTAGAAATTCCTTGTTTATAAAAAGTCTATGTTCTCGTGGCATGCATGTTACGAATAACAATAACAACCACAATAACACCCACAAAATTCAGGTGACATCAATTTTATTAAAAAGATTCGCTTCCATTCCAGCGGTTTGCCATTTAATAATCAACGGACACAAATAAAAAAAACAACTTAATGTGCAATGTCAGCGACCATTCGTTTATCGTACCGCACCCTCACATTCAGATTAAGGGCTGTACACATTATACAGATAATACACCGCATATCGTCGGCCACGTTAAGCAAAAAACATGAAAATAGCTGACAGATTTTCTGTAGGAGCAATCGCATACATTGTGGACGATACGCCGACGGAGTACTCGCATCCCAGGGTGAAAGGTAAGGGCTCAAGCGCCCCAAAAGCATCCGTCATCTTTTTTGTCTTTTTCCGAAGACAAATTAATTTTTTTTTGTTACCTTTGGCTTTAATAAAATTTCCTGCCCAAGATTAAGACCTGACCTGCGCAGACGTAGGACCTTATGCCTAGTGTGCATTGACCCTTACACGGCGACAATAATGTAATTGAATGACCGCATGAACAACTGTCCCCAAGTTTATTGAGAACCACCCTTCGATACAATAAAAATACATTGGTATGCGATATACGTAATCTAGTATTTGACAGTATTGAACAGTACTTATTTTATGGCTGTGGCATCTGTTGTTAGTAAATAAACGTACATAAACATGCGTAGAGTTACGTTTCCAGGAGGTAGGATATTACGCCAACGTTTCGGCAACAGATTTTAAGGTTTCACGTGACAGGGGACGCCCCGGCCGCTCCATATTGTGGTCTATAAGGCCCATTGCCAAATTTCGAGCTACGGAGAATTTTCTTATCACTGTCTCTATTATATGTATACTTAAGTTTGGTTTTTACCCATCCCTAGTATAATTGACACATACGAATTGGGATCTCATCATTGGCATAAGACAGTCAGCGCCAGTTTCTCCTATAGGTGTTAGTTATGCTATTTAGAAGGTAGCATGAGATACACATGTCGTAATAATTTTGAATTTAGGTATCTGAATGCTTATCCAGGAATTGCCAAAAAAGCTTTTATAATATCAGTTTAAACCGTTAATCCACAGCTTTATATAATTGTAGTCAACATACGAAAAACATTTCGATTTATGTGAAACAATCAATACCGGTGCGGTGTCCGCATGTCAATACACAATGTTTACACTGTCCATTAATTGCTAAATGGCTGTGTTCGCGTTTCATGAGGCCGACTGGCTGACTAGCTGCCGTGTGTGCGACGCCCTTGTGTTTTGTCACACGGTATTGGTGGCAAGTAATCTTTAGTTGTGAATATCATTGTCATAAATAATACATACTAGAGCTTGTACTGTACGGGTTAAGTTCGCATGCCTATATAACAGTGCATCATATTGGCATAAAACCTAGCACTGACTGCGATCGTGTATGATCTTTTAGAAAGAAAAAGTAATTTATTGAATAAAAAGGTTTAATCTAACGCGAATTTAGGGACGAATATTTACGACCTAGCTCTTGATTTCGTAAGCTTTTAGAAATAGATTACCTTATTGAAATTCTGGTTCATGACCGACGGATTACATAAAATCTGGATTCAAAGTAAAAAGATAAAATATCGTTTATTGGAAGCGACCGTAAAGTGGCAGTCAGAAACAACGTACTTCCGTGATAGTAAAGAAATCTATAAAATACAAGAACAGCTCTGGTTATAATATTAATGTGGAAAACATGTTGCTTCATTGTTATTTGCAGCTTAGTGGGGTAACGTATGACTGGTATTCTTGCATGTCCGATAAATTACATCGCGTGGGAAATCTGCATATTTGAGACAATCCATGATATTATTCTACAACATAAATCTGTGATGTTTGGTACTGATAGTTGGGTATGGCAGAAGAGTCATGAAAGTAGAATAAATGCTGTAGAAATGAGAGCACCGAGAAGTATGTGTGGTGTTTCTTTGACTGACAAAGTAAAGAATTGTGTGATAAGAGAGTGTTGTGGGGTAAAACAAGATGTAGTGACAAGCATCGAGAAAGGTATGCTAAGATGGTTTGGGCACGTGGAGAGGATGGATGACGAAAGACTGACCAAGCAGATATATAAGGCAAGTGTGGAAGGGACAGAACGAAGGGGAAGACCTAGTCGGACGTTCTCTGACCAGATTGGAGACATCCTAAAAACAGGACAGGTTAGAAGTACCCTGAACAGAAGAGCATGCATGAGGAATCTGATGGGAGTGAATGAAGCAAGAGAGATATGTCAGGATCGTTGCAAATGGCGTTCCATAGTCTCTGCTTACCCCTCCGGGAAACAAGCGTGAGTCTATGTATGTATAAATCTGTTAACCGGACCATGCCCAAAAGTTTCTCATACAGAGAACCTTGTGTGCAGAGGCAACCATAACAAAAGGTATATCAATGATTGAGTGAGCCAGTTTATAAATTAATATGGTAATCTCTTCGATATCGCTAATTGAGATTTTCCAATGCCTAGAACACTTTAAATATTTTTTGTATATTCACCGTTACTGCTTATATTTTTATTTTAAACCGAATTATATAGTAAGTAAGTTGAACCCGCTAGGCTATCGCTGCTTGCATAGGTTTGAATTTGAACTTCAAACTAATCTTATGGCGCTTCACTGAATTTTCGAAGTTGCCTGAGCAGATTCAATCGCTTGCTAACATCGAGATATATGTACTTGCTAAACGATGGAAGAATATATCGTAAGTAAACCTGCATTTCTGAGAGTTCTCCATCCACAATGTTCTCGGAAGACATGTGAAAATACCCACCGGTACTTGGCTGGCGTGGTGGAATATGACCTTACCCTTCTCATAATGAGAGAAAGCCTAAGCAGTGGGACAGGTTATATTGATGTTAAAATATAATTAAAAGTATCAAAGCAAGTATAAGACAGTATCCAGAAATAGTACACATTTCTACCGTGGGGTGCGTTCCGAACGCATTCTGAAACCACTTACGTCAGTACGCGAGCAGTTTCAGTTCTCTACCATGCAGTTCTCACAGTTAAAATTTCGCAAAGATCTTAATGTATTCTAGATTCTACAATTCTACGTCAATAGTCACAGATCCGGCTTTAGTGAATATAACTTTCAGCAATTGGCAGTTGATGAAAACTATATAATTAATGAATGCTAGTCATAGCATCATTATTTATGCCAGCCAGCAGCGGTCACTTATTCACACTGCACGTATCGGCAAGATTACATCAGCGAGCTTTCAATAAAATATTAATTATATTCATAGTTAGTCATACATTGGTACCGAAGACTTAAATAATAATTACTTATTAAGATTTCCGTGGTGTTCGCTGCACCGGACGTCGCCAATGCATTGGATCATCACTTTTATGTTTCGATACCGATGCGTGTGAATGACGTCATTCATATTATTATCGTTTTGGTGTGCATTTTTATCATAGTAACCACTTTTGGTAGTGCAAATAAAATATGAATGCATACACACAAGGACTTGCCGTGTTTGTCGCTAAGCCGTGAGATATGCTATTTGGTATGAAGATGCTTAAATTGCATTAAACTTTCACCTATTCCACCACTTAACATTTGGAGCTGAAAAGCGACGGAGAGGCTGATACAGCAGGAGGGCTAGAGGCTTAAAGTCCATCAAAAAGCAGCAGTTATCTTCCAACGAGAACTGGCTGTTTAGTATTTCTCTGGATAATACCTTTCTGCACCAGGTGCTAGCCTTCCCCAATCCATGACCCGCCACTGGACGACCCCAGTAAAAAATCTTACATAACTCGCTAGACAATACGAGAATATGTGATGGGAACTACATTTCTGTGTTTCATAGAACCTACCACGTACTTTTTAAATACAGTCCTAGCCCTCACCTCAACTGTAAGGGTGTCACTGGCAGGACAACATATGTGGTAAGCCACAACATTTCTACAGTTCTGAGTAATCTTAGTACCAAGTACTTCTTAAAGTTCCAGAGCCCTCACCTCAATAGTAAAGGAGTCGGTGGCGGTGAGTCCATGAGTGTTGCCGTGCGCAGTGACGGTGAATGTATGCGCGCCGAGGTCCTGCTTCTGCGGCACGCCGCTTACCAGCCCGTGCCGGGAGTCCACGGCCAGCCAGCTTGGCATGCGGCGACCGTCTTCGCTGCGAACCTGGACGATTAAAGGAAGATATTAGAACTTTTACTTAGAGTTTGTGTGATCTTGCAGTGAATGCATCATCATCATCCTCATCCTCCTAGCGTTATCCCAGTTAGAACCCGGGATCCACTTTCTAGCCAAACAGATTTGACTGAGTATTAGCTTTTACACAGAGCGACTGCCTGTCTGACCATCGCAACCCAAAGGGATAGCGATATACTATATCAATGCATCATTGACACTTATAAATCGTTTGTCCTGACTGACCTACTAAAGGTGCGTTAACTGATCTATTAAAGATTCGTCCTGGCTGACCTATGGTTTTATCCTCAGTGACCTACTAAAGTTTCGTCTCGGCTGACAAAGTAATGCATACTAGATACTTAATTTAGAATGCTTAATTTATTTCATAACGCAAGCCAGCACTAAAAAATGATTTTTTAATGTTTTAATTTTGGGGAAAATTGTAGATAGGAACTTATATGATCTTTGGGCAACACGATATATTGATTTTACGAAAAAGTCTACGAATACTGTTTACATAAACAATCCAGTGTTACGTGATCGGTCGAGGTTTGTCTAGAATACCTGAAAGGGTACAGGTAAGTTCACCTACTTCTTCAATATATTGTACCTACAAGTTTTAGCTTCATGCGTCAACGAGTATGCCAGCTTTTGTTCAAGGTGATTTTTGATGGCAATTTTGACACGTGTAACGTTATACTATTTGGATTCGTGATATCAATGTTTGCAGGGATGAAAGTATTATCGCGGAAGTGGTGTTTCAACAAAAATAAAGCAGTTTACGATACCGTCGTTAACACGTTAATGTGCTAGTGTTTGACACGGTGGTTCGGATAAACAAATAATATTAGGTCATCTTAAGAAACATTCACCAGCAATCCCTTGACAAAGATTTATCAAAATATTAAACGTTTTTCGGGACGATAGATCGGGTATTCACGGTCTCTTGAGCTATAGAGGAGAGATGAGATGACGTTTTTATAATTCCATCTTTCTTTTGTGGAGTAGATCACGATCATGCTCGAGTGTATGAGCCAGGTCGCCTTTACAACGTCACCGGCGCGAAATGGTAGACTCTTGGCGTTCGCCGGAGCGTACGCTAAGTACCATACAGGCATTTCACAAGGGTTACGTCAACGGAACTAGCTGAAGCATTGTGTGTGCTGTTTTCCATGCTAGTATACAAAGTTGTATGATTTTCGTTGAAAACGAGGAAAGATTAGACAGGGAAGTAGTTTTATAAAAAAATTGGCGATTTATCGGTGAAAAAAATCACGGTATCGTTGATGTTTAGCTATTAGCGGCAGCTTAGTAATTCAGTGTGTATTATTGTTACACGGTAAGATTAAAATATATTTAACTATGATTTTATGAATTGAGTAAGTAATAGGTATAGTTTGAGTCTTGACAAACTCCTTATCGTATATAAAGACTCAGGCTAAAATTAACATAGCCAGACAGACAGTTAAAAATGAATTCAAACTGTATTTTTATTCGGTAATGGATCATTGTAACGAAAACGCTTTGTTAAAAGAAGGATTTCTGTAAGTCTTGTTCCGTGCACACTAAAATACATAACTACCTAATAGTGAACTATATAAACTACAAAGCCATAAAGGTAGCTAACCTACATTGAATTTGGAGCATTCGCATAAACATAGTAGAATAATAGTTGCACTGTGAATTAAAACAAATTAGGTTAAGTGGAGTGCATCAACGTTATCGAATTGAACAATAGTATCCCGATTATCTGTCGTACGACAATGGTGAACCCAGCCACTCCTAACCTATTACAACGAACGATTCAAATGAGAGCGTTGCTCTAATTACTCGACATCGCAAACGATGTTACTAGCGGTACGTACACATGTACTAGCGTTCAGTACGATACTATGCTCATTCACTTGATTCAGCCCCTTAATCGCTTGTTATGACATTCACGGGAAGCGATGGGGCGTTCTATATTTAGCCGAACCCAGACGCCAAATGTTAATGCGGCGACCATCAAATCGTATGCTTGTTTCAGATTTTACACTCGCATAACCAGAAATAAAGTCACAAGTGAGAGTACTAATATGCAAGTACACCTTAAGGTATTATAAGATTTTACACGAACTTTCTCTTACCTTATAAGCCAGTACTTTTCCCGAGAATGCTTCCTTTGGGATTTCCATACGGAACAGATGTCCTACATAGGCCGATGTGTCGGGCACGCCCCATAACCTTCTTAGGCCATTTTTTGCTATTTCTGAATGGTTTGCTGTTAATTCGACCTGAAAGGGTAACAGCGAGTTACTTTACGTGCGAGTACTCAGAGAAATTGTCGGTTGTGTCACGTAATATGGCATTAATATTCCGGATTGGATATGGAAATCCTGTGTGTTATTGAGGAAGGTTTGTAGGAAGTGCGCTGACCTGGAATTCTTCGCTGTTGTCAAAGGCGAAGTCGTCATCTAGCCTGGTGAGTGCTAGGGGGCACAGCATGAGCAGCGCGCAAGCAATGACTCGCGCGCGACCCATCTCGCCGCCTTGTCACCGCACCGTCGCTGACCGCGGACGCACGCGATATTCTCATAAACACATCTTGATCATCTGCGGACAATACATACAATATATGAAGTGATTACAAACACGATTTAATGTAGTATTTTTTTTCAGTCGTGTGTTCAAGCTGTGGACGTTAATGATTTGTTGATGCCGAAAGCAGTTTGCAAGATGTCTGACTGGCAGGCCGCGAGAAATGGATGAATCTTAAAGCGTATACTTAAGTATTTCAAACCGAATTGTTTTAATTGGAGACTTCGTTACCGAACAAATAATGATAAGATTGTATTTATGGTATCGGCGATTAAGTAATTCTTTATTGACGTTGTTATATTGTGATAGGAAATAAATAGTGACTCTGCTTCGCTCCTTTTTAAATAATTGTGAGTAAGGAGCAATATAAGTAAAACGGCACCAAAGACATTGTCGGAAACAAAACGCGTGACGAGCCGTTTCTTAATTTAGACATTATTAATATTTGGATGCAGCATTTAAATATGGACAAATTTTCGTTAAATATCTTTTACAAATGAGTTGGTAATAAAGAAGAAAGAGAAGGGAGGGGAACGGAAACGACTCGGGTACTGTTACACAGTTAAAGCGCGTGTTGGCGCATAATGATTGGACACAAATAGAATGAGCTTTTGAATGCTCCCCGCCTTCCTTAGCATGCTGTCGCGAAACCACTTCAGGGAATACTTTTATATCCCTTTTAGAATAATGTGGCCATACTTACTTTACAAACACTCGAGGCGAGGGCCAATAAGAGTAAATGTTTAATTCCAAATATACTTTTAAGGAGTTTTGGTTAATTGTGTACCTATTTCGTTGTAGACAATTTGGTTGAAGTAAAAACTCTCGAGACTAACAAAGCTTTGGCATAGCCGCGAGGCCAAGGAACGCAGTAATATAGAAGGCAAATACTAATGTAACCTGGATCCCTCGGGAAAAACAAGCCCAAATAAAGTAGGTACTATGTTAATTTCAGTGACTTACGGCAACAAGGAAGGTAGCGAAGCATATTTAATGCTAATTGGGGAAATAAAAGCCTACACACTTATTTTTTATTAAAGATAAACAGACTCGTTAAAAATGATTTATGATGATTCCTGAAATTCTGCCCATAACTCGGCCACTCCAATTATTTTCAAGAAGTACCCGACATGCGGAAACGTTTTGGAATGAAACGTGCTCAGCAATAAACGTTACAGTACGAAACTCACTTCACGCTGTAAACGTTACATTAAAACGTTTCAAGTTCCAACTTGCACTCAACAATTTGACCTGATTCCAAACTAGGCAGTTTCTGTATGATATACTTATCTACATTTATATGTAGATCCAATGGAAAGGAAAAATCGTGAGGCAAATCAGCGGATGTAGGGGTCGGTCAATCAGTTTGATCGGACACTTTTTTATCGAAAACTGGAGTGCTATCAATTCAGAAGTGGTTTTATCCATGCATGTAATACAGTGCAGAATAACCTTAATACAGGGATATCATAAACTAAAATAATGGTCGTTTCGCATACTACGTCACTGTCATAAACTTTAATAGCTTCGCTTTTTTATCATGTGCCGTCAACAACACGCTGCGCGGCTACAACGAGTATCGACTGCATAATGTATTAGTCAATACAACAATGAGAGAGAATACTCGGAATACTGCGTACATATGAGATATTAATACGAAAATAGAGAGGTACTTCAAAACGTTACTAACACTAAAAGAGAAAGTTAAGAACACGGCAAACATCAGACCTTTTCAGCGTGACACAATTTTCCTTGGACATTTATTCTTCAACTGTTTCCTAAGACCGCAGAAAAAGAATTTACTCCAGTGCTTAATTAATTACACTTTGCATTATTTCAAGACGGAATTAGCTTTTCTTAGTTAATTACATCCGCAAGTAAGAAATGCTAGCGGATGAGTAATTTAATTCCGCTCGCATACTTAAGTAAATTATTATGGAGCCGGCGTTTAAGCATATGTAGCGAATTTAATATGTTTTTATAATCTTGATATCTGTGTTGAATTTATGTTATATAGGCAGTTTTTATTGCAAGTTTGTAAGCGTGTTAAAGGCAGCCAGCCACTCTGCCGGTTTACCCTTGGGTTTGTGAGGGGACCGACGACTAAGAGGGTTACCACAATGGATCTTTCCCCCCGACAAAATCTCGTCTGCGTTTATATACTATGTACGTAAGGTTTCTGCTCAATACCACTGTGTAGACTTAAGCTCAATATAGTTCAGTAAATATGTAAATTAATTTTCATTCCCACAAAATACCTGTATTAGGCGTATCAAAACGTTGCTATCAATTAAAATTAGGCACTTAAACCGATAAAGTTATTAACATGCGACAATATTTACGTAATGTGGCAAATATTTGCGGAGTAATCAAATGTCGGTGGTGTGTTCCCTTGATATAAGCTATAGCAGTGTTCGTTTACAGAATATAACGAGGAAAATTGAAAAGAATGGAAGTTTGAGGGTGGGATACATACGAGCAGGAATCGTTCAAAGGAAACGTCCCCTTTGTTTGGGGTGCAAATATTACAATGAAGTGTATCAGAGCTTGTGTATGTTTCGATAATTAATCTATTGCAAGACTGTAAGTATCGTCGGAGGGTGTGTGTTGCGTGTTGGGTGAAGTAAGTCTGCATGCGCGGCGTCGCCATCGGCATGAGTGAGGGCACTACATTCCGCACCGCGTATTTAGGTCAACTTGTAATCAGGCTCGTCATAACGTGAATTATTCACCATATCAGATTGAATTTATTTCTAAAACGTTCTTTGCGTGCTTGATGCTATCTGCTCAGGAGTTTAGTCGCTCTTAAAGTATCTCTTAAGTCTTATTAACTGTAAGTAATATACCTACTTTTAAAATACTGATTATATTAATAAAGATATAAAATAAACAGCCGATTATATTAAAGAGCGTCTCAGTACTACGGCAGCGTTTGTTATCTATAAATAATAATACTTTTATATTGTAATATGAAAGCTTGCAAATGCATAATAAGAATTGCACTAGAAACCTACAAAAAGATTTTCCCAGAAAACATTTTAAAAGAAACTGTTCGCTGCACGCTCGAGATGCGGGGAAGCTTGGTGAAATCCGTTTCAAAGCTAAGCTTTTGGTGCAATATTTTTGGATTCAACGAAATTGAACAGGAAGGAAGAAAATCAATAACTATAAACAAGGACCAAATGACGCGGCAACAGTATAAAAGTCAATGTGTAATGTAAGAGATTTATGTTGAAAATAACTAGGTGAGAATTCTGTGAACTATCATGTAAGTATAGTTTGGACGGCGGACGCAGCGTCAGTCTATTTCGACGGCGGAAGTCACGTGCTGCACTTGCGCCTGTGTGTATCATAATGCCATAGTTCCCAGTATTGAGGCGCTATAAATATGCATGTGTCTCTTCTGTTCGTATGTTTATCGCTTTACGTTCACATCGGGCGCAAGTCATCGATGGGAGCCCACCCAAGCGTCTATTGTGTGTAATCGCAAAGGGCAAAAAGGGGTATTGTTTCGAGACCGTATGGGGTGCAAAAACGGCACAGGTGACGTTCTGATAAATTGCACGCGCTATAAAAAGTTTGTGATACGATCTGGTGACTTTTTTTAAGTCGTCGCCCAGAAATCTTCCGACGAAATTCCAAGTTCTAAATCGATAGTTGTCACTCACCCAGACCATAGTCAGTGGTTCGTCTAATGAATTGGCGGTTGGTAACGGCAGGGAGGAGTCGGGGCCGGGGCGTTTTACGAGCCGGCTTAATTGAGTTTTCGAAAGAGGCTGTCACTCGTGTCGCTGATTGTTTGCAGAATACGAAATACTCTTAAGTTCTGAGCGTTTCGACTTCCTCGACATGCCACGACGGAGATAGTTATCTCTGGTTTTACGGCAATATTAAAATGGCACATCTATTTTCAGTACGTTAGTACTTTATAGTCGAGTCGTAAATTATCGCCGCTGCGCCTGTACCTTCGTTTTATGACAGTCGCTGGAATATATTGTTGGAATGGTATACAAATATTTATACCAACTCGGTTACAATATTTTAAAAATAATTCTACAAAGTATTACATTCATGTAATATTATGAAGGTAGACAGAGTACAATCCTCTACAATGAGGTATTAATTAAGGCAGACTTTGTTCAGGTTGTGAATAAATTTGAAATAAATTCTGGTAAAAGAGGACCGTGCCGCCGCCGGTGGAGATAATGATACAATGGAAGATGGAACTATTCTACGTTTTATATGAACGAATTTTGTATAATGCCATCCGAAAATTATTAAAAATACAGTTGGGGCGCGGCTCTCGGCGGTTTTGCTTTCACAAGAATGAATTTTAAGTAAATACTGAACTTCACATCGAGAATATAGTAGACAGAGGAGCTGAATGTTTAAACATAAATCCACAAAACTTTCTTAGCACCGCCACGCCCTGTCTCCGAGGAACTACAGTTTACAACCCAGATATACTCGACGTTTTATGGTTTTAGAAGACTGATATACACCCTAAAAAGAAAAAGAGTAAGTCTCTTTCGTATTTTGATGGACTTTAATGTTAAAAGTTTTTGCAGTGTGACATGCCGCAGAATATCAAAAAAGCGGGTCACAGCGTCAGTTTGCCACAATAAGTCGGGCGCGGGCCGCGGCTGAACCAACCAGTGTATTATTTGAGCAAACGCAATATTGAATGGCGCACACTGGGGCAGATAGCCCCGGTACGTGACACAAAATATTTTTGTTTTAAATCAAATTAGCAGTTCCCATTGGACTAGTTTCATGGCGAACAGTGTGTTATTGTGTTTCTAAAATCGTGTATTTATTTATACAATTTGAAAATATAAAACGTAATAGGTATTGACCGAAGAAACTCTTTGATATTTATTGGTGTTGTAATAATTTGTACTCTACAATTAGTTACCGAACGTAAAAAGCACCAAATTATGAATGGTGTCTTGATGTAACAGCTAAGAAAATATAAAATAATGTATAATGCAGTTTCTAATAAAATAAATGGTATTCAATTGGAAACAAGGTGCTTTAGATGTTTTCTAACCTATAATACTCATTCTTTGTAAATAAATAACAGCTACTAGGTAAGATTTCTTGCCCTCAAGTCTAATTAAAGGTGCGTAATTTGTATGAGTGCGTAATACAAAGTAATACAAACCTTCAGTTACATAGGTAACTCATGAGATGACAGATGATAAAGGTTTCTCTCTGCCTATAAAGGCTCATAGCTAGTCCGCAGTATTACGCCAAACTTTAGAAGAGACAAGACAGAAGCGAAGTCTGCACACAAAGTCTTCACTTCAGTAAATTACCGACAAGAAAATGAAACTCGCTAAATGAGGTAAAATGTACAGGGAGTTCTCGCTGAGAATGTCGATATTACAAGACAATATATCTTCGTGCGAAGCGATAATGTCGGGATGGAAATGGGAATGGTGGCTCTGAATTATGTCATAGTTTGAATCCGCAAGCAGTCTTAAAGTATACCCATTTCTCTCGATACCGACTAGCGTTAAAATATTTGACTTTGGCAGCGTCCGTGCACTCGAGTTTTATAAAGAAATATATACTGTTGGATGCTCTTAATCGGTTGAAACAGAAAATCCAACAAATAATTTATATAGTTACGTAAGGGCTGGTTGTAAGTTATGCCCATAGTCTATGAGTGGTCGGTTTTAGACATTGGATTTTAGCATTCTCACTTATGAATTGAATTGAAGACAATTAAGTTTAGTTTACATTTACGTACTGAGTGTACGAATTTATTCCAGTGACAACGCACAAGAGAAAAGTTTGAAGAAATGAGCAAACCGTTATCAGATAAAGTGGCTTACCGATGATACTTGGTTGATTAATAACGTATATTACAAAAGCTCAATTCTGCTCAGAACTTTTAATTTTAGTAGCAATGTATTCACAGGTCAATTAATAGATTAATAATAAATAATAAGTTGCCCTAGAAAAGTAGGAAATATTTCTCACTGTGCCGAGTACGGCGCGTAATAATCGAACAATGATTTTTCATGTTATTCACTACGGTAAATGACTAGATCGTAATAGGTATGTTTAATAACCATTAGAAAGAAACGAAAGCCAAACACGTTTAATCTATTGCGTAAGAATAACAAACATTAAACATTTATTTAATGATAAATATAAAATCTATTTATAAAATCGACCTTAACGTTATTTCAATAGGTATCATCAATTCAAAATAGCTGAAGTACCTTTAAAGAGTTTTGTACACAAAGCGTCTATTTAAATGCTGCTGTTTAAATAGCCTCTCATCTCCATCGATCCATCCCTACCGCACTCTCCAATATTTTATCGATATTAGTTCTTCCTACTCGATAGTTTTCTAGGCGAGCTTTTACTTAAGTATGCCGAGTTTACAAGAAGCTTTAAGTGTTATGGCTATTATTGTTCTGCGTCCGCGACCATTCAGCTTTCTAAGACACCGTAGGCTTTCACGTTGTATGAGCATAGACATGAAGCATAAAACGAAACTGGAACGTTGTATACTTCAGTCAGTCGTCATAATAAAAGAGAACATTGTCATTTAGGTGTGCGGCCGTGGTTTAAGCTGGGTGCAATATTGTCGCTGTGTGTGCATTGTACACGACCGGTCAGCATGCCTGTACCAGACTGTGATTTACGCGACACTGGCCCGAAAACACCTAACCCTTTATAGGCAGACATTTCGGGGAACTGTGATTTATCCGTCTGGCCGTACGTGGATCGTTATTTACATACATTCCGAGCTTTTCTCGCAGTCGCATTGTGGTATGTACCTATATTTAATGCTACGCTTCACAAGTGGTATTGAAAAGGCCTGCGGGAAAAACCATTAATAACAATAACACGTGCGCGAGAGGGGATATAATAAAATCCAAAGCTTATACGCGACTTTAAAGTACTTTTATATGCGCACATTATATCAAAAATATCCTGAATATATTTTCATAATAGCATAGCTTAATTTACATAAGGCTACGTAGTACTATTGTTTTTTCTGTGAGGAGGCTATCTAATCCCAAAGACAAATTTAAAGCAGACTCTATACAATGGAAATCAGACAGTTCTTATAAGGAATCATATATCCACACAGAGTATTTTTTTTACTGGGCATCTAATCGACTGCCTGCTTAGTATTCAGGGTCAATAACCACTATACCATCAGATACGTAACACTCAGTCATATTATGATGATTGTATGTAATAATAATAGAAAAAAAATATAGTAAATGCATAATACATAATATGTGTAGTTATTGCATTTACAAGCATTTTGATGTGCATGTAAGCAATGTGATACCTACAACGATAAAAAAAGTGCTATTGTCTATACAAAAATTTACAATTTATTGCAACGTTGCATGCGTACCTACCGTAAAATGGCGGTATAGTTGCGTGAGGGGATTGAACCTACATAACTACTCCATCAAAGCGACGATGACAAGGTGACAACTTAAATGACTACACACACTTGGCAGCAGTACCGCAAAGAATGCAATAAAATTCAATGTTCATGATCTTTTATAAATATGACAACTTTTCTAATGCATGTTGTAGACCAACACTGAAAAAAGAAACAATATTTGCTATAAACTAACTAAAGCAAATTTTCATGTATCAGTTGCTAAAATTACCAGTTTTACCAGTTGCCAAGTTGTCAAGCGCAGTACGTATAAACTTCGATGTAAATGTAAGCACATGTAACACATTAGTACAAATTGGAGAGTCGTTTAAGTCCCCCAGTACAATGCCTGTCTAGACGAGGCTCTGACTTCGGAAGGTGCTACAGACACTGATTTACATATAGATTTGCGGCATTATGTGGTATTTAGAAACATGCGTATGAAAAGCCGTACAAATGGTTTAGCCATTTGTACGGCTTATAAGGTAAATTTATCGTAGTAATTTGTAAAGAAAAGAATTATAATATTAGTCTTTAATAAACTATAGAGGAAAACCACAAGTTTAATTGCTTTAGCTTTTGATTGGGACGAAATTATGATATTAACAGGAAATTATTACAATTTAATTATTTGATATTCCAATTACCAAATAGTGCCAATTTCGTAGTGACAAGCTTAAAGCGCTGTCAGATACTTTAGCAAATTCTGTAACACCTAAAATATAAAATTAATTTCGAAGAAATTTGTCATATTTAAAAGATTCCTGTGAACAAAACACGCTCTTATACACTTTCCTCATTGTCACAAATTCTTGGTGAAAATTGAAGACAGGAAAGATCGTTTAATTATGAACAGATTTTGATCATACAGGATTGAAAATGAGAAAGAGTTTGAAATGTGATACGTCTAATAATAATTTCTACCTGATAATGCTCTTTTGTGGTTTCTCACTCTTTACGCTTACTATCGCCCATCTTGGAGAGGCCTATACCAGCCGTGGACCATAGCAAGCTGATGATGATTATACCCGACCTTGCATTCAGCTTTCAAAGCTGCATAAGCGGTCATTGACATAATTTAACGTGTTAATGAACAGTTTACCTGCCCATGATTTCACAACCGTTATTACAAATTTAATTATTCTCCAACAACTTCAATATACGAAACTTTATTACAATAAGCTGGGCATATGTCGCAAAGGATATACCGCGCAATATTCAGAGATCGTTAAACTGATTTACGGGACTCTTATTAAACAATATCCAGCATTATACCTACTTAAAAGCCATATGCACTGCGGTACAAAATAAAAAGCTTTTTAATAACTGTTTTGTGATTTAAGGCGCTATATTTCTTTTGCAATATTTAATAGGTTTTCGTGCAAGTTTAATTTATAATGAATGTAGTACAAAAACGTAATTGTGGAAAGCATTTAGTAGTTTAGTAAGTACATCAACTGGTATTATGTCATATTGTGTCGTGTAAAGTCTAAATGGAACTGGAGCACACAACTGAACAAGGTTTTAATTGGTACCCACGGGACTACAGTTGCGTTGCGTATGACCAATATAAACAATACGCTTTGTAAATAATACATTTCAGTCATTCTAGATTCTAGAACTATAACTTTATAATTATAACTATAAATTAACCATTATGATATGCCTACCAAGGGTCCATAAGTCAAACAACTAACAGCCGATTTATACCACCAGTAGTGTAAGAAGGGCAAGAAAATGGAGAGACTTCAAGTACCTAGCTTTCACATTCATAAGAAGTCAAAACTTGCCGTAAAATTCTCTATCATTGAATGACCACGGTGGCAGTTGTCGAGCCGAAAGTTGAACACTTAACCATATTGGTTTGACAACATTGCAGCTAAATATAGAGGGACGAGTATTTCCCATGTTTCCCATTTTATTCTGATACATTGCGTATATGTCTGTGAGTGACTTATCGCTACATTTCTTATGGTGCCCTTTTAGAATAAATAAGACAATTATGTTATCTCATCTGAAACTCACACAGCTAAAAGGCATAATCAATTAAATTTCGACTTACTTGTTTAAATTAAAGCCGCGACGGACGGCGTTACAGGAACTTTTTTGACCTGCAAAGATAAGAAACAGAATTATGTAAATGAGATCTTAAAAATTAGCGAGAAAATTTATAGCTGTCTTTGAATGAAATTAATAAATCTCGGGCTTGGCAAATTTTAATTTATATCGTTCGGATGTACCCTCGTTATCAAATACTTGAAACTTGGGTAGACATGTACCTACTTACTTCTTAAGTTTAGGATTGGGGTTTCAGAGAAGTTTGCCGGGTCGGGATTTAAAGTATTGGGCCATTTATTATTATTACCGCAAGGAATTCTATCGTTGGGATGTAGAAGACTATGTAGAATCAAACCATATTGCGTGCTCCGATACAGACAACAAACTTTGTTAGTTTGTGCAAATATTTGGCGTCGAGTGCCGACCATAGTTCAAGAATATGTAATATTACTATAGAATGGTGTGTACCTTGTATGATCCCACAACATCTGACGGTTGGGTCAGCGTTTATCTATATTAATATGGAGATTCAAAGTACCGAGTAGTACGACTAGCTTGCCACATGGATACCCTCTATCGGTAGGACAGTTAGCAGCAGCTGCGTGCAGCTAACATATCGCTATTAAATCCCTTGCCAAATAATTTAGAAGCGTCTATTATAGTGTACACACAAGGCCGATGACCTGAGCGACATCAACACAACAAGCACTACGTTCTATTTTTACTTATAAGTATCAACAAGTATTGTGTCATCGTGGAGTTTGCGTTGCGGCAAACAAAGCAAGCTTTGTTTAATGCAAATAGCATTTAGCACCAGTCGCAGGCTCTATTACAAGTTTGTTGGACAGTCGACTTCGCGACGCTACATCCGGTGCCTGCCAACTTTACCCTGCCCGATTCAATCCTGACCCACTTCCAACGAAAAGAGCAGCCGCAACACGATGAATAAAATTATTGGAACATTGTTTTAGATAGATGTTCGCGCTACGTGTGGTTTTAACTTTTCTCGGAATAGATTCGAACCATAAAATAAATTGCTTGCGAGAGCAATCGCTTGTTTTAAGCGTCTCATTATAGGAGGGCCTTTTGTCGTGAATGTTTCGGCGTAGCGAGAGGAATTAGGTATGTCGTAGCAATTTTAAACCAAATTGGAGTATTAAGGGCGCCGTTTATGTACCTACTTTACGGGTGATTTTTGTTATTTTCAATTAATATCAGTGTGCTATAAGCGGTAGAAGCTCAGAGATATCATTGAAAAAATGTCACAAAGATGTGCTTGCGTTAAAATGATTCTGACAACCATGATTTTTTTCATTTAAAAGCACGTTAATGACATCATTTTGTAAGTGTTACATTTTTCGGGTCTATTTAAAGGACAGGTTTGATCAAATACCTATATTGCATTATTTATATTAGCTAGATTACCAACACAAAAGAACTACACATTTCCTAAGTGACATTATCTATCTATTTATACGCATGGATGACAGAAAAAGAACTGGTTGCACTCGGTCGCTTCTAATCTATAGTCTCACTTCCCTTTAAGGAAAACGGGCGTGAGAGTACAGAATTATAAAGACAGATTGCTAGCCATTACTCACTGCCTTGTCTTTAAGAACTTGTCGATGAACTCATTTGTAAAGGATTCGATAACAGAATAATAAGAGCTATGTCTGGCTCCGACATGATCAGTAGCCACAGTTTATTGTTTAAACTCCATTTTTAGCGGCAGATCGTGAATAATGATGTCCTCCGCGATGTAACATTTACCTATTGTATAAAATAGGCTACTTCTCTCCAGTTGTATCAATATTGGACGGGATGGCGGCGATATTGCGCACCCACCAACGTAATACTTTGAAATTTAACATCTGTGTACCTTGTTGTATCAATTTCAATTTTGATTTTAAGGGAATAAAGATGAAATTGATCATAACATTATGTTCGTTGCGTTGTTATGAGAGCCTCAAAAGTCGGTCAGTTGAAACTGACTTGTTAAAATATTTAACGTTTTCGAGAGCAATACATTCTGTCAAAAGCAGTACGTACTCTGTAACTAAGGCGATTGCGACTGTACCTACATAGTATTAAAGAAAATACCTTATAATGTCTGGTTTCATAAATTTCTAGACGATAGAGTGACTGTGAGAAAATGTATATGTTTGCGAATTTAAGCGAAGTTTTTATAGAGGCTGGCAACAACTGTTTTAATTTTGATGATAAAGGTGTTCTAGATCTTCATGAAAATTTGAATTGCATTGAACTTAAACTGCGAAAACGTATGACACAAAATTTTAGCATGTTGAATATGTGAGCGATTTTGAGTCATAACTATAGCCACCTACCTAATAACATGAATGTTAGAATCCCGATTAAAATCGAAGAACAGCGAGAACACGACCTATAACTTATATAACTTAAACATGTTGGTTAATATCTCGTATGCATACTGCACAGTTGTTATCGAACTTACACAAAGTTTTACTGCCACGAGTGTAAGCTAAGCCTGTACACAGAATACGAACAAAATAGTATCGGATGTCATGAACAGAAGGTAGACAGCAAATTAACAGCATGCACGGCCGCCGCGCGCGAGGCATGCGAGCGGTAGCGAACTCATGTAACAAGTCTTATCGGCCACACCACGGACGCCGACGCTTAAAGCTCCTCGCATATTCATTCAGAAACTTTCGCAATTCCCTTTGGTTTGCACCGCCTCTAAATTTATGTAAAGCGCTTTTTACTCTTACGTTAACTGCAAACACCCGCTGTGTACTTTTGAACGAGTTGATTACGAATATTATTCATTCGAAAGCTTTCGAACTGGTCTTTAGCACTGGTCCTTTGTATAGTAATGTAATTATCGATCTATGGTTGACCAGCTGTTCGATGAGCATTCAATTTGCAATGCCATGTGCTGCAATGTTGGCTAAATGCGGGTAGGTACACAGGCGTAATAAACGTCTTCACAAACATATTGGTTTGTTATTGCAGATGACAAGGTTGTTATGTTACGTATTCCCTACCCTTGATAATCTTAATAAAATGTATTATTATATTTATCATCCTGTAAATGGGTTTCAGATTACATTGCCGCACTATGCGCGTTTAACATACAAGAAAAATGGCGTACGCCGACCAAATAGGTGACGTACTAAAAAAGGGCCAATCTAAAAGTACCTATAACCGGCGAGCATGTAGGTATGAAGAGGGTAATGAATGTCGAGGAAGCGAAAGAGGTGTGTTTGAACCGGAGCATTTGGCGTTCCATAGTCTCTGCCTACCCCAATGGGAGACAGGCGTGACGATAGATAGATAGATAAAAATGGTAGTTATCATAACTTCGTAAGTTATTTTTATTTTCGGTAATCGTACAGGTATTTACATTTTCTTATAATCTAAGTTTTTACCGTAAACCTCGAGGCAAGTTTCAAGTCAAGGTTCAATGATTCAGTATGAGCTCATATCAGTTAGTGTGTGTGAATCATTATTTGTATAATCACGTAACACATACTAGCTGACGACTTCGACACTGGCCTAAGTCAAGGATTATACACACCGCAAATGGTATTTTGATGTCTGTAGGTATGTGCATTGTAAACAGATAATGTTAGGACTGTGATATTTTATATATATATGACTACTTAGTGCACGAAAGACGTTGGTTATACGAGTAGATAGGCATATTTGCTTGCTTTTGACGAAATCAACAACTAAAATAATCAGAACATTCTTTCAAAAAGAAAGTTTATTCATATCTAATACAGATATGAAAAATCTTGTCATATTTATTAACAACTTACAACTCATATTTATGGATATCGTTTCAATCCTTGTAGAACATAGAGAACCGTGGTGCGAGCCTAATCTATTTCTGAAAGTCCATATTTCATTAAACCACGTCCAAAATTCTATTTAATAGCCGTAATGAATAAGTTATACGTAATTTATCAAACTTTTCTTACATTTACGATGCCGATAAATATCTAAGGTCAAACCGATCCAAAGAATAATTACGTGAGCAGACGACGTTCGTATTTGTCAACAGAGAGTCAGACGTTGATATAACAAATTGTTCTCATATTTGTTACAATAACAATTTATCCAGTGGACCGATAAATCTTTACACCGGTTTAATTGGCTCGTAAATCGATAGCAGCTGTTACCGAAATGAATATAAGGGCCAATTTAAAAGAAATTGATAATAGGGGTTTCAGTCATTTATGCTCGGTTTATTGGTGCTTCATACTAATTAACGCACGACTCAATTACATTCTGGTAACGTCAACTGGGTGACTGTTTACACTATGTATCCAATAGTGATATTTGTAGTGTTCAAAGACACTCCACAAGTTCTGACAGTCACCCGTTGTATATAGACCTATCTTTTGAATAAACAATGCAATCTATACTCGTTGTCTAGTTTATTGAAGCTGATGAAATTAACGCAACACGTTATTATCGACCATAGAAAGCTGATCTGTTTTATATGTCAACCCAGAAAAAAAACAGTGAAACCTCAGTTGTATAAAAAGCAAGATCAATAGACCGTAGATGATTACAAATGGATGGCCTAAATTAATATATATAGCCAATAGATGTTGCGACACCATCGATAGTGTGCAGTCGTCGAGATGGCGGGCGTGAGGCGGCAGGGCCGTGATGTCATCTGGGCCGGCGGGCAATTGTCGCCGAGCGATGAGCCCACTCACGCAACCTTTATGGGCTCGCTTTACACAAACGTAAATTATTCAGTGCTGGTGATAATCATACCATACAAACATTTCTATAAACCGGTAAATATTTGATTTGTTGCCCCAACTATTGTACAGATATACGTAAGCGATAATACACGATAAACGGGTATAGGTAGCCAAGATTGGACGTGTTAAATACTGATATACGCAACGGTATCTACCGTATTTGTACACGCCCACATTGTTATACGAATCACGGTTAGAGGACTGGACCGTAGCAACAAAAAATATAACTGTTTCATCTTTCGCATTCCACATTTATTACCCTACGCGCCTATGCCTATCGTTTAAGTAAAAGGGAAATTGACACGGCATATATCTCAGTGTCAGATAAGATACAGATGTATACCATGAATCACCAGCACGTTGTATCGCATATTTGGCATAGCGAAACTTCATACAACTTTGATATATGAGATTTTCGTCAATGTCGACGTTGAGCACTAGCTGACTATTAAAGTAACAAGATCTCGGCGTAAAATTACGCATAACTGTCGGCATGATTGACAGAATGGGAATTACTGCAGGGGAAATAGCGAAGCTTGTAGTAAAATGGAAACAAAGAGCTGTTTGAACTGTATATTTCGCTCCCGTTGCAAAAACTGACATTGGCTGATATATGAGACTTCATACAGTATTATGTTTCGTCCTCAAATAAGTGTACCGACCGTATGCTAAAACCACGCTCTATTTGTTGCACATAAAGTCACATTTAACGTTAGATGTTTATCGAAAATTTGAATAAGTTATACACGCACATTGAAATATAATAAAATACTAAGAAACCCTTTATAAAATAGCCGAGTAAGATAACGTGACTCCAATATTTCATATTAGGTTTCGAAGTTTCAATTTGCAACGTGTAAGTTACAACGATCTGATGAGTATACATACGATGGAGGTCATATGCTTACTTTATAACTTCTTATCTTAGGAGTATTGTAATGCATGTATTGTAAGCTCTATACAAGTAAATGAGTTGCTGTTATTAAGTTTGTTCGTACGTAGGTAAAACTAGTTCATCAAAGAAATCGGTCATAAAAGCTACAGAAGACCTCGTTATGAGTGGAGCTAATCCTGTGTTGCCAGCAATAGGCGCGGTTTCACGCATCGGTGGTCCTTGGTCAAATTAATCGGTGTGACTGAACTGTCATGCACTCGGGTCGGCTCGCGATTCGTCATATACAATGCACTTGGTACTAACTCGTACTTTACTGGTACTTTGACCTTTTTCGATCGCATGCTTTGTTACAACGCAAAGTAAATTCGACATGGATAATTATTGTAAATACGTCTGGTCTGTTCTTTGATCGTGCGGGGCTCATAAATAATATTAACAAAGGTTATTTTCGTAATTTCATGTCCTCTGTACTTCGAGGTTAGTTATGATGTTTGTGTAATAAATAACCACTGCGATAGTACTATCAAATATGTATAGCAAATTGTGTAAAAGACAAGGAATCGTGTAAGATAAGAAAAACTCAGAGCGAGAAAGTTCTCCGTAATGAGGGGATGATAACAAATGTTGTTTAATGTTTTCTTGCTCAAGCGGATAAAGTTTTTATTTAATATTCATTGCTCTTGGTGTTATGATTATTCTTACAGATATTTCGGCCGTAATAGAAATGTGTTTTTAAGATTCAACAATTTATTTTTGAATACGTTCGATTGGAGGAAGAGGCCCTTTGGGCCATCCCAAAGGGCCTTTCTTAAAATGTTGAAAGACTACATTCGCAATTGTAAAAGTCTGTGTCTGTGTGTATTCGAATCAGGCATACAAGACAATTTTTAAACACTACTAAATAAAGTAAGATAAAATATAGATAAATAAATTGGCGTAAATGGCGATCTAGTTACTATTCATTCAAAGGTCATTGAATTATTATTATTATTTTTCAAATGTCATTAGGTCAAATGAAAATAAGTTTCAAACAGTAACCAAAATTGATCATTAGCGTAACCTAATCAAACGAATACGAGCGCTTCAGAACTAGTGTGAAAGTTTTACAGTCAGTGCAAGTTTGACATCGACCGACACGGCAACGACAGATTACCACTCATTAGCACGACCATTACGAAAGTGCATAGCGAATGATGTACCTACAAGCTATAGTTATAGTAAGATAATGGTGCCGAGTTCACCGAGGTTAATAGGATTAGTGCGTGCTATTTTCCATTGTATGCTGATATAAATTAATTACTCGATGTGTTAATTAATTTACTGTTATGTGTGGATTGTATTGTTATTAAATTATGAAACGGAGCATGTCCTCATTTTCTATGAGATGTTGTCACAGGTGTGCGGTGTCTGTACTTAGTCTCCTTTTCAAAGCTTACTAAATCTCTAGCTAAAGAAAATTCAGTAGGCTGCAGTAAAATTGTGATTTTCATGGATTAGGTACTGCAATCGCACACGCAAATACTTAGGTACGCCATTGAATTTCGAGGCAGATAATTGCAAGAAAATTTTATAGCAAGGTTTTTTTTCATTCCGCGTTTTAACGATATTGCAATCATAAAACTAAGTATTTAGAAAAATGTGTACAGCAGAAATATTTATACCTCTATAGAATTTCAATTGGTTCGTTACACGCAAAGATCGAATAAATACCAAAACAAGAGCTCAAATTAAATGTTATTTTCTTGTAGGTACTGTGTACGTAAGCAATGGGTAGTAGATATGACAAACATACATATTCAAATGAATCTACTATCAATGATTAGAATTATTGTCAACTACCGGATAATTGGATTTCTTTGAAGTCATCAGCAAGGCAGCGGGTCCTGGGAGGATGCCAGCGATGCTGCGTGTATGTAGGCATACAACGGTGGAAGGCATTAACCCATATGTGTAAAAAATACAGTAGGTGCAGTAGGAGAATGCACTGGCCTTAAAAGTAAAGATTTTACACCACACGTAACATTTATTTTTTGTTGTAATAAGACTTTAATCGTAGATACAATTAAACACGCTACCTCATCTAACGGTTACATAGTTGCCATAATATAACAAATATTTACGTGAATGAATATCTTGTCAATGAATAATTAAGACTGGATCATACAGAGGTGAGTGACTTAACGCCTCTGCAAGGGGCGTGGGGGAACAACTCTCGAACACGACTTTAACGATACTCGACGATCGAACTCTTCCAATTACACAAGCAAAATATTTCCCTCTACTTCGACATTTTGCATATCTATTGTCGGATTTGTAGATCTAGAATCGTCAGGGGATACGAGCCGAGGGTCGTAAAAGGTTCTGGGAGTTTACTCAACAAAGGTTTTGAATTTCCTCCCAGATTTAAAACGTAAGCTCATTGGGCCTTGAAGGTAAATATTTACATAAATAAATTATATAAGCGTAATCTGAGAGAGTAAGATGTTCTCAATCCCTGTTCAGACAAGTTGTTTAGGTACTAAGCCGAGAATTCCACAAGAGCGTAATTAGCATGTTGGCCTACACTTCGTCGTAATGCATTTTATGCCGTGGTTAAATTGCTGTGAGGATAATAAGAAGACTCCGTACGTACGTTATATAACCTTATTAATTAGAACTCTTCGCATTAAACTCGCTGTTAAGTAACATCATTTCGCTTAATAAATGTACGTTTATCTTCAAACATTGTTAAGATTCTGTCTTCTGTTGAAAGTCAGCATTCGAACAGATCGGCTAACGAAACAACCAATTAGAATAATAAACACAGCGTCGTTAAATCGTAGTTGCGTTTGGTGGATGCTGACAGGGATAAAAATGCTTGTAATAACTACCTGAAAAAGTAGAACGGTGGTGTTGTGGCAATTATTTTTATTTCATTCGAGTATTTTGTATTTCATCATCATTTTTCTGATGTAAAATCGATTGGAAACAAAGTATCTGCGTTTGCTTAGTGTTGTAATCAAGTATACTTACTTATTTCTATAGATATAATGTAGCTTAACAAAAGTAAAGCTGAAAATTATTTTTCATCTGAGGCTAAGGATGTGTATTTCGATCCGACATCGGCGTCGATGTACGCGCGATCTCGTCCCTATAACCGTTTAAATCATTGTCGATAAACAGATTCTAAGCGCGAAGAAATCGTGGTACCCTTTGTACCGTATTCAAACCATGAATAAACAAACAAGACCACCTGCTCCGAAATAAAATAGGATATGCCCGTCACAATCGATATCGGGATGCGTAGCATTCTCTTGATCTCAACACTGTTGATGCTATCGATTTCATGCTCCAACTGATTGAGTTGACGTGACGTTTGCAGAAAAAACACTCCAGCCGGTTTAGGGTCACAACGAATGGAAATACTTTAGCACAGTCGAATGGCTGTCGGAATTGGGTGATGGTGTAATTTTCTAATATTGACTAGAAAAGCAAAAAACACAAACGATATTGAACCCCAATTGTGACTGTTTGGAAGTAACGAGATGGAAAACGTGTAGGCAAACATATTATATTTTCGTACATTTATCATTATTTGATCAGAGCTTCCTTTCAACGAGTGTCTATAACTCCACGAGCTGCCTCTGCCTAAGGGGGAGGATTTGATGAAATTGGATAACACGCTTTGTTGCTTTACGACAAAGGATCGCAAATTCGATTTTTGGATTTCCCCCGCAATATTTGAGCCTTCTAGTAAAAGTTTCGATTAGTCTATGGGTGGCAAAAAAACGAAGAATTCTTGATAGCGACAAATGAAAACAGTTATGAACGTCGATCAATTGCTATAACTAGGTAGTTAATTACAGTCTTCGTAGTTGTGTATGTATAGTGGACACTAAAGTTTAACCATCTGGAACATATAGCGTCAGACAAAAAGTAAAATGTTACATATTGATAAAGGCATAAAGTGACTTTCATATGTAAAATGAAAACAATTTTATTATTTCCACATGCAAGATTACGTAGGAGGCGAAAATAGTCGGATATTATTTAGGATGTTGTGTAGTGAATAATCCGGTAGGTAGAGCATATAAACGATACCATCTAAATATGAAGTTTGACCTCGAACTGGAATATGATTATGAATATCTGTAGAAACGACTGGAAAACTTATTGTTTTAAAATTCACACAAGATTCATATAACTCAAGACATTCTTCAGGTCACAAATTATTTAGAGTTATAGTCATCACGGTAAGCTGGCCACAAGGCGGGTTAACAACCGCTTTGTTGCTCCTTGTCAAAAATAATTTGTAAAAATATGATAATAAAATAAAATTATGTATTTTCATTCTCTTTCAGCCAAGATAGATGGTTGATAAATATGGTTACAAAGTAATGTCATAAGTGCGAACTTCACGGCCTTGTCAATTTCAATTGATGAATAATTCTGGTGCACTGTAGTATCAACATAATTTGTTATAGCAAATAGTTGCCGTACAGCCAGACCTTTGATTGAGCCCCAAATATCATTACAGCCGAGACTAATCTAATATTGATGATATGTAAATAATTGATACAGCAAGTAATTACTGCTCAGTCTGTTGCACTACATGACGAATGACTCAAACATCGCGTGTATCAGATGAACGTTCATGCACACATCTCTATAAACAACTATCATTAAACAAGGTATGAAGGTGACGATGAAAACGTCCAATGTAATTATTACGGGATTGTAAAATTGTAAAGGGGAAGGCGTGGAGGCTGCCCAACACCCTAATGTAATTGAAATAGATTGAATACAGTGCACTCCAGCAAATACGAAATGGATGCAGAAGATTGCTAGTAATCCTCCATAAATGAATTATAGGATACTATCGTAGCATTAGAGCAGTATGATGGATAGTAGGTATACATAATAATACTTAAATACCGTCTAGTCTGGGTACTGAGAACAAACAAAGCATTCCTTGTTTCGTGTTCTAGTTATTTATACAACTGTACTGATGAATTACTTCATTGTTGTGCTATTAAAAGTAAAATTATTTCATAACACAGCGTAGGTATTCCACTTAACAAGGCAGAGCGAAAAGATACTTTAATGTACAAAGAACGAAAAAGCAAATAACTCTACTGTATACTACAAAAAGTGATATCTATCCACCAATTTCTCTCGAGATTCCAAATACTGAATCTCAAATGCAATTAATAAAGATGTGTCGACGAGTAATAGGAATTGTGTCTGCAACTTTGAAGCGCGTGCGCCAGCAGTGCGTGACGGCGTTGCGTGCCTTCTGCCGGTCGCCATGACAACAAACAGTTTCTAACTAGTAAGAATTCTACTGGCACTGTCCAACGCCGGATGGACTTGAGAGGGCAGTAAACTACAAAGGTAACAACGTAGAATGTGTTATAAATATTGTCGCAGGGAATGTATGGTAATTATAGTACCACAGAGGCTTGTGTGTGTAAATAATAGAGCGTAATGACGCATAAAGGCTGACACTATACTACACAGCGTGTAATAACAACTTGAGCCGAGGATATGCGGAAAAGGAAGGGCATATACTAGCCGCTGCCTGAGTACAAATCCAGGCTAAGTAGACCCCATAGTGCTATAGACACGCCTGTAAATGTGGGGTCAGCTCTTCTCTTTTTATGGGTTGACTTTAGAAACTTTGGCAAGTAGCTAAGTCAAGAGGGGACAGATTGGACCTTTTTAATTTTCGTACGTCTGCGAAGAGGAATTTTGTAATAGGAATTTTATATTCCACTTAATAGGTAGGTGCCGCGTACAGTACTTTCTTCTGATATTTTAATCTTTGGTTAAAGATAATAAATTAAGATATATTTAGTGTTAGAAGATATGCAGGACTTTAATACATTTTGTAGACAAGCTAGCGTAAAATTAACATTTTATCTAGGTCGTAGTCTATTCGCGTCCCAAATCTTATGAAAATCTGTGAAGCGAACATTTAAACTTTGACATTTGTAATATTAATAGGATGCAGGATTTCATTGGTGATGTTACATTTTCGGTGAAGATATATTTTCGGATTCGTGTGTCGAAAAATATCTTTTGTACCTGCTTTGCTGTTTGCATGAATCTTTTAATTCACAACGAAAATAGAAAGGAAGATAAGAACTAGCAAGATCTCTATGCTTTAGTCAGTGTTCAGGTATTGGCTTAATTTCACTACTTCTGACAAAGATACATAAAGGTTCTGATGCCATCAAATTCATAATCATACTCTCTTAGTTGTAGTTCTATTGAATGAAGGTGTCTTTTTATAGTAGCATAGTAATTTCTATGTGCCTGTATATTTTGGCCCACTTTTGTAGTTACTGTAGGCTCGTTTCATGTGTATCAAGAAATGTCAATCAGTTCATTATATTTTTATGTCATCGGTAGGCAGTATTTGGGTACTATTTAGATTGCTGCCAAAATAATTTATATCATAGCAACTGTATTTAAAATCAATTAATAAAAACTACATGCTTACATATATTATGTGACCTCTATATAGGTACGATTTTAAACCTTACAGGTTACTATACATATAGGTACCTAATATTTGATTTATTTGCATATTGTTTCGCTTTTTAATTTTCAACAACAAATCGAACACATTACGAATCGATAATGTTGGTCAACATCAGACAGATAATTGGCTTTCTTCCTTCTTGCCTAGTTACAACTGATTGATCTCGAATAAAGAAGTCTGTCAATTGAAACGTTGAGTACCTATCTACCTACTTGCTTCTACTTTTCAACTAAAGGACAGCTTTCCGTCAATACATTAATATGTTTGTAGTTTGTACTATTATTTATAGACTCTTTTAGATCTAAGGATATTACTATATTATTCAGTCATAATTTATCTGTCTGTTAAGTTATCACAACCATAAACCAAAGCTGTTACAGTTGACATGAACATAGCTTGGCAGCATGCGAAGGGCATGGACTATTTTTAAAAAGAAAACGTGTTTAAAGTCAGTCTTACTACTCTGTAGTACAAATTATAATTTCATAATATTCAGAAAATATCAGTAAATAATATATGAACAAAAATAATGTAAAGGAAAACTTATTCATAAAATATGTAAGAAGATTTTATTGAAGCAAGACACGTGAGAAATATATGTGTAAGACATTTTTTTTGGCAGTGCCCATTTTGTAAATTGCACGCTCTTTGAATTGACTGATCTTAATCCAAAATAAACCAGAGGCGAATGCGCGCGTTTTCCTCTCAATATATGAAATAGGGCGCTTTCGTTACGCGAATTTTATTAGGGTTGCGAATCAATAGCCCTCCTCAGATATTTCAACCCCTTTTTAAATGTTTATGACGCCAATAAATAGCATAACGTTAATAATGTGGCGTGTGATTGAAAAACTTAATGCATTTATGACAAATAGGTATAAATGAGAAATAAAAATTCAAAATAATCTAAAACCCAGTTCAATGAAATGAAAATAAATCATAACTATTCTAAAATCTCGGCCAAGCCGATAAAAATTTACAACAAACTTATTTTAACAAAATATGTGCACTTAGCTACTTATAATAGTAATGTATAATTAACAACTTATACCTCAAACCGGTGTGCAATCGCAGCAGTTCCAAAAGTAGAAAAAGAAACACGAGCTGTCGGATAAATTACGGTTTTAATCACTAATCACATCCAATGTCCACACAATAATGTTTGTTTTACTAGATTACACTTTTTATACACGTTTTTCTTTGAGCGAGTTACAAGTTACATGCAAGATGGTAGATTAGAGAGCCGGGTGCGTCGACCGGCTCGGGCGGCGCGAGACAACTGACTGGCGGCTGCACTCGCTATGCGAACACTCGAGTTCGACAGTCTGTCAGAAACTCAGAACAAGCCCGCCCCTCGCATCGCACACACATCAGCTGTGTCTACATCTTATCATAAAATAAACATTCACAACAATTTTATCAAAAATATTACAAATATCTACCTACGCTATGTATGTCATCCTATCAGTAGCGTATTTTTATCGATAACAAAACAATCATTTCGCATTTCTTCGTATTAATTAAGTAAGTAGATACTGTTGATACTATGGCTTAAAAGCAATTATGAGAGTAAGTCATTAGGGTTCTAAAAACGTCAAGATAATTAACTAGCTGTGTGGTTTCATATACGTGAGTACGAGAAGCTTTTTAAACATAAAGTAAAGTAATGTATAAAACATGTAAAAGGAGTTGAATAACTCAAAAAAGCTAAGGAGAGTAATGAAAGAAAATTATTTGGTACACATGCGTTGCTTTTATGAATGAGGGATTTATACAAAAGTTCGAGTAACAATAAGACTTTTTATGTGTCTTTCTTTCATTCACTTGTACAATGTGTAAATGTTTAGTAAAGGTGTTTTTTCGTCACCGCAAGCGTGGCCTGTACAGTATTTTAGGGCCGGCGTCTTTTAGAATGTCATCAATCACTGACAGTTAAAAAGAACTCGGACCTTTGCATGAAAAAGCTCCATTCGAGGTCATTATACATTTATATCTATTTCGGCAACGTACGGCAAATGGTGCCTATTTAAAGCAGAATTTACTTTGATGTAGGTTTTGTGCCCTAAAGGCAAAAGTAAATATAAAGGCAAAGTATATTAAGAGCATACTTTTTAGCAAATTGTCAAATTGGAAAGGGATCGACCGCACCGCACTTACTCGTACATGAAAATACGAGTAGCTTTGTTGTTTTTCGTCTAAATTAAAGTCTTCAAACGAAAGTACATGTCTATGATATGATAATCATTTTTGTAGAAAAACCATTCGTATTTTTAATGGATGGTTAGATACTGTAAATATAAATAAAAGAAGAAAGAGAATTAAACGCCTGGCGAGCGGCAACGAAATTGTAGTCAAAGAATACAATGTAAAATTAATTACAGACCACAATTTTTCCTCTTCAAAGAATTAAGTGGTCTGTAAAAATCTTATATAAAAGCTTTCGATCCACCGCGGCATTGAGCAGGAAAATAAAATTTCATCACGCAACCAACAGAATAACCGATGTTTTAGTAGTAATGAATAGGTATCTAACATTATATTATGTAAGTCGTTTTGATACACGTAAGGTTTTAGACATGATAATCAGTAAAGAATTCTCTTTTTATTATAGTCCGAAAGCATCCTTAAAATGAACCTACTGAGAAATATCCAAGATGGTTTATCTAAGCAACCTAGTGTAGCAAACAAATCGTTTTTTCATTGTGTCCGATGGTTGTTTGTTGTTAAAGTCTCCAACACATGATTTATACATAGTGCGAGCGTTGTTAAAACAAGAAGTTTTATGGCTTCCAAAAGACACTGAGCTGCCAGCAGAAGACCAGTTTAATTGCATAACTTGCAAAAAGTGGCTACAACTTTATTTAAAGATCTGTACTTGCTCGCCTTTGCTAGTAGGTATTTATGGGCCCTTGTAACTATGTTAGTCAATACACAAACAACCCGGTAATATTCTTCCTAGTAGTGCACTCTTGTCAGAATGGTCATGGTCTATCCTTGCACCAATTTCGGTAATATTAATGAAAATAAGCCTTGGAATGGATACAAAGTAAATGTAAAGAAATGGTTAATATTGAATCCGGTCGATGTTCCCATTTGATTTCTCTACAATGCTCAGAAGTGAATCATTAATTTGCGTGGTCAATTGCAATGCAACGTCCCAACTGTTTGTCACTCTTTTAATATTAGTATCAATAAGACAATATTTGATACAGTTATTTAAACATACCATTATTAATCAGCACAGAAATTGTGTTCGTTCTACTTACTGAAACGGCTTTAAAGTTCATGTAGTGAAAATGTTCAGGCACTTTCCTAGTACTTAAAGCATCGTGTTACTCAAGAAACATCATAAAAAATTACGTCTAAGAATATGTATATCATACTACTGTGTGAAAACTACAGAAATTAGCAAGAAAGTCGATAAACAAGGCAAAATAACAATTCGTACGTAACGCATCAAAGGAAGGGGCTGTGACGTATAATATATTCCGTGCTTGTGATTACATAAAATAACAAACGGGTCTCCGAGGCAGCTTTGAAGTGAAATTACACGACGAGCTGGGGCGACGGAGCTTTTTCATTATCAACTTGGAAAATTTAGGCCAGACAAGAAAACGCCACTGAGATGTAGATACAGATGAATGTTCTATAGAATTTGAGTGGAACCGGAGAACGCTCTGTAATTCGTGAGATTCACAATAAAAAACAATTATAAAGAAATTTTTTAGCCATGTTTTTTTTACGAAGCAATAATTTTGTGTTTTATTAGGGAGCGCAGCACGTCGTAAATGTTGCGGTCACACTGAAATTACATCGCTTTGTTGTCTTAATACGTAATCTAATAGTGCTCGCTCATGACACGTATACTGAACTGCACAAGCTCTGGTAGACATCAGTTCTACTAGTCTGCACTTGTATCCGCACAAAAGCACGTTATGGTAATCTGCGTATACTTGCTATGCTATTAGTTAATATGCATGTAAATTGTTTATGCTCAAGAACAAGCAGATATTAATTGTAAGGATTTTATGATAGGTATTGCTTTTTCGCATGGATCAATGTAACAGTTAGAGCGAGGTACAAACTTAACAAGCTAAACTATTACAGATAAAGTTTACCATCGTAATTTTAGTCTTTCACACGCCCTAATTACTCGCGCTCTACAAGACGATTCTGTCAGAACTATGGAGCTATTATGTCAGAACAGTACCATGACAGAAAACACTTCACTTAAATTCTTTTTAATTAATTACAACCAGCAAAGAGATGAAGCTGGCAGCCTTATGAATGTTTCATTGAGAGTGCATGCAGTCATTTATTATGAAGGCAACATTAATTCAGCGTGTAGTAGTGCAGTGGACGCATATTGTTCGTGCTCTGCTGCGACCGCAGAAACTGATACACCGACCATTCACAGTTAAAGTGTTTCGTAATATCTAGTCAACAACCTCAACGTTAACGCATGGAGTACACTGAATTCTAGTAAATTTGTGCTAACTCAGATGAGTGTTTCATTAGTGAACTGACATATACTCATTTAGCACGTCTTTGAAAGCATTTTGACGTAAAAGAACAGGCATTGATCCACGCAATATCGGTCTGAAGAGACAATTGTTTTAGTAGCAGCGTTCATCATTTTACCTTCCAGTAATGAAATTAAGTTAGGTACCTCAAAGTTGAAATCAACAAGGATTTCGTTACTTAGGTATATTACCTTAAAACAACAACAATAGTTAAGTGAAACTCGTTGAATATGCAAAATGTAAGTCAAGTTGAAACTTTCGGTACATTTAAAATTAACTTTACAATTTTTAAGTCAACAAGGTGGGTTCAGGTGGTTGAGTAAGTAAATAGATAATTTCAGGGGGTCACCGGGTATCGTGCCCGGAGTTTGGCGTTGAAATTCAATTAATAACGGCTGTTTGATAGACGGTCGACCTGCTTCGATGAATTCCGACCAATCGAACGAACATTCGCACGCTCTCACGATAAGATTCGATTAACTCAATATTATTCAAGTCGACACATTCCAACTTCGTACTCAATGAACGAATAATATGCTAATATAGTTAAATTGTTATTTCAAATGCGCGAAGGAAAATAGTGATCGCCAGCTACGAATACTTCAAAGCTGTCGCTTTTTGTATATTAGACTTCAAAGGCGTCATAATAATTTATTTATTAATTCTCGTTGATGAGCTCTATTTCTTAGAAGTTATTATTTCGAATAAAATTATAAGAACCTAGTATCCTCTGAAACGTTAATAATTCAAATCTGTATTACATGGCACGTGTACCTGAGCTATAATTTTATTGGCGTGTAGTTGAAAGAACTTTTTCAATTATGCGATAGAACTTCTACGAAGTTCGCAGTTGTCTACACATAATTACAGAACGAATACTCGTGTACAGCGCTACCGTTCGCTTTTGATTTTCTTTTCGTATGTATTCGTTTAATTACCACTTAACGTCTGCCTTATTATGATTAAAGTTTGAATAGATTTTGTATTAATAACGGAGCGTTCTTTGCCGCGGGGTAAATCAATACTCGTGCGGGCGACCTCCATGTAACAAAGTAAGAATCCGCGGCCTTCCAAAATATTGTAAGCTCGTTCCCGGCCAACCGAAATCCAACATTAGATTTCCAGGAATCGAATATCAGAACAATAATTATCTTTGATACGAAACCGAACAATAATTTCGTAGCTTTTATTTGAGTTTTACTGTTATAACACGCCCAAAATGATTGCTATTTCCACGTATGTGGGCGATAGATTTTGAATAAAAAATCATGGTCCGAGTGTATGCCATAAATTGTTCCGAACAATTGCAGATGGGCACATTGTACTCAAACAATAGACAAACATGGACCCGGCGACCCTTGGCGATGGGATGAAACTGATTTATTATACCGTAGTAAACGTTTGACAGTAATGACATCGCTAAACGCGTCGCCGTACGTTTGTAAAAGTGACAGTAAGTTGTAAACGTGAATGTATGGAAACGAATTACACGCCGATGCCGATGCTCTATGAACATTGTAATAAAACCGTTTGAAAAACGATGAATGTATTTCCAAATGTAGATAGTGGCAGGTCAACGTCTTTAGCCAGAAATAGCCCGATGCGGTCGGGAGCCCCTGGCCCATGTCTTTCATCGCGCTTACTTAGCAATTCGTTCCGACATCTCGTTAATATGTCAACGAGGTTATCGATAAACAATATCTATGGTCTCCCACTGCACTGCTGTTTACATTCAACACAATATTCAGATTTAAAATGAAGTTGTATTCCGTTTCGGGTCAGAGAGCCATAATAGGAGGTGCAGGTCGTCAACCAAACAGTGACGACCTATTTTTTTACGAATAGCCATTAACAATTGACTCAACTCATTTGCCTTCAACAATATCTCGTTCACTTCAGATTCCTTTCATACTTGTCTGAAAGTCCATTCGTGAAATGAAACGCGGCCAGCTGATGAATTTAATTTCAATTCAAGCGAATATGAAGGGTTGCGTTTCGTTAATTTTTTACTTTTTTATAACCTGTCTATTCTGTTCTCTTTTATAGAGGGATTTTATGATTCATGTTGAATTGAACTATTTAAATTCTGTTTTATGCAGTAGATGGCTTGTGAATTCAGAATAGATTCAGTGTCAATTAAAGGCTTAAATTTTTTATAAATCAATGTCGGTGTTTCGGCTGTCGATTCCACTATGTTCTTTTACTAATTGTTCTACTGCATACATGCGGTCACTTATTATAAGAGTTGAGCTGCAGGGGTTTCAAGGTAAGAATTAGCAATACTGATCTCCGAGAACACAAAAGACAAATATTGTGGAATCGGTCAGTGAAACTCAAATTGAAAGACAAAGATAACCAAGATATGGCAAGGTCTACAAACATAAAATGTCATTCTAGTCACATCGCATAGGGAAACCTATTAGTTTTAAATGGCAACTGTGATTCCGATACGACCGAATTCTAAGAATCGGTGGGTTATAAAAGCAAAACCCATTTGATTTTCACTTACCTGTTACCGTTTGTTTTTATGTCATACATTATGTGTTTTTGTAACGGTTACTGTGGCGATGTTCAAGTGAAAATGCGTACCGTTTTATTTATTTTATTACGTTACTCCGGGTAAGGGTGCGTCCATTAATATTGTTCTGTCGTTTCATGTCAACATATGTTAAATCATTTAACATGACACACGTGGTATAGAGTGCTTTCACTTACATATTTTACGCATATGCCCTGAGAGTATTGAATCGAGGTGGTGTATTAATTAGATTATAAGTTTGGTTTGTATGGCACAATATATATGCAGACGTATTAGCAGATTGAACAGGTTGTGTAACGTTCAATTTCCCTGGGGGTTGTCAGATGAGACGCGACGTACTGATCCGGTGGCGCGGCTGAAATCGAGACAATGCTATAAGCTCGATCCCTTTAGGGGACCGCCATCGCCAGTCCTCGTAAGTATCGTACTTTAGCGTTCGCTTTTTACGATGCCATCCTTAAAGAAGAAGTATTTCAGGCCAAATCGAATGTTTCGTGCAAGTGTGTTTTCTTTGATTTTACTTCCTTTTTGTGTTTGATTAGACTTAGGCAAAAGACACAATAATCTTAATCTTAATATATAAAATCCTTGCGTTACTGACTGACTGACAGACACGCTACAGCCGAAACTATTGAGCGCAGGAATTTTAAATTTGGCATGTATGTTCCTTGGGGACCGTAGGGGTGCACTAAGAAGGGATTTCCCGAAATTCTCACGGGATCGTACAAAACGGGTAATTAAAAAAAAATGCAGGCGAAGCTGCTGGCGTCCTCTAGTACCTATATAAAATCCTTGCGTTACTGACTGACTGCCAGACACGCTACAGCCGAAACTATTGGGCCCAGGAAGCTGAAATTTGGCATGTGTGTTCCTTGGGGACCTTAGGGGTGCACTAAGAAGGGATTTCCCGAAATTCCCACGGGATCGGCCAAAACGGGAAAATTAAAAAAAAATGCAGGCGTAGCTGCTGGCGTCCTCTAGTTCAAACATATATTTTCAGAGTCTGTAATGATTTATCGTAATGTCTATCATATTATTACGTTTTTTGGAGGATAATAACGACATTCCGCGACCATCTACCTAAATTCAAGTGACGTCAATATGAAACTATGTAGGTATAATTTTACCAAAACCACTTCACCTTGATACCAGTTTAAGTTTGTTTGAGTAATACGAAAATAATTAGCAACTAAATTAGAACAAAGTCGATCTACTCTACACAATATTATCAGACAGGAAGTTAATTTAAAAGGATGTAGGTATAATTTGACCCACTAAATTGGCTTACCTGCCAAACAAGATAACAAGGGGGTTTGTGTACCCAGTGTGACGAGTCTACGAAAGAATTTACCAAAATCTTCTATGCCATAGACCGTGACATATATTTGCTAGATGAGGTTAATAGGTAAATCGTCCTTCGAGTGGTGCAGTGATATTTAATCTATGCTACAATATACATAAGACGCTATAAATTAGGCTTATCTAGACGTGTGTCTATATGACTACGATTCATCACTGTCACCGCGCACGACTCCTCGCACAGCGCATTAGCGAAAGTGAATCGATTCCCCGCGAGATAATTACTATGAAGTAAATTACCCTATCGACTGTCACACTAAATTGATCCACTCGCTCGGCTTAACAAGCATCTGTCATTAACATTGCTCACTGTCTTTATATAAGACTTATTAATCACATTCAGCAACATTAACTCGGCAATTCGTTCGCATAACCATTGCGCAAAAACTATGGTATGTCATAATATACTCTATCTAGTGGTTCTAATTTAACGGTCGGTTTAGCTTTAATGTTCGTGCTAATGTTCTATATTAAACCATATTGTTTTGAATGGCATTCTGGGCTATTTAATTAATGTAATGCCATTTCATTTATGCACGCATAATTTTGTTTTTAGGCTAGTTAATATAACCAGAAGTCACATAACTAATTTGAAGTAATCGCTCGTTGAATTTTATATTCTCTAGAGGCAAACTTTCCACATTCGTATGAGAAAGTCGAAACACGAAAGGGTATAGCATTTTCAAAGAACGGGAGATTAGGAACTGTAACAAAGGGAACAATAGCTAAAGAAACATATCTAACAAAACTTAAGCAAACCAGCACTGAAATAAACATATATATTCTTCCTCCAATGGCTTTAGAGAGTTGACTTTCAGGCCCAACTGTAGTAAAATATTTAGGAAAATAATATACACGAGGGGACACATTTCTCGTTGTTCTATTCTGTTTATTGTTTGCAATGAAATTCAGTACGCTTGATATTATTCTGCAAGTTGGAAACTTTATACAGTGTAGTGAGTTTCTTTGACTTATAAAAATAACGAGGGTGGAATCACAAGGGTATCGAAAGATATTTTTGTTAAACGTTTATGTTCAGTAGTAGCATTTCAACAGGAAAAACAGCGCGGATAAAACATACATGAATGGTAAAGTAGATCTTAAAATAAATTCTATTCTTCGTATCCGATAAGATTAAATAAGTACTTAGTACTCTGCATTTAAGTATGCGTATATTATAGTTTTTGTTGACCTATGTAATGTTTGACTCGCTATTAGCCTGTATTAGTCCACAGTTGGACGTAGGCTTCTCCTGTGGCTCGCCGACGAGTTCGAGCTTCTGCTTGTCTCCTCCAGTCCCTGCTCGTTCATATTGGTCTACTAGGTATTTAATACTTTTTTCGTTGTGCTTAGTACCCACCGATCACTTATTACCAAAACAAACGAAACCTCGGCATTTTAAAGGTACCGTTTCTTTATCAAAAAACGTTATGAACTCATAAATATAGACGAACAAACATTCGCATGGAACAAGATCATTAATTTATGTCAGTTGCCTGGGTTACAGTCAAAATACATAAAACAGCTACAAAATATTATATTCAAACTCTCGGCAATATGGTTTCACTTTTCACCACATATTGCTGCACCCACGTATGATAATTTCACTAAGTGGAAGATAATAGCACAAAATTAATACAATTTGCGATAGCATCTAGGTTGAAATAGGTGTATATTTTGCACGTTTATTTTGTATACAACACAAGTAATCAAATGAAATGCGAGAAACTTCCACTCAGGAGGGCGTAGCCCCATGCAGAGACGCAAAATAGCGCCATTGTATAACTCTGAATATACCGTTATCTAAAATATAATGCTATTTGTTTAAAGCAATTCACACATGTATGTTATAATTATTGTGTGACTAATAATTATGAGTCCCTTTTGTAACAGACGTAAAGGTGTACTTTCATATTTTGTATTCTCTCGCAAAATATTTCGTAAATTGCCAAGATACATTCCGTTGACCTTTAACTTTATATGGCAGATCATGTACAAGGTTTGATACTAATTAATCGTGAACATGACGAAGTTTTAAAGGTCTTTAAAAGTAAACTGTCGAGAAATTGTTTCACAGAGCACGTGTACAAAGTACTCTCACGGAGACAAGATGAAATGTCGTTACCTGTCTCTAGAAATTAAATTACTGACGTCACCAGGTTTCGTTCAGGAGTGCAATGTGTGGGAAATATTCACGTGACTTTTAAGTAAAACGCGTAATTCCTACGAATATGGAGGAAGCGGTACACGTCGTCCGCCATACACGACCGGTTATTGTATGCAAATTAAAGGCGGGACATTTTTCAAAACGATGACTCCCAGATTAGTATTCGCTGTTTCGCTTTCAAATAACGTTATCTATTTCTATTTGGATTAAGCGGCGAACGGTATTCTATTGCATCACCACTGTTTATAAAATCGCAGTCCAAACGAACTCCAAATAGTAAACATTGGAAGTATTATGTCTAAATTGTAGATCGTCGTCGAACAACGCTAGCTACAAATCTGTCAATGGGGAAAATGTTCGTAATACAATATATATCAAAGTTAACCTACTCGTGAAAATAGATTGGGATGGGACGTGTATCAAGACAAAAGGCCGCTGATGAGTGGGACAGAGCATTGTTGCTGGGAATCTGGGCGTTGGAGCAATCACCGCGACCCAAATACCGGGCGAACGGACCATTCTATCTTTCAACTCGTCATAGATTATCTTGACACCAATCAGAAGGATTATTAAGACAACACGTTCTGTATTACTAATTAATGCAACTGTAGCGTATAACGTAGCGTAGCGTGCAACGCTAGTTGAATGTCAATGACCTCCGGTTCAGTTGCTGGCGATCAAATTGATTAAGTGATATTATGATACGAGTGTTCACGCGGCTCGCCTCTGCCAATGCTCTTTAATTGCCTTAATTGTTTGCCACCGCAGAAGCTTCTACAAACGCATGCTTGTCTCAAAACGTGCAATAAGTATTGGCAATACTGGTTTTGTCTGTGGTTTTGTGATACCAATAGCGTGACACACGGTTTCACTTAACCTTCTCGCTTGCGATTCTTTCTCTTATTGCTCGTTTCTTTGGGTTCGTACCATGATGTAACATCTAGCTGTAACCTTGTTTATTAATGCAAAAAGTTAAGTTAAGTTTAAAGTTATGATTTGCACATATTGGGACCAACAAAAGAGTTTAAACAAACTGACTACGAAACATTTTTATATTAGCATAGATCACAGTATAGATAGATATGATACAATTGCGTGCACTTTCTGTTTATTACAAAGATAATCATACACCGATTGATTTACGATTACTATTTCCAAAACATGAATACCATATTGATTGCAATCATCCGATGCGAAGCCGCATGCAACTTAAAATAGCTAATGACTCAGGCATTACCCGCGAGTTCATTAAAGGATCAACGGTGAAAATAACTTTGTTTCGCTCTGTTTGTAGATCAAAAGTGGCATTGTAAACTGGAAATAGACGCTTAGTCACTTACTTGGCCACTAACCATTAAGTCATTGCTGCGGTAAGACTCTCCAGTTTGAATTATGGATTAGATGACGGCTGCGCTAAATAATAACACATTATTTTTTATACACGATCATAAATATTGGAATAGCAATCGTTTCCTTACTCGGCCGACAGGCTACAGGCGCCGACGACACCTAAAATGGACGAAGCCAGGGCTTTAACGAGCGAACAACTCGCTCTAAGGAGCTAGCCCTTCACTAATAAATACAGATACGACATCACCTTGTCCCTTTCTAACTCCACAGAATAAACGAGAAACGAGACGGTCATTAAATAGTTTATTAGTATCGAATACAAAACAAAGTTTGTGCCAATATTGCCGGCGTTTACTGTTTACCGGTATCATCGTCCGCTGCGATACTTTGTCAACATTGATTATTACGTATGAGGTCCATTTTATATTGGTGAAATGTCTGTACTGTGTGCGCCAAGTGTCTCATTTTCCGTAGCAAAGTCTCGAGCATTGCTATCATTATCATAAAATAAACGGAGTGTAACCTAACAGTTTTTGCTGTGAGCTCTTTACCACTTCTAATAAACCTTCCAAGGCCATTTTTAAATGGTAATTAGGTGCAGTAACGAGTATTTTATCTGAGTTATTTATAGTCGAGTAGCACGCACGTCTTTATCTGGATGGACAAGACGGGTCGGGGCGAATCAACGTATCAATGTCGGGTCGCTGTTCCATGTCCTTACTTAAGGACACAGATTTTCGAGCTTGCACTACTTGTTAAAATGTCAACATAATTCTATTTTTTTATTATTTTACGTGTATCTATTGAGCAGTAAGCTCATAGTGGCTAGCTCTAGCACGAACGGGTTAATTCGACTAGCGATATAATCTTGCAGAATATCGATGTAAATGAACAGGGATGTTACAAAAGGAATCACCCTGGTACCAATTGTCGCCGTATCCTTCGTTTGACAGACAGATTAGTGATCATAGCATAGATTACAAAGACGGATGGCATCGCCCAGCGTTATCTCTCGTTTCTTAAGATAATCAGAACGGACGGGATGGACTCGGACTCAACGTCAACTTTTTGTCGGTGTAATGCAAATAAACAATACAGAAAAAAACTACGGGTCCTTTCCTCAACGGTGAATTAAAATAGTAAATGTTTTATTTAGACATTTGTCAAGAAGGTATTGTTATCAATGAATGAACTATTTCCTAAGGAAACACGAGCTCCATTGTTAAACAAAACTTCTAATTAATGCACGAGGGTTTAATGGATTGTAGCTTCCGTACATTCAAAATTCGACTATCTTTATAATCCAGACACGTATTCCACCATCTAAAAACTTAAGGATTTGTTGCATAAAATAAAAATATACATATTTGCTACACTAAATCAGTATCACTTTCCGGTTAGTGGTCGGACGTTGATGGATTGACATTTGTGGATCGAACTTCAGAATGGGCATGCCCGTGCGCCGATATTCTCACATCCGGCGTGGAAGCGGCGCTCTTCTTGTTTGGACAGGCAGGATACTGCGTTATAATATACCTATACTGTTCAATATTTACTTTTACGTATAAGCGGGGCATGAAGGCAACTGCGAGGTATTTTGTGTTAATTTTAGGACAGTGACGCACACCAGACTCACGAGATTGTTCTCATTCTTGAGCGTACTTATTGGTATTTTAGATACTGCAGTCAATTGATATGTCGGCTACGGCCGTCATATATTATACTTAATATAAGTTAAAGATACTTACTGCATTACCTAACGACTACAAAATTTTGCGTAAATATGTTAAATAGCTTACAGACGTCGTTATGAGCGCATGGCTTGAATGAATGCTTGAATGAGTCTAGGAATATACATAATAATTGCTGTAAGCGAGGCTCTATATTGAAGAAGCAAAGACTAAGCTTCTTCAATATAGCTGACGAAGTGTATTGCCATTTGTTTACGTAGGCCTTTGTTTTTCTCGACTATGCTTAAGAGTAGCTTTGCGATTGTAAAATATTTGGTACGAGTCAAAAGATGTCAGCCGAATTAAGTAGATAATTAATTTCAGGATATCTTTAACAAATAAAATCAACTTCAGAGTACATTTTCTTTTGGATACGAATAGTAATAACGTGATTTCGACTTCATTTGAATATGATTGAGTATTAATATAAAAGTTCTTGAAAAGTATCGTTCTTATTGTCTTGTTGACAATGTTTACACGATACACGGATGTGTATGATGTGAACAAAAGGTGATATATGATAAAAGGAGAATAAAGAAGCACACTTTATAAACTTATTCGGAAAGTGGCTTTATTGTAATGTCAACAATGGGTTATTTCGGGCGTTATACCGCGAATACAAAGATGATAGAAGAGCTTATTTTCACAGACACGCCACTTTGTTCTTGTCTACTTATAATGTTCTACGAAAACTCTATTTATGATTTATTACCCCTATATTATAACTTGTTTATTGATAACGACTAAGAAAGCAATAAAAGATTTTATTGTGTTATACAAAAACAGTATCCAAACATAACCAGTTTAGTAGACTCTATTTTTAGCTCCAACTTATACCTTTAACCGAAAAAAGAAAGGCCTCCGATTTTCTCGAACGATTAAACAGAAAATGTAATCTCAAACTTTGATCCCGACTTGGATATACAAGCACGGTATGCGAATTGTGCCCAACTCAGATACTGTCCTAAATTCTCTACCTACAACCGTGAAATTTAAAGTACCAACTTACAAGTTGTAGTGTTCCCGATTTGTTTTAGACGAAACTATTGACGTGTAAAATTTTACGAGTTAACTTTGAAACTTCCAAAGAAAACAGACTAAAGCCACTCTTGTCCTCGACGTTCCGCAGCGAAATTTTCGGCATTAAATATGAATAGAAGACTTACAAGAACTTTCGAAGTCTTAACTAACTAAAAAATTAATAAACAAAAGCATCTGGTAATAAGTGCAGGTAAGCTCCTTTGTTGACTATAATCTTAATACTTATATAAAATCCTTGCGTTACTTACTGACTGACAGACACGCTACAGCCGAAACTATTGGGTGCAGGAAGCTGAAATTTGGCATGTATGTTCCTTGGGGACCGTAGGGGTGCACTAAGAAGGGATTTCCCGAAATTCCCACGGGATCGGCCAAAACGGGTAAATTAAAAAAAAATGCAGGCGTAGCTGCAGGCCTCCTCTAGTATATAATAAGTAATCGATCGATTACACTCTACAACAAAATGTAACTACTGTTTTTAAGTTTTGTTCTAATAAGATACTTAAATAAATTTTTATATGACGGGAAACCACATTTTTTAAATAGCTACCGGCGTATCTCACAAAGTAGAGCTACCTACTAGCAAAATGAGATAAGGATTCAGGGTATAGAATGCAGCTAGATCCATAAAAAAATTCCATGCAACAAGAATGCTGTTGTGCAGTGTTGCTATAGACACATATAATAGTATTAAAATTGGATGTAGAATTTATTTGAACGCATTCAATGCTGTTTTTGTTGCTAATACACGTCAGATTCATTAAAAATGTTAATGCAAATATTACCGTTACACAACGTGTTACGGCTTAACGTTAAAAATAGGTATTAGTATTAGTAAATGAGAAATTGAAATGAAAAATGAATAAAGTGCAATCGGTCGTAAAAAATAACTGTAAACATTACATTGTTAATTGTAATAAAACTGCATGACTAGGAATTTTAAGTAAGTATAGTTTCAAGAGAACGTTCTTCAGTGAACTAACTTTGATTGAAGCGATTTAAATGTAGTTCCGCTATTACGAAGTTTAAGTCTAAAGGAAGGTTTAGAGCTTTAAGGTGGCGCATCGTTTAACTTAATTACTGGCAGCCTAGGTAAAGCGGTGATTGCATGCGCTTTATCTGTATGTACCTAAGTAAAGCAAAAACTTTGTACCTATGCCTTTTTCCCTAAATTACGCGCACTAAAAAAAGTACGAAATATATCTCAGCATCAATAAAGAAAGATAATATCTTTATATTTTAAGCATTCGGTGTTCAATAATTTTAACTAAATACGTTCGAGGAGAACCTTTACACCGACATCATGACCATGACTTCCAGAAGTAATTATAGAAGACAATTAAAATTGATCTTAAATATGAACAAGAACACAGAGGATGAATCACAGCCGCGTCACAAGTAAAATAAAAATGCATTCACCAGTGTTTACATCCACCGGATGCACGAAGCGAAATACATACACAATGTTTGTATAATCTAGTGGAGCGGAATTGCTAAATTACGCAAACATACTTTCCCAGTAAATATGTACTAACAAGTGTACTCTCGGGACTTCGAGGGTCGGTTGTGCGGTTGTGTTGAAACTTTGACCGTATTTAAGGTCCATTTCATAATACAGGTAAAGGTTGCGCAGGAAGGTGCCGTGATAACTAAGAGAACGGAATTCGTCGTCCACATAAAGACTACTAGTTGTATGTATAGGTACCAGTGACAGTTGTGTGGTTGTGTGTCGTATCCTTATACAAAACCGCCTAGAGGTATAGGCAACAATAGTGAACATACGTAGAGATATCAGCGACGCTCGTAACGTATAAATAAACAGTACCAGTGCCTGCGTATGTTATATCTCATATTAATAAACATATTGGCAGTAACCGTTTTATCTGGCTACAATATCTCGTGTGGCTCAATTCACGAATGCTGGAGTTGGACGTTTTGTGTGTAATAACGTCACATTTTCTTTTATATGCGAGGAATATAGTTATAGATGCTATATTTCAAAAGTGTAGTAGTTTCCTTCTTTATTCCAGCGATGTAATATGATTATAAGATTTCATGAGTATACACATTACTTCACGCCTGTTATCCCCGAAGGGGTCGGCAGAGGTGTATTATACACCCACGTTTCGCCAGTTCATGAGTATAATAAGACATAATTGTTGATAAGATTATATTTCATGCACAGTTTTCACGAGTATAGGCAATTTTCTAAAAATTAACGTTTCACTCATGTGTAGGTAATTATGGTTTCGTTTGGGGCGATGCTTCAAGATGATACGAGATAATATAAGAGAAAATATAATAATTATACGTAGTAGGAATAAAGCAATTTAAAGTTTTTCTGATACGTTTTGAAAGTCGTGTTAGCTTTGATTCAAATGGATTTAGTAATGAAATCGGGCACAAATAACGCTTTTTGAATACACGTCTGGCGGACCGCGGTCCGCACAAAGCAATTAGGTATTTGTGATTCACAAAAACGTGTTTTAGGTCGGGATTTTCGTTCATTTATTTGTACGAATACTTATGAATAATCGGAACAATAGCACTCACTGTTAGCAGGGTTCGCTACGGAGGATCAAAAATATAATCCGCAATGCAGTTATTGTATAGACCTACTAACACTATATCCAACACCTATGATTTGACAAAGGTCACGGAAAGGGACGAATGTTTCCATAATATATTTTTTAAATAGATGTATTGACATTGTACACACATAACTTAAAAAATTCTAGTAATGAATGAACAATAATTATAATTTCAAATAATAGGTATTCTTCTTTTGTTTCGCGATAGTAAAGTAAGTAGTACATATATTTTGTGTTTGAATGAAATTAGATGTCAGACAAGGAATTATTAATACTTACTACCCAATCATAAAAATCATCTAATTTGCACCAACTCATTAGCAAAGATACATAACACGGATTAGAATTTTAACACATTGTCAACGTAACAAATAGCTAATTAATGTTCTCGATTCACAACTTAACTAGATATACATATACCCGTATATATTCCGCCGTCATTTGTACATCTCATTAATGAAGATTGATGAAATATTTGGAACACGAAACTCGACTTCGTAATACTTTGCCGAGCTCTTGATTCTATATTAATTACTACATGAAAACGGTATATCGCCATGGTAAACTTCAGCAAAGTACAAACATAAGGCTGTGTGTCCATGCAAGCTGAGCGGTGCGCACGAGAAATAGTGAGCGAAGCTAGAAAAATAAATATTATAGTGATAGATTAATGAGACAGTGATAGTCTCCTGGGGAAAACAAAAGATTGCTACGCAGAAGTAACCGTCTCAGTTTAAAATCTGTGACACGTACCACAGACTTTTCTTGAAGTTATGCGTATTGAATTGTTAATCATCGCTCGCTAAACAGTGAAGCAAAACCCCATGAGGAAAGTAATATGCCTGATAGTGTCCATAATGTTAACGGAAGAAAAGTGTGCCAACCAGTACTTCGCCAGCGTGATGGATGGCTTAACCCTTCTCATTGTGAGAGAGTTCCGTGCCCAGCGATGGAACAGTTTAGAGACGGGGCTAAAATTAAAATGGTAGATGAAATGACGGGAGGAAACCAGTACCGCTCATCTGGCTCGTACAATTCAGTGAATACGCAGCCCAAACATTAAAAAAAGAAAACCATCGCGTGTGTTGACATTTCCAAAAGGCACGACATCGGCCAACCCGATGGAAGTCATGATTGAATTCAGAATTGAACGTCACACGTACGGAAATCTGTGTCGCCGAAATACGTTGCAAAGTCGTGTGAATGTTTAAGTTGATTTGACCTATATCGAAAGTAATGTTTATACTACTATTTAAAATAATGTTTATTGCTTTGTTTCCTACATTCAAATAGAAAGATATTCACTACTTGTCATAGGTTTTCTTTTAGATACTTGTACAATATGATCTGGACACGTGCATGGCAGATATTGCCCGCTCTCCTTAGCTAATTTCTAAGATGATTAGTTTACTCATTTTCTTTGCATATATGCAGCAAAAATATCCTCATACTTTTGGTGGGCTCGGCTTTGTATACTTTGCATGACAAGGTGAACTGTCCGCTGACAAGAGATATGAGTAACTTAAGATGATACCTATCAGAGAGATAAGAGAATACCTATCAGAGACAAATTGGGAGTGAAAGTATACTGCCATATATTATAGAAAATGGCACGTTTCACGTGTATCTTTCCAGTTTGATCGTATGTCAGTGGCGAGTGACAAAGTGTATCTTAAGGCCGTCAAAGTAAGGGCTGTGTCACTTTCCCGATACCCGTCTCAAGATACCGGTGGTTTCGATGGCGGCCTTCACTCGTGCCTTTGTCAGTATGACAGGCGGATACTATTTTATTTTTGGACCATTTGTTAATATATTAAGTGTAAACTTTCTTGAAAGTCTTGTAGCAAACGCAATATCTAAACAATGGTAAATACGCGGCGTGACGCACGCCTCGCGATGTGCGCACGTAAATTAATAAACATAGAACTAATTAAAACCGTGTCTAATTGTTGTTCTGGAGTAAAATTACTGTGTCAGTAAGCTCGAAATTGAGACAAATGTGTTACTTTTTCAGCCGTATTACAATGTGTTTGTCTTTAGACGTTGCAAGATTAAATTTATTTGAAAAAGCGTTTTTTTTTTTCTGGCGACTGAAACAAGCTTCTCTCTGTTACCTACATTTCTCACGTTTTCTTTGTGAATATTGAAACTTCGTTGAAACTACACTATAACTACTATAAGTAACAGTTCAATTGTAGATTAGTGTAGGTACTGATTATGCTGTGAAATTCTATGTATGTTTATGGTACAGATCAGTAACAGTTAAAATGAATGCACGCATGAAAGTGTAATTGGCACAGTCACAACGTAGGTGTATGTTAAACTAATATTGAACCTAGAAGACGAGGTTTGCTATCTATGCTGTTGCCAAAAATGCGTCGTTAATGTTCTTAGTAAACTGCACTACGAGAGGACCGATACAGTACAGACCTGTACCGTAAAAGTTTTGTTATCTGAGTGCATGTTTATAGCACAGTAGTTTAAAAGCGACCGTCTTGTCGATTAACACTGAGCTCAGGGCTGTGGGTTCCATCATCACACGGGTTAACACTAGTTTGATGTACAAATGATAACCCATTCTATTGCACCAGCGACTTGAAGCCAATCTAGCAGCACAGACTTATTAGCTTCAACTAAGTTAATAAGCCTGACTGATGATGTCAAAAGTAATGTTCTTGATATCACAGAAATTTCTAGCATAGCATCTTGTTAAAGAGTCTAATTCACGGCTCATATTTGATATTATTCAGATAGTCTGACCTAAATACAAAACTACCAAACGGTCAACACGACGAATACAATTGGAACAAATTACACGCACTTGAACAAGCCCGTAAAAATATATTAACATCATCATCATTGACACCGCATACGAGTTACCCGACAATACAGCAAGTAATAACACCTACAGCATGCGATACATTTTCATATGTGGCGGCTACACGAATGATTACGTAGGCGAAGAGCCCGCTTGGGAGATTACAAACGGGTCTGCACCACATTGTTGTTTGATATATGCAGCAGAAACGATGTACATTTGAAAATCGAATAAAATAAAACAATTGTCATCTTCAGAGGATAAAATTATGCTTTGTGAAGGTGAAGATACTGAAGTTCTGGACTATACTGTTATTTAGAGATATTTAAAATGAATTTTAGGGATTATATTGTAAAACAGTTAAACTTGTCTTGTTAGTATGACATGAATAGTTCAAGTCTAGCAATCTCAATGAAAACTACTTCCTATAATCTTAATACTTTCGAATTTGAATTTTACATGTCAGTTCAGTTTCGAAGACAATGTAGTTTTTTGATAAACATGGTCTGATTTATTTAGGGTTTAGCTACAGAGCAGGAAACCGACAAGACTTGAAACGCTCGTTTTTAGAAATGCGTTTTCATAAAAAAATCTTATTTTTACAACAAACCCATTAACATTTTATATTTTGTTAAGACTTACTGCAGTTAAGTTTAATTACGTAACAATCTAATTTATTATGCCTGCGCCAAAAATCTGAAAGTTAACCGGCGCGTGGCTAATAAAGAACTAAATATTCAAAAGAGAATAAATATAAATCATAAGTAAATAAATTTAAATTGAATAAATGTATATTTCACAAATTATTTTATATTTTACATATAATTTGTTAGTTAAATATACAGTACCCGTCACTTTCTACGACGTTTCAAAAACAGTCACGTAATCCGTTTATGTATAAGTTACAAAAATTACGTTGGAGAGTGTAGAAGTTATTAATTATCCATAATTCATAGTTTCTTGCATTGTCTTATATTACTGTACCTACTAACTGTTGATCGCATTTTAGTGGAGAAATTTCAAACAAACTTTTAACGCCTATTTTTCCCCTTAGAGATTAATTATTAAAAATCCTTCCTTAGTTAAAGTCTATCTGTCTTAATTTCGTGCTTCCAACTTCAGTAGTTATGGTACTGTTATGATAACAAACCAGTCGAGTGATTTTAAATACATGGTGATGATAAGTATAAGCAATTTGTTGTATTATATTTAGGTACGCAAAATGCCTATAATCGCGCATTAACCGCAATCAGTTATATTTATAAAAATGTTTGCGGTTAATATGCTTATCTCGGTTTTATTACGCATGAGGCCATTGCAGATCCATCATACGCGTATTAAATAATTTCTATATTTTTAGAGTTTAAGATGTCTCATTTGTTATCATCGTGACTGTATCGTTTTAGGGAAGAGGGAAGTTGTTTATTTTCATGCGATATCTCAAATATAATTATGTTAATTTGCATATGGCATAAGTAAGTATGTGTAAAATGTTGCGTAGTATTTTCCTTTTTAGAAGCTTTATAAGACATTTAGAAATTAAAACATAATTATATACGAATTATAAAATTTCAGTAAAGGCATTTTATGAGAAATACCTACTAGTTATTATTAACATCAAATGGATTCGATTATTTACTTAATTTATCCATGGATACTATGTGTATTTCTTAGTTAGCCAACGTTTGGTAAAAAGAAATGTTGCAATAAGATAAAAGATCTTACCTTAAAATATCAATGAAATGGAAGCCTTTATCATCAGACTAGGTTGATGTGTAATTGACCTGCAAAGATAAAAATAAATTGACTTTTATTCTTCCTCCTGCGTGATAAAATGGTTGTTTATACATCAATGGATAATGAAACGTAAGATACAGAAGGCTGCAGACTTAATAGGAAACTGGTCGGTGTTTTTCTTATAATAAGGACATTGGCGTAATGTTGCCACGCGCCCGTGAGCAAGGTTTTTACAAACATTGTCTTTGGTTTCCTTGCAAATAAAAATAAACTGCAGTATAATAAACATATAAAGCTACCGGAAGAATTCTCTAATTGGCAATGAATCATATCAAATTCCGCTGCAAAGTTTTGAGGATACAGACAGATTCCGACCGTGACTTTTTTGGTAGAGTACGTACTACTTATGTATTTTGTAAAGGGGTGAGATGTAATATCAATATGTGCCTAAGTAGTTGCCCGGTTTACAGAGCCAGTAAATGGAACTAGCGAAAAATCTCAGCGAAGAACCAAAAGGATCCCATTTTTCGGTCCAATACCCTACATAAGTTAGCTTTACTGGGCTTGTATAAACATGAAGTGCTTGTGGATGACTAATAACGACTTGTATGTATCCGCAACGTTGTACGCATCACTATATTGGAATGACTGACTAGCTTTATGTAAACAGTGATCCAATCAAATAACGGTCACTTTTGGTATCTGGTAAAGAATGCTAAGCGTATGATCTGTATTCTCGTCAAAGCAGATTTTTTCTGTCCATTTAGATTACGAAGTAATGGTTAGAAAGTAGCCCCACGTTTACTCCTAATATGAACGCAGCCCGGTATGCAACAAGTAGGTTCACATCCTGCTAAATTGTTTACTTTCTTAACATGATTTAATGGTTTGCATGAATCAAGGCTATAAATATTTCTTATGAATGAGAGTTATTCTCATTCATCTGCCCGAGGGCGTACAAAGCTAGTCATTATTTCAAGTTCACACGTAGCAAATCCGCAAGAGGCGGCACATATGCTGAGTGCAACTATGTTGTCAAATGTGTGAATTAAACTACGTAACCTAAAATCTCCTGTGGAGAACTCAAGAAAATCATGTGTAACCTATTAAGGTATCCTTTAGACAAATCCAAAATCCAAGAGCTCGTGTATAAACCTATTCAGTAGATTGATTCAGCTAACTGCGCAACTTAGAAGCGACCGCCATCATTCTGTCAGACGAGACGCTCCTCATTCATATTCCCTTGTTGTACGAAGATTGTACACAAAATATTTTCATATTTAGATTAACCTCGCATATCCCGTGTTGTTCCAGTATAATGAGTTTTCCAACATTGTCTGGCCTTGTGTGCGATACTGCTACTTCATTCAATACATAACAAAACTCTGGGAATCAAATAACTGGCTATATTGTACGAAAAAATGTTGAACCGTATTGTTATGTAAGATTCGTCATATAACAATAATACGATTCAGTGACACGAACAGTGATAGAAATATCTAACATGAGATAATGGTATTTCGAATATTGCGAATACATTTGGAATAAACTAAATGGTGTCATGTTGTGAATTGTCTATTTAAAATTATGAGGATTACCTCTATAGATAAACAGTCATGGTATCTATTAAATATGCAATTGAAGGCATTATTCATTTGATGTTTAACGTAAATTGAACGCGAGCATAGTCAATCAATCAAGCAATCAATTTACTAATGAGTGTTAGTATCCTGTAGCCGGCCAAATCTCTGAAATGTTTTATGAATTCATGTTTAGATAAATCTGTGAGATATTATATCAAGTGCGTTCACCAATTAAACGCCTCATATACCTACGCCTTTATTCTATCCTAAGATGCTTGGTCCACAAAAATGTATATTCTTAAATGGATATTAAACTTCAACGTTTTCAATACCCATAATGAGGCTGGCGCGGCTTCGGGTGAGTTTATCAAAAGTACTTTTGCACATAAAGCCTTATATTTGGCGGCCGTTAATGATATTTATGTTGCGGTAATAAACACCTAACGAGCTTTGTTTACAATAAGCATTCATAATCATTTGCTAACGTGCCGTAGCTTTTAGGCTTTTTGCCAAAACCAAATTACCTAAGTTAATCCTTGGCAAGTTTTTAACTTTATTGGTAGCTTAGCTGCTAAAAAGATTCCTAAATAATTAATTTTCATTGTTATGATCAGACTTTTCTGTGGCAGAATAGACCTACAAATAAATTGAACTTTGGTCTTTTTTTCGCTTAAGTAATCTTCCATCCATTATAATACAGCATTGTTAAAATATGAATCCATTTACTACGACCGGTGTAACTAGTTGTTCGCAATTTTCAAGCGTGTTTCCAACCGAAAAATTTCCTGGATTTAAAAAATTTTTAGAAATTGCGATCCAATAACGCAATTGCTCCAACTCACTGTGGAATCGGGACCGACATCTTGGACTTATTTTAATCAAACGAAGCTCCGGAATTTCATTACGAGTCCCGTAACTTATTGCCTGCGTTTGTTTTAACTTAAATAGGAACGGTACTCTAGTATTTGTAACACCTACAATGTATTATTCAAAGGACTACATACGAATTATTTTGCTTGTAGTCATTTTGACACATACTTATTTTTGTGTGTGCCCCTTGCCACTTCGCTCAAGATACGATAGTGTGTAAAGAATGCCGGCATCATCGATAACGCGTCAAGTGTGTAACAGCTATTATCATTCAGGGACGGAAAGACCTTCGACATTCACGAGTGACCCCACACGCACGCTCAACGATTCGCTAATAAAAGTTATATTGGATCACACCGAGAATAGCATCATGACAATGATGCGAGAAATTATAAAGGTCTTTTAAATGAAACCACATTTGAAACCACATTAAATAAAGTTTAATAAAACTACCGCTTGGTAAGTAATAGTTCGGGCACATATTTACAAAACATGGTTCATGAAAAGTTAGAATTCAAATACGCGAGTTACAAAAGCCTCTCACGAAAATGTTTTTCTTCACTTTACTCGCATCAAGGCGAGTGCTAGGCGAGGTGCGAAGTTAAAGTGTTCGCTGGAGGAGTTATTATTATAAATGATGCATGGGGTCGAAGCAAAGAAAGCCGGTAGTCGTTTACTACATCCCCGAGGACGAAAATGGAAGTGCGCCCGCAACCTACAAACATCAACTGAGGGTAATCTTACATATTACTCTGTGATCCACTGAATATTTGATCGAGTACGCGCAGTCGGAATTAAAGTCACCTTGAAATAATACGTGCGCCATATTTGTCAGTATTAATTTCGGCACCTGAAATCCGACGGTTAATCTAAATATGTTTGCTCGATAAACGATGAAATGAAATCTGACCCGCTATAATTATGAGATAAATCCAATGCCTATTAAGGATAGGGCCTAGATTCATAATTGCGTCCCTCATTAGAAGGCAATCTCGCTTTGCAAAATTAGATTTTATTTATGAAATTCTAACGGGCATGACCTGAATCAACTTCAGGACACGGGAGGCTGTTATGTTTAACTTTTCATACAGAATTTTTTTTGTCAAATGGAAATGGGTTAAGTTTTTTCATTTTATAATTTATCGAGTATGGCGCCGTTGCCGCCGTGGCGTTGCATGTACGTGATAGATGTGATGTAATTAAGAGGGAAAGTCTTTGTTTGTTTATGTGGAACTGGCGAGATACCACCATCTATCTTCACGCCTATCTGCCTCTATGTGGGCCACACGGCATTGTTTGCGCACGCGATGGAATCAACTTGACGAGTAATCTTACGTACTTTAATGCTGCTGAATACCTGATAACAATGTTGGAACTTAAGTGAACTTTTTCATGTAAAGGCTTTTGAATTTTAATCAGTGATATAATATGTATTCGTGATTGACTTAGTGTTTATCATTTTGAAGCGTATTAAACATTCATAATACGTTGACATTGCACTCAACCATATTGCTTTGTGTATTGTATTAATATTGCATGCATAATAGATTTTCTGACACTAAAACAGAACTTCATAACTATTTTAGTAATACGATTTTACACACCGCTGTGTCATGAAATAACACAAACATTGATCTGAGGTTTGCATGTTGATTAATAAAAAATAACTTTCTATCAGGGTAGTAACCATGGTTTAGTAGCGTCGTCATAAAAACGCAGAGGTGACCAACGAACACGCCATGTTTCTTTGTTGCTCGAACATTATTTCAAGGTTTTCCGACTCGTAATCACCCGGCACTTAATAATATAATGTTTAGACATAAAATAAAATATCTTTGTGAAACTATAAAGATATGAAAGGTTACGCAGGGTGTTCTTACCAATCGTTGCCTTTAACGTTCAATCATTTTTTTTTCTTTTTTGTTTACAGTTCGGCTTAAAATAAGAGGTTGTCGTTGACGACCGTGCCAATATAGTGTTACAGTCGCCGGCGCCTTTCACCCTATATGATTCATAATTGGTTTGAGATACTTTGACATTATTAATACATTAATTTATAATTGAAATTACAAACACACATTTCTTCTTAAAAACGATAAATATATGTAAGGCGCTTTTATTTATTTTAGGACTGCAATAGCGAAGTATTTTTAGTTAACTAAATGTCAATCAATTGATGTCTAATTAAAAAAAAAAGATCTCAACGAATACAAGGTACCTACCTAAGTTTGAGCATTATTCCACCAGAAAGACAGTACCCTAGAGTAAGAAAATTATATACTTTTGCAAAGGAGCACAAGTGTACAGCCGTCGTAATACCAGAAAAATTACCACCCAGTTGTACAAATCTAAAATCAGGGCGGCCTATTGGGTATTACGCTTCACAGTACTCTCCGTTCTAATCTGGAGCCGCAAGCCGCAGACAAACTCTAATTACAATATGCCAACTTGGGACCCAAATCTAGGGTTTTAGTCCGTAACCGAAGCAATCCCAGGCGACGCTTTACCCACTATCTCATCTACGGTAAAGTTACAACTATTAATTTTCAGAGATTTTGTACATCTACCCCTTTTTCTTGTTTTTGACTCTAGGTATGGGACGCCAACGATTTGCGTTGAGACATCGTTAGACTGTCTGAGTGCAAATAATATTAATTTAAGGCTTTCAGCGAAAGCGATATGTAATACATAACATAAAACTTTAATATAGTGAAGACTTTATAATACACACTTCGCTGCTGTCTGTATTATGGTCTAAAACATTGCCACCCGTTAACTTTGTAATGCTCATAAGTTCTGGAAATATATGTATGTGTTGTTTCACACAGAGTGCTTTAAGTCAAAGCAACTTTATTGTGGCAAGAATGTATTTTTAGTATAATTTTAGCGTTGGTATTGTTTTTTTATTAGATTTAATTTCTTGTGACCTCACGAAGAAATTAGTGTTGGTCACTGTATAAAAAATAATAGTGCAATGAGTTACACTCAACTATACATTACACACGTACATAACACTGCCTTTAAAATGAATGAATAATGAAATCATGACTACATGACTACTACGTGTATTGTTTGCGCTTAAGATTCGAAACTGACACTAATAAAGTTGAAAATAAAGCAAACACAAATAAAATTGCCAAATAGAATAATTATGTTGTTTCATTAGCGCGTAAGGAATTAACATAAGGCACAAAGCTATCGAATTACAACACAAATTTGTACAAACGCAAAATAAATACGAAAAACTATTTAGAATCCATCGGGCGCTCTCAATAAGCCAGCTGAATGTTCAGTAAGTACCCTTGACGGACGTTATCCACGTGTTGGTTGTTATACCAAGACGGCAAACCGATGGACTCATGACATGACTCATGACTCATACGATCGGTGCGTGTGGTCCCCTCAACACTGTTTGTTTAACATCCAAACTCCTTTCTAAAATATCATAAAAACTTTAAAGTATCGTTTACAAATATTTGGTGAAGCCTTTGTTTATACTACCCTTGTTTATAACCTTTAAATTATTGAGCTGCTTTCAATTTGATAGCTGTTTAAGCATCGTGAAATACCAGCAGCAACCGCTATGCCCAAAACTTGATATGAAAGTTTACTTTCGTACGATATTCCCGATAGGTCGTTTAATAAGCGCCGCTCTTGGCAGGGAATCATCGATATCTACTCGCTACTCATAATAACTTTCATATGGCATTTATAAGACCGAAGCGAGATCATTCAATACAAGCGTGCAGAGAAGTACTTTGACACATTGTCAGTGTTCTGAAGGAATAATTATGTAGGTTTTTCTAGGCTTGGTTTACATAAAGATGTTGCGATAAAACGAAGATACATAGACACGATATTTAGAAATACGGCAGAAATACATATCGAAAAATAGCATATGTTATATTTGGCAAATGATAAAAGCTAATCCAAGAGAAATAGTTCATTGATAGTGCCATTTTACTAACAGCATCTGCATGTGTTTTAAATACAAAAACAAACACCAATCATACAATATTTTAAATTCAAATTCATTTAGTTTAATTGAAGTTATTTCGGGCACAAAATTCAAAATGTAACAGTAACAAATGATCGTGATTAACAAAAATAATTAAGCATGTCACACACATGTGCTAACCAATATATAGTGGGCCGAATGAAAAAGTGTGAGAGATGTTTTAGCGCCTCGTTAACTCAATTTCTTCGAGATAACTGTATTATACTGTATCTAATTGTGAATGTAGTTCATCACACGGTTACGATAAACCAAACAGAGAATGCCGTGCATGCGTGAGTCGTATTGCGCAAATCTAATATGGAAACAATCAAAATAGCTGAATGTTTCGTAATCATTAGTACCTAAAACCTTCATCACCAATGTGTTTATCGGAATGAAATACTTCTGATTCGGTCGTTTCAAGAAAATTATAAGATTGCTAACGATTTATAATTTGGTGCGATGAAATAGCTATATAGCTATACTGTTTCAGAGAAATGGTATTCAGATCGCAGAAGCAATTAACCCCTTTTTGATACGTGAAAAATGATTCGTCATAGAATTTAATTATGAAAATATAAAATAAATCTTGAGACGTTTATTGTTTTAGTTTCGTACTGTTTTCAGTAGTGGGCAAGCACTGGTTTTCAGGTCAGGTAGGTACTGTAGATTAATTATTTGCTGAATTTGTATACTTTGGTGCTATTTACTGATCTTTACAACTGAGCGAGGTCAGTGTAAAAATAGAAGAGTAAACATACATAGTTTTGTTTAAACGTTAAAGATAGAACATGTGTTTTTTAAAATCTTCCTGTGTAGTATGTAATCATCTTATTTGTTTTGCGTTTTGCCTTCCAAAATCAACAAATCAAAATTTTGCTTACGAATATATAGCGAACAAAAAATGTTACTAGCTTTTTAATTTGTGGGTGGTATGCACGCACCAGCACTGGCTGGTACTGACCTATCTTTGATTTTAGGATGCCTGTAAAGTAGGTATCTTTAAAAACAAGTGTGTCCGGTACTTTTAATTTTAATTTATGTGCATCTTAAGTTCTAATATTTAATTTTTCTCTTAGTTCTTATATTGCTAACGATAAATTTAAAAAAGAAACTTAGTCATAGCTTTATACACTCGGGAAAATACTCGTAATTCAAAATAATTTTTAACATGTTTGCGCGGAGTAGGTATACACAGAATCTTCGGCGTGATCTCATATATATTGTTTGTTGAAGTACAGACTTCGTTTAACGACTGCGGCCCTCTTATAGCTCAGGTTTTGGTGAGCAATAAACATAGTTCATGGCTGGACATGGCCCGCTTCCAAATGAAGATATATTAATAGGTATATTATTGAGCTTGACGGACGAATTTGTAACCCAGGGGACTTCAAAAGCATCCGAGGGTAAGGGATTACTGCAGGCTAGTCCCTTGAGGAGCTCCCCTAATTACTGACGGTCTTATAAGTAGCTACTAGGTTTAATAAAAACCCAATGTAATCATTTTAAAAATATTGCATGTCGGATGTCCTTAGTTGAATAAAATATAAGTTCCATTTTTCATCTCAGTATTTGTTTAGATTCGAATGGTTATAAATTACTACTGTAATATTTATAATTTGCATGATAACATCAATTTATTAAGATGTTTAATGTTTATGATATTGGCTGGCACACGGGTTCGCAACGTGGCATACGGTTGGCTGTATTTACTGTTGGTAGTACTTATTAGATTTATATCAGAGGCAATTGTCAGTAAGATAATAACACGGAGCCTAGGAATGTACACAATAGCCTTGCTCGTACTCAGATCCTAAAACATAGGTAATGAAATGTAGACATACAGGGAACAAACGTAGTTCGTGTGTAGGTTCTAATAGTAATTATTCATTTGAACAATATAAGCCTTATATTAACCGTATAGCTATTCGAAGTAACTGTTATTGAACCAATTACTCATATAGATATTTTGGAATGAAAAGAAAATAATGAGCGCTTCTATCTGAGAATGATAGATTTAGATTATTGGCCTCATAAAAATAATTTATAGACATACGAAGCATTTGACGCCTCAAGCTGTCTGCTCATAGTATAGGCTATATGGTTTACTATGTATTCAAAACTATAGTTTCGCGTACTATGTATTTCCATTGACAGTAGTTAGTTCAACGGAGCATTTAACGAAAAACCTTTGTGTATATGGAGTGCTCTGGATTATTCAAGCATTTGTGATGAAATAACAAAAACAGTACGCCATACAATATTCTATTTTTTACTTCATGTGAAAACAGACGACCGTCAAAAACCGTGGGTAAGTACTATACTGTACTGTAAGTAGCATATATAACGAATGTTCGCTTCTTTTCGCGTGATGCTAGTAATTTATAGACTAGAGTTTACTATTCGCTGTTTATTTAGGTTCTGTTTTCGTTGCGGCTTTGTATGCAAGGAATTTCAAATTTAGGTTTGTAATATTGTGTAGAAAAGAGGTTTGACATGGACGACAGTGTGTAGCGCAAGTATGGACGGTGATATGACACAGCATGACGGCATATTAGCAATTCCTTCCGCTAGCCGTTCCACTCCAACGCTTGTTTGTTTTATGTACAGACAGACACCTCGCGAGGTATGTTTCGCGTTACGATCATAGCTTCGGGGAAATTTTTGTACACCTCGCCGCTTCACCGGTTATGTTACTCATTTGATACTAATTTGTTTTTTTTGCAACATGATGTGACAACAAGGCAAAATAATACTGGATGCTAATATTCTACTATAATCGTTTGTAAATCGAAACTAAAGTGTTTGCCATAATAATGAGTAACTCACATACTGGCAGAAAAAATAAAGAAATAACTTTAATCTAATAGGAATGCTTAGATTTATATGTAGTAAGCCATGGTTGAATCTTTATCAAATAAACATAGAAATTGAGAAATTACACCATCCTAAAATAAAGCACTTACCTAATGGCGACGTCAATTGTTTTGCCAGTTGAAAAATCGCTCACGTTCTGAATTGATTAGCTTTTTCTGTTGTTAGCTGCTTAATTCTTGATATTAATAAACCTGGTGTTTTACTTTCACACTCAAACAATGGGCATCGGCGTTACAATTTGGTTGGCTTCACATACAACGATAGCCTAAAACTGAACACGCACCCAGCACGCGAAAGGGGAATAAAAAAAAGAATTATGAGGTCACTTAATTATTACAACACCATTATTTAAGCGGATGTACCTACCTAACGAACACTTTAGATTTACTTTAAAATTAAAGATTAGACAACATTAAAGACGCGTGTAGGTAAAAATAATAACAAATATGCAAGATTTTTTTAAAATTTTTATGTTGCCCACATTGGTGTGTATGTAAACCTATACCACACCATGGCGAACATTGATGTTTTCTTCTTAATTTTACTTTTCACATATGTATGTATAAGACATTTTCAATGGTGTTCTACTATAGTGAAGCTTTAATCATAAATCGTGCATGTATTTTTACTTATTCGCCTCTGTATTTTAATTGCGAATACAGAACAGATTATTCTAACTTAACTTTCACTGAAACCTAAGTTAAAGGAACTCAAGAAACCGTGAAGAAATATTTAGATTTTGTATACTTATACAGTTCGTTTACCTTTTTATATTAATTTTATTTATTTATTTTACCCTCTTTCTAGTGATGAATTGTTTATATTAAGATAGGAGAATATTACCGCTTCTAAAATAATTGAATTGAAGCCGAAAATATTCATACACTTTCTTGCAGATATACCTAAAGCCATGTTGGGTGCTTCAGGAAAATTTAGTGCTTCAGTTACTTTTTAATATTCTAGGGACATTTGTGCCGCATCCTTTCAATTACCAAAGTTTGGGCACATAAAAGTTAAAAAGCGGTACAGAGTTTTTAATCTCGTTGCTCTCAAATTCATTTCAGTTGTTTTAAGAGCCTACTGTCTACTCTGTTTATATTCGAAGAAAAATGACCAGAGAACCGCGGGACATTTTTGTGTCGATATTTTTTAAGTGCGAAGAAGTTTGATTGTTTTTATAAAATCAGTACCTACCGAAAATGTTGTATTAAAGTAATTCAATGAAAATCAGTGTTCAAAAGCAAGAGAAGAATCAGACTTGATTAGATTAATAATAATATGATTGGTCTTTTACCGACATGGTGGAACTTGACTATGACATGCTCCGATCAATGCTTGCTGAGACTTGATTCTGTTATCCTTAGTAATTTCATAAATACGAAAACCTTTAGGTACGTACGTACATACAGCGCGTCAAAAAGAGACGTGACTTTTCTGTTGCTAAAGAAAATAAGATACGAAAGTAAGATAGAGACCTAAAATACTATTCCGTACCGATTATTCCCGGTGTCCACCCCCTGCTTGTCCACCGCGGGTGGACAGAGACACAAATATTTTAAAAAATTCTCGCTGTGCACCCCTGGGGGACAGCGAGAATTTTTTTAAATATTTGATTTTTAATAAACTAAGTTGACGGAGCCCTGCTTCGCAGGGCTCCTATTTTTGGGTTAAGGGTCAAAAGAGAACCTAACATAACCTATCTACCCGAATCAGAAGTGATGAAAAAACTCGTGTCTTTGTCCCCCAGGGGTGCACAGCGAGAATTTTTTTAAATATTTGTGTCTCTGTCCACCCGCGGTGGACAAGCAGGGGGTGGACACCGGGAATAATCATTCCGTACTTGGAGAAAACGGAATATCACGAGAAAATAAGCAATGTGTACTTCATAGTTAAATTCGACAGACGGATTTTATTGAACCATCAGCATTTTCAGACTAAGTAATTCTTTGTTTTTGACCATAGAGCATCGGCGACTCTAATGAAAAATACTTACAAGTAATTTATGGTATTATACACTTTTAAATAGGTACTTAAAAGCTTTTCAATTTAAACTTTACTAAAATAATGGACTTACATGATTGAATCACACGTTGGTATGATACGTTACAAATACGACACGAAACTTTAACAAAACATAGGTAAAATATTTTTTTATTATTCACCATGAATGCGACATATATCACCTCTTATAATATACGAAATAATAAACCACTATCGTGTTCGAAATTATTCACAGACATAAAACTTGCCGATTTCGAAGTAAAAGTGCGCATAAAATGTAAAGCACGCGTGTACCATTTGTGAGACCGCGTCGACCTTCCAGAGAACTTGCGATCATAAAATATTCGGTCGTTAAACATTACATAATATCACGCCTCTCTCTTATTTATAAGGTAAGCAGTTATGTATCACATATTTTATCAATTATTTTTGTTACGCTTCCGCCCAAAAGGTAGGAAGCTTCTTTTACTTGTCTACAAGTTTATTGGTTTCCTTTCTGATAATTGTCACATGGTTTTATATACTGACCACTTTTTCAATTTGAAATTGTAGACAGTAATTATTTTCTGCTCATTTACGTTGAACTTACATACATACATACATAGACTCACGCCTGTTTCCCCGAAGGGGTAGGCAGAGGCATATTAAAGGCCCACTTTTCGCCAGTGTTTTGATCCCACGTAATAGGTGCCGAGCCTATTGCCGCTTATTGGGACATTTTGTTTGCCAGAGCCTCGTCCGTTGATCGGCAGGTGCACCACTTGCAGGTGAGGTTGGCTTGGGAGTTGGGACCCTAAGTTCTTGGTGGGAACCCTATGCACCCGTTGAACTTATCAGCATAATAAAATAAGAATCATTTTCTAATAGAATGCAGAGCGCATGATCTTCAAGTGTAGACATACACCACAAACACAGCAAGTCTTATACTTACAAACACTAATTGACGCATAGCAAACTATCGGCGTCTTTACAAAGAAAACCTCACAAACCTACTGCACGATAGTTTTTTATAATAGAACATTTTATCATTTTTTATGTTTTAGTGTTCGATTTTTTATGAATAGTTCAACTGCCATTCTATTCTCACGGGGGTCGTTAGATGGCCGTTAGGCAGCCTTATATCCTATAACTATAACATCACATTACTGTCGACACTCTGGTTGTCATATGCATTTAGACGAATAACATTTTATGGGCTCCAAGTAAGCGATTTTTAAAGGCATATAACGATATTATACTATGTGATATATCACTTCAATCCACACTAATTCAGTTTTTGTTGGGGTATACTGCCCGTGGTCACGGATTGACCATGGCTGGTATCAGGGAACTTACAACACAAAAATTCGACGAGAGACATACCGTATGATCGACGTTGAAAAGTCGGAGCAAATACAAGGCATTGCACTGTTATTTCAAAACATACGCGATGAGAAACCATAACTTAAAATAATAATAGGTATGTGTACGAATAAAAATAATATTAAAATATAATTTACCATTTTAAACTGTGGCACAGATTAAATCGTATATTAACCGCAATTAAAATGACAATTTTAAATTTAGATGCGAAAATAATCTGACGTTTAAATGGGTTATCTTTGTATTACATAACACATTCAGATTGGGATGCATCATAGCCGAGGCGGGGCAGCCAGAGCAATAACAAGATTTTTATGACTGGGTGATAACGTAGTCAATAATTTTTAATATGTTAATATAAATAACTGTTTTAATGGGCGCTGCATTGGTAGTCACCTCGCTCTTGCCAATGAAACGAGCGATACACGTCAATATTCATGAAATCTTAATATATAAAATCCTTGCGTTACTGACTTGACTGACAGACACGCTACAGCCGAAACTATTGGGCGCAGGAAGCTGAAATTTGGCATGTATGTGCCTTGGGGACCGTAGGAGTGCACTAAGATGGGATTTCTCGAAATTCCCACGGGATCGGCCAAAACGGGTAAATTAAAAAAAAAATGCTGGTGTAGCTGCTGGTGTCCTCTAGTAGTACAATACAACGATAATTCTGTATTCATAAGCTAGCATAGAAGATATAATTAGATGTTTGCATACTAAGCATTTAAATATTACAGTACTCTCAGACAAAAACTAGTCACAGTTATCCAGACTCTAGGTTAATTCATATTTACGCGGATAAGCTTCTGGCAAACGTGACTTTATTATTATATATCTTCGTTATAATCACAGTAGAATAAACATCAAGAATATGAACAAAGTTTTACATTATAATATTACTTGATTCTGTATTTACATTGGTCTGAATCACATAGCGACGGCTTATACAAATGCCGTTCTAACGAGGCAAACCCAGCATTCAAGTCAATTTCGAACAATGAACGCATAATCTCAGTAACAGGATTGGTTTATCACGCATGGCCACACATAAAAACTGTCTCTATAATATTCTAAGTCTTTAATAACGTAGCAACTGGCACCAGATGTCGTCACCACACTGACAAATTGGGTTCACCTTAAATATATGACTTTGTTTGCTCTCGACAGTTTTATTGCTTAGTGTGAAGTGTATTCCAAATGGGGTGGCGTTAAATTAAAACGAAATAATGATTGATACCTTTTACGGTAGCATTCTCAAGGTGAACGTGCACTTGCTACCATGCATCGGTAAGCGCATCAAACGGGCTTAACTCTTTATTTTTAATTAAACATCAAACAACTCTCACGCTTGGCCATTTAGATGCCCTTTGAAATTACGAACTCAAAGTACACCGAAGAGAATAACTTCCGGTGGATTATGCTATTTTGTTGTTCCCTACAAGAATCGAAATTATACTAAGGTGTATATTTGTAAACGTTAGTCGTCACTTCAACGAAGCTTTTAACGTCAAATTACAGCTACAAGGAAAAAGCTTATCACAACATAAGAATTTCCTCTCTAGGTTTTAAGAAATCCTTTTTCACGTTAAGGAGCGTACGATGCGAATAAAGGTGACACATTGTATCCCAATTCTAAAATCCACTGCGTGCTGTACATACAAGTGCGCGCTTTCTTTAATGAAAAAAGAAAAATAAAGTTAGAGATAAACGAGACTTGGTATTTACATAAGTCTGTGACGCAACTAGATAAATTCGTGTTTGCATAGCGAGTAGGTAAGCACCGAAATAAGAAATGGCTGACGTGACGGCTAAACGACAAAGTTATTTCATAAACTACATTGAAGGTAACAATTTAGGTAGCTTGGTTTAGAATTTATTCAGGTTGTTACAAGAAAAATACTATATAAAGGGAAATATTTTGATAAAATGTCTTTGAATATTACTTTATTCTGTGTATAGCTCCAAGTTATTACGCCAATATGATATAAGGTAGTTTTCTTGTTTACTGTTGTGTAGTTCGTTCGTGCCGTTCAATATTCTTATTATGTGGAATCATGTATTAGAGACCTGCTACTAAAACAATAGGTACTTTGCCAAACTCATATTTATGCTACATCTGTAAGCTTATCGTGCTTCTCATTTCCCTAAGCTTTTATTGTTTTAAATAGACTGGAGAGTCACTTATTACACTAGATATGATCCGTTTTAAGCCCAACTATTTAATATTACAATCCATACCTTAACGTATCACTAAGATCCATCAAATAAACCAGTAATAGTCCGCTTCTGTAAGACGCGAAGTACAGGGACAGTCATGTCGTTTATCAGAGTTAATCCGACGGATGAATCCTTAAGCCCCTTTTACCCCACCCACAGGAACTACTCTATATCTAAGGACAAGGTTTTAAAATTAAAGATCACAATCGTGCATAAGTAGCTGCCATTCCACTACCCACGGGATACATTCCTGTCAGATACGAGTGTCATAACATAGCCTTTTGCGCAGAATCACTAATAAAGCTTTATTTCTTCTAGTTATATTGTTTATTCACTAACCATAATCCGTACCAAGCACGGAGCTCAACGATATTGAAACAATGGACACCCAAAACTCGGAACAGTAATCTTCAGATGACATATTTATTTTCCGTGCGAGGGTCGCATCGACATCCCTCGACACATAAGAAGTATCTACTTAAACCAATACACCTATATACGTTCTCCGTAAAATCAAATTCTTCTCGTCCTCTGGTACATTTTTAATTATTCTCCCGAACAGTACCCAGCCGTATTTAATTGAGTGTCACTCATTGTGGCAAACATCCCATGTCGCTCCATTTTAATTCTCTGCGTACATAAAACATTCTAATTTCCTTCCCAACCAGAATTACGGCAATATCCAAATTGATTTTGAGTTGGAAAACTTTGATTCAGTTTTTCAATTTCAATCAAGAGGAGTTTATAAGAAATTTGTGCTGTCGTGTTCAGAATATGTATGAATGTAATAAGGCATCTTCATTTTACTTTTCCTGTACTTATTAGAAAGTGTGGGATATTAAATGAAACAACTATATGTGTTTATAACCAGTTAGGTAGAAATCTGGTCTGCGTGGGCGAAGCTTGCCACACCGGTATAGGAATAAGTTAGTGAATGGGACTGCATAAGGGATAGACTTAGGTTGGACGGATGGCGCAATGGCCACTTCACCGCTACAAAATACACGTGTAATACGTATCGTACTGGAAAGCTTTTCCAGTAAAGCAAAACGATTTTAATAGTTGGGTGATCTTTGGATATTAGATTTAAGGTTGGCTTTTATGTGTCTTTAAAAATTCAGAATATAACGAACAAGACCAGTGTCAAAACTCAATTATTTCAATGTACCTACACAGCTAAGCCCAGTGGCTGAAGTTATATTGGCATATTGAATAAGATAATTTGTAATCAAAATTATAATTTTGTAAAGTAAAAAGAGATGAGATAGCTACTGAAACACGACAAAAAGAAATTAGTAGTTTAAGGTTTATGTTTCGTTTATCCCACAAATTTGAGTAGGCAGTTACAATTGAAACAAGACTTGTTATTATTTGTACAACATTTAGGCAAAGGGCTGTACTTTATTGTAATGGAATAAGTAACGATAACGACATTTGGATGCTGTGGGTGGAACTTGTTACATATTTTGCTGTTGTACCTTTCGAAAATTCTAATCAGTAAGTTGCGAAATATGCAGGATTTTTGTGCATGATTCCCTTCTAAAATCTGTTTATAAAGCCAGGCGCACTCCTGGCTCCAGTAGACGACTTGAAGGCTACTACTGATATGACTTTAAACGATGTTATACCATTTTCTGACCGCAGTTTCGCCCGCAAAATATATCCTACGGGTATACTATTTTAGTGTATAAGCGATATCTATTACTGCAAAGTATCATCAAAATCCGTTCAGTATTTGCGGGTAAGAATAGAAACAACCATCTCAACCTAGAGAGGTTGAGATGGTTGTTTCTATTCTCTTACATGCATGCTCAAAAGTTTTCGCGTTTATAATAGTATCTAGTGTATATTCCTTGTATATTCCTGAGAGCATCAACGCACTTCATATTCTTATTATAAATAACAAGCATTGTCTATAAATAACTAAGTAATGCTTAAATAAAATGAGGAGATTGATCGGACGTCTGGATTTGCCCGACAACAATCATTATTCAATAATAGACTTATCATAATAAAATTTACTTTTACCTTAAACTTTTAGAAATCATATTATGCCCCTGAATATGAAATTGCTGTTTTATTTATATGCTCTATTAAAAGTATATACGGTTATTCTTTAGGTACCTATAGCCGCCATTTGAGGGCAAATTATTTCGCTGCGTAGAACGAACGACAATTGTTTGATAGTTTTCCCTAAAATTATTTATTATATTTGATCATGGTATAATCCGTTTAAATATAGTAACATGTCTAATAATACATAATAGTATCTAATTAAAAAAAAACTATTTGAATTTTAACGATAACGTCGGTAAATATAATTCAATACTAGTCGTATTTAACTCGACATACCTACAATAAATTATTTATTTTATACATTATTCATTTAAATTTGACTGCATGTATGACGTATTCGTTTTATCGGTAGCTGTTTGGCACTGCAACGAGTGTTGTGGTTCAATTCCCTCACTGGACTACACTTTGTACATAATATGGGTGTTTTCAGTTTCTTTTATTTTTTTTGAAAATCACCAGCGATCCAGGATATATTACCAACGCGAGAGTTGTCTTTTTTGAAAGAAGCTTTATACGGCTATATTTCGTTAATATATCTATTTAACTGTTGTACTCGTATAATAAAATACTTTTCATGCATTCAGTTTCACCCACATGTGATGTGAGTATGTGCCTAAATCTCGGCGCACGGATATTTTCAGACGTTACCAATGTTTATTTATGTACCAATGTGCTTTAAGAACAATAACTGATAGGATAAATACTTATTGAAAATATTTAACGATAGGTACTTGTCAAGTGATTAATTATAATCCGACGACTCAAAACCGAAATGTTGATTATCGAAGCGATAACTGATCGCATAGTTATGTGGAATTGTGGCCAACTGGCTAACTAATAATGCACCGTGATAACACAATAATTGTAGAACTATGAGATGAGAGATTATTGTGGGTAATATGGCTTAAGCCTGTTTCATAATAAAACGATGATACTAACATGTTCAAATTCACTTACAGGGCACATTAAACCATACAAATATTGTTATGAGGCGACATGATCACTGAGTGATCAAGCCTCTTTAAATAAAGAAAAAAAAAATATTGTTATATTTTTTATGTCACAGGAGGCAAATGAGCAGACGGATCACCTGATGGTAAGCGAATACCACCGCACATAGACATGCGCAGCACTAGTGGAGTCACATGTACGTTCCGGCCTGGCTCGGAAAAATTGGACGAGGAGCTCAATCATGCTGCAAACAGCAAGGCTTTACTACATACAAAATGGTCTATCTTTGAAGTCACCTGGATAATAATGCTTATCCAGAGTCGGAATGACGAAAATGGTCCATAGTCTCCAAACCAAATAGATTTAACTGCGTGAGCATGATACTATATAGCGAGATACTATAAAGGATCAGTTTGTAGCCGGTAGGTACTACTAGAAGTTTTTGCTTTTGTAATGTTTAATCAGTTAGTGACGCGTTCAACTTATTCTCATCAAGTGCATTCTCTATAAGGCCGTCACACTCGACTAGTCGGCTTCCCCGAGCCCTCAGAAAGTTCATCGCACCCATTCGTCGCCTTCAGATAATGTGGTTTCACCACACATTACTCTAAACACCCAACTGCTGTTATCAAAACATTATAGTGCTTTAATAAAAAAATGTTATCATGATCCTTTATAATATTTTCAATAGACGTAGAAAGTTTAAAGCCAGAGTTATTCGTGAGAGAAATGAAAATAAATGGAGAAATGTTCAATGGATCTCGTTAGCCGAGTTTAGTACCAAATAAACTTTGAACTACGATAATAAATTAGTTGTAGGGAGATAAAATACACTTAAGTTTAGAGAATTGTTATGTTGACGATGTTTTGATTACGGTAATGACAGATTATTTTCATCAAATTATATGAGAAGTACCAACAGCACTAACCGAGTTTAAAATCCGATCGGGCAAGGGCATAAAGGATATTCTTTTAATAGAAAGGATATCAATATCAATTTAAAATTTAAGCTTCCATTATGAAACTTAGACAACTCACTGTCTGCTGGGCGAAAGAAGCTGAAATTTGGCATATGGCATGTATGTTTCTTGTGGAGTGTAGGGGAGTAGTGAAAAAATAAGAGAGGATTTGTGGAAATTCAATCTAAAGGATTAAGAGAGTTGGGTCAGATTTTGTATGAATCTATCTCTTTATCTAACGTTAATAGTTTTATGCACGGGGGCAAAGTAGCGGGCAAAAGCTAGTATAATATAATTTTGGGTTACAATGAGTCAGGCTGCTACAACTCTTTAAGGCTATATATACGACGTCAGCAGGGAGCCACATTATTTATTGCAGCAAGACGTGAGTGATAACTCAGGTGACGCCAGAGATGATAAGATGCGGCACCGCCTAACCATTAAATGGGTCGCATGTCTGGTCGTCACAATTTTGTATAAAAATATCTTTATTGTATTAATTTTTCGGAGAGTTTTTTTTGTAATTTTAAAACATTTTGGTACGTGATTAAAGAAATCCCTATATATTTTAAAGTACTAGCATACCTACCTAATTTTTACCTTTGAATATAATTTGAAACATCGTATTAACAAAATTAAAAATGTTTTAGAATAACTATGTGTAGTCGGACGCAATAAATCTATCGATTCTGCCACTAGTACTTTAGAACCATTCTCAGGCGGAACTTTTAACAGTTTTTGTTCAACTTAGTGCCGCCGTAAATTACAGACTTTCTACTAGCCGATAGTTTAGTCAAGCACGGTTAATCTGTAGGAAGATGTATGGTATAGCAGTGCGGCGGTTACTTCAGTATAAGCTATCGAACTATACTGTCAGTCAATTGCTGAATTATCGGCCGCCTGAAAATGATGTAATTTCCTACACGGTTCTTCTACAAATCTCTAATTTGACCAAACATATAAATAAATGTGACTATTTATATCCATTTATCTTTCAAACTATATTACTAGTACCTTAAATCATTTGTTTTATTGGCCATTAAAAGTCGTCGTCTTTTCCAAATTGTTGAATAATGTCTACATTTGATGTCAATCACCATCTAAACGGCAGCATAAACACATCTATTACGTTTGCTAGTCGACAACCACACATCAATACACCGCATAACCACGCATGAATTCTGAATACCGTTTGCAATATGTATAGCATGCAACTAAGTCCATCATCGCATCCGACGTAAAGCTATCATATCTATAAAGTACCCAATTCCAACGGCAATTGACCGACGGCAACATGTTGCAACTATCTGGGGAGGCAACACTGACCCTAATTCGGAATAGATCGGCAGAATACATTTATAAAGTGAATTAATCACTTTATTGGCCACAATGACCGGCATTGATGACAATGTGAGTGGCCGCAGGTCTCGTCTCGAAACTAGAGCGTATGTTGACCCATGCAATTTATTCGTGTACATGAGTACAACGATTCAAAATAGAGACACTTCTGCAATGAGAATAGGCCGTGTAAGATATTAACGATACATAATGGTGCGATATAATGTGGAAGGTGGCAACCTGCCCAATCCGTTCCCAATGAAATAGGTGCAGCTGTGTACTAATTGAAAACGTTGAATCACAGACAAACTTAACATGAACATTGTGGATAGAATATGTGCTTTGTAACTTAATTGTAGAAAAGGGACGCAGGCACGTTAATGGTCACCGGTGATGTCACTATTGATCGTAACCGATCCGGAATGTCATCCAGTCAAACAATGAACGATCCATTTCGATGGGTTTGCCGCATTGGTTTGTTTGCCGTTAAAAGAGCTCCGGGGAAACAGTTGTACGGCTTAATGTTTTTGACATGTTTCGGGCTCTAATTTAGAGATAACGTGTGCCTCCCTACCATTATGACGATGTTACATGAGGCGGTGTGTTCATTTTAATGTTGGCGCCCGTTTAACCTCGGATATTGCAAGCGGTACGTCTCCACGAACCGACTGAGTCATCAAGACGATGCAGACTATTGAGATGATTCAATTGCGGTTATTCTTACAACGCGCACCGTTCAGCCCATGACACAGTTTGTATACAAATACAAACCGCCCACCAATGTACTGTAACAAAAATATTTATCTTGAAAATCCCAGGTGGATTAAAGTTAAGACTTTTCGTGTTAGGCTTTCTGGCATCGTACCCAAAACTAGTTTCAAGTTTCTAGCTGTAAATCTTAGGAATTTCTTCAAGATAAAGATCTATAAAAATAAGCTGCCTTTATAAAGGTAGCGAAGGTTTTTTACAAGTTGTAGGTGCTTTATACAAAACACGACGTCCATAATTCTTGTCGAAAGAACGGTCACGGTGATCGCTTGTCTAGATCGCGGCGAGTCAAAACACTAGTTGAAAAAATATCCTGTTATGTTTTAAACAAAAAACGTCTATGAATACAAACGACCTATGCGCAGATGGTGTAATAAATTAGTCATTGTACGATATGGCGAGAGACGACCGCGGTGCTCGCTCCGTGTCCGGAGGAGCATCTGTTTCAATAAATACAATATCATTACCGGATAAAAATGTCCCGACTCAAATACCAATAAAAATATCACACTTAGATGAAGAGCAATGCTCTCTTTATTTCTAGGCAGGCGTTGATTTTTCGTCGTATGCCAACCATGCTCAAAATATTATTTTTCTAATTGTCGCAATATAAAAACTGCCTTAAGTGAAAGCAACAATAAAATTCAATAGTACTGAAAGAACAGTCACGTACAGCTATACATAATACAAGAATAGATATAGCTACCGAACTTTTATTGTATAGAATTCCAAAGCCAGTAGGTAGACATTTCGTATTTACAGCCTCAGATTGGGGTAAAGTATTAATATCGAAGTGGATATCGACGTTTTCTCACCGTACCTACTTTCTTGCTATAATAAGAGGACGGAAAAGAATAGTTATCTGTAACACGATAAGTAAATAGCACTATCTATACAAAACTACTTTTGCCTACGCTTTTTCCGAACTAGTGATCGTTAAGATTACTATCTATTCTTGAAATAAATCTTGATTTCGTTTTGAGATAAGTTTCATGATTTTATCATGTAAATTCAATAAATGAATTCCGTCTTGATGCAAATATACTGCAATACTAGTTTCAATATTTATAATTTCATGAAACCAGTTCGGTTCCGAAACGGAACCAAATATGGTACACGAATTATTAGACACCACTCGAACCACTTCAGATGTGGAGCATCTAAATACGTATGCTTGATTAATAGACCGATTCAATAGGTTGTTTCATGTTAGGCAAGCAAGTACTAAGTAGGTAGCACAACGCAAATGAGAGGAACTAGGTCGGGCAGCTTTCGAGACCAGAGTCTGACAAACGATAGCCAATCTTTACCGGCCGCCAGTTAAAATGTAAATCAGCCGTTAGTTCACTAATGGTAACAGCTTTAACGATCCTAAATGGAGAAAAGTTTAATCGGAAAATGGATGTTTGAAGCCATTTCATTCAGTACGATGAAGGCTTATATTTGATGTTGATGAAAGGCAAGATCCCGTAGAAAGTAAAACCTGGCGATTAATATCAAAATTGGGTTTTGTGTAAATGTTGGACGTATAAAAAACGCGATAACAGCTGTAATTTTAGTAGGCTACAAAAAATATTGTTCTCGTATGTCTCCAGGGGACGAAACTTTTTTAAGTTTTCACGTAAAAAGGCACAAAGAATATGGACGAGTAGGTACCTAATCAAAAATGTAAAAGGCACAAAAGTTAGGGATTCACGCAGACACATTTGAGTGCCATACCTATCTCATGCCGGGTGACCTCCACGCGAGTATTGTATAAGCAAATGTCATGTTTAATATTAAAACGAGCGGTGACTAGTTCATGTTTTAATTTTGTTTGATTAATATGGACGATATGACACCGTGTTATGTTGGGTAGGTAAGTGGCTAGACGGTTGAACTGAACTCATAAATAAATAATGTCTCGTCGATTTAGGAAAATACATTTTAGTAGCTTTGCTTTGCCTGCCCTAAGTTTGCATTTTGCCTTTAATTTACCCCCTTAGAGGTAAATTTTATAATTTTACCTTCAATAGTTTAAGATTTACGATGATATGTCAACCATGCAAGTATTTTGATGTTTGTCTTGGTCTGGGTGTTTCTATGTATAATATGTATGTATTTACAAAAAAAAAAGTATATATGTATGTTTATCCATTATCTAGTACCCATAACACAAGCTCTGCTTAGCTTGGGACTAGATGGTGATGTGTGTATGTAGTAGAATATTATATTATATTATTTTAAAAATTTAAAATAGAAATATATAAGAAAAACGTGTATTGTATGTGCATTAAAATATTCAATCACTTACCGAATAATTTTCAAAATTTTCCCATTATGACATTTAAAACGACACTGTATAAACTTTTATTGAATAAAAAATATTATAACTTAAACGATTACCTGGATGACAAAGATATTACAATTTAATGCATAATATTATATAATTCTATTCTAATTCCATAATAATTTAATGTAATTTAATTTAATCTTCTTACTTGTAATTGACATCATATTTGCACGCCATACTTGGCAAAACATGTGTAAACAACAACATTTGTAACAACCATGATTTAGCAAATAAACTATTAATAATATTATTTTATATGTTTATAGATATAATGATTAAATTTTAGTCACCGCCGCCCAAAAGAAGCTATTTTTAAACACCCAGACAACTTTTAAACAGGACAAGAAACCTTTAACAAGTACTACTTTTTGTAAGTAAGAAAATCTACTACTAGAAACCTAGAGTAGGTGTTACGCAGCATTCGACCTAAAGACATTACGGCATTCGAACGAGAAAAGTAGGTATCATTGGACAGAAAAGTTATGACAGGCTAAACTTGTCTTTAATTAAAGTAAGTGCCGGTTTTTCTTGACTTTATTACGTATTATAAAAAGGCCATCACAGCTGTAATACCCGATGGAGCGGCCGCAATTTGGCGAAACGGTATTAGTTCCCAATTTATAATAGGGGCGAGCTTATCAGACGATCGGCTATTTATCGCGTGCAGTTGTAATCGGGCAACTTTATTTTTATAAAATTGGTGGTGCTTACAATTACCTAGGTTAAGTTTATAATGAAATTTTGGAGTAAAAAATATCACAGACTTACGGCCTACCTTTTGAATCAGATTTTTTGCAATGTTGTCTACAATAGTCATTTAATACTAGATTTCGTTTACGCTTCCGCCCGCGTGGTAGTCAGTTGGCGAGGTTAAAAGTAGCCTAGGTCTCTTTCAGCCCATCTACTATCACCGCACACAAAAATCATCATCATCATCGAAGGTAATTTTCAAAACAAATAAACAAACATTCAAAACAAATAAACACACTTTCGCATTTATAATGTAACTATGGATTCAATTAATTGGTCAGAATAAAAGGAAAATACGAACTTTCTGCCGAATTAGTGGGGTATTCCTGAAAGCGCAACTATTTTTGAGCGCAACTAAAAAAGCGCAACTACTTTATTCCACAAAGCGCAACTAAATATCAAGATGCAATAGTGCTGGTTAATAACAAACGGAAAATATCGATAGTTGATAAGACAGGACATTTTAGTATACTTTAGCTGTTGCTGTGCGCCTGAGTTTTACCTATACCATCCAGTGCTTTATTTCTGATTCATGACCCTAAAACCAGTTTTTTATAAGGCTACTAACTTCTGTTCATTTATGTTACCCTGGTACTTTTCAAAACATTTTACTGATTGATATTTGTTACCAGATTCTATAAACACTTCTAACCTCTGTTCATTTCTGTTATCCTGGTACTTTTAAAAACGATCACCATAACATTATAAATAAAAAATGGGCAGACGATTTACAAATCCTATCGATAGTAACTAGTCCTTTAAGAATCAGTTATGCCTCTTCACTATTTTTCGACGCGGTTGCGCTTTGTGGAAAAAAGTAGTTGCGCTTTTTTAGTTGCGCTCAAAAATAGTTGCGCTTTCAGGAATACCCCGAATTAGTTATGCCTACAAAGTTTTATCTACTCATACTTATGCGCTTATGCCTGAATATATCTCAAACAAAGATGCGATGTAGAAGTAATTTATACCGAACGGCAAGCAGGTACCTACATGTACTGTTATTGAGAAGGTAAAGTTTGAACTAGATCGATGAAGATAACAGAGAAACTGGATATTAGTGTTCAAAGATGTTCAGTGCCGATACGATATTATACTTAGTTTATATGGCGTTGACGTAATAATATAAATCTCCTATATTATACACCGTGCCGTGTGGTTGACGGCATAGAATACAAGTGTCACCACCCCCTATCTTCCCGTGGGTGTCGTAAGAGGCGACTTTGGGATAACACGATGCAAATACCATCTTTGCGTAGAGACGGAAAACTCGACATCAAACCTTATACGACTGCCTCGTTGGTCTCGCGGCATAAATGTGCGCGTGGGATCGGGAGGTCCCGGGTTCGATTCCTGGGTCGGGCAGTGTTATTGGGTTTTCTGTCACGAAATTCTCAGTAGCAGCACGGAGTCTGGAAATGTGCCCGGTACGGCAATAGGCTCGCCCCTTATTACGTGGGACTAAAGTATATCTGGAGAAAAGGTGTGCGTCAGAATGGCTGGTTGCCTACCTCATTTAGCATCGAGACAGTGATTAAAAATTGCTACCTAATTGCTACTATTTGCTACCTACAATGAAATAATTGCTACCTCATTAATTTTGAAAATATAAGGAATAACAATGTCACCAGCCATTCTGACGTCAGAATGGCTGGTCAGCGCTTAGTTTGAGTAAACTAAACAGAGTTGAGCTATTATTTTTGCTTCAATAATTGCTACCTTATTGCTACCTACTCATCTATCAATTTCAGCCTTATAACTATATCAGTTAAAAAGTTATGATTATTTGCAACTTACGTGTGGTTTGCTACGGTTGGCAAAAAAAAATTACTAACACTTATTAATTTATTACAGAACTTTATTACCTACTTAAAAGCAAGTAAATCATAACGACAACAAGCAAGTAAATATTACCTAAATATTGGCTCAAAACATATGCACAGAGTTTAAGTATGAAAGTCAACAAAATATACAAAAAATAATTAATATTAGTATATTAAACAATGCGGCATAATCTTAGTGACCTTAATCAAACAAACTTTTTTTTTTGAGTAATTTAAAAAGTGGTCACGGCTTTTAGGTAAGTGGGTTCTATAGATTTCGAAAAACAACTCCTTTTTTATAAAATGGGGGGAAATGGGGGTTTTGCGGTGGGAAATTATTTCCCAGTAATCAGTATCCGGTATTTCAAAGCAAAATATAATTAAGTGGGAAATTATTTCCCATTATCCGGAACAGCTCTCAAATTTTGATATATTTTTACTACAAGACATACATGTCAGTTGCTCCAACTTTGCTTGTTTCTTTTTTTTATTTTATACAATAAATTTAAAAAAAAATCAAGCAATGTATCATTAGTGAAAAATGAGAGACAAAAAATATGAGAGACAAATTATTTATTTTATATACAGAAATTGGTGTTTTTTCAATGCAGGAACAAACAATGGGAAATTATTTCCCACTTATTTAAACCTAAGAAAATACAACAAATATCAATGCTGCGAGGCGAAAAACCGTAAGAAGCATACAGAAAACAAGTCTTGTTTACAAAAATATTGTGTTTATGCACTTATCAGATTTTTTTTCTTCATAAACTTTTAAATCTTCCGCCAGAACCGGTTTTTTTGCAAAATGTTTCAAACTGTGTTTTTGACATTGACATACGATGACATTTCACGTCTTCAGACAAAATGTTGCAAATAAAAAATATTTAAAAACTATGAAGAATTATTTTGTTCCTGAGGTAGTTACTGATTAGGGTTGAGCTACATCTATCAGCACCGCATCGCACTTTGCTATGATTCTGTCCTTTTCTGACACTTAGGATCGTCTTAAACGACGAAAATTTACTTATTAAGCATTGTAAAATACTACGTATATATACTCCATTTAAATACATCATGCTCAAAGAACATTATTTCAATAATGATTTAAAGAAGGAAATAAAATATCCTGTATATACGCGGGCCATAGCCCACAACCGGCTCCGCACGATCGGCGCAAATAATAACTACGGTGAACGTACAACATCATTCTTAATTCCGAGGCTTATTAACAACTTACCCTCTGATTTGCGAAACAACATCACATCACAAAATATTAAATATAGGCTAAAGTCGCACTTTCTCCAGAAACTATAACTCACCGTGTTGATAATGCTGTTGCCAACTTCCACAGTCCTTATATTGTATTTTGTTTATTTATTAACACTTACCAACAAAGTTTACATTCGATGATATAGCCAACCTTTTGTTTGTTTGTTTATCTGAATATTGTTCGTGATGACTTTTTGCTATGTACCTACATGTTCGATCTAGTAGCATTTAATTACAAATCCTAGAGGTTTCATAATGCTATAATATCTGTTAATTGTATGTATTTTTATATTGGTAAATAAATTAAAAAAAAAAATACTAGAGCGAGAAAGAGAGAGGGAACGCTTCAGCACGCCGCGTAATCGAAAAGGCGATCGGCGGTGTGCTGCCGTGTGCTAGTGCCGATTCGTATAGATTTTTCGAATTCTTTTGTATTTACTCTTGTTATTTTGCATTTCTTGCAAAATGTACGCTATTACTACTGTTCTCTCTTCAGCTGTGCTATCCATTTCGAACTTGAAACTATACTGTGACCAAAACAAATGTCAAAAGAACGCGGCGGAATGCTTCAGCACGCTATAGCACGCTGACGCGTGCGTTCGCATTCCGCAGCACACAAATACAATCGCACGCTATAGAGTGCTGCAGCACGCGTCAGCACGCTATAGCGTGCTGAAGATGTAGCTCAACCCTTAGAGTTACCAATAAAGAAATAAAACAGAAATTTTACGGTAGTGTCAAGTAGGAAATAATTTCCCAATATTTGATTAAGGGTTTTTAGACTAATAAGCGAAACTAATATTAATTGTATTTTGTATTATAGGTATATTTTTTGACTTTCATACTTTCAAGTTAACTTTCAACTTTTTATTTGGTGCACATAAAGCTCTATGCAATGTTTTGAGCCAATATTTAAGTGTTATTGTTATGATTAACTTGCTTAGTTCTGTAATAAATTAATAAGCGTTTGTAATTTTTTTTGCCAACCGTAGCAAACCACACGTAAGTTGCAAATAATCATAACTTTTCAATTGATATAGTTATAAGGCTGAAATTGATAGATGAGTAGGTAGCAATTAGGTAGCAATTATTGAAGCAAAAATAATAGCTCAACTCTGTTTAGTTTACTCAAACTAAGCGCTGACCAGCCATTCTGACGTCAGAATGGCTGGTGACATTGTTATTCCTTATATTTTCAAAATTAATGAGGTAGCAATTATTTCATTGTAGGTAGCAAATAGTAGCTATTAGGTAGCAATTTTTAATCACTGTCTCGATGCTAAATGAGGTAGGCAACCAGCCATTCTGACGCACACGGAGAAAAGTGGGTGTAGAAATACACCTCTGCCTACCCCTTCGGGGATAAAAGGCGTGACGATATGTATGTATGTATGTATTATACACCCAAATCCTTCCTCTGGAATCACATTATATATTGTTAAAAATCATACAAAAATCCGTTAGGTAGTTTTCGAGTTTATCGCGACGTAGTTATATATTATAATGCTCACATAGACAGACAGACGTGGGGACTGCCATTTTATAATTTGTATAAATAATTTGCTAATTATAGTTTATTTGTTTGATAATGGATATTATTTACATTTTTATAAATCCAACATAGAAAATTGTAATACTAAGTACTTATGGCGGTGAATGCACTCTGAACAGACCAATGATTTTACAGTTGCTTTTTAATAACAATGTAATTTTGTCATGCAAGCTAATCAATCTTATTCAAAGAAAATGATCGCCATTTGTTATGAACAGAAACTTCATACATTTATTAAACACTACAATCTAAACACAGAAGTTTGCAATATTTTATACTGTTAATCGAAAATTGACGTCTAAAATAACTACAATAGTAGGGGAGCCCTTGAAGGGGAATTTCGGGATATACTCGAGCGCGTATATATATTATAGCGATATATTGATAGCATCCATGTCCTACGTATTTTTTAATAGAGTAGGAATGTTAATCTGATCGTTTGCATAGTGAATGTGGTCGTATGTAGGAGTTAAAAGTGCAAAAAAAGAAAATTAATCGAGCGTGTCAGATTTTCCAAGGAGATGTTAAGTGTACCTAAAAAATTGGGCAAGTGCGGGGCGGACTCGCGCACAAAGGGCTCCGTACCATCATCCCTTTATTATTTACTTATTTTTATTTAATTATTTATTTTGAAAGGTAATATATAACTACATATTCTGTGAAAATTTGAAGCGTCTTACCTGTTACCGTTATTAATTTTGAGCAAAAACTACGAAAAAAAAACACGTTTATTGTAAAATCAAAATCAAAATCATTTATTCATCTAGGCCACTAAGTGACGCTTATGAACGTCAAAATTTAAGTTAATTACTTAATGATTCTACATTTACATTTACTGCCACGTTCGCAATGCAATAGGTAGAACCACGAGAAAGAACGGGCAATAAAACTCATGGCCACTCTTTTCAAACAAATATAATGGTGGTACATTTTATTTTTGTAAGGAGCTGCAACTGTTTCACATTGTAGACATCTACTAGTAAAATTTTTAGTAGCTATTGATATCATACTCAAGCAGTAAATGATGTTCATATGGTAAGCCTCCCAAAGTAAATATGGTATGTATAATTTTATTATGTTCATTTTTTTATATTTTCCCTTTAATATTTTCAATTTTTTTATTTTTAGTATTTGTTGTTATAGCGGCAACCGAAATACATAATTTGTGAAAATTTCAGCTTTCTAGCTATCACGGTTTATGAGATACAGCCTGGTGACAGACAGACAGACAGACAGCGGAGGCTTAGTAATAGGGTCCCGTTTTTTACCTTTTAGGTACGGACCCCTAAAAAGGCTCTCATTGAATAATCTGACGATTGAAATGTGACGTAAACTCGTAGTCATTAATTAGAACGTGCAAAAAGAATTCGCTATTTTTGCGCGTCTGATATATTGGCAGATAGCAATACCGGCGAAGGCATACGAAGAGACAAAGCATGTACCTAGGTACCTAATAGAGTTACCCGTCTTAGAGTAGAATGTAACCTGGAATATTTTGGGCTGAATTCTTGCGGTAGGAAAGTCTTGTGGCATGTGTTCAAGAGACGCATCTTTGGCTCTTGGGCCAGCAACATTATAAAGGACATAACAGATAAGGGTGACCGAATCTTGAGTTCTGATGATTAATAACAAGGTAAATCCCATCTCCATTGAATAGGTTACACGTTTTTGGGATTATCACAATATAAATACAACATGCATTTGGTTTTCTCATACTCAATGTACACGCACTTCCGATCGACGTTCGCGTTACTGAGAGCACAACATATTTTTCATAATCGACCTACATGAAGGAAAAAATATACTACAAAATATTGTGAATCATCACCCACAAGCTTTCCTAGAAACAAAGACGTTTCGAATTTTCTGTACGGTGTACAAACAAACACTGACTTAATCTGTATTTACCTACTATTCATGAAATAATATATAGTTTTGAAATATCAATTAATAAAGATTAATATCTACGAATTACTATAATTCATGAATGATTGACCAGATGCACATTTGAACAAACATTTGCCGGCTGGAGTGCATTTCTTACATTGTATTTATTTAAACGATACGAGATAGTAATATTTATTTTTGGTTCACAAATACTGCATGTTCTTTAAGATGCGTCGTTTACATCCTGTTTTCGTATGCTTTGTAATTAATCTAGAGCTACTTATATGCAAGCGTTTGAAGGCCACATTATGGATGGATTAGACTTTCAGCCTCATCTTTAGAATTTCGACGATTAGCAATGGCATGACGGGACCAAATATTTTAGAGAGGATTTGTGGATCCTTTTACAGATATATAGTCTTCAACATTAACAGACAGTTCGATTGCTTAGTGTATTTATGAATTTGACTAGGCGCCATGAAACGAGATGGGTTTCGACCAGCACCAGCACAAATACTTTTTCAAACAAAGAATGCCGTGCTATCTTGTAGAAATGTGTTCGATTTTGTTACAACCACGCGTGCCTCTATTTCCAATGTTTGAAGGCAACTACTAGAATATTTTTATGCATGCGACCTATTTCCGAGCACTGACATTTGAACAACACATGGCGCGCAATATGTATTCAGATATTTCAGGTGAGGTCAGTGACCGCAGGATATGGTGACGAAGCGATCCATAGTCTTAGCTATTGTGCGTGCTGTTTATTTGTTTGTAACTTACGTTTGAAATAGACGGCGCTTTACTTAGTAGCTACTTGCCTAGTTTTGTACACGTGTTTCACGGCAAATTTCAATAATTGAACCTATAACTATACGATACTTCTTGTAATCTGTGCATTATCTACAGTGTTAATAGGTACTACTTCTACATTTAGATGGATCACCCAAAGCTATATTATAAATGCGAGCCAATATCAGTATGTTGTTTATTTAGTTACTAAACTAATCATTACGAGATATTGCGTACACGTCACGTGTATCTGGGGTAAGCACAAGAAAGGACCGAGGGTACCCCTTCATCCGCAAGCGAAGCCGCAGGCAGAACCTAATATCACGTCAAACTCAAAAGCAATATTGGTGGATCTCGTCCCCTCGTGAAAATTCTTTGTCAAATAAATTGTAATCTCCTGTTATATATCTTCTGCGCTAATAAATCAACCCATCAAGTAATATTTTTATTTATTTTATCATGTAAGATCTACATAACATAGATATGTAAGTGACTGGGCTGCAGACTAGTGATCCAGATGTAGATATGTAAGTATGTATCTGAATTGATTCTGATGTCGAGTATTATTAATCATATAATCATTGAACAAACGGCAATAATCAATAATACGACGGTCGAATGAAGCGCATGTACGGCTTCGATTGCATGTAATTGATGTAACTAATAGATACCAATTACCGAATTCCAAAAAAGACGAAAGAGTTTATAGGCAGAGCGCTTGTGACGGCATGACATTCTCGCTATCCAATTTCTATCAATTGGACTATAATTAAGAACAGTCCCAATTTTCCTCAATAAGATTTATAAGGGATCCGTGCCCAACAATAGGACGATGAATGCCCGGCATTATAAAAATGGCTGATGTCCGCAACTTCCATCACGCGATGCCTATAAAAAGACGCATCATTTTTCAGCTAAATTTAGAGATGCGTTTACAGACGAGGAAGTAAGAAGAAACGATCTTCTCATTCATGATATTACTATGGATATATTCACGTATTCAGGAATGTATATTACGAAAGTCGGAAAGTACACGTCTCGGTTTTATCTCTGTGTGTTCAAGCACATCACTCTGAATGTACTTGAGAAGCTTTAATGTGACTTTAAAGAGGTAAACTTTTAATATTTATGACTGAGGTGATAAATTACACTGATAATAGTTATGTGATTATGTCATTGTTAGCTATGTCTTAGTGTAAAATAAATATTGCCTGGTGTGATTTAAGTAAGTACCTACCTACTACCTATTACAAATTTAATATTAATAAAAATAAGATGCAGATTTTTTGAGGAATTTAAGTTAGTGAGAATTTTCTTTAATTTCAATGCCTGTGATATTTATTGCAGCCATAAAAATAAATCTGTTACCTACAAGTTAAATTTCAGAAAATTAAAATTACTCAATGGATACTCGGATTACATATTTTTATGCTATCTTATTGCCATAATTAGCATTATAATATTTTCTTAAAATATATTCTGTAAGTAACAAACCGATAACACGGGATAAGGCATATATTTAGGAACATTCAAATTATTTTTCAGCTGCTGATAGTACAGCGGTAGCGGGACCCAAACGGTCAAAAGCTGATAAACTATATATTATTATGCTTATGTTTTATAAGAATAAGGTCAACTGCTTATACTTACAGTTACAATATAAAGCAGAATTTTGTAGATATTTAAATCAATTTATACTTTATGTGATAAAAAGTAGTAAAAAATTCAGTCTCTTTTGTTTCCTAAGTTAGTCTGCAGTTTAATCTTAGGAAAATGATTATGGGCAATTCTTAAATGAGAGATTTTATGACTATTCATATGTTATGGTCCTATGGTAGGTAATAACGATTTCAACACCTTAAGACCAATGATTTCTTTTTGATAAGAAGTTTACCTATCTCTGACCTCACCCTTGATGATGTCAAGAGTTACAAGTTGATAGGTATCACTTTCATAAATTAAAATTACATGGATATAATTGACTATACTTACACTTACTTGAGTAAGCATGGAGTCAATATTTATAGAAATAAAGCAGTTCTGTAGAAAACAAAGTAAATACTTATCACAGCTTGACTTCACAGTAACATGGGACAATGACATTGTTACTTATCAATATTTAAGGTGAAGCTGTTTCTTATTATTTTGTATTCATAATTACTTCATCTTCATTCTGTTAGAATCTATGTGCTGTAGGTACTTTTCACATTTTAGGCCAGTGTGTAGGTGCATCAAAGGTATCATGTTAAACTTGAAAGACAGGTTATAGTTAGTTTACTTAACTGTAAATAAGCGTGTCTACATAGATAAAACATAAGATTACAATTCTTTGAATTATTTACGTGTGATAATCCACTAAATGAACAAATCTTTACCTGGATAGTTTTCTTTATTTCTGACGATACGAATAAGTTTTAGCGGTATAAAGTTTTAGAACTTAAAATAATTTATCTAAAATATAGAGATAAACTTCGAAACAGCAAATTAAAGTCGAATATCTTGGCTTTTTAGAACGAAACATCAACATACTGTGATGTTCTTACATTAGATTTTCACATGACCCAGAGTTTGATGACTTATAAAATGTAAATGAACTCACTTACCTTGCAGTTCGTTTGTTGAGGTGACGAGAAAATAAAACAAACTATTAATTCATAAACAAAACACTACATAAATCGACAGTCACACACCAATCCACAGTCCAATCAACTCCTCTCCTCTCCTCTCCAAACTTGACCCATCCCGAGCCCGAATCCCGGAATAATTCTTACCACAGAAAAAAACGCGTAATTATTACCATATCTCAAAACTAACACCACATCTTATATTTTCTTTACAAAGTATTAAAAACTTAAAAATAACTTGATTATGGTGGTAGATACAATTATGTCTGTATTAACTTACTTATATCAATTTAAATTTACAAAAAATACTTTCGATATTAATCAGAAGATCTTGATAGAGCAACACAGATTCGTAGAGAAAGGTAACATTAGAAAAAAAATTTAATGCGTGACATCTAGCGACGACTAGATTAGTTTTGCCATTAGCACTCTCTTTGAGCCAATAGCAGTACTAACAATGATATGTTTTATTTAAACAGTACCACGGACTGACACTAGGTGGCGACATTACTGTGTCAAGTCTTTCCAAGATATGTAAGTAGATGGCGCTGTGATAAGCCTGTCTTTACGAAAATACACATTTTTAGTACATTACGTTTTAGTAGAGTATTACTAGATTTCCACTATATTATCATTAATTATAACTTATAAATTTAAGTAAAGATGTATTTTGTTTGAGATAATTATTTTAACACTGTACGACAATTAATAATATTTTTGCATCTTCAGAGGGTCTAAGGTAACGGAACCGGTCTTGGACCAATAATGGACATTTTCAAACATAATTTTAAAAAATAACCAAATCAAAACATTTTTATAAATACGGCAACATTTTGTGCAAATATAAAAAAAAAAAAAAGACTACATATATGGATAACCGAACAACATTATGTCAGTTCGAAATTTAACAGCCATGCCATGGCATGGCTGTTAAATTTCGAACTGTTAAAAAAACAACATGTTGTTTTTTTAACATCTACGGTCGCGTGAGTGCAGGTGAAAGAACTATAAAATAATCTGTTTCTGTTAGAAGAATCCTAATCATAGATTATACAGATATATAAACTGGATCCTAATGCAGGTGGGTTACATTCGCGGATTTTTTAAAATTTTACATTATATTGTGAACGCTTGGCAATTTATTTAATGATTTACCATTGATATTTGGATTATAAAGCTGCACATAACCTGTTTGTCTAACTTCTAATATCATTTGCTTTTTTGTTTTTGTTTATGACTGGAAACTAAATTGTGTCTTTACCCAATCATGGACACTTCTGTCCATCACTAGATTTGCTTAAGTCTGCTATAATTTTGTTTTTTCCAGCTGTGTAAATTAAGACTATTCTTAACATCTTACAAATTTATAATTACAACATTCGTACCCAATGATGGACAGCACTGTACAAGACTGGAGATTCACCAACTGATATTTTTATTACATACATACATACATACATATCGTCACGCCTTTTATCCCCGAAGGGGTAGGCAGAGGTGTACTTCTACACCCACTTTTCGCCAGATATACTTTAGTCCCACGTAATAAGGGGCGAGCTTATTGCCGTACCGGGCACATTTCCAGACTCCGTGCTGCTACTGAGATTTTCGTGACCGAAAAACCCAATAACACTGCCCAGGAATCGAACCCGGGACCTCCCGATCCCACGCGCACATTTATGCCGCGAGACCAACGAGGCAGTCGTATAGGGTTTGATGTCGAGTTTTCCGTCTCTACGCAAAGATGGTATTTGCATCGTGTTATCCCTTAGTCGCCTCTTACGACACCCACGGGAAGATAGGGGGTGGTGACACGTGTATTCTATGCCGTCAACCACACGGCATTTTTATTGTGGCAGGTAATATGACATCCAAACGAAATTATGGTAAAGATCAAATGGACAGACCAATTGCTGAAGTACAAAGAGGAGAAAAGATGTCTGTAGCGGCTACTAAATACGGTGTGACTAGAATTACTTTGCGGAATAAAATTACAGGGATAAGCCCACTTGATTGTAGCTTTGGACCTTCTACAGTGCTGTCCCAAGAAGAAGAAAAATTATTAGTCTTAATTATTAGTAACCAGATCGTCGATCCACCTTGCGGGAGACCTACCCGCGCTGCGTCGTCTGGTACGTGGCCGCCAGTCTAGAACCCGCCTGCCCCAACGGCCATCGGTTCTTCGAGCTACGTGCCCTGCCCATTGCCACTTCAGCCTGGCTATTCGGAGAGCTATGTCGGTGACTTTGGTTCTCCTGTGGATCTTCTCATTTCTGATTAGATCTAGCAGGAAAACACCGAATATAGCTCTCTCCATCGCCCTCTGAGTGACCCTGAGCTTTCGGATAAGACCCATAGTTAGCGACCACGTCTCAGCGCCGTACATCAGGACTGGCAACACACTGGTCAAAGTTAGTCTTAGTTTAGTACAACTTGGATGTTAGACATGATTTTCGTCTTGTCCATGTTCATCTTAACACCTACTTGTTGGGAGACTCTACAGAGGCCATCGAGCATTATGCTGAGGTCCTCCATGGTCTCAGCCACGACTACGTTATCATCAGCAATTTGAAGGTGAGTGATGTGCTCGCCGTTGATGTTGATGCTGAGTCCTTCGCAGTCCAGAAGCTTGAAAACGTCTTCCAGCGCAGCGGTGAAGAGTTTCGGAGATATAACATCTGGGTTTTATACATGGCTGAAAACCATTTTCCAATAACAAAAGATCATTTATTAGATACAAAGACTTATTTTGGCGAAAAATTAAGAAAACTGCCCTTTCGCAAATAATCGCCCAGGTAAAAAATGGTTCAGGTCATTTATGCATCGTCATCCAGAAGTGGCACAAAGAACGGCACAAAATCTGACGAAGGCCAGAGTCAATAGGTAAATACTTTTATAAGTGTCCAACACTAGATGTCCTAGACTAGATACTGTTCATAAATGGGTGTCCATTATTGGGGACTTAATAGAGAAAATAAGACTCCATAATAGGTTCTCTATAAGGGATTTTGTTTTTATTTTGTATCTCATAAGTATACTTTGCTGTGCCATAATGCGCCAAATAAATAGATCGCAGAAAGCATGTTTTATTTACGAATATTACTTGTTCTTGCAATACCAAATAAATACGAACAATAAAGGCAAATAAACTCAATTTTAATTCTTAAACTGTCCATGATTGGTTCCTTTACCTTAGTATGAGTTTTGAACTCGATCGTCACGGTGACGATAGATTAGTCGACGGGAACAATTTCCACACATTTTCTCGCCCCTAACGGAGAGTAGTGATCGATAGAGAACGCTAGGGGGCGCATTTAGGAAATGTATATAAATTGTTCCCGTCGACTAGTTTATCGTCACTGTGTAAAACTCGTAGGTTATTTGAAAAGTACTATTAAAATGCTTTTAAGAAATATGACTGTCGGGGCCGAAAGCGTTAAAACAAAAAAGGGTCCTGCTGGCATGATAAAAGTTTTGCAGGCGCTTTCCTCATAAACTAATAATTATATTAAAATGAAACCAAGGTATTTTAAAGGTACTAATACATCGCTAAACGGTGACATATACTATTGGTCTGAAAACCTTCAAACAGCGGAGGGTCCTGCTGGGTAATAATTCAAGATTTCGCTGTTGCAATGAAGGTACTATTTTTTTACTTATACAATTCGAAAAGTACTAAATACCACGCACGTAAAAAGTTAACTTTCAATCGAATTAAACGTAGGGTCCTGCTGCGTATACGGACACGCGCCTGTGTGCGAAATCCACAAAGCTCTTTTTTGGAGAACTAGTTGTGACTTTTTAAGTAAATATTTAAAATTTTCGCATTTTTTTATTGCTATCCTTCTTTCTGCCAAAGGTAGAAATACTTCTGAATTACTTCGACAGGGATCCCATTTAACATAATCGCATCCGGAGAGACATGACCATTGTGCATAGTCTTTGGTTTGGTTCAAGTTCATCCGAAGCAAGGCTGCTCAGCATATTTTGCAAAATTAAATCTTACTTGGTTTCAGCCACGATGACTATATCGCCTGCTAAATGGTATAGGAAAACATCAACAAAATCTTAGGTATAGGAGAGGTAGGTAGGTATAGGTCGGTTCACGAAAGTTGACCAGAAATGGCGGCCGTCGCGCATATGTACATTCGTGCACCAATGGCGTGGCTCCATTCTTGACGCATTTAGGGAATTTCATGCGTCAAGAACGGAGCCACGCCATTGGCATTCCACCCGCGCCTCACCCCGCACCTCCACGGAGACCTAAAAAATGATTTCTGCGCAGTGGTCATCTTTCGTGAACCGACCTATACCTTCGCGCCGCTTAAAAAACATCACTTCTCAATACAGGTGGATAGGGTCAGCCAGCTGGTTTTGTACTCTACAAACCAGCCTCATCGGAAAAATGAAGCTTGTTAAGTCCACACGGGAAATAATATAATATAATATTCTGCCACATTCACACAACACCATCTAGTCCCAAACTATTACAATAATTTCCTCTGCAAACCATATCCATCCAAAGGTTGCCTGGCAGAAATCACTTTTAGCGATAAGGCCGCCCACTGTACTTTTGTTATAGTCTAAGTTTCTACTTTGTAATAATTATATAGGTGTACAGTAAAGTATATAATAAATAAATAAATAAGCAGAAACTTGTACTATGGGTACTAGATAATAGATAAACATAGGTATCTACATACTTATATACTTTTTTTTGTAAATACATACATATTATACATAGAAATGGTTCGTGATGATCTTGGGAAAGACATGGCCCAAGAGAGATGAGTCAATAGGTCTTCAAAATGGTTTTTTACCCCTTAATTCCTAGATGAATTCCTAATTTAGCCAGCTGATACACCATAGCGGCCTTGTCAGATGATATTCTGTTACATATTACTGCTCTTTCTGTACTTTCCGGACACATACTATCAGAACACGTTATAATTATATCTTCGATTAACCCACAATCAATACGAATGGGAGATGTTATCCTCTTAAAAGAAATACCCATTGGAGCTGCACGCTGTTCCGACTTCCCCTAAGGCTTTTCCACCTTCTGAAAAGTTCAGTAAAGTTGACTCTGGGATCATTGGAGTCAAATTCAAGACGAGACGCAGCCGACGTGTAGAGATCACTGTTAAAGATCTTAACTTCTGTAAGCATCTTCGGCCTAGAAGTGTCGAGGTCCTTATCAGATTTGATCAACTTCGTCAGATGGCTTCAAATTAATTGCTGGACTTTCAACCCCACTTTTACTCAATTGCTTCTTAAATGGAGCGGGTATTGGAGCTGCAGAGGTTGTATGTTACCAGCTTAATGATCTTTTTGTTTAGATCTGACGACGTGACTGTTGGGTTTCCGCATCGCTTCTGAATCAGCTGCAGAGATTCGCGACAGTGCAGGCCTCTTGCTGGTGTGATGCGCCTGACAGAATTTTGGAACACTCATTCTGTAGGGTTTCCACCGCTTGGTCGAGTTCCTGTTCCATATGAAAGTAGTTTGTTTTTTAAGGCACCAAGCCAGTTTGCTCGTTTTAACCACGGACTGTAGGAGATTTGGCCGAGGCATAGACTTCATAAGCCGAACTTCATAACACGCTCGAGCTTATCTGTAGGTATCTATAAAACTCTTACTGACTGACTGACAGATAAGCTACGGCCAAAAATATTAGGCGCAAAAAGCTGTGGCATGTATGTTACCTAGGGACAGTACAGGTAGCTGCGGGCATCGTCTAGTAATTCATATTTATAAATAGTGCCTCGTCTGTGACGTCATACAAAACACTGGTTACTTCCAGTGTTGAATCTGGTAATCACGGAGACATCCCTAAATATTCACTTCTTGTCCGCCATAATGAAGTATATCGCATTTTTGTTCATAGAGGTGGAGCTCTGCTACTTCTTCCGTTGAGGCTGCTTCTTTAAAAACGAGTTCATTAAAACGGCCCTCTCCATTTGCATTTGCCCTATATGATTTCACCACTTAAATCCATGCGAAGATGACTTGAATCTAAAATTATTCATCCTACCGCTCACCTCCGAATTCACATAATACCAAAACACGCCAACTTATGCACTTCGGTTTCTGCTCTAGCTGTGTCAGATTTTCATCCAGCCATGATCAGATTGTGTTGACGACCTACCGTAAATCGAGGATTATTTGCTACTCATAGGCCGCAATAACCATGTCCGCGCCTTGGCTAGGAACGGCGAGGCGACCGAGAACTGGAGGCAGTTGCGTATGCATGTGCGCCACGGAGGTTTTGCCCGAAAAAACCACGCTTGCCAAGTGCGGGTTGGCAATTCACATGTGTTTCGAGAACATTTTGTAGAAAATTCAGATATGCCGTGTGGTTGACGGCATAGAATACAAGTGTCACCACCCCCTATCTTCCCGTGGGTGTCGTAAGAGGCGACTGAGGGATAACACGATGCAAATACAATCTTTGCGTAGAAACGGAAAACTCGACATCAAACCCTACGACTGCCTCGTTGGTCTCGCGGCATAAATGTGGGCGTGGGATCGGGAGGTCTCGGGTTCGATTCCTGGGGCGGGCAGTGTTATTGGGTTTTTCTGTCACGAAATTCTCAGTAGCAGCACGGAGTCTAGAAATGTGCCCGGTACGGCAATAGGCTCGCCCCTTATTACGTGGGACTAAAGTATATCTGGCGAAAAGTGGGTGTAGAAATACACCTCTGCCTACCCCTTCGGGGATAAAAGGCGTGACGATATGTATGTATCTATGTTCAGATATGCAGGTTGATGTTCACGATGTTTTTCTTCACCGTTTAGCAAGCGACAAACAATAAAATTTAATTTGCACATAACTTCGAAAATTATTGGTGCGAATGCGATACGTAGATTTGAACCCAAGACCCTCTGCGGCGCAGTCTGTTGGTCTCTCCACTAGGCTATCGTTGCTACAAACTACATTACCTATAATCTTTATTGTTGGATAGGTAAGAAAGCAGGTACAAGTCGCCGAAGACAATAGTCGCGTCTGTGGTTTCCTCCAGCAGCGGAGCAGATTATAAACAAGGTTGATGATGGTGAAGTTTGTAGCATACCGAGGAAACAAATTTTATAATTAAATTCATCCGGCGCGCGGCGCCCCTGTTTTCCTGGCGCCCGTGTACGCCGCACACATCGCACATGGGGGCGGCTCGGCCCTTCCCCCCGTGGAATCTCCACCTAGTCGTGGTTCAGTAACCGTGGGTTTCAGGTACACCCACGGTGAAGCTAAGCGGTATCCCGGGAGGGGACGCTCCACGTGGGCTTGGGTGAGGCCTGCGTAGGATGCGTCCCAGGGTGCGGATGCGGGGAACAGTTCTGTCTGTCCCTCGCAGTCGGGTGCGATCGCGGGAGGAGAGGCGTGTCGGTGTTGCGTTGCCGCGCGCCCTATCTCCCGCGACCAGATGGGGGCGCACCATCGTTGCGTCGCGGTGGGGCCACAGAGGAAGAGGAGATGCGCTGTTGCGTTGCCGTCCTCCCTATCCTTTGCGGCCGCTGGGTGTTTTGGCGGCGGAGCCCAACACCTTCATCCGCAGCCAAGGGGGTTTTGTTCGGGGCCCGCCTGACCCTCTGGCGGGCCAATACCCGTCGGGCGGTTGAGAGGAATGTTTCGGTGATACCCGATCCTCCGACACATGGGTACATGAGGAACACGGGTTGGTTTTTAGTCAGTAAGAATCTGACAGTCCCCTTCGGCCTTCCCCCAGGACCGAGGGACTCCATAAGGATTTTCCAACCCGACGCCAAAAAAAAAAGGTGCTCATAGGACTTATTCAGAAGGATATTGTTGACAATTAAAATTATATATTATTATGTATGTTTATCCATTATCTAGCACCCATAGTACAAGCTCTCTGCTTAGTTTGGGACTAGATGGATGGTGTTGTGTGAATGTGGTAGAATATATATTATTATTATTAATTTTGGTACATTTGAAGTAGGAGCAAGGCGTTGGTTACCTAATGCGCCTAGTCTTTTGTTAAGTAGGGTTCCCAGGAATATATAAAATTTCATCGTCCTAGTGGTTGGTATGTGGTTATAGTGGTTGGTATGTTTATTCAAGATTGCATTAAATGACGGACTCGCAATTTTTTAAACAAATTGGTAAGTATCTGCGGTTTATTGACGGCCGGTTTCAATATTCGATCTAACCATGGATTTAGCTACACTAGACATACATATTTGAGATATGCCTCATACAAAATATTTATCTGTCGTAGGTATTCGACTAAGCCCCGAAAATCTCTTCTGGGCCTCTCTAACGGCCCGGTCACGGCCCACAGCAGCGGGCGGCAGCGGCGAGCGTTTTCGATGTACAAGGCGCGTTTACTGTGACGCAGCGCGCGCCCGCCTCAGAGTAAACGCGCCATGTATAGCGCCCCTGCCGCCCCGCTCGACGTTTAGACCGATCTCGTGACCAGGCCCTTATTAGGTTCAATGTCCTCTGATGAGATTTAAAGAGGAGCATTTAACATCACAGCAGAGGCAGGCCTCCAGCAACTTGGACGGACAATCGCATTGGGATCGCAGGCAACGGATGGAGTGCGGGTGGCTCGGAAAGACCTGTATGTCCATCTGTGGACGTGTTATGGCCGAGATGATTACGCCACATAGTGTTTTATACCTAGCAGTATTTTCCAGATTCTATCTCGACGAATTGGATAAGTCAAATTTTATTGACATAGTGCATTCATAGTGCTTCTTATCCTGCGTCAGATAGCGTCGTGCTAAGTGTCAGACCTAATAAATTGCATTAAGACTTTGTGCAATTTATTCGTTACAAAATATGTAACCTATGAACGTAAGTATTTAGTTCTGCCTTAAATTTTGTTACAAGAAAAAAATATACTGTAAATTGTGTTCAGTTTGTATACGTTAATTACTTTAAAAATATATAAAACTCATTCAAGATGATTTTCATTGGCTTAAATGGACCCTGTTAAGTAGAAAAGATCCAACTGACGTTTGCACACTTTTGAGTAAATGCAGTTCAAAGTTTGAAAGCGAATTTTAAAATAGGGCTATGCCCTAACTACATGAAATTTTGTCAGGTAATAAAATATTACATAAACATTACTTTGAATGTAGATTAATATACATTTTTATATGAATACTTTAAGTAATCACTCAAAATATACCTCTGGATCTTTTATGCAAAATACGAAAGTATTTAGTTTATTAGTGGTATCTTTTTAAAAGGTTGAAATAAATGAATTTATCTGGTATAATCTGGTTTATTTCTTTATTATAATAATTGATATTATTAGTAATATCAATTATTATAATAAAGAAATAAACCCCTCTGGGGCAGTTGTTATCTCAACATGAGATTAACGCAATTTTGGAGAGCTAAGTAGAAGCTTTCAAACTTCACCTTCATCTTGTGATATAAACAAAAAACAGTTTTACAAGATGAAAAGAAAGTTTACAAGTCGCAGGGCAGCTTTGTGGCGAGCTGATTACGTGTGGCGACACAGTGGTCCAGAACACTTCGGGGAGTCGGTCAGGGCCTCGTCTCCGGCTTGCCTTTACTGCCTGGTTGGAGTGGATTTCCAGGAGTGCCCGCAGGACTCTCAACTCTGGCTTGCCTTAGTCGGCCGGCCAGAGGAAAGTCGCAAGAGCTATTATATATTTCGGTTGACAAAATGTGTCAGTTTCACTATGACGCCGGCTCGCGACGTCACACACACATAGGTATGTCAGACTTGCCAACTGGCTTATGTTTAGCGTCCTGCTTTTGGTACGCCTATATCGTATCTACTTACTTCTTTTTACTTGTAACATCGTTGGGTGCAAGAAACTGAAATTTTGGTGTGTAGTTGATTGAATCAGGCGTTACTTGGCGGAACTCCATTGTAATCCCATCCTCAGGAGCGATGGGCAACGACTGAGCTGGTCGTTGCCCATCGCTCCTGAGGATGCCTCGTGCAGAGGCGAAACACGTGTCGGAGAATAGTCGGCGCATACAGCGGGATACTGCAAGTCAGGTATCTTCCTGGAACCCATACCATTCCTATATACCTTATCCTTTTAGAGGAGTTCGGTATTGTCAACCCTTTTTCTATTACAATAGTTAGGGTGGTCAATCTGAGGGTGCGTGGTGTGTTGCTCTTACCTTCCATTAGGTTACCCTAGGCGTGCACTGAGATTTTCCTAAATTCTCACGGGATAGGGAAGAAACCGTTGAATTTTAAAAATAATGCGGGCGAGGATACGGCTATCCCCTAGTGTCATATTTTTTATTTTTGAAGACAAACACAAATCAATTTAATTTATATTTATTTATTGTATTTTTATTTATAGTTTTATATAGTTCTCGTCTCATAAGTTACTAAAGGATATGGAGACTACAAAGTTGTTAATTATCGTTTGCCCCGTTTCTCGGAAAGCACTATATTTAAGCCGTCAGTACCAGCTGTCATGAAGATCTTTGACAGTCGCCATGGAAAGTCAGAACCTCTGGAAATATTCATATCTTTTTTGGTTGCGGACGGAAGTCGCTCTGTGGAAAAGCTAATATTCAGTCAAATCTGGTTAGACGAGTAAGTGGAGTGCTTACATACTTAATTTAGCAATTCTCGTGGTATTTTAAGTCTTTCTTTTGTGATAACTAAGGTCTAATACCTTTTGTTCGTAAAATATGATCATGCACATTTTGAAAGGTAGTGATAAGAACAAATAAAAACTTGTTTTCGATCCCTATCGTTATTATTTTCCATATTTAAGTATACGAGGGATCTTTTGGGATGATTTGTTGTATTTTATAGCATCGCGGTTTAATAAGCGTTCAAGAGATTTTGAACCGCCGCAAAAATGCTTAAAATACTAGAACCTACGATCCAATTTAGGATTCTCTCATTAGATACATGCTCTACAGATACTACCGAGTTCCTTATGAAGGGATAAGATACTAACGTACGTGTTTTTTGAAAGTATTTTAAATTATTTTTGAGTAACCTAAAAGGTGGTGGTAAGTTATTCCATATCTTAGAGGCGGCGTAGCGGAAGCGATGAGGCAGTATCGACAGCTGTAAGCAGCACTGCCTTCTTGCGTATTCTCGGTCATTAGCCACGCAGCTCAGTTTGTCGTATAAATAAATGGGCTCTTTAAAATTCGACTACGTTAAATATAAGTGTGGCCAAATGTAGTTTGCGTCTTGACTTCATTTTTATGATGTAGTTTTTATTTAAGTATGGCATAACGTGACATCTACGTTTTATACTGAAACAGAACCTAGCACAAGCGTTTTGGACTCTCTGTATAAGCCGGTCAGTACGCGAGAGCAGACGCGGCCCGTATACCGTATCCGCGTAATTTAATTTAGACAGTACCAGGGTCTCGATAAGCTTCAAATGGAGATCTTCCGATAAGTAGGGACGTACTTTACACATAACCTTCAGTCTGTAAAAGCAATTTTGTACTAGTTCAGTGACGTGCTTTTCGTACCTGAGATTGGCGTCAATTAAATGCCAAAGTTACGAGATTCCTCTACCCTGTGGATTGTTTCACCTTGAAGGGTTAAGTTAGGGAGTTTCAGAGAGGATAGGTGTCTTTTGGTACCAAAAACCATATATTATGTATTTTGTTTTGGATAGATTGAGTACCAGGCAGTTGTGCGCAGCCCATTCCACAATCCGTTGTAGGTTTTCGTTAACATCTGCTATAAGCCTTCTCGTAATCGGCCTGTTTGATAGAGATGTATAATTGGATATCGTCTGCTTAAATATGGTACTTGGAATATCTCATACAATTTGTTATGTCCGCGCAATACATAATAAACAAAATAGGGCCCAGTATAGATCCCTGAGGGACTCCTCTTGTGAGAGGCTCCAATTCAGAGCATGCAGAAGAGCCATCATTTTGACGCAATTCCACCCCCTGATAACGGTAGGACAGGTAACTATGGAACCATTGCAGCGTTTTACCAAAGAGCTCAGATATTTACATTTACAGAGGCGCATTTCCTATGGGCGCTCTGAAGACAAACTTTCTGTGACCCAAATTGCCGCTTGGCGGCGAGGCAGTCGCGCTGTGACAGCTGTCTCTACGAGAGCAAGAGAGACAAACGTTCCTCCTGTGTATCTTAACTACGAGAGCAAGAGAGACGGAAAACGACGCCAGCGCCGCCAACGGCGCCAAATACGAACTAGACTGGTGACAGTCCCCACTTGGAATCGGCACACGAAATCCTAAGAACTGCGCTTCTATGTAAATCTGTATTCATTGGTTTTACGGTCGAAACCATAGTATGACAGCTTTGACAGCAACAGCCAACCATGTATACTGTCAAAAGCGCAAGAAAAGTCTAAGGCCGCGCGCACTTTGGACACGTTTTCGTACGAATTTTACTCGTGCGTACACGTACGAACACACACGAACGATCCCGATATTCCAAGTACTATGGGAGCGCGCAGATTGGATGTGAGTTAGTCGTGCGTATACGTAGGTGTAGTTCAGACGTCCGAAAACAATCCGAACTTGTTGGGATATTAAAACACATTCGTACGTTTTAACATAAGAAATGGATGTGGAAAAGTTAATTGACCTGATTCACGTACATAAATCTTTGTGGGTTCAAAGTCATTGTATAAGTGATGATATAAGTTCTTCATGATATGATGAAATTCACCAAAGTCGTCTTTTCAAATATATTTTACGCACCCATTCGGTTCTACGATAGTGACGACGCCACCGCAGTCTTCGAGTGATAAGAGAATTGTCGTGAAGATACAGATTATTCATCGCGCTCCAACCAAAGCAGACTTCACAAATCCGATATCACTAGAACACTGCTCATTTGACTAAAAAAAAGCATAGTACGAGTACTATGCACATACCATATATGCTTGCGCCAGTAAGATGTTGTCCGTAACATCAAATAAAGCGGTTACGGTACCACGACGCTTACGGAAACCCGACTGTAACATTGGCAGTATGTTATGTTTTTCTAGATAACCTGTCAACTGTGTACAAACTAGTTTTTCTAAGATTTTCGAAAGGCAAGGCAGAATAATAATAGGTCTTTGACGTCCACAGGGTCTTAAGTGTTCTTGGGCAGAGGCCTAACAGACGCTATCTTTCAGATATCAGGACAAATAGAGGAATCTAATGATTTTTTTATCATACTTGCGATGGCAGACAAAGTATAGGGCAATGACAACATAATCATCTCTAGATTTTTGCCATTGTAGGCCTCTGCATTTGATTTAAGGTCCATAATGTATTCTAGGACGGCGTCTTTGCTCACAGGGGCTAGGGTGAATACAGTCTCAGTGTACCGGTGGAACTCATAAAATGTCATATCCGATCCAATGGATTGCCGGGAACGTCCAAAAAATGGCGATTGATTTCGTTAGGGTCGGAAAACTGGTTTAGAAGCTCCTTAACTCTGTTATTAGGCAATACAGTGCTTTTAAGATTTTCCCATAGGTTTTTAGGCTCATTGATTTTTTTATTAATGTTAAATTTAAAATAAGCTACCTTTTGATAATGCAGAGATTTCGAGGCCAGTGATTTCAACTGCTTGTAAGTTGTAATACTTCTTACTGCTATCAGTTTTAAATTTTCTGTATTTGCCTAATGCGTCATCAGGTAACGACATCATGAGTTTCACCGTGTCTGTTATCCACGGGTAAGATGGTTCTCTGATGAAGCATGTTTTAATAGGCATGATGAATTTATTACTTCCAACAATTTCATTAGGTGCTCTATCTGGGGAAACAGTAATTAACGGTTTGAGGCTGATTTGTTTAAAAGGGATCTGTGAAGTTATAAGGTTGAGTAAACCTGCTCTAATCCATTAGTTGCACCATTAACAATTTCCAAGGTGTTAATAGTAGATTAGTAGCCAAGGGCTGTAAGGTATCAATTGCAGCCCGAGATATTATTTAGGCGCACGAGCGCAGCGAGGGCGCCTATAGTTCGAGGGTGCAATTGGTGCTTACACCCGAGCTAACTATTCTGCTTTACATCTCGATTGTGAGGTAAGTAGAAATAAAAACCGGCATTACAAGAATAAAACATCGTAAACATGCATCGTCGTAAGTTTTCAAACATCTCTCTTTAGAAGTTTCAGGCCAATAGTTATTTGTGCAACAAGAGAGCAAAGTTGTTTTTTGTTTCGAGTGCTGATTTTGCGTCCCGAGCAAGCGAAGGATTCTATGATTGATTCACGAGCGTAGCGAGTGAATCAAAGTTAGAATCCTGAGCGTGGTGAGGGACTCAACAGCACGAGATACAAAAAACTTTGCTCTCGTGTAGCACACATAACTTTTCATCACAGCAGTGAGAACACATACCTATTACTTAGGAGACATAGAAATGAACAGGAAAAGATTGAATTCTCCATAATCACTTCTTGATTTAACTCTTCTGGTGTTAAAGTACAGTCATCATCGCTAGTTTCACTCATCTTTTTGGATTATTTTATATATTAATATAAATCACGTTACGCTATACCTACTGTATCAGCATCAGCGAAATTTTTATTCCCGCTACTTTTTTAAATCGCGTTTTAATACCGCGTCCCTGATGTTTATTTTTAAATTGTATCATTGTTGTAATTCTAAATAAAAATGTATTGGTTAAATACTAATTTTATACTATTAATTAGACTTATTTTTATTAAAATCCAAAAATAAATTAAACATGTAAACAATAACATATAAAAAAAGTAAGTTCTTTATTACAAATATCTTTTTTTTTTGCGTTGCCGTAGGTGTTTTCTTTGAGGTCGAATTCCAAAATCGAATTTCGAATTCGAAGGGGTTTGTTTTTTCACTCACTTTTTATATGCATGTGAAAGAGACAGAGCACAGTAAAATTCGAATGTTTCAAATTTGTGGCTGAACAATGTCAATTCGTGACACTGAAGATTGAAAAATTAAAAAGCTACTTTGCCTCACGCTCGAATCAAAATCGCGTTTTGTTCACTGTTGTCTCGCAGCAAAAGCGGCATGTTTGAGCTGCTGTGGTGAAAATATTGTTAATTGCTGCTTCAGCTTCCATTTTCATTGAATCGGGAGTGCAGCTTCACTTGAAGAACTTATGTTTTTTCCTAATTAGCACGTAATTATAAAAAAAGCCCAAAAACAAACAGTATTTAAAGTAAAAGTTTTCTATTCCCGCCTTTTTTCATTAAAAAGAATCAAGTAAAGAACTTTTTTTTTTTTCAAGAACGATATTGGGCTTCGCCGTTATTTAAAAATTGATGACTATTTACTCACACGAAGACAAGGCTGAATAACAAAGCGACCTCTGGTCATTGGGCTGAATGCATGATGTCTATTGCCAGTATGATGGTTAGATGTATGCGAACTTTTTGAAAGAAAGAAGTGTTTTTTTTTAATTACTTACCGCCCTAGGGCTTTTCTAGCTACATTATTACCCTACAGCGCTAATTAGTCACCTACAAGCCCCATTTGGAGGTAATAACAACCTACTTACCGAACATGAGGGATGTAAAGAATTTTAGAAAAGCATTGGTCATGACGCTCCTTACATATGCCCTAAAAGATTAGGTAACAAGGCTTATAAAGTATGACGTAGCCATAATCTTTATTTTAGAAAGCAAACATATCCATGTAGAACAGGCAACATATTTTGATAGAGTCATCGCAGTGGCGGGGACATTGTGTTTATTACGAGCATATGCTGATATTCCCAGTGCTGGGCGCTCCGTGCGCTCGTAACGAGCTGTCACACATGTGTGACATACCGACGTTGACGGCCTCTATCTCAGGGCTTTATCTATTTCAGCGGGATCTGTCCGAGCCCTCCGTTATTTTTGTTTCGAGATTTTAATCTTAGCTGTCCGTTCGACGACAGAATAATATCTGTGACACAATATTGGACTGGAGTTTGCATGATTCTTTTTTTTGTGTGTTTTTATGAACAGTTGTTTGGCCATGTCTTTTTTTTAGGTAGAGATGTGAAGTCATTTTTGACTTAGTAATTTGAAGTGTACGTTTAATATTTGTTTTATCTCGTATGTGCGTGCTTAATGTCCACTACAGTGGTAACTGTACATCAGATGGTGAAATTGCGCAGTTTGTCACAGCTTGTGTGAGTGGCTACGTCGGCGGCAGCTGCACTGTCGAAACCCGCCACGTGAGGGCGGCACGTGCCCGCTGGTCACTCGGAGCCACACCTCACCCACCCTCTACCCTCTCTTTAGACCCTCCACCTTATTATAAATCCAGCTATTGTCATAATTTTCCCTTTAAAAACTTCCCTTCTTAGACAATAGGTCTACGCAAAACTCCCGAAGTACACGCAAAAGTTGAGGTAAAACAATCTACGTACTTTATATGGACTCCCTTTTATTTATAACAAGAACGAAATTGTGCGAGCAAATAAACTGCCATGAATTTCACTATTCGCCTTAAACGTTTTGACAAGCGTATACATTTGCATTAAGTCGTCGGCCGCTCATCGAGCCAGAAAACTTACAATTAATATTAAAACATGCGCAATAAAATAAAGCCAAGCAGTCGGAAAGTATTCGCGTCAGTCGAGCAGTGCTTTTGACATGGCTATTATTTTAATGGAGTATTATAATGTTCTAACTGCGGGGCGATTGGCGTAGGATTTATGACTTTATGGGTGTTAGAATATACGTTGATATTGCTTGGAGGGGTGAGCGTGTAAGATGGTGGAGCTCTCATCACTAGCGTGGGCAATGAACACGGATGCAAATGATACAGTTCCGGATATTGTTGTTCGTCGTACTATAGACACAGTTTCCATGATATCGGCGAAGTAACCGATACTGTGTGCACTCAAACAAACACGAATCATAATAAAATAATATTAGTATTTGTTTGCCTGTATTATACGACGCCTGCGGGGTATGACCAAACGTTGCCTACGTTTCTTTGTTATTTTTGCTGTGTATAAAGTATGTACAGAATATTTAATAATCAAATTAGTTGGTTCGGCTTGGATTTAGACAGGCTAGTTCCGTAGTAATAAAGGTTAGTTTAAATTGGTTTTCAAAGAATTCTGGCAGGCATACATTTTATCTTCTACGCGCGTTTTTCTGTCTTATATATTGCCTGAAATCTGAGAGGTAGGTTTGACGAAATCAATCATTTATAAGTGGATAGAATAGTCTTTAACTGGTACCACATGGAAAATACCTATCTTAGCTTTATATTTATGTATATGGTTTCAGATCCTGTCTATTAAGATATTTGGCACACTCAGTCCCGATTTATTTTTGTATGGGCCATTTACTTTACAAGGATGGTTTAAGAATAAAATGTAGAAAAAATGCAAGGATGAAAATAGCAGAGAAACCTAAGTGATCAAACTTAGACATAAAGAAGACCATTTCTTCCTCAAACCATCGGAACATTTAGCATCGTTTTTCTCTTACAACATGTACAAAATAAAATGGCAGTGAAGCGTGCAGTGGTCGGGCGGTGAGGCCCCTGGCTATATCGGTGCCCAATGCTCATCATTTGACCGCACCGCACCAATCAACCCGAGTGCACTATGTACGTATGTAAACGACTCCCCGACGGAGTAACATCTAATGTAATTGACACTAAGATTGTTTCATATGTTTCGATTGCAAAAGGGTCCACCATTCCATTTTAATACTCTGCATTTCTACGGATTCTCACTCCGACATTGATTGAACTTTCCGAAGCTTAAGAAACACCAGATTAGTTAGGTATGTATTGTTATTTTTATTGCCGCCAGTAATTGATGTTGAAATATTAAATGCTTGACGAAAAGGCCGCTTCTTATTAGCACATTGAATTAATTTGCTACGGTTTCTTAACAAGTTGCATTTGAATCGAACGTGGGATGTTAAAAAGGTATGGGAAATTTCCACCAACCTCCAATTATGCTATACTTAGGAAAAATCGAGCATTCAAATTTACCGGTGTATTATGTGCGCAAAATATAGGACAAACGACGGGACTACGGGGTACTTTTCCGGGAGAAATCTTTGACAAGTAATAATCAGTCACAGCCAGAAACCTCCGTAATGATGGATTTTAAATGGATTTTAATAGGTATATAAATTTACAATCACTTTCTTATAATAATATAAGATCAAACGATCGAAAATACGGAATATCCCAATTCAAAGTAAGTAATTCGACATAAGTTGGTAGAAATGTGATGTCTAGCAGGCTTGTGTTATTACTATACCTTGTTATTATCATTATAGTGTCCCCTCATTGCCTTAGAACCCGATGAGGTCAGAACAATGTAGAAGACAAAGAGTTTTTAGGAGAAGTAAATACCACTTAAATCTCATATTTTCTAGGGATCTAGAGCTTTAAAGATATGCCAGCTTTGTGAGGTACATTTTATGGTTTATGGCAACAGATCCCAGCAGTTTAACATGCTCTCAGAGGCTTCAGTGCTGCGCATTTAGAATAAGTGGCAAAAATTTCCCATCCAGAAGCATGGAACATTTTTGCTCTCGTCACATCTTGATCGCTAGTAGACCGATCATAGAGGTTCAATAAATGTCTGAAGTCCGACTTATAACGTTAATTAATTATAATAAAAATAAATTTAAAGAATATGTTTTGCCTTCGTCAAAACCCGACAACGATGTTTTCTTAAAACAGAGTAAACTAATGAAGTTATGACCATTAAATAATAGGAAAGTCAAACGACGAAATAAAAAAACATCAAGATAAATTAGGTTAAAATTCGAAACTGTTAACATTGTTTATGATTAAAAAATACACAGACAAAAAGACAATTAATATGAAATAGGGAGAGTTCGAATGAAAAGGGCTAAATACAAAAGATAATTATGTCATAAAAAATAATTATTTACAGTACATTTCACTACAATGTCATGTGTGTTAGAAATTCATTGTCACATATTAAAAAAAAAACCGGCCAAGTGCGTGTCGGGCCACGCGCTATGTAGGGTTCCGTAGTTGCCCATAATGGCCATCATTGATAATAACTTTTGTTTCACATGGGACTAAAAACGGGCATCTTTAAGATTAAGCCAGCGCTCCCAATGTAAACTCACAGAAATAGGTATTTATAAGTTAACCGACGATTACTCGTAAACTAGTGATGTCTACTTAGCCGTGATAGTTTTCCTTTTAAATTCGTTATATGTACTACATTTGTAATTTTTTTCACCTCTTCCAAATAAATAGTTTAGCCGGCTTTACACTTGAGTCTAACAATTTTTTTCACTTCAAAGCTTGTTATTTGACAAACCAATCACTTGATCGAACAATGATTGGAGCAAACTAATAATATTTTTTTAAAACCTATCCAATGATACCCCACATAATGGGGTACACAACCAAAAAAAAAATTCACCCCCACTATATATGTAGGGGAGATACCCTTAAAAAAATATTTTCCTAAATTTTATTCTACAGTTTTGTTGCAATATCTTATGTCTATATTCATGTCAAATATCAGCTTTCTAGCACCAGGCGTCTTTGAGCTAGGCTGCGGACGGACAGACGGACGGACATGACGAAACTATAAGGGTTCCTTGTGGACTACGGAACCCTAAAAAGTACCATTAATTAAATAATACGTACATTTTGATTGATTTTCTAGTAGGTACCTATCTATAAAATTGTTGGCAAAATCAGCAATTATGACTTTTTGACAAAAATTACATCTTTACCCGTCTTATTTTCTTACTTTAACTTATCTTGGTCTATTTTTTTGAAATTATGCAACAATATCTTCTACTTTCCAACTTATAAGAATAAAAACTTTTATATTTTATTCTTGATTTTGATTAGCGTGATGTTGCTGATGCTTTATCGACGAAATACCTACTGACTGCAAGCAATTTATAAATATTAGATAAAATAAATGTATCCCTTCATTATATAAAAAGCACACTATTATTTCGAAATACAAATAATATTGTTATTCTAACTCGTGGACCGTTCACTTGAGGTTGTCTCGTGGAAGGCCAGCGTGCCTCTCGAGATTTAGTTCCATCGTATTAGTAGATTGGATAGCCGTCAGCCACTATAAAAACCCACCCCTGAAACATTTCACATCACTTCATTGAACAACGGTTCGTTTTATTTAAATTTTGTTTACTTGTTCACCGATTGAATTAACCAGTAGTGGCAGACTTCTACTTTCATCATCGATATGCACTTGATTGGAAATATATGGTAATAAATATATATATGGTAGTAAATAACTCTATGGTAATATGTGGTGATATGTGCAGGTTCTGAAATAATCTTAATATATAAAATCCTTGCGTTACTGACTGACTGACAGACACGCTACAGCCGAAACTATTGGGCGCAGGAAGCTGAAATTTGGCATGTATGTTCCTTGGGGACCGTAGGGGTGCACTAAGAAGGGATTTCCCGAAATTCCCACGGGATCGGCCAAAACGAGTAAATTTAAAAAAAATGCAGGCGTAGCTGCTGGCGTCCTCTAGTAATAATATAATAATGAACTTTATTAAAAAAAATAACGTCACATGTTACATAGGAAAGTATTGCATTAAAAATAATTAAATTTTATGATAAAGTAGGTATAATGGCTGTGATAAGTGCCTTTGTTAAATTGTGGTACATTAATGCGTAGATACTTTATTTATAAAGGTAATACATTATATTTGGTAATTATATAGCTAGCTTTACATGAACTAGGTTGTAACACCGGTGTTTCAGGAAAAATCTTAAATAATAATATTATAGGTCTATGTTTTTACAAAATAATCATGAACCTATGTATCCCAGAAATCTATGTAAGTATCCAACATATTTTTTTCAGAAGCCATACACGCAGCGCAATTCGTCTAGCTTTTGTCGACAATACAGGCCGTTGGTATTAATTGATCAATAAAATAATAAGATATGTAATGATGATTATATACTTACAGGTCGATTATGATAAGCCTGAAAGCTGAGCAACATGCTCTACATCGACAAATCGATCTTTTCGTTGTATCTAAACACAGTGTATGTACATTTTGAGGAACAACATGAATTACATATACAATTAAAATGGTGTTCGGAACGTCAATGCTATCTCCCTGCATTGTAAAATACTGAACCTACCGGACGATTAAAACAAGATTTCAGTAACTTGACTGCGATGATGTGTAGCTGTTTCCATTAATTCCATGCTATATCACTTTTATGGCAGACTGAGTGTAGATTCAATGTGCAGGAATTTGTTTTCTAACAGTTGTGAAGCGTGCCGTGACAATTGACATATCTTTAGTCTTTAACGTCCACATAAAAAACGCGTTTTGCCTTTGTCGTAGATTATGATGACATAGACAGGTAGCGGTTGTAGATATAAATAATGAAACCTAGAAGTGATGTTCATATCACTTGTTGTAATTGTCAACACGATAAAGCCCCAAAAATGTTAATGACATATTCACGCGTTAATTTGAACAACATTAATTTATTGTTGGGGGTCGCGCGTCGCCGCGTCTTGTCGTGGCCGTGAGCCGAGGCGACAACGCGTCGGAAGGGTGAACCCAGCCCTATTTACTTTATTACTACAATGACTTGACATTTATTATCAGTTATGAAAATAAATTTCTCCTCATGAAATAAAGGGAAAAAATGAATTAAACCCAGTCGGCCGGAGGAAACCGTATTCAAGACTTAATTGTGTAATATATTTCGAGTTAGGGCGGACTGTTTGGTGCAGTTTTATTATAATAATCTGTGTCATCGCTCCAGTTCCGCGTGGCCTCAGTTCAAATCAACGACTTAACAGTTTGTTTTATTGTCGACTAAATTTGATGTTAATCTACTGAGTACTTTCAAGATAGCCATTAGGGGCCGTCACTTCATTGTCGGCTGAGTTCGTAACGCCTTACTTCTTTATGAAGTGCGATCATTTGGGACAACGTGTTTATAGAAACATCTAACTTCGGGATTCGGAGAGGACTTTCTTAAAGTGATTGTGGGTGGATATCGTTGAGACGGACACGACTTAAGTCTCTTTGTTTTCGACATTATGATGAATATTAGGTATGAAATTGATGATTATTTTTACAAGAAATCGTTGACTTTACTTACCTTTATCATCATCAGCCTTATATTTATACTGTCCTACTGCTGGGCACGGGCCTGTTCTCGCTATGAGTAGGGTAAGGCCTGGTGGACTATCCACTACGCTGGCCATGTGTGGGTTGGCGGAGTTCACCTGTCTTTCGAGAACATTATGGAGCATGCCATGCCATGCCACTTACATCTCGGCATCAGTACAATCGGCGAGCAAAAGATATACAAATGCGGCTCAATAGCAAGTCAGAAGCGATATGCGAAAGAATCGGCAGCTAGAGCGCCAAACGAATAAAAATACCATGTTGGAAATCAGTAATATTTTTAGAGCGCGTGCGGTAGCGTGGATGGAGGTCTCGTGTGCTTGTTTCGTGACTCCGTCCAGTTTGTAGGGTTTAACACCTTGTAAATCTTCACATAAAATATACAATGTTGTCACTCACTATTGTTTCGGCACGTGCCCTTACATTCTTGCTGCTTACTTCCAATTTAAATTAACATCCCACAAAAAGTTTTATGAGGCTTTCCCTCTATGTGTATATCTAGATCGTGTAGTTGTAAAAATAACTTGAAAAGGTTTTAATAGCAAGAGATACTTGAATGAAGACATTTATAGAATGAATAACCAAATGATTATTCAGTCGCGCAATGTCTTGATTAACCAAGTTGGGTGACTTGGTTTAATAAGTTCACTTATTAATAAAGACGTTCCTTGAATTATAATACGATATATTTTGAATCAATGATTTTTAATAGATACCAAAGTATGAATGGAAAACAAATGCTGGCACAAAGAAATATAACATTTCTAGTCCAACCTCTCCGTGCTGGCAAAATATAATGGAGAAGCAAATTCTTTTTTCTGTCGTTTTTAGTTCAGTCTAAAAGTGTATTCCTAATTTGTAAGCTTTATTATTTTCTTAGTAGGTACAAGTGGCCTTTTTAAATTGACGTGGCAATCTTGGCACTGCTTCACCAAAGTCATGTCTGTTTACTATTACCATGTCGAATCCTTGGCTTGTGTGTACCAGCTAGTGAGCCAATCGTTATACCGACAGCACCATATTATTGCATTCATTTCTAATATGCCTTTGTCTATCTGCGATTTGTTTCTGGTCTACACCATGTTGTTGTATCCATCAAATCGCAGCTATGTCTATCTTGATGATATGGTTACCATCACAGGTTACCATATTACAAATATTTAATAGCATATGTTTGCTAATGGATTACGACTTGCGTGGAAGCATAAAGAGGCAGTTACAGCGATCCCCGGGTAACTGTTTAAGGTCAGTGGTTCGATTTACGGTTGTGCCTCGGACGAAGATTGAGTCGGCAGTGCTAACAGTTTTTTTGTGTAGGTGTAAATCTAAGGGAGCGTTTACGACGCTTTATAACACGGTGTAAGGAATGAGAAGCAGCGATTGTTTAGGTTCCCCAAATGTGTGGAAATTATCCAGATCTATCTATACTTACCTAAATGTGTAGTTATGATGATGGCTACTTTAAAGATGTCCTTTCATACTGTTTTTTATGGACGAAAGCATTGATGCCGATTCTGGAATATACTGAGATACCAACCGACTGCCATACAAAGTTTGAGTCCACGGCGCGCACAACTGACTTTTCAAAGTTCTGTGCGTATCGAATTGTTTATTTTTCTATCGCTTAAAGCACGGGGCCTTGTAGAGCAGATAAAGCCATCGGTCCAGGGCCTCATAGAGTGAGTCATTACACTTGTCTAAGCCAAGAAAAGTCATCAGTGTACAACAGTGGCTTAGCAAGTACCTAGGGACTTAACTAACAAGCCATACATTATGACGTGCCCATATGATCTTCTTGTATAACATCATATAATGGCTATTACATTAGCGTTGTGCTTGGGCCACCATGTTACGGCCTTTGCCATAACAGCCATGAAGAGTAAAACAACACTTTTAAAGGGATCGTGAAAATTTTAATGTCCTCGCGGTCAAGATTTAAGAGGCGCACGTATAACAACCATTTTTCTTAAAATCAATCCGCTAGTTTAGTGTATGTGTTTCTTAACACTTCGTGGGTAATGGTTGGTTTTGTTATAGTTTACATCATAAACTTTTCGTTTATATAATTATTCTTTTTTTCCTAGCCATCGCATGAAAACACAATATATCTCACAAGTAATACCAACATAAATAAATTAGATTCTTAATTGCGATTGCCAAGTCAATCTATTTATTTAAAACGTAACGTCAAGTAGGGACTGCATAGTGCATAGGTACATTAATAACTGACTTGGTATTACATGGATCTCAAAACTTTTAACGATAGAAGAACTGAGGTGCGAGACTTGTTTTTTTTGACAACTATTGTTTTTTATGGGATCTCATTTATTTTTGTAGGTAGTTTATTTTTTCCTTTCTGGTTCCTTCTGTACTTCTTGTTTACCAACAACAAATTTTCTTTAAGCCCTTACTGCAAATGTAAATTTGTAATCCTATTTACTTATATTATGTATGATTACAAGTTATTTATGCAGTTGATACATTTATAAAACTGGATCGAAATTTAAAATATTTTAGTTTTTCCTTGATTCATACAAAACACTACTTGTACCTATTCTAAATTTGAAGCTTTTATGTCTGCTACAAGTGCTTTAGAGACAGCATCTATTTTTATGTACCTGATAGATACTTGCGCGCCTGTGGTCGGCGACAGTATCAACTGTTCGCCTGCCAATATCGAATCGCTCTTCTCAAGCACATAATAGTCCTACGGCTAGGGCAATAATGCACATCAATAATTTTCAACAAAATAGTCCAGATACAGACATATTTTTTGATAAACCAACTGTAATTGCTACTTATATTATGCGACATATCAATAATCTATGACATTAGAATATAAGGCGTAGGTACTTCAATACTGTTGTAATTCAGTATTACTCAGTAAAATTCTAAACTACCTACAGCTTGTTTTTATTAGTTTCTTACCTTAATATGAATTTTCAGCACTTGTTTTTTTTGTTTTGCAATACAATTTGCACAAGGCGGACTTAATGCCAAAGGCATTTTCTACCAGTCAACCTTAGTGTGATGCAGAGATTATAGTGGCAGGTGTGTTTTAGAGAATATATATTTATCTTTGCATATTTTATTTATACGAAAATATACATACATGAATAGTCAATTGTTATCCCTTTTTATCACAATAATATTGATACAGACCCATAGACTGGCAAACTGTAAATCTTTTAATTATAAAGTGTACATAATTTTTAGGATACAATTTTACAGTATTAAATTCATTTTAGAATAAATAATTATATGTATGACGGCGGGTCGCTTGATTCTTGGCCGGTATCAACACTTCGCATCACAGTTCGTTATAAGTTCACACCAAATCAAAGCTAACAAAACTGACTATAACTATTTTGTATTACTGAACACGAGACGAGTGACAGTTTCTAGGTACTTGTTGTCCGCCCGGAGTCTCCAAGAGAAGTGATAGTTGTCGTTGCTCCGTTGAACGTCAACCGTCATCCCCCCCTCTTCGACTGTAGCGAACGTGACGCGTAGACTCTGTCGAAGCGCGCAATCTTCGCACTTCCGTTTCGTAGTCAATTGACGTCCTGTACTGATGACCATTCCGATACGGCCATCCTACAAGACACACGTCCCTGTGTGTTAATCTGTAACAAAATTTTACACGCACAGTATCACATTGCTCGGTCACTCCTGACTTAACCCAGGTAAGGGTTGAAGCAAAACAGTGTTAGGATTCCAATCAAATTTTCTACAAAATTACCTCCTACATTACATTCCTAACTATTATAGGAGCTGGATTCAGAGCATCACTGACAATACAGTCAATTACCATAGGGCATAGACTCACGTTATAATCAAATCAAATAACTAAAGCTCTACACGTGATTCATAACCGTTCAGTAACCTCCAGTTACTAAACCAGGCACTCAACCAGCCACTCGGTTGCCCCCATTCAGTAACCTCCAGTTACTAAACCAGGCCTTACACCAGTCATTCGGTTGCCACCCATTTATCTGCGCCAATCAAACATCGGAGTCGTCTGCGTACCTACCGTGTACTCACGGACAACTGCCTTCACAGTTGTATTGAATCCGATTTGTACTGATTTACGGCTATTACGGCTACAAACCGAACCTCTGACATTAAATCACACAACCAATCAACATGTAAGTCCAGTTTTCTACTGTCTTGTCAGTATTAAGGTTCACAATTTGCTCTTTTTAAGATCGTCAGTTATGCTCCGTTCCTCTGGCACAAAGTTTCAGTATCAAAACCAATAATCAGGAAACTCAAAGTAAAACTGACATTTCACTATCACGGTATCCCTCAAGATATTTTTTTTTTTCAACCAAGTAAACCATAACATTTAAGCTCTACATGTGATCATGGCTATGCATAGCCCAGTAACCTCCAGTTACTCTACTTTCTGCGAACCCCACATGGGAACGCCACTGAAACCCGACCTCCACCAGAGCTGACTGCAATACCGCCTACTCACGGACTACTAAGTTAGTAGACGCCGATTTCTACCAAGCTACGGCTACACGTCAGCCTCTGGTATGGTCCGATCCGATCATCATGTAAACTTAAACACTTTCTTCAATATCAGAACTACTTTGTTCTACCTCAATTTCGTCAGTTGTACTTTAACCTTCAGGCATTTCTCAAACTGTCTGAGTGCGTACCTATAGTTACGCTTTGAATTAAGGGATTTGCGATTATAACGATCATCGTAAAGAACTTCTGTGACCTCAAATGGCCTTTTATACTTTAAGATATTTCAAACCAAGTTAACCAAAACATTTAAACTAAGGTCTTTGGATTCTACATCTTCTAAGCAAACTCCTTTAATAAACTACCTTCACTTTCATTGTCAGTTTCGGCCAGATAGGCTTAAGCTATACCAGTTACCAAGCTCCTCAAAGCCACATACAGACCTCACACAGGCCCCGCGCCACACACGAGCCGCGCGCCACACACGGGCCGCGCGTCACACACTGGCCGCGCGCCACACACGGGCCGCGCGCCACACACGGGCCGTGCCTGCCACACACGGGCCGCGCCTGTCACACACGGGCCGCGCCTGCCACACAGGCTGCGCCGGCCGCCTGGCCACGGTGACCACCAGGCCGCGCCGACCACCAGGCCGCGCCAGCCACCATGCCGCGCCGGCCTCCAGGTTGCGCAACCTACCAGGCCGCGCACAGTCGCAGTTGGCAGCTCAGCTGATTCACCAACATAGCAATGTTAGCAGTCACCCTCGCTCGCGCCTTGTGGTCGCGCTGGTCCATGATCCCACTTCTGATGACGGCGGGTCGCTTGATTCTTGGCCGGTATCAACACTTCGCATCACAGTTCGTTATAAGTTCACACCAAATCAAATCTAACAAAACTGACTATAACTATTTTGTATTACTGAACACGAAACGAGTGACAGTTTCTAGGTACTTGTTGTCCGCCCGGAGTCTCCAAGAGAAGTGATAGTTGTCGTTGCTCCGTTGAACGTCAACCGTCATCCCCCCCTCTTCGACTGTAGCGAACGTGACGCGTAGACTCTGTCGAAGCGCGCAATCTTCGCACTTCCGTTTCGTAGTCAATTGACGTCCTGTACTGATGACCATTCCGATATGTACGTAAAACTACAATTAAATTAAAATAACAATAAACGGTACAACTAAAAAAGAAAATATATAAAATAAAAAAAATTAAAAGCAATACTGTTTTGTTCAAGGTTTGTCTTATGCTGCCTAATATATGAGGCCACCAGAACCAGAGCGGCCCAAACACAAACTACAATTATGTGGATATGTGCCAAAATAGTTAAGGTGAAATTTTAAGTAAATGTAATTTAAAAAAAATCACAGGCACTGTGTATAAAATTTGTAAAATACGATATTAGTTATTGGTAAAATTTAGATGAACTATAAAAATAATCTGTATTTTTGTTATTTGTATATTTTTTTTGCAGATAGGCCACTATGGCACTTAGCATTTACAATATATTTATTAACAGTGTATAAATAATAGGCCAATATGTATGAACTTTATCACCTTTTTTATTAATTTAAATGCAAATTGCCATTTTTCAACTCAATAGTACAAATTAAACTTAGAACTAGCTTCTTTACTACTATGTAATTTTTATTAAACTCTTGTTTTATCTTAAAATAATACATTATTAATTTACCATACTTAGTTTTTATTTCAACTTAAGACTATCTTAGGCATAACATGACAAAGTAGTATTAAAATAGCCAGTCAGTTACTAAGTCGAATAATCACTAATTGCACCATCTAGATCATTCCCCGCATTAGAGCAGACTTTGAGTTGTTGATAGAAAGGGTGATGGATAGGTGGAATATATTCCAAAAGGCATAGAACGTCTTTTTTTTCTCATGGCTGATTTTTCTTCCCTCTGGAAATAAAATCTCTAGTTCAAAGTTTGAAGTATTTTTGGATGACCTCTTGCTCAAATTGACCTCCGTGAAAAGTTCGGAAACGTATATGTCTGGAAAATACTTCTTTTGTTTTTCCACCAAGCCTAAGGCCCGGTCGCAAGATGAAAAAGAATGTCCACTGACCGTAAATTTATGGTCTATATTTTCCACTGTAAATTGAGGACTAGAAACAATATGCATACACAATGCTGCAACTTTTATGTTGCGGTTTTGCCCGCCACACTGGTCAGAGTACATGATTAGCCTCTTTGTATGTACATGTTCTCTGATAAATTTTAGAAGGCATGAAACTATTTCTTGTGGTCCCCTGGATGCTGTCGATTCATCCCAGAGATACATAAACATTTCGTCTGTACCAGCATTGTGAATACCTAAACAGTAGGTCCACAACTGACGCTTATAGTAGCAAATACCAGTTAAAATTACTGGTGTTGGGAGAGTCTTCATTAAATCAAAGATTAGGACGGTAGTATCGCTATTCTGCTTCTCATATTGCATGTCAAGTTTTAAATTTGTCATTGCAGATTCTGCTTTTCGCAAATGAAGTTCTTTGGCGACAGTAAGCTCATTTTTTTTAAGAGATATCGTTGTTATCACAAGCATCAATTTTTACTTTAAAATTGTCACATCGCTTACATGAGTCAGTTACTGGAGCATGAAATGTGAGGTTGAAATTTTCATTAAACACTTTTTCGAAAATGTATTTTGAAACTGGTCCTTCCACTTTACTTTTGTATTCAGAATACATTATTGACAAATTTAAGTTAGGAGGCAAGTACTGTCTCGTTTCACTTTTGTGTCTTGTATAGTGTGAATCATATTTCGGAAAAGTATTGATGAAATCCTTTACTTCGTTTACTTTTGTTTCTGGAGTTTTATTCGACGGAATGTGCCTGCCTCTTTTATCAATGGGAGCGGGATCGCCAAGAGGCTTATTTTTCAGAACCCTTGTAAGGCGTCCGTCCGATACTTTAAAAACTTGCTTAAAAAATGACTTACACATACGAATATGTTTTCCATTCGCATCTGGTAAGTGATACAATCGAGTAAACTTCTTGGGCGTCGATGTGATGTTTCCAGCTACCCGATCCGATGTGGTATCTCTAACTCTCACATAAGACCTTGCTTTCATCACGACATGTATGAGTGAATATAGGTATGCACTTTGCAAATCAAAATTTGCTAGGTCATAAAAGTTTGAAAAAAGGTTGTTTTTGTCTTTCGTGTACAATTTTCTCATTGCATTTTTCATTACAGGTGCATTGAAGACCTGTATCTATTTGTTTAGCGGGAATGAGAACGCCTTTAGTATTTACGTATGCCTCACCTCTAGCACGTTTATTTTTTCTCATATTCTTTTTCCATAAATTTTCTTTGCGCATACGCTTCCTTGTACCTTTTTTTGTAGAAACAGATGGCTGACCCTCTTCATTGTCTTCAGTAAACGAGTCCCCAAGAATGTATTTATTACAATATATACTAGTCAGAACAAAATAAGGACCACTGCAATTTTCAATGATACTCATGTGTTTATTGAACTTAGGGATTAGGCAATGATTTAGGTCATTAGATATTTATCATTTTTTAATGTAATTAACTCAAAATTTAATTAAAATCGATACAAAAAATAACTTAAATTATTTATTAGCCAAGTACTCATTTTTAGCAAAATATTCACTTGAAGAAAAAAGCTATCAACCACTTTCAACATTTGTGAAGTTTTTTTTTTGCTTTTTCTGTAGCGTGTGCCACCCCCTTTTTTGGACGCATTCCTGAAGCATGAAAGGCACTTTTTCAATCAGGTGTCGCAGTGTTCCATCAAGTATTCACTCCCAGCTTGATTTGAGCACTTCAATCAGCTGTCTCTCGTTAATCACGGGTCGTTCAGAGCTTCAGTGTTCTATCGGGTTGAGGTCAGGACTATTCGCAGGCCACGGCAACACCTGAATATCAGCCTTCTTTAGAGCAGCTCTGGTGGCTCTAGCAGTGTGTGCGCGTGCATTTACTTCAATCGTGCACCGATTCTCTGTGCAAATGGCACCACACGAGGTCTGATAACCTCCTCGATGTATCGTTGAGCTGTTATAGTGCCTCCGTTGAGGATTACAAGCTCAATTCTACCCGATAGTCTGATGCCTTGCCACACCATTACATTGGGATCCCCAAATCTCTCACTTTCATCTTTCAATCGATGCAAGCATCCGAAAATCGCTCACCTTCTCGTCTCCAAAGCCTAACGCGCCGATCATCAATAAAGAATTTCACCTTATTCCCATCAGTCAACAACACTGTGCTCCAACACTTATGTCCCAGTCAAGATGTTGCCTTGCATACGCTAATCGGTTTGCACGATGTGAATTTGTAAGTGGAAATCTCACTACTCGTCTCCTGGAGAACTGCTGGTCTTCGTGCAACCAATTCCTAATCGTTTGATCACTAACGCGGCTACACGTGGCTTGCCGCAAGCGATTTTGTATGCAGCGAGCAGTGAGAAAACGCTCCCTACGCGCAGTCAAGCTAACATATCGGTGTTCTTGTGCGATGGTTTCTCTAATTCTGCCTGATCCTGATCTTCTGGATACTGTTCCCGCCTCTTGAAAATGATTTCAAGCATTTTGGATTACTCGTCGTGAATAGCCAAGCTGTAGAGCCACTAAATGCTGTGAATATCCTTCTTGAATTAAAGTTACAGCTCTAGTTATGGTTGGCAAGCCCATAAATATATTGTCGAATACGCGGCATAGTGTTCGCAAAAGGTCAAGTAAGACGATAAGTAAACAATATTTGAACAGTTCACGATTAATACCAAACATAGACTGAACTTAACGATGAACTAAAATAAGGGTAAAATTGAGTGGTTCCAAAAATGTCTAAATCTGCCCACTTTAGCAATTTTTTGCCTGTGGTATACTCAAATACTATTTGTCAGCACTTCAAATTAACGAATCATAAGTATCAGCCACTCAACATTGCATTCATGTGAATAACTTAACCGAAATCATAAAAATACGTAGTGGCCCTTATTTTGTTTTGAGTAGTATTTTTTTTAATAAAGCACATATTTACATATAATAAGTATAATCCATTTATTTAATTTTATTATTTAATTAATAGTTTCAAACTGAAAATAAATGAAATAATTGTTATAACTTCTGAACCTATGTTTGAATAGTATTGTTATTTGTATACGCGGTGTAAGGGACGGTGTACCGAAAACCGCTACCAGTGTTTCAGTACTTGATACTGAGGCCATTGGCGGTCGAATTTTCCGAAAAAATTACATGAATTTTCCGATTTTCTTTTGCATTTTTCCAATATAATGTAATGAAATAGTAACTTTAGTCGACCCGCATTAATATTTTTTGTAAAATTCTGAGAATTAAACATGTACTTACATGGCGCGTTTACTCTGACATGACATAGGCCGCGGCGCGCGGCCGCAGCACAGTAAGCACACCAGTACGTACATCGTAGTTACTGCCGCTACCACCCGCCGCTTTAGGGCCGTAACAGGTGATAGTGCGAGTTTGCGTGTTTCTATTTACATCGCAATTTTTTGGAAAATTGTCGAAATCTTAGGTTTTTTTCGGCAAATTCGACCGCCAAGCGTCTCAGTATAATGTACTGAATCACTGGTATCAGTTTTCGGTACACCGTCCCTTACACCCAGTATATTACAATTCCTCTTCGTGTCATGCCTAACTTTGGACGAAAACGAGACTTTGACATACCTACTATGAAAATATACGACATTATTTTTATTATGTTAACGATAATAAAATTCTAAGGCAGCCATTGTGCACGGACCGATATCGATTTCAAATAAATACAAAATAGTAATAAGTAAAGGATAATATTTTTGCTATTTTTAGTTTTCTAGGTTTGAAGGAAATATATACATAATTCCAACGGTACAAATGTTTGGCAACAATGCGAAGCTAATTGCGATAACAATACTGTTTTCGTGCTGGTTCGAAGCTAACGGTAATGTTATAATAATATTATTTGTTTTGAGATTTATTTTCAAGGCTAGTGTTATCCTTAAACAATTTTGGGCAACTTTCATTCCCCACTGATAAGTCAATCCAATCCAGTTAATCAAATCAATTTAATCGGCAATCCAGAAGAGGTGAAACTGTTTTGGCAAATAGTTACAAACCAGCTGACTGGGTAAATCTAGGTATTGCCGAGAAAACATAACTCGTATAAATTTAATCGAAAACAGGAATATGTTGAATCCATTTAGAATTCCCTTGAAACAAAGCCGATATTTTGATACATCATGTAGGCACCTGTCCCGTAACATGTCGCGGACCTTCGTTAGGTATTTATACAAGAGACCAAGTGTAGATGGGATACAAAAGGTGAACGCACACTTATCCAAGCCGAACGAAACGAATTTTAGAATTCTGTATGCAATGCATATTATCGATTCGGACGATTCGACGCGGGCAAGTATGCGAGGTTTCATTAGATTTCATATACAGAATTCTAAAATTCGTTTCGTTAGACTCGTTCGACGCGTTCGGCTCGGATAAGTGTGCGTTCACCTTTACACGTAAGTAACACACCCTAGTATAATTCAAAATAGTGCTTTTGTTTCTTCAGTCAAACCAAAACTAGATGCAACGGCGATTGCAGCTTGGAACTACCCAACAGACAAATCATTATGATTATTTTGTAATAATATTTTAGCTACACTGAAACTGTGTACAGTGTATACTATATTGTACCTATAATGCATTAAACTAAATTCTGTCGATATGCATGGATTCATTACCTGGAGCAATCATTTCTTCATCGTGGGTCTGCGGAAAATATTACGCATAGCACAGGATGAGATCATAATACAGGATGTTATTAGGATTGCCTCGCTTCTGTAGTGCTTCTGGCATGTTCACGGAAGCGAGAGTGGATGGTTTCCACGCTATTATGCGTAAACGCATTGCATCTCTTTTAAAAAGAGTACGGGGTAGTACTAATAGCATCCTGAATGTCATTGCCGATAAGTATGACTCCGATATATTTAGGAGATGGTTGCGAGTCCTTCTAGATTAGTAAGTTTATTGTGCTCACTGGTAACATATGTTAAGTTTTTTGTATGTAATTGTAACTATATGGATCTTGTCTGAAATAAAAAAATATTATTATTATTATTACACGACTCATGCAGATAATATGTAAGCTATTATTTAAGTATAAAATGAAAATAGAAATGTTTTTGGCAGCTAAAATAGATGCAGCTAAAAATAAGCAGGCCAGCAGAGCAGGAGACAAATTACAGTTTTGGTAAGTTTAACTTGAATTAGTTTTAATTTATTAGTGCTTAAATACAACCATTGTGTCTTTGTACCGATTACAGTCCATAATACTATGTATGTATGTATGTATGGGACCTAAAACTTTCTGGCGAAATATGGGTGTAATATTACACCTCTGTCTACCCCTTCGGGGATACAGGCGTGAGTCTATAAATAAATAAATTAATAAATACTAAATATGTAATCCAATCAGATTTGGTTGAATAATAAATTTAGGTTCTCCACATAGCGGCTGCCGTCTGATTTCTAGATACCTAAACATACATACATAGATTCACGCCTGTTTGCCGGAGAAGTAGGCAGAAACTACGGAACGCCATTTGCAACGATCCTGACATACTTCTCTTGCTTCATTCACTCCCATCAAGTTTCTCATGCATGCTCTTCTGTTTAGAGTACTTCTGACCTGTCCTTTTTTAGGATGCCTCCAATCTGGTCAGAGAGCGTCCGCCCGGTCTTCCCCTTTATCCTGTCCCTTTAACACTTGCATTATATATCTTCTTCGTCAGTCTTTCGTCATCCATCCTCTCCATGTGCCCAAACCATCTTAACATGCCTTTCTCGATGCTTGTCACTACACCTTCTTTTACTCCACAACACTCTCTTATCACACAATTCTTTACTCTGTCGTTCAAAGATGCACCACACATACTTCTCAGTGCTCTTATTTCTACAGCGTTTATTCTACTTTCAAGTCCCTTCTGCCATATCCAACTTTCACTACTATACATAAGGGTATGCAGTAATACCTCTCTTTGCACAGCCAAACGTGCCTTTTCGGACACGTTTTAGCTGTTCATAAACGCCTTCAGAGCTCCATTCACTCTATTACCTGGATTAAGTCTTCTTTCAATATCTTCTTCATTCTTACCATTTCTTGTAAAGTACCTACCTAAGCATACAAACTCATTCACTTGCTCCAACTCTTTGTCCATCGATCAAAACATTACATTCCGTAACGCATTCCTCCTTCTCAAAACCATAACTTTCGTTTTATTTACATTCACTTTCATTCCTTCGGAAAGACAGTGATTTTTCGATTAGTCAAATCTTACATTTTTGTATAGGAAGGGCGCGACGACGACCAAAGAAGATGCTAGGAGAACACCAAGGAAAAGGACCAGGCAGACAGAGAAGAAGTAAAGTACCTTTATATTTATCTATACTAATATAATAGGTAAAGCTGAGTAGTTTGTTTAGTTAAAAGTGCTACTCTCAAAAACTACTGGTTTGAAATGTAAAATTCGAATCAGTACCTTTTTATGGTCCGTTTATCGAGGAAGGCTTTTTAACAACACGCCATAGATATAGAACCAGATTTTCTAACACAGTTTATACACAGCTGCAGCTAGTCAATATTAAAAGTACTTAGCCCATTCTTTTTCATCGAATGAATGAATGCATGAATATTTTGTTTCTGATTATGATTTCTCAAAAGAGTTGTTGAATTAATTTCAATGTACCCGGTACGGCAATAGTCTCGCCCCCTATTACGTGGGACCTAAAAATTCATGGCGAAATGTGGGTGTAATATTACACCTCTGCCTACCCCTTCGGGGATACAGGCGTGAGTCTATGAAAAAAAATAATTTCACTAGAATTTTTTATTGACAATTTGCGTGATGGTTAAGGTAATCATGCACCTGGTTCCTGCTTTCCTTTATAAGTAAAACTAACTACAGAGTTATACATAACTAAAGGCAAACATAGGGTGACGGTGTTATTTTTTAACCCTATTTCCACTGGTTTTTGAACCTGGACAACCTGAAAAGAGAATGCTAACCAAAAATATAACCGAAAGAAATTTAAAAATCATTTATCAAGTTGTGTTTTGATGACACTAAAAAAATTACAAGAAGTTAATCTACATGTACACCGCTATTTTTTAATTAGTACAAAAACTTTAAGGACAGATTAGCGAAGATATTATTATCATACTAGCTGACCCAGCGAACTCCGTATCGCCTTTTTAGGAGTTTTTATTTGATTCCCTTTTTTCCAAACCCTTTTTCCTAAGTTACCATTGACTTAGCGCTTAATCTCTTATCATTTCAGAGTCTATAAATGATGAACAAACAAACATAGATTTTTATATAATATTGAATTCCCCATTCCTTAAAATATCGGAGACGATTCCCATATCGACTTTAAAAAAAAATCCCGTCCGCCATATTTGATTTCCTATCCGCCATCTTTGATCACGAAAAAGATGTTGTATTTGGATTCACCATCCCTTAAATCATCAGAGACGATACCCATATTAATTTTTTAAATTTTCTTAACCGACATCTTTGATTTCCCATTCGCCATCTTGAATCACGAAATAGATGTTGTATTTGGATTCCCCATCCCTTTAAACATCGGAGACGATACCCATATTGATGTAAAAAAAAATCCCATCCACCATCTTTGATCACGAAATAGATGGTGTTTTTGAATTCCCCATTCCTTAAAATATCGGAGACGATACCCATATCGACTTTTAAAAAATTCCCGTCCGCCATCTTTGATTTCCTATCCGCCATCTTTGATCACGAAATAGATATTGTATTTAGATTCTCCATCCCTTAAATCATGAGAGACGATACACATAATGATTTTAAAAAAAAATCCCATCCACCATCTTTGATTTCCCATCCACCATCTTGAATCACGAAACAGATGTTGTATTTGGATTCCCCATTCCCTTTAACACATAGATTTAAAAAAAATCCCATCCGCCATCTTTGATCACGAAATAGATAGTGTTTTTGAATTCCCCATTCCTTAAAATATCGGGGACCATACCCATATCGACTTTAAAAAATCCCGTCCGCAATCTTTGATTTCACATCCGCCATCTTTGATCACGAAATAGATGTTGTATTTGGATTCTCCATCCCTTAAACCACCAGAGACGATACCCATATTGATTTAATCCGCCATCTTTGATTTCACATCCACCATCTTGAAACACGAAACAGATGTTGTATTTGGATTCCCCATCCCTTTTAACATCGGCGACGATACCCATATTGATTTAAAAAAGAATTCCCATCCACCATCTTTGATTTCCCATCCGCCATCTTTGATCACGAAATAGATGTTGTATTTCGATTCACCACCCCTTAAAATTTCGAAGGCGAGACCCATATTGATTTTTAAAATTTTCTCATCAGCCATCTTTGATTTCCCGCCCGCCATCTTGGATCACTAAATAAATTTCATATTACTAATCAGCGTCCTGAAAATCTCGAAAACGATACCCATATAGATTGTATCCTATTCGTGTAGCCTTTTTTGCCATTGACCCAACCCTCTCCCTTCTCGTTTGACCATTTTATTATTTTTGTTTGGCCCCTAAAAGTTGTGGCGTAATTTTGACGTGACAACGTCTTATAAATTGGTTTGCCGGGTGACACTTCAAGAAACTGCGTTACGCTCCGCTCACGTTATGCGCTCACAATGAGAGCGAGTGAGAGGCACGCGTCCCGCCTAAGAGCGAGAGAGACAGACATAAAAAGTGAAAGGCACGCGTCTTTCATCCTTCTTCCTACTATACGAATGAATATTCACATTAAAATTATTTTACCACTCAAAGTCGTTGTCACGTAAAACTTTCGCCCGTATACCGACTTTACAGGCAACCAATTTTTTTTATAGCCTATAGCCTTTCGGAATACTTGGGCTATCATAGGCAATAACAGTTTTTCTAATCCGACTGCTAGTTTCTGAGATTAGGCGACATTATCTTTTAGCCTTTTTAGACTTTTGCCTGGCCCCAAAGGGTCGAAGCGTGATGTTATATAGCCTATAGCCTTCCGGACAAACTGGGCTATCGTATACAAAAAGATTTTTTCAGATTCGACCGGTAGTTCCTGAGATTCGCGCGTTCAAACAAACAAACAAACAAACAAATAAACAAACAAACTCTTCCGCTTTATTATATTATTATATTATATACTATACTATAGATTACGTAACGATACTTTAATATTTTTTTTTATATTTGATACAAATCTCCTTTGTTGGGCGGATACTTCCATAGTTGTCGTTTTAACTGTTTATGAAATATAACCGCAAAAAGTATTTACACATACAAACTACTTAGTAAAGACTGTGTTATCCAGTATCTGTGCTTTAGTTCTTCTTCTGTGGGTATATGTGACGTTTCGCTAGATTGGCCAATATGGCGACTGTGATTTGTCTGTCAGAACCTTAGACTACATATATATAACCATTAGAATTTAACAAAATACTCGACAATCCAAATTTTGCGGATATATGTTGTCGACTCGATATCTTTATTTTTTTATGTTTTATTATTCAGGTAAGGTTTCGATGTAATCCTTGACGAAATAAAAAGTATCGACATCTGTTAGAATCTTTTGGCGTTAACAGATAATTGTGACTGTCAATTAATTATAGACAAATAATTTGCAATAAAATAAAATTGCGACTATAATTAAAGATCTAAGCTATCCTATCTCTCAAGTTGGACCAGACTGCTCACGGTGTGCCAATTTAATTTAAAATCGGTTAAGTAGTTTAGGAATCCATCGCGAACAAACATCGTGACCGGAGATTTATATATATTAAGATTATATTATATACTATACTATAGATTACGTAACGATACTTTAATATATTTTTTTATATTTGATACAAATCTCCTTTGTTGGGCGGATACTTCCATAGTTGTCGTTTTAACTGTTTATGAAATATAACCGCAAAAAGTATTTACACATACAAACTACTTAGTAAAGACTGTGTTATCCAGTATCTGTGCTTTAGTTCTTCTTCTGTGGGTATATGTGACGTTTCGCTAGATTGGCCAATATGGCGACTGTGATTTGTCTGTCAGAACCTTAGACTACATATATATAACCATTAGAATTTAACAAAATACTCGACAATCCAAATTTTGCGGATATATGTTGTCGACTCGATATCTTTATTTTTTTATGTTTTATTATTCAGGTAAGGTTTCGATGTAATCCTTGACGAAATAAAAAGTATCGACATCTGTTAGAATCTTTTGGCGTTAACAGATAATTGTGACTGTCAATTAATTATAGACAAATAATTTGCAATAAAATAAAATTGCGACTATAATTAAAGATCTAAGCTATCCTATCTCTCAAGTTGGATCAGACTGCTCACGGTGTGCCAATTTAATTTAAAATCGGTTAAGTAGTTTAGGAATCCATCGCGAACAAACATCGTGACAGGAGATTTATATATATTAAGAAGATAAAGAGCAAAGTTATTATCATTTGTTTATTGTAGAAAATGTCACTTAAATCATAGTCATATTTTACAATCCATTCACTAATTCATTGATAATATTCCATCCTGCTCATTCGCATTCTCTCTGTCGCACTTATGATGTAGGTAGCAATAGAAAATAAAATGAAGAAAAATAATAAATGTAGGTAGTTATTTTTTAATTTTGTTAGTTCTACCCTCTCCTTCATACTTCATTCGGGCGTAGGACCGGTAAAATTTATCGTTTAACAAGTAATTAAATACGGAGGTATGTAATTAGAAAGCAAACAAATATCAAAATAAAAGATGGTGTTCTGGACTAAAAGAAAAGAGTAATTTTGGCGTATTTATGAAGTTAGAATCATCTGCTATTTACAAATTATTTTATCGTCATCATGTCAGCCTAGAGACGTCCACTGTTGGACATAGGCCTTCCTCAAGGTGTGTGGAGAACACAGACCGATTTTGAGGCGCCTGCATCAAATTATTATTTACTTAAGTACGTATTATTTACTAAACTTACAAGTATTTCCATTGTCCTTCGAAATGTCAACCACCGTTGTCAAAAGCATCCAATATGCACTGTTTTAATTGTTTGACACTGATCCGGTCACTTTTGTACACTCACAATACGATGTCCATAGGTACACAGCTGCACTCGCGATTTTTCCACTCAAAAAGTACGCACGAAGCATAGCTACATACTCCCGTGATATGAACTGATATGATAGGCCATCGCGTCGGGCAAACGTAGACAAACAATTAAGTTTTGCAACGAAATTAGATACGCTGGCTTTCGCTAGTAATTTAGTACTGTTTTTCGCATCGTCGGGGCGTGGCGCAGGCGCAGAAGGGCGGGGGGGGGGTGGGGGGTAATTTATCAATGGTATGATAGTACTCGGGTCGGTCATAGTATTAGTATTGCATTTACCAATTATCACGTACTTTTGTGGACAGTTTTGAGACAGTTTTGGGACTTAGTGTTTTTATTTTTCAACTACATAATTATGATCAGTTAAAGATACTTAGTGCCCTGTTAAATTTTTTGTACTAATTAAAAAATAGTGGTGTATTTATAGGTCAAAGGAAAAAAAAGAAACAAAATACATGTATTTTTATTATTTAGAAGTTCGATATTAATATGTTTACCAAGACGTTTGTCAGAGTATAATTATGATTTTTATTTTACCAATCTAAAAGTCATACGAATTAGTATTGTTAATATATGGTATAAATAGTATAAATTTATTAATTTAGATCCAGTACAGTACAAAGTGACGCTTATGAACGCCAAAATTGAAGTTCTTAAATTAATGATTCTACATTTACATTTACTGCCACGTTCGCAATGCAATAGGTAGAAGCACGAGGAAGAACGGGCAATAAAACTCTTTAACTCTTTGAAGTAGATCATTCGAATAAGTATATGATTGAGCCTCTTTTTCACATAGGGGGAGAAAAACAAAATCAAGAAAATATAGAATTGAAATCAATTTAATCAATAACTTGGATAATGGTAAACCTAACAAAAGCTATGCAAGTGATGAATATACGGATGAAAAGTTTGCAGTTAACGTTGCTTTTGGAAGCGAAAGCGAAACCGAGGAAATTCGCAATCTTGGACTTAAGAAGAAGACGGAGAAAACCAATGAGTATTTACAATTTTTATATTGTAGTAATTTCATACTCTATATTATTACCGAGCCCTTAGATAAATATGTATATATGATATTCATCGACGTATGGTTTCGTTCATTGCATAGGATTAAAATAAATTTGAGACGTTTCAAAGACCATTATCAAAAACTTCAGTAATAGTTATAGTTCCAAAGCCTATAAGAGGCGTCAATGACCGAACCACTGTGATAAGTAAGGATATTAGACAAAGAAAAATATGTTTGTAAGTTAGAAGAGATTCATGATGATTTTTCTGAATCAGGTTCATACATACTGATGGAAGACGCAATGAGCAACAATATAACCATGGACAGAACAAGAGAAAACTGACCAACTTTCCAATAAAATTGAAGAACAGACGATCTAACAATTATGGACCAACCAGAGACAGTGAAGACCATCGAATTTTTAACAAAACTTTTCTGCGCATGGCCAGATTAGGACACAAGGCACCATTAATCATGTTGATATGTATTTATATTTATCAATAAAACTCGTTACGTTATTTTCTCCTTTTTTCTTTTCATAACCTGCTCCTAATTTTAATTAGATTATTCATTTTGGGCAATTACCTTAACCAACGTGGCTTTGTAATTTACATACATATATAGTCTCAGGCCTATATCCCCGAAGAGGTAGGCAGAGGTATATATATTGCTACACCCATTTTTCGCCAGATTTATTTTAGTCCAACTTAATAGGGCGCAAGCCTATTGCCGTACCGGGCACAGTACCAGACTCCGTGCTGCTACTGAGAATTTCCTAACGGAAAAACCCAATAACACTTTGCCCGACCCGGAGATCGACCCCGAGACCTCCCAATCGCAATTACTAAGTTTAATTAGCTTTGTTTATTTTAGAACCACAACACACCCACCAAAGCAGCAAGTGAGACAAAACGAGTAAGTGAAACATCATTTTCTAATTGATAGACTGGTTTGATATGGAATATTTAATACATTTCAGTACAATAATATGGCTAATTTAAAAATAGTGGTGTGTGTACGGACGATGACTAGGAATAAAAATGATGAATAATCGAGCATCAGTTTATATTTATCCGGTAGTTACTTTCTTTAGATTATTCTAATAAGTATATGATTGAGCCTCTTTTTCACATAGGGGGAGAAAAACGAAAACAAGGAAATATCGAATTGAAATCAATTTAGCTTATCCAGACCAAATTATATTATAGGCCATATTGCCTATAACATAATTATGGTTTTGAATCGATATCATTGGTTTAAGAATATCGTTTAATTTATTTGCTTTTAGCGAACCTGTAAAGGAGAAGTTGGTAGATGAGTTCTTAAGTCCATACGGTGTAAGTACAAATTCTGTTTTATTTTGGTTGTTATACAGATCAATGTTTTGTTGTCTATATTATTTGTGCCTTATATTTTGCATAAACTTTTTATTCAATTTAATTTGGAACATTAGCGAAACATAATTTTATAACTGAAGCTTAATCTAATCTAACCTAATCTAATACAAAAAACATAAAACAAATCCAAAAAGTGAAAATATTTACATGGTTTAGGCGTCGTAAAATGCCTCCGCATCAACTAGGTAAACTTGTTTGTATAGCTTGTAAGTTTGCATAAACTATTTTATACGTATTTTTGTATAGCTGAAGACATATCTAATCATTTGTCTGCACGTACGGTGTAGTGGTTTCACCGATGGCCTTAACGGTTTAAACTGCGCCGAGTGTTCTGGGTACGATGCCCACGCACAACACGTGTTATCTAAAAATTGTTGTTTAGGGCGTCGCGTCGTGTTTTGTGTTCGTTGATTGAATCTTTCTAAAGTCCGATGAGTAACAGGAGGTATTCCTACTGCGGAAGTTGTCTCAAAATATATAATCTTATATCTTATACTAATATATAAAGCTGAAGAGTTTGTTTGTTTGGTTGGTTGAACGCGCTAATCTCAGGAATTACTGGCCCGATTTCAAAAATTCTTTCAGTTTTAGATAGCCCATTTATCGAGGAAGGCTATAGGCTATGTAACAGCAGAAGATAACAAAAAAAAAACGCGGGTGTAACCGCGGGCTCATCTAGTTAAGAATAAAGGCATACTATGTCTGTGCATTGCTTATGTGTCTTATACTAAAATTTGCCGTAAGTATTTAATTGGTGTAATTTAATCATCATTATTTAAAGGATTTAATAGTTTCAATTTATTTTATTAGATTTTGCCACAAATGACGCGTATATTGAATAAGTTTGAGCATGCCAACGTCACTATCGAAATTTTGGGCCGCACAGCAGAATATAATGACATAGCGCTGTTCAAGATCACTGCAGGAGCGAACGAAACAGCGCATAGATTCCGAGCTGAAAGCAAATATATGGACGAAGCTCCTGAGAAAAAAATCGTGTTTATAGTTCACGCACTCACTGTTATGGGTCTCAGTCATTTGAGCTGCCTTACTGAAGAGGATAAGTTTGAGTTATTACTAAAATACTATCTCTCGCATCTGGATAAGTTCGACATCTTTATAATACCCATTGCTAATCCTGATGGTTATGTGGCTAGTAAAACTGGGGTACGTATTAGCTCAGTGATATAATTCATTTTAATTAGTAAAGAATATAAGGGTAATGTTTAGCGATAGCCATCAGTGCCATCTCTTTTTTTAATAAGTCCCGAAAAACTGTTATAGTTACTGGTTTTGAAATTAATAGGAAATATAACGCGATGTTATGATTCGCCCCAGATAAACAGTCAAACTGTTGTGATGACTTGTGATGTACTTCCAGTCGCAAGACTTACCTATTATAATATACATTACATGATTGTATCAGTCATACGAAACTAGTGTTTTAGTAAGGTTAATTTTTTAGGGCTTTTGGAACAAGAACAGGTCTCCACAGAAAGATTGCAGCGGTGTGATGTTAGATCGTAACTTCGACGTGGCGTGGAACGCATCACATACGCTAAGCTCTTGCAGCCCGGCCTACCCCGGGCCCAGCCCGTTCTCCGAGCCCGAGACGAGAGCTGTCCGGGACGTGTTCCATTACCACGGGCATAAGATCATTGGATATATACATGTGCACGCTGGCTCTTACGATACTTCTTCTTTTAAGGTAACCTGTGACATTTGCATTTATGAAGTACTTTATAATCGTTGTATGATGCTTGGCTGACTGGCCTGTTGGTATAGCGCCCAGTGAACTTGACTGCTAAGCCGGAGGCTGTGGGTTCGACTCCCAACCAGGATGACTAATTATGTGATGAGCTCTACTAACCTGTGTCTGGGTGTATTTGATCATAACAGTTATCTTCTTATAAGTATGTTTATCAGTTACCTGGTTGCCTTAACACAAGCTGTGCTTAGTTTCGGGATCAAATGACCGATTGTCATTTTGGTCTACCATTAAATATTCTTCGCATTGCTACTTTTTAGGTATATTCTATTATTATTTAACTTATGTACTTATAAAGTTTGAAGCTCAGATGACACTATGTTATTTAAAAATTGTTGTTGCAAGTCTGAGTGTTATTTAATAATGTTTCGAACGGCATTCATTCCAGGGCGATGCAATTTTATATCCAAAAGGTTACACCGACGTTCAATCTGATGATGATAAGTATATTGATCTGAAAGGTGAAATTGAGGAGGCGATGAAAAATGCCAGCTTCCAAGTGATGTCTGTTAATGTGGATACACTTTTCAGCTGGTACGGAAAAGTCAGTGGAACTAGCGTCGACTATGCTTCGTCGGTAAAGGAACAAACATATTATTATACTTAACTTGTACTTGGCTATGTGATACGTCATACTAAGGTGTTCATTTTTTTGTTTCTTTCTTTTCGTGTGACATATTCTGGTGTCAGAGTTTGAAGGCCCCAGAAGGTTTCCAGCAGGACCTAACGATTCTTGCCTTGTGCCAAGACCGAAGCCTTTATGTGCCTCCCGAAGTACAATGTGTTCAATTGTGGTGTGAAATTGCCTTCAAGGTCTCGTGCAGTAGAAGGAAACAACTAAGGGGTTTATAGCCTCTAATGAGAATTTAAATATGAATAATCTAATGCAAATACATAGGCCTTCCATATGACTTTTTAGGTATACGGCATTCCTTACGCCATGGAGTTTGTGATGCAGCTATACGCAAGTAACTTATTTGCGTCAGCCGATGAAGACCTAGTAGAATACAGTGCTCTAACGCAGATTTGGCAGCGAATGATCAACGTGGTTTTTAATTACTTCGCAAGGAGCTTACAGACCAATGTCGCTGAATCCAGGAAGAGAAGGCACTTAAAAGAATAAACAATTTCACTACAAATGCTTGTTTTAGTTAATAATCTTTCTTTATCGTCTTATTTCGGTTACACTGAAAATTCGACAAGGGTAGAATAGAGCCACGCTGGTGAGATTAGGCTAGTTTTGCAATCTTCTTGCGTTCGCTAAGATTAGCGAAGAATGAGAGATGGCTAGTTGCCATTACTGGCGTCTATATGCTACGGGTACCTTTGCCATCAGGTGGGCTGTAGCTCGGCAGTCACCCATATTTGAAAATAAGGTATTTATTTCTATTTGTTGTCTGTTTTTTAGATTTGTACATTAGGGTACTATTATCTACATTTCAAATCCTGGTGCTTGCTTAGTGTTCTAAACTGTAGGTATAAATTAATCGCAACTGATCTAATCGCAGTCTAAACTACTGAAAACCAGGAACATGAAATTTGGACAGCAGGTCCATTTTACAACGTAAGCGCTACCTAAGTAGATACGTTTTTCAATTTTGTTTCTTGGGGTTAAATAATTACTGAAAGATTGCTCACAATTCCGAAAATTATTTGAAAATGCAGACAACAGTGCATTTGTTAGCTACGTAAATATTTGTAGGTTTCTAAAATGTAAGTTAAAACATACATTTATTTTTATTGTTACATTTTTATAGCTATAATATTTTGAGGGATTGGATATGTAACAATATAGCTACTTGCTATTAAAATAGTTTATCGATTTCACGTGTGCTAATATTTCGCGTGCGTAAAATCGATAAGTTATCACTCGTTAGTTATACGTATTGAAATGGTGAAAATATTGGAAAATAATAAAGAGATCGTTGTTACTACTGTATTGTACATTATATACTGGTGTGAAATTTATGCAGGTATTGAATGTATATCTTATAGTTCTGAGTTCTCCGATATTGAGAAGAATGAGGAATGCGAGACCAGGGTGATGGCCTTGAGAACAAAACTATGGAGGTCATGACCGTTTTCGTTAATGGTCTTCTTATCGTGGAAGTAATTAAGAATGATATATAATGATCTACACCCAGTGCATCTTACACGATCTATAACATTTATTGTAGCAAGTTACGTAAAAAGGCCTTGACCGCCATGTAGTTTACACACATTTCCTATTAAGAATATTGGATATTTATATCCAGATCTTATTACTATCATCTTCAGCCTGTCATAGTCCACTGCTGGATATAGGCCTCTTCAATGGCACGCCTGTGAGCCGATTTTCGGCTCTTCGTGTCCAGCCGCTGTTAGCCAATTATAGATCTTATTATAATTGTTACTAACTTTCAATTTACCAAATGCCTTGCAGCTGCTACCTCAACCACGGATGCAGCCCAGAGTTCAAATTTACAGTAAGTACAAACATACAATAATTGAATAAACAAACAATTCTTGAAAACCAAGCGTAAATGAGCCATCTGGTCTTTTGAGACCAATGGTCAAGTCACCAAAAGATTGAATAACCATGGTGTTAAACAAATGAGTTTTATCGCCTTAAGGAGGCTGGTGTGCCCTTGGCCTCCGTCTTCCTTATCTTATTTACCTATTTGCATATCATCTCTTTGCATAACTTCTCCAGAACAAGTCACACGATGTCCATTAACTTTCTCATCTATTGGCACGACTTTCAGACTACTTATGACATACTCATGCCTAGGTCCACTCGCGTCACTCCATACAATCCATCATATCTTTGTAATAACTCACTGTAGGATTAGAACAAAATACTACAGAGCCCACAAAACTTTTTATCCTGTGGTTTAGATGTATTCCAGGCGTATGCATATGTATCAATGTTGAAAATCTTAATTTGCCTTATGGCTTAACTGCTAAACCAGTCAAGTTATAACGCAAGTATTAAGAAGGGAAATACTCCACATCAGGTATAATTATAATGTAAATGGAAAAAAAGAGAAGAAAAAATCATGCCAAAGGAAGACTTAAAGTTTCGACAGATTGTTTATTTGTGTTGATGCTTAATCAGGTGACAGTGGCTGAGCTATAAACATAGGTAAGATATAAATTCAGGTACCTATAGGAATCCTTCTTTAACTCTGATACCAGTTTGGCCAATAATCAGATCACGAACAAATATTAGCTTAATCGCGAATATGTTCATGATAATTATTGTATTTTTAATCCAGATTCGAAGACAATAATGAAAACAGTATTCCAAGTTCGACAGCAAAGCAAAAGGTGAACATTCTATCATATAACCAAAACAATAGTCAGAATGAGCGCGGTCATGCAGATCACACAGAGGAATGGAGTTTAGAAGATGATAGCAGTAGTGACACTGACGACTCTTTGGAAACGACCATGATACTGCAGCTATACCAGAAAGTGAAAGATACCACCCCAATGCAGTACGTATATTGTATATATAAGTATTTATTGTATAGATTGGTATCTTAAAGATACAGCAGTAGATTTACCACTCGTAGGTTGATTGGCTAAATAACATGATGATTACAAATTTGTGATTTTTGTAGAAAAATACCAGAAAAGGAAAGCATTCGAAGACACCGTCAAAATTATAAACAAAAAAGTGAAAAAGATGGCGATGACTCAGCATTGAATTGGCTGTTAGACACAATCCACGAAGACGTCAAGGCCTCTACGGAAAAGACCAATACTTTAAATCGAAAATCTCATCGTAAATCAAGACCTACTACATCTGCTCCGTACGTCAATTATATTTTGTAAACTAGGGGCGGCTCTCTCTCTTAGTACGGTGAATTTATATTTTTCTACTTCATCCTAGCGTCATCCCGCTTGCGACTAGGTTGCGGTGAGATTCTAGTCTCATCATATTCGTCATAATATTAGGTAGGTTTTTCACGGAGCGACTGCTATATAAGGTCTACTTCATTCTTTTATATGGACAATGTTACGCATCTGTCGGTAAATAATCAAAAGTTCTTGTGACTTCTTTTCTACATAAATTTTACCAACAAATAATTACTCTTAAGCTTTAAAGTTGTTTCAAATGCATATGTCTATCATGGTTTAGAATCACGCAGGCCTCGGTGCAAGAAGAAAGTAATGAGCACAAACGCCATTCTGAGCACAAACGCAAGCAGAAAGTAGAGTCATCTGAAAATGACACAGGAATTGAGCGTATAAGTAAAAGCAAGAAGCATGAGTCACAGGATAAACCAGATAGTGAAAGGAATTTCAAAGTGTTAAGGTATGTAGCTTCTGATGGTTCTTGTTTTTATTACGCGAAAAAGACAATTGTAACGATGAAAATAATTAGTAAATTGAATTAAATTCATGAATTATTCCAGTTCAATTTATTTTTATTTATAGCAACTATTATATTTTGCTAATAGATTTAAATAAGTTTTGCTTCAGATCAGGGGGTTATTACACTGAAAAAGAACATTATAGTCCAAGAGACCATGTGGATCAAGCACGATTGCAGTATGAAAATAACGATAATGATCGAAAAGGGCATCAAGAAGTATTAAAAAGCAGCGAGGAACAGGAGGTGAGAACCAAAAAGACTACGTTAGCGAAGGATTTTAACAAGTTAAAGTAAGTTTATTTCAAGACATTAGATATATACACACTTACTGATGCATATTTTGACAGCTTTGTAAAGTATAGGTATATTTCATTACAACGTACCTAGGGTGAATTTGTTAACACTAGGTACGTCTTACTATCGCAAGTTTCCCATTGGTTCTGGTGATACTTTTGATAATAGAGGCGATGGATGGTCATTTTTACCAACTCATTTTGAAAACCTATCAATCTAAGTTATTCCAGCTTTGGAATCAAATTGATGTTGATATTGAAATTTAGACAACAATATTCAGTTATAATGAATATACGTAGTAATACCGCATATTTAAAACAATTCAGTTTCATTCAATCTAAGATTTTTAGGTTCAGATATAAGCCAGGTGCCGAAATCGAAAATGTGCGTAGGGATCCCAAACACACGGACGTTGAACCTGATAACAAATGTAGTGAGAACAAACACCAGCATAGTGAAGCTAAAAAGAAACAAAGTGCTGCTATCACGAAGATAAAAAGAAATATAGTGACAAAAAGTATCACCACATGATGATTACAAATTTGTGATTTTTACAGAAAAATACCAGAAAAGGAAAGCATTCGAAAAAACCGTCAAAGTTATAAACAAAAAAGTGAAAAATATGGCGAAGACTCAGCATTGAAGTGGCTGTTAGACACAATCCATGAAGACGTCAAGGCCTCTACGGAAAATATCAATACTTTAAATCGAATATCTCATCTTAAATCAAGACCTACTACATCTGCTCCGTACGTCAATTATATTTTGTAAACTAGGGGCGTCTCTCTCTCTTAGTAAGGTGAATTAATATTTCTCTACTTCATACTAGCGTCATCCCGCTTGCGACTAGGTCGCGGTGAGATTCTTGTCTCATCATATTTGTCATAATATTAGGTAGGTTTTTCACGCAGCGACTACTATATAAGGTCTACTTCATTCTTTTATATGGACAATGTTACACAGTCTGTCGGTAAATAATCCAAAGTTCTTGTGACTTCTTTTCTACATATATTTTCAACAAATAATTACTCTTAAGCTTTAAAGTTGTTTCAAATGCATATGTCTATCATGGTTTAGAATCACGCAGGCCTTGGTGCAAGAAGAAAGTAATGAGCACAAACGCCATTCTGAGCACAAACGCAAGCAGAAAGTAGAGTCATCTGGAAATGGCACAGGAATTGAGCGTATAAGTAAAAGCAAGAAGCATGAGTCACAGAATAAGCCAGATAGTGAAAGGAATTTCAAAGTGTTAAGGTATGTAGCTTCTGATGGTTCTTGTTATTATTACGCGACAAAGACAATTGTAACGATTAAAATAATTAGTAAATTGAATTAAATTCACGAATTATTTAAATTCATTTTATTTTTATTTATAGCATCTATCATATTTTTCTAATAGATTTAAATAATAAGTTTTGCTTCAGATCAGGGGGTTATTACACTGAAATAGAACATTATAGTCCAAGAGACCATTCGGATCAAAAACGATTGCAGTATGAAAATAACGATAATGATCGAAAAGGGCACCAAGAAGTATTAAAAAGCAGCGAGGAGCAGGAGGTGAGAACCAAAAAGACTACGTTAGCGAAGGATTTTAACAAGTTAAAGTAAGTTTATTTCAAGACTGACTATCGCAAGTTTCCCATTGGTTCTGGTGATACTTATGATAATAGAGGCGATGGATGGTCATTTTTACCAATACATTTTGAAAACCTATCAATCTAAGTTATTTCAGTTTTGGAATCAAATTGATGTTGATAATGAAATTTAGACAACAATATTCATTCATTCTAAGTTTTTTTGCTTCAGATATCAGCCGGGTGCCGAAATCGAAAATGTACGTAGGGATCCCAAACACACGCACGTTGAACCTGATAACGAATCTAATGAGAACAAACACTGGCATAGTGAAGCTAAAAAGAAACAAAGTGCTTCAAAGCAGTATCACGAAGATAAAAAGAAATATAGTGACAAAAAGTATCACCACATGGAAGAAGAAAGGCAAAATAGACCACCAAAATACCAGCATAACGCAAATAAAGACAAAGATAGAGTTTTGAAACACCATTATAGAGAAAAAGAAAAAGCAGAAGAGACGCATAAGCACCAGCATGCAGAATCTGAAAGAGATCATGGTGCGTCTAAACATCACTCAAATCGAATTCACAATGAAAAAGGTTATAATAATCGGTCAGATAATCATGGTGTACATGCTGTCAAACAGGAAGATGCAGGTGAAACCATACATAAGTCAAGTAAACTGAGACACAAAGCAAATGAGAATACAAAAAAATCTAGGTAAATTATCTCCACTAGAGCATCTACATACATACGTCAAATCTTTTACAATATTAAAGTAAATGTCCTACGTATGGTACCTAATTCTAATGAAAACTTAGAAACTATGTAATATAACAAAAACTGGTTATATACAGATATACAACAATATGCATTCATGGCCACGTGCTGTTAGGCTAATAGATGTTTGTTTGGTAGTTGTTTCACGTTAGAGCGTAACTTTAATGTCTCTAAATGTTCATTAAATTTGTCATCAAGCTTTTCCTTTTTCTTATTGTCAGTCAAGGCGGGTATTACAAAATCATGGTCAGTTATATCTGAAGAACACACTATACCCATTGCGTTTTTAATAGTGTTCACAAAGATGTGGTCGAGGCACGCGTCTCCCCTAGTAGGCCTCGTGATTCCATATTCCGCTGTGAGACATAGATATTCAATGTCTTGGCTGCTTATTGCTGAAATAGTATTTATGTTGATGTCTCCAGCAAGGATTAAGGTTGTGGGTTTATTTGATGTATTTGCCATAACTTCTTCAAGGGAACACAAAAAATTGTGTATTCATAAACGAAGGGGAAAGAAGAATGGTAAGTGAATTTAGTAATGTTATTTGCAGACAGTTGGCATCATTATCATCTGGTAAATAATAAAGACAAATAGAGAATACTTACTCTTACTTACCCCTGTGCCAAGTTAAATGTATTTAAACTTTTTCTCAGATACCCGGCTGGATTCCAAGAGGAGCAAAGTACAACTCACCACGAAGTACCACCTCAGAAAATTATTCGAATGAATGAACCGAGTCAGGAAGAGCCTAGCAGTTCACATGAATATGAGAAGACAACGACCAAAAAGGTCAAACTACGAAAAAATAAATCAAACAACAAAAAACAAGACGACGTAAATATATTAAGGTACAGATTTATCCCTTCCATTGATTTGTATTAATGCATAGATATCTATGAAATTTTATACCTTTATTTTTACTTAGGAGTAAAGCAGATCAAATCAAGAATTTATTAATGTATTCATTTTTTATATCACCACAAATTTATTTTTATTGGTACAAGCAGTCCAAAATATGGTGTTAAAAATGTGATGGTATATTTTAGGTCAACGAGAATGCCACCAGCGTATGAATTGCAAGAAGAGTAAGTAAAATTTCAAAAATAAAAATATCCTAAGACAATAAGACAAATTGGGTGCATAGGGTTCCCACCTAGAACTTAGGGTCCCAAGCCAACCTCACCTGCAAGTGGTGCACCTGCCGATCAACGGACGAGGCTCTGGCAAACAAAATGTCCCAATAAGCGGCAATAGGCTCGCCACCTATTACGTGGGATCAAAACACTGGCGAAAAGTGGGCGTCTAATATGCCTCTGCCTACCCCTTCGGGGAAACAGGCGTGAGTCTATGTATGTATGTATGTATGTAATAAGACAAATTCACATACGTTTTGATACGGTTATCTGATCCTAAACTAAGTTGAGCACAAGGTCTACTACGTGCCATAGTACAAACGATGGCAACTAGAAGAATGATGTTAATGTATACAGCTATTTTTTAATTAGTACAAAATCTTTAAGGACAGATTTGTGAAGATATTATTATCATATATGTGACGTAAGAATTTCATAATATCAATAAAGAGCAAAGTTATTATCATTTGTTTATTGTAGAAAATCTCACTTAAATCATAGTCTTTAATTCTTTAATTCTTTATTGTACACAAAAAATAAAACAAAAAATACATGAAACGAGTAAAAATAATAACTAATTAATTTTGTATACAAAGGCGAGCTTAACTCAACACTGAGTTTTCTACCAGCAAACCTTTGAGGCTGGAGATTTGATTTTAGAGCTAAGGGTAATCTTAGTGTACAACAAAAATAATAATACTAATAAAAAAAAAAAATATAGGATACCAATAAATATATATATAACTTAATAAATAAACTACATACAATATTATATATGTAATATATATATATATATATATATTATTCATAAAATACTTCTAATACATATGTCGTATTTTACAATCCATTCACTAATTCATTGATAATATTCCATCCTGCTCATTCGCATTCTCTCTGTCGCACTTATGATGTAGGTAGCCATAGAAAATAAAATGAAGAAAAATAATAAATGTAGGTAGTTATTTTTTAATTTTGTTAATTCTACCCTCTCCTTCATACTTCATTCGGGCTTAGGACCGGTAAAATTTATCGTTTAACAAGTAATTAAATACGGAGGTATGTAATTAGAAAGCAAACAAATATCAAAATAAAAGAAGGTGTTCTGGACTAAAAGAAAAGAGTAATTTTGGCGTATTTATGAAGTTTGAATCATCATTTACAAATTTATCCATGGTTCATTTTACTATGATACTTGTAGTACTCGGGTCGGTCATAGTATTAGTATTGCATTTACCAATTATCACGTATTTTTGTGTACAGTTTTGAGACAGTTTTGGGACTTAGTGTTTTTATTTTTTAACTACATAAATATGATCAGTTAAAGATCCTTAGGGCTGTGTTAAATTTTTTGTACTAATTAAAAAATAGCGGTGTATACTAACGTAATGAACATATGCACTTATATTGGGTATAAAAATCATACTTACATATTCTATATAAAATATACATATTTAAGGTTCTTGAGACCATTTGAGGATTTGAAGCAGGAGATGCCAATGCATTCCACTAATAATTTTGATAAGTTCTGTACTGTACAAGATGTGCGCCTATGAAATGCATTGCCTTTAGAGTCTTTAGACAATCGTAGAGCAAAGTTGCTTAGTATATTTAGGGATTTGTTAAAGATGCACTATCTTTCATCCATTTGTCTTCGTACATTGTAGTTATAGTATGTCTTATTAATATTAAGTGATTCCTCTATAAAAAAAATATACCTATTGAAAATATTCACGGTAATGTTTATAATACTAATGTAGCTCTGGAATGTTATGGGTTCATTGCATTATCAATAAAACCTTTATTCAAATTAATTAATTTTGATTTAGAAACCCAAATGAAGAACCTCCGGAAGAAGGCGGTAAAGACGATCAAGACAAGGGAAATGTGGAAATAATAGAGGAGGAGAAAGAACCAAAGGATCCGAAGAAGAAGCCGAAACCTAAAGATGATAGTCGTTACACAAATGAACAACTGAGTCCATACACAGTAAGTATTAGTATTATCGATTTTATTCTCAGATAATTATGGAGTAGAGTAGTATGAGGTATGTTTACATATGACAACACACACCTTTAGAAAGGAAAGCAGCATTATAGAACAAAAGCCATAACTAAATAAGAATCTATTTTTAGCTAGAGGAACAAATGGAAAAGTTCGCTGAATTATATATGAAAAAAAGATCAGCAAATATATCAGTTCAAGTAATTGGACGAACCGTAGAGTACAGAAACATTGTGCTTCTTAAAATGAGCGAAATAGATAAAGACGCATATTTTAGAGCCAATGACAACAGTAATAAATACGCAGATGAAAAACCAGAAAAAAAGGTAGTTTTTATAGTGCATGGACTGACTGTCGCAGGAATGTGGCACATAATGCACGATGTTTTAACGTTTAATAATCTCTTGCGAATGTATGTGTCTTTCGTGAAATGGTTCGATATATATGTAATACCGATGGCTAACCCTGATGGATATGGAGCATCTGTAAATGTAAGTAAATTTAATTCTTAGACAACCTTCCGTAACATTTTGAAGATTTAATTTGGGTGAGGGATCGGATGCATCGGATGCACATGTGCTTTGGATGTATTTTAGAAAATTAAAGTAGTCTAAGGCCCACTTGCACAACGATTCTTAAATTGAATTAAGATGTATTAAGCGAGAAGAAAAATATTAAACACCACTAGCGTCTTGCACAACGAAAAATTTGTCGAGTAATATGATTTAAGAAATGTCAAAATTAATTACCGAAAATCGACTGTTTAGTGGCTAATTTCATTTAAGAACTGTCACACTGATGTTGGCATCTTGTCATTAGCGACGAAAATTATCTATAATTATATAACTGGACCGGACGACGCAGCAGGGGGAGGCCTATGTCCAGCAGTGGACGTCCCTAGGCTGACATGATGATGATGATGATATAACTGATAACAATGTAACTACTTGTGTTATTGTTAACCCTAGAAACCTACACTATTTGGCGCACATGTTATTCTTACACTGGGGTGCTGGAACACCCCATACTAAAATGACTGTAATCCTTAAAAAAAAAAAAAACAATTCATGAAAATACGTTTTATTAAACATAATCGGTAACTTGAGATCACAAATCAGCCTTATTACACAAAGTTAAATGTAGTTTGAGCAACAGCGCTTGTAGGATTTGGTCCTTTTTTGAGGATCACTGCAATGGACTAAGTTGGCATCCGGTAACGGTCCTTCAAATGTTCATGTATCAGTTCCAAACCTAATTTCAAAACTGTCTGCTGAAACTTTATATTTGGCTTATTATTTGATCTTAAACACTTGTAAAGAACCCAGGAATTACAACTGGTCCCAACTTCTATTTCTTCCTCGCCAGATTTGTGGTCTAGAATAGAGCTTATTTCTTCGTAATTCAAACCTCTGACAGCCAATCCAAAACAAAATAAATAAACTTCATTGAATTTTACCTTCATAATATCTAAAAATATCTGTATTTAATTCATAAGACTATTGTTTTAATAAATAATCAAATTTAATAACTTATTACATATAAATGCATCAATCGTAATAAATAAATAATCTTACGATTTTACTACGCTGGGGTACTGGCGTACCCCACAGCACTTATACAGGTGACCACACAACGCGGTCCCTCGTCACGGTATTGACGTAACGTGAGCGGTTGACACCAAACTAAAATACTCCGACGAGCGAATTCGTGGATATTAAAGAAATTGAAATATTTAGAAAACAAATCGGTGTGGGGTGCACCTGTACCCCATGTAGGGTTCTTGGGTTAATGCTCAAAAGTTTCTAGATTTTTTTTTGGAATTAGTAAAATTTATTTTCCAAACAAAATCAACTATTACATAAAAAGCAACTTAATTATGTCCTAAAATTAAAATAAGCCTATTTGATATAAGTTTCTAGTTATTATTTGTCAATTGTTATTCCGTTGCTACTTTGCTAGGCGACGACAATGCGTTTTGTTTTATGCTCAAAGTATATATAGTCTGAGGTTTTATGCGAAACCATACGCATAACATCGTTAAAATCGTAACAAAAAGGCTTCATGGCATGAAACAAAACGTAGAAACTACTTTACCGACCTCATAAAATGTTTAACTAAATCTAAGCCGGACGCTAGATACTTTTAACTTAAATTATTTTATGCTGTTAATTCTGTTCATCAAATTTAAATTAAGGAGTGACTTAAATCAAACGTTGCGCAAGTGGGCCTTAATCTTCTTATCGCTTCGCTCACCAAGAATTACTTTATATTCGAGCAAGCCAAAGATAGCAATTTGTATGTACATATAGTGGATTTTGTCTCTTAAATAACAGCAGTTATGAAAGGCTTCTTTAATTTTAATAATAAAAATATAAGCCTATTTTTTATTTCAGTCTCACGCAGGAACGTATTGGAACAAAAATTTATCGCCACAGAGTGGTTGTTCTGGAGTACATTTAGACCGTAATTTCGACGTGGCTTGGAACAGCTCTGCGGAGATAAGCTCTTGTAGCCCTCTGTACCCCGGACCAGTACCGTTCTCAGAGGCCGAGACCAGAGCCGTACGCGATGTATTTCACTTATACAGTCACAGGCTCATGGCCTACATTCACGTACATGCGTCAACACATGCTCCTAGCGTATTTAAAGTAAGTCATATCTGTGTAATATATAAATTCTTGCGTGACTGATTGACGGACAAGCTACAGCCAGAACTATTGGACGCAGAAATCTAAAATTTGGCATGTTTGTTCCTTGGAAACCGTAAGGTTGAGAAGGGATTTCCCGAAATTATCTCAGTAGCTCATTCTGCCCCTATTATTATTATAAAGTCGGGTGAAACTGAAAGCAATGCAAAGAAATAATGAATGAGATAAAGCAGGAAGAACTGTATGGATCGCCAATATACAGAAATACAGATCCCTTTGTTAACGCACTTCGGACGGTAGGTAGTCAGTATGTGACAAAGATTATATTCTGTCTAATTCGGTTAAACTAGACAGAAGACCTTAAAATTAATATAATATTAGATAGGTACGGTTTGCCGGTTAGAATGCATAACGCTGCGAAGATGATGATTATGTCCGACAGAGTAACTTGGTATTTTATGGAACACATCATACCTACTACTACTTTATTATTGTCTGTGCCATCGGGAATGCTTACATCCTTCACTTTTTGGCTGAAAACATTTAAAGTTTTTAAAAATAGACCAGAAGCAGTAGCGATCGAATTAATAATAATAATAATTTAGCCCTTTATTTTATTCTGCGTGATACATAGTGCGTCTGTTCATAGTGTAATTAATAAATGTAGGTCGCAGTTCAGTGTGCCTGTTGGCATAGGCCTCCTCTAACATTCTCCACTGAGCTTTGTCTCGAGCTACCCTTCTCCAACGATGTCCAGCCGTGAGTTTTAAATCGTCTTCCCATCTAGTTTTTTGGCGTCCTCTGTTTCGCTTTCCGTCTCTGGGGTACCAGTCTGAGACGATTGTACTCCATTTATTGTATCTCCCGTCCATGTCCACTTCTGTTGGTCGATTCGAGTGAGTACCTATGTCTGCGAATTTGGTTTTTCTCGTATCTCACTGCATCTTACTCTGTCTTGTTTCCTGATACCTGTCACACTTCTCTGCATAGCTCCTTGCTTTCTAACTTTTCCCTATGGTGCCTGGTGAGTGACCAGGCTTCACATCCAGAGACGAGGACTGGAAGGATGCAGGTGTTGAATACTTTCCTCTTATTTGATATACTCATCTTTTTGGCTTTCGTGATCTCTTTCAGAGATTTAGACCTTTTCCATCCATTTGCGACTCGTCTGTTGATTTCCTTGGTGGTTTGGTCACTATGGGAGATTACCAGTCCTAGGTATATGTATTCTTGTACATATTCGAATGGTTGGTCATCGCTTTTTATACCTACTAGTTTGGCATGTTTGATGAATTAAGTCTTGTTTTTTTTCATTGAGGCCTACTTTAATACTTTATAATTTCTTCCAAGTGTGTAGGGTTTTCTTCAAACAGGACTATATCGTCCGCAAATCTGAGATGGTTCAGTTTTGTCCCGTGTACGTTGAGCCCAAATCCATACCAGTCCAATTTACGGAAGATACCTTCTAGTACGGCTGAGAACAATTTCGGTGACAAAGGGTCCCCTTGTCTTGCGCCTCTATTGATATTGAACTTTTCTCCCAAGGTTTCAAGTTGTATCTTAGTTTTGCTATTTAGGGGTATGAATTTTTATTTATATACATTAAAGAAACATCATTTTATAATCTATATGAAGCTTAATCTAATCTTAATGTCTAAGTAGTATACCTTAAAAAAACCGTAAAAAGAAATTAAAAATTAAAAATATTTCCAAAGTTTAGGTGTCGTAAAATGCCTCCGCATCAATGTCATAGGGTAACGTGCCCAGAAGGCTGGCAGCATTGCCACGCTGGATGGCAATGCTGATTCTCTGAGCAAAGAATAAACCAGCCTTCTGGTCACGTAAGACGTCGATTAACCGTCTAGAAATTTCCCAGAATAGTGAACGACGCTCGGACCCCATGAGCCTAGCGTTTCCACCCCAAACGGCTCAAACACGTGATTACGGACTAAATTACTGTATTTGCGCTGTTTGAGGGTTTCCGCAGTTGCAGCAGCAGCGCCAGCATGACCTCCCGTGCTTGGAACATGTGATGGCGCGAGGGTGTCTACGCAGGTTGCGTCCCACACTAAAGGCCTACCCATTTTCCATGTCAATAATGACATACCGTCTGGTCAATTACCGTCGTCGCGTACCAAACCATTTGGTTCAAGTACAGCTAGTACGCCAAACGCGACAAGAGCACGACGAATTATGTCATTCAGATGGGCGTGACGGGGAATTCTACCAGCGCTTCTGCTGCAGGATAGCCCATGGTGTCCGAGCCTATCGACGTCTTCTCTACAATAACATCGATGCCAAGAAACACACGGAGCACCTAAACGAAGACAAGTGGCGAACATGGTTCCAGTGTTGGACGATGATAGTGCCTGAAGCCACAGACTTGATTCCCACTTTGGGAGAATAGGTTGGTAGGCAAATCAGTGCTTGGACAAGCCATTTTCCAGGCATTTATAGCTTCGGTTTTACACAGCACTTCAGTTAACTCATTAACTAGTGTAGGTGATAAAATGTTCCTAGTTAACTCTTCCGTGCTTTGAACCGAAGACAGAAACGCCGGTAAACTGACACTAGACATTTTGCGTACACCGAGCCCACCCAGACGTATAGGCAAAGACGCTTGTAGCCAGGCTCGGTCGTCCAAGTCCACATTTAATATTTTCTTTAAAGTAATTTGGATAATTTGGTCGACTTGTTCTAAAAGTGCATATTTTTCCAAAGTTGGGAAGATCTTAAGGCATGTGTGAATTTTGGTACGAAAAGACAATATCGAATAATAGTATACTTAAGCCGAGTGAATATTAATTTTGCAATGCGATTTGAAACTTCACAGAAATTTTGTATCTTTTCCTCTAAGAAAGAATCGAAAGATTCTTCAAATACTGGAGAACCTAGGAGGCGAAGAGATGTCTTATCAATAATTTTGATGTTTGATGCCAAATTATTAAATATAGATACTATCGAAAGTTTTTTTGTAGAGTCTGTTGTATTTATAAATAGCTCACATATACTAGAATTTAGTTCTAAGCCAATAGATGCGAATTAATTTTTAAGAAGAGCTAAATCTTGTAATACAATATCTGGATTCCCTCCTAGGGTCCCGTCAACTAAAAATCATACATTAAATATAGAATTTACTTACCGAATAATGGGGTGTTGACTGGTCCAAGAGGATCACCTTGTTGACACCCAACTGCTGATTCCAAAAGCTTATCCTGATATAATAATTTTGTGGGGTACCTGTAACATTGCCAAATAAATTTAGAAATTTTAGAAGTTTCTAATTTTGCATGTGCTATGTGCTTAGGTAGATGTTCTTCATAACATTTATAATATATTTTGGAGGGATCCCTTGTTGTTCCAGATTCTCTCTATGAGAGCAACAGCATAAATAAGTCACCAAACAATATGTGTTTGGTGACTTATTTTTGCTGTCAAAGGCTTTGGAGTAGTCGATAAATGCCATGTAGAGATTTTTGTTATATTCCCTATATTTTTCTGTTATTTGTTTGACAGTGTGAATGTGGTCAAGGGTTGAAAATATTCTCCTGAAGCCAGCTTGTTCCCGTGGTTGATTTTCATCAAGTATTTTACTTATTCTTTCCAGGATCACTTTGGAGAAGAACTTGTAGATATTTGACATCAGTCTTATGGGTCTATAGTTGTTTATGTCTTCTTTTTGACCTTTCTTGAATATAAGTATAATGTGGGATGTTTTCCACTGTTTAGGGATAATACCAGTCTCCAGTATGTCCTTGAATATTGATGTAAGTATGGGTATTAGATCTTTGGCAGTGCCTTTGACAAGCTCGTTTGTAATTTTGTTTGGGCCTGGAGCTCTTTCCATCTTCTGGCTATGTATAGCTTTTTCCACCTTGCTAGGTAAAATTTTTGGGTTTGGTTCTTCTAGGTCTCGTCTTTCGGTAAGATCATTTTTAGATTATTGTTCTTTGTCTGGGTTTGAGTATTAGTCTTTGTAGAAATTGGTAGCTATTTCATTTATACTATTTCTATGCGTAAAGGTAATCCTGTGTTTTTTCAGTTTAGGTATCCATTCTTTATCTATCTCTCTAAGTTTCTTTAATGCTTTCTTTACTCATCCTGATTTTTTTTTATGTGACTTTGCAGCTTTAATTGCCTCTTGTTCTTCCTGTCTTTGCTGACTATTTTTTTTACTTAGTTCAGTTACTAGCTTGATAGCGTTGGAATTAAAGACTAATTATAATAATAATACTTTATTATTTTAGGGCGATGCCATTTTATATCCCAAAGGTTATACAGATGTCCAGACAGATGACGACAAGTACATAGATCTGAAATCTGAGGTTGAAGAGGCGATGAAGAACGCTAGCTTCCAAGTGCTGTCTGTGACAGTGGACTCTCTGTATAACTGGTATGGGAAGGTGTCTGGCACTAGCGTCGACTACGCTTCTACTGTAAGAGAATACATGTACTCTATACTAACTCAACTTATGCCTGTATCCCCGAAGAGGTAGGCAGGGTTGAATATTACACCAGCATTTCGCCATGTTATTCATTCGTAGGCCCCACGTAATAGGGGGCGAGCCTATTGCCGTTACCGGGCACTTCTTAGACTCCGTGCTGCAGCTGAGAATTCTGAAAAACTGTTGCCCCACCCGGGAATCCAACCTGGGACCACCCGATCAGCAGACGCATTCGCAATGCTTATTATGCAACAGAAAAAAGATTTTGCCACATTAAGACACGTTTTTGAGACCGATTTCTTATCTGTATATATAAAATCCTTGCGTTACTGACTGACTGACAGACAAGCTACAGCTGAAACTACTAGGCGCAAGAAGCTGAAATTTAGCATGTATGTTCCTTGGGGACCGTATATATATGTGATAAAGTTAAATGTTATTATTTAATTTTACAGATATACGGTATTCCTTACGCCATGGAATTCGCTATGCAATCGTACGTGGATATTGGACATCACGCTATGAAACAAATATGGGGCCGAATCATTCCTGTGGTGTTCAAAAGCATGTGGAAACATTTAAATGCTAATCCTAGCGATATGTAGGATAATGTAAATTAATGTTTCTTACCAATGTTATAAGGCTACATTATTTTGATGAATAAATGAGTAGGTATATGTATTAAGGAAGAGTTGTTTACCTTTATTTCAGATGTCATAACGAAATTTTGTAAAACAGCTTTTATATTTATTTATCTTCTTAGACCTTAGCTGCTGAACTCATTTCTAAACTTAATTGAACAAAAACATGTGTACAAGTTTAATAATAAAGTTGTAAGTTACCCATGGCAGATGATGCATTTTGGAGAAAATAAACTAGATATGATTGGTTTCAATTAACGAGTCGTGAAGTTGATGTAGCGATATATCATATGAGTTTAACTAATCGAGAATTATTGCATCACACACGGGACTCCGGGATAGAAATCGATTTTAATAAATGACTGGTCCGTTAATTTTATTTATTTTTGCTCATTTGTTATCATTGCTGGTACTCTTAAATCCATTATTGTTTAATGGTTTTTCATTCTCATAAACCGTGAGATACAGTGGATTGAGATGAAGCCTTGAGCACCCTTAAAAAGGAACCAGATATGTTCCTATACACCTTAAGTATTTGTTATTAAAAGTAGGTTCAAAAGTATGGCTTTCTAGCATGTATACTAGTAATCATTTCAACCGGAGAACGAGATTAAAGATAGGTCGTGTGAACACTTAGTGCCTGTTCCTCACTTGTTTCTTGGCCCCGTCATCATCGGGTCGATCTTGACCCAACCGCATCCAAATGCTTAAAAAGCAATAAATGGTGGTATATAAGTACTACTGCTGTATTAATTATTTTGCCGCTTACCATCAGCAAAGAGCTCAGATACCTATTTCATTGTCATCAGTTCGACCGTTGGCTGGCCTGTCATCTTACTTCCATAAAAAAAAATAGAGTTCATGCAACTTCCTAAGCGAGGACATGAAATGGGTCCTTTTGGCCCAGAAATAGAACAAAACATCATTCATATGAATCGAATCTTCGATTGCAAATTTGCAATATTGCCAATAAACACCAGTTATTCATTGGAAACCTCAAAACGCCGTAAAACAAACCTATAAACTTTATTCGGCAAATATGAGTGACACTTTCTCTCGTGTTTGTTACCTGTCTTATCTGTGCCTATACGTCCACATATTAAAGTACATAGCTATTAAATTGTGACGTGCATCACACACTGCCTGTTTTGGAGAATACAACAACTTTCGTTTATATTGATAACGGTTGATGTATACAAAACAGTGAATTGTATAGAAACGTGAGGTCATCGGTAAGTGTGTCAAGCGGGTTGTCGCCGCAACTGGTTGTGCATACAAAAAGACTCATAGTCACGCGAGAGAGAGAGAGAATAAAGAAAGTGAAGGTATCGTTTTAGTTGTTTACAGACCTTATAACCGTTATCACTTTTGTTTTAAGCTATCCTGCGTCGATATTCGTGCCAGTGTGACGCACGCGCATCGTCGAGTTCAATATCAAGTTCACGCGTCATATAGTTTTTATAACCTTTACTCGATCAGGTTTAGCCAACGCGAAATCTTACTTAAAAGTGTCATTGGCCTTTTCTGACATTAAGCTTTTAGAAGTAGCATGGAGTCTTGAAGTGATTGTCCTATATAACGTGGAATTAGGTAAAACATGGTTGGCACACGTAATAAGGTTTCTGCTAACCCATCACGGTGGATATATGCGTGAATCTATGTATTTATTTAAAAGTCACGTGTGTGTATTACTGTACGTATGATAATTTACCACTTTCTTCTTTCGAGTAATAGGCATGAATCATCCAAAACCTGACCAAAAGAGAAGGTTGGGTTTTTGATGTGATGAAATAATTAATGACTAAGTTATGTTGGTAAAGTTATGTAAGTGTCGTCGTAAGTCATGTCGTTGCATGAGACATATTTAATTTAGTATTATAGTAAAAAAAACATAACTGGCGAAGTGTGGGTGTGTAATACACCTCTGCCTACCCCTTCAAGGATAAAAGGCGTGAAGTTATGTTATGTTTATGTTATTAACAGAGATAAAAACTTAAATTAAAGCGAGGGCTAAACTTAGATACATAATACATGATATTGTCTCGACTACACTGCGTAGCATGGTGGTTTCAGTGGCCACCTTACCGTTTGACACTGTGCCGAGAGTTGTGGGTTCGATCTTTACACGAGGCGTGATCCATGAATTGTTGAGCCTGGGTGTTATTTGTGTCTGTTGCATGAATATTTCTTCAGATCCTAGCTGTACTTATTATTTCTAGTGTGGGATAGTATATCAGGAATCTGAATTAGGTGCATGTTCGTGCAGCCACCTATGGCAACAAATACATTGAATCCATTCCACCTGTGGAACGTTACATTCTAACCATAGTAGGAACGATTGCATTTTGCAGAAGTATTGTCCATTGCAGAAATGTTATCCAAACGCATTATCGTATATTGTGGATTATCCCTGGCAGTCAAGAAAAATATTTTTGTAAAAAAAAAACAAATTTAGATAATTACTAGAGGATGCCCGCAGCTACGCACGCACATTCTTTTTAATTTAACAGTTTCTTCTGAACCCGTGGGAATTTCGAAAAATCGCTTCTGTGTAACAGTCTCCAAGGCACATACATGCCAAATTTCATCTTCCTGCACCGAATAGTTTTGGCTGTAGCTTGTCTGTCAGACAGTCAGTAATACACATACAGATTTCAAATGGTATGTGTAGCTACAGGTTCCATGGGCTGACGGATTAGAAATCAAAGTGTCACTAAAAGACTATCTTTTTCCATCGTCATGGTTTGTTTATCGAAACAGATAACTTTTGAAATAAAACATAAATTTGACATCACCTTAAAACTTAGTCATGTCAAGAAAATGAAAACAAGTTAAATTTTAAAGTTATATACAGTAGACTACGTACCTTTAGCCTTCATCCCTCTTTCAGTTGTTACGACCTTACAAGTCAGTTTGAAAATTCAGCCAAAAGTCGTTTTAATCACTCCCACACATGATGCCAATTAATTTTAAAAGGCAAACCAGCCAGTTAGAAAACTTTTTATGAATATAAAATACCATTTTATTCAAAACTGAGAACTACGATGTTCAGCAATCACAAGTGGGGTGACTCATTATTTATTTTTAATTGCACGAATATGACTCGATCATTCATAATAGGAAAACAACATTCATAAGATACAACTTCTATTACCACTTCAATTATAGAGTTGTTGAGCGGGCGACGTTAAACATAGTGTATGTATTATGTTAAACATTTTTGAAGCTCAATGCACTCTTGATGACAATGCAAATGACTGAGACAAATTATATTTGTTCAGTGCTTTGACATCGCAAAGACTGCGCAGATGGGTCCTTTTATTAGGTACCTGAAATAACATTGACAACCTTTTAGCTTGAAGAAATATTGTGATTGGTTTTGTATGTTTTGATACTTACGACTGGAAGTTAAAGTAAAAATGTATTTTACAGCTTTTGATAACTGGTGGACACATTTGAATATTCTCAAATGGCTGTGTTATGAAATGTACGTAGGAAAGACTGTTATATCTGAGCACGTAGACTCATTGCTTCGTCGTGTTTCAACTTTGGAGGGAGGATTTAATGCTTGTGTCTGTTGTCCGCAATGTATCACATTGTTGCATACGGTGATACTACTAAATTGCGCAATATCTGTGAAATGCCTATCGACTTTCACCAGGAACAGCAAATTCGATTTCTGCATAAAACAAAATGTCATCTGCTAGGCAATTCTAAGTTGAATACAGTATTTAGAAATATTGTTGATAGATGGCAATTCAGATCCACGCTGTATCATGTTGTTGCCAAAAGCGTTAAACATAGCGTTGAAATTAAAGTGTCTATTCCTTTATACTGGCGTCAGTATTCCTATATTCATATATGCACACACAACACACTCTAAAATATAAACACTACAATAATAATTATAGTCTTTTACAATTACCTTCTTGAGGTAATCTCCACCTACTTGGAAACGATTATAGGCACTTGGATATTATGGGGACTTCACTGTCTTATCAGTATTTGAGATATTATATATCGTGTTCATGCGCTACCATTTGAGTTGATGCATATAGTCGTGTTTAACGACGAAAATTACCCATTTCAGAAAATGTATAATATCATAGTGAAAGTTGGGTATGGCAGAAGAGTCATGAAAGTAAAATAAATGTTGTAGAAATGAGAGCACTGAGAAGTATGTGTCTTTGACTGACAGAGCAAAGAATTGTGTGATAAGAGAGTATTGTGGGATAAAAGAAGAAGTAGTGACAAGCATTGAGAAAGGTATGCTAAGGTGGTTTGGGCACGTGGAGAGGATGGATGACGAAAGATTAACCAAGCAGATATACAAGGCAAGTGTGAATGGGACAGGACGAAGGAGAAGACCTAGGCGGACGTTTCTGACCAGATTGGAGATATCCTAAACACAGGACAGGTTAGCAGTACCCTGAACAGAAGAGCATGCATGAGGAATCTGATGGGAGTGAATGAAGCAAGAGAGATATGTCAGGATCATTGCAAATGGCGTTCCATAGTCTCTGCCTACCCCTCCGGTAAACAGGCGCGAGTCTATGTATGTATGTATGTATATAATATCATCATTTGCCCTGTTTATAATTTGCCCATTTCTGGGCACAGGGATGAGGCCATATTCCATTACAATAGCGAAGTGACGGTTGGCAGATTTCACATGTCTTTTGAAAACATTATGGAGATTTCTGTATATGCAAGTTTCGTACCAATGTTTTGCTTCACTACTTACCATCTTAATGAGTAATTTTACGCACTTTATCTACGTCAAGAAGTCAGTGCTGCGAACCCTGGCTTTGAATTCGAGACCCTCTGAGTAGACGTGTCTCTTCACTTAGCTTGTAATTGTACTTTGACTCCACGCAATGTACTGTCTTTATGACGTGCTACAATTCCGTATTAAAATATAAAAATAAATGCCTAAGTGCCAAGATTATTAGTTATCGGGCCAAGAAGCTCTGTCACCGGTACAAATGACAGTCACAATGTGTGTCAGATACAGTTGTGGTTATCTGATGTTTAGTGTCAGACGAGCACATTGTTGTGTGTGACAATAGGCCCCGTTACTGAGTAGTGTGTAGGCGGCGCTCAATATCCGTGCTAAGTCATTAGTTCATTAAACTTACATGTAGATCGCACGAAGGTACTTTATATTTAAACTAGAGGACGCCCGCGGCTCTGCAAGCACATTTTTTTTAAATTTTGCTCTCTCCACCCTCCGTGGGAATTTCGGGAAATCCCTTCTTAGTGCGCGCCTACAGTTCCCCGGGAAGAAACATACTAAATGTCAGCTTCTTGCACCCAGTAGGTTCGGTTGTGTGTTGTCTGTCAGTCAGTCAGTAACATACATAGATCCATACATAGTCTCACGCCTATATCCCCGAAGAGGTAGGCAGAGGTATATTGCTACACCCACCTTTCGCACACTTTATTTTAATCCCACGTAATAGGGGGCTAGCCTATTGCCGTACCGGGCACATTACCAGACTCCGTGCTGCTACTGAGAATTTCCTAACGGAAAAACCCAATAACACTTTGCCCGACCCGGGGATCGAACTCGAGACCTCCCCATCGCACGCGCACATTTATGTCGCGAGACCAACGAGGCAGTCTGTCAGTAACGCATGAATTTTATACATACCTACAGATAATTTCTTGAGATCAAAATGCCAACAAATTTAGTTTGCTGAAGCCTAGTGGAAGTAAGTAAGTAGTCTCTACTAGGCATTAATAATAATAATAATCGATCGATCTATTGTCACAGATAGGACTGTTGTTTGCAACAGGCCTGATATTGTGATAATAGATCGATCAGAGCGCCGCGCAATGATTGTCGACATCACTATTCCACATGACGACAATCTCGTGAAAGCAGAAAAAGACAAACAAGAAAAATATTTGGACTTGGCTCACGAGATTGTCGATATGTGGGATATTGATTCGGCAATCGTTGTTCCGATAGTTGTGTCCGTTAATGGACTTATAGCGAAAACCCTCGAACGCCATCTAGAGAGGTTGAAACTAGGCAGCTGGGTCAAGAGTTTGATGCAAAAGGCAGTAATTCTGCAAACGGCTCGCATTGTGAGGAAATTCCTATCTCTGGAGCCCTAACCGCCGGTGACTTGGATCCTATTCCCGTCGTCGGTGGGAATCTATTTTTATATTTTTAAATGTCATTTTTTGTTTGGAATGTTATATTTAAAAATGTAAAAAATAGGAAAATTATGTAAATAAAGAGAATAATAATAATAATAAAATTTATTAATTTTCATACATCACAAAAATATACATAAAGTTCTTAAAAGGTAATTTAGGTAGAATAATGAGGTGCCTGTACTAGGGTAAACCTGTGCCACAGGCATTAAAGGCACTTACAGTAAGTGATTTTGATCTGACTTATGAAGTAATTACAATATTTATCATCAACATATTAAACGTAATGTTTCTAAATAAAAATATGCCTACTTAGAATTATTTTAAAACTAATATGAAATGTATAATTATTTGACCACAGTCAGCAGTTCTTCGGTCTGATCATATTTCAATGTTTGTAAATACTGATAGACGCGTTGTTTCGATCTTACATAACTTAGGTCATAAATAGATGTTTCTTTGTTTATTTTGTTATAAAGATAGGGACCCAGAAATGAAAAGAATCTATTAGTAAAGACAAACCTTGATTCAGACCTTGAACTACAGACAATATCTTTCCGTCTCTTGGTGTTAGTAAGGTCGGCGTTGTACGTAAGCGCAGTATGCTGTTTTAGTACAGTGTACAATATAAACAGTTGACGAACCGTTAGCACTTTGCATGATTCATATAGAAGGCTTGTAGAGAATCGGTAAGGTCGGCGGGTGGCCACTTTAAGCAGGGCTCTTTGCGCTCGCTCTATAGAGAGCATTAAAGATTTTCCTATACCTCCCCAAGAAGTTATGCAGTATTGGATTATGGACTGACACAATGCCTTGTACATCTGTATAATGAGGTTATGATCTAAAATAAAGCGAAGTTTTTTAAATACAAATAATAATTTTTGTAGCCTAGATGTTAAAGCGGCGATATGTTGTTTATAGGAAAGGGTTTCGTCCAATATAACCCCTAAATACTTAATATTAGTAGTGCTATTAATTTCCGGACAGGTGCAAATGTTGTTTGACTTAAGATAACAGTTATGTGCATATAAGTGAAAAGAATTGTTATGTGCTTGGGGGTTACGCATACAAAATTGAATGAATTTAGTCTTATCAGTATTTAAGGTTAGTAGATTATGTTTAAGCCAGTTATTTACTACGTTAAACCCTTGTTGTGCATACTTCTGAGCTTCCGTAATGGTGTTTGCTGAGAAAATAAGCGCAGTGTCGTCAGCATATGTAACAATAGTGCCATGATGTAGGTTTAGGTTACAGAGATCATTTATGTACACTAGAAAGAGTGTTCCACCGAGCACACTTCCCTGAGGAATGCCAAATTGGGGTAATAATAATTCGGAACTGATTACGTTGTCTATTTTGACACATTGATACCTATCCCGTAAGTAGTCTTTAAACAGTTTTAACTGTGTGCCTCTTATTCCTAAGGCCTCCAATTTCTTAAGAAGCAGTGGGATTGATACAGTGTCAAATGCTTTTGCCAGATCTAGAAAGACGCCAATCACATGTTGACTTTGCCCAAGTTCCTCGGAAATATAATTAGTCAAGGTGTGTACTGCATCTGCTGCAGATAACTTTGATCTGAAGCCGAATTGCTTGTGGGAGAAGAGGGAGTTATTTTCAAGATATGAAACTAATCTATTGTTTATAATTTTTTCGAGTACTTTAGATATCGAAGGTAGTAGTGAGATTGGCCTGTAATTAGTTACCAGATCCTTTTGCCCTGATTTGTGTATGGGAATTACTACTGCCTTTTTGAGGCATTTGGGGAAGATTCCTTCTGACAGGCAAATTCGGAAAATGTGAGTTAATGGAGGTATCAGTATGTGCCTATAGGTTTTCAGTATTGCAGTGCTAATACCGTCCCACCCTGCTGCTGAGCTATGTTTTAGTGATAGGATAATTCGTTCTACTTCACATTCATCCGGTTCTAGTAAAACAAAAGACTTGCCAGTACTATTATATGTCGGAACAGTTGAAATTGCATTTTTTGGATGATTGTTACATTGATAGCCTAATGAAGATACCAACGTACTGCCTTAGAGAAGTCTTCATTTTGAACTCTTGTGTATAATTTTTGAATGTATAAATTGAAATCTTTTCTTAGCTTCTTAAGTATTCCTTTGTTTTCTCTACTGAGTACACGCATTAGCATTTTCATGAAATGAAAACTCTTACGATGGTATAATTCAGGGAAAAGCTAAGTATTAATTAGCGTTCCCATATAACGTAAAGTTCCTGCGAATGCTTGAGGCAGCTTTTGGAAAATATTTACGATAAATTAGCATTTTCTTGTACCTATCTATAATATAAAAATGAATCGCTGCATGTGTTGCTAAGCGCAAATCTCGAGAGCAGCTGAACCGATTTCGCAAATTCTTTTTTTATAATATTCCTTGAAGTACGAGGATGGTTCTTACGGAGAGAAAAATAAAAAATAAATAAAGAATCGACTGTTAGGCGGTACGAAGTTCGCGGGGTCAGCTAGTTATATTATAAATGCAAAAGTGTTTATGGTTGGGTGTTCCATTTTAACATTAAAACGGCTAAACGGAATGTAGTGAATTTTGAAAAAGAGAGAGACAAACTTAGGCTACCTATTGTACCAACAATTAAACTGTGCATTGTAGACTAAAGGTATCAAAATAGGCGATGAAAATAAGTGTAGAATAAATAATATTTTTAGTTACTTCGTTAATATAATTATTTTAGCCAGTGTCAAATTACTCATTCCACATAAAGATTGGCAATGATCTTCTTTATATCGCCAGGACCGACGGCTTAACGTGCTCTCCAAGGAATTGGCCAAGCGATAACTAACAATTTTATACGCACATTACTTCGAAAAGTTAATGGTGCGCGCTGTATTTTCGAACTCGGTATCCTCTGCAAAGCAGTCTGTTGGCATTTCTACTAAGCTATCGCTGTAAGTAAAGCGTCATGGTCCTAGCATTACCTATGCTGCTTTACTCAGAGATGTGTGTCACTCTTGAACCAAATGGTTTGGTACGCGACGACGGTAAGAGACCTGATGGTATGTCATTGTTGCCTTGAAAAAGGGCAGGCCCTTGGTGTGGGACGCAACCTGCGTAGAAACCCTCGCGTCGTCACATGTTCCAAGCACGGGAGGCCATGTTGGCGCTGCTGCTGCAACTGCGGCAACCCTCAAACGCCGCAAATACAGTCATTTAGTAAGTAATTACGTGTTTGAGCCGTTTGGGGTGGAAATGCTAGGCTCATGGGGTTCGAGCGCTCGTTCTCTATCCCGGGAAATTTCTAAACGGTTAAGCGACGTCTCACGTGACCAGAAGGCTGGTTTATTCTTTGTTCAAAGAATCAGCATTGCCACGCTGTGCCCACGTTACCCGATGACATTGATGCGTAGGCAGTTTTACGACGCCTAAACCATGTAAATATATTCATTTTTTTAATTTGTCTTTATGGTTTTTGTATTAGATTAGATTAAGCTTCACTTATAAAATTATGTTTCTTTAGTGTGTCACTCTATAGCCTAAATATCAGTGTAGCACGTAGGCTACCTTGTGTCGCGATGACTGACGTCCACACGGGCGTAGCCGAGGGCAAAGACTAGTTCAAATATATGGATGTTCCGATTATCTATACACGTACAATGCGTGGTCAACTGCATGTATGCGATAAGAGTGCAAACGATTAAGTAGATTTTTTACAATGTTGAGCACGATTAGCTATTCGGAAGTAAACCGGAATCCGTTTACTTTCTCGACGTAAAAAGTGTAGATATGTAATTAATTTGTGAATCGTGTTTGAGCTATTTAAACACAGTTTCTAAGATCTATGTAAATATCCATAGTTTATATTCAATGTGATCTTAATCCACAGCTTAGACTCTAGTGGTATTTGCCGTCTTGTTTTTAGAGAAAATATACGCAAAATAAGGTAAGCAGGTATAATACATAGTTCTACCAAAAAACATGTTTCTGTATTTCAACATACTATATGCCTAGAAAGCATCCGTCCTTAATGAGTTACCTGACCTTAAATTCTGATTTCAGTGGTCCTGGAAGGACCACTGAAATCAGCTAAAGCCTAACGAAGGAGTAAAATAAGTATAATGATGCACACTGAAATGTGACGTTAACAATATGAAGAATCCGAGCTACTTTTAAATCATGCCCAGGCATTAGGTACTCGTTCCCCTAAAAATCCAACAACTTCTTTAATCACATCAATAAAACTATGGCTAGTTTATACCAATTTGATGATACAGGAATCGTCCTTGGTAACCCGTGATTAGGGTTCGTGAGTACCGTTACGGTGTGTAGATCCCTCAGGCCGGTTCGGTGGCCGCCTGGCCGCAGCATTGCGTTCGTTATGCACGGTGCGCACTGCGCATACGCAGTCTTTGCGCAGTCTACACGAGCACACATCACAGTGCGCACGCGCGCATCTCTAGTGCACCGCACACATCGCGAAACGTGAATATTTAATAATATTGTTTTAATCAAAAGTTCACAGTTTTGAGAATATTGAAAATTTTTAATTATGTGCATAGTTATGACGCGGGTAATACTTGTGTTCGGTGAGTGTGAATTTTATTATTAACTATTATAATTTAAAAAAATATTCATAGTTTTAAAAGTGAGCTCGTGGAGTAAACGAATTTTCTTCGTAGCGTGATTAATGATTATTAGGTGTGTGCGTTAGTTGTCTTACGCGTCACGCTCTTTTTATTAGTAGAGCAGAAAACAGTTTGCGGTATTTTCAATACAAACATGTGTTTTGGTCACTGTGCCGAAGAAATTTAAAACAACACTGTAGAGTTTTCTGTGGTCCGAATCCTTCGCAAAATTGAATAATATAATAATATTCTACTACATTCACAAAAAAAATTCCGTGTGGTGACGGATTAAGAATACGGAATGTCACCACCCTATATCATCCCATGGGTGTCGTAAGAGCCGACAGAGGGAGCATATTATGCAGAGAACAGCACTGTAAGAGAAGGAAAACTTGATACAAACCCTATACCAACCCGTTTGGCCAGCGTGGTATAGTAGGCCAATTCCTCCTTTCAAAATAGAGGCCTAGTCCAGCAGTGGACTGTTAAAGGCTGATGATGATGATGATGACATTCACAAAACACCATCGAGTCCCGAACTAAGCAGAGCTTGTACTATGGATACTAGACAATGCATTAATACTTGTTTTTTTTTTGTAAATACATGCACATTATACATAGAAACACCCAGACCAAGACAAACATCCGAGTTCATACACACAAATGTTTGACTTGAGCGGGAATCGAACCCGCAGCAAAAATAAGTCTGTTAAATTGCTTTATTTGGATATTATAAATATTGGAGTGCTATTTAAAATAAATAAATAGTTAATCGCTAGGTTTATTTCAATACTGAGTCCTTATGATGACAATAATTATCCGGAAAATATTTTAAAGATTGTATAATAATCTGAAATATAATCTCGTATCATAAAATAAATGTGTTTGGCAGATGTTTTTTTTTGTAATTTTTTTACTGAATATAAATAAAAAGGTACATTTCTATATTATTATGAGAGTGATAAGACGTGTTCACATTAAATTTAGTAATTTATGTGCCATATTTATTATGTATTTCATTTTTTTTGTTCCTGTTAATCAAATGAGTAATTTATTGATTGCTTACTTGGAGAATATTTTAAAGTAATTGTGGGGTTTTAGTGTCTTTGTATGAGTCTCTGTGTGTGTGATACTACTAATTTTTGTGTTGGGAAAACTACAATAAAAATCGGTTTAAAGCACTATGGTCAGCTTTTATTTGGTTTAAAAAAGAATCTTAGTAGGACATCTTCCTCTTATGTAAAGACCAAATAAAATGATAATACCTATAAATACATAAAGGAGATGAACAAAAAACATATGGGCCTGTGCCCAGCAAGTACAGAGATGAAACATATATCATTTTAAAGAACAAGTCTTCTAGTTATGCAATAAGAAAGGCGCATTTAGCTAAGCAGCAGTGGTCAAAAGTTATTAAGGTTGGAAATAAATTACTAATGACATATTTTTTGACAATATTTCACAATGTATTGATATAATGTAATTAGTTATATAATCTATTTTAGTTTTCATGCATTTTATTGTCCTAAGTTTCTATTATTTATTTTTGATCTTCGCTTGAGGGACTCTCATCATATAAAATATAAGTATAATACTCTCGTCTAGAAGTAAACTATAACCGAAAAGGCGGGTACGTAGAAAGATAAGACCTCCGTAGTATTACTTTACTCTATGGATAAGACGATAAGTCAACATGTCAACAATTTGGCATTAGCTTGGTGATACCAGAGCTGGATTAAAATAACCCTGTTAGTAAGTGGATTTTGAACTATATTTTGAACGTATTTTTAATTTATTATTAAGAGGTTTGTTTTTATAGAAAATAATATAATAATCGTCATATTTTCGTCCGTGTGGTGACAAATTAAGAACACGAAATATCACCACCCCATATCATCCCATGGGTGTAGTAAGAGCCGACGGAGGGAGCATAGGATCATTTCGCCTGTTCGCGTCCATTTAGTGCAGTTGGCAAGTTTGAAGGAGAAAATAAAAATGTTCCAGCAAATTGATTCAATGAAAAATTTATGTAATGCGTTCATTATATAGTCTATTTTAATAATAACTTTCAGTTTTGTTCGAAACGTGTTGTGTATTTTTTTAAATAGACAAACTTCAAAATATGGCATTTTACCCAGTTTGCGTCCAAAAAATCCAAATTGCGTCCACCTGTGGACCAGTTCGCGTCCACCAGCTTAGTCTTAACAATATCAGCCTTATAATCTTTCATATAAGGGTGATATTGTTAAGACAATCTAAAGAAAGATTGGCTTTTAACAATTTCTACATTTAAGATTAAAGTTATAAAAAATCTACATTATAATCATTATTAAATCACTTTATAGAAACTATAAATAACTATTTATTCTTCTCAACATCGATGGAACTTAAAATCAAAGATAAAAAAATAACGATACATGTTGTCCAATATTGTGGTCTTCGGAATAGCATAATTTTTACATAATTATGTACATATTTGTCTTATCGATTTCTTCTTCTCACGAATATCACAAAACGTTTTTTTTTATTTTATCATCTTTTGTATTTTTTCTCCTTCTTCTTTCTTGTCTCCTAAGAACTCATCTTGAATAGAAAAAATATGGCATAAAATAAATTAAATGTAATAATTCAATTTTAAACTCAGTCTTAATCAAAAATGCATTTTAAATTATAAAAAAAAAATATATAGAATGTATTTATGCGATAATTTCTATTTCATTAATATATGGACGCAATTTGCTATAATATTATCTCTTGCAGGTATAGTTTGCGTCCACTTGTGATCGATTATTATATCGATTGTATCTTTTATTACAATCATAATAATGTGGACGCAAATTGGTCATTACAATTGCATACTTGTAATGTTCAAATAAACAAAATCTCAATTTCTCTCTCATATTTTAATCACTTAAAAATAAACAACTAAAGAAATCATAAATAGACGAGTTCGCGTCCATTGTGGACGCAAAGTGGAAGTTTAATAAATTCGGTGTTGTAATTCGCGTCCACCTTATTTTAATTGAAAACTATAAAAAAAACAAGCTGATTCATCATTCATACTATTCGTCTTTTCATTATGAATGTCTAGAAACAGCTATGTATCCTAACATTCACATAAAACAATAAAATACTTACCGTCAAACACGCCGCTGCACACTATTTTTTTATTTATATCCCGCGCATCTGCACTCTTTTGTTGAACAACCGAGATTAACTAATTTTTTTAAACAGGATAAGCTGGGCACACGGAGCTTTTGTCTATTTGTGCGTGTCTCTTATACGTCGAGGTATTGGCGATACTGACTTTTCATTTTATTAGTGTGTTAGTATACTTATTTCCGAGCATTTTTAAAGGGAGGTCCGCTAAATGGACGCGAATAGGGGGATGGACGCGAACAGGCGAAATGACCCTATTATGCAGAGAACAGCACTGTAAGAGAAGGAAAACTTGATACAAACCCTATACTAACCCGTTTGGCCAGCGTGGTATAGGATGCCAATTCCTAATTTCAAAGGAGAGGCCTAGTCCAGCAGTAGACTGTTAAAGGCTGATGATGATGATGATGATATAATTATAATGATTTAATCATTCTTAAGATTAAGCGTATTTTAACTCTTACAGTTCTGTTGCTATATTTTTTCCCTCCACTGATGTTTTATCATTGTTACGTGGCAACATTATCGGTAGATTCAAACAAAGTCAAATAAAAGGAAATCACTTCAAATTCTTTTAAATTATTTTCTTTTCAGCAACTGCAATGGAATGTAAAAAGTACTTTAAAATTCCTTGTATGTTTTATATAACTTATCTACAACCGCTTGTTTCTGGTCAACGTGGGGCACATTTTGTCCAAGTCCTTTAAAACAATTTAAATTAAATGGGACTAGTGGGATTTTCAAGAAAGTAGGCAAATATATATCTATTGATTTATAAATAATATATAATTAAATATAAATAATAAATATATAATTATGTCCGTGGTTTTCAAACAAAAACAAATAATACTTAGCTCTGTTTACAAACTGACCCACTGCTGAGCTCGGGTCTCTGCTCACTGTGAGTAGGATTATTTTTTATTTTATTTTTATTTATAGACTCACGCCTGTATCCCCGAAGGGGTAGGCAGAGGTGTAATATTACACCCACATTTCGCCATGAATTTTTTGGTCCCACGTAATAGGGAGCGAGCCTATTGCCGTACCGGGCACATTACCAAACTCCGTGCTGCTACTGAGAATTTCCCAACGGAAAACCCCAATAACACTTTGCCCGACCCGGGAATCGAACCCGAGACCTCCCAATCCCACGCGCACATTTATGCCGTGAGACCAACGAGGCAGTAGGATTAGCCGAACTATAACGTTTATAAAGTCTTACTCGCTAATGGTTAGTTCTGTAATTACTTCTACAAAATGACAAGGCACTTTAGTGAAATACAGTAATTTAGATAAAAGACAAACTACAACAAATCTCTAACATCGACTAAGGATGGTTAGGATAGCACCGCTCCTTCCACTCCATACCTAGATAAGGTACGATTGTAGGAAAGCAATCAAAATATTAAAGAGTTACATGCTGTCATCATTAGTGTAAAGAGCTGCGACAACTGTTGTACATACCTAATATAATAAACCAGATAAAAGGCAACGATAAATATAACAAACAACACTAAAAACTGACATAATAGTATAGCTAACGTAAAAAATTCGGGCAAGTGCGAGTCTGACCCGCGCACCAAGGGTTCCGTACGCATTCTACCTTATTTGAGGTTGGTGCTAATTACGCTAGTCCTCTAAATCTGTATGAGCGCCCATACAACTTAGAGGACTATCTTAAATGGAGTCTACTATGTATGAATGAGGACACCCTTAAATTTTCCACTTTTTTAATATTTTGTAATTTTTCCTTTACTTGTGCTGTAAGACCCTGCTTTTGGCCAAATTTCGTGATTCTAGTTCAACGGGAACTACCATATAGGTTTTCGACCGAAAACCTATAGGGTACTTCCGGTTGACCTAGAATTGTCATTTTTGGTTCAAACCAAGGTCTTACAGCACAAGTAAAGGAAAAATTCCGAAAATTAAAAAAAGTTGAAAATTAAGGTTAATTTTGGTACTTACAAGTTTTCGCAAAAATCTAATTTTGACCATATCTTTTTATCGGGTTGACCCAGAACCCTGATTTGTATACACCTAATAGGAACCATAGACCTCAGTATCTGGTATAAATTTCAATTTGCTAGGTTCACCCGTTTCTGAGAAAATCGGTGGTGACACACGGACAGACAGACAGACAGACAGACGGACAAGAAAGTGATCTTATAAGGGTTCCTTTTCTACCTTGTGAGGTACGGAACCCTAAAAATAACAGTTACTCGTACCTACCCGTGTATTTAATCTTTTTTCAACCTCTTCACTTCCTATTTCCTCAATAAAGATCATCTTATGTCCATCGCCAAGGTCTAATCTATACCAAAATCCTAAAACTTATCAAATTTGGTTCAACCGTTTTGAAGTGCATACGGAACTTGCATACCTACACACGTTTGCATTTATCATTTGTGTAGAGACTAGGGTTGGTCTCGGTATATTGTATCATTGAATTGCGTGTTAGATTGTAATGTTTCTCTGGGGCTTGAACATTAGATTTTGTGGCGGATATTTGTTAGATTGCAGTTATCCTATACCAGATGTTTCTGTTTTGATTTAAGGGTTTTCAATAAAAGCTAGTCACGCAAACGTATATATTACTATATACATACATACATAGACTCACGCCTGTTTCCCAGAAGGGGTAGGCAGAGGCATATTAAACGCCCACTTTTCGCCAGTGTTTTGATGCCACGTAATAGGTGGCGAGCCTATTGCCGCTTATCGGGATATTTTGTTTGCCAGAGCGTCGTCCGTTAATCGGCAGGTGCACCACGCAGGTGAGGTTGGCTTGGGACCCTAAGTTCTTGGTGGGAACCCTATGCACTACTATATACGTAAGTATTGTCTTATCTGTGCCTATACACTATGTATCTTTAAACATTATTAACGGATAAGGAAATATGTTTTAATGTAATTAATTTATTTGCTCAAATCCAATGACAAATTAGTAAATAGAGCAGTTTAGTAAATGTTAGTTAGAGCAGTTAGTCTAGGAGAGAGATCATATTTGGACGCAGACACAATAAATCCTTCACGGAAAGGGTCTCGGATTCGAATCCACGGCCCGCTCTACTGACACTTCGTAGTTATTCAATAATTGTTCCGAGCTAAAGAGTATTTTCTCCTGTGGTGAAGATAATTACTTTAATTTTCGTATGAGTGTGTAGTCAACTCAGGGGTCGGCGTTTATAAGTTGTACGAAGAGCTCCAAAATGACTTAATGATTCCTTGTCCTGAGACAAGGCGGGCAGCAACGGCTTTACGTGTGCTCTGAATCACGGTAGCGCTCTGATCTGAATACCTCAATAAATGGTCAGCTCTGCCAACGTTTATTTACTATGCCGATCTGCTTACCAACGGCAAGTTAAGGTACGCTTTGAGAGCTTTATCTGTGGTGAAGAAAATAACAGTCGTAATAGGTACCCAGAAACATTCACACGTTACGCGCTGATCAAAATAATAGAATATCACTATTCATTGCTTTTCCGGAGATCAGACTTTAGTCATTTCGTAGAGTAAAACTCTTTCAAATCTGGTCACAATAAAGAGCGAATTCCAGATGCCAAGCGAATAGTGCTAAGATAAGGATGGTTATTAAATCTAGTAGTAGTAGTATCTGCTGATATAAATCAGTGAATAGAGTATTGCGTAGATCGAACCGCATCTTACACATGCAAACATATTTAGACACTTCTGCATGCATTGTTGTTGTATAATATGATTGTATATTATTATTGCTACCTAAACTATATACTACGTAGATGTTGTACTATAGCGTAATTTAAAATAACTAAATAAAACGTGTTGTAAATATTAAACTTACCTGCATGTTTAAATTTAATATTCAGATAATTTGTATGCCTGTCATTGCGATATTTTTTAATTTCTCATTCGTCTGACATTCTAAGATGCAGCGCTGTAGTTACAGCAATCTGAATAAAATCTATGAATTTTGTTTCCTGAATTTTGTACCTGAATATAGATATTATATATTCATAATAGACTTAATCGTCATTAGAAATGATAAAAGTTTAATAAGTGAAATGGACATACATAGCATATGTAGTGACGGATTAAGAAAGCAAAGTGAGTTTCGTAAGAGGCAAATAAAAAAATACAAGAAAAAATAGTATCTTTGGGAAGACACGAGAGTCTGTCTAGCGTGGTATAGTACACCAAATCCTCCTATAAACTGTTAATGTAACTGTGACGTAAATTAAATGAAACTTTTGTCCAGCAATGTACTACAAAATGCTGCATGGCGATGAAATGGACATCACTTTGTGTTTTGTTTAATTAATGTAATAAAAATGATCATACTTAGGACTATTTTATTTTTTTGGGAATTAACGATTTTATGTTTTTGGGTTTTATTACTATTAAGTAGGTACGTATTTGTGTTTTGCTCTATCTGTAGAGATGGTCAATGCTACTGATTTCACTTTACCTTAATTTTTATAAAGTGCATCGTAATTCCTACCATATTTATTCGGAAAGACCTAAACTGTGAGGTGCTTGTTCATTAATTACCACTTTCCACTTAAATAGTTATGGTCTCGGGATTTATAAACAAATCATATCGCGAAATAGGAAGAAAAAATCAATCTATAAATTAGTGACATTACTCTGATGGATTTAAAGATTTCATACAGAATCTAACAATTTTCAATCTGTACAAAAGCAAAGAGTGGTAATAAACTAGTTATTGCTTGATTTTTCAAGAATAGAAAATTGTTGACACGCATATTAATATTGCTCACAGCTTATCTAAATTGGAACATGGATTATTTTCCTCCAACGTGTTCATTATAATGTATTATTATTTGTGTAGGCAATTATTTGAGGTAGGTATTACTTTAATATGAAAGAATGCTTTTGGTCATGCTTATTGTTTCAATCGTATAAATCTAAAAACCATAGACCGCAAATGATATGGAAAGATGATATTGTAAAGATAGCGGGCAGTAATTAGTTGAAGAGTGCCCAGAACAGAACGGAATGAAAGTTGTTGTGTAGTTGTTGTAGGAGGCCTACACCAAAATGGGCGAAAACGTCTTAAGATGATACCTCTTAGAATATGATTTTTTTACTGTAATCGATAATATGTAAAGGTATATTGTAACTGAGGTGCATGTATTAATTTTGCGTGTGACGATTATGTGACATATATTAGAAAAGTATTCGACTGCAAAGTGACCGCAGCTTGCACTTGTAGCACGCCTAAGTATTTGTGCCTTTTTCGGCACTAATTTGCTTAACTCCTTATAAACTTAAGCTTGTTCATCAATTTAATAATAAGCAGAACTTGATATATACCGCTAGTCATATTATTAGACTCAAGTTCTCCCAGGCAAAATCTTGTTGTTTATCTCTTATGCATGTCTCTAAATAAATCTCTTGATAAGTATTTTGTTTCCCCTCCGTGTGAATCTGAACTCTCCGTTTCAAATCAGTTTCTTATTGTCGTCCTTCAATGTGACTGGTTGGCTTTTCTCAGCACTGTATGGAACACCAAGTAATTAAGAAGCTTTATTAAGTTTCAGCAGATTAAGAAATCTTATTTAATGTAATTCAAAAATAAAATGGCATTTGTCGTGTTTCAAACGTAGGTCATAACTGCATAATTAATGAGCAATCATCATTCTCTTAGCGTTATCCCAGTTTCAATCTGGGGTGCGCTTCCTAGTCTAACCGGATTTGGCTGAATATTAGCTTTGCCACAGAGCGACTGCCTATCTGACCTCTGCAACCCGAAGGGATAGGGATATTCCATGGTTTAGACTAGTGTCAGTTTATTTAGAAGGTACTGACACCCTGTAACGACTGTCATAGATCGTCATGACAACCGGGACCGACGGCTTAACGTGCTCTCCGAGGCACGGGACAAGCGATAATTAATAATTCAATAAGCACATAACTCCGAAAAGTCATTGGTGCGCGCCGTGGATTCGAACCCAATACCCTCTGCATGGCAGTCTGTTGGTATCTCCACGAGGCTATCGGTGCATAATTAATGAGCAATACAATGACGAATTTAATTTAGATTCTGACATCTATTAACTGACACTGACATATTTTCTTATCGGGTAAGCTTTAGTTTCGGTTTAATTGATTGATTTCTGGCTTTCAAGTAAATGCGTGTAATTCAAAACCTTTATTAATAATTATGTTTACGGTTTTACAAATAATGTGACATGATGGAACAATCAGCTTTGATTAAATATAATATTATACTTCCTTGTAGTTAGCAAATAAGAAATCTATCAATCAGTCATTGCATGGCGATTTTAGTTTTCTCGGGATAATCTTACCAAGACAAACCTTATGGTCTACTCAATTATAATCCTATTGTAGAGAAGAGAACATTTTCAGAAAACAGCATTTTTGGCATTATTAAAATTTCTAAATAATAACAGTTATCTTTCATAGATAACTAATACAAACAAGTACTTCTATCTCTATTGTATATCCGCATTCAAATAATAAATTCAAGCGTAGCTTTATTTTCGTAGGTAAAATAAATCCAGTTGTTGTCCCTTGTATGCAGTATTTAAAATGGCGGATAAAATGTTTGTTGTAAAACTGTACAATCGTTTAAATCCACAGCACGGCGCAGCATGCACGTACGTTGCGGTTGACAGGCCTTCAGCTTTACATTAAAAGCTCCATTAAAACGCTTTTAAAACACAGTTTTTGCTTAAAATGATTGACCTAATTAATTTAATTTCGAAGCTTAATCTATAGTGTGGTGTACCGGTGAACCAGGCCACAAGCGTATATGTGTTATAAATAAAATCAGTGTTTACAGATGATGGTAGAAATAATCCAGAGAAATTGAAATTTCTGTCAGGTTTGGGCGCGTCAAAATGTTTTTGGGGCACCTTATCTATACATATTATAAAACAAAGTCCCCCGCCGCGGTGTCTGTCTGTCTGTTCGCTTAAAGCTCGAAAAGTACTGGACAAATTTTTATACGGTTTTCAACAACATCGAGACTGATCCATGAGGAAGGTTTTAATGTTTATTAAGGTTAGGTTTTGTGCAAACTAACGATATTACGACGATATTAGTTCGACGCGTTGGACAAAAAATGAGCCGATCGGGAGCTTTCCTCGAAAACGCTGCCAAAACCTTTTGAGTTATAACAAAACAATGTATGATGGGATTGTACCTCTTTAATAGATCTACAAAAAAGTCCGCGATGATAGATATAATTATGTCTATCTTTCAAGGATAACCCACAATAACCATATTTTGCTTTGACATCTATCTATACTATCTATACTAATATAATAAAGCGGAAGAGATTGTTTGTTTGTTTGAACGCGCTAATCTCAGGAACCACCAGTCGGATCTGAAAAATTCTTTTTGTATAAGATAGCCCAGTTATTCCGGAAGGCTATATAATATAACGCTTTGACCCTTTGGGGCCGGGCAAAAGACTAAAAAGGCTAAAAGATAATGTCGGCTAATCTCAGGAACTAGCAGTCGGATTATAAAAATTGTTATTGCCTATGATAGCCCAATTATTCCGAAAGGCTATATAAAATTACGCCACAACTTTTAGGGGCCAGACAAAAATAATAAAATGGTCAAACGAGAAGCCCCCCCCCCTTCTCGTTTGTCAAAGGCAAAAAAAGGCTAAACGAACAGGATACAATCTATATGGGTATCGTTTTCGAGATTTTCGGGACGCTGATTAATAATATGAAATTTATTTAGTGATCCAAGGTGGCGGACGGGAAATCAAAGATGGCGGATGAGAAAATTAAAAAAATCAATATGGGTATCGCCTTCGATATTTTAAGGGGTGGGGAATCGAAATACAACATCTATTTCGTGATCAAAGATGGCGGATGGGAAATCAAAGATGGTGGATGGGAAAATTGAAAAAAATCAATATTGGTATCGTCTGCGATGTTAAAAGGGATGGGGAATCCAAATATAACATCTGTTTCGTGATTCAAGATGGTGGATGGGAAATCAAAGATGGCGGATGGGAAAAATTAAAAAAAACAATATGGGTATCGTCTGCTGATGATTTGAGGGATGGAGAATCCAAATAATCGTCTCTGATGATTTAAGGGATGGAGAATCCAAATACAACATTGATGGCGGATAGGAAATCAAAGATGGCGGACGGGATTTCTTTTAAAAAATATCGGAGACGATACCCATATCGACATATGGGTATCGTCGCCGATATTTTAAGGAATGAGGAATTCAAAAACACCATCTATTTTGTGATCAAAGATGGCGGATGGGATTTTTTGTTTTAAATCAATATGGGTATCGTCTCCGATGTTTAAACGTATGGGGAATCCAAATACAACATCTATTTCGTGATTCAAGATGGCGGATGGGAAATCAAAGATGGCGGATGGGAACAATTTTAAAAATCAATATGGGTATCGTCTCTGATGATTTAAGGGATGGCGAATCCAAATACAACATCTATTTCGTGATCAAAGATGGCGGATAGGAAATCAAAGATGGCGGACGGGATTTCTTTTTCTTTGTTAAAAGGGATGGGGAATCCAAATATAACATCTGTTTCGTGATCAAATATGGCAGATGGAAAATCAATATATTATTTTATTGAAATTTCCCATCCGCCATCTTTGATTACCCATCCGCCGTCTTAAGAAAGGTACTTTAAAAAGGCGATACGGAGTTCGCCGGGTCAGCTAGTATCGTGTATAATTGAATGAAAGTATGATCATCTAACTGTTTATATATTAATGCATTGCGTTTTAAGCAGGTTATTTTAAATGAAATAATATTTTGATTACTTATTTGCCTAGTGATTAAGTATGCTTAATCGGCTAATGAAGAACTTACCACGTATAGGTACGCTATCTACTGACAGTCACTGGTCTTGGCTTTTATCTAGTATTATAAACTAGACTTACAACTTACTTAAGTTTTACAGTTAAACCTTCCTCAGGCATCATACTATGAGTGAAAACCGAACAAAAATCCGTTCGGTTGTTTTTGATTTTATCTCGTTCATACAGACGGGCAGGACGCAGCGAGGACTTCACTTTATAGAAAGCATAAATAGATATGTAGAGTACAACTTAAGCGCTAGAAAATATACGAGTATCTATAGTTGAACTAATCGATCTATAACTCGCTTTAAAGTTCTCTAAAGCACCACCATAAATGTGGTGTGATATTGCAGCCCAATTATTTGATATCGAGGCCCTGATATGGATATACGCTTCGAGGCACTATAAGAAGGCATCGAATTACGAGAGATGTCGTAAGCTATAAGATACCCCATGATTATCTCAAAGTTGAAATGGTAATTCAATAGTAGATCATTATTGTTTTTAAAGGCAGATCCCGCACTAGGCGTAAATCCTTTACCAATCGCGATTTTACAAACACTCTAAAAACGGACACAAAATAGCACTGACACTCATAAGAACAATTTGTGAATCACACATCGCGTGTAGGAATCGAACTCACAACTCTCGGCCTAGTACATATTAAGCGGCAAGGGGAGAACTTGAAACACTACACCAAACGTGCAGTCTTATTATTATAAAATTTACAAAATAGCAAAAATAGCAATATCGTAAACAGATATATAGCCCAGTGGGTTGTTATTGGACTGCCATAATCTTAAATGATGATCCCAAAAAGTCAATATCCATGCACCTCGCGGTTCACGAATTTGTCATATTATGTAAACTTCCAATATGAAATTGTTAAGCTGAAAAAATCTATAATTGTTTGTATAAATCTATTGTCGTTAAATATTTTGAGGACACATTCCTCATTCATAATAACAGCGTGTAAGATTACGTCCCTGTTCATAACATGTGCACTGGCGCAAACCGAAACACAACATAAATCTAATAAATTAATATGTAATCGTCCCAGCCATAGTTACGTACAAATACCATGTAATAACTACGAATAATCTGATAATGTTTTCCAATATTCCTTATCAGCGTTTACAGTACAAGCCACGTTAAATTAACGACACAGGAACTATACCATCAAAGAGAAATTCTATCAAATCAACTTTAATTTTGTAGCAAGCAATGCAGCTAATTTCAATAGGAAATACTCTGATTTTATTAAATTAAAATGATTGGGGATTGAGTGCGATCAAAGGGCCTGTAATGATGTCAATTGGTACGAAATTGGTCTAAGAACTGAAGCCGGATCACATCGTTCTAAAGAGAGCTCAATTACTTGAAGCCAAAGAAAACACGATAAATGTCGCCACAAATTAAAGAATCGTTCGACGCAAATAATCTGCCCTCAGAGAATCGTGACACAAATATCACGGCCACGAACCTTTAGGGGAGCACACACACAAGCGCTTTCGTTAGAAGACACCGCCACCTCGTGCCGGACCGGTTTATTCACTAACGATATTGTTTATTATATCTTTACTGAGAATGTATGCTAATAAATTAATATGAACCTTCTACGAATATTCATTATTAGGTTATCATATTCTAGGTTAGGATGTATGTGAAAATAGTCCGCTTCGTTCATTCAGCTGACTATTTGTTACCTATTTACAGCAATCCTCACTTTCTATGCGACATAAGGTCACGTCCCCAACGAAAGTGGTTAACGAGTCAAGGAACGAGGCGCGCATTCAATACGCATGCATCGACGGCTGTAATACCCTTATGACACGGAACCAAATCTTCTACGAAACATTCCATAGTAAAATGGTAGCTATTTTGGTAATGGAGTTATTAAGAAATCACCAGAAATAGAAAAATAAAGATGATCGTGGTGAGAACTGGCAGCTTCATCTTCCCTTCGCTAGTCATGTAACTTATAAGTTACGGTATAACTGCTGCAGTTCTGCTACAGCGTGGTTCAGTAGTAGCAGTGTGCGGAATCGTCCTCGACGTCAGTGATGTGTGATGTACCGAATACGGCATAAAACAGCTCATCGTCATAACGCTGCTGTTGGTGCTGCCCGGCCGAGGGCCAGATTTAAATTGGAACGAAATAAAAAAGACACCATACGCGCTCAACGCTCGGATATAGCATCGTGTGACCCTGCGCGTCTAGAGTGGCTCAGTTAGCCATATGGATGAGCCAGCCCTGTTGCCGGCTTATTAAGTAGAACTTTAAAATGACGTTGAGTAGTACTTTAGTACTTTAGAATGACGTGGTCAGACTCCGACCGTCGGAGTGAGGACGTGATATATGGGATGATATGCTTTCTTCTCTCTTCCCCACCAGAGACGACCGAGATCTAGCGAATTCGAGGAGACAGCAGGAAACCGGATCACGGTTTCTAATGGTGCTGATACACCTGAGCATTCACTTGTAACAGAACAGCGAGCATTCACCGTTTTTGTTTTGTCGAAGTGAACAACGGACAGGGGCCCAATTCTGCTATTTTAGATGACATCGACATCATATTTTGAATGGAATGAGATTATATTTTGAATTGACTCAAAATCGGTATTCTGCTACACAATGTCATTCTATTCTAATTTCGATATATTCAATTTAATGTCAAATATCCTGACATGAGTAGGTATTGCCATTAATGAAATAATTAACTTTATTGCTGGTAATTTGATGTTACAGCGTTGCCTATGATTTGTTTTTTATGTAATATGCACGCAAGTACGCTCTCACATTTTATTTCACTTTAACAGTTCCTTACGATTTGGTAGATGTTTCGGGAAATCTCTTCTTAGTCAGGGCACGTCAGGGACCGTAAGGGTGCAGCATACGGTCCTCGAGGAACGTACATGCCAATTTTTTGCATCTTGTGCCCAGTAGATTCGGCTGTGCATTGCTGTTAGTCAGGGAATTGTGAATGAATTTTATATATACAGATGATACTACCTAGCAGTGCAATATGGCAGTCTATAATACTAACCAGTACAATTTTAGTAAATGAATTTATTCGTTGGATTGTGAGAGATGTTTTGATACATAATCAATAATGTTACGTACGATTTGAAATCGAACATTTAAAATATGGGTGTTTTGAATATGTGTATTGACAGTTTGACGTTTGTCTTTGTACAAAAATATATTTAGCAGAATACCGTTTATGTATTGTTCAACTCTCAACATATTCGCAATATCATTTCAATGTCTCTTAATTTAGGAGAATACCATTATGACGTAAAAATGACACTGACATCATATCGAAACTGCATTTTGAACAAATATAATTAGCAGAATTGGGCCCCAGATTTGAATATTGCTACGAACATTTCGCTATCTTTCTAGCGGACGCTCTAATCAGCAAAACGTCAAAGCAAATTTACTGTCAACTCGCTAGAATGCACGCCAGTACGTTCGCAAGAATGCTCGCTAAAACACACTCGTTTGTTATTCTGTTTTGTAACATTCGTAGGAATGCTCATTACAGGTGAATGCTCAAATGTATCAGCACGCACCATTAGACTATGATTCTCCAATCCCAATCAAGACAAAAACGAAACGTGGATATGGGATACACTCGCTTTGCTTTTAAATTCTCAAATTGAAGGAGTAAAGTTTACAAATGTATTTTATGAGAATATTTGTGCCAATATCACATTATCCGGCAAACCGGCAGAAACCGGATCAAGTCGGAGTCAGTCTACAGGTTCTCTTAACAAAACAGTTTGTAAAGGAAGTGCTTTAGAAATGTGCCGCGGCTTCGCTTGGGCCAAGAGAAAGTTTAAACAAATAACTGTTAACTATAATTATTGTTCTATAGAAAGCGAACGTGTATGCTAAATACCTAATCGATAATCAGATGCTTTTAGTGTAGTATTTATTTATTTTATTTTATTTATAGACTCACGCCTGTATCCCCAAAGGGGTAGGCAGAGGTGTAATATTACACCCACATTTCGCCATGAATTTTTAGGTTCCACGTAAGAGGAGGCGAGCCTATTGCCGTACTGGGCATATTACCAGACCGTGTAGTAATATTTATATATTGATTTAGATCGTCTGAAGTTAATAATAAAATCGGTAAAACAAGTATTTTTAAAATAATTATTAGAAAACACGGAGCTACTATTATGCTCACATACTTTTAATGCTAAAGTATATCTGAGGCCCAACTTTCCTAAATAAATAAGTTCAAAATACAGTTTCGATATAATGTCAGTGTCATACTTTCGTCACAAATGGTGTTCTCCTAAATAAACTGATATTTGAATGCAATTGTGACTAGATCAATAGCAAATTAAAACAAGTATCAAAATATGTGTCAACGACGAACTGGTTATTTCAAATTATACAATAATGACATTAGGTTAGCAGAATACCGATTCTGAGTCGATTCAAAATATATCATTTCGTTCAAAATATAATGTCATATTGGCGATGCAAAGATTATCATTCGCGCGCCTCTAGTGGTAGTGGCGAATTTGGAAGTTGTCCGGGTACGACACTTTTGTCAGCTTTGAATACAACTTTGCTTCGAGGTTATAGTGGTAATTGTATTGAGCTGTCAAAGTGTCGTACCCGAACAACTTCCAAATTCGCCGCTAGAGTCGCTAGTTAGAATCTTAGCATCGACAATAAAATACAAGAATTGGCCTTCAGAAGGCCAATTTTGTGTATGTAACGATGATTATTATAAGACAGCTAGGTGGTAGAGTTTCGTTTCGAGTTTTGGAGTAAAATTGTTCCAAATGACCTCATATATAACCTCCCTCAAGGAATTGGTCGATTTACTAAACACTCTGTATAACAAACCTTCACATTGAAATGATATAATATTGAACTCATATGACTTAAATGCACCACCGTCAACGTTATTACATATAACGCAGGAGAACTCAAAGATATTAAAATAATTTGAACAGAAAAATGTAACCGTAAAGTCGTATGATATAAAACTGGGAAGGAATTATGTCAATAATCCTTTCTGAATAATTAGTACGATTTCATTGGTTATGGGTGCAGTTGCGGTCACTATAGCTGAATAATTGTACCGTACTTCAATCAAAGTCTATCTAAATTTAGCATATCGTATTGAAATAAAAATAGGTTTAGCCAAGAAAGCACGAATAATACCTACTTGAATACGTATCTCCTAGCTTAGTATACGAAACCAATTCACGTAATAAGTTCTAACAATTGAAGACACTATTAATAGCAACAACGTAAACTTACCTATTGAACCATTGCCTTTTTTCTCATTTTGCATAACCCAACTCAATGTAGTCGGGTAAAAGTAATAGCAGCAGCCGTTTGAATGGACGTCTCATGCTACAATTATTGAGAGGCTCCACTGCCACTGACAGTTTTATGACGGGAACCTATATCAACGACAACCAACAATGTAATAATTTTATTTTTAAATGTAAAATGGACTCTGTTTTATATCAAATTGAATTTTCTTTAGTTCTTTTGACTTTGTTTTAAATGTTCACTTCATTAAAGCTTTTAATTATTATCCCTTCATTATCGCTTACAAAATAGGAGATCCCAAATATTATTCAAATTAAGTGACCTATTATAATATTGCGAAAGGAGATGTCACTTAGGATTAGAATCAGAATCTATAATAGTCTTACCTAAATTGTGACACAGGCAAGATAAGTCAATTCGTACATTCCTTAACAATTTACCATGATTTTACCTATCTTCTAATTTATTTTCTACTAATTCATTGATTTGGATATGCTATAGACTATTTCCATATGATTAGAGTAAATTAAAAAAATAAAGATTAGTTCTTTACTGGTTCATCATCCTAGCGTTATCACAGTTATAACCTAGGGCAACTATTTAGTAATCTGTGCCTAGGGTCCACTTACTAGTCCAACCAGATTTTACGGCATATTAGCTTTCCACAGGGCGGTTATTTAATAATATACTAATAACGTTATTTCGCTACTTAAAAATATCAATAATTTGTTGCTCCGAACTCTTTTGTCCAGAAGTATTAAATTAGTCAAGTTGCCTGCTTTAATTAGTCAAGTTAGTAATATGAAATAATGTTTGGCTTCCTAAAGCAAAACTTTATTAAGGGTAGATGAATGTGGTATTTAGTATTGTTTCATCAGTTTAAAGTACCTAATAGGTACTTAGGAGCTTTAATTTATCAAAACTGACTATTGTTTCGTATCTTGCTTCGGAATGCTTTTTTATTTCACGATTTTTCAGACTAGTCTAATTTTGTAATTATTAAACTGAGAGATAAGTATTACAACCAGACTATGGTCGATAAAATACTGTTTGTTATAATAATATAATATGATTAAGCTATTAAACATTGATTCGTCGATCCAATTTGGGGCTTCTGATAGCAGATGGGTTTATTCTTAGAAACCTCAGATGGTTTTCGGCTCAGGTATCGAGAATAATTACCAAGATTGAGTGGCAGATTACTTTATTTTATTCTCTCATACGTTCCTTACCTAATAATTTTGTTTGGTTGCAGGTATTTTTGGCATTTTATGGCAAGGGGGTCACAGCTCAGAATATGACAAGTAAGTTTAAGAAGTTTTATAGTAAGTATACTAGATTTCAGTCATGGCTCTGCAAATGTGGGAGCTTTTATCCCTTATGGGGGAAATTTCCTTAAATCCTCGCTTAAATCTCTTCACGCTCAAGGAACACATGCCAATTTTCAACTCCTTGTGTCTAATAGATTTGGCTGTGCGTTGTTTGACAGTACTGGCAAAGTTTTATAAATCTAGAGGTACAGATGAATGTACAAATATTGACGATGACTAGAGATCAGTGCTTGTGAACCTATACATCAAACTATCCTGCAATCAGTCCACCGTCGTGAGATATGAGATGAAAATGGATAAGAGTTTTATTATTTCTGCAAAATTTTATTTATTTAATTAATTGGCATTCTAGAGTTTAATAAAACTGATAGTGAATTCTGCAATATCCGTTCATTACTATATTCATATAAAGCACGTCGATTTCACTTAGACGGCCAAGATTAAAAATATTTCTTCTATTAAAGAAACTTAATATTTGTAAAGAAAAGAAAACACGTGCCGACAAAGAATTATCGATGGATTATTGCGTTAAATGTATGTATAGTAGGCTATACATTAAAAATAAATGAAATTATTTTTTTTATCTGAATTGTTAAATCAATTACATACATTAATCGCGTATGAAGTTGATATTGGCTATCGATTCGCCAATCATGTATTATTGTTATTAAAGTGCGGTTTTATCGATAGTTTCACGGTAACTTATTAATTGAAAAGAAAATTGTTTGTCTAATTGATTATGCACTAGATTTAGTATGCTTCACTGCGATATTAGTGATCAGAAGTAGGCTTTGAATAACAAGGACGGCTTATAAGGGCTGGGCACATATAGCGGAGCGCAGCGGAGGACATTGTTCACTGTCAAACTATTATTGACATTGTTCTCATTATCTCTTAATAAATATATGAAGACTCTACATTTACATTTACTGCCACGTTCGCAAAGCAAGGGCGTAGAACCATGAGAAAGAACGGGCAATAAAACTCACGGTCACTCTTTTTCATCGCCAGGTTTTGCATAATACACATAATTTACATTTTGTAAGGTGCTGCAACTGTTACACCTTCTACATCACTTGTATATATTTACTGTACATAATAATACGCAAGCATAAAACTTAATTTTAATTTTGATGTACATTTAGTTAGCCTCCTCAAAATAGACATGGTGAAACAGGAGCATCCACTTACATTATATATACCTAATAATGCAGGCAATCCGCGAAAGTAATCAGAACCATGATGAAAATGATGCAGTTAAATATTTAAATTTAATACCAGTCCACCAGTAACTCTGTTCTTGCCATATCAATTACCATCTGATTTATAAGAAGGAGAATAGTTTTACTTATAACACTTAGAGCCGGTGCACATATATTAGCGAAGCGCAGCGCGCTTTTGACTGTCAAACTATTATTGACAGTGTTCTCATTTTGAAATAGTCCAAAATCAATTATCACATAAGTTGTTTGTGTGTGTGTGCGTGCGTTATGTAAAAATTGTTTTGTTAATTGTTTTTTTATTTATTTAAAACAAAAACAACGTCGATAATAGGTTGACAATGAGAAATGCGCTGTGCTTTGCTATATTATGTGCACCGGCCCTAAGTGTCACAAGTAAAAATATTCTCCTTTTTACAACTCAAGAGGGTGATGAACTTGATCTGGTTATGAATAAATTTATCCTCAATAAATGTATCTGAAATATTAAAGGCTCCGGTCCACTAAGCACGACGTGAGCTGTGTGCGTCACTGCTTGCCTGCGCTCGCTTTATTTATGATGCAACTTTTTATGCTGTAAATTTAATTCATTAGCAAATTAATCTTACCCAGATTTACCATGTAATATAATTATATTTATGAATAATAAATATAAGAAGCTTTGAGGCCTAATGATCTGGTTTATTCACGAATGCATGAATTTATATGCGGTGCGATTTTATTGATATGTTTCCCGTGAATTAAGCTAAATCTCTCGCGTCTTTAATAAGGGGAGTGTAAAAAAATTTTCAAAAATTACTAAATGATTGTATGTAAGGTTTAAATGCAAGTTTAAGAATTATACAATACGATCACATTACATAATATAAAGTTCGTCACTGATTCTGATCGTGTTTAGTCTATAAACCTTAATTACATATTTTCGTTCCGTTTAAATTTAAGCTGATATTTGACGAAAATTGACCCCTTGATGAATCATAACTTCAATATTCGGATTGAAATATACAATTAAGGGCTTCACGATATTTTTATTATAATCAGAAAATCAGTAGCGCTTAATAATCAGGATTGTCCATATTAGAATAATGCCTTTAATTTTAAAGCTAATCTGTTAATTATATAAATGCACATAACTAATAATTTTTTAATCGCAGAATGTTCTAATATTTTGTAGTTTTGGTAGGTATCGTAAGTCTATTATTTTAGAACCCTCGTATTTGACTCTATTGTAAAAATTTGTATAATAATATTGTGAGTTATCAGTCTTTACATAGAAAATTATTGTGTGACTGACTGACTGACAAGCCACAGCCAAAGCTAATAGGCGCAAGAAGCTGAAATATGACAAGTAAGCGCCTAGAGGAACTAAGAAGTATTTGCCCGAAATTCCCACGGGATCGGAATGAAACGGCTAAATTAAAAAAAAATCGTTTGTAGCTGTCAGATTCCTCTAGATTCTTGTAAAAACACAGATAGATTATATTCATCAAACATTATTCCGAAGGACCAAATTTAAAAAATAAAAGGTTACCTGTTATATCACTCACGAAAGCATTTGACCAGGGTGTGTTGCCAGTAATGATCTACGGCGCTGAGACGTGGTCGCTAACTATGGGCCTTATCCCAAAGTTCAGGGTCACTCAGAGGGTGATGGAATGAGCTATGCTCGGAGTTTCCCTGCGAGATCGAATCAGAAATGAGGAGATCCGCAAGAGAACCAAAGTCACCAACATAGCTCTCCGAATAGCCAGGCTGAAGTGGCAATGGGCAGGGCATATAGCTCGAAGAACCGATCGCCGTTGGGGCAGGCGGGTTCTGGAGTGACGACCACGTACTGGACGACGCAGCAGGGGTAGGCATCCCGCAAGGTGGACCGATGATCTGGTTAAGATCGCTGGAAGCGGTTGGATGCGGGCGGCTCAAGATCGGTCTGTGTTGAGAACATTGGGGGAGGCCTATGTCCAGCAGTGGACGTCTCTAGGCTGACATTATGATTATCATTCACCTCCTATTTAGACCACCACATGGATTTTTATTGCAACAAAATTGTTAATATAATTAATCTATCTATAAGCTAAAATAAACTTCACCTAAGTCGGTCCAGCTGCTTTGATGTAAGAATGTATTTATAATATTACATGTAACGAATAATGCGATCGGAAGTTAGTATCCATTCGTCAATTGTCTAAGCAACGGTTCGTTCCGTTGGTTTGTAAAGACTGCTGCTCACTAAAGCCGGTATCCCACGGTGCGTGGATCAGCGGACGGACGCACGCGGCATCTTTTAAGATACCCGACTCGCGGTGTAGCTAAAAAGGTGCCGCGCGCCTCCGTCTGCAAAACCACGCACCGTGGGAAGCGCGCTCAAAGCTAGATGTGACCGGCATGGCACCATGCTGTTGTAATAACGAGACTCCTCTGTGTATGTTCATATTGTCTGTAACCACAGCAGTAAGTTTGTTAGTTTGTAAGTTGAATTTATATAAATAGCTGAGCTATGAAACAGCAAGCTATAATTAATTACCTAATATTAGACTTCGCCCGCAGCTCAATCCCAGAGACTTTATTCCAAAAATCCACTCTTAGTGCTCCTATTCACTCCCCAAGGAATATACATGCCAAATTAGTGTTGACAATAAAAATGTTGTCTTCTTCTCTATAGTCGGCTCTCACTCCGCAGTTAGCACAACAGTTGTGATTTTACGCAACCATTTGCAAATTGTATAAATGGCAGTAACAGCTGTCAAATATCTTTACGGTTATTCTTTTTTTAAATCGGTTCATTTTTAATAAAAAATAAACAATTTAGAAACGGTTCACAAATGTCGCAAAATTCCAGGGCCATAGTTATGAAACAAAATATAGGCGGCCGCAAAGAATCTCCTCCTCTTTTTAAATCAGTTAAAAATAAAAACATCCGTCTGTCGTACAAGCGGCGTACTTATCGGGTCAAGAATCCTGAAAGAGTTGAATAGCCAATCAGCTTGTTTGAAGCAGTTTTGGTGCTCCATTTTAGTTTATATTTTAGCTCGAAGGCGCGCCGGCGTACTACTTGCACGTTCGCAAGAGGACCACCCACTTCCTATCATTAGTAATCTACTAGCTGTTGCTCTATTTTCATAGTGCTTGGTTCAAAATGAGCATATTGCTCATTGAAACAAACCTTTTATCCCTGTTTTACTGCCTAGAATATTAAAATACTTTTTGGCCACGGACGGGGAAAAGAAGTGTCGGCCGTCCCTAAGCAAGATGGGCCGACAATATCATTTCAATCGCGGGATAAATTAGCTGTTTATAATACCTATGGACGAGTGAACACCTATGTCATAAAAGGACAAACTATCATGTTCCCAGTTTTAGTTGATTGAGCTCTGTGGTGTCATGTTAGTGAGGACTTGCAAGCAATTTCATATATATCATGATTATATTCTAATCGTTTTTATAACGTTTTGTAATGCAATTCTTATTGTTTAGTAGTGCTTGCAGCCTGTGTTGTATTTTCTTAAAAGTAGTTTTTGTATTTCTTCGGCTTTTAAGAGCACACTAATATTTAAGTGGGCGTTTGGCGTAGTAGTTTAATTGGTTGTCTTGCTGGTTGTAGGTTCGATCCTCACACGCAGCGCCACTTTGTGTGATATGCACGTCTGTTGATGGAGTGTGTCAGTCCTGTACTAAGGGTGCTTGTACACGGTGCATGTAGCTGGCGCAAGTAAAGGTGCGGGTTATACGCGTGAGTAATATGCGCAAGCTAATTGTTCAAGTTACTCGATTGTACTTGTACGTGGTGCAAATAACTGGAGCAAGTAAAGACACGGGCTACTTGCGCAAGCTGTGTGTACAAGTATTTGTTCGTGGTCAAGAGCTAGGTACATGTACATGCTATTCGCGCGGTAGCTTTATGACTTGAATCGCGTCAAAATATCTCGACGAACGAAAATTCTTTTAAAATCATACGTTAAAAATGTAATTTTAACAAGTCACATACGCGAGTGACCCGCGCGCGCCGCAGAGCACGCGAATTACTTGCGCGGGTGGCTCGCATTGGTACATGCTCGAGTCGCTGGACCCGCACATTTTTTTAAACGATATGTTTACGGTGCATATAACCCACGCAAGTGCCTCAACATGCTCAAGCTACATGCGCCGTGTAAAAGCACCCTAAACATAATCAAATCCAACTGGTCCCTTTACCGACAAAGAGAATAAATTACCAATCAATAACTGGGGGCCAATTCTATTTTTATATGACATTGATATTATATTTTGAAAGGATTTAAAAGCGGTAAGTATTCTGATAACCTAATGTCATTATCGTATAATTTAAAATAAACAGTTCGTCGTTGACACATACGATCTCGTAACAATTTCATTCAAATATCAGATCATTTAGAAGAATACGCTTTTTGTGACGTAAGTATGACACTGACATGATATCGAGACTATATTTATTTAGCAGAATTGGGCCCCAAGTCAAAGAAAAAATACTTCCTGAACGATGCGTATAATAATAGTAACGAAGAAGTTTTTGTATAGGACATTTAAATCTACGTTTGTAATATAGGTTTTCGTGCTACTTCCTAAAGATATTGAATGGTGGGAAAATCAAGTTACATTGTTGAGGAAATATTCAGATAAAATGTTTATACGACATGAGCGTTTTATAGAACCATTATAGTTTTTATACTTTATTGTGAGCTAATCGTTTTTGCCGAATTCCTATTGTTTGAACACGTACTATCGTTACAACGACATCTTTATTCACAAGATGGTAAATAGTAAAAATATACAGGCAGGAATAGCCCAATGTTTCTATGTATAATATGTATGTATTTACAAAAAAAAAGGGTATAAGTATGTTTATCCATTATCTAGTACCCATAGTACAAGCTTCTGCTTAGTTCGGGACTAGATGGTGTTGTGTGAATGTGGTAGATTATTATTATTATTATTTAATAAAACTGCCTTGCTGAGAGAATAGTGTGAGTGAATCGAATCTTCGTAGTTATCTTAATATATAAAATCCTTGCGTTACTGACTGACTGACAGATACGCTACAGCCGAAACTTTTAGGCGCAGGAAGCTGAAATTTGGCATGTATATTCCTTGGGGACCGTAGGGGTGCACTAAGGATTTCCCGAAATTCCCACGGGATCGGCCAAAACGGGTAAATTAAAGAAAAATGCAGGCGTAGCTGCTGGCGTCCTCTAGTGTGCGTATAAAATTGTTAATTGCCGTTTGTCCCGTGCCTTGGAGAGCATGTTGAGCCGTCGGTCATGAATCATGTCAATCGGGAGGGTTTTCATGATTCATGAAGATCTTTGGCAGTCAATATGGGTAGTACTGACTCCTCATAACCACTTACAAAGTCCCCCGAATATACAATAATAGACACTGGTCTAAAGCATACAATATTGTTATCACTTTAGTTGCGTGGAACAGATGGCAGTCGTTCTGTGGAAAAGCAAATATTCTGTCAAAACTGCTTAGACCAGAAAGTGCACCTTAGGCTCCGAGAGGAAGGCCTCGACAATGATCATGATCAAGGGCGTCGCCAAGAGAGGGCAGAGGGAGGCAGCTGCCCCCCCCTCTTCTAGAGACTCAAAAATCCCTACGATTCATACTTTTCTCATTTTCCATATCAACAACCCCTAGGCCATCGGCTGGCGACTTTGCACCCCCTAGGCAATCGGCTGGCGACCCCCTTCCCCCTGATCATGATGGCAAAGCATGATGATGACGATAATGACTACGGGAGACAATCAGACAGCAGCAACTATATCTTTGATTTTTGATTCCACAGTTCGATGATGGTTAGACAGCCATTGAATTGGCGTGCCTTTAGTTTTCCCTTAGTGGAAGTCATAAATAAATATACAGGCCTATGAATATTTTTGGCATTTCACGCGAACAGATTTTTCATAACATAAGTCATATCATTTGTAATTTTTGTTTTATTTATATTTTGTTGGCGTTATTTATTCACTACCAGATGTCGTGTAGATAAGAAATCGCATATTCGCCACACTTATTCGACATAGTTTACTTGTTAGCACACATATGCATTAAATTTAAATATTATAATATTTTTACCATTGAGTTTTATTATCCTAAAAAAAGGACAGGTTAGAAGTATCCTTAACCGAAGAGCATGCATGAGAAATTTGATGGGAGTGATTGAAGCAAGAGAGTTATGTCAGGATCGTTGCAAATGGCGTTCCGTAGTCTCTGCCTACCCATCCGAGGAACAGGCGTGAGCCTATGTATGTATGAGTTTTATTATCTGTATACCTATGTATATAACATTTTATAGTTACCGACTAACCAACAACGCACAGCCAAATTATTGAGCGCAGGAAGCTGAAATATAGACTGTATGTTTCTTGGGGACGTAGGGGTGCACTAAGAAGGGTTTTTCAACATTCAGACGGGATCAGGCAGAATCGGTTAAATTAAAATAAGATGTGCCAGCGTAGCTGCGGCATTCCTAGTAGTATTATATGTATCTTCAAGAGACCAGAAATGTTATGTACTCGCTAGACGACAATGGGCTGACTTCAAATGGTGATGGTGAAATTTATATGTTTAGTGTGCAGAAATATTATGTTATTATATTTTGCTTGCGAGTGCTTCCGCGTGTACAGCAGAAGAAATACAATATATTTCTCACAAATTTTCATACTCTCTTCGTTAAGGAATTTTGAATTGCCCATTTTTAGGGGGGGAGAAATAGGCACTCGAAGTATTACATCGGCAACGATAACTATCTTTCAAAATGAGGCTTAGGTGAATGCAACACTTCAAGCTTCTAGTGATATGATAGAGCTTATGTTGATTAGCAGGTCTTAAAAGTTAGGGATGTTTTTAGTCTTTTGGGTGCGTTCCTAATTGACAACAATGTGCAGGAATTTCGCTACGTCTTACAATGTAATGCAATATTTCCTCATAATTCTTACCATTTTTATATGTAGATAGTTTAGGAATATAATAAATGATCTCTATGTTTAGTTGTAAGTATGTAATAATTATTATGTACGCATGTTTTCAGCTCACCCAAACCTTGCTATCCGTTTTCCACAAGGCACTAAACATACATTTTCTTTGCAGCCACACCCTAATACGTTTTCCAACGCCAAGTGAGAAGCAGTTAGAAGCAGCTCTACATTTCCAAGACCCTGACGGTCAAGTGGAAATCTTGAAGCCGAGCAGAAGTGTCAATGACACTATGGACGTCCTTGTGCCGCCGAATAAACTGCAGTTTATGCTAGATTATGCCAATAAAAACGGTTTGGTGGCAGACATCAAGAATAATCATTATGGCAGGTCAGTATTTGTTAATATTACATCATATCTCTTTGAATAAGCGGCGGTAGCCCAGTGGTGTACGTAACGGACTGCCGAGACGATGGTCTCGGGTTCGATCCCCAGGTACCCCGGGCACACACCTCTGACTTTTCGAAGTTATGTGTGTATTAAAAATGTTATCGCTCGCTTAATAATGTTCCCGGTAGATGGCAATAGGCTCGCCCCCTATTACATTGGGACCGAAACATATCTGGCGAAGTGTGGGTGTGTAATACACCTCTGCCTACCCCTTCGAGGATAAAAGGCGTGAAGATATGTTATGTTATGTTTATCTCTTTGAAATAAATTGTTAGTCAGAAAATATTCTCATTTTAATGTAGGTCTCTCTAATCTTACTCTCTAACTCGCTTATCTTATAGTTCAATTCAAGGCTACAAAATGTTATTTCACAGCCGCAAGCGTTTCAACAATATGCTTGATCGCGTTATTCCTTTATCAAATAATTTAGGTATATAAGCCAGGGATGTTAACTACCGTTAACTGAAACTATTGTATATGAGAAATAGCTATATATTCGTAACAGTGACAGAATCCGATATGAAAGGTTCAGAAAATTTCGTACAGGAGCGAGTTTAAAGGAGATTCAGACTCAGTGTTTGTTTCTGCCCTGCCGAGCCACACTCTAACCACACTCATCCCTTGCAAATCATCCGTAACCGGCATTATGCAGATGTAATAGATAAACCAGACTGCCTCCGTGGTCCAGTGGATAGCGTATGCGACTGCTGATTGGAGGTCCCGGGTTCGATTCCCGGGTTGGGCAAAAGTGTTACTGGGTTTTTCCGAATTCTCAGTAGCAGCACGGAGTCTGGTGATGTGCCCGGTAACGGCAATAGGCTCGCCCCTATTTCGTGGGACCTAAAAATTCATGGCAAAATGTGGGTGTAATATTACACCTCTGTCTACTCCTTCGGGGATAAAGGCGTGAGTCTATAAAAAAAAATAGATAAACCGAATAAAATATACCTACTAGTTACCGTACCTATCCGAAATCAGTGCAATATTAATGCTCAATTTATATCTGAAATGTCATATCTTTAACATCGTTAGTAAATTGACAAAGTAATGTATGTATTGATATATGACTGATTGTTTTAAATAGATCATTTGAGGACCTGCCGGACGACCGAACACCCAGAAGAAGAGTGCTACGTAATTTCAACGTGTTCGAATTTAACTCTTATGGTAAAGTAAGTACAATACGTTTTTTTGTTTTCTATTGAGACTAGATTACGAGTAGACTCAAATAGTGGTTCAGCGTTAGGGATATTTAGTAATTTTATTTTCTCTCTCTTTTTCGTGTAATCGTGTCGCTAACTCTAAGTGTCGGAGTTTCCAGAAAGCCCAAAGACAAGAACCGGGACCAAAACATAACTATATTATATCGTATTAAATCGAACGAAATTGACACTTCAAGACTAAATGCAGTACCAAAATAATGCATCACTTTGATTCTTTTTAATTTTTCTGCAGAAAGAATATTGAGACCAAATGAACAATACACAATACAATAGATGTTCAAATAATTTGAGCCCCTTCCGAGACTTTGCGAGAATAAAGCAAAAGCGAATTGATTTTTACACACTTAATAGATTTTTATATAACAATGTTTTCGTTTCATATGACAGATTGAAGAATATCTAGATGTGCTGGCGTCTAGATTCCCCGAGTTGCTAGAGCTGCAGACACTCGGGAACAGCTATGAGGGGCGACGGATGCGGCTTGCTAGGATCTCTGCTCATCCTAACGCTAAAAACCCTGTCATATTCGTAGATGCAGGTAAAGTAACCAAACGAATATTCTCGATTGAGTTTACAGATTTTTCTACTAAGATAAAATAATAAAAGCTTTACAGCTTTACATATTAATGTCTAATTTTAAACTTAATTGGAAGCTACGGTCTAATCGTAAAGATTTCAATTTAATTTTTTGCTTTGTAACACATAGCTTTGTCGCATTGGCAACTAAGTTATTTATAACAATATTATGGAACGAATAAGATACGATTTTCTGATCCCCAAATAAGCAATCTATACCATGTATACGACGAGACATTGATAAACTTACTCACTTACATGTTATAGAAAAAAAAATAACCAGAATAAATTGTCACGCTGTTAACCAAAGGTGGGAACGAAATTTACGATCTGTAATCAGTAATCTTTATTTGCATTCCACGATGTGAACTTAGATGTAACTTATGAACTATGAGATCATCATGGACCCTGTCGGGCACAGCAAAAACTAGAAGTAGTCGTAGGAGCGTAGCATAGTCTCCAGGGGCGTAGCAGTCAGCGGCACAAACCACTAGAGCGTCTAGTCAGTCGATGCTACATCCTCTACATAACCATTTGTGTGTCACAGGTATCCACAGCAGGGAGTGGGTGGCGCCGGCGATGGCGATGTACCTGATCCACCGGTTGGTGACTGACCCTAACGCGCGCGTCGCCGGGGGCCCGCTGGACAGCGTGGACTGGTTCATACTGCCGCTCTCCAATCCCGACGGGTATGAGTACACGCGCTCCAATAAAAACGTACGTACCTACAACATAATATTATACAATGTATCGCAAAAAAGTTATTAAGTTTTTCTGTATCTTTATTTAGCTATAGATAGCTAGACGTTCTTTCTTTAATTGCCCCGTTTTGCCTGATCCCGTAGGAATTTCAGGTAATCCCTTCTTAGTGCACCCCTGCATCATCAGCTCTTTATACTGTCCCACTGCTGGGCACCGGTCTCATCTCACTATGAGAAGGGTAAGTCCACCACGCTGGCCAAGTGCGGGTTGGCAGACTTCACATGTCTTTCGAGAACATTATGGAAAACTCTCAGAAATGCAGGTTTCCTCACGATGTTTTCCTTCACCGATAAGCAAGCGATAATTACCAATTTAATACGCACTTGACTTCGAAAAATCATTGGTGCGTGCCGTGGATTTGGACCCGATACCCTCTGCGTAGCAGTCCGTCGGTCTCTCCACTCGGTTATCGATGCTTTCTAGTGCACCCCTGTGATCTCCGAAAACATACATGCCACATTTCACCTTATTGTGCCCAATAGTTTTGGCTGTAGCTTTTCTGTCTGTAAGGCAAGGATTTTATACAATACGGATTATCTATAACTTGTAAAAGTTACATAATTATATTACCGATATTGTGATGAATATATAACGAACATTCAGAGTTGGATCAACTATTCCTAGATCTTGAAATATCCATGTCCCATACGTGACTATAAATCCTAACATTAAATAGGATGACTTTGTTATATTAAGCAATAAACAAACTAAATTAATTTGGTAACAACAAATTTGAGAAACACTTTGATAACATAATTCACAAATTTCTGTCTTGCGATAGAGGGGTTATGGATTCCAATGTGCAAGCATGTCGCGTTCCTAGTAAGATAAACAAGAATGCTAATTGTTATCAGTGATCCAAATTATAAGCAATCCTCCACATTGGCATTGCCACTCATTCTGCCATTTTATTACTAACATATTTTATCATGCTATTCTATTAAACTCTCGACAGTACATGCGGTGCATTGTATGTCTTTACCATCGTTTAAAGTTAATTCTACACGACAATTTAGTGCAACTTTTGATAAATTATTTTGTTTCTTTCTAGACTCTCATTTCATCAAAATTCATTGTCTTAAGTAAACTACGGCATGCAGAATAGAATCACTATGCTATAACATTCGTGTATTAAAGCTAAAATTTTGCTTCAGAACCGCATGTGGAGAAAAACAAGATCCAAGAATGGTCAGTGCTACGGTGTCGACGGCAACCGCAACTACGGCTTCAAGTGGGCCGTGAGTGGAGTCTCCCACGACCCCTGTCACAAGGAGACCTTCGCTGGGCCCAGGCCCTTCTCTGAGCCTGAAACCAAGATGATCCGTAACGTTATGCTGGACAATACTGACCGAATCAAGCTGTACGTGTCCTTGCATTCGTACGGACAGTACCTTGTCTATCCTTGGGGTTATACAGGCGATTTCCTGCCATCCACGTGGAAGAAACTGGACAGACTAGCGAAAGAAGTGTCTAATGCAGTTCAAAGAGCTGGAGGAAAGCCTTTCAAAGTGATGAGCGCTGGTAAATGGTACCCAGCAGCCGGCGGCAGTGACGATTTCGCTTTTGGCGTGGCCAAGGTACCTTACTCATACACCATGGAGTTGACCGACGGCTACGAGTTCATATTCCCCGAGCATCTGCTTCACACAGTGTTACCACAGTTTTACGAAGGGTTCGTCGCATTCGCGGTGAATATCAGAGAAGAGTTTGGGAAAAGACGAATGAAGAGAGAACTCTCTCGCGGCTGGTGACACCGAAGACTGATTGTGAAATAAGCTACACGTAGACCGAATAAAAAATACACATAAAAATTTGTTTTATTGATTTCAGAATGGCCTGTCAACTATTTCCACAATAACGATTCTTGTTCTAATTCACTTTGTTGATGGTGAAAAGATTTTATACATTTGGTGTTGGTTGAGGTATCGCTATGTTTATATTAAGCAGAAGGAAAGTGGGTGTCTTATCCCTGATCATCTATGCAGCTTCAGGTGTGTTAGTAGTTCTTAACCCTTTGAGTATAACTTATTTTACATTGTCAATATGTGGTATAATCTTTTTGTACATCACCTACATACACACGTACCTACGCCATAAAAATATTCTTTATCAAGGAACAGCGCTCTGCCTTAATAGTTTATACATTGCAATAAACTACTTATCACGTTTTCATTCTGTTTTCTAGAATCCACTTTTATTGATAATCAGACTTCAACCCGCGTATTTTGTGAACGAAATACTAAATTCATTGTGCAGCCCTAATACAATTTAATATTTTTCATTGTAGTTCAAATACCCCATTGCGAAGCGTCACGTTGTGGGTAAGTAAATAAATCTATCAACAATATGCATTCTCTTACGTAAAATATATTAATGAAACCTTTATGTATAGTTGCAAAACGCTCAGGCCGTGCTATGAACACATGTTACACGAGCTATTAGACAGGGATGAGGTGCCTTGTGTTGAAGATGCAGCCATAGGCCTTAGCACTGTAAGTACATTTCGACATTGTTTCTTTTCAGATTTTTTTTAGGCAACTTTTCTCTCAGTAAGAACCTCGGATGAAGGAAATTTTACATACAATCTATGAAATAATTAAAGAAATATTCGCAAACTCTTCTCTAACCACAAAATTGATTGATCTCACCAAATGTATGTACCTTACCGTAACCGAACTCAGATCATTGTAAAAGAATAACCGGCATTGTAACCAGTAAGGGTTGATATATCATCAACTTTGTTTTAAATTAGTCAAGTAATAATTTCATAAGAATGTGGTCACAAGTCTATATTGATAGCAAAGAAAATAAATTATACCATTTATTTAGAGAAGTGAACGAACTTTACGTTTCATATATTTAACCAGATAATTCTATTACACTCTGAGTATAAATGCCAGAAATAAAAGCTTTTCGAGATTAAAGAAAATCATGAATGATGCAATTTTATCATAATTATATCTTACACGACGCTCTGCACTAAAAATAATATTTTCAGGTAACGGTATTCTTGAAAGCTCTCAAACAATACTGCTACGAAGTATTCGATGTGCTGAGCGAACAGATGACTTTTGAAGGTAGAAGCCTTTACGAGGTACCTACATATATCTTATAAGACTTTTACACCTTTTATATTAGTTCTAAGTTGACATCAAGACTCGACCAAAATCGAAATACGGAAGACTCGACCAAAGCCCTCCTATACTTACACTTACAATGCATCTGGCCAGCTGTATTGTGTGCCTTGCGATCGTGTCTTTAAATCAAAGTTCGGCTTTGCGAGTCATATTAGAGCCCATCACAATGACCAATTGAACATTTAGGAGTCGCGGTCACCGGACACGGTGTGGAGGACATGAAGTTGTAATACTTTTGACTTTGTCTTAAACCACAACAGGTTCACTAAGCAAATGACTAATTTTACAGAAATTGCAACTACCAAGCCAAATTAATGTTTAAAAATTGACTTATTTGTTTATGGACACCTAGCTTACCAAAAATCGCGATAACAGAATTAAAATCATAACAATAATATTAGAAAAATACTGCTTTAATTATAGGCTGCCACGACATGTCATAAACTAATAACACGTATTGAAGTAAATGATAGGAATACCTATATTTCAAATCTAGTCTTCATCTTAAGTTAAATCATGAAGATGAGAACACTAGATACTATTAGTTTAATTAAAGGCTAGTCAGTCATTGGCTTTAATCCATAACTTCAGTAGCTTGCTGAGGAATTAATATTAAGCCGAGTCTAGCATAGTCCACTAATCTAATCCCAATTATTATTCAATTAAGGCCCCAATTACAAACAACGGGCTTACTGACTTATATAAACAGATATGCTAGGATATCCTCGGAATGCTGAGATAGATAAATCATTGATAACAATTTATTTTCTAACTAGTCTTCACCCGCGGCTTCGCTCACTTAAGATTCGATGATCGCGGCTAAAAGAAGCCTATGTCACTCTCCAACTGAAAGACTATCCCCACACACCAAGAATAATAGCATAACATAGTAATGTTATGCAAAGTTTGTTTGTTATTCGTTTACGTCGTAACGTAGTAACGTTACGACGTAAACGAATAACAAACAAACTTTAACACTTATGCATTTATAATACTATTATAGTATAAATTATAAACTTGTTAGTAGGATGAGTCTATCGCCGCATTCTGAGAATCTCTGTGCTGAATTTCCATTATGTAGTGCATGCATATTGTTATGAGTAAACTCTAAAAAGAAACTCCTCCAAGCTAATACACACATTCACCCACACACAAAAACTAATGAGTGTAAACTGTCTCTAGGTATTATAAATTCCTCAGTAAAAGCTTCCTATTTATGCATGTGTGCGTAATCGTAGTTTTTGGAAATATACTGCGTGGATGACAATATTCTCGCCTTTACTATATGGCACTACCTAATTCCAACCGTGATATACCATCACCTATGGTTTAAAAATTTTAATAGGTTTGTTGTTTACCACTTAATACGCCAATAAGCGCAATCAATGAATTTTAGTTTAATTCTTGTTACGGAGCGGTTTATCTGAGACATTATAATAACTAGAAATTATGACTTAACTTTTTTGTAATAAAATTGATGTTGAAGTTACCAATGATAAATTCGAACACATTTTATTGCAACCAGATGAAGCTTCCAGAGTCTGTATATAACATTGTTATCTGTTGTGTTATTAACAGGTACACTTAGCCCATAATCCCAACAGCGTGAACCAACCCAAGCCAGACGTGCGTGCCGACGAGCCGAAGCCAATCTTCCTCATAGAGGCCGGCCAGGAAGGAGGCTCCGAGTCTGTCATGTTGGCGCTCTTCGTCATAGAACAACTTGTAGCGTGTGAAGAGTACGAGCCCATGTTGAAGAATGTACGATGGGTCATACTACCATGCACCAATCCCGACGGACAAGAGTATTCTAGATTTGTAAGTAAATTGTCATATATTATGTGAAAGTTTTAGTAGTTCATAGTTTACTGATATTTTCTCAATAATTTTCTAGAGCCGAATACCATGGAGGAAGAACCTAAAGCCGTCAGATGAAGACGCAAGCTTCGGTGTTGACCTGACCCGTAACTTCGATAGTCAGTGGAGTGCCTGTCCCAGAGTCGACTGGGGTTTCTCACAAATTTATCCAGGACCAGCAGCTGGATCAGAAAACGAAACTATATTTATCAAGAACGTCATAAATAAACATAAGAAAGACATCAAAATGTATCTCTCCATTAAGCGGGATGGTCACTCTCTAAATTATCCATACGCATACTCGAAGAGCAGTACCACAAATTTGAATATAATTAGTAAAATCGCGGCCGATGTTAGTGCGAGGGTAAACCAGAGGACAGCCGGCGTCCACCTGTTCACGAACAACAGTATCTTCGAGAGTGAGGGCAAGGCGCACTGCGGACACAGCGTGGACTACGCGTACGACATGGGCATCGCCTTATCGTTCGAGATGCGCGTGTTCCTCGGATCCGACAACCGCATCATGTCCAAGTTCCAAGCGTTGCCGCGGGGCTACGAGACTTCGCTCAGAAACGGATATTTCAGCGGAATAAGAGAACTTTACAACGCGATCATTAACGAGAAAAAATACGGCAGAATATTATAAATATTAAACCTTGTAACGATTAAACACTAGGTTGCCTTTCAATCGCACCTAATAGCGATATACCTATGTATGAGCGGGGCGGACGATGTACATTGCCAGTATATAAGTCGAAGAAATACACTTTCGATGGAGATGTCACTATTCAGATTCCTCCGAATTACGTAGTTCAAATTGAGTCTAAAAAAACTTCAACTAGGTCAAAATTATGTACCGGGATCGGCATCTATTACGATACAATATTTATTTAGTACATAATGGTGTATCTACGTTGGAGGAGTCACTTTTCCACTTTTCGGTAGGATGTCGGTCATGCGCGGTGGGGTGTGAGTAGCGCGCATGCGCTAGGGGTGGGGCCGGATGGTGCTCGGCCCGCTGCCACTCTGTAGTCAGCTGCGGCGGCGGCACCGCGCCTCACTCGCAACGCTCCCAGTACCTGCTCCTCACTACCTCTCTCGACTTCAACTCTAACTCGAACTCTGCCGCCGCTCGCGCTCAAACATAAACATTTTTATTCCGTTTCTTCTTTTAAAATTCCGCATTTAATTTCTGGTTCACGTTTTATTTGTAGTGATTTTATATTTTTGAGTTTATTATAATAAAAAAACTTCAAGAAATAAAAATTCAATTCGATTGTTTTTAGTAGTTCATTAATTTTGTGTAAATAAAAAGAACGAGCAGACGAAGCAGCCGTGGCAGACGTAGCAGTTAAAGAAGTCGGTAAGTAACGCTAAAATATTTTTTTTCAGCGGCGAGTCGAGTCTTCTATAGTAGGAGCTGTGAATGCGGAAGAGCTGTATGGCGAATGGGCGGAAGGCGGTCCCGTCGGCAACAGGTTGGCGAGCGCCGAGCGTCGGCCGCGGAAGCGAAGCCTTCCCGCCTGCGAGCTCCGCAATTCTATTAACTGCTAATAAACACCCCGATAGCCGTCTTTTGCGTTAATTAGCAACGAGGGCTTGGTAATATTAAATTTCTTGCCTTCGTCGCCGAAAATTCCGCTAAAATATTAATTTTCTGCAATAGGAGACCGGAAAATAAATTGACACGGTTTTTGTCGACATCGCGATGCTTTTTCTGTATTAAACGCGCAGAAAACATTTTTTAAAGTTGAGATATAATAATAGTAATTACGGGTAAAACAAATTACAACACACGTAAAACCTTTTTTTGCCTTGTATCTGGAGATTTTAGACGTAAAACCACTCGGAATTGTGGAATTTGTAGAACGGGCCTTTTTTTGGAGCCTGAAAGCTGCAACTCTTAATAAATTTAAGAAAAATAATTATTCTTTGTAGAATCAGCAAAGAAACAACATCCGAGTAAACAAAAATGTAAGGATAAATTCTTTGCGTTGACGAGGTTGAAATGTCTAACATTTTAAAGAAATCTCCGGCAAAAAAATTAAGGTATCTGGACTATTTCAGAAAATGTGGATTAAAAGAACGTTGATGAACGTATTGTCCACATTTTTATTTCATCACATTTTTTGCGCAGGTGCTACTGCAATGAGAAAAATTATATTTATTGGCGCATTGATACCGGGTTTTCAGTGTAATTCAAAGTTTTATGTTAAACATCAAGAATTGTAGCTTTGCGGATATTATAAAGTAAACGCCACATACAATACTAACGTATTTTATCTTATCTTAAATTATATATAGTTAAAAATACTTTATTAAATCGGCACAACAAATATTTAGAAATCGACGGGTCTTTGAACTACTATTTTAGTTCTTGGAAAAAAGTTTGCAATATACGAGTAAATTAGCATGAGTTTATGGTCGAACTAAAACAAAATCGCTGGATAAACGCAAAGTTATTCTATTTGGAAGACTTGCCATTTGACACATTTGCGGTATGGGGTTGGGTTGGCCTGTCATATCAGGTACGGGGACAAACAGAGGGGACACTGGTTCATAACTAAAGTTTGGAGTGTTGATAAGAAGTGAGTATCGATCGTCTCATTAGTGAGTCGGGCCGCGTATCAACGCGATAACACTCGTATGCGGGTGCTTAGAACCAAACACCCACATGTTCAACGCACTACCAATGTTTAGGTACAATACAATACACTTATTCTAATTTTAAAATGTACGAACTGTTGGAATTGTCATTTAAATAAAAACGGGCTAATTCTAACTTAACTGCAATTTACTCTTCTGGCAAATTCTGGGTATAAGAAAATGTCTATTCTTGGTATTTGATATAAAAATGCTTTACGTGCTTTTTGAAACGTCCAAGTTGAGTGGTTTGCAAAATTATGGTATTTTATTGATGTGTCGGACATTGTTAAAAGAGTCTAATTGATTTTAGAAATGGAATATTGATATTCTTTTAAGTTATTTAACAAAATGATGGGTTTTGTGACTTCATGAGCTTTAATTTGTTTGGAATGTTCTGGGCTTATTTGATTGCTGGTTTCTTACTTTCATAACGTTTGATGGAAGAAGTTTAAATGTCGGTAGGATATTTAAATTTCCTCCGTGTGGATAAAGGCTTTGCCTTATAATAAACTAATTACGGGGAATATATCTAAATTCGTTAGGCTAGATACTTTATGGACATCACTCATGTGCAACAAAATTAAAATCGCTCAAAAATGCCTTTGTCCGATTGACACAGTTTTAAAACTATGTTGGTGAGGCGATGGCGAAGAAAATTGGGGGGGATTAGAACTTGTATCAGTGAGGAAGAGTTTTGAGGGTCGCAAAGAATAGCTAGTATAATTATTCATCATTATAAGTGTCGATACAATTATTCTAACAGTGGTCATCGGACAAAAAATATATCTATTTAATTCTGATTTCTTTTGTGAAATTAAAAATATTTATATCAAAATGACATACTCTAAATTACGCTGGGCAGATTATCATCTTAATATATAAAATCCTTGCGTTACTGACTGACTGACAGACACGCTACAGCCGAAACTATTAGGCGCAGGAAGCTGAAATTTGGCATGTATGTTCCTTGGGGACCGTACTGACCGTACTGGGTGCACTAAGAAGGGATTTCCCAAAATTCCCACGGGATCGGCCAAAACGGGTAAATTTAAAAAAACTGCAGGCGTAGCTGCTGGCTTCGTCTAGTAATATATAACATCCTTGCGTTACTGACTGACTGACAGACAAGCTACAGCCAAAACTATTGAGCGCAGGAAGCTGACATTTGGCATGTATGTTTCTTGGGGATTGTAGAGGTGCACTAAGAAGGGATTTCCCGAAATACGTTATAATATATAATAATTAAAACAGATAAATTTAAAAAAATGTGCAGGCGTAGCTGCTGGCGTCCTCTAGTTAGAAATATTGTGTTCAGCAGTACGATTTTTAATTTTAGAGAGACGTTGAAAACATGACAAATATTTAAATGTTAGTGGAATATAGCTATCCCTTTGGGTTGCGGAGGTACAGGCAGTCGCTCTGTGGAAAAAGCTAAATTCAGTCAAAGCCGATTAGACTAGAAAACGTATCCCGGTCCTAACTGGGATAAAGCTTGGAGGATGATGATGATTCAATGATAATTAACATTAAAATTGTAAATGACTTTGTGTTCTTAATAATTGCATGACTTTTGAATAAAGATTATGGGCAATATTTTTGTAACTGGCAAAATTATAAACTGACTGTTTATTTATAATCGGTTTCCCGTGACAGTAGAAATAATTAGTGTTATGAGACCTAAATAATGTAGAAGCGTTTTCTTATGTGTTATTAACTTATTACGGTTACAAAATCACACATGCTAGGGAAAATTCAGTTATTGCGAGGTAGTAACACAATAAAAGAATATTTAAAGGAACCCAAAAAAAATTGTAATTATGTAGCTACAAGATGAGGTGTACCTATGTACACCTCAATATAGAATACTTATTTGGATATTAATTAAAAGTTGTATCTTTACCGTGTCACAAAATTGAATATCTATTAATTATTTTAAATTCCTGACGATTTAATATATCAAACAAAAATTTACGTATACCTACTTGCGTCGGCATAAATTTTAATATTCTAAATTCGCGTAGGTTTTAATTTTTTAGTCGCCTACAATGTGTTTATTGGCAGTTAACTAGGTACTTACCTTTATTTTTCAGACCTTCCGCTCATTGCTACAATTTTATTAGCTACTAGCCGTTTCCCGCGGTTTCACCCGCGTCCTGAGGGAACTACTTCGCGTATCCGAAAAACCCAAATATCTCACGGACCCCTACTTTTTCTAAAATAAAATATAGCCTATGTTACTCGCAGATAATGTAGCTTTCTAATGGTGAAAGCATTTTTAAAATCGGTGCAGCAGTTTTTGAGTTTATCCATTAGGTACAAACAAACAAAAATACAATTTTTTCCTCTTTATAATATTAATATATAAGTGTTTATGTAAGATTTGCAGTTTAAGGTTGGGCATTTTATTGTTAGATGTGTACCTAAATCTGCGTTGTAAACTTGTTTAATTTTTAATTATTGTGCATGCTGTGTTTACCTTTAAGTGATTGTTGCACTGTTATAATAATTTAGATATATGTGCTTTAAAATGTATCCAGTGAAAACAATTGTTGGTAAACCAAAAAAAAAAAAAAAAAATTTGACTTGAATCTCTGGCCTGGTCAAATAGTTGCGAGAAAGATGGAGGGGACAAAGAATTTATAAATAAATAAAATGTTGTCCACTGTTGAATTATGCACTAGACTTTAAGATTAATACATTATGTATAATATATAAAATTATTTTTTACTGACTGACAGACAGCCAAAACTATTAGGCGTAAGAAGTTAAAATTTGGCACATATGTTCCTTGGGGACCGATAGGGGTGCACTAAGGTAGTAGAGCCTTGCTGATTTCAGCATGAATGGGCCGGCTCGACCGGGGAAGTACTACCCTCTCACAGAAAATCGACGTAAAGTAACCGTACCTACCTAAACTGTTGCGTTTCGTTCGGTGAGTGAGAGTGCCGGAGGCCCTATCCCCTATCCCTTCTCCCTGATCCCACTCCTCATCCTATCCCTTTTCCCAACCCCAAGGGGCGGCAACGCACTTGTGACTCCTGTGATGTTGCTTGTGTCCATGGGCGGCGGTAATTGCTTACCATCAGGCAATCCGCCTGCTCGTTTGCCGCCTATTACCTTAAAAAAAAGAAAGGGAATTCTCGAAATTGCGGATCAGGAAGAATGGGTAAAAGAAAAATAAAAAGTGCGGGCATAGCTATGCTCATCTTCTTGTTCAACATAAAATAAAATGTAAAAGAGATTCTCAAATATTACCTACTAAAAAGACGTCATGATCATCACTCAAAATTATTCGATAGTGAAGTAAATTGCGAAAATTTTTGAAATAATCATTTATGGAATCAGCAGATAATCCCAGTCTTCGCATGAGGAACATTTTTAGTATTTCTAATCAAAATTTACTAAATTATATGAGTTCTGTGCATTGCCGAATTTGGTGATATATTCTTTATTTGTGTCAATATTAATATTGGCAACAAGTCCAAAGGATAGAAGCCCTAAATAAGGTTGCCTTTAAAATAAGCGGACCAACCTGCAGACATTTCTTGTGATTATGAGCCAGGTACAGTATAGAAAACTCTGCTCCAAAGGAGATTTAAAGTGGTTAAAATCTTATAACTAACCGTTGGCACAGACTTACTAAATAGTTACTTCGTAACCGCTGGCAGCAAATTTATCAGTATCCGATGAATTCCGTAGCTTCATATTGGTACGGTGAACTTTTTTACAAAAAAAAGGGAATCCCGACTCCGAGCTTCCACCCGGAACATCACAATCGGATTCAAGTTATTTTCAAAGTCTTGGAATCGTCATCCATCTAGCGTTATTCCAGTTGCAAGACGGGGTGTAGCCTAACAGGATTTGACTGAATATTAGCTATTCCACCGAGCGACTGCCTGTCAATAAAAATCTTGGAATGTTACCTACATATTGCTACTTTGTAACACAGAACTTTAGTAAATTGCCTCGTTGATCTCACGGCATAAATGTGCGCGTGGGATTAGGAGGTTTCGGGTTCGATTCCCGGGTCGGGCAAAGTGTTATTGGGTTTTACCGTTAGAAAATTCTCAGTAGCAGCACGGAGTCTGGTAATGTGCCCGGTACGGCAATAGGCTCGCCCCCTATTACGTGGGACCTAAAAATTCATGGCGAAATGTGGGTGTAATATTACACCTCTACCTACCCCTTCGGGGATACAGGCGTGAGTCTCTAAAAAATAAAAATAAAAACTTAAGTAAATCCAAAAAAAATCGATGAACTCTTAAAGCGTCTGGAAAAAAGGAGAGACTATTAAGGAACTTCTCTTACAGCATCTAATATTTTAAGCACGTCTTTGAGTATTTTTGATTGTAATAAATTGAATTGAGGGTAACCGAAGTCAATTCTTTTAAAGGAGAGTTTTCAAAAGTTAAGCGACGGCAAAATTTCCTTACAGATGCTAAAACGCTAATTTTAAAACAGAAGAATCTATTGCATCGCGGATCATCACTGTTCGTGTGAATGGGTTCGATTCTCACTCGAGACCAATTGTTAAGAATAACAAACTATTTAGTTTTAAAACAATATCTTAATATATAAAATCTTTGCGTTACTGACTGACTGATAGACACGCTACAGCCGAAACTATTGGGCGCAGGAAGCTGATATTTGGCATGTATGTTCCTTGGGGACCGTAGGGGTGCACTAAGAAGGGATTTCCCAAAATTCCCACGGGATCGGCCAAAACGGGTAAATTTAAAAAAAATGCAGGCGTGGCTGCTGGCTTCCTCTGGATAAAAATACAATTTTAAATTATAACGAGAAATTAAGCAAGAGAGATATGTCAGGATCGTTGCAAATGGCGTTCCGTAGTCTCTGCTGACCTTTCCTAGTGGGTCCCTGTGAGTCTATGCATGTATGTATGTATGTAAATTATAACGTGTGTGATAGCCGCGGTCGGAAGTTGCGAAGTGACATGCTTCAAGATGGCGCTCGCGCACCAGTGTTGCCCCTTGAATTAGTGATGTGCCGTAACACCAATATTTGTGTAAACAACAAATTATTTTTCTGCCCTTTATTGAATATATTATTTTAAGTCTCCTGTGACACAGGAAATATGCCTTGTGCGGCAACTATCATAGAAAAAACCAATCATGATCTTGATTTGTTGCCTATCCATTTGATAAAATTGAGTTTAATAGGTACAACTGATAAAAATAGTACGTATATATTTACTTACGCTATATTGAAACGTTTCCGTGTGGTGACGGATTAAGAATACGGAATGTCACCACCCCATATCATCCCATGGGTGTCGTAAGAGCCGACAGAGGTAGCATATTATGCAGAGAACAGCACTGTAAGAGAAGGCAAACTTGATACAAACCCTATACCAACCCGTTTGGCCAGCGTGGTATAGTAGGCCAATTCCTCCTTTCAAAGGAGAGGCCTAGTCCAGCAGTGGACTATTAAAGGCTGATGAAGATAATATTGAAACGATCATCATCATCCTATCCCGGTAACACCCGAACGCTTCGTCTGTGATCCCTGAGTCCACTTTCTAGTATAACCAGATAATTATGTCGTATTACCATTATCACAAAGCGACTTCCTTCTGACCTCTGCCTCGCAAAGGATCAACTATATTCTATAGAATATATTTTTCTCTAAGCTACGACTGTCAAAGATCTTCATGACAGCCGGGACCATCGATTTAGCGTGATAATTAACAATTTAATACGCACACAAATGCGAAAATTCAGTGTTTCGCACCGTGAAATCGTACCAGATACCCTCTGCATGGTAGGCTTTTGGTATCTCCACTAAGTCCTCATTGGTGCCTCTGGGTTTAATGCCCACATTAAATAAATAAAATAGAGATTCTCGCCATGCCGCAAACCGCCATTACTTCTTCCGAGAAATGTGACCTGACCATATTCAGTTTTTGCGTCGTATTTATTATGGTATTATGTTGCTCACTTTGGTATAGCTCTAATGAATTCAAGTACCTAAAATTTGTAGCAGCATAACTACTGCCTGGCGAGGGTTTCGGCATCACGTAGATACAGCTACCTGTATCGATTCCGAATATTGTAATTGAAATTTCAATTTCTCGTGAAATGAATTCCCAGCCATGTCGTGATCTTACTATGTGATGGGTCTGAATCATCATCACTATCCTGGTTGCTTTCAAGACTTTTGTCCTGGAACTGAAGTCCGCTTCCAAGTCTAACCTGATCTGACAGAATATTAGCTTGCCACAAATAAACTCCTGGGTGATCGCCGGAAGCCAAAGGGATAGCTATATTCCATGTTAGACCGGTATTAGTATATTTCGGCGAACTGAGTCCTCATAACGACTCAAAGATCTTCATGACAACTGGGACCGAACGGCAAGACACGAGGTGATAATTAACAATTAAATACGCATCTAATTTAGAAAAAGCGTTGTGCTAGAAGCAACTATAAAGGTTCAGCAGTTAGTTAACACATAACGGTAAGTGTAGATTGTATAATCATAATATAATTATGCGTGCTCTAGAATAGAAAACCTTTGTCTGTAGCCGTCTCTCAAAGTATTGTAAAAAGTTTGCCGATTTGTAGGCAGGAGGATGATTATACCGAAACTTATTCAATGACGATAGAATAAATAAACAATGATCCCATCGAACGTTCAGTTTATATGTATTTGGTACAACGGCTTTTCCATATTGCAAATAATGATTGTTACGGAAAAACAAAGTTTATTTGTATGAATGAGCACCCAGTGTTCGCCGCTGGGCCGACACATGTACCTACAGCCGCTATTATAATATCAAATAGCGGCGTCGGTTGCCTTTGGAATTTAATTCGACAAGTTACAATAGGTTAGTAGGCGACCCTTCCACGGGGCCACTTCAAAGGACCACCTCGTCACACTGATATTTAATATTTATTGGGACGAGAACCCAAAAGAGTTCGATTCTAGTTTTATAACATTCACATCCTTGTAAATGGATCCTTAGCAAGATTTCACTCGTTTTAATCTGCTTACGAATAAATTTTAATTGAAGTTGAAGTGGCTTAATCAGAAAAGTCTTAAGATTATATTCCACCGAGAGTTCACAATCAAATTCTTAGAATCGTACCAAAATTATTGTTTGCAAAGTATTTCCAAGACAATTTAAAAGCCAGACAAACAGGAGGCAGAGTTCATTAAACACGAAGTTAGTGAAGATATTGGATTTCTAAGTGCGACGGCACCTATGCATTCCATATGGCCAATTTAGTATTAAACCGTGTCCGCAACGAACCGAGCGAGAGTATTAAAATTTGAAGCGTTCAAACTTACCTCCTTTTAGTGTTCATTACGTCGGAAAGTTGGCGAAAATTCATACAAGTCTAAGTTCTAATGAACACCGGTCGGCGAAGTTAGACGGTTGTAGCGATCGCTCATAACAACGCACCAGCGACTTTTTGTCGACGCGCGCCTCTCGCCGCTCGCCCGCAGAATGCCGCCTTTGTTGCTCATATTATTAAAGTAATTAGCGAACCATGTACCGTCATCGATTCTTCCAACGTTTGATGTATATCGCATGACAATTTAAAGTTCAATTAGACTTTAAACTTTGTCCCACAAGTTGAATGCTTCTAACTGCAGGTTGTGTACCGCCGCTCTAAAACGCCTCGCACCCCAGGGATATCAACAACTTGCCAACTCCAAACTGCTCAAAACTAATTTACCTCAAAATCCAGACGCACGAGTATATCGTGTTCGCAAACACTACATTCAAATAAATCTTTTAGATTAAGATACTGAGATTTCTTTTAGTTTGTGATTTAGAGCACCGAATATGATTATAGTTTATTCAAATCTTTCTTTAGTAAGATTAGTATTCTAACATAATATACGAATTAGTTTGAGTTACATATTTAAGCAGAATATTGGTAGTTTACGAGTATACCACAGCTATGGAAGGATTTATATCGAAGGATGGCATATTTGCCTGGGTGTTACACTTTTTATAAGCTAAACATGACTGTACTTTCCCTCTTGCTTCAAAGAATTACTTTCCAGTTTTTCCGTCCGTATGCACACGGCTACACGTGTGCTATAACTATAACTCGGAGAAATCATACCGTGGATAATCCATAGTCCACACGGACGGATTGATTATCGCCATAATAAGATCGTGCCTGTTTCGGATTGGATTAATATTTTATATCTGCACTTAATTTGTTTTCATATTTGTTGTTCGATATGCTGAAATAAAAACGTAAGGTTTCAGTTCTTAACTATTTTCTTCTTTTTATTGCTAACGATGACAGGCGAGCCAGTTGCATTGCCATCCGATGATTAGAGGAAATCTAGGCTCATAGGCATGGCTGTGTGCGAAAACACAACCAAGCTTGCCTATCGCAAAGATGTAAAGGATTAGTAATGGTGTTGAAGGAAGTAGAAGGGGGAGGAGGAGAAGGGAAGGTGGGATGAGAGAGAAGAAAGGGAAGAATAGAGAGAAAAGCGGATGTTTGTCCAGCATTGTAATCCACCGAAATAGATGCAATAGAATAGATTTTGATACTTTGATATTCTGTGAGAGGATAGTACTTCATCGTTTACTTCACCGGCCTATTCATCCGAAAGCAGCAAGGCTCTACTATCGTTCAAATCAGTGACACCAGATGAATATGCCCTAATATAAAAGCCAATAATTTTGCCAGGCTATCTTATAATTGCCTTAAATTGCCATTACACTTATATCAGAACACAAACAGATCATAAAACATAGAATAATCTTTTATAAAATCCAGAATATAATATCCACCCAAGACGCGAATTATCCGGAGCGTCTGTTCCGATATAATCGCCACAATATATCCTGAGCCAAACCGGCGCTCCTTAGAAGTAGCCGCGGCACAACTTGTTATAAATTGGCACAAAATCCAGCGACACGATACAATAAGAAACATCTTGGTTGTGCGGTGGAACATTAGCCCCGTTGTTATTTTAAGTGGATTAAGGCCAGCGCATTTCAGATCTGGTTAAGCCAGAATCCAACATTAAGTCTGACAGAGGGCTTAGACGATGCACTTTGTGTCCTCTGCTCACGAATGTTTTTATTTGTTCGCTACCTTTAATTAATGTAAAAACTGTAGTCGTTTTATGGCTTCTGTGAAGACGATCGTTTTTCTTGGTTTATGAAATATATTAGATTGGACAGAAAGTTTGCTGATTTGGGTACGTACGAGTTCAATTGATGAAACTCATGTTGAAGACCCAAAGTCAAACATAGGCTACTTTTGATAGTGATATGAAATTTATTATACAAGGTTATATGGGACTGACGCCGGTCCCGCCGCGACCACGGCTGAAGCAAGTCAACCGAAACGTTGGCAAAAACCGAGGTATTTATGCCTTAAATATATTATCTATCGCGAGTAAGACCCGCCATATAACCTTGTATAATGTATAATAATCGCGAAAGTTTAAAATTGATATGAAATTTATATGCAGTATCGGGTTTATATTTGATACAAGATGAAAGTATCCAGTCTTATCTTTCTACTTCTTTGTTACTCTTTCATGCAAAAACGATTGAACAGATTTTCATGATTTTTTGCAGTAATTTAACTTATACCTCAGAATAGTACATGGGTGAAGCCGCGGACAAAAGCTAGGGCATTATAAGTAAATACAAGACGGGTAGGCAGAAACTGCAGATTGCGAATTTAATATATCATATTGCCAGAAGATATATCTTCGAATTATAAAAAGGAGTACCTTGAAAAAATAATTGTGTCGAGTTTGGCAAGCAATTAATCTAATAAAAATAACGCGATTCCAGTCAGGTATTTAAACCGATAGGGGAAAAACAATCCGGGAATTCAATTTAGGACCTCCTCACATGCATTTGAATTATTTGACCCTTACAGGCCCTTATTGGTCAAATTATCAATTAAGAAAATTGCTTTTTATTAGCAACTAATACTAGGAACTAAAATTCGATACCTTTAATTGAGAACTATTATAAAATAAAATAAATTCAGACAGAGAATTTATAAGCCTACTGATTGATATAAAAGTACTTCTTTTCAGTATCACAGCCAATAAAACACTAAAACACACATACCTACTGACCATGAATAGCGCTTGAAAGCGCTTCAAACAGAATTAATAACCTCAATAGCCTGTGGGCTATTAAGGTTATTAATTCTGTTTGAAACTGTGTGCAGTTTGCTTGTGAACAACTAATAAACAATCTATGTAACATTATTAAAAAGTTGTGTACTCGTTTCCGACCGATTAATTCATCAAGACGCGTCGAAGTATTGCGACCCCGGCCGGCAGTATTGCGAACACAGGGTGCGGGCACATAACTCATTAGATGAATGAAAGAGTTCAGAGTGTGATCGGTACGCGTCCGCGGACGATGATTGATCGACTTCATACAAGTAGGTGCGGAGTAGGGGTGAGTTCCCAAAGTTGCTCTCGAGAAATATCGGAACGAGTCGGTGTCGAATTACCTATTTATTCACTTACGTCGAGTGCGTGTTTGAGTTGTGACGCGATATGTCTGCCCCTCGGAGCCTTCGAGCCAACGAAAGCAATAAATTAGTCCACGTTCTCCTATGAGTGTTTGGATCGAGTTGCATGCGAATTTGGATGACGGCACATTTTCATTACCACGTCTTGCTGTATGTATTTTCTGTGCGGGCGTACGTTTTCATATCCAACGATACGATTAGGTATATGAATGCAAAAGAGAAAAGGAATAATAAACGAAACGAAAATAAATTAAATTTCATTTTACTACGTAGCATAGAATGACCATACTATTTTACCGCTTACCGAATACAGATCCAAATTGCTGCTGTTACCGACAACCTTCATAAATAAGCATAGAGTGCCCTAAGTATCATGGGTTCGACTCCCACATGTGTCAACACTTTGTAATCCACAAATTGTTGTTTCGAGTCTGTCAGTTGCTATAATATGTCTAAAGTTTCAGGATTTCTTCTCAGTGTGGATAATGTATCTTTAAATAAAAGCAAATATTAGCTTTTGGCAAGGTTTTACCACAAGACCGAATAAAGTACATAGAAAATGGTCATAAAATTCTTCCTAATATCCTGGCTGTTCCATTTCGAAAACATAAGCTAAATTTTCCAGCGTCATCGACAAGTCGCCAAGCGATTAACGTTCATGCATATAATACGAGACGTTATCAAAAATCAATAATATTATCATAAAAGGGGATAATAAAGTGATAAAATTGATACCATGTCATGCTGACCACGGTTTTATACGATAGGAATTATTCAATGTTACCAATGGTTATTGCACACATTGTAGATCTTTATAAAATTGATTTTACTAGTCGCAAATAGGCAATTTCTCGACTAGCGTATATTGCGATAAATTCAAAAACAACTGAACGGATTTTTAGTTTATGAGAAAAGTGTGCATCTAGGTATATCCCCGTAGAGGTAGGTATATTGCTACACCCACTTTTCGACAGATTTATTCTAGTCTCACGTAATAGGGGGCGAGCCTATTGCCGTACCGAGCACATTACCAGACTCCGTGCTGCTACTGAGAATTTCCTACGGAAAAACCCAATACCACTTTGCCCGATCCGGGGATCTACCTCTTCGGGGATATAGGCGTGAGACTATATATGTATGTATGTGCATCTATAACTTATGGGTATATAATATGGTAACTCTACATACTAAGCGAATGACTAAGCTAAACGAAGCTAGATATGAACAATAAGAAAACAGCAAAAAAGCCGCGATAGTAAGAGTTCAGCATTTATGCAAAATGTGGGTTCAACTCCCACATAAAATTAAAAATAAATGTGTAATTGTCGCCATGTTCCAATCCTAGGTGAAGAATCGAGAGACAAAATTTAAGCTTTATTCGCATTCGATTCGAATAGCAATATTAGTTGGTCATCTGGCTGTATCAGTCAAAAACGAGGAATTAGCAAAGATCGGAAAGAGACAAAGACATGCGAAGCGAGTTCGAATCTCGCTCGTATTTTATAATATTGTTTCGTCTTCTTAATATCACATATTCCAATGTTCGTGTCTGTGCTTGGTATTGGTGTAAAAGCAAAATTGATCTACATTGGAACAGACATAGGCCAAGTGCTGTGGATGTTTGTGTGCAGTCAATGTGCACAACAATCGCATTATTGTAATTCTATATAAATTAACGAGACACATATTACGTATGTCTCATAAAAAATATTAAATAAGTAATAATAGTTATTACAACTATTGGTAAACTATTTCACAGGTTAGTATAAAGATTGTTGCAAAACCTATTGAATACTTGATGCCTGTGACAGGACCCGTTTTCTTTTGATTCATCTCAGGAGATACACGCATGAAAAGCTGTGGGTTTCACTGGTCTCCATTACAAAATCTAATATGTATGAAATAGTTGAGGACCTTTCTTTTAAGCAGGTGCTAAAACGGACAAACATCCAAAGAAAAGTTCATTATAGGATGTGTTTTTAGTACTGATAACGTATCCTAACCTGGTGGTTATCGAAACTATTCGATAGAGGGCTAGTATTTATTACATGTGTCTTCCTAGTTTGAGTTGATTGATTGATTTGAGTTGATACAATAACATGGACAACTTTGTGGGACTTCATTCCATATTCACTCTTGTTATTTTTCCGTTTGTTTATATTTACTTAACCACCTACTTGTATATAGGGGTACCTTAGAATAACTGTGAGGTAAAGCAATAAATAAATTAAAACTTCAAATTATGTTTGGGTTTGTTAGATTTTTTTATGAATATTTTGTGGTAGAAAAGAAGTTGTTCTCTAAATATTGACTAGATTGATGATGATACAAAGGTGTGTTGCTAAATCAAGACATATCAACTGAACTTTTTTGACGATATGCTAAATAATAGGTATGCATTTGGTACGGAAATAGCCAGGGAGACAAGAATGGCCATTATATCTCTATAACTGTTAAGAGCTTACAGTAACATTCTCATGCATAAACATTAAAAAATTTATAGAACATACCCAATAAGATGTGCCGAGATAGACTTTACTTAAAGAAGCGATGATTGAGAAAGCATTGATTAAAATCTATTCAATCACTGAGTCATTCTTCATATTGTATAAATGTATATTTGTATTTAAGCATCGTTAGCAGCTTTTGGATAAGTCACCCAATACGATATTCCATTGTACTAAATATTAAAGATGTTTAGAGAAATATAGGAATATTTGTTTTATGGGTGCGAAATCGATGAAAACATTTTAACGAAGGTAGATTTTTAGTTGGTCATAACAAAGACACATATTTCATTTTTAGTATACAGGTTGATTTGCATTTGCAAAATATTTTAAGGGGTTATTATCTACACTACTATAACCGAATACAAATACATGAAAAAATAAGCCACTAAAAGTTAAAATTATATTTTCGTCATCATACACTTTGAAAATTAACTCGATGTATTGGCCACCGCCGCCGCTCAGCTGATCGCCATTGCAGGTGCCTTACACACACAAGCACACGTACCTACAGTGACTTCGCGATGCAGTCTTATTTTGCACGATGTAAGAGTTTATTCTGATCGAACAGATACAAAGAAAACGTTTAAGAATAGTTTGTTATAGATTTAATCTTGATCACGAATTACAAACATACAGCGACAGGCTTAATAAGTTCATGATGTTGTCTTTGGAATCTCGGCGTGCAAGCACTGACCTATTGTGTCTCCATAAAATAATCCATGCCGCATTGGATTGATTGATTTGTTAGCTCGAATTAATTAAAATACTAAATTTAGATCACGACACCCACCATAAAAGTTTTATTTTAAATGTGCATATTAACACGTCGTATTAGAACCCAATAGTACGGATGTGTCGACTGTACAATGATTTATCATCAGAACACCACAAGTCTTTGGACATTTTTAATAACCCATTTGTTAAACGAAACGTTTAGGTCTATTACGAGTATGTCTAATCAGTCTAATGTAGCTATAGGAATATAATGTTGGAGTACTGTTGAAGTAATTCTATTTAATTCATCTTGCGTAGGTAGGTACAATTTCCTGTTTTGTTTTTCTTTGTTTACCACATTTATTCTGATTTTACCCCGTTTTGTTTCCAAATTTTAATTTTTATTTTACTAAATGAGCAATACAGTCCATTGTGATCATGCAGTGTACACATAGTTAGGAACTTAGTTTAGAACTTAACTGTAACTTCTATATTTTAATCAACTTGTACTATGTTCTGTTTTGTGTACCTAAATTAAATAAAGAAATAAATTGACTTTCTAAGTAACATTGAATGAAAATAGGGTTTTATATCATCGCACACTGTTTGAAATAATTTTACTTTATACTGTCTATATTGTATTACTAAAATATTTTGCATAGAGATCAACATATTGTATTTACAAATAACTACTTCATCTTCAACTCTATCTAAGTTCTACGACCTGTTGAAGTCACAGTATATTTTACTCCGGTGATTCTATAAAAATCTTTTATATAAAGTTATTCAACGGTAGCAGGCTTATAAATAACTTAGCCACAATCACAATAAAACGAAGGTAGAACTTAGAATATGTTCATACAAATATTACCAAGCAAGGGTTACTCGAAGCCAAACATAATAATGAAACATAAGTGGCTTTCAATAGGACGTACCCAATTACATGCAATAAAAAATAATAAACCTTCTAGTAAACTAAAGCTTCTTCGGCTGAATGTAGGGGCTTGAATTTCGGCCATTCATTTTTTCAAGTGGGGTAAACTATGTCCGGGGTCTACACAATATGAGGAACTACTCGAAAACAAAGTCAACAGGCATGAGATCAGTTCGACATGTATCCTTGTGCAATATTTCGGGACCCTCCCAGTCCCTCTTGCGGTTGCCAAGTTTCGTGTTACAACTTGCAATGACATTTTCATCTCTTGATATCGACGATGTTTTCATATTGATGCTGTCTGAATATACTTGTTACTTTTCTGAGCTTGATATTGCTGGCAAAAATTTTAGACGAAAAATTATGTGACCAAATTTTTGTTTTGTATTTTCAAATACCTAGCTTAATATCTTCTTGGGTTTTGGCGAATGTTACACACTGAAATTAAACTACAGTTTACGGATTTTGTCGCGTTATATTGGTTTCACTTAGTTATTACATTTAAACCGAATGATCTAGAAACTACATTCTTTAATTTGCTAGCCAACGTTTCGAAACGTTCATTCAAATAGCTCGTTGTAAATTACATAATTATGAGGTAATAAGAAGACATTCGATTTTTCGAATCTAGGATACTATGACGAAATAAAAATCTGAGAAAATTTTCGCGCCAAGCCGTTCTAAATCATATTCCACACCTTAGAAAAATGCAGGTGGAATAAATATCTTCATACCAACCCCATTCCCTACATATGCACATCAAACTACAACTTCACATTTCACACAATTCCGCATATTCGTAATACAAAGCTGTGTGTAGACGGACGAAGGAGGACGGAAATGGAGTCCAGCGAACGGAAATCGTCCGCCGGTGGCAAGCCGAACGTTCCTCACGCTACCTGCGAGAGCGAAACTAGCATTGAATGACATTGTGACCCTTGCTTTATTTCCTTCGACACTACACCGTGTTTCACTAAAGTTGAAGTTTGAGCTTGATTCCTTGCCTCTTCGCGATCGCTTAGTACTTTGTTGTTCAGTTTTGCCCATGGGTGCGACTGGACGACAAATGTTGCACTGAGCAAGAATTACTATGTTCGACTCAGAAAAGATTATTCATTGGCCAGCATAATTTTATACGTACTAAAGATATGCACAGGTCAACGTAATGCCTAATGTATTTAGTACTAAAGTAATCTAAAAAAATCAAGAAAGTGATATATTAAATTTACGCTCTGAAGTTACTCATAAACGCACTTAAGAGGAACAACACAATATTTTCAAGCACTTTCTCCAACACAATACAATAAAAGGTACGAACAAAACATTACCACAAAGAGAATCGTTTAAAAATCCACTCACATTTGATGTAAGCAATAAACGCAGCAATCTGCACTCGCACCGCTGCTTAAAAGCCGTGAAATAATTCAAAAGAGCACTCGTTAAAATGCAGCTAGAATTTACTAACCGCAAGCGTCAGTTTATCACCTGAGCCGAGTGTTGCGGGCTGTGCCGTGCGGCTTTATGAGCCCGCGGTCCCCTCAATCATAAACTTGCTGTTCATAAACGCGCACTTTCGCTGACATGGAAAATAGTTTACAAGCTGTCTGCGCACCTCAGACTCTGCTTATCTCAACTTTATTGTACCGTATCGCATCCTCTCCTCTAATCTTAAGAATAAAACTTTATTCCCATTTTAGGGTGCGTTTTAACCGACACTTCGGCGACGGAATTAAACCTAAATGGTTAATGAGTTGTTTGTCAGCTTAAAAGTTTTTAAGAGGTCTTTCGAATGTTGTTTGCACATGCAGTTGGTGAGTAATTATGTTTGGTTTTCGGTCGTACGCGGTTTACGACGACCATTTAAAATGGCAATAAACACACCATACAGTATGTGTTTCTCTGAATCATTATTATCATTTCGTCAACTGTATCATATGCTTACATAAATTTGTCCAATGGAAAATCTAAAATGATTGATGACTAAAAACAGATTAAGAACAACCATTGACCAGAGATCTGCATAATTTATTCAATCTATGCCCCAACCCCGGCTAATTGAAGGTTTTGTAGAAGTTGCTTTGGCTGCCAGTAACTCTACATTCCAGAGTTTATAAGGCTTCGGTCATGACTCTTCCGATTACGTATAAATTGTAATCATATCCAATACAATGACTTGTTCCCCGGCCCTCATAAGTCTGTGCCTCTAACAAGCAAATATGAGTTTATTATCCCAATATAAATATACTGTTGCAGGTACAAGTACATTCTGCGGCGGAAGTTAATAATCGCAGTTTCTAAGTCACTTATCGTGAGCCGTGGTTACACGGTCACACTCTTAAAGAACACTCAACTTCGTGCTATGATACTACTGATGGAAATATGAAATCCTAATGTCTGCTATGATGCACCTCGCTTCTCTTTTATTTGTATTTAAATTATCTTATGAGCTATAAAGCGTATCGTTTTAAAACGCTATTAAGACAATAGGATTGCGTTTGGGAGTTCGTTCCGCTTGCTCATTCCCGCTCAGCTTCTAATATAGCATCACCCTAATCTTCCGATATAAGCAATATTAGACCGTTTACGCTCCCCTGTCGACGGAAAAACTCTTATTGTACAATAAAAATGTTATGAGGTAACGCTATTCAATGAACTCGTCTGTTATTGAAATCTGCGTTTCGTTTAAAGTAGCCTTTCTTGTGAAACGATAATACACTACGGTGTTGTCTGTGCCTTTGTTCGACTGATTGCTTTTTTTTTCTAAATCGGTTACAATGAGTTTACAGCCAGCTTTTAGATGAATTCGGAGTTAATGCATGCTGTGATTTAGCATTTTTGGTATTTTATTGACTAGGCCGGACTTCTGCAAGACAACACATTTTTGGTTTTTCAAGTATAGATGAAAGCTTTTCGTCTTTGGTGACTTGTATTTTTTTAGTTCTGATCGTATGATTCACACTCAAAAGCTCACACTGTATGTAATAAGCGTAAAACGTAGAAGCATCAAACAAGGCGATGTATCGATGCAATTCCCATAAGGACGGCTGCCTGTATTTCTCCGTCTGTGGGCGAAGTCAATATGTCGTCGGAGATGAGTTATTTTTCCATAATTCTGACTGTACGCCGTCGGTCGCCCCGAGAATTCCCAAATAAATAATAAATACGTCAACCCACATGAGCTCAGACATGCGCGCACAGAGCAATGCAAATTCAGCCATACTCCTGCTTCATTTTTCGTTACACCACCAAAGGTGTTTTTTAAGGATATACATATTTATTTCGTCTTATTTATCGTGCTGTGATTATAATGGTATGAAAATTAAAAATGTTGGTATGTCTACAATTTTTGCTACATTTTCATTGACTTATGAAAAAGTCATGTCAACGCAAAGCCTGCGGCACTCCTATTCCCCTTAAGGAGCGTCCTTGCTCGACGCTTAACTATAATGGCCGAGTAATAAATGAATGAATGTGAGTCACAGTGTACAATATACGCGGTATAAAATTAAAGATTGATACGATAAGCGTTATAAATGCATAGGTTCCCTTAGGTGTGAACCATTTAACCATGGCAAGTTGTTAAAGAGGTGGTTAATGGTAGAACTATTTTAATAAAATGAAGAGAGGAATATAAAATGGGTTTACAGATTATCTAGCCCTGATACATGCCTACACTGACAATGAAATATGCATGTATTGATGTATTGGCGCATGATTTTATGGGACAAAACATTATAAGGATGTCCAAACAATATGTATGCCAAAGAACGTGAGATTATTGGCAATTGACAAACATCCTTCAGGCACTGTACTGCAACTGTAAATTTCAAACGGAAAAACGCAATAGTATCGCTTGTTTTACTTATAGGTCAATTTACAAATTTATAAAAAAAATATTTATGTTTTTGCTCTTCAAAATAAAAATAAGCAAGCGATATGAATCTGAATTCGTGGCATGCTCTGTGCCTGTTGTTTATTGGAGCTCAAGGGATGCCATACCACGGAATAACTTCGTACGAACTAGTTGCACCCTCCACGGTAGCACTCTTGTGTCTGCCGGGACTCGGGACCGATGCTCTCGCTCAAAAACTTTCACATTTTAAGACATTATTTAGTTTCCGCGCACATCTCAACGGACCACACAGCTAAATTATTAAATTTACCAAACTTCAACATTTAATAATAAACGTGCTGGCTTTTGCCAAAGTGGGTGAAAAGTTATTTTTTGTTTGGATTTAATTCATTTTTTATTATTTTACTTTTAAAGTGCTCACTCAAGAATGAATGGAGCCTAAGGAACTTATACTTGTCATAGAGATTAAAAATTTGTTTTGTGATGCTTCTAGGAGTATAGGATGTAATTCCCTATGCACCTTTTTGAATTATATACCAAAGGACTTAGAGGACATCCCAAAATATAATACACAAAACAAAAATTCAATTTAGTTGAAAAAGAACAGAACAGGTTTGCACGTAGCCAATATAACAAGCCAGCATTAACACATTATGAAATATGATTTCAATAGTCTATAAATTTTACAATCTATAGAAACACAAAACTTTGAAATGTAAATTCGGATGGCCCTCCAAATGTACCTATAGGCTGGCGGTGTAACATAGGTTTCACGTGGCTATAAGTCCCATTGTATAGCGCACTAAGCCGCGTGATCCCGACTAATGGTCATAGAGCGCTTTGTCGGCCGGCGCTCATTTGTATCGCACTAGCCTCCGTCGAATACATCGAATATATTTAGCAGATTATTTTTAGAATTGTTGTTTTTATAGTGGTTTTATTTAGAAACTAGTACCAATTTGTACCTGTAATTGGTGTTTTATGTTAAAAATGTCATAAACCTAATAGAAAAGTGCTTTAGAACTGTCGCTCTGAGGGTGGTACCCGGCTTCAGCATATATTTAAAAAAAGATAGAACACTGCTTATGAGATCTCATTCACAGAATTCGTATTGAATGAAATTATTTTACAAATAATTGAGTCTATCCTTTCTTTACTAAGCCATAATACATTATCTTCAGTAAAATAGTTGCTACGAGAAAATAAGTACTCTCTGCTCTGTGAATAAGCGGGCCCCGGACTGTTGAATCAAGACGTAAGAGTCTTTAATGCAACCGAGTTAATGTTTGGACGATAATTATGAGTTACTATTAGAATTAATTATTTCAAAGAAGCGTTTCAAATTGTTACGAGTAATGAGAACATGTACATACTACACTAGGCCGTAAAGATTCGAGATGTGACCTAAATAGCGCACAGAGCAATTTCTCTCAGCCGAGCCTCACCGGCAACGTCCAAATTACAGCGTCCCATTCGTTGGTAATTCGGGTTTTGTGCGTCTACCCTCAATAGGCGCAAGGTACAATTTACGCGCGGCGGCCGGACGCGGCCACTCGTGAACGAGCCGTCGTCAGCGCAACACGTGTATTTTACTGCAGCCTGCGTTTTATACGACATTATTAGCCTAGTTGCCGTTTTAACAGATCGTTAGGGACGTTTACTGCATGTAGATGCGTGTCTGCACTAAACTGTCTGGCTAAATGTTATGCTCGTGTTGTCTGTTTCTGTTTACCTTTGAAAACAGATGCATTTCTAAGTCAGCTAAATACAAAATTGACAATAATATTAAGGATATGAATAATAAAATTACTACGGAGTAGGAATAAAGTAGCCATCATAATTACGTATATAATAACAGACAACTCCAAAGTATCAACATTAAACAATGTACAAATGAGGGGTGTTCTTAAGAGGGAGATTTCATTTTTATGAAGAGACGGCCGGTCTGACGATGCGAACGAATTAAAGATTGTCAACAGATTTATTAGTCGCTCCAGTGAACCCGGTCCCTTTGGGAGATATTACTTACCTATTTATGCTGGGCGTACGAATCTAGTCGGTATTATTATGTTTTGGTGAAATAAATTAGGTAGGGTAGGTACTGAGAATCACATAGCACGTGTGATATATATTTTGGAAACAATTCCAAAATAAATTATTTTTTTGGAAACAATTCCAAAATAAATTATTTAATAAATTCTAGTTTATTTAGAAACTACATACTTATACGCTGTCAATGAAAAGAAATAACTTTTATTAGCCTATAGATGACAGAAAATGCTGTCACGCACGATACGTATCAATAACAATATACATACATTTTATGCCACCTACCAGAACTACAGGGACCAAGTTATCTGTATTCACAAAATATTTACAACAGCTGCTAGGCACGAAAATCAATAGCAAACAGTTAAAAATTAACACGGGGATGTAAGTCAAGCAGATACAGTGTGTTTGTCGGTCGTGTGCGACACTAATAGGGTATTATGAACTTCGACTAAGAACTCAAGGGCTGAGGGTGCTCGTCGGGACGGGCAGGGGCAAGCGTGGGGTACGCGGGGGGTAACGGGAGGTATTTGAGGTATCTCCTTGCCAGTAGGCAACGAGGGCGAGATTACAGATGGCAAGATAAGCCTCGAATTAGATACAACGAATTTTGTATGAAGTTGTAAAGATATTAAGCGCCTTGTACGTATCTTTGCTTTGAGAATAAAATATTAGGTTTATTTTACAAAAACCTTTTAAGCGCGCATTACAGTATTAATGCATCTATTCTCGGTAGCTTTAAGTTAAAATTTGCTCAATTAATTATAACACACGAAAATATTCAGCGTTGGTTTTCGTAAGAAACCTTGTTTAGATAAATTTAGCGGAATAAGAACATTGCCCCAGGGATTGGATGAGCTTCAAATTGGAAAAATATTTTTCACCACAGCAGCTCAAACATGCCGCTTTTGCTGCGAGACAACATTGAACAAAACGCGATTTTGATTCGAGCGTGAGGCAAAGTAGCTTTTTAATTTTTCAATCTTCAGTGCCACGAATTGACATTGTTCAGCCACAAATTTGATACATTCGAATTTTACTGTGCTCTGTCTCTTTCACATGCATATAAAAAGTGAGTGAAAAAACAAACCCCTTCGAATTCGAAATTCGATTTTGGAATTCGACCTCAAAGAAAACACCTACGGCAACGCAAAAAAAAAAGATATTTGTAATAAAGAAATTACTTTTTTATATGTTATTGTTTACATGTTTAATTTATTATTGGATTTTAATAAAAATAAGTCAAATTAATAGTATAAAATTAGTATTTAACCAATACATTTTTATTTAGAATTATAACAATGATACATTTGAAAAATAAACATCAGGGACGCGGTATTAAAACGCGATTTAAAAAAGTAGCGGGAATAAAAATTTCGCTGATGCTGATACAGTAGGTATAGCGTAACGTGTTAAATTTATATTAATATATAAAATAATCTAAAAAGATGAGTGAAACTAGCGATGATGCCTGTACTTTAACACCAGAAGAGTTAAATCAACAAGTGATTATGCAGAATTCAATCTATTCCTGTTCATTTCTGTCTTCTAAGTAATATGTGTTCTCACTGCTGTGGTGAAAAACTATGTGTGCTACACGAGAGCAAAGTTTTTTGTATCTCGTGCTGTTGAGTCCCTCACCACGCTCAGGATTCTAACTTTGATTCACTCGCTACGCTCGTGAATCAATCATAGAATCCTTCGCTTGCTCGGGACTCAAAACCAGCACTCGAAACAAAAAACAACTTTGCTCTCTTGTTGCACAAATAACTATTTGTACATCCGTTGTAAGAAGGCCTATTAAGAAATAAACCGACAGGTATCTGATGTTTCTTGTTCCACTACATAAATAATCGACATAATCAACATGAAATGAAATTATTTTTTTATCTGTGTCACTTTATTTGTATTCGCAAACTAAAACTAGACAAAGTTATTTTAGCGACACAAATAAGTAGTTAAAAATAAATAAAAGAAGAGACTCATTTTCCTGTTTGATTACGTAGTCACAATAAGTCACTTAACATTTAATTAGGCGAGCGAAAAGTGCGCAGTGGCGTGCAAACAACTGAATTATGAACGGCAAGACGGATACGTGGTAGAGTCGCTTACCTTGGCGGTACATTTCTTACGGAGGCTTACGGAGCGGAGCGGAGGCGTGTAGGAGCGAGGGAGCGTCTTGCCCGAGGCTGCATCCAAACACAAAAACATCCCACCCCCCAGATGTTCTTAAATCTCAATTAAGGTTAAAACCGTGTCTCGGGGCCGCACGTACACTGAATTAAATTAATGGTTTCACATATTGCAACTGTTGTGGCCGCTACACAATTAATTGCGCCTTTTTTGGTCTTCTTTGTTCCCGAGGTTAAATGTTTTATTATTCTCCTTTGTTTATTTACAGGTGAGTGGGATACAACGGAATTGCTCTATGTATTAATTATTGGGCTTTACGAGCTTACGATACGTTTGTTAATATACATTACGTGAAACAACTTTGTTTGTGAGATGCTTCGAGTATAATCGCTGCTGGCAATACACGTTACTTCTGCTTTTGTAAGGAAATAATCAAACTGGAATTTCGGGGTTCGATTTGATGTATAATGTAGATATCACGTCATACACAGCATTCGAAGCCCATAGGCAAATTTTGTCGAAGGCAGTGAAAAAACACTCCGTGGTCCAATGGATAGCGTATGCGACTGCTGATCGGAGGTCCCGGGTTCGATTCCCGGGTCGGGCAAAATTGTTATTGGGTTTTTCCGAATTCTCAGTAGCAGCACGGAGTCTGGTGATGTGCCCGGTAACGGCAATAGGCTCGCCCCCTATTACGTGGGACCTAAAAATTCATGGCGAAATGTGGGTGTAATATTACACCTCTGCCTACCCCTTCGGGGATACAGGCGCGTCTATAAAAAAAATATAAAAAAAGTGAAAAAACAACTCATATAAAATATTTGCTTAAGCTCAGTAAAGATTTTATTACAACTCACAAAAACATTTGGTATTGATTTCATAAATAGATTTATAACAATTTTTAAGATCAACATATATATTAAAATTAATTTATCAAGTAATCTTGTTCTTCTCGAGTCGATGGTACAAACATAAAATGGCACCAGTCCAGTATGTGGCAACAGCAACTAATAATAACAATCTGAAGACATTAATGGCAACTACAAAAATGAAGATATTATAAAATAAAAAAATACCCGTTTAGGAAGAAGGCCTGTACACCAAAAGAGCGTCTTAAAATAGTTAGTGAAACTAGTGATTGCAGGGATCTTGGAGATATTTAGTTTTAACTGGCAGTTCAAACTGAGCAATTTTCACAATCAGAAAGCCATCCGCAACACTAGCCTAAGGACCATTAAAGTACAAGAACGGCGCATTAAACATAATTAGTGACACATGTGTACATACAAAATGATTAGACAAGTTTTTAGTTAGCTAATTACCATGTGCGGAGTGACAGGCGCGAGACTCGACGTGTGCATAGCGGCGGCGCCGGGCGGCTAAATCAAGTTGCCAACCCGCCCGCTGACATTACACCAAAATGACTTTATAACGCAATATTGTGAAACAGCGGCGCACAAACTCTAACTATTTACCTAGTGAACAAGTTTCGCGTGCCGACCGGATGCCTCGAGCGTGTTCCCTACATTAAAATACGGATAATCTGTATGCTGTGCGCCGCATTTTCGACAAATCCGTCGAGCTGGCGTTGCCATGGCGACGAGCCCTTGAAGTCAAACCCCACACTGAAGAGTCAAAGCGTAAGGCGAAATAATGACGCGACGAAATATGGCAGCTCACTACGTGACGTTCACTTCACACAAATATATATTTTTCATGGCATCTGTGCCTTTGTCTGTTTGTTTATGGATTCTGGTCTTATGGTTGTAAAGTTGGATGAGGGGGATGAAAATCGGTGGACAATGACAGTAGTGTCCCCTTAGCCGTAGTCCAGAAAATTATTGAGCTTAGTGCACAATTTATTATGTTATACTTTTGATGAAAAGGATTATTTTCCACCAGTTCAAAGCATCTACGATTATTTTTCGCAAGGAAACTTTACAAAAATTGCCGAAGCTTTTACTTGCTGGCAACTAGTATTGGTTGAAAATTTGGGAGAGACAACATTTAAGGGTAGTACTAACTAGGTTTTATGGATGAAAAATATGATGATTCTATTTTCACTCACAACATGCAAAATTAGAAAGCCGATAAAATATAATTTGCGGTAGTTTAATTAACATAATTTTAAGTTAGTATTATTGGATACGACAATCCCATACAAAATGCATTTCAACAACAGCCAGACTTGTAAAATCAGTAAGAATAATCTCTAATTTTATGAGCAAAGAGCACACTATCCAATTCATTAACTAGTGCTGCCCATACATAATCAGTCGCATATATCGATATCCCAAACACGTAAATTTGAAAGCGGGCTGCATAGCAATGTGGTGGGCATACATTCCGGGGTGCATCTATACGTAGCACGACGATATTAAACGCTTCATTAGCGAACCCGAACTGTACCTGTGCAGTTTATACATTTGTAATAGACTAATTAAATAGAGCTACTGGCTTAGAGAATTTGTTTGCGTCGATAATAATGTATGAACTTCAATTAAATATCTCAATTAGGTATACTGCTTTAGTTAACTTATGTATGTATGTAACGATAACGTAATGGTAGCTTATAGATACAATTGCTTTAAATTGAATATCAAAGAACATTTTAAAACCATTGGAAGAAATGGTACAAACGTAATCTAGGCTTAAAACATTTTTTATACATCAGGCAAGAATTTCCTTCCATCTCTCCTAAGTTTATAAAAATACGAATTCCTAGAACTATATTAATTTAGGTCTAAAAACCAAACTACTATTCATAAACATACTAATGCACAGAGCCAAAAATATAAATCAAAAGCCTTTTAAACTTCATTAAGAAACTAGAGGATGCCCGCGGTAACACCCGCGTTATTTAAGGCTACTGCTCCGCTCCCGTCGCTCATAGCGTGATGTTATATAGCCTATAGCCTTCCTTGATAAATGGGCTATCTAACAGTGAAATAAAATAATTTTAAATTGGACCAGTAGTTCCTGAGATTAGCGCGTTCAACCAAACAAACAAACAAACAAACTCTTCAGCTTTTATATTAGTATAAGATATTGTTACTATAAAACATAAAGTAGCTGCAGTAAAAGCCGCACATCACACAATTTTACTGCTTAATTACGAGAATTAAAAACGAGCACCACTGGCTATTAAGCGCGAGCCAAAGGGGATGTAATATGGACATGTGAGATAACTATCGACATACTCGTCACTACAAGGAAGTGGGGTACAACTCTATTATTTTTAACGAGCAAATAAATATTCGATATTCGTTTACATTTTCATAACGAATGGGCGCATTTTAAAAGCCTTATTACTGGGTGTCATGCCTTGACGTAAAACACGCCTCTCCTATAATAACTTATCGATTATTCACTTTTTCGGGAAATTAATACACATTGCGTCAATTGGATTAAGATATATTACATTCGCATAGCACGCCGATAAAACAATCATATTAATATGAAGATATTTAAACTGTAGAGATTCAAAAAAATATTTTTTATTTTCAGCTTTGGTACAAATTTGCCGTTACCCTTTGAGAATTCCTTAAAAAGGCTCACTCAGGCGAATCTTCTGAGTCCCATTTCTCTAATATTTATAGAGTGATAAGTAAGTCAATTATAATATCAATTACATTTACTACAGCATAACTTGATATTTGGCTAAATATATTTCAACTTCGTTTTTGTTTTAGAATATAATCGTCTACTTTATAGTAGTGCATTGCTACGCGCTGCTACGGAAAACTTTCTATCTAAATCCAATAACAATTGAGCCAACTAAGTAGAATTACTGCTTCCGTGGTCCAGTGGATAGCGTATGCGACTGCTGATCGGAGGTCCTGGGTTCGATTCCCAGGTCGGGCAAAAGTGTTACTGGGTTTTAACGAATTCTCAGTAGCAGCACGGTGTCTGGTGATGTGTCCGGTAACGGCAACAGGCTCGCCCCCTATTACGTGGGACCTAAAAAAATCATGGCGAAATGCGGGTGTATATATCTTCTGCCTACCCCTTCGGGGATACAGGCGTGAATCTACAAAAAAAGTAGAATAACGAGTGACATGTTTCCTAAAAGGATAATCGTCTTGTACCTAATATCAGTATTGTTTTAAAAAAGTAAATATTACCTTAATAAACAAACCACAGTTGAATATTTGTGCATCATTCCCGCTGCACTTTATCAACTTCTTCTTCCATTGTCATACTGCAAATATTATTTTAAATTAAAATAACTTGTCAGATTCATCTTCATTTATTTTCATTGTTTACAGCAAAATAAATGACATCTGGAAAATATGAGGTTTCCATTAACTGCGACGCGTATCGAGCTTCCATAAGTCGGCGCGTCCGATCAATATGCTATTTACTTTTTTAACTACTAATTGAATTGGGTTCGTACTTATACAGGTCTCGTTCAAATTAATTAAACTCGTTCGACGCTCGGGAGCCACTCGCTATACAGCCGCATTTAATTTTATTGGCGATAAACATTTTCTTCTCTAAATACACATCGTCGACAATAATGCCCCTTAAATTTTATTTGATATAGTACATTAAAATATGTAGTGATTGCTCCGACTTTATTAGAACGGTTTTATTGTGTCGTCGTACGTGCGCGAGCCAGGTCCCGCCGCACAGATATTGTTGCTTGTGACAATAAATAAGACGTAAAATTTTATTTTACAGCGGTAAACGAAAGAAGATAACGAAATTACATTCAATTACGGCAGTGTAGCCCGCGGCATTCCACCGTCGCAATAAAGGCCGCAAAGTAACGTTCCTCGCGTAAATTTTTCGGACATAAAACTCTGTAAAAGTGAAGTTAGTGAGATGTACAGCGACAATAAATGTTTATAGAGGTTGGAGCGTTCCGGCGTCTCGGCGCGGGCGCGGTGGGGACTCTGACGCGCGAGGCACTGCAGCCCCACTCAATTAAGTCTACGAGAAGAAAAATAAAAATTCTTCCGGCAAAGGTTCCTCATTCGCAGAGCAAACACGAATGAGGCAAATTAAGTGAGCAAAATAACGCGCCCTTAAATTAGGTCACGCAACCAAAGTGCGACCGAGGACCCTTGCATCTCGTTACACCGATGAAGTATCGCCACCGCGGTTAATCTAATTAAATTTTGAAATTTTAATTTTTTTCGTTTCTTTGATATTGTCGGAAAGCTTTCTTTTTCGCGTAATTCGTTTAAGTACAAAAATGTGGCGCTTTTAGTTAGTTTTGAAGTAAACTCGGCAATTTTCTTTCATTTCTTTGTTAATGTTTTCTGGTCGGCGGAGCTCATAATTTTCGGTTTTTGTATTGTTTGAGACATAATCATAACAATGAAATATTAAACTAGAACGTTAGGCTGTAAGAATAAAACTCTGCAGATCTTGATTAAACTTTTGAACAAGTTTAAAATAACATAAAACTTTAGTTCTTACCTACAATAATAATTGAATTCGTAGGTAAATGCCATCCTTTTTATTTATTTAACGATCAGATTTACCTAGATCTTCTTTATTATGGGATGAGTTGTTCTTTGCTTTATATAAAATACACAACAAAGATTCATTGCATATTTTATATGTAGTTCCGCGACATATCATCACAGTTTTTGTAGCGTTAGTGTGATGGTCCTTTGAAGACGTTAACTAGATAAGTGACGTCACATCATCTGTTAATTAACTACATGCGTGTGTGTGTGTCTCTGTGGGTATGTGTGCGTGCAGTGATGTCATGCTAATCAAATAAGCTGGATTAAAGAAATAAGAAACGTCTTGATAATTGAGCACGGATTAGATAGTAAAGGGAGAGAAATATGGGATCGTCTCGTCGTATCATACGGTTGGACCTACTTAGGTGTATGTCTCAGGTTACGGTGTCTAGTTTTTGACATAATAACTTTAGTAATTATAGTCGGTGAGCTGGCAGCAACAGTGTTAGGTTGTAAACTGTCGGTATCGGATCCGATACTAATAAAGCACCTGTATAATAAAGATGTTCATAAAGATAATCAAAATAACTCCAGCTAATTATATGAATATACTTAAAACAACTGACAATAACTGATAATTTTTTGGCAGAGAGTTATTTAAGAATTCAGTAGTATACGGTAATTATAAAACATTCAAAGAGCGGCTTTTTTAAATTATAATTTAACGTGTCGTAATATCAAACTCGAGACCTCTACGTAGCAGTCCAACATGATTTCTTACTTCATAATCACTGCACATACTTCCGTGTAATATCAAACTCAAATAACGTCACGTAAAAATAAAGGCAGTGTTGGATTAATCCGCAGACATATAATTCACGTTTATCCCGGCAGACGAGATCACCCACTAACGTAACCAATTTTCTTACCTTTGACAAAATCACAGCCTCTTACCTATTACGTAACATTACCCAAAGGGCGCACGCGGCGCGAATACATCCAAACATATGTGGGAACATATGAATGCATTATGAACCATATTAATAAGTGTTAAAGTACATTTTACGGTGGTATGTAAGAAAAGCAAAAGGCGAGCGTCGAACGATGTATAAAACACTCTATGAGGGTGACGGTAGGCCTATAATAGGTCCTTGCGAGGCATCCGGGACCACATGTGTTTGTGCTTGCGGTCCCCGCTACTCGTAAAGGAGTCTGAGACGAGAGAACAAATTAGAAAATCTTTTGGAGAATAATTTAAGAAGCCCCTAGCGCGCTCGTGAGTTAACTTTGTTCGCGATGTATAGGGCGATCAAATGTTGGATGTTCATTTTCAGTTGGGATTTTATGGTTCCATTTGTGGGAAATAATTTGTACCGTTATATAATTGACTATAATTATATTTTAATTTAGACAAATTGCAAGTTTTATTGTTTATACTCTCAAACGTCGCTCAAAATAAATATCCACCTATACACAGATGAGCGAGCTATAACGTGACTACTGAGAATTTAGCCCTCGCCACGTGAGCTCTCGAAGGCGCAACAGTCTTCCGCCTTCAAGTGGCTTTCTTTCCCAAACAACACCCTTTAACATATTTAATTAACCACGATAGCTGCCGAATGTACCGCTACTAAATATTACATAAGCGCAACCTCTGTGCAGGTAAGACTCTGTAATTGAGATGCGATGTTATTAAGATTTTAATGAACATGTTTTGCTTAGAGCGCGGTTCGTTTTAAATTTGTTTCAGGAATGAATTGAAGATCGACTGTATTAAGTAGCTGCCAATGTAAATAAAACATAGGCATGTGGCGTGTATGAGTTCTCTATAAAGTTGCAGACGATTTGTAATATAGCATTTTGAATTCTGGTGTATTCAAAACGTTTGAACGACAGCCCTCCGTTGCTTTCAATTGAGACTTTTTAGCACACAAAATCTGGGCTATGAAAACTATATTCTTTTGGATCAAATTTTTATTACGCTTTCTTCGTTTCTGTCAGAGAACTTCAGGTAGGTATGCGATCTTTCAAGAATCATTATGACTCGAAAGATTAATTCACATTAATTTTCAAAGACATTTTTGTTTGTTCTGTTCTTCCGCTAAAAGCATTTCATTACAAAATTAACGTACGGTACCTAAGTTAGAGTAAATGTTCTTATTGTAAGCGATCCGGCGGTACTCGTGTGGAGTGCGGGCGCCTACTCGTATCAGCAGCTATCCAAACATCGGCCCAACTTTGCTCGTCAAACTTTCTCTCCACGATCATATTTTCGTATTTTTCTTAACAAAGACGCGAACCGTGAACGGTTTCAATGTATTCCATAAATCAGGATACACTTACTTACGAATTTTGAACAAGAGGGCCTAACAAAAATACTTACTTCACAATTCGTCGAGAACTCGGCGAACGATTAACAAATAATGTGTTCGCTGCTCTGTTAACATTACGGGGAGTCGTCTTAAATTAATAAAGTTTTGGATTGCGTTGCGAGGCGAGAGGATGCGCGCGAATGTAACCGACGTATTGTATTGTAGCTCGCGGTGGGTCCGTCCTATCCTACTACAATATTGACACAAATCCCTTAACTTATAAAATCGTGCTTCCGTCCCCGATGTAGGCAATATGGGATTTCCGTCGTCATTTTGATGTAGAGCCTGGGGCGCAAGAGTGGGCCCGCCGAGGGTGTAGTGTTTGCGCGGGGGACACCTGGCTACTCGCGCTGTTTGCTGATCGATATGTGCTCGCTTTTGTGGATCACTCACAACACCGTTACTATAACATACATATCTTACAACATTTTAAAAATAAACTCGAACCGACAGTAATTCAGATTAGTACACTCATTGACCGGTCTCGTTGGTACACACGATTTGCCAATAAGTACGTATTTGCTGCAATAACCGACAAAACAAAAGCGTCCGGAGTGGAGTACGCTCGTAATCCTCGATTTGGGGAGGGTCTTTGTGGAAAGTGGAATTGTGGAAATGGAAAAATATTTGTCTGGCAACAGTCGGCGAATGTACCGACAACCGATATCACGTACTGTTTTATTTCTCAGGTTAAGACAAGCGCAGGTTATCGACTTCACGTTGAACGTTTATTTTCTCCGTACATCGAACACGTGCTCTTACAACGTGGTTCGTTTGATCGCTCTTTATTAGTGTATAGTTTTGAAACTTCAAATTTCTATGCGGGGTTAGCTTGGAATTCTGGAGTAGTTTCACAGTATTTGAAATATTAGAGATCATCAGAAAGAGATTTTTTTTAAAACAATGATCGAATGCCTTGCACGTCTCATTAATAACATACATAGAAGTTTCCTAAAACACCAATCTAACTGTAAATCGAGGTTTTAGAACGTTGCTTTTATACAAACATCCACAAACCCCTCCCATGAATATTTAAATCAAACTTTTAAATTTAGTTCTGGCAACAAAATGTTGCGTATTTGCATTCGATCTGAACTTAAAACATGCAGGTTACACGGCAAGTAAACAAAATGTAATGAGCTAAGCTTCATGCAGTCTGGGGTTCAGTTTGCAACTTTGCGAATATCTGCCAAAGCCCCACTTGGTCTTACGACGGTATTATGATATTATGCGCCCGAAGGACCATCATGTTATTGTCGTATAACAACTTCTGCCTTCCCACATATGGCGTAAAAGGGGGATGGAATCACAGTTTGATACACATTGCGGTTCTGATATAGACGGAATAACACTTACATTATATATAACAAAATTATGTAAGAGTAAAAGTGAAAAATGGTTTTAAACAGTTTTTCCATAATAGCACGTCTGTGACAACTTTTGCTAAGTGGTAGTTGTTTGCTTCCAATTAGATAGAAATTTTAAGTATTGAGGATTGAATGTCAGAATCGAGGACTAATTTATATAAAGCCTATATCTGCAGATGTACAGATAATTTTACTACAACCCTCTAAAACAAGACAGAATACTGGAAGCTTTCTATTTGTCTATACAGTCCCACAGCTAGGCGAAGGACACCCTTACAACATTCTTCTAAGCTTCTCAATCCTGTACCAAGTTGGACCAGTTAATAGATGTTGACTTTATCACTTCTAACCAGATAAGTCAGCAATACATAGATTACAAAGATAGCAGACGCAACAAACAATCAAAAACACCAATAACATCTTATGTCCCATATTGTCCACATAATTAAAGTTAAACGTACCATGTGCCAGTCTCTCGTCCCGTGGACCGAGAGCGCGAGGTGGTTGCTGCCCGCTCCTCTCACCGTCTGAACCACTTAATGCCTCTTTTACGGAGTTTTACGTCGTGTTCCCAGATTGCGTCCGCCGCAATTCAACTGGATCGCTTTACACCGAGAACTGCCTTATAGACGTTCGCTTTATACCCTAATGACCGTGTAAAAATGCCCCGCTGTTTCGAGATGTTTATTAGCCGGTGATGCAGCACTTGGCCTTATTGTTATTATGTTTTACGATGAAACAGCTTTATGTCGAGTAAGGAAAACGATCCTGACTTAAATTTGGAGTAAGTTAATTAAATACGTTTAATATTTATCAATTGTGGTGGGAAATTCTTAGGTTCATAAAAGTTACCTGTCGTAGAAAAGGAGCTAATAAAAAGTTTATATTAGATATCAAAGGACGATTCACAATCGCAGTCTTAAAACTGGTAAACGTTCCTCCAAAAAATAAACGACAGAAGTTATCCCTCAGAGAGAAATACTCACGAAAATATACTCACTGAACGAACTCAGTTTGATTGTTGAAAAGCTTTATAGCAGTTCAATGGGGAAGTTATTGAAAACCCAAAGAAGAACACCGAAACACAAAAGTTGGACTTGTTGCACTGAGGAGAAACTAATAAATGTTTCCCGCGGCGAATATAAGAGGCGGCGGTGGCAGCGCGTGACATTAAACTTGGGCATAAAGTGAGCGTGCAATATCGAGTTAGCGAGTTTCACAGACCAAACAAGACGGCATCGGACTTCCTGGCGTAAACTACTTAAATCTTGACGCGTCTTGTGCTCGCCGCTAGCTGCGGGCGCCGAATAAACTTACTGCCGCCACAGACATAGCTGTGGCATGTGGCCAAATATTTCATACCATTATCATCTTTACGTTAAAGGAATAATATCGAATTTCGCTCGCCGCAGATGTGTTGTGTGGCATGCCTCACGGCGGGATTACTGAGCGATGTAGCCGCGTCCTTTCGACAGATAACGCACTGTACTCCGGAATGGAGTGTAGTGGCTTTCCCGCTTGATTGACACTAGCTCAGTGGCTTTTAGCTGAAAACGTAGTAGCCATTACACGCGCTGAAGTGTTCCGACTCACACACGGCGGGACTACTGTCTTTGAAGTGCCATTTTCGGCGAGTGTTGTACGTCCGGCTGTTTTGATGTGTGTTTGTGGTAAGTACGGCGTACACTACGTCGGACAGACACAGCTGTCATGTTTACGTACCCTGTCGCACATACGTAGCCCACTTATGCTGTGTACACAGGATGGAGAATGTTTCAATTTTGAGTTAACATTTGGAATACCTTTCTGGAAATAGAGGATAATGACAAGTCATAAAGTCAAAGTCAAAGTTAAAATCATTTAGGCCACAAAGTGACGCTTATGAACGTCAAAAACTTAAGTTAATTACTAGATTATTCTACATTTACATTTACTGCCACGTTCGCATAGAAAGATCTAGTCTTGGTAGGTAATAGTTTTTTGGCACCTATAACAATCTAAATTTATAAAACAGAACTTAATGTTAGCTACTAAGATATCATATTCCTAATGTGGTAAATGAGGTCAAAATTCACAAATCATTCAAGCCTTTTATTTTGTGTCTTTCAATCGCACCCGAAATAAAAGTCAAAAGATACTTTTTCACAGTTACTTAACATTGGTCCCGAGTAAATAAAGACTGACCAGACTCGACAAAAACTCTAGCAAACGGCAATTACATTCAAATTGATAAAAGGAGCCACCTGTTGGTACGGTGCAGACGGGAGAATGTTCTCGAAAAAGATTTTATTGGTGGAAAATGTTGGCTTTCCACGACAGATGTTCAGTGGGATTTGCTTTCAGTGAAAACTTCTGTTTGAGAACGCTTTTCAACTTCACTCGGTTACTGTTTAGTGCACTGAGCTCTTTAGCTTATTTTTTGTGAATGTTTAACTTTTAACTTTATCTTAAAACTGCTTTTACCTATCTGTTTTAGTGAAATGTCGGCAAATAGAGATGCCAGGCTATGGAAAAAAGATAAAAGTAGGAACGTGTATTCTCAAGCAATATTTTAATATTAAGTTGTATATTTTTGTGTACATTTAGCTTTCAGGAATCTCATAAAATAAGTGTTCATCTACAACTTTATTTTTAAAACTTTTTATTACTGGTATATCAAAGGGTGGTTACAAAATCACGTATTCATTTGCTCATCATAATGAAGTTACCAAAATGTAGGCGAATTGATGAATACCAACAAAAAGTGGCGTATAAGCCTTGGCGGGTGCGGGGCATACACGGACCAATTACCTAAAACACACACGGCACTTAACCTCAAATTTCACTAATGAAAATTTCCATACACAGCGCTGGGTGCGCCTTATCGTTTATCAGTTGGATTGCTTTACCGTACCTAATTATCGTATGGAGTTTCTCTGTCCTATCAACTAGCTACACGTAATGGCCATTTGAGGCCCTTTATTATGAATACTTTATTACCCGTTTGGTACATTGAATCTGGTCTGGATTAGGTACCATTTGCAATATGAGGTTATTAGAGAAAAATATTTAAGTACTTTTTGCTACGTGCCCTGCAATGTTTTAATTGACAGTGCAGTGCAAGGAATAATAACTACGGGAAATTGAAAGTAATTATATTTTCTTTTAATTAAGTGGCCTCGCAGTAAAAGTGCAATCGAATGAATGAATTAAATGAACATTGTGTAATGAAGTGAGAGACAATAAAATGTTATCATCAGAGTTATTATCAGGGACGTTGTGAAGTAACAAAGTGATCGGTTTTATTGCATGCCGGTACAATAAGTAAAATTAAATGAAGCCACAAACAAACGTAGAGGGGCGGTGGAACACGACACAATTTATGTCGCCATTCCCCACCGGCCGGCGGCCGCCTGTATCGACGTCGTTTGCATCTGAAATCTTTCGAGCCACGACTATATTAGAGAGGGGAATTGGCTGGGATCTTAATTTATCGAAGTTTTTATGGTTTAATTAACGGAATTCACTTAGGCAAGGGTCGGTGGTACGCGGCGGTGGCGCGGTGGCGGCGGAGAGTCGCGCGCCGCTGTCGCCGCCGCCGCGGTTTGCGCTTTATTTTATACTAATAGATGTCCCTGGGCCGCGCTATAATTAGCGCCAGGACGCCATTGAAAGTTTTAATTGAAAAGCCTTTGTGCAGTTTTATAGTCCGTTAACAATTTTAGACTGTATTTTCATGCAGTCGCCGCCCGCCGCCCCTGATGCTTAATCTTGACACCTCCGCTTTGTACGGCTTTCAGCCGACGAGCCTACGTTTATTATTATATTTTGATTAACCTTGCAGAAACGTGACGGTTTTTGCGATGTACAGCTGATTTATGCTGCCGAAGAATAAGGAGTTTTTCTTTAACTATTTAATGATTCGAAACTTGTACAAAGTTTGGAAACTCTCAGAAATTAAATATCGCGGCGGTAGTCTTGCAGCAGGTACCGGTATATACGAAACCTATCAAACTCAATAATTTGGCGGGCGGGTTCACCGCGAAACTTTTCATTGTATTATTACAATATTGTTCTTGAAATACGCACCAAATTAATTCACCCTTCCAAAATTTGGAATTCAAAACTGTAAATTTGTAGCCTCTTGCCCCAATTATTATAACATTTATTCTTTATGGGGTAAACAGATCCCTATTTATTAGGGTTCATTATTCGAATTAATTTGTTTGTGTTATGTTGCGGGCACGGGTGGAGATAGAGCGTTGGCTAACCGCGCGTAAAGACTCTGTTTTGATATTTAAATGAGGGTAGAGGCTTGATTGTGGCCATTGAGTAGGACCGCCGGAGGTCGGCACCGGGTCGGAGGTCCCGTGCGCCAATGGTGCTAGCCCGTAACAAGCGGTCGGTCGGTCTTAACAATTACGAGAGTTCATTATCGGGATAATGTATTCTAATAAGTGGGAAATCAAGGTCGAAGTAACAGGTGAAACAAGTATTCAATACTTTCATTTCCAAATTGAATCTCCGATTTAGAATAAACCACTAGATACTTTTACTATAGAAACTTACATTTCGTATCATATTATATGCGCTCAAACGCATCAATTTCACTAACCATAATTGAATAAACTGACCCAAATGTTTGATAATAAAAATCAGTTTAAAGTAAAATCTTGATCAGCAGGGTACAATGGACCCGCTAATTTTCAATTAGGGTACCGTAGACGGGCGGCGGGTTCGACAGAGCGCATGGTTCCGGTTACAAAGCTAATTACAAGTGTCGCTTGACGGTGTTCGTTACACTTACACACCGAACTTGGCTGGGATTTTATCAATGAACCGATCACTGTGAGTTTTGGAGTGGGGGAGTTTTAAGTTTGTTGAAAATATTCGTTTATTAACTAAATTATATTTTTTTTGGAATACGACTACTCGTATTATGCTACCTGGCTATGACGGCTAAGTGTTGTTATGTTATGGCCCTGATGCATTATTGACTCATTGGTATCACTACCTATTTCTAGTAGTTTTCCAAAGAATCAGGATCACAGACAGCGCTCGTTTGTAAGACATACCAATCATCGAAGCAAACACCTAAATAGACTATGTGTCGACACATAAAATATCATACATACATAACGTCACGCTTTTTATCCCCAAAGGGGTAGGCAGAGGTGTATTTCTACACCCACTTTTCGCCAGATATACTTCAGTCCCACGTAACAAGGGGCGAGCCTATTGCCGTACCGGGCACATTTCCAGACTCCGTGCTGCTACTGAGAATTTCGTGACAGAAAAACCCAATAACACTGCCCGACCCAGGAATCGAACCCGGGACCTCCCGATCCCACGCGCACATTTATGCCTCGAGACCAACGAGGCAGTCGTATAGGGTTTGATGTCGAGTTTTCCGTCTCTACGCAAATATGGCATTTGCATCGTGTTATCCCTTAGTCGTCTCTTACGACACCCACGGGAAGATAGGGGGTGGTGACACTTGTATTCTATGCCGTCAACCACACGGCCGATAAAGTATCAATTGATACATATTATCGTATACTATTTCACAAATACGACTACAGTTCGATAAAAAAGCAAAAGCTCGTAGGCCTATTGTGTGGAAACAAATCTCTATTTGCGGGAACGAAATCACATATTCAAACAGACGTCAAGCTTTCGACAAGCGGAAGAATGAATGAATGCAAATCTTTCGCGATTTTGCAGCCCCGTTTCACACTGAATACATTTTACCAGGACATATTGTCGACTACACTTTAAGTGGGCCTCGCCATTTCTAATAAATATTTTTTGCTTCACGATAAGCAAAAGAAAATATAAGGTAGGCAAAACTCACACGTGTAGGGTCTGTCGCTCTCAACTCGACAACTTTTTAATAAAAGGAAGATTAGGCAATCGGCTCGTCGCTTACATTTATAGAAGATGTGAAGAATGTCATATAAGGCGTAACGCGCTCGGATACATTTCACACCTCGCTTGACGCTTTCCCTAAATCTGTTGTCATTTCGACGCGATCCCGTGGAAATAGGGGCAGGAATCCCCCGGATAGTCGCCAGATATTTGGAGCTATTTCTCACACGAGCCTCCCCCCCTCCCCGCTTCACCCCCTTACCCTGCGCCGACACTGCCAACTTCTCCGTTTAAATATTTTAGCGTGTAAAAAGTGAAGTCATGTTAGCTTGTTACCGTACCAGATTCCTCTAGTCGTACAAATGTACCGCTCGCTTCTTGTTTCATAAATCCTTCGCTTTTTCTTAATATGAAGTGTGAAATGAATTCAGAAAGCTACGGAGCTGCGATCCTTTCCAAATTGTGACACAATTTTTTTTACAAGATTTCTATATTTTAGGCCTCAGGTTAATAATGTACGGTGTTTGAATTGCCTGCTGAATTATGAAAGACTTCACTCAGACGTACATACATTTCCAGATTCCATTACGATACATAACCATTTCGCCTTTATTACTACTTTTATACAAAGATTAAATACAATATATTTCAAACGAATATGGAAATGAGTTCAATTTCGACAAAATGTTTGTTTTTCGGCTAGGTTTTTGTTAACAAACGTATCTATGTAGGCACCTTATTGATATAAAAGCTCGTACCTTGAAATATTAAAATAGTATGGATGTTTGTGTGGGCGAGATGTATTGTGTTGTTTTAAGCGGATAACGACACGTGTTTCGATATTTGTATGGACATTGTGAGTAGTGAGAATGTGTGATTGTGTTGAGATTCTTTGGATGCGGTGGAACGATCTGTCCGGCGAGCGGCCGCTATCGTTTACATCGCCGTGTTCTATTAACAGAGAGCTTAACTCGACTGCGCTCCATTTGTGTTTTTCCGTGCAGACAAATCGGTAACAATAAACCGTGGGCTCCTTCACAATGGGCGTACGCATGGCCTGCTTTTAATTTGCCGAACGTATATATCGGATGGTGCGCCTCGCCGGGGATCGCTTAAAAACACTCCCCGGAAAATCCCGCCGGTCGTCTGCGAGCGAACCGTTTAAGGCTCTTGTCTGTTTTTAATACCTCTATTTTTATTGCGTGTGTAAATTTCCTCATTCAACCTTTTTATTTGTAGAACAAACAAATCGAAGCGTCGGCAATTAAGGCGATCGATTACTCATCAAATCTCATCGGATTTTGAGATGATACGGCAAAGAGAGTAGAAAGTAATTAGAGGCGCGTACTCTCTCAGGCGTACGATGTTTTGTTGATAATTCAATAATCCGGCCCGAGGCGGATCTCTTTTCACGACGCCTCTTGTCACCCCCCCTCCTGCACCCCGCGCGCACTGAGCCGCTACCCTCGCGGACCCTCCACTCGATCTCGATAGCATTCTTATGTAATCAGTTATCTTGTTTTTTCATTTCCTACACCATATTTAAGGTACTCGATAAAGTACTCGCAAAAAGTTATTTAAGTCCCGAATATTACTCCGATACAAATAAAGTTAAATTGGCAAAGTTGCTCAACGAAGAGAGGGATAAGAGGCACAGGTGACATCCATTACGATTCTTCAAAATTATTTTGTTGATATAAATTAGTTTGTGCGCTCGTTACGTTAGTAGGAATATTATGTGTTTGGGAGTTTTTCTCGATGCATATTTTTCTTGGCGTAAGTCGGAGTAATACCGGCGCCAATATAGAGTCTTTGTGTAAGTGAAAAATATAGGTGTTGGTTAGTTGCAAGGAAGGGGAGGTTGGTGCGTGTTTTCCGCGTTATGTAGGGAAATGGAACAATTAATTAAATTAGCACTTAAATGTGTGCTCGCCGAGAGCGGGTGCGCCCTGCCGCGTACATCGCACCACCACTTTTATTAAAACTATACGTCTTTAACATTGTACGCAGGCTTACACCTAATAGTTCTTTACATTCTTCGTATGTTAGATGAAAATAGAATGCGGGCTAAAAGGATTTATGGTGACGGCAACGACCTGACCAAATGGGTAAGTAAATCAGGTGTATGGTTATGATTCTAGCACAATGAAAGATTTACGGCAATTTTCAATATTCGATCCACACATGGATTTTGGGATTCGAAATTCGTGTTTGACATATTTTGTATGGAGCTTATGTCAAAAACGAATCTAAAATCTGCAGATCTATCTATAGTTCGAATATTGAATTTCGTAGTTAGTGTTGTATATTCGATCGATTGGTGCAGTGTTTTGAAACAAAACTGGCTCTAAAACCAGGCTTTAAAATGGCAAATAGAAAGGACAAAACGAATAAAAATAAAAAGTACGATGTCTGTTGTAAAATGATCTGTTACCCTCATGCAAGAAAGCATTCATAATTCAAATTCAGAAAAAGAAAAACTAAATTAGTCAAACAGCGGTAAGACAGTTCGTGGCTAATCCACTTACAGTTCGATTCGCGACCGCGCCCTCCATTTATCATAGTACGAGTCCATTCATTAGCGGGGTCATCACACTGTAATTTACACCTTATACGGTCCACAATAAACACGTATTGCTTTAACAATGTGCGAATTAGAGGACATCACTTTACTAATGTGATAATGTTCAGTATTCGGCACTAGTCGGTTGTCCTCGGTGGTCTACGAACAGTTTATGGGTCGCGTCAACACATTAGTCGATTGCCGCTTTTCCGTTGAATTAATTACACTGAGTTGACGTTTTTATGTATTAATGAATGAGCTATTTAGGTTTTAGTTTAACGAGCTAGGCTACTAGTCTAGTTTTTTAGACGTTTCATGGAAATTTTATTGTAAGATATACTTACCATGCATTTCAAAGAACGCAATGAATAAACACAATCCTTTTTACATACCTACTGATGTTACCGCAAACAATTGTATAAGAAGAATTTTCTTATACCGAAAATAATCACAATAGAATCAGCTATTTTGATAATAACAAGAAACAGTCAAACATTTTCGAGTCGTTTTGTCGGGTCGATCACGTTTTTCGTCTGATTTCATTTCAATAATAGCAAAAACCATTGAATTGGTAACATTTGTTGGAACAGTAGCCCCCAAGTGCAGTGCAAGTGCGTCGACTATTGAACAACGGAGGCAGGACCTATTTTCCGGCTCAATCATCCACTCGAGACGTTTCCGTTGTCTGCGACCAAACGATTACATTGGGCTCGATTGCCATCGAAACTACGACGAGTTGTAACGAGTTTGGTTAGAGTATATATACTTCGTTGGTTCAGAAGAAAATGGTTTTTATGTGTGACATTAATAAAATAATAATAATATTCTACCACATTCACACAACACCGTCTAGTCCCAAACTAAGCAGAGCTTGTACTATGGGTACTAGACAATAGATAAACATACATAATTACATATATACATACACACATACACATACACAACGTCACGCCTTTTATCCCCGAAGGGGTAGGCAGAGGTGTATTTCTACACCCACTTTTCGCCAGATATACTTTAGTCCCACGTAATAAGGGGCGAGCCTATTGCCGTACCGGGCACATTTCCAGACTCCGTGCTGCTACTGGGAATTTCGTGACAAAAAAACCCAATAACACTGCCCGACCCAGGAATCGAACCCGGGACCTCCCGATCCCACGCGCACATTTATGTCGCGAGACCAACGAGGCAGTCGTATAGGGTTTGATGTCGAGTTTTCCGTCTCTACGCAAAGATAGTATTTGCATCGTGTTATCCCTTAGTCGCCTCTTACGACACCCACGGGAAGATAGGGGGTGGTGACACTTGTATTCTATGCCGTCAACTACATCTTTTTGTAAATACATACATATTATACATAGAAACACCCAGACCAAGATAAACATCCATGTTCATGCACACAAATGACTTGAGCGGGAATCGAACCCGCGACCTTCGGCGTAGCAGTCGCTTACACTCCCACTGCGCCAACCGGACGCCAATATAATAAAAAAATATACTCAGTGAGGTGACGTATTAAGAATATACAAAGTGTCACTGCCTCTTTTCGGTGGGCATCGTAACAGGCGATTTAGAAAAATACATGATTAAAGTGGTATCTTTGGGAAAGGACAGAAAACTTAAAGGCAAACCCAAACCCCACGTAGTATTGTAGGCATATTGTAGGTATCCTGTCTTTTACTCAAATGCTACTGTGACCCAAATTAGGAGTGACCTATGTCCAACAGTTGAAAAAAACTGTATGATGATGTCAAATAACTATACAAATCATCCTCCTAGCGTTTTGCCAGTCTCAACCTGGGGTCCGCTTTCTAGTCTAACCGGATTTGGCGAAATATTATCTTTTCCACGGAGCAACTGCCTGTCTGACCTCCACAACCCGAAGGGATAGCAATATTCCATGGTTTAGACTAGAGTCAGTTTATTTAGAAGGTACTGACGCCCTGTAACGACTGTCAAAGATCTTCATGACAACCGGGCGTGACAGCTTAACGTGCTCTTCGAGGCAAGGGTCAAGCGATAATTAACAATTCAATACGCACATAACTCCGAAAAGTCATTGGTGCGCGCCGTGCTTTGCATGGCAGTCTGTTGGTATCTCCACTAGGCTATCGCTGCCTAGTGTGTCAAATAACTATACACGGGACCTAAATATCTGTGACCAATAAACATACTTTTTTTGATATTTACTGCATATAAAAAGCGAATATCGAAAGGGCATGCTCCTCCCGAAATACCGCCGTTTAAAAAACATTAGAATTACAAATATGTTAATCAAAGTGATGTTATGTAGAAAAATCACAACCCCAAAAATACAATTGAATAATTTTGAGCTGTTCGTTTACGCAGTGACCGATAAATTAATTAAATATAAAAAATTGTCATTATTTTTTAAGGGTTCTGTTGGCTGGATGGCTTAGTGGTTTAAGCAGTTACCTCGCCGTGTGTTCGATCCCCACACGAGACACAATTTGTGTAAAGTCCCCCGCGATACAAGAAGTATTCTTAGTGCAAAAGACGTATTTAAATTACCCTTCCTTTTGGCTTCGCCGTAGTCGGGTAAAAAAAGAAGTGCCGGTATTTTTAGTCCGAGAGTTGTGTTTAAAATAAAAAAAAGAAATTCCGTCGTTTTTATTTACTGAGGAATGTGTTAAATCATCTGAAGCTAAGTAGGCGTATGTGGGATCAAAATTGCAGAAACAATAAAAGGTTATATTGCCCGAGTGGCACTCCAGCCTATTTCCTTAACACATAAGGGATTTTCGACATATTTTCCGCGAAGGGAGATATTAACAGATAATATGGGTATCATGTTTTCATTTTACAGCATTAAGTACTGAAATGTTATATATGCATAGGTATTGCTTATATACAGATAACTTACTTTGTATACAGTTAGGTATCTTACGGTTGAGGAGTTTACTAAACTTTCTGGCCATGTGGTATATTCGGCTAAATCGACCCGCAGCGCTATTTTTTTTATAGACTAACGTATGTATCCCCTAAGGGGCAGGCAGAGGCGTAATATTACACCCACATTTCGCCATGAATTTTTAGTTCCCACGTAATAGGGGGCGAGCCTATTGCCGTTACCGGGCACATCACCAGACTCCGTGTTGCTACTGAGAATTCGGAAAAACCCAGTAACACTTTTGCCCGACCCGGGAATCGAACTCGGGACCTGCGATCATATGCTATCCACTGGACCACGGAGGCAGTCCCGCAGCGCTACTGTAAAGCAAGTTGGGGTAAGCAAGTCCAGAAGTGGACTGCGAAAGGCTGTAAATGAGAAATGTTGTATTAAATGTATTGTATCCTTCGTCATTAGTTAATAAACATGTCGCCAATGCCATATGATACTTAATTAGTAAACACAATTAAACACGATTTTATCTGAAAATCTTGCACTACTGCATTCCTCACCAAATTTTTTTACAGAATTCAAATTTGAGTACAATATTGTTTCTGCTTCTCACTCTCGTCGTTCTTCCCAAAGCGATCGTAGTCGTGAGGAGGAACCTTCGTTATTGGTGGGTTTAAGCCTCGTCACGAATTTATCTACATCTGGTTCTATTGGCCGACGTCGTAGCACTAATACGTCGCGACGTCTGACTATATATATATGTATATATTGACAAAAAAGTATAGATGTATGTTTATCCATTATCTAGTACCCATAGTACAAGCTTTGCTGAGTTTGGGACTAGATGGTGTTGTGTGAATGTGGTAGAATATTATATTATATATTATCCGCAACCCAAAAAAAAACCATGGCTTGACCATGGCTATACCATAGCTTAGACCAGTGTCAGTGTATTTAAGGGTACCCACTCCACACACCCACTGCCAAAGATCTTAATATAAGCCGTTGCCAACGTGCTCTCCGCAGCAATCGCCTCACCAGCTATCTTCCTAAAATAGATAAACAAATGTTAATAAAATTGTTACACAAATTGATGCAACATAAAAATATTATAAACCTGCCTAAGTATAAAATAGTCATTCTCTTCATTAACTCAAACTTATCAGTTTCTTTTGATATAAAGTAATTTACATCGTCTTGTAATGCGGTATGAAACTGCAGACTTTATCCAATTTACAATGCTCCGAAAATATAATCGTACCTACAAAAAGTGCAATACAAAATGAGTGCAATACGATCTGCCAAAACAGCTTCGGATGCACGAGAATGCCAGACACAGATTTGGGGAATACTGAAAAATATAAAAATGCCAATGAGATTAAAACTGCTCCGATTTTCATGCAAGCTAGCGAGAGCTTTTACTCAATATAAATACCTACCTATCATTGGAATGAATATTAGATTTCACTATCGCGACAGCGTCATGCATGGAGTCGAAATCGGATTTCAGATTTTTGAAATATTAAACCAGTGATATTTCGTCGTGATACCGGTTATGAACTTGAAGCAAACATTTTTGTTATGAAACATGACAGATAGCAATAGAATATAGGAATGGAGTTATTACTTACTTACTTAGTAATATTAGCATTGAGTTTGTAAATCAGGAAAAGGGATTTTTTTCTATTACTAATACAAAACGATTATTACTATACACACAGAACTATTATTACTATACTAATTAGTAATGAAATTCAAAATATAACTTTTTAATTGAACAATTAGAAATAGAAACGATCCAATTGATTATGAATGATCAATGGATCGAATACCGTAATCTTTTACTTTGCTACCTAATTTTTTTTATTAGGTCTGTTTAATACCAAGTGAGGTTGTGAACAACCTAAAGGCAAAGTCTATAAATATCTTTTCGCGGAATGGAACTACTAATACATACTTCAATAAAAAATCTAATGATTTGAGTCTATCATGGAATGCAATTTAGGCATGTCATTATAATGAGTTAAACAATTTGCCAGGCTAAAAGTTTGATAAAGACTATAAAAAACAAGTACTGGTCTCGACTCCACGGCTCGCCGATATTCGTTTCGGTTGTTTAGGGGCGTCGAGTCTCCCCTATTGATTACCCAAAAAGCGGAAAATAAAATTGTGTACCTCAGGCCTGCCGTAACACAATACTGCGGTCGATGGGGCCCTAGAATTTATCACAAAAACATACTAAGCCTGCCCCTCGGATACGACCACTTAAATGAATTAAATCTCACTTTTTTGTGATACAATTTCATTTTACGACATTTTTCGTGTTTCATAATGAATTACAATTTTAATCCTCCGCCGGATTTGCGAGCCAAGACGGCAAAAGTTGGAGAGCAATTTGTTCTACTATGCCAACTCAGAGGAACGTCGGTTTTGTAAGCTTTGTTCAGTAAATATAAGCATTATTAAAATGTAAAGTTGCCATGGAGCCCTACTACTTCTTCTGTGGACACTTTACAACGGAAAACAAATTGAGGTTTTATATCAATTAATCAAACTGGCGTACCAACTTTTAACATTAAACACATATATAACTCAGTATTGGCCAACCCTTTCGACAAATAATATTCCTATGATTACACAGTTATTAGAAAACGTAATACCTAGCTGTCAATCAAAATAATTACTAATATTTGGAAAATAAGACGACTTAATTTTGTCTGCAAACCGCTGTTCTAATATTTAGTCTCAAGATTATGAAAACGACGAAGAAACTGAACCTCTACTGCCACCACCTCTCTATTAAATTTTTCTTAGGCTACATGTTTTATGTAATATATTTTTTAAGGTGTCATTAACTTTTCGAATATGTCAAAGAGTTCAACCGAATTGTCGGCATTAATAGTCGGTAAAATAATTCTCGGCCCATGAAACGAAAAGTATTTAAAGATCTATATACTCATTACTCAGTACAGTTCAATCGTAATGATTTATTTCATGATGATCAGGAGCAAGGATAAGTCCATCCCGGTGCAGTTGATTTGTCTGCAATCTCTAAAATTTTACGAGTCGAATACCGCCCGAAAATTATTCAATTTATACTTATTTTTTGTCCATGACATCACATTAAGACAAAACTAGCTGTGCTTATAATCCCCACTTAAAAACAATACAGACACGCCAAAAACAAAAGCCTTTAAAAGCTTGAAAGGAAAAAGAACAATTTGACTTGTACATTATAATATTAAATTTGACAAGTAGCCGTGGCCGGCGTCGCGCGACTTCGCACGCGTTACTGCGCGAATCGTTGCGAGACGGCGCGAAACCGCGCGAGACGGCTCGTTCACTCACGGCACGAAACTTTACCGTCGCGGCTTCCACTCCGCAATCTTTATCGAATAAAGCAGTTTAGTAAACCACAGGCAAACTCCACCCGCCACCCTTTATTATCTATTTATGAACAAATTTAAATAGACCGTCACCCCCGAGACTAACATTCGTTTAGTTTACTGCCTTACCTGCCGTCAAAGCCTTTGAACGTCATATTTTATGCATGAAAAAGGATGTTTCGTTTAATTCTGGTTTGATAGATTTTTTAGGGTTAAGTCTTGTTTTGATTTATATCTACTCAAATGGTATACGTTAGGTTGTTTTTGTTATAGAAAGATAATAAGTTTTGAAGGGTTAATAAAAATTAGGGGGCCTTTTTTTCCTATGGAAAATGTGTCATTATATGGTCGTTTCTACAAATAATATTCGAGAAATCTCTAATAACAGCAAGTAGTGGTTGCTCGTAAAAACATATTAATATACCTATTACAATTGTTTGTAAAATAATTTCAATAAATGCACTCTATCAATTAATCAACGTCCACTTAAAACAAATTATTTAAATGGTCTACTTTTATTATTTATAAAATAAAGTGCACAAAACATGTATGTACATTATACAAGGCAATTAATCAAACTGATCACAATATTTTACACGACTTTTAAAACTCACTAAATCCCAGACAAGCTTACCGCAATAAAAGAAAATACTCCACAACTTCCCCACTATCATTATTTTTGATAAAAATACACTCAAACTTATCTGGCGTCTCGAAGAAAACCGTCAAGTAATATTTTGATGTTCATAATAATAATAGAAGAAGCGACATAGGGCCGAAGGGAGAAGGGCGAGGATTTATTTGGATTTTATTACTTTTTTATGTCCTCCATAGTACGCGGCATACACCATGTTATGTTACGACCCACCTCATATTGTACCCGATATACCACCTTTATTAGTGTTATTAGTATTTATAAGTTAAAATGTGATGTTTTATGACGCGGTGCATTCCTGGGGGAACCCTTCAGCGGCCGGGATTGAACATCGTCTTGTACTCTGAAGGTGCGGTAAAAATCTTGAATCGCGTGTTTGTTACCCTCTGATGGATCATATACTTTAAATTTAGTACTTAATAATATCTAAAGGAGAGCCAGATCTTGTGTTTTAGTTAAACATTCAGTAAGGGTTCTAAAGTTCAAAACGTTTGTGTGAATGTGTTCAGCTTATCTCCGTAGCGCTTTAAATAGCTACTACGTAACATATTCAAGTGAAGGCTCTCAGTACCCTTGCTTACCCTTCTCAATAAAACCGCTCACTATCACCGTTACAAACCAAAGGAGCGTAAGAAACGTCGATTTAATCCGAAACATTGTATCTGAGCGAGAAAATAAAAATAATAGCGAGTCGTGTTCGCGCCCAATGACCGGAACGAGCCGCGAGTGTTTGCATTTGATAAGACGCGATACCACCCCCTCGCACCGCACGCCGCACCAACCCCACTCAAGGGTTGAACAACGATACGGTTATACACATCACTTACTACATCAAACGACTTTTGTCTCTGTTTAAAGTGCTCTTTTCGACCACTTTTTGAGAATAAACTAAAATGAATTCTCTATATTTTAATTAAGTACATTAAATACAGACCTGCAGCCTCTAACCTCAAATAAAGTAATCTTTCGCTATCCACACACTAAAACAAACAAAAAGCCCGTGGAATCTGGAACTGTTCGCGGCTCATACTCCCGCGTGGACGATGTGTGCGCAAACAAATAAAATATGAGTCCACAAACGCGGGATTTTGTTCCGTCACCAAGGGGAGCTGATGTTCGTACACTACAAATATTAACCCGCGTTATTAATGCAGAACACTGCGACCGGCCAAAGGACAGCGCACTCCGCAAAAAGACCAAAACTGAAACACAATTTAAAAGAGAATTCTTAAAGAGCGAAGACGTTGGCGGGCAAAAAGATAATTTGGAGCGGCGCGCCCCGGGCTCGCGTTTGTCTTTGCTATTGTGAACTTTTATTTCGTTCACTTTTATGAATTATTTTCAGTTGTTTTTATCACCGGCAAATTCAAATGGAAGCTCGGGGCAAGCTGTTTTACCGCACTCTTTAAAATTTTGTGCTTAAACACCATTTGCTTCAGAATGACATTTAGGTAGCTACGCTCCAGCCGTACCCTGAATAGCTTCCCGACACTTATTTGAATAATTTTGATACAGCATACATTGTTGGTTGAAAAATAAGCTCGTATTTATCATGTATTGCATGCGAATGAATTCTCTCCGTGGTGTCTCGAAATGAAATATGTTTTGAATAACGGTTTCACTTGTGGCAGCCAGAATTAGTATGTTGTTTGTCGCGTAGAGGATGCTTGTTAGGTTGCCTTGTCATGTTAATGCTGGGTTGTGAGCTCGCGACTTAAATGAGAGAACACTGGGGTTATTAGTTAGCTCGGCAGCATTGACGGGAGTAATTGGTACGTGAATATGTAAACCAGTAATTGTGTAATTATTCGGCAAGCGTCTCATTTGCGCGTATTGTATATATAGGTTGAGAGCGTGTAATTTAGTAACTCGATACGCCTTGGACTATGATATGTCTGTAACTACTGCAACTACTTAGAATATACCTACACCTGAAAGGAAATTTGTCATAGTGTTTGCTGTACTAACACAAGGATATCAAACGGTACGTTCAATTTGCTTTAGGTTTGACCGGTGTCGGGCACAGGCCGTTTGATCATTCACTTTAATATAAACAATTACTGTTATGCAAGACAGTTCTAAGAATACATATTCTGCTATGAAGGTATGCGCTTCACACGTTCATGAAATAATAAATTTAAATACAAAAGCAAAACATGCTATAGCAAAAAAGTTCTTAATAGGGTTTCATAGCAAGATACAGCGGGCAGACAATTGCAAATAGCAAGTATTTGAATAAAGCGACGAGCGCAATAAGACATGAAAAACAACGCCGAGCTTAAAAATTTACACGCATAGTGAGCGCGCACCCGTCCGTGAGGAATGCTTGTCTGAGGCGCAAAACAAGCGAATAACGTGGACAAACAGTACAGTTGACGAAACGAATGAAAAAGAAGACTAGCAGTCTCAAATCCAACAAACGTAAAAGAGATTACCCACGCTCCAACTGCTCTCAACTTGTATAAACAAAAAAAGCTCAATTTGCCAGCTTTAAAACAAGGCGAAATTGCCATAGAATGGCTAAAGGAGACGAAGACGGCAGAGGAATATTAAAAACGCTTTTAAAAAGACAACAGGGCGTGAGTGCAGGTTATTTGAACATTTTATTGCGACAAGCGGCGATGTCCCAAATAATTCGTGATCGGATCTCCGTGATAACGAATTGGCTTATTGTTTCTTATTGTTATATCATTTGAGTCAATGGGGACAATCAATATAAATATGATATTATTCTGCTTGTTTGTATGATTACGTATCATCATTTGTCAGACTGTTTTAGAGCCTTCTACTTCATTAAGTAGAACTTTTACAAAATATTACTTCTATTCACATGCTTTTAGCTAAAACTAGGTAGACAAACTATCAGCCCATTCTCTCTAACAGCCATTTTCAACATTCCAACTATAGATAGATCTGTAGATTTTAGATTCGTGTTTGACATATTTTGTATGGAGCTTATGTCAAAAACGAATCTAAAATCTACAGATCTATCTATAGATCGAATATTGGATTCCGTAGTTAAATTTCATAAAGCTGAATCCAATTTCAATTGTTTGAAAAGCCACGTCAATACATTTCAACCAGCAAAACAAAATGTCTATTGTTTCGAAAACAGTATGCTGTAAAACACAGGGTAGGCTTTATAGTGTAACGTGACGTCAGTGTTGTAAAATATATCTGACGTTGAATTTTGGCTGCAAACTAAAGCATTTTGTAAGCTATATTTAGGGAAAACTAATCTGTACCTAATTCAAGAGACAATTTCAAAGACAATACTTTAACTTGGTTTCAGTTTTTCGGTAATAAGTTTCGCAAGTCTAGTAAAGCTTGCCTTTATAACATTTATAATCATTTCTCAATAAATATATACGAGTACTAGGCTTAGAATTTATACGGCAGTGAAATTTATTCATGAATCAGGTGTTATTATGCAGATTAAGTTAGATGACCCTGATGGCTGTATCTGACACCGATACTGACACTGTTTTGTGATCATCAATGCCCAATTTAAATTGTATTTTACCATTTTAGCAGTTCAATATTAAAATACTTAAATTAATTATAACAAAAATAAAATAATAACAAAAACAAAATAAATCATTCTTTAAAACAAAATCACTGTTACTAAATCTGTAATCATAATATCTACCCTCTGACGATCATAAGAAGTTTACATGAATAATCAGAAGGGACAGAAAGCACAGTATTTTAAATATATGGTAAATGCATTAAATTTTATGTTATACCTGTAAGGATCGTAGATGGTTTGTTTTGAACTGACAATCTCAATCACAATCAGGAAATCCTTATAGATGTGATTATGGAAGACAAATAAAGATCAATGCTTACAAATAAAGAAGCCGGATGTCGTCCTCATAAAAAAAGAAACATAAAAACAGGTGTACAAAAGAACATTGGCATTAGTCAACAATTTGGCGACACTACAAATGCTGTACAGCTCCACACTAAGTAATTACAGCCCCAGTATCGCTACAGACTCATTTCCATACCCAGCGCTAAGCGATCAACTTACATCGCAATATAAAGCGGGCGCGTATTTTTGTGCAACCCCCCTCGTGATTACACACAAATTGAAATAAATTGAATTTTAAACCTAATCGCCGAGCCTGAATCTGCGGCCTGTAAGGGTTATTTGTAAAGGGCTGTCAACAAGTTTACTCTTTAAGAAAGATACAAGTGATTGTACTATGAAAGTAGTAAATAGGTGGGGCTGCAAGTTTAATTAAAAATGTTATTACACCGGTTCTTTCCACTTTGTTACGATTAGTAAGTATAGTATATTTTACTGCTAATGTTGCATAAGCTTAAGGATTCTTCTTAATTATTAATTACTGGGTCAAGCTTTAAGCATCGCATCTGATCTTTGAGTAATATTTTCTTTTTTCTTTTGTAACTAGATAAAGTGGTTCAGACATTTTTTAATAACATTAGGTATTTATTTATTCTAAGAATAAGTTTTTAAGAAGTTTCGCAATAATTGGATATAAATTGTTCGTACACTTTATTATCAACTACTGTTAAATTAACATTTTTGTCGCATCAGTCGATAAGTTAAGACTTTGCTTTAATTGGCAGATCTAGTAAACAGGCATTAAATCTGTTTATTTTAAGATACTATACCATGAAGCGAAATCTAATATATCATGGAAGCATTATACCTACTATTATAGGAATGCTATATCTAAATCCCGTATGAAGAATAAAAGTTGTGGCGCAGGGACGTAATACACTATTTCATTATTAAAGTCATATCTTTGTTCATACTATTCTCAAATATGATTATGTATATTTTAAAGAAAGTGAAGCGGCCACAGCTGTTGGCAGCCCTAGCACATTTAACCGCTATAATGGCGGCGATGATTTCTTGCCTCAAAACGTTTGTCTCATAAGAACTCGGCTGCGACTACCCTCGTCACTCACCGCTAACTTTGTTTTCACTCACAAGCTTTGCAATTTTATCACTTACACCTATCAAGTAGTCACTCGTACGCCTAGTTTTCTAGCCAGACGTCCATCTTAAAATCCAATGGGAACTGTTCCATTTTCGAAGAAGTTTTTGACACTTTGAATCAATGTTACCAAACTAAAAATACGCTCGTATATTACATTACTTAAACACTACAAAAGTTTGGCTTTTGTGTGAAGTGAATGAAACAGTCCCTACTCAATCAAATCACAGAGACTCGCAATCAAATCTGTAAACTATATCAAACGAACAGTAGAGGTAGCGGGTGATAGGCCGACATCAGTGTAGATTAGTGGTATAGTTGGAGCGGCGGTGTCGGACCACGATTCTATTGCATTACTGCGGGGAGCCAGCCTTTATTGCTCAATTTGACTTTATTTAACGCAATTCGCAGGCGGCGGGGGCGTGGGGTGACGCCTCACCCCCGTCTCGGCTGACGGGGAACAGATGAGGTCCCACTCCAATCCACTTAGCACGCGGCAAGCCAGTAGGTGATCGCAATCTACAGACTAAGACGCCCGAACGCTTTCCACTATATTTCTTTGCGGCATCCTGAATGCCAACGTTTTCAATCGAGTGTTACGAAATGAGCAAACGTATTCCCAATACACTTTCAAAACCACTGTGCTGGATATACGTGCATGAAATGACCGCAAGTCTTGGCGCTCGGTGCGACTTAGGACGTAAGTTTGTGCGCTAAACTAATGTATCCCGACAGAAATTACTGTAACATTCATACGTCTGCGTCGCGTGGCGTCGGTGTGAAGGCGCGTCTACATTTTGTGCACGTGCATACAAACTTGGCTGTAAAGTTCGGGACCATCCAAATTTAATTTAGCCGCCGCAACACGGGCGCGTTTATTTTGGTTAATTTGTGAACAAGTTTGAGCTACACAGTGATCTCCTTAACCATCATGTTTATTATCCGAAATACGTATCGAGTCGGCCTTAATCTGGGGCTCAAGGGTGGGACGAGGGGTGTCATTTTCACGCTGGCATATTGCTCGCCACCGAACCATAATTGAATAATAAAATTGTTGCGAATTTCGGCACAGAGTCCTTTGATTCGTTGCATTTGATGGGGAAGGGACACCGCTCGTTTTTATGTAAGAAGGATCTCGTAGATCCATGTTCGTAAAAACGGAGGCGCGTCGACACTCGGAAATGATTTGGGAAGTTACGCCGTTGATGTAATTTGTATCGTGTCGTTATTTATTAGCAGAGCTTTGTAACTTTCGGGGTTCATTTGTAAAGTTAAAGACGTAAAGGGCATATTTACTTAATGGTTTTATATTATTCTAATGTTTTTGAGGAGGACATCGCGAGCTGGGTACACATGTGGTATTCGTAAACACGTGACGTCGCACGCCGGGTGCGTCGGGCCCGCGCCTCCTGTACTGTCTCTTCCCACTCTTAATTTCCACACTGAATACTAAACACAAATTTCCATTAACCGGGCGCTGTTTACAGTGAAATTCTTTTTTCATCAAACGAGATTTATTCCCTCAAAAATATGTAAAGTTGGGTGTGCGAGACACCTCAGATAGCGGGCAAGGGGGCTGAAATTAAAATAATATCTCAGTATTCGAGTCACGCGAAACATTAAGTTCGCCCCGCAATAAACCGCGCCCTTAAGAGCTTCATTCAGAATTAAAATTTGCCGCCTGATCTCTCCAGAGTGACGTTTACTGATGGATTACCAACTTGGTTATTTTGTTTAATTCTGTCATCGTGCTATCCTTGCCGGCGCCGCCGTCGCTTCTCCGTGTCAACCGTCGCCGTCGCGATGTCACTCAACAACTTCGTGTAAAATTATGAGAAAACAAATTAAAAGTTAATTTTAACACATCACCTGTTAAATTAATTTAATTAGAATTAACACCCGTCATAAAAAGTTTGTTAACCGCTTTTATAACACAGCTCTAATGATATAACATGAAAAGTCACGACACATTTGGTACGTTTTATTAATTACAAATTACAATACTGACAAGAGTAGAGGCAGTATTGTAATTAATAAAACAGACGAAGATTTATTTTTAGCTTTATGAAACATGATTAGCCTTGTCATTTCATACTCATGTGTACACTTTCCGTAGCGGGTGCTACGGTGTAGCACTAAACGTTTATCGACACGATCGTATCTAGAAAACGAGCTGTTAACAATATTTGAACTTGTTTAATAAACCACTAACTAGTGCTAATAACATTACGGCACAAACTATAGCGTAATGCGAGTATTAAATTTGTCGTAAAAACGTTATGAGCTGTAAAATAATGAATATAAAATGCAGTAAAAACCAGTTAGAACGTCGTCGGTGCGGGAAAACTGAAGACTTTTTTTTAAATCATTTGTAGTTAGTCTGTGGTCCCACTTGGTATGCAGCGCGGCCGCCGACAGGGGGGGGGGGCGCCATATTTTATATTTATTACCACTAACAACGGCGATGTGTCGTGAAATTGCACCGTCTTCAATATGCACGCGTTCACGTTTCACTTAATACCGTTTAGCGGCTAGATAACGCGATAATTATATTGAAATTCCTTACTCAATACAACAATACTAATAGTAACTTTATACAAGCATTCACGTAATAACAGTTCCGCAACTAGCTCCAATCTATCTTCAAATATTCTCAATAATGTAGAAGTCACTTTGTTTACCCATAATAATTATTTACAAATAAAATTATAAGGAAACGCGCGGTCACGAAGTGGCGTCTTAATGAACGGCTGATGGAATCAATCATCCCATAATGATATAATCAAACAATGACCCCCGATAATATCTCGATACGGCGATGTTGGCACAAGAAATTTGTCGGAGCAATATCGCGGGAATCCCTCCGAGGGAATCGCCAATTTTAGGGGAAATCGACGGAGATAATTATGTTTGAAGTTAGTTATTGAGGAGAGTCAACATGCGAGAGATTAGCCGGACGACGTACCTACCCGCCCGCTCTCCGAACGGCCACTCACACACACATACACACGCGGGACAGCGCTTCATATCTTAATCATCGACGTGCCATTTATTATTAGCGGATCGGCTCGGATTTAATATATTACAAACATAATAAATTATTACTTAAGTAGGTACTTGTAACGAAATTTTCAAATGCTTCTCATCGTCTCTCAAAGACGCAATCATCTGGTCAGTACTGAAGCGAACGATATATAAACAACGTAAGAACAATCTATTATTTTTCTTTAATTTCTATTTTGAATTCAACCAAAGTTTATTTTTAAGCGTATTGGTTATAAATAATACGCGATTTTCGCCCCGATTTTTTTATGATAATATAATCACATGGTGCTATGTTTAACCGTCTCCTGAATGGAATGTTATTACAGATAATCACATTTGAGATTCGAATTTCTTATTAAACACGCGTTCTATGACTTCATTAATTAATAACTGAAACATACGAATTAGGAAATTGGGTTAAACATCAGCATGTTACTCAGGGGAGCGCATTAATCACGCACGGGTTTGCTTACATATAAATAATTTTCACGCGATATTACTGAAAGCGTGTAAGCCGATAGACGTCTGAGGCCTTACCAATGGCTTTAATTTTGTTGATAGGTAATTTGTAAGCTGCTCCCTCGGGTGTATTTCTTGGCAAATCAACACTAGTGTAATTAACGAATTCATTTAAAGTTATCGTTGGGATTATTTCGGCGTAACCCTCTAGTGCGGCGCTCTTTGATGTGTGCTCGGCGCCGGCCTCGGCTTCGGGAGACTCGACGCGACTCGGCGCTGTGCGACTTTCCACCGTGCGACTTGAAACACGGTGCGAGACACCTCTATGCGACGCGTTCACTCGACTCGAGTTTTCAGCTTCAAGTCACATGTCACCGCATAATTTAAATCAAGTTAGTTTGATTAATGATGGCGGCAAATTGTCTTTGACTTGATACCCTTGAATATCCGAGCGTTTGCCGTATGAATGAAACGTATGAATAACAATATATTAACAAATTTCTGTGCCTTTTATTTTTCATTCTAAAATTCTAGTAAGTTATATCACAACATAGTATAAAACAAAGTCTGTCTTCTGTCTGTCTGGCCCTTGGTATGCTTAAATCTTAAAAACTACGCAACTGATTTAAATGCGATTTTTTTAATAGATAGAATGATTCAAGAGGAAGGTTTATATGTATAATTGACGCGTATGAAACTGCTGGCGACGTCTAGTTTATCAATAATTGAGCAACTAAAAACAGTACACAAACTTTAAAATAGGTTTCAAAGACTATCAGAGCACGGTATCGTTCGTGTAAAACCCAACCAGCTGGTATCGTAACTCACCCGTTCGGGAGGCTGCGAGCATCAAGCGCGATGGGCTCGGCTAAACGCGCGTCGCTCGCTTCATTAGCATTTTAATTACCTGTCGGGCCAGCATCGGTCTAGCTGCCACCTGCTCGACCCCTTTGCACCGTGCATTTTTGTTTCACTATTCAATATGCATACTTTTCCGCCAACTTGGGTGCGGTGATTAAAGAGTTGACTTCACTCTCTTTTTGTTTACTTTTGATTTTGTCGGGAGATTGTTCGCTAATTGAGTGTTTTGTTTGTCTCTTCGTGTATCTGCGTGTTTGTATTGTCCACCTATATATTTTCAATTAGACCAAAGCTTGTGTACGAGTGATTGGTGGAAATCTTTAGACAGTGTAGGTGTTCTGTGGCCTTCCAAATCAGTTTTAATTAACAATTGGTATTTGAAATAAGGAAATAATTTATATCATAGAACACTTTTTTCAATCAGGGTTTTAAATACACTTGATATAGTACTAAGATTATACACCTGTACCGCCAATGTTATCTACGTCTGATTGACGTATCATATAAGTTACTTCGTAATCCAGATACACTGAACATTTAAAACTGTTACACAATTGTATCTATATGAATAGATTTTCTATTCCGAAAACAGTATATTAAATCCAACTGTCAATTCTTAGAATATTCGAGACACAAGCCATCATAAACATTCAGCGGAGGTAGTTAACAAAAGCAAAGCGTGTTCGATAAAGCTGATTTATTAAAGTAGAGCTACTCTAATAGTTGGTTCGAAGCTCCTTTGTTCTACGTCAGGATTGGCAGTTCGATTATCCTTGGCTCTTGCAAAAAGGCATATAAAAATTAGTCTATAATGTCCCAGACTGCTTAAGCGCACCGCGGGGAACGAGCTACGTTAAATTAAAACGTCTGAAATATGAGACGGTTGTTCAGCTCAGAGAAAAAAACACCGCCTTGTTTTGTACTTGAGTGAATTGTTCCTTAATATTTGATGCTCTTGCTCCTATTTAATGAGTGATTATTAGCTTTATGTGAGTTTACTTAGCTCGGATAAACAGTTATGAAACAAAATTAGAAGAGGAACAAATCCATGAAAATATTTTCGTTTACGCTAAAGTAAATAGCAACATAATTAGTCAAAGTGAATTCCGTGGAGATGTAAAGGCATCAATTCTTTGTTGTTGTTGTAAAAAAGTCCTGGGAAGCCTCTAAAATCCGTTGTACAAAAACATTTAAAGCACAAAGCAACAATATAAACATGGGTTTGTCCCCAGCGCCGCCCGCAGTTCACATTTACGTTTGCTTTATTATTTTTAAGTCTCTTCGAGTGTTCCCTCGTTTGGAACTTTCACCTTTTCCCCCTCAGACACGAACTGAAAGTTAATTTCTTTTGGTGTATTTTAAAATTAATTTTGCTTTTGTGGCGACCGCACGCCTCAGGACGAATCGTAAGCGGACAAATGGTAAAAGCTTTCAGCGTTACAATCGCTTAGAGGTTTGATGCCTTTGAACAATTGCTTGATCGTAGTCGTATGAAACATTGCTAGTTTTATCATTCGTTTATATTAATTTATTAATTGAATTGTACGTACTCTCAATTAAATCAATATTACTTAATTTATAATGAAAAACTTGCTCATCGGAGGACTTTGATACTATATGACCCTGTCTTTTTAATTTCGTAATTGATAATATCGTTAAGCCTTTGAAAGCCAAAGTGAAATTTACTTATCACCAATTTAAACAAGCAGATCCACTTGAAATGTTAAATAATTTGTTCTTATAGTTAGCATCTCATTTATGGGATAAGATATCAAACGAGTAATAAGACTGTTGTTGTTTAGCTGACTCCAAATAATTTGGTGAAACGAAACTATGCATCTAGGGAAAGACTGAGCTGAATTTTATGAAATAAAAAATAAATAAATGTCAGCAAAACGGCTCTATAAGTTATGGAACCATAACTTCCACATGCGGTGGAGTCACAGTAGTAAGAATTATACAAAATATTCAACTTTTTAAAAACAAAAATATAAAAGAACTAAATGTGTAAACTTTATAGGCAATGGTAGCATGCTGTTACTTGTCATAATATTTTAGTTGGACAATAAAAGCCGATAAATGAACGACACTGTAATCGGCACACGCCGCCACTGCCGTAAAATACAACGGGATTTTAACTCTTTTCATGATCTGCTAAACTATTACAAACTTTATACCGATAGTTTAAAGTTCAAAATATTTTTGCAGTGCTTGTGCAACGCAGTTAAGGGCAATTATTGTGGATAGCTTTTCATTTTATTTTACGCTGTATTTCTCCTTGTTACATTAATAAAGTTTATGGAATGTCTCGCTAATTAAACTCATCAAAATGAATTAACATTTTTGAAATGGAACCTTATTTGGCTAATTGTTATATGTAGTAAGTGCAAGTTAAAATAATTGGCTGAAAGTTTTATGAACATGTTTCTGAAATTACTTTGAACATTTTACATGCGTTTTTATTTAAGACTAGAGGACGCTTACGCCTGCACATTTTTTTAAATTTAGCTGTTTTGACCGATCCCGTGGGTATTTCAGGAAATCCCTTCTTAGTGCACCCCTACGGTCTCCAAGGAACATACACGCCAAATTTCAGCTTCCTGCGCCCAATAGTTTTGGCTGTAGCGTGTCTGTCAGTCAGTCAGTAACGCAAGGATTTTATATATTAAGATTAATTTAAGATAAAATACGAAGACTTATTCATATGATAAAACAAAGCTAAAAGTAAACTCGAAAGAAGTCGAGGTATAAAAATGAATAGCTACATTTTACGCGGTACGTCCAACAGGTACGGAGCAGACAACTCGCGAACTAAACGTCGCGTTGTTCAAATTTATGAGACGCTTGTGACTACATACCTTTGTATAATACACATGCGAAGTGCAGAACTACTGTGTTTTTACTACGAAATATAAACTTGATGAAACTTATGATAAATGTTTTCTTTCTATCTTGATAGGGTTTTATGACTTTGGGTGTAAGATACTTGTTATAAGAATTTTGATGTTAGTTTACGTATTTATTAGTTAGATGTAAACGTAATAATGATTGGCTTATTGCTATTGATGGTGCCATCGTGCTGTATCTTCTTAAATACCCGTAATCGTCTGTGCAGGTTTCATGGAGGCGAAGGGCGGGCGGCTGCGGTGGCACAAAGGGCGCGTGCGACTTCAAAGCGAGCCGCTCGGATCAAAGCGGCCGCCCTCAGATAACGGAGAACGGATAAAACCTTCGCTATCCGGTGAGCACCGTTTGATATCTGATTGTCGGTTAAAGATCGCGCCATCCAACAAATAGCGACTGAAAAGGTGTCACAGATGTTTCTCTTTCACAACTTGTATAAAAGTTTTACGAGTCCTTTGTGACATTTCTTATAATGCGATCAAAGCGCTTAAAGCTCTATGAATGAAAATAAAATTCTTTACGGTAGTCCCATTCATACGACGCTACTTACCTGCAAGTAGGTTGGAGATATTGTATCAAAACTCTGAGCTTGTCAAGAGAAACGAAAATGTTTCTTAAACATATCCGAGTTGAAAATATAGAGAATATTTTTGTTATAGGTGCACGTGCAGGCTAGCCGTCCTGTTTCGATAAATCGCTGGATGCTCACCAAACAAGAGTAAATCTGTCTAAAACGGTGCGGTGCGAGGTTTAATCTCGACAATCAGCTGTGCGTCTGTTTCGTTGGGCAGTAAATCCGCCGGCGCACGGTGTCCACGAGTATCCGGTGTTCGGATTACCCGGTTATGTGCGGATGTGCCGTCGAGAGCGTTCGTGCCGACGCAACCCTGCCAGCGATTAGTCCCACTGCCCTTCTTGTTGGAAAATTCGACCCGGCCGTACCCGGATGAAATTCAGATAAGTACAAATAAATATTGATTGTGTCATCCTGTTCAGATCTTTGTCCGTTTTAAACAATGCTCTTTATTCAATAAGTTTGTTTTACAGCAGTGTTTTGGAACTTTAAGTCAGTGATGGACATTTGGAACAATGGTTTATGACATTTTGGCAGTTCGTTGCGATATATTTTTACTGTGGCGTGTCAATTGCTATCCCTGTGCATGTGTGGCACTCATAGGACGTCTGTCAACATGCATAAGAATAGTATATGATATGCTACATGTGCATACAAACAAACAATGTATAGAGACTGTAAAATATCTTATACAACTTGTGAGTGTTTTTAATAATTATTTATGGCATTGTTTAAGTATTTTGTCATCTGTGTGTTGATACTAGCATGTTCTATTATATATGGGGAGTTACGTTTATTGCAGTCCATTATGTAGGCTAAGTAATTATAGTAATGAAATATTGGAATACTTCAAGTCTTAATATTTTCTTCCTTTAAAACAGCTACATTATCACAACTCAAATAAATCTTTTTATGTACCGACTGCATGTAAAAACATTTTCTTTTATTTCTATTTAAATATGTGTGTCGCAAGGACAACGTTTGAAGCTGAAAAGAAGAATGAAGATGAACCGTTCCTATTCTTAACTTGGAGGTCACGCGTATTCTTGGGGAATTAACACACATTGTGAGATGTTATTGCTTGAGAATACACGTAGCTACCAAGAAGAAATTCATCAGGTGGAACGGTTCGAAGAATATAGGTCGCGGAATAAGAAGAAAACGATTTATTAAAACGCCCTGTAAATTGGCAAAGACAATGAACTTATCAAAAGTGAAACACCTTGTATATTGGCAAACAATTAACTTATCTAAAGTGAAACTCGAACCGTCTAAAAACCTAAAGTGTAACTCCAACCGTCTAAAACAATCTCGAAAAATCGTCTAATATTTTATTGATATATGCAGATAAATGTGTTTATCGTATGATAGTGAGTAGTGGCTCCTTGCAGTTATACTGATCTGTTGTGAAGTTTGATGTCCAGGCAGCAGATGAATTCGTCAACTTTACAGCAAACCAGCGTAAGTGTTAGTAGGTACAAATCATTATCGAGTATTTGAACTAAATCGTTTTTTTAATTTCCAACATATATCTGCAAATATTAAACCTATCAAAAACTTCTGTTTATATTCATTATGAAGTTATTTTGTTGTTTAACTATTTATTTAGATACTTATCTTTATATGACTTACCAAATTTTCTTCGTATACGTTGTGATAATGCGTTTATCTTTTGAGAGCGTTTCCCATAACGGGCTGCAATATTTAACCTCTGCAGAATGTCATTTGAACATTTGAATGTCATGTTACTAACTGTGTAAAAAAATCATGTTTGCAAAATGTATACAATCTTAAGTTGACAGGTCACTGAGAAGCGTAGCGGCTTTGCAGAAAGGTGGACTGATATAAGAGTATGACGATTTACCAGGGTTTTTATACTGAAAATCTTTTGTTGTCTAATTTTACCGTACCTAGTAAGAGGTTCAAGATGTTTGGTTTAGTAACATGCAAACATTGCTTCCAGGTGTGCGTTCGCTTTGTGGCCAGCCGTTACCTACTAGACTGCCGAGATCTACACGACATCATCGCAACACATCCTGAACTGCAATTCTTAGGCCAAGACCTAATGCATTTGCATTAAGGTCTTGGCGAAAATCATACTTATATTTTTTTTATCTGTTACCAGATCCCGAGACAAAGACAACAACTCCTTGCAGAGCACTGCGACTGCTCGATATCCAGTCTCAATAAACAATGCTGTCCTCATACCTTACTAGTAAGTTTCTATTACATAACATCTATCGCTTTACTTAACTATACATAAATGTATACTTACTACTATTTTAGGGCTTAATTTGACATTTATAGTTAAATGAGCCGTTAATAATTAATTTTATATTTTGTTTACAGATCGAGCGGTCCAGAGCAACTTACTCTTGGCTTTACAACTCGAAACTGCACCCTACGTTCGTCGCGAAACTGCACACTTCGTCGCGAAACTGCACTCTTCGTTCGTTGGGAAACTGCAATCCGTCGTTCACTGTGAGACTGCACACTGCGTCGTAAAATTGCACATTTCGTTCGTCGCGAAACTGCACATTTCGTTCGTAATTAGAATAATAACTTTTATTATAACGTGCCTCTTTGTTTAGCTGTTCTTGCCGATTCTTTTTCCGGCCCTTAAGGCCTTGACGAACTGGTGTAGTAGGTATTTGTTTTCTTGCAATTGTAACCAGAAATATAGGTAATTTGTGTTATGTAGGCAAATGAAAAGTTATATATTTTGCTTTTATATAAATTTGTGTCAAATAAATTCACGTAAATAGTAGTACATTTACCAAAATTGTTATTAAGAATATAATAATAAAAACAGTTGTTTTGCTTTTTTTCTCAAACTAGAATTGACCTTGAGCCTGTTAATTAAATATTGAAATAAATGTAACTTAGTATGTATACGATTGTTTTATTTTAGTCCTGTTACCTTACTTATATTAAAATAGACCAGGTAGGTACTATAATTATAAAAGTTGTAAAAGGTACGATTATGTTTCACAAAGACAAATATAACAGCTTTGCAGATGAAAGTGAAAAGTTTTGTTCTACTGAACAGGCAACTAATCTGGCCTTTAAATTTAACATTCATTAAACATTCAGACTACACTGCTTTGAAATTAAATAATACAATAGCGCTAAACGCACCCACAGCATTTCAAATGCATAATGATTTAGTACGATGAGATATGTCTTGAGTTAATATAACTACGGAATCAATGGCATGTACAACAATAATTACGGATAAAACACGACACCCATATGAAAATATGAATGAACCAAGTAAAACGAATAGAGAGACTGAAAATAATAACATTAAAATAAAATATCCTAACGGCCAAAGATAAAATGATACCCAGCCTACCCAGGATAGAGAAGTAGGTAATTATAATATCCTATGACAACTCACTCACGGTCATCTGATCCCAAACTAAACAGGGCTTGTTGTACTAACATCATCATCAGCGTGCCGTAGTCCACTGCTGGATATAGGCCTCTCCAATGGCACGCCACTGAGCCCGATTTCCGGCTGTTCGTGTCCAGCCGCTGCCAGCCACTTCGCGTTCATCGGCACTACGTTTGCCAAGGCGCGGTCTCCACTCTAGAACACGACTACTCCAACAGTTATCGGTTCTGCGACAGATGTGACCAGTCCACTGCCACTTAAACTTGCTAATTCTCTGAGCTATGTCGATTAGGTACCTTGGTTCTCAGTCGGATCACTTCATTACGAATTCGATCCTTCAGAGAAAATCCGAGCATAGCCGTCTCCATAGCTCGCTGAGCGTTAAGTTGGGACTAGTCACACCGTCAGTGTGTGTCCACGTCTCGGCACCGTAAGTCATAACGGGTAGGACGCACTCGTTGAAGACTTTTGTCTACCTAGCTTTGTTGTACTATAGCGACCAGATAACTGATACTCATCTTTCTAGCGTTATCCCAGTTAGAACCCGAGATCCGCTTTCTAGTCTAACCGGATTTGACTGAATATTAGCATTACCACAGAGTTACTGCCTGTCTGACCTCCGGAACTCCGGCAGCCAAAGGGATAGCGGTATTCCATGGCTCCGATTAGTATCAGTTTATTTAGAGGTACTGACTCTCTACAACGACTGTCAAAGATCTTCGATCTGTTATTATGACAGCTTGGGCTGACGGTTTAACGTGCTCTCCAAGGCATGTGGCAAGCGATAATTAATCATTGAATACGCTTATAACTCCAGCAAATCAGTGATGCGCGCTGGGGAACCGAAACCGGTGCCCTTTGCAAGACAATCTGTCGGTATCCCTTCTAGGCTACCACAACTGATAAACATATTTAAATTTTAACTTCAACACATGCATATAGAAAAATTCCCCACTTGTCTACGACACAGAACAAATAATGGGGTTCATCAGACAAAGATTTGCCCTGGGTGGTTATATTTATCGATCCTACAGTCTCCGCTTTGGCAAGCAGGGTCACCAACCACTAATCTAACAAGGCAAAATCAAATTATCTTAAAGCTAATATTTCGTAAAATCTGGTTAGAGCAGTAAGGCAGGCTTCGGGATAACACTTCGATGCTGATGATGATACATATAATTATATAATCTTATACGTCCATCTTACATCCATGAATTCCTACGTAGTGCAGCTGATACGTACCGTGATAAAGTTGCGTCTTCGAAGCTGCTTACTGCTCGGATTAATCCTCTATCTACAGTGTAGATCGATTTAACCAGATTGGTCAACCTAAGATTTCATAAATATGAACTACATACATGCCATTTCTTCACAACATTCTTGTTCTGGTATGAGTGTGTGGACTACTCAGGCGTTGGTGAGCAGGCTTGATTTATATGTCGGCCGAAGGAGTCAAAACTAAAAGTTCTTGTCTTAAACAATTACTGGCACTGACGCTTACGGACTGCTACGCAGAAGGTCTCCACAGAAGTTCAAACATACAGAAGCGCTCCACTTACTTTCGAAATTAAGTACGCATCAAATTGTTCATTATCGCTTGCTTAACGGTGAAGAAAACATTGAACATAAACCTGCATGTCTTTGAATTGTCCATAGTGTTTTCGAAAGATATGTGAAGTCAGTCAATCTGCACTTATTTTGGTCAGCATGATGGATTATGGCCTAAATCTTCTCATTTTTGCACAATTTGCATTTTCTGACTTATATGAAATTGCGTAATTTATACTTTAAAAATGACAGATATGCGCACGATGTTCTCCATCACAATTTAGCAAGCAAGAAAATTAACAATTTAACCCGCACATAACTTCGAATAGTTGAATCTCGTAGCACCCGTAGACCCTCTACGTAGCAGTCAGTTAGTCTTTCCATTATGATGATGATATGCTATGGTTGCTTGAGAGCAGTTGGGGCTCTTTTAGTTAAAACATATTCTCTCGTAGTCCTAGTATCCCATCTTGTGGATACAACGTTATAATTATGTTTTTGTAATGTACAGACAAGAATAGAGACAACACAATCCACGGTCATGCATGACAGGCAGGCTTATAAGACTTGTAGAATGATGGCTTTTAAGGATACAAAATCTAACGATGAATTAGATGGAGTACTTACTTATACATTGAAGTTGACAATCAGTTATTAAATAGTTTATTGAGAATTCCAATTAGGTAGTTTAATAGATAAGATTATTCGTTGTAAACCAGCTGATGCTAAGCATAGGTATTTTAGGTACCCTTCGTCAAAAAAGGTAGATTTACATAGAATCGCAGACCTCAATTTCATGTGCCGATTCCAAGTGGGGTCTGCCCCGAGTTTAGTTCGTAGTTGGCGGCGTTGGCGTCGATTCTCCATCTCTCTTGCTCTTACACTGGGGAATCGACTGCCACACCGCCAAGCGGCAATTTGGGTCGCATAAAGTTTGTCTTCAGAGCGCCCATAGGAAATGTGATTCTATGTAAATCTGAGTTCTTTGCCTTCGTGTAGGTACCTGTCGATTCCGTTTTTCTTGTTTTTTTATTTATTTCTGTTTTTCTGTCTTTTAATATTATCTTGACATTGTTTATTTACTAAATTCACTTCGCTTCATCAATAAAACGACAATTTCATAATCATATGAACCTAAAATTATAAAGGAAGTCAAACCAATTCCCACGAATATTTATTTTTAAAAGAAGACTCCTGCAGTAGGAATAAATGCTGTGTCGCGGGGGACTTTACAAACATACAACCAACGGATGCAATGAACACCCAGACTCGAAACAAAGTAAAATTTTGATGATCAAATTTCGATCGTAATCTGTTTTGATCAGCTGCATCTGTTCTGTACACTCAAGCTCAATAAATAGATCCTGTCCCATTACTAGCTTGCATTCACTGCTAGATGTATGATTAATTAAACTATACCGTTCATTATGAAACAATTTAACATAAATTATTTATATGCCAAAATAGGTTTAAATAGATACTTAATACTTTTCTCTTCCGCCTTGCCTCGACGACAGAGGATTTTCCTTCGTGCTTCTAAAATTGTCAAGGCAAAGAGAATTCGTCTAAATTACTGATTTGTGCTTACAAATTTTGGGACTGAAGAACGGCAGTGACTAACCAGACATAAAAAAATGCTTTTATGCCAAGTGTTCTTAGTGTTTGCTGCTACTATTTATTTCAAACACTTTGCATACTATTTATAAACTAGTCAAGCACGCGGTTGCACACGCGTTATTTCTACTGCTCCGCCGCCGTTGCTCATAGCGTGATGTTAGGTATAGTGCGCCTTGTATAGCAATAGCCCTAAATAACGCGAGTGTCCGCGGGCTCAGCTCGCCTGACTGTCATATATCGTTTATAAATTCTGAGCCAAGAGTATTTTTCTATATAGATATTGATAAGGATGGTGGAAAAGGACTATTAAATAGATAAAGTAAAAAGAGATTTGAACAAAAATATTTAATTGCTATAAACTAAATCACTGAATAGAGTATGCCAACCTCCTGCACAATCTTCTAAGCATAATCAAAGTAACAAGTTAATTCGACAACACAATACAATTCTAATACACATTACTATATTAGAATACCATAAATATTTACAGATTTGCTTTTAGGTAATGGCAGAATACTTACACTACAATCACCTTGTAACATACCATAAATTAAGTTTCTTTTTATAAAAAATAAAAACGCTGTGAACCATATTTTGATCAATATTAAATAAGTTCCATCCATTACAATATTGTGACTTAATTTGATCTTATTCGAAGGTACAATTTATTTATTAAGTTGTTGAGATAGTATCATCTACTAGATATAATTATTATATTAATAGTTATCTTTAGGGCAACATCTTCACTTGTCCACAAAAGCGGTAATGATCAATCTGAACTAAACACGTAGATAGTATTAATGTGAAACGACATCAGAATAATTTAATATACTAATCTAAATCGTCAGCCTCAGGGGAAGCTCTGGGAGCTAGTCTTTCAGTCGTCGCCGCGGTCTTGGCCACCAACGGAGTCATCTCATCATTCAACTCGATACTATCTTTTCGTCTGCGGTCCAAAGTTGAAGTTTCATCTTTGACGTCCGTCACGTTGACGACATCGCCGTTAGCTCCACTCGGCAAGATTATTTGATCAGCATCATCAGCGGTGGAATTGCCACTCGCTTCTATTTTCATCGTCTTGTTGGCATCATTTCTTCTGGTGATTTCTTCTATCTTAATACCCGCGTCATTGTTTGGAGTAATGGCATTATCCTTATCAGTATTCCGTACGTCGTCATTAGGTGGCGTAGCGAGGGCGCTCTCCTGCGTGTCCCCTCCTGTGGTTGTCTCGGCTGTGTTAGTTTCGGGGTTACTAGCCGGTACCACGTCACCGGTGTGAGTCGTGTTCGTCTGTGCCGTGGACACGGAGGGAGAAGTTTGTGTCGTAGACTGAGCTGTGTTTTGAACAGTCTGCGTGGTGGATTGCGTCGTCGGAGGTGATGCCTGTGTACCCGTACCTGGCGCGTCGTGATATGCAGCACCACTTGCCAATGCTGCGATTCCTGCCAGCCCCATCATACCAGCCATGCCACGGTGAGTACGGAGAAGCAGTTGTTGAAGCTGGGCTTGTTGTATTATTACGGGAAGCTCGTAGTGATGGAAGAAGTATAGCATAGAGTGCTGTAACAAAAATATACCGTTATTCAATATTGAATTGAGAATGTTCAGCGTCAGGAGTTGCAAACTTGTTTCTGAAATAAGATTTCGCTTTCAAATTCTAGGCGAGGTAAAACTAGCAATAAATAAACGGTAAAGAGATAAACTGGCAATCGCAGAGGCGGAGATGACGCCGGCGGCGGGCGCGCGACTGCTGTGGCTGTTGTGAGTGCAGATTATGAGACACGTCCGTCGAAGTGAGCAAAACTCCTTTAGACAAATAAATGAGCGACTCGTGACACTGTCGTCACTCCGCCCGTCTTTATTTATTTATTTCTGGGTCAAAGTTCCCACCCCTCGCGTCGTCCGACGTAAGTTTTAATTAAGAAACTTGTGACCGCTCCTGACTCAACTTTTATTTGAAATTATATTTTCTGATCCCCTCATTTTGATTTTTCCAAGTGGCGGTGTAACGGGTTACCGGCGAAGACAATTTGCGACACCTTCATGATTTATTATTCGCGCCGTGCGACGCGCCTGACGGATAATTGAAAGAATTTTTACATCATTTTTTATATTCAGGCTGCGCCTATTGCATTTTAAATTCATGGGGTCTATTTTTAAGCTATCTTTTTTGAAGTTGATACTTTGAACATGTCGTAAGCGGAGGAATATGGCTAAAAGATAGCAGAGAGTTCTTAATGCTCGCCTATCTCAGCTCACGGAGTGCTAGATATTATCTACGTTTATTTCTCTGTACAGAACACGTATATATGTATACATTTTACAACATATGCTGAGATACATTCGCGTACAATCGAACGTTAGGTCAGTAGAGCGACATGGATGCGTACATTACACAGGCTTAATTAACACGACCCGTTCCTACCCCAATCTGTTCGCAGATCATCGCCATGGCAAATATAAAAAAGGATCAAACGTTTAAAAGGTATTTAATGGACAGAGATGACGCCCTTTTATACGTCCATTAAAATCGGTCGCTTTGAGATTTACCGCTCGTCCTGTTAGATAGATACGTGAATAAAAAACGAGGCCATTTTTATAAATTTTCGGATCGTTTGTAACAGATTACGTCCGCATCGAACAGACCCGCTGAAAGTTTTCTAAAGGCTTTAGTTGTTACGAAAATTATCTAACATCGATGCTTATTTGACTTTAGGCGGTAATCTTTGCAAATTAAATTATATGTTTGACTGACCTTAAATTTACTTCGAATATCGAGTAGATTAATACAGTTATATAATAATTTATAATAGTAGATGCGAATATATTCAGTTTGTATTCAGGTACTTTCGGCGTAATTACTATGCAGGTTTTCTCATGTGATAAACGTGTTGGAAAAGTGCAAAAAGCTCAAGAGTTTTTGTGTGAGATTTAAGAAGCCTATGGAACAATAAATACATAACATAAGAAGCCTTTGGAATAATATATTGGTTATGCTTTTATTTTGCATGATTTACTATTACCGAAACATATAAGTATGTTTAACGACTAGCGACTTTCTAAATACTAAAATGCATGTTATCGATAATTAAAATGTTGCATTAGTTGTTGAATTAACGCTAAACAACCGCCTGAACGTTTCAAAGCAAATTCTTTGTGATGATACATTTTTCAGCCGCAAAATTGTCTTAAACACTTTACGGACGTCGCGTTGATTATGCCAAGACGGTAGAAAACTCTGACGAAAATAAAGTTATTTTGATTTAAAATGCAGAGAAAAAAACAGCGGGCGACGAGTACTCCTCTTTAGACGGAACATTTTTTCTGAATAAATCCATTTTCATTTAACAAATCCTGGTACGTAGGTAGGTATAGAACGGACAGCTTGTACGAATTACGTGAAGGCATTGTTTTGAGAGGTTGTAACTATTTGTCCGTAAATATTTTAGAGATGCATTAAAGGGACTGCCGGCACTTTGCCCCGAAGGTATCATCATAGTATAATTATGTACACCACAAAGTAAGCCGCTGAGAGTGTTTGACTTAAGTTTAACTATAATTTGCGAGAGATCTGGAAGATTACAACACTTTACACTGTTCCATGATGGCGGACCTTTACTGTTGATTTAGGACATGACAGAAATTAACTGAAGCACGTCTATTAAGCCTCCAAAATAATAGAGGGTTGTTGTTTTATAACAAACGAGCTGCTAGAGGAAATTATTTGACGGCAACAAAAATTACAAAGTCGTGTAATTATTAATTGAATGTTGGGTTGTATCTGAGGGTATCGCGAAGTTGTTGCAAGTGTTAAAATTAATGTAAGGAGGATGTAAGGTCGGCGGGGACATTATGCGCGGCGCGTCGCGCGGCATGGCCCGGGCCGACCTCATGAAATATGATTTTTAATAATAAGTTGACACGCTCGATGATTATAAGATAAGCCCCCACTTTGCATTCCGAAGGGGCTTCTTGTTTTTCGACGGCGCCCTTTCTGCGCTGTAATCCTGTAGAGCCTACTCCCTACTCTGAGCTCGCTCGAGGCGCCTATCCAATTCTCTATACTGACTTATAGCTGCGCTTTTGACGTCTACATATACTACGCCGTAACGTGTACAGAGGTATTTACGCACGGTTTAAGAGATTATAAAACTCTTCTAACATACGATCGGCTTATTCATTACATGTTTAATATTATTTCTATTTTGACACATACGCTTTATGCTGAAATAAGTTAAGATACTTAATTAATAAAAAATTACATGAAATTAAGCTATTCTGGTACTTTAAAGTAACAGCAAAATCTGGTAAACTGTAATGGAATTATTATTAGGTTAAGTGTAATGGTAAATCTGGGTGGTTGGCTTACAGCACCAATCGATATCTAGCATAGTTACCAACAGTCAATAACCAAATCATTGGCCACAATCTCATCGAGCACTATTAGTCGATCTGACACGGCACACGCACATATCCAAAGTCGCACTATTCATACACGATTGTTTTATACGTGTGAGTGGCGCGTTCGCGTGAACTATATCCAAGCCTAAAGTTTAGAATGTGTGAGTGGACTCTTGAGGATTATCCGCACGTAAACTTGTATGGGTATGTGGATTGTATGTGTGTGTGTGTGTTGGGTGGCCGAGGTCCGCCCAGCGTGTTATTAACTTCCGTGCAACATAGCGACCGGAAATCGACGCCGGAGTAGATCTGCCAAGACACATAGTCTGATACAACCCTAAATTGTGTGTGCTGCACAATAATATTGTACTATTTTCTGCGATTTCTGTTTGGATAAACAGCAAATTTTATTGAGATGGTATTGAAATGTAGATGAAACATTTTTTGTTTATTGTATAATGTCGTAACTTATTTTATACAGAATTTTGATAGTTCAAATATAGAACGATTAATCTTCATTCCTACAACTTGCTTTAAATTAAATTGAAGCCATTTGTTACAAAACTTCGCAATATAATATAGTTCTAGACTTCGGTATAGCCCACAATTGATTATCTTAGTGAAAATAAATGTAAAATTTTATGACCTCTGTAGACCTACCTATTTTTAACAAATAAAGAATTATTATTATTATTAAAATGTTAGTAATAGTTCTTTTGAATAATCTTACATTTCAATGTTATCAAGTATATCAAGAAATTAACAGTTAATCGCTCATAATCGAATACCGGGCACAATGTAAAACTTATTATCTCGTGAAGATCAAGGTTCCAGTACCTATACCAAGTATTCAAGTGAGCTAACTATTTCGCAGAGCGGTGAACGAATCGAAGGGAGACGTAAGATTGATAAACAAACCCCCAGTAGCTGTGCTGTATAATTATGATTTATGCCAAATTTTAGGCATCTACGTCAACGAGAAAAGCCTCCAAAACACAAAATGCATGTAGAAGGTTAAAATAACTTATAAATGGCTATATACGAGGGGCGATTGAAAAGTTCTCGGCTTAAGGTACTTAACGAAAGAAAGGTATAGGTTGTTAATTTTTAATTTTCAGTATAATCCCTCTCAAGTGAAAAATACACTTCTCACATTTTGAATACAATGCCAAACCATTGAAATAATATTTTAAAGATTTCTTTTGAAAATGGCTATCCACGGCCGACTTCATCTCATTGTCATCCGAATATCTTCGCTCCCGTAATTCCTTTTTCAATTTTGATAAAAGGAAAAAGTCACTGAGAGCCAGATCCAAACTTTGGATGGGATGATCAATTTCTGCGAATCCAGTAGCTTTGATGGCATCCCTCGCAACGCGAGCTGTGTGAACGGGGCGTTGTCTTGCAGAAACAACACTCCGCGCGCCAACTTGCCACGTCTCTTCTGTTCGACTGCTTTACGTAACTGACCCAATAAATTGGCGTAATATTGACCATTCATAGTGGTTTCTTTAGGCAAGTAATCAGTTGATGAAATTCCCTTGCTATACCAGAAAATGGTCGCCATAATCTTAGACCACGACTTTTCCACTTTAAACTTCTTTAGTGGTCTTTTCCCTTTTTTATCCACTGCATAGACTCTTGTTTGGTCGCCGGATCATACTGACAAATCCAGGTTTTATCTACTGTCACAAATTTCGCGGTTACAAATTTCGTCCAAATCGCTCTTACACAACTCCAAAAAATCCTTACAACTCGCCAGTCGTCATTGTTTGTCAAGTGGTGTGAGCACTCGCAGTACCCAACGTGCACAATTTTTTTTATGGGTATATTTTATTGTAAAATTTATTTGATTCGCAATTTACTAATCTGTAACTCTTTAGCTATCTGCCTCAATTATATTCTTTGATCGGCCAATACAAATTTTTCAACTTTTGAACATTTCCTTCAGTCTTGACAGCTCTCTCTTCCTTGATGAAAAAGTCGAGCTCATTTTTTTACCATGGTGTATGATGGCCTGTAAAACCGATGACATCTCTTGAAAAATGTCTTACGGCGAGTTTCTTTCTTGCACAAGAAATATAATCACGGCGCGGTGCTGAAAATTACTAAAATTTTTAGTTTCAGTCTTCCTGGTGTTGTGGCTAGTTCCAGGTTCCAGGGAAGAAATGTTAATGAACCAAATTGAACAAATAGATGTTATTTATGCTATCAATTAGTGCCGCAATTAGTGCTATCAGCAACGATATGATACCTTATCGCTAAGTACCGTAGGCCGAGAACTTTTCAATCACCCCTCGTATTTTCATTCGATTGAAAGAAAAAATATTATTTTAAAGAAGGTCCTGTATTTTTAACTTAGTAAATCTTGGCAGATAGAAAACAAAGTGCTCTGCACCGGTAAAAATCTTAAACTAATTTAATTACCCGGATATTAATTGTTTCTTTTTGACGGGTATATAAATGGAGCCATCCAGCCGCTGTTATTAAATTGATATGTAATACTATCAAACTTGTCAGAGGTCCACGCAGACAACGTTATGGGAGTCCCGAGACTACAATAATTTGGCAACACGCAACGTTAAGTTGCAGGAGGCAGAAAGGTTACTTCAAAATTATACTCTATTTTTAGGCACGCATAGTAGAATTTTCTTCGCTAATACAGTCAAGTGTGCTCGGTCACAATCACAATAACGTATGGGGACGTGATTTGTTGACAAATGCTCGCGGCCCGACCCCGACTTTCGGAGCCGGTAAAGGAGCTTTTCTTTTAGTTTTAAAAATAATAATAGGTCGAAAATTCAGCTGTGCAGTGATGATAAACGCGAGTGTGCGGGTAGCATCCGTGTGCGTGTATGTGTGCGTATCCCTCAGGCGGACTCGCGACCCCGTGACCTGTCGTCTATTGTAACGTTGTCACGACATACATGCTTATTTTATAGTAAGACCTTCTTTTGCTCGCTCTCTAAATAAACTCTCTATATTATTATGAATATAAAACTAAATTGAGTAGTTGTTCAAACGGTAGTTGTAGCTTTTTAGCAAGTATATTAATAACAGCAGTAGAGCGTTGGAAAGCTAATAGACAAACAGTTTATGTATAGTCGCGTCTAGGCTCTGGATGGCGAGTGGCGAGTGCGTGGCGCCCGCGGCCCGGCCGACATCAAAGCTCTCGACAAACAGACGCAATCGCGCCATAGCCCACAGATGCTGCACACTCTAGCCATAAATTTTCGTATTATATTTTGAATTCATTCAAATTTTGCATAGGCTTGCATTTCAAGCTGTCTACATGTATTTGCGTGGGATATGAATTTAGAGCTTATAGTGTAAGTGCCTTATGCCTTCGGCATAAAAATAAACTCGAACTTCTTAACATGAATATTTATATTCTATGCTATTAGGAAAATCATTAGAGTTTATATGATGTAGGTAGTATAAAACACGCACATTTAGGATTAACATTTTTTTAAATTAGGTAAGTACATTTTCATCAGTTTTTTTTCTGTACCTACAATGTGGAATTGAGGTAATATTTTTTTTATATTGTTACATATCTCTTTACCGTTTACGTTCCCATTTGATGACATTTACCTTATTAGGTTCATATATAAATATAAAAATACTTGCCTGTATAAACAGCCACGAAGTGACGAGAGCAAGGCTGCTGTACTGTCCGTTGAAGCGGTAGTGGTACGCGTAGAAAGAGAAGTGGTACAGGTAGAAGAATCTGAGGACAAAACAATCAGTATGGTTAATGATAAACATTAGCAACGTTATTAGATGATGCTATGCGTATTCATTGTTATTATGTCAACAATAAACGCGTGAAATTTTACGAACAGTCTGAATTTAAGTTCTGCGAAGTATATAATCATCATATCAGCCTAGAGACGTCCAATGCTGGACATAGACCTCCACCAAGGTATCGACACAGAACGATCTTAAGTATACAATATAGGTACCAAAAGAAACAATATGGGTAGTGACAATAATAAAAATAATGTTTACTTATAATGTTATATATTATGCATTTGTTGATGACATAGGCTGACATAGTTTCAATCGTGGTGTGAGTCTCTGCGTAATAAAATCCATATCCCGACATCTGATCACCAAGTAGGAAAGAGCATTAGATCCTAGGTATATAGTACACCATATCAGGTTTTTTAATATCAGAACTTGCGATATATTGCATGATACAGCATTAAATCGAGCATAATATTTGACGTGATGCATAAAAGGAATTTATTATGGCAAAGAAGTTAGGTTGATTAATCTCGTCGAATTTTGTAACATACTTTTCGTAACTAGATCGCTCGGCAATAAGTACCTTATAAATTACGTAATTATTATAGCCAAATAAATATTTTTAATAGGTAGCAAATATGGAATGGAAACAGCAACAAATAATTTTATATGATTTCCTTATTATCTATTTTCGAATACCTGCGCTGCACTATATCGAGAATTTCATAACCTAATTAACAATTTTCGTACAACACGTTACTATTATAATGTCAGATTACAGCTCAAACATCACCGCGGCTTCATAGCGTACATTCCGAACACAACACACAACATAACCTTAATTACGTAGCCCATTCATTCAAATACACTATGGTTCACAATGAACATACAATAAATATGGGGTAGGAGGATAGGAACTATCTCGTAAAGTACAGTGCGGCGTCGTTACGGCACCGTATGGCGTATGGCGAGGATGCGAGCAACAAGTACGAGCGGTGCCGAAGCGGCGCAGTGGGCGGACGTCATTAGACGCTTATTGAAAGGCACAAAGCGACGTATTTGGCTGTAAGCTCTCCTATGTGGGTTTTACATGCTGTATACAAATTGAATATTCTTGTACATTCGCAAACCAATCATTTGGAAGCTGGTTGTGCTATTTTTAATGTTGTATGAAGGTCCTATTCAATTGTGTGAAGGTATTATAAATGGCAAAGAAATAACTTCTGGCAATATTATTTTCTGAAAAACCAATTTATGCTTGTTATAGAAATATATATGTAAAAACCAGTTAAAGTTGTTGAAAAATATCTTAGAAAATTGCGTTCTGAGCTAGGTAATTCATTCTCTATGACTTCAATATGTTTACATGTTACATTGATGGTAAGACGCAACTTCAATTCATTGGCATTAATGTGCTATTATATATATGTAGATGATATCTATGAATACAAAAAGAAAATCATGAACAGCTATTTAGCCCTTCGGTCATAAAATAAAATTCTTAAAACAATTCAAATCAGCTTTAAAATCGTACAACGCATTAATACACAGAGCATACATTACACTATAAAAGCAATGAAATCTAAACATTTAATAAGTGAAAAGATTGATACACTGCACCGCCACAATACAACACTAAAAAACTTGTTCCACCTCATCGAACTTGGGGTATATTTCAAATTGCAACACGGCAAAATAGCATTGTCGACTGTTCTTTATACAAGTGTGTGGAGCCAATCGTATATTTTATTCGTCTATAGAAACCATTAGGTTCGTTATCTGCTTATTTCGGTGGATAAATTCCCAATGTGCGTCGGGGGCGACAAACCGGGCCCCGGAAAAGGGGAAATGTCACCTCGTTATCTTGAAAAGGTTGCAATTTTATTTGAAATCGATATTCACTGAGATATACATTTTTCTTCGACTATTGTGTGTAACATATCTTTTTGTAGGTACGTACGTCTGTGTGAAGTTATACGGTACGCGATGCGCTTTATTGAATGCATGTCGATAATGATTCGTGGAATGTATTTCAAATTGTGAATATTAACCAATGAGAGTGATGTGCAGCCACTATTTGTACTGTACCTTAATATTATCGATCGTCAAGGCAGCACTTGTACATAAAACTTATCGCGTTACTTTATTTACTTTAGTACTTAGTCTCGTATTTCTTTAAGATATAAAATTTTACATACCTTACGAAGTATGCGCTAGATATCAATGTTTTTTTTTTTGTATTTTGAACGGCCTGTCGATTTCGTTAAGTATATAATATTATGATATCGTGCATGTATTCTTTACAGGTTTGCTGGAAGACGCGTATCAGAAATTTCTAATTTTACAATGAGTGTGATTGACTGAATCGTCTGCACACTGTGGCGGACAGCCCCGATGTCTTCGTTTGATGTGTTGTCGTATGGGTGTTGGGTCATTGTTTACTGAACTAGTGGACTTAAAATCATTCCCCATACTGCAAATAGTCCTCTCGATAGGACCGAGCGTATAATGGGCGAAGTGCAAAGTACTTTGTCTGGAGAAAATTCCCAGTAAATTAAATTATAACGTATACAACTAACGTGTTCTTGTATGGTGTGTCGTCGAATAAATCACTAACTCAACCGATATTAGCCATCATACAGCCGCTATCAATTGACTAAATTCAGAAGTCCCTTTTAGAAGGCTTTTTATAATGTAATGTCAATGTTATAGCAGATATACATACAAGAAAGGTTATACATACAATACCTGGTTGCCAATATTGACATAACAGAAAGAAAGAACACTGTGATTATTTCCGCGAAAACATATTTTTAATCTGAAACTCATGTATAATGCGGGAATAATATCGGAGCCGGGTACACATCATGCCGTGTGTACGGAGTCGAGTGTACGTAAAGGGTATGCGATTAACATGTTAATATGAGCACAACACGCTAATTAGTTGTTTGAGATTATGCCGAGATCGCTTCACGTGCACGCCAACGTGCGGCTACGGCTTACTGGGAGCTAACTGTGATTTATTTGTACGTATTGGTGATTTGGACGTATTTCTTTTTGGTATTATTTACTTATATCAAAATGTTGATGAGTGTATAGCAAAGAGCAGTTAGCCGTTAGATTGCTAAAATGTTCTTAACCCATTGTTTTGCAAAGTCTATGAGCCTGAACGCACTAGCGGCTGGCTGCAGTGGGTCCGACGGGTCGCAAGTCGATGCGCTGAAATCATGCGTAATTGGTTAGCTGCATGCAGCGCGCCGCATAGCGGCCAGCCGCTAGTGCGTTTACGCTCTAAATGCTGAAATTTTAAAAAGTGTTATAACTTAGCTGAGTACTGAAGAGCCGATCTATAACTACACTATATGCTTAATATGAACTTAATGATCCACCTATTCTTTAGGCCGCCCTTACATTGGCGTCAGTGTCAACGCAGCGACCACTCGGCGTCGACGCGGCGTCTACATCGCGATAGCCAAGCGTTCTTCAAAAGACGAAAGCGTTCTCAAAGAACGCTCGGCTGACGCGACGTAGACGCCCAGTGTGAGGGCGACCTTAATATTTTTAGTCAGTAACAGAATATTTTGATACTGTCATCATTTTAGAGCGGTTTTATGAAAATGGTAGCCCATGGTAGCTATAGCAATCTAATACTTTTTGAGAATATTGAATACCTAAGTAACTAATTAATGCGAAGAATTCTATTGATAGACTAAGTATACGGGTGAAAGCGCTTCCTGAGAATTTCTTAGCTGCGAAAGCGCCGAGAAAATGATATTACAGGAATTTTATAACGAACGAACATTCCTAGTAAAACAGCCAACAAGAATAACCCGTTTGAAAAGTAGGAATTATTAATTATTACATATTTTAACCGAAACAACATGTAAAATACACCGAAATCACATAGAATATTAAAAATAAACTGTAACGCAGAAACAAATTGAAAGCAATTTAAAATCAAAGGTAAAAAAATACAATGGGGTCAATGAAATTGGAATTCAGTAAAATGTTGTTTGTAAAAACATCTAGTACAAAGACAAAGAGCAAAGCGTCGATTAAGTTCTTAAGTAACAATTTCACCGGGTAGATCGTCCCCGGAATAATTTAAAAGCCCCTACTCACGTCCCGATGTTGCTCGCAATCGGCGTGGACCACAGGCGTGGACGATCATTATACTTGCAACAGACTGGTGTATAGCCTTCCAGACAGTTGAACATTCTTTAAACCCGACATTGTCTGGGTGTACACATAATTCTTGCTTGCAAAATCTTCGTGACATAATAATCAGAAACGTACTTAGATGCTAACCGTAATAACGGCTAGTGTCTATCTATGTAAGTTGACTTCAAATTAAGGTTTCGTTTATACTAGCACAGTTTGTTAGACTAATAAGATTCATAATTCACAAATCTCGAGTGATTAGATTGTAACATCTATGTTTCTATGTCTATAAGCAAATAGCACCAACAAAAACTCTACTCATCTGTTTAGAACTTTTTGAAAGAGATTCACAACATACTATCTTTAAAAAAACCGTGGTACCATGAGTAGGGGCTCTCACCGAGGGTAGAGACTAGTCGTGTCCAGCTAAGCTCTGTAGGCGTCGGCAGCAGTTCTTTGAGCGACATCAAACGACGCAAGATTACCAACGCATTAAACATACATGTTAGAAGAAACAAGCGGCGTTTTCTTAATGTTATTTCGTCCATAAATATTTTATGGCGCCTGTAATGGAAAATGTAAATGACGTCTTGACTAGGACGCGTGATTTTTTTTATTGTATACTCTCTTTGGTCGATAGCTTTTTTTCTTGCCAGTAGAATCTGTATTTCTCTGAATTTATATAATTTACTTATATACATAAGTGTCTGTGTAATTCAAATTCGATTATACGAACATAGCGCAAGAAGTCGGTGCTTCCTGCACAAATATCCATGACGATAAGACGTGAAGTAAGTGCCCTCTATTCATCCAGAACTGGTCCAAACTACATAGCACAATCACAATCTTATGTCCATTCTGGTTTGACTAGATAGTTGGTCCTAGGCACCAATACGAGTCTTATGTGTGAGATAACGATAGAAAAATTATCACGCAAATAAAGGAGAAAGAGGGAGATGTGTGACGTTTATTTTTGTTCATTGCTACAGTAAAAACGATATTTATTTATTGGTTCTCCAACAAAGAATACACATTACATGATAGATGAAATGTTTCACAATCTTGTTAACTTGTGTTTTCTCATTTACAGGAGAACACAGCATGCATTTATGTTAAAAACAGGTTGTTACAGCTTGGACGGAAAGGATACATAATGGTATAAAAACATACTAAACAAATATATTAAAGTAGGTAAAAAAAAACTTTAAAATATTTCATGCAGGTAAGTAGGTATATATGTAGGTATTTTGTGTGAAAGTGTGAACATTAGCAAACAAAATTTCAGACGAGTCAGGTCAACCCTTGCTATGTAGAAGGACGTGAAGTAGGTTTTTGAATTTACCAAAAGAATCGGAAAAGATGTTTATGTCTGCCGAGAAGATTGACAACTCGTTGTAATGATGACTCATTCTAACTACAGGCGAATGCTTACCCAAGTTTGTCCTATGGTGCGGAGCCGCAAACAAAGGTCGTAGATATCGCGGGGTTCTAGACGGGACATTGACAGCTATTTTTTGTAGAAGCTTTGGACAGTCGATACCACCGTTTAGCAGCTTATATAAGAAAGACAATTCAGCGATGGTGCGCACTATGGTTCGTCTAGAACAAGCTAGCTAGACAAAATTATTTTATTTGATTTTTATGTCTAGATGCGGTTAATAAGCAAAGATATAAGGTTTTTGGTACTTTTTTCAAGGCAGTTTGTCATTTGAGCTGGTATCATGAAAAAAAAAACATTTATCGGGCATATGTGTATAATATATTTTTTGAACATTTTATAAAGTGATTTATCCCTCGACGTCGCTATAAAATCTAATAACAGATGCATAAAATATCTAAGAACTAAATCTATTACTCATTATCATCACTATCATCAGATGAATCATCCATTGAATAGTCATGATCGTGAGGGGCAGAACTATGAAAAGTAGAAATCATATTAACATTTTGTTCCTTACAGCTAGGTGGGACAATTAAATCTAATACTTCAGTTGGAAGCGTACCTATTTTCTTCCGAGGAACTTCTCGTAAACCGTTTATTACAGGGTCAGATGTTATCAATAACATATTAAGTAAATCTCTATTCGTAGCCTCCCGTGATCGCTTTCGTGTGTTGTGCTCACGAAATCTTCTGCAGTCCTTATTCCGAGCTTCCTGTGCTTCCTCGGAAAGCTGGCCTATAGGTAGAAGGGACGATCTAATTACTTCGCCACTGTGCAAAAGTATTTTGTGGACAGTAGCGGGCATGTAATACCATGAATAGAGATTTACATAAAGTTGTCTAGTTTCTTGAGCTAAGTTAACGAATTTTTCAATATTTATATCATATCCCGATGATAAAGTGCGAAGTAGTATGCCAAATTTTTGTATTAGTGAAACATCTAACCCTGTAATATCGGCACTAGCCTCGGGATTTCCAAAAAATCTTCGCGCGGTGTTCCCGTCATTAGTGTTACCGAACCCTGGTTTTGGTTTGTCTACAATCAAGCCCATTTCGCTTTTAAATCGTTTTTTAATGTCATCTGAACGTTGTTTCACACTAGCTTTGTCTTCGGCTGTTCTTAACTGCCATTTTTTTATATTTAGTCGATAGCTAATGTGAAGCAAGCATTCAAAGCACCTTATCCAAGCGTGCAACGTAGACAAACCAAAACCAAGATTATCTTTGTCCGCAGCAAACTCTTTTGACAGATCATTCATCATTGTTGGAGTTGCCCCACAAATAAAACATTTTTGTGAGGAAGAAGTTTCGGTCAGAGCATTGCAAACTTTTCCGTCAATCATTGTTAAAAGCATAACATGTGTGACAGATACTTCGGTCTCCATCACCTTGCAGGTTGTCGGCAATAAAGCGTTTATCTCTTCTAAAACCTTATTGGTTTCCGAAATCGTAAAATCTTTCGTTTCCTTAGAAAAGATAAACTTTATTGGCCGACAATACATTGTAGAACAGGGCCGAGGATTCTGCCACACAATATTACCACTTTCATCTTTCAATTGAAGAGGAACGAAAGAAAATACAAATAAAAACTCGTCACTATCGTCACAATTAGTGAATTTTTGTTTGTACATACTATGACCGGAACTTCCATCACAACCCCATTTACTGATTAATGTGAATGACGTGCAAGGTAACAGACTATGAACAACTTCTTGTTGTGCTGAAACTAAACGTTCGGCAGTCTTATCAAGAATTGCCTGAACTTTGATTTCAGCATGCGTTTCATTGACTGTAATTTGTTCACCTGACGGGTAGCAGGCTATTTTAGCCTTTCTAACACTGTACATTGACGGAAACACCTTATGTCCAGCTTTAATACTCCACTTCCGAGTCTGCTTATAGCTATGGCTACTTGATTTACTATCAACGTAGTACGCTAAAGCTTCCTCACTTGTTAAACTCCTGGGGGCACTTTCTTCACTCGTGGTCTTGGTTATTGAAGGATCACTAGTCACATCTTTAATTTGACGTGCTACACTTCTCTGACCCGAGATTCGAGCTGACACTTCAGCGGCGTAAATTAATTCACTAGCACTTCTGGACTGTAATAGATCGTCTACACGTCGTCTCTTCGTTTTGAGACTAGAATGTTCAAAATCTTTAGTAGGTCTTCCGGGTCCCGGTTCTCCAGATGTAGTTGGCAGAGATAAATAAACGGACACATCGAAAGATATGTCAAGACCCTCCAGCCACGTCGAATACTTTTGTAGGAATCGCTCTCGATTTCTTCCACAGCTGCTCCACTTTTCAGCAAATTTCGTTGAATATCTTGAGATTAGTACTTTAATATCTCGCAGAGACTGCTCCGTAACACCATCAAAATTATATCTCAAAGATATAAACCGAAAGAGCGTTTCCTTCGGGTGTTTCAGCCATTCTTCGAAAAAATCCATTCTTGAGACGGTAAAAACTGTTGAAAGAAAAAAATAAATAAAAATTAGTTGTGCAAATATATCGCAATGAATTTTTTTACGTATAACTACTAGACACTTATGAGAATCGTATATTACTAATGGTTCTACGGTGGGGACAAGTGGGGACATGTTATTATTTGACCGATGAATTTGAAAAAATGAGTAAAAAAGTGGGTGAAAATTCAAACATTTCATTTTATAAGACTAAAGAATGAAGTTCCCATGTTGAAAATGAAATAAAATATAACTACTTACCCTTACGTATACAATCCATCACAAAAACACTTTCACAAATTTCTTTTAGTGACATAAACAATGCTATCAAATATGATGTAAAAATGCAAATGAATGCCCTTTAAATAGTCAACATCTTATAAACATACCTTAATGACGCTCTTAATGAGGGTAGTATTGATAATTAATAGGTGTAATCCTCAATGTATAGGGGTAATGAGATCGTAATAGTAATTAACTTCCAGGAATTTAAGAGTTGTTTTTGTCTAGCTAGCTTGTTCTAGACGAACCATAGTGGTGCGGCGTGATTCTAGCGATGAGAGATTAAAATGATTCAGTCTACTCATATAAGATCTCGAATTTCTCACGCGGAATCTGAAAGCGAGATGCTGAACAAGTCTCTTTTGAACTTTTTCAATCGGGTTAACGTGAACTTGATATGATGGACTCCATGCCACGCTGCAGTACTCTAGGTGGCTACGCACGTAGCTGTTATATAGAAATAAGCAGGTTGAAGAGTTTCTAAATTCCTTCGAGGATCTTAGTACGAATCCTAGTGCGCGATTAGCGGCATTTAGCATTGTGTCGATGTGGTCTACAAGAGTTAGTCGACTGTCAATATGAATGCCCAGGTCTCTGATAACCGATACCTCTTTAATTATGTTTCCCTGAATACTGTAATTGGATTGGGTCGGTCTGATCTTCTTGGTAAATTTATACGTAACGCATACACCATTGGCTCATGTTGTCAATGTCGCTTTGCAGTGGCCTGACATCTTCACAATTAGAAATAACGCGCATCAATTTGAGATCGTCTGCGAAAAGATATGGTGTAGAGTAATTAAAAATATTTGATATGTAATATTTGATAGTTGATAAATATATTGTAAAATAATGGTCTCAAGTTGGATCCTTGAGGTATTCCTGAGGTCGCAATATACGGCTCAGATTTGTCACCATCCACGACGACAGTAGAAGGTCTTTTGGTGAGATAGGACTTACACCATTTTAACGTGGATACAGTAGTGATGCCCAAGGATTGAAGTTTCAGCAATAGTATATCATGGTTAACTTTGTCAAACGCCTTTGAGAAATCAGTACATATTGCATCAACTTGCAATCCTTGATCAACCGCAGATAATAATTCCGAGATATATGTGACAAGATTTGTATTCGTGGATGTTTTAACCATAAAACCGTGTTGGTTATTAGTAATATTGTTTTTTACCAGGTCGTAAAGCATTGGATACACGAGAGACTCAAAAACCTTAGACAGAGTACAAAGAACAGAGATGGGGCGGTAATTTTAAATAACCTCGCGTTTACCATTCTTATAGATTGGCACAATTTTAGCCTGTTTCCATAGATCAGGAAAAATACCGGTTCCAAACGAAGTGTTGTAAATGCAAGCTAATGGAAACGAGATGTTGGTAGCGCATCTTGACAAAAATAGTGGTGGTATGTCGTCAGAACCGGCTCCCTTAGTTAGCTTAAGGTTTTTGAGCCCATTTAAAACTGCTTCGGTAGAGATTGGGAAGTCATCGTTTTATACCGCAAATACCGGTGAAGATGGGTTTGTAATTATGTTATCTATTGTGTTGTCTAGGGGATCGAAGACAGATGAAAACTGTTTTGCAAAAAGGTTAGATATATCTTTGCTATTTGATGCCTTTGTGTCGTCAAGAGTCATTTCCGAGAGATACGATGAATGACCATTTCGAATGATTTTTATATAAGACCAAAATAGTTTGGGATGTTTTTTATACTAACTTCAATTCCTCTATGTAATTTTTGTAACATTTTTGTATTAGTATTTGACAATCTCTTCTCAGATAATTAAATTCGATAATGTCCAAGGGATTGTTGTGATTTTTTTATTTTGTTTCGAATTTTATTTTTTTGGTGAAGAAAAAGAAACTTTCTAAGTTTTAATGAGAACCAAGTTGGATATTTTCCTCGACAATATACACACATTAAAAAAGTCTAAGCAACACATAAAATTTCAATTTTACAATGTGTTTTCGCATTAATTCAATTTAAGAAAATACTAAGTATTTTCTTATTTATATTATATTTTAATGCTTTTTTGATATTAAACAACAATTAGTTTATTTTTTAATAATCTTAATTAACAATAATTACGAGTAAGTACTGTATGTACGTAGTACAAAGTAAGGTGCCTAATCAACTAAACTTAAAATAAAATTAAATGGTTACACAAAAATTGCATAATTTAATACAAAGTGTGGCCTCCGCTGTTATTGATAATTTGCTGGCACCGATTATAGAATCGATGAGATTCTTAATGTTATCCTGCGGCAATCGCTCCCAATGAAATTTTACGTTAGTCCATCAGTTGTTGGGTTGTTGTCACTCCATCCAACTCCTTTAAAACATATCTGTGGAGCATGTCCCGTGCATGCTCGATGGGTTGAGGTCTGGCGATTGTGCAGGCCAAGGCAATACCAGGATGTTTTCCCTTGCCAAGTACTCCCGTGTGTGCAAAGCTGTATGCGAACGCGTACTTTAGTACATATATATCGATGGCGAACGCGCATTGTCATGCATCAAAATGAAATCGGAGCCAAGCGTTTGTGCGAATGGACGGACATAAGGCCTTAGAACATCCTCAACGTAATTTACAGCGTTCATGTTACCATTTACAAAAACGAGCTCAGTTCGTCTGTTCTTCATAATACCCGCTCATACCATAACTGTTGAGCCGTTGTATAGATGCACTTCCTGAACACACCTGTCTTTCAGTATTTACAGGACGACGGTACACTCTTACCCTTCTAGTATCAGGCTTGAACCCAAATCGAGACTCATCGCAAAATAAAATTTTATCCCATAGTTCCCGGGTCCATGTAATGTGTTCCCTACACCATTCATTTCGACGAGCGCGATTCCCGTGACGTATCGGTGGGCACCTAATTGGCCGTCGCGCTCGTAGGCCATACTCATGCAGTCGATTTTGCATAGTTTGGCAGCTAACAACAACTCCACTTGAATTTTGTAGCCTTAAACCTATCTCTCGGGCGGTTAACATCGGCTGGCGTCTTGCAGTCAGTTGTATGTATCGATCTTGCCGTGTGGTTGTACACCTACCTCGACCTGGGTGCTGCTCAGCCGGATCTCCCGTGTTAGTGTAGCGCTGATGAAGACGGCAAATAACGCTTCTGTTGATACCAAAATACCGAGATACCTGAGATTGACTTCTTCCCGCTTGCAACATCCCTACAGCTCTTTGCATTTCATCTGCGTTCAAATGACGTCGCTCCATGACGTAAAAAAATGTCTCAAAATCCAAATTTGTTCAAAATTTTTTCAAATTATTGTTTAAATCATAAAATTGATATATAATACTAAATTTTAATAAGCAAAGAAAACGCTATAAAATTCGAACAAATGCATTCGCTTTTGAATTTGTGAAAAAAAAAACAAATATGATATTCGATTTTTTTACAACCAGCCAGTAAGTCCTCTAGATCAAAAACTTTCTACGATTCACATAGGTATTATCTACTTGGTAAGAAATGATATAATAATTGATTAACCTTTCGAGTACCGAGGACATGAATTCATGTCCTACAAAAAAGTCCCCTTGTTTACCGACGACATGAATTCATGTCCAGATTCCGTCCTTCAATCTATGACGTTTTTTACACTGATCTAGTACATTTTATCCATTATTTCAAATAGCATTGTATTTTTACGAATCATAGATAGCTCTGAAACCTTCTTCTGATCCAATTTGATGTCAAATTAAAAAGTAAGAGGACATTTAATTTCAATGCGCGCGAAACTGAGAATTTTAGCAAATGTTTGCTATTGAAAAGGGGGAATTATTATAATGGATACATGCATATTTTTAGTTTTAATTGGAAAACCCATATTATACAGAATATAAAAATACAAAAATAAAGAAAAATATATTTAATTTTCAATTATAATACGCTATAATTGTTGATAACACCGGTATTCTAAGATCCATTCAAAACAGAGAGCTACACAAAACTAAATATACACTCAAATGTTATTATGATATTTTTTTATTATCGGCTATATAAGTGGGTTTCAAGAAATTATAACTCGAACTCTTGAAAACATAAACAAAGACCTCTCAGAGCGATAACATTCAATGTCTAGTACCGCGCGCGCGATGGTGTCGTACGGCGCGGTCGTATAGCCAAATTGACGTTTTAGAGGGCGCGGTACTTGAAAGGTTAATAATTTGAAATAGTATGTGTTGCTTAGACTTTTTTGATGTTTGTATATTTAATGGAAATAGTTATTTCTGCAACAAGAGAGCAAAGTTGTTTTTTGTTTTGAGTGCTGATTTTGAGTCCCGAGCAAGCGAAGGATCCTATGATTGATTCACGAGCGTAGCGAGTGAATCAAAGTTAGAATCCTGAGCGTAGAGAGGGACTCTACAGCACGAGATACAAAAAACTTTGCTCTTGTGTAGCACACATAATTTTTCACCACAGCAGTGAGAACACATATTACCTAAGAGACATAGAAATGAACAGGAATAGATTGAATTCTGTATGAATCACTTGTTGATTTAACTCTTCTGGTGTTAAAGTACAGTCATCATCGCTAGTTTCACGCATCTTTTTAGATTATTTTATATATTAATATAATTTAACACGTTACGCTATACTGTATCAGCATCAGCGAAATTTTTATTCCCGCTACTTTTTTAAATCGCGTTTTAATACCGCGTCCCTGATGTTTATTTTTCAATTAATGTATCATTGTTGTAATTCCAAATAAAAATGTATTGTTTAAATACTTAGAGTTATTTTTATTAAAATCCAATAATAAATTAAATATATAAAGAATAACATATAAAAAAAGTAAATATCTTTTTTTATTTGCGTTTCCGAAGATGTTTTCTTTGAGGTCGAATTCCAAAATTGAATTTCGAATTCGAAGGAGTTTGTTTTTCACTCACTTTTTATATGCATGTGAAAGAGACAGAGCACAGTAAAATTCGAATGTTTCAAATTTATGGCTGAACAATGTCAATTCGTGACACTGAAGATTGTAAAATTAAAAAGCTACTTTTACTCACGCTCGAATCAAAATCGCATTTTGTTCACTGTTGTCTCGCAGCAAAAGCGATATGTTTGAGCTGCTGTGGTGAAAATGTCTTTAGATGACGCCCTTAATTACAGTGTACTTAATTACTTATCGGTCATGCAGTTAACATCCAAGACAATCTTTGAATTCAGTGGTCCAATCGATGTCACTTAATGACCTAATTATTGCTTCATTGTCTGCTTTATTATAATTTGGTTTATTGATAAAAAATATATTCTGTTTCATCTTAATAGGTAGTATAGGTGTGAGTTCTAAGGCTGGATGAAACTTATCGAGTTTCCTTATCGGGTTGACGCATCTGGTTATTTGTATTAAATCGATATCAGACAGTACCAAGTCAAGAATCCTATCTTGAGAGTTTTAATCCAATTAAATTGCTTGAGGTTATGTAAAGCCATGAAATCAAAAAGAAGATGTTTAAAGTTATTGCTGCCATAAGTAGTAGAGGCTACACATGATTCACTAAAGTTATCACGGACCCAGTCGATATGGCCCAGATTAAAATCGGCAAGTATCAGAGTAAGATTGTCGCGACCTCTATCCATCACTGGATTTCAATTCTCCACAAAGTGCTCAAACAAACATATTTGAAGTGGTGGAGGGAGATAGACAGCGCATATATGTATTGATTTAAAATTTGTACTTGCCTGGAAATTAATTTTAATCCATAAGTCTTCGCACTCAGATTCCCACTCCGTAATCCGACGTGAATTAAGTTTACTTGAAACGGCAATAAGAACACCGCCACCTGTCTTTTTTATGATTGTTTAAATTCGATGTTTCACGGTCCCTTCTATATATATACTCTAAAATCGACGCCAAAGAGCTCAGAGTCAGGAACACTACAGCAAAGCCAAGTCTCAGTTAGGACATAGGCATCAAAGTTACTGTTGTAAATATGTTGACGTACCTCAGATAGACTACTGCGTAGACCTCGTGTGTTCTGATAGTAGCACTTTATAAGAGACAAGTAGTATATGGTATGAATCTCTATTCATACCATATACTACTAAAACCGTAGTGGTTTCTGTATATCGTATATATAACAGTCAACATTCAAAGAAAGTTTAAGTAGAACAGGATTAAACGCTGAACAGATCCCTGGCGTCAGTACAAATGAATTTGAATGATAACTCGTATAAAACATGAAGCGTCGAATGCCCATTTACAATTTTCCTTATTACATCAAAATTATTCAGAAGCCGGATAGGAGCAGGGGCGAAACTGAATCTTGTTGAACTAACTCAGTGCGAAATCACTTTCGCCTCGGCCTTTGATCTCGACTGCGCCAAAGGAATGTTATTCAGTAAAAACATGCAAATTCGATAAGGTATAACACAATATTATGGAGAGCGGCTGCCGTCGCGACGTTCTCTTTACAATACTTGGCGAGCATCCGCAAATGCTTTGAATATTATTTACCAGACAACGGAGGATTCGAGTGCCAATTCATTTTCGGTTGAATCAATGAACCGGGTTTATTCATGCATCAAGGACGAATAGTTATAATCATACAACATCATTAATATGCGATGGAAATTAAAGTCAGAGCTAAACTAGGCCAATAAAAGTTTAATCAAGTCATTGGCATTATGATGCATTTTTACTCTTGTTATCATTGACATAATTATGTCTAAGTACTATTGCAATAGACTGCATATTTGTTCAATACTCAAAACATAAAAAAATAAACAAGTGTTTTGAAGTATCCTTAAATAATATTCTAATTCAGACAAAGTTGCGTCGCTAAATATGTATTCAGAATACTTTTGTGTTTAAATCACCTTGTTATCTGAATATTTCATCACCGAGTTTAACTTCTAATGGCGCTCTGAAAAATATGAAAGGATACTCCCAATCAGTTTATACGGTATACCTTTTAACGCAAATTGCCTTATCTCTATCTTAAATCAATGTACTCCCGGTGTATTATGATAATAGAATTTGTTAACGCCGCTAAAAATTTCAGCAGAATAAAGTAGAGGAGGTTTATAAAGATGTTATGATGTACGGTTAGTATATTTGGACAATGGAGAACAAAAAGGGGCGAGCGGTGGTGGTTGTGCGAGTGCCGAACGCGAAGCGTGGAGCGGGCGGCTGACCGCAGGAATCCGCAACCCCGGCCTGGCGCGCCACTAACGAAATGAAATTCCGCTGACATTCCGCGCGGCGGCGCGATCGCGACTATGACCACTGACTGCCGCGACAATACCAACTATCCAATAATTCCATCTGTTCCCGATGCGAAAAAGGTTGCGCCCTCCAAGTTTATTAATAACAGCGATCGACAGACACACACATTTATGGCGCTGCGATTATATTAAATTGAAATGTGTATATCGGAATTGGAAATAAATTTTGATACACACGTTGTTTAAAATTGTAAAAAAGAATCCCCAAACGAAATTCATACCTGCCAAGCGTTTCGTAATTATTGTCCAGCCTTTGATGTTAAAAGCGAAATACGTGTAATTGAACAATTGTTTTACACAACTGTGACTATGAACATGGTTTACTTGCAGGTACCAATTAACAATAAATTAATTTCATAACAGCTGTTCTTCAGAGTATAATAAAAAGAGGATATTATATCTATGATTACTCACAAAACATATTTTAAGTCCTAAGCACTAAAAATTTTAAGTAAGGTATGTAGGTATGTCTTCGAGTCTGGACTTCTTACATATAAACGAGGCCTGATTTGCAAATGGGTTGAAGCATAAACCCTGAATCCTTCTGTAAATCGATCTTATGGTTAGTATCATAGTAAGACAAGAACACATCATAGTAACACAATAGATCGCAATTAAACTAATGAATTGCTTATTAAAGTGTTACTTTATTAACTATTATGCAATTCATTCTGCGTAAATAGTAACACCAGTAGTTGAAAAATATTCGGGTACTTTGAGATAACTTATACATTCAAAAAAAAGACAAATATCACCTCAGTCTGTGAACATGAATTCTGTAAAGAATTCGAAACGTCGGCTAGTAATAAATTAAAAATATAGTTTCTAGATCTTTAGTTTCAAATGTAATAACTTAGTGAAACCAATACAACGCGATAAAATCCGTAAACTGTAGTTTAATTTCAATATTATGCAAATTTTATTGGACATAATAATGTAATAATAAGCAGTGGCAAAGTGTCTTTAATAAATAAATAACATTTTTATGGGATGGGTTTTCAGAATTATATTCACGTAGCACTTTGGGTTGAATTTAAGACTTGTTAAGACTTTGAACTAGTTTATAATCTAAATGAAATTTCTCTACATTAATAAAAAGTTTTATTGAATTACTTAATTCAGAAACTAACTAGTTTGGGTTACGTAAACATTCGATAAGTCATTATATAAGTAGTATGTAGATATTAGGGTTTGGGTCCCGGGACGTCCCGTGTTTCGAAGTCCCGGGAAATTTCGTAATTTTAGCTGTCTCGAGTCCCGGGACTTTCGTGTCGAGACTCGAGACGAGACAAGGTTATCGAAATTGTTATGTAATTGATTTTTAATTCCAAAGAATTGAAGGAGCCTACCGCCATCTGTTAGATTAATGAATAATTACTTGGTCTACTACGTAAGTATTGAGTAAACAACACAATAATTGTGTTTTCCGTGTCACCATTGGCATAATTATTACAGGTTAATAAATCGTACATCTGTAAATTTTCGTAATCGTCATAACTACGAATCTCGTACAGAAAGTTTGGAATTACTGTATAAAGCCTTAAGCACAATAAAACCGACGTCAGTTGAAAACGAGAGAGTCTTCTCCTTGTCTGTTGGCATAATTACAAAAATCAGAAACAGATTGTCGGACAAAGCTGTTAACACTCAGATTTTTTTAAAGCCTATTTTATTAAATCAGCAGAGATGTCTAATTAATGTGTTAGTTGCTTCTTTAAAAGACTGATTTATAATTACGTTTTATTAATTTTATTTAGATTATTAAACTATGAAACAGAACTGTGATTATGAGAATTAACAATTTTGTGATTATGATCAGTGATTAGATACTAGGATTTTAGATAATAGTAAAGGTAAAGTAATTATTTTACTAAATTTATTTTATTACTATAAGATTTACCTACTTAAAAATGAATCAGTATGTGATTTAAAAAAAAACAAAGTAATTATTAAGACTGAGATTAACCTAAGTTATGAAGATATTATTTTAAGTTTAATAAATGTTGATTTTTACAAAAAAGTTTCATTTTTAAAACGTTTTACCACAAAGTAACTCGAAATGCTTTAAGAAGGGCTTAAATCACTTAAAAAATTGGCAAACATTTGAAATAAGATTCTTTTCTGAAAAGTCTAGAATTCCCGGGAAGGCCTGGGAATATGAGTGTAGGCTGTCTCGTGTCCCGGGACTTTGAAACTGTCGGGAATCCCAAACCCTAGTAGATATCGCGACAATGTTATGTTGCTATATGTTGCCTACTAAGGAAATATTTACAATATAGAGATAAAATCTCTATAGCCATCATGGTATAACTCTGTCGAATCGTCGTGCTAAGATAGCATTAACACCACCTATCAATAATTTCACACAAATTACTCATTTAAAAAAATATTGCTTACGTCTTGATATAGTGTACCTGTTTACACTTAAAAATATGTATTTTAAAATAGAATATGTATTAACAATTTCAAAATTAAGTAAATAATTTATAAATATATCATAATTCTAAGCATAGTAAATTCAGTGTCATGTTTATTTAATGAACTAGTATAATATCGTCATCAGCATCATCTTAGCGCTGCCTGTCCCGATTGCGATCTTAGACCCTGGCTCGCTTGACCCAAGCTCGTGTCAGCTTGCTTGTTATAAGGCCGCCACTTCGCACACATAGCGGTAAGTTTATTGTGACAACAATGTATTAGTCCGACTACTCATATGAAATACATACAAGTCAATTGGCAACTTAGCTATCGCAAGATTCTCAATTCACAGATTAAATTTAGCTTGATCAAGAGCCTCGCCCGTTAATCCTCTTTAAATAACATTTCAAGATCCAAAGTGGCGGATATGTATTTAATATGAATTAGGATATCGATATAGTGAGGGCCAAGTTGGTGTCGATGGAAATCGCGGGAGAAGTTGCGATCGACTCGACAAATGCGGTTCAACACACAAACTTACTCCAGTCGCAAAGTTCAGCCTTCAGTATTGAGGCTCACTTCAACTGAGCCACTATACAACATAATGTACATCTATGTACATACATACCAATGGAACTATTAATACCTACACATTGATGCTAAAATATTTTAAAACGTTTATGCTGCCTGTCATAATTTTAGATAATATTTATGCAGAGGTTAGAAAATAAAAGGAAACCTTGGTAATTTAATGTTCGTTTCAGAGATAATATCAAGCTCATAATAAAACAATAGTCTTTTAGTATTTCAAATTTTATCCAATTTCTTCGCATATCGTTTAATTTTTAAGTAATACTTTCAATACCAGATTTTAATACCCATAATGAAAATGATAATAATGTAATTTTCACGGAAAAATTGTAAAGAGATTTTTATATGCTATCGATTACAAAAAAAGAAAAGTCCGTTTAATTTAACTAAACATAATAGCATCAGTGATTAATAAGTCGATTATGGAACATTACATCGTGTTGCAGTACTTGGTGGTACGCTCGATTTATCACAAGGAAGACTACACCGCTACAGGCTGACAGCCAACTTGGACCGCAAGACTCGAGCCGTTCTATTTTGTATACCCTCAACCGACTAACTTTAGTACCCCAATTCGGAATTGGTACGGGTTGCCAACTCGAAAGACTTTTGTAAGATTTCACTTCAGTAACTTGTTACAAAAAGAAATTGTTCCTTACCTAACGAGGTTTTCCTCACAACTTCACAAACCTTATACAATTAAGTTCAGTGTTTTTAAACGTTATAAACATGGTACGAATGTTCTCAAGCCATACAATTATTTCTGGAGCAACGCACGTAGCACTTCGTAGACTGTCGTCACTACGTAGACCATTCGTAGCAGTTGGTCACGTGCCCGGCGATCACGAAACTTTTTACCGCACTTCCGTTTTTTGAACTGCTCACGTGGCTAGGGCGTTGTAAATTTTAAGATGCTTTTAAATTTTGAATCATAAAATTGTTTTCTTTTTTATTGAAAGACGTTATACAATGAAATACAAAGCAGGTAAATTCGCGTCGTTGGACAACGAGACATAAATGTATGAGTAGGAGATTTCAGACTATATATTAATACATACTTAAGAATGATGTAACCTACTAGAAATTTGGACTGATACCTAAATCTAAAATTTAAACTTGGTAAACGGCTCCAATTTAGATATTGCCTAGCTAGCGAATATTTATTTGTTACATTATTTAATAAGCTTACATAGCTTTCAAATTTCAGTTAAAATAAAACAAGACTGACGATCGCTTCAGTCAAAACGCCGTATATCACGTAGCCGATGCCGGTCCGGGACACTGTTTGTCCAACGCACGACGTGTGTCGGTGGTGTTATTAAATTCCCGTCTTTTCCCTAATTTCGTTGTCGACACGGCCCGCGGGCCCTCATCGGAAATGGCATTATTTCCCGGAGTTGCCCCAAGCGTCCCGGTGCGGACACCGGATACTCCCCGCTGCCAGTGAATGCACAATCCCCCAAAAAACTCCCGTTTGAGAAATCCCAGCTATTTCCTTGACATCCGTTTTTACATTACTTTGTCTTCGTATTTGAGTTTTAAAGTTGGCGTGCCACTCGCGTTCTACACTTTTTTAATGACATAAATATTTCATAGAAAAAGTTAAGAATAATTCTTATTTATATATTGTCCTGTCTCCTGCCATTGTGGTTATATTTACAATGGGAACTTGTTCAAAATATTCTATACATAATATTTTTAATACAAATAAAATAAACCTTCAAATTAGTTGATTGCTATAAGTAAATTTGTATCGTCATACTAGTTAGCAGTGTGGATAACTCTCTTTCTTTATGACCACCAGAAAAAGAGAAGAAAGCTATTTTATCTAAATTATTTTGTTTTGACCGTGAGAGCACCTCTATAATGCCTTAGTTTGGTCGCCATAATGGTGAGAGAAGAAATAATAAAATACGCTTTTAGATTTCCAGTTACGATTTCAGATATAAGGTGAAAAGTCAGGCATTCAATTTGTTAAAACCTATTGAATATAAAAAATACGATGAACGCCACACACAGCCGCATAATCTGTATCAAATGATTTAATCTTATTAGGGCGCCGTTAATGAACCGAAACATAAGTGAGACTAATGAAATGAAATACAATCCGTGTTTATTTTAGCCGTATAACCGAACATTCGCATGAACGGTACCGTTGCCCACCAATTGGCAAAATATTTTCCATTGCCTACGGTATTTTGGGTATGCCGATATTAGTATAATCAGTGGAATAAATAATAAATAGTAGCGCTCATAGCGAGACTTGGCTTGCAGTTCGTAACAATCGTAACAGTGTAAAGGAGAGTATTGAAAGGCGTGAATCGTTATAAGAATACATCGCTTATATATTATATGGGGCCATCTCTACACTACAACAGATCGGCAAAGTTAAGCAACGCTTGCACAGGTCACCACTTGGATGGGTGACCATCTGAGCACTACCGTGCTTCGGAGGGCACGTAAAGCTGTCGGAGGCCTTCGGGCGGTCTGAAAACTCCGACAAGAATTCGTGTGAGTGTGTGGGAAACTCTGGTTTCCCACACACTCACACGAATTCTTATTAGTGGGATAAAAACAAATCACACGTAAATCTATAATAATCAATTAAAAAATCGTGTAAGGTAACCTGATCGAACACACGACGTCACTGTGCCGCGAATAACAATGACGGTCTGGACAGGTTTCGGTTTCATTGAATTCTCTATGTTGTATTTTTGTCTTGCCCTTTGTTACAAAGCGTCCAGGGTTAACCGAAAATGTACACATTCTCATCAGACATAAATGATATATTCTATGTTTATTTAGGCACAGTTTTTAAACATTTATTCATAATTTATATTCTTTTCATCTATTTTCACTGGCATGTCCCTTAATTTCTAAATCGCTGAATTTGAATGAATATTTTACCTGGAAAACACAAAATTTAACAAAAGCGAAATTTTATTCCATAAATTAAATATCTTTACAAAACTTATTCGAACATTGTATCCTTATAAATGGAAAGCTTTCAACTTTATCAGAACACACTACGTTTCTCACATCGTCCGAGATATTTGTCGCCTGGCGACCGTATTGTATGGAGAGGAGGTCTCGACACCTGCGAAGGCTTATAAGAACTCTGGTCCGCTTCCATTGTGTCGTCAACACCTACCATACAACTTCTTCCAATTCTTATTGTGCGACCTATACTTATCTGTTTTAAATTCTGTAAGTACCAAATACCGTTTCGGAATTGTTCCAGAAAATACAATACCCTGTTTGTGCCACGTATTACATTTATGATTCTATTGAAATAAATACACATGTTACATGTGTATAGTAGCAATAAGTTTGCAAAGGTGTGGACGCCAACAAAAAACATTCATAATCGTATTAAACAAAAATATTACTTATAAAATATTGATCAAGAGAATACAAAAGCAATTGGTAACAGTAGCTAGTACGTTTTATTTTCTAGAACATTCCATTTCAGGCTGCATGCTTATGATGATGATGAAGCATTGCTTACGCTGTACTATTTCACAAGTATAGTGCTTTCGTCGCTCGAGCGGTGCATTGTTATTTCTTAGTAAAGTGCTGAAATATTGCAGCGGCGCGGCTCAAAGCGGAACAATGGCACTACAAAAATGATCTTTACCGCAACCACTTTAAGGAAACCGAGAAACTCTTGTTTAGGGTGTAGTTTTTGGCTGAGAAACTGGCGTTTGTCTAAAATGAACCATAGTGGAAGGAAATAGATGTTAGTTTAAGGTAAGTGTGAGTGCAAAGACGCAGGTGTTGGCAATCCCGCAGCTACGGTTTGAATCACGCCTGTTGCACCGAGCCGCATATATCTTAGCTCACTCGACGCGTCACGTCTACTTGCTCTTTTTACACACTTAGTACTTCATACAATGTTACTTTGAAAATATTACTCGAGGTGTACTCATATTTTCTCGTCGTAAGTACTGTGAAATGAATCAATACATGATATCAATGGTTTCTATAATGTTCTGCGTGTAATTTGAACAAAACAATAACGTGGTCTGACGGTACTCCGAGTGACAGTCCATTAAGTTCTCATCGTCACACAATAGAGCACAATGGACGCGACGAAAGGCTTGACGCACTGTTTTCTGGTAACTGGATACCAATAAACGGAAAAAAAGGATAAATGGATAATGGTATAAGACACATTATAATACGAGTTGCAACAAAGACAAAGGTGAAGGTCTTACCTAAAAGTCTTGACGTCATGTAGGTATAACATAAAAAGGTTGTCTTTATCTAATAAATGGCAGGCATGTTGCCAACCTTTTAGAAGGAACTTGGTTGAAAGTCAGCATCTCAAAGTAACTGCACTCAATTCGATTCGGCTGCGTATTGTACAAACATCTCAACGGTAACGGCGCGCCAAACATATCAGTTACCGAGACTAGCAGCGCACCTCCGCGTCATCTTATTTGTTCGGGCAAATACGAGGGTGGAAGGGTGAAGTAAAAAATGGAGAAACGCGTCCCGAATAAACACAAGAGAAATAACGACATCAAACAATAATTGAAATCATAGGTCGGTCGCGCTTCTACCGGGGAGCGCCTAATGCCGCACAACTCGCATGCCTCTGTATACTTTACACATCTATAACTACTTCAGTATACAGAGCAAAAAATCTTAAGCGTTGCATCGATAATTTCTTTTTTTTTATAGACTCACGCCTGTATCCCCGAAGGTGTAGGCAGAGGTGTAATATTACACCCACATTTCGCCATGAATTTTTAGGTCCCACGTAATAGGGGGCTAAAACGATAAAATTTATGTTAATAAACACCTTGCTATCACTAATATCGAATTTCTTTTATCTCTTAACTTATAATCCGGCTCAATAATAAATTGCCTCTCAAAATATTTATTAGAATATCCAGTAAAAAATTGTTGATAGGTAATAATTTGTTGCGATAATAACCTGATAATCTTTTAAAATTAAGCTGCTTATCCTAAAAACATCTTATGAAAAAGATTTCAATAAGAAATGTTTTCTAGCTAATTTTTGGGCAAACATTTCTTCCTGAAAGGTTTTCAACAGATTTTTTGTTAAGAAGATATAATAATGGTATGTTATTATAAATCTGTGTTATCAAAACGTGGGATCAGTTCGCGGTTACATACATACACACGTCGTGGCTATTAATCTCGACAAATCGAATAAAAGGTTAATAGAGGCTGTCCGGGGAGGGAGAGGAAAGATTGCCTCCGTCCTCAATGGGAGAGCCCTCTGCAGTCGCGATACCATTATTAGTGAGTTAACTCAATTTGCGGCATATTGTTTGAGAGGAGCTTAATAACAGGCGAGAGGTCGTGAGGCATCGCCATGACTACCCTCGGCCCGTTGTCCTGAACATAGACGACATTACAACTACTAAACCATGTATTGTAGCGGTTATGTTAAAAACAAAACCCTAAAACTAGAAATAAAAGCTTTGGTAAGACATATCGTCTAAAAACTCTAAACTATCAATCTTATAGGTTATAATTATATTTCATGACCTAATTTAGCATCAAATCGTTTAGAATATTTGGATGATTTTTTATATGGCCCTATAGTCCTAATTTTAATGAGTAATTCTTACATTACTATTAAAACATATATAGGTAGTATACTTTTACTTCATGCGTTTGTTATTTTGTGTATATAAATTCAAATTCAAAATAATATAGGTTACAGAATAACACTTATGATTTTATGAACGATAAAGGAAAATTACATCCAGATTGGCTATGTAGACCTAGAAGTACAAAGTTTAATTGTTTACTTTGTTATAAACTTATAACAGAGGCAATCTGACAACAATAAATCATTAAATAATTGCACATAAATTTATATCATTAAATAACCTTTATAAGAAATTTGTTTGCCTGTAAAGATTATAAAGGTTGGCTTATTATTCGAAACCGTAATGAAAATAAAGAGCAGACTAGATATAATCTACCCTTAGCATCATAATCCTATAATTGACACTATAAAATTACTTGGAGTTTCAGTTGAATAATAATATAATTACAAACTCAATTAATACCCATTAAATAAACAAGTCGATCTAGTCGATTTTGGCAAGGCTATTTTGAAAGCGATATCGTTCCTTTGGAAGCTGATACGAATGCCGGCGAGAACTGAAAATAATTTGTCCATTGAGGGTTATTTAACTGTTGTACGTTTGTTTATTTGCACCACGGCCTGCCTCTCACAAAAACTACCACTGTAAACCCGGTCACAAAATAATGTCTTCACATTTTGTTCTGGACTTTATACCAGTGTCGTAAAGTCGATAATTAAAATTTAACGTTTGGCAATTAGAGCCAGAGGTCGATACAAGTCGGAGTAAATTATTAAAACGAGCTGTCGAACAAGGAAATTAATCGAAAGTATTCAGTTTGAATTTGAAACGAACTCCGCGGAGCCCTATGGTTTAATTATTAGTTGGGCCCCATCTCCGCAGATGGAGCGATTAACAAATATATCAAAGCGAAAGAAAACGTCTATTATGTAAGTACGTCATACGTAAAACACAAAATTTGAGTTTTTATACGAGTGACTGAATTTCCAACGAGCATAAAAGTCCTATATTAAAATTGAAAACATTGATATTTAACCATCCATGAACTAGGGTTCGAACGTTATTTATTAAGAGTAATATGTATAGAAAGTTATACATACATTTAGAATAGATATATATCTAAAACTAATTTAAATCGTTTGCATATCACAAAATGATTTATTAAAAGGTGATGTCATACCGCAATTGTAGGATGTCAAAATAAGTGCCCAAAAAGCGTATAAATGGTATAAACGGCGCAAAGTGTCGAAAAGTCATTTAGTGCGCGTCGGAGCATATCGTTGAATAGCATTAGCGGCACAATATTTTATGCAGTGTTGGGTGTGAGTGGAGTTCCGTGCCGAGTGGCGGGGACAGCGCGGCGGGGCGCCGGACGTCATGGAAAAATTGCTACTTCCGAGCCGGAGCCCGCACAAAAGGGCCCGTCTGCGATTTTATTATCAAGTGTACTGACCTCCACGGTGCTCTGTTACAAGCAGTCTATCAAAAAATATGACAGTTCTTTTAGTGAAAAGCACTAGCGCTGTATCTTAGCAATATTGTTTCCTTTCCTGTTTACTGACATGCTATCTTGTACGTACCTGATTTAATAGCTAGACACTTTGCTGGTATATTCTGTATTTCCCACTTAAGCGTATTATGTATATAATGCAGAACAGCACTAATTAGCGAATGGAGGTCGGTTGGCAGGGCGCAACAAGGAGTGTTTACAAGTTGATACGTTTTCAATTGCAGACGGCTGTCAGTGTGCCAATTTCGCGGCATTCACAACAAATTACGTATTAAAGCGAGTGGAAGCGCAAACAAAACGGCCTGTGTTCGTGACGTGAATTGAGCGCGTGGTACGTGCTGTGCGGCCAGATGCGGACACGGTGCTCTCAGGGGCGAACAGCGGAACATACCAGCACTATATCCGACACATCGATAAATATTTGAACTGTGATTTCTTAGCCCATTCAAAATTTTTACTCTATATTCGATACTAAGGAATGCAGCACATACATGAAAAATATTGCATTGGTTAAAACGTTGCACAAATACTAGTATTTAAGAAAATATTGCTCACAATGCTAAAAGGTCGTGCGTCATGCGTCAAACCGTGGTGAATTATTTTTGATCAACAGTTCACCAATGGAGAAACATATCGAAAGGTTTAATAAATTATGAGTTAATTATTACAATTGGCAAAGGGCAGTACCTATTATTAACGAATTTGAACCACTTCTTATACGTCGTATAATCACATGACTTAAAACAATGGCAGAATCAATACGAAAACCGCTAATATGTCCACAATGGACCGACCTAAAATAGTACACGTTTAATTTAATTGCCCGTGCGCTAGACACCGAACTGACTTACAAACACGTGACAACGTTGTAAGGGACCCGAGTGTACCTCCAAACAGGGGTCCAATTCGACTACAAACAATTAGGAGGTATTTATAGAGCTTTGGACTTAAATAACCAGTAGTGAACGTGTTATTTAGGTATGGGATGAGCAATAACCATTGTAAAGGGCTGTTGCATGTATTTTAGAGATTGGTCTATTGATAGATGCGATCTATTGCTTTACTGGCATTTGGGATATTTTTGCGAAGGACACACCTAGTATGTTCAAAAAGGTTGCTTACATTATTAGACCATAGGTAATTATTGAAATACTCGTATACCTACAGATTTTATTCTTAAGTACCGTTGAATTTGCTTGTTCGAGTAACAACGATGTAAGTCATCGAGCCATATTGTTGTATTCGCGGTTGTTACTCTGGGCGCTAAATTATACAGGGTTTCACAAGACCCATCACCAAGCAGAAGTCTACTAGTTGTAGACATCATGTCAGGTCAAACTAACCGAAAATAATACGGTTTTCTTTTTAAGTTTTCACATTTTTTTAACCGCAATTACAAGCGCGCGCGTGCAATATTCGAAATACCTACTTATCCATGCGGCTATAGGGCATCTAAAGAACACATTGGCGGGGTAAATGCATCGATTTTGTACCTAATTAGAAAAAATCCATACTAACTTTAAGCCTTGATATCTCCTGAACCAGTAATTTCCCAGGTATGGTGCCGAAGTAAAAAATGTTCGTAGTGATTGGTACAACATGGGATTTCAGTTTTCGTTAAGGGTCTTTTTACACCCTGTTTTACATTCATCGTCATTATTTCAATTTAATAAGAAATTGCGCTTATAGTACGAATTAAGTTGTAGTAAAGTAATGTTCATCAAATGTTCTCTCAGAAGTCCCTACTTGGAGACACACTCGGTCTCTCAAACCGCTTGTACGGCATTAAAATCAGAGCGCTTGTTATCGCTTGCTTCGCAAGGCACTTGAAGTTTTCAGACCCGCTTCTTGTCTCAGGATAAGAATAGCTGGACCACGTCGCGTCGGAAGGCTTCAGTCAGTCTATATTTCAAACACTAAAAACAAATGCAACTCACCTAATTAAAAGGGGGTTAAATATAATGACCACTATAAAATGCTTTGATACTCTTAGTTCTTTAACCTAAAATATATACTTAACACCAGAAAATAAAGTCTAAAATTGCAATAGTACTAGCTATTTTAGTCACGACTGCACTTCAAATTGTATTCGAACACCAAATGTAGTAAAGATCACCAAATAAATAGGTTATGTTAGGTTCTCTTGTGACCCTTAATTCAAAAATAGGCTCCGTCAACTTAGTTTATTGAAGTAGGTGGTGTAACCAAATCCAATTTATGTGTTGGTATTTCATACAACTAACAAAAAACTTTGGTTATAATTTTACATTAAAATGCTGGTTTAATTTTGGTGATCATTTACTACTTTTGGGTTAATAATGATTTATTTGGAGTCATTTTGCTTAAATATGATAGCGAAATGTTAAAACTTTGATTATAATTTTACATTATAATGCGGGTTTCATTTTGGTGATCATTTACTATTTTTGTCTATTATATGTTATGCTATATTTGGTGGTAAGTTAAAAATAAGCCGTTAAAAAGTCGTGACCTGGTGGTAAGTTTTTATTTTTTTTTATTTTAAGACAACTCTCCCGCATTAGGTCTAAATCCTGTGTCGCGGGGACTTTACAAACATAAAACTAACGGACACGATGAACACCCAGACTCGAAACAACAATTTGTGGATTACACAAAGTGTTGCCTAGTGTGGGGATCGAGCCCACAACACTCAGCGCAGTGAAGCGGCGAGGCGACCGCTTAAACCACTACGCCAACCGTGCAGTCAAAAAGTCGTTAAAATGTCGTGTCGTGACTGTTAAATCTATTAAAAATATTAATATTACAATGTGCTGCATATAAATAAGCTGATATCAAAAAAGATTATCCAATAATTGAGCTAATCCCCGTGAGGTACAAACTATAACATTCAGATATACTAAGCTCCTGCCAAATGAGGTAGTCTAGCCAACATACCTATCGACGGTTCATTATTGTCACAGTAGCATACTCATCAAGTGGCGGAAACCAATTAATGACCAATACTATCAACGTCTTGGCCGCGCTTAGCATGCGATGGACCGCACGCAATCACACCAACAGATGGACGGATATTACAATTTTGATGAGCAGTATTGCACAATTGTACATAATAGATGTCATAGACGTGTGTTTTACTTAGCAATAAGCTTAATAAGAACTATAATGGTGCATCTTAGTAGTTATTTTTTGTTGAGCAACTTTTAGAAATATGGTAATATTTCATAACATAAATTTAGCAACAATTTATGAAGGTACCTCGCCTGCTTTGTTATAACATTTTGTGCTCTAACATTCTGAAATGTTGCTCTACAAAAAGTTACTGCAATATGGATGTACCATCTTCTTAATATATAAAATCCTTGCGTTACTGACTGACTGACAGACACGCTACAGCCGAAACTATTTGGCGCAGGAAGCTGAATTTTGGCATGTATGTTCCTTGGGGACCATAGGGGTGCACTAAGAAGGGATTTCCCGAAATGCCCACGGGATCGGCCAAAACGGGTAAATAAAAAATAAAAAACATATAAGTGTATTATAGTATCTTTGGAAATAAAGGATTGATTAAAAAAACATATTTATTAAATTAATTAGGCTTAAAATATTGTACATGAATGAATGTAATTATAAGTATTTATACTGCACCGATAACCTTGATGTTCCATCGTAAATATTTTTCTCTTTTTACCTACTCCTTTTGTGGAAGTCATTATTATTGAAACAAAGGATACAATTGGTAATCAAAATTTAGAACAAGTATTTACGGAGTACAAGTATTGGTGTTCCATTTGTGTTTTTGAGCACTAGGTATCTCGTATCTCGCCAATCAGAAATTGAATATATGGTTGGAGTTGCGACAATTTTCCATTTTGTAACATAAAAAAGTTTGAGCATTGGAAAAAAGGTTTTACAGGGTAACTTGTAATCGCTCGCATTCCATTTGGCGGGTGAATCTAGGTTTGTAATGGAGTATTTTACCCTCGGCATAGGTACCCGGCCTGCATCGTGCAAAAAATATGCGTCATTTTAAAATAAACGAATTTGATGATTTTTGGTCATAACCTAATAGAAAATGAGAAAACTCTAAAAAAAGTGAAAAATGTATTGCTGCGTGAAACATATCTTAACTTGTGAATTATTGTTAGTACTTTATTATTTATGTTTAATCTTATTTGATATTACTGTTAGATATTCTATATTACCTATAAAGTCACTGCGTCAATACGTCAACAGAGAGTGCAAAACCGATTACATAATTTTTAATAATATGTTAAAATATTCGAGGACTACTGACACACTGTTATGCAGTGCGGTGGGTTTTTCTAAAATGTACCATGTTTTTATTTGAATAAAAATACTTAATTATTAAAAAAAAGTCACAAAATTACTTCCTTAACGAACAACAAGTCATCTCAGATTTTCCAGATTTTCTTTGTCTCCTGTAGATAACGTACAATGTTTATCAGTACAGTACCTAAGTGGGTGTTTATTCGGCTATAATTATTGGAAAAATTTAGCAATAATTGGTCTTTATATAACTGAACATGTTTATGACACTCGATATCAATAACATCATTAAGAATGTTTTGTTAGCCCGGGGCCATCATCTAATTGATATGAAACCAACTTGTGTGGATTGTTTACACAGTTTCTAAGTAATAACAAAAAACAAGAGCATTTGTATTTTTCCATCTTTATAACAATGTTATGACTTATCAAGTTTCCACACGTGTATGGGATTATAAAAGGTCGATCATTTGTATAAGAAAAATATACTATTACTAATTAGCTCGCAGAAACAAATACAGTAAACAAAAATCTTGACGGAAAATTATAAGTCAAGTGGATAAACAATTACATAAGAGCCATTAATGCGGCTCCATAGTTTTCTTTTTAGGTATAAATTAATATAATAAGAAAATATTTTATCGTTATATTTAAAAAGGCAACAAGTAAACATGTCAAGAGCCCTTAAATGTTCACTGTATCGTGAAGGACTTTGGACAACCATGAAATAATGAGCATAAAGCTATTTAAGAATCGCCCATATTCAAGGCTCATATTTAATTTAGTTTTATAAAGGGAGCACTTAAATATTTCTGAGGACCAATTCTTGTAATTATATTTGTTTAAAACGCAGTTTCGATCTAGTGTCAATGTCGTACTTAAGTCATAAATGGTATTCTCCTAAATTAACTGATACTTGAATGATATCGCAACTAGATCGTCAATTGAACAAATGTATAAATTATTGTGTCACCGTCGAACTATATGTGTCAAATTAGACGATAATGACATTAAGTTAGAAGAATACCAATTGTGGATCAATTCAAAATCTAATCTCATTTCGTCTAAAATACAATGTCGATGTCAGATAAAACACAAGAATTGGCCTTGTGGTGATAAATGTCTTTGACAAAATTATTAAATCATGTTATCATTTAGGGTAAAACTCTTTGTTGTGACTTGATGAACGGTAATGGATAAAGAATTTACTATAATAGTTGGCAACATTAAGAGACATCATTACCTGCACAAATATAAATGCGTTGCCGTGTTGACCGATCATTTAAAACTGTAGATAAAGTTGCCAATTTACAGAAGTGCTCGAAACCAACTAACATTCCAATTCGTTTAACTTCAAAGAGGTTGAAGATGCTAAAGCGTTAATGCACTATAATTGTTGTTATAATTTTAATTCTCACAAGGTGTAAAATAAAAAAGGTGCATATAATGAGATGCGCAAACGATTGACCCAGGTCTGAGTGACCAAAATAAACTTAGGTAGTAACATATTGGATTCTTGATTACTGTGGATAACCACAGTAATCCAGAAAGGTCTTCCATGTCTGTTTTCTCTAAGATGGTGTTCTCACACACGTTGTTTGTGACAAAACCATTTTGCACCGAAAATTATTCGTGAAGCAACTTATTTATTCGTTATTAATACATTACGTATAGCAATTTTACTCTCACTGTAAAATAGGGACAATACTCGTGGGAGATCTCAAAGCAAAAACAAAAACAAATATTTCAGATTTTCCTTACAGCGCTAAATCAGTTCTAAGATACACATTGATCTGCACTAACGCAAGGTAGAAAAGTAAACAAAATGTGCTGTGCAAGTGTAAGCGATCCAAAGGCTTTCATAGTTTACATAGCATTAAGAGGCGGGTTTATTCTTGCAGACACAATTAAAAAGTTCCGATGCAGGCAGGCTCGATATCGGCAAGACATGTTGTTATCAGGAACACGAGCAGTTAAGCGTAATCCCTTTAATTAGCGAAAGTAACACGAAATGAAACCATCCATAGATCTGATGCAGACTAGACTTGCTACATTCAAATTTACAAGTTGCATCAAAATGATTGCGGTCAAAATAAGGAGTATACATTTGACTGTGCGGCATCTAGACTTCAAAAGATCATAACTTCTTAGGATAGGGTCTTGAGCACGTTTAAATGGAAATTTCTCTGGTGATGTGTGTAAGGAAATAAAAGGCATCCGAACGAAATTAACGGAACGCATTCAAAGCAGCAGACAGCCGGTCTAGTCGGCGACAAAGCCGCGCAGACAGCCATCAGCGCGACTACGACTCGTCGTGAATGCCTAATTACGGCGCTGAGTAAATAACTTTTCTATTTGCCTCGAGTCGGGTCGCGTTCGGTAAAACATTAATCATGATTGAGCTAAGTGGCTTAATACGGCAGGGATAATGGCGAGCAATGATCGCCGGCAGGGGTCGGCGCCGTACGGGCGCGCAGTTGGACGTCGCCGGTGCGTCACCGACGTCGCCGCGCCCGCTCGCTCGCGCACATATCACCAATATACGTTACAATTGTGCTGCCACTTCACTCGATGACACGGATCGACTTTATAACGTCTGACTTGTGGACGGAAGAATACAGTTCGGTTGATATTTAGCTGAAACATCGAACGCAAAGCATCGTTTTTTAAACTACCCTTATAGACAGATCTTGCGATACATGGCAAGAAAGATCACATATTCAATGTTAAGATGAAAAGGTTTGAGAGATTAGCGTTTCGCTTGTAGACCTAAACAAACATTTTATTATTGGAGACTAGTTGTTACTAGTAGTAGGACATGAAAACCAATGTACTGACAATAAATCTACATATATGCATAACCGTGCCACTAAGTTCAGTTGTAATCGATTGTCACAAATAAGATGATTGCTTATTTCAATCTAACTACATTGAACATGTACTATTTTATTGATAGCAAAGACTTAGGTAGTCTTTACAACTTTGCTACATAACATCAATATTGCCTGCCGAAGTTCAAAAGAGCATATAGGCGTCAAGTGCATAGTCGTATCTGGCTAATAACCGAAAGCGCAAACTATCCGGTCGAGGCGGCCTCTAAGTACAGAAATGAAGCCACGATGGCTCCTAAATGGAAAACACAAACATGGGGGTTGAGAGCCGCGGGCGTCCCGCACTGTTATTGTTTGTACACCGAAACTAAAGCCGGCACCGACGAAGCCCTACACGGGAACAAACGGGAAACTTTAAAAGAAACCATCAAGATAAATGTAAGACGAAGTGGTGTGCCGCAGACATTTTGATATGAAGCATCAATTTAAATTGTACACCGCACTCGTTCGTGAGAAACTGCAGCTTATTTTCTCGTCTGACGTATATGTTCAAAATATTAATTTACTTCGCGGAAATCGAGGCAGCCACCTTCCTTTAGTTTATTGTATTCTATGAAACACTAATTGGATCCCTTCAGTGCAACTGCTTGTGGTGCGTAAAATAAAAAGCACATTAGTAGTTGCAGGTATAAAGTAGGTAGGTAGGTAAGTGGTAAGACCGCTGTCTTACTTAGATGCAATGCCGATATCGGTGTAACAAAACCGGGCAGTATGCGCACCGCGGGCGGCAGGGGGTGCGCGCCTCGCCCAGAGAGCTTTTCCTTGTCACCGGGCATAACACTAAACGATAATATCGATATTGCGATCGACTTCCGATCCTTAAACGGCAACAATTGTCGTATGTCGACGTTAATGGAACCGCTGCTTCCGAACCGCGCTCGTTTATGCATATTGACGTCTATCGAGATTTAACGCCGATACCATACTATTACCAGCACACCATTATTAGAGCATTTGTATAAACTGTAACATTAAAAGCTAGATTATTTTATACGTATCTTTCTAATCAAACAAACAGTATTTGATTAATCATCGTGATTAAATAAAGTTTATCCACTAAGCAATTAACCCTTTACAAACTAAAATCAATCAAATCAAAAGTTTGTTTTGTTTTACGAGAAAAGTACACACGCAAAAATATGCATAGGTACATATATAATGATATAGGTCAACAAAATATAAATTATAAAATAGTTTTATCGAAACGGGGTAAACCACAAATCGAGAGAGGTAAACACACCGCCTTTCAAAAACGTATAACGTGAAAGCGTCGAAAAAAGTTACAAGGATTCTTTCCAATTGCGCTTCTGTAAGGATTCACCGTTTAACTTGGGCGAGAAGTCGCGACAACAATATCAAACATTTTCCAACTGCCATCGCCGACTACCTGGCAGAACGAAGACGTTCAAAAATGTATGAACCTGAAGGCTTTTGTAACTATACTCTACATTTTGTGACAGTAGTTTTGCTTTGGTATCATTGAAATCTGATATTTATATAATATATACGTTTATATTCACCTTTAAGAAGATTTACTACTGACGAAAACATTAAAATTCTTTGAAAATATTTATATCGAGATAATTTTAATATTATTTCTTTTTCATGCTTCAATCTCTGCTTCAGCCGTCTCGGTTAAGTCACGATTTACAGAATTTTAGCTAACCCTTCAAAGAAGGGCGTTATCAGAATTCTAAATTTACACGTACATACATATCGTCACGCCTTTTATCCCCGAAGGGGTAGGCAGAGGTGTATTCCTACACCCACTTTTCGCCAGATATATTTTAGTCCCACGCAATAAGGGGCGAGCCCATTGCCGTACCGGGCACATTTCCAGACTCCGTGCTGCTACTGAGAATTTCGTGACAGAAAAACCCAACAACACTGCTCGACCCAGGAATCGAACCCGGGACCTCCCGATCCCACGCGCACATTTATGCCGCGAGACCAACGAGGCAGTCGTATAGGGTTTGATATCGAGTTTTCCGTCTCTACGCAAATATGGTATTTGCATCGTGTTACCCCTTAGTCGCCTCTTACGACACCCACGGGAAGATAGGGGGTGGTGACACTTGTATTCTATGCCGTCAACCACACATCTAAATTTGTTCTATGAATTTAAGAGACAGATGCAGCCGGGATTAGTATTTTACATAGAAAAGGTTAGGAAGTATAGTGAACATAAGCTACCAAGCTTCTCAACATCCAACAACGATTTTGAGCCATCCACATCCAAACTCAGAACAAAATCCGCAAAGATAGTCGATCGACCAATGCTACAACGAAATATCGGTTACCTGAAAAGTGTAGCCAAATATCATGTGTGCTGGAATCGCCTAATGACTTTAGTAGTCCCCTCGTACGGCTAAGCGATAAGACAGTGCCTTAGATGTTATTCTCATATAGGATAAAAAAAATTGACAAATCTACATTTCGGTAGCAAGTCTAGTTTTGCTTCTATCCAATGTTTAAACAATTATTTAACACACTCACCATAATCACTATCAGATTCCTATTACACGAAACTTTCTTTTATACAATGAAACGAAGATAAAAATGGGACAAGTAACTACAATTAACTCAATACTCTACTGATACTTAACATCGAGTCACAGTATCCTTATCTTAACCAAAATTATAATTATACATAACGCCCGTACACTTCCTCAGCGAATGCGAGTACCTAATACATTCGGACTAATCAAGAAAATACATTTCTTACGACAGTGGAAGTGCGCACGGCAGGATTGGCGCGTTTATGCGCGACCAGGCTCAATAATTGGCAGCTTACGGAAACTATCGACGACGGCTCAGTGGCGTGGAATTCCTTATCCTGATACTTCTTCAATTAGCAACACTCAATATTGCACCTTTATTTTTTTAGGGATGTTGTTATGTTCGTAATGTAGCGAGATTTATTTGCTAAATTAATTCAGGGTGAAATAACAGAAATATTTTGATGACTAACTAATTAGGTTATTAATTGTTGTGTTAATGATAAAAGGATTTTGTTTTGGGCATAAAAGGGATATTTTACGCAAATAGACAGGTTGTTGGCAGGCTCTAGTTATTGCTCGTATTCCGTTCGGTGAAGGGAATTGATGCTGTATTTTAACCGTTAAGTAGTTTTGCGAGGAAGACTAGTAAACAACCATCCTCACAAACTTTCGCGTTTATAATAGTAGTAAAATACCGAATCTCTTCCATGGAAGTCTACATTATTAACTGGAACATATTGATAAATATTGTAATGATGTATTGAACTGACAGCGTAAATTTTAAGAATGGTGTATCTCAGCCGTGCATTATATGAAAACTGAGATACACCATGTATCTCAGTTTTCATATAATGCACGGCAATGCAGATATGTTTATGACAATATTACTGGAAAGTCACCATAGGTCACGACAATTTCAAAAGTAATTGGTTATTCAATATTTCCGAGCTCGCTTTTACCTGAAAATATTGATGAAATTTTTATTACGATATACAGGCATTCTAGAAATACTAGCAGATGAATGGGGCTTAAATATCAATAATGAAAATAATTCACGGAATCAGAAATATTACCGAGCTTTGTTTGAAAAAAAGAGAATAATTTTTAGTGTTTTAAAAAACAAACTTCCTCGCACATTTTAATAGCATAAAAATCTTCGTAACTCAACAATAAACAGCATCCGAAAACGAAACCAAACAAAATTCGCTTCAGATGGTAGTGCGCGGGTCTCTGGGGCGAGAGAGGGGGGTCAGATGGAAGGGAGGGGGTGTTGCCGGCTCACAATGCTGATTGAAAGCAAATAATGAAATCATAGGGAATGGAACCCCGGCCGCACCCGCAAATACTGTGAAAAATTGCACTTGCGCTCCCACAACAATGAATGCACAAAATACAATGCGAAAAGCTGGTCAATAACGGTGCTACTCCAATCTATTTGACACAAACTTGACTCGAGCTTTGACGAGACAGGTATTATAAGTATTAACTTTCTTATCTTGTTCACCAATATTACTGCAAATACACTCCTCAAGTTCATATTTTCATAATCTGAAAATCCCCTGTAATACTGCTAGCAGAAATTTAAATATATTTTAATTTCTATCAACTTTATATATAATGTTTCCGTGCCAATCTTTCACTATAGCAACGCAACGGTTAGTTCCCGCAAGAAAAATATGGGCTGCATAATATATTCGTGAACATTATGTAAAACTATCAACCATGACTTCTTATATTTCTCTTTAATAATTTAAAAGACAACTACAATGCAAAATGATCTGGCAAATTCACATATTCACTATAATCACAGATGTGAGAAGTATCAGATGTAACGCGCGGCACAGTTGCGTGCGGCCACTAAAGCAAATACAAAATTGAAAAGCGAATACAAACTCGTCTCAGTGCGCTACGAAGCATCGTACAGTTCACGCGTCACGATCACGTCAACTTTTAAATTCTCAAAATGCCGTCTTGTGTTCTTAAACACTGTAAAAGTTGTTCCTAAAAACAAAAACAGGAAAATGGAATATCTTTTCACAGGTAACTATTAATAATTTGACTGTTTCCTAATTTAATTTCGATAAAATTCGTATTTGTGCAAGAAATATGTAAGTGTTGCCAGTTTTTGTCGACGCCGTTCTGCCTGAATTAGGGAAAATGCACTTGTCAATTGATTATGTGTTAATGATTGTCATGTTAATGAAAAATACATTACCGTATTATAAAAGTATATTGTAGATATATCTTCTTTCTCATAAATATAGTAATAGAATTTCAATTTCCATTAGTATATACCTTACATAATATTGTCTTGTGTTCGATCCCCAAACGATCCAAATATTCGTGTACACCCTGCTACTCGTCAAGCTTATAAACTTTGACCTTTGCACCGTTCTTATGGCGTAAAGAATAAGTATCAAAATCGTACAGCAAATGTTTAGCTTGACTTGGCGCCGTGTGTACATACATACTTATGGCGTAGGGAATAAGTATCAAAATCGTACAGCAACTGTTTAGCTTGACTTGGCGCCCTGTGTACATTACATACATACTAATGGCGTAGGGAATAAGTATCAAAATCGTACAGCAATTGTTTAGCTTGACTTGGTGCCGTGTGTACATACATACTTATGGCGTATGGAATAAGTATCAAAATCGTACAGCAATTGTTTAGCTTGACTTGGTGCCGTGTGTACATACATACTTATGGCGTATGGAATAAGTATCAAAATCGTACAGCAACTGTTTAGCTTGACTTGGCGCCATGTTTACATACATATTTATGGCGTAGGGAATAAGTATCAAAATCGTACAGCAACTGTTTAGCTTGACTTGGCGCCCTGTGTACATACATACTTATGGCGTAGGGAATAAGTATCAAAATCGTACAGCAACTGTTTAGCTTGACTTGGCGCCCTGTGTACATACATACTTATGGCGTAGGGAATAAGTATCAAAATCGTACAGCAACTGTTTAGCTTGACTTGGCGCCGTATGTACATACATACTAATGGCGTAGGGAATAAGTATCAAAATCGTACAGCAACTGTTTAGCTTGACTTGGTGCCGTGTGTACATACATACTTATGGCGTATGGAATAAGTATCAAAATCGTACAGCAACTGTTTAGCTTGACTTGGCGCCCTGTGTACATACATACTTATGGCGTAGGGAATAAGTATCAAAATCGTACAGCAGTCAGCAACTGCTTAGCTTGACTTGGTGCCGTGTGTACATACATACTTATGGCGTAGGGAATAAGTATCAAAATCGTACAGCAACTGTTAAGCTTGACTTGGCGCCGTGTGTACATACATACTTATGGCGTAGGGAATAAGTATCAAAATCGTACAGCAACTGTTTAGCTTGACTTGGTGCCGTGTGTACATACATACTATTTATTTCTCAACTAATCGACGCCAGCGGCTTCGCACGCACATATTTTCGTATTTCTCGTTTTGCCTGATCCCGTGGGAGTTTCGAGAAATCCCGTCTTAGTGCACCCCTACGGTTCCCATGAAACATACATGCTAAATTTCAGCTTCATGCGCCGAGTAGTTTCGGCTGTAGCTTGTCTGTCAGTCAGCCAGTAACGCAAGGATTTTATATATACAGATTTACGAAGTAGTTAAAACTTGACTCGGTACCTACATTTAAGAAATGTATTTATAAAAGCATTAATTAAATCCATGGTAAATTCTTCAAAACCGCAAATGAATATAAGAATTTTACATAACTATATGCAAAATACTGGGAGATTATTCATAATCTGGCAACTTTACACACACATAGACGCGCGTGTCCGTACAGTGCCAGTCGCCAAAGGTCACGCACACATACACACATCAACAAAGTCTAGGGATATTTTATATTTCATCAAATATCTAAAAATCTATGAAGAATTTTCTTATACAGTAAATAGAAGAATCATAGATTATTTTAAGGTCTTTAATAAAAATAAAAACATTTCGTGTTTTTTTTTGTTTTAAATAAAAAAAATAATTTTTTTAATCATCATGGAAAATTAGTATGATAACAACAAACATTTCTTCTTAAAAAACTATTAATTTTAATAAAAATGGAAAAAATCTTGTAAAATCTAATCATTAATAATCAGTGTTGCCACCTCTTACATTGATTACACATCGACATCGATTGTTATACTTAAAATTAAATTGTCAATGTCTTGCTGCGGTATGAGGTCCCATGTCCTTTGCAAGTGTTCGTAAAGTTGTTGTTCAGTCGTCAAATTTGGTGGAAAATCTCTCAAAGCTTTTCGTTGTAACATGTCCCAGGCATGCTCGATAGGATTTAAGTCGGGCGACTGTGCAGGCCAATCCAAAACTTGAATATCGTGCTCTCGGAGAGCGGTCGATACCAGCCGCGCCGTATGGCAAGGAGCATTATCGTGCATGAGTAGAAATTCATGGCCTATTTGAGTTCTGTGTGGGACAATAACGGGCTCTACTACCTCCTCGTGGTATTTTTGTGCAGTCATGCTGCCTTGGATCCAAACGAGTTGGGTTCGTCCGCCAAGACGAATTCCTGCCCACACCATGATTGTCCCGCCTTGGTATGGGTGGACCTCCTGAGGGTGCCGTAGACGGCTAACTCTCCCTGGAGCTCTCCAAACGCGTGTTCTTCGTGAATCCGGGTGAAACCCAAACCGGGACTCATCGGTGAACAGCACCAAAGACCATTGTTCGTCACTCCATGGTAAATGCTCCCGAGCCCACGAAAGCCGCCGACCGCGATTGCCACGTCGCAATGCTGGAACACGCAATGGTCTTCGAGCATGAAGATCAACTTCATGTAACCTTCTTCGCACGGTTTGGTCGCTTACCAGCAGCTGGTGGTCCTCCTGGAGCCTTTGCACTAGTTGCAGCGCTGTGATATTGGGTTGTCTTCTGGCGGTCATTTGGAGAAATCGATCCTGTCTCTGCGTAGTAACACGATATCTACCTGTGTGCTGTTCGGCCACATCTCCAGTACTGCGATAACGTGACCACAACCTTGATATCACATTTTGACTGGTATGTAGGGCCTCAGCAACGACGCGTTGAATTGCACCATTTTCTAACATGCCCACGGCTCGTAACATTTCATCTCGACTCAAATGACGACGTGACATGACTTTTAAAGTTCGTACGTCACGTTAAATTAAAAAAGAAAAACAATTAAAAACCCTTTTCATTAATAATTATAATAAAACAGTTTTAACTTTCTTTAATGTAACGAATTACTAGCAAATTTGCCGCCATATTTTGTTTATTATTTTGTTTTTTTTCTTTCCATGTTCAAATTTTGAAAATAGAATAAAAGAGGTTTTAATCTGTATATAAACTTTTTGTGGAAACTAACAAGGTTCTAAACTATAAACTCGTAAATAATTTAGGATTAAGATATCCCTAGACTTTGTTGATGTGTGTAGCTGTCAAAGTGCCACACTTAGTTGGACGAATGTGCTATATCTGATATTTCTCACATCTGTGACTATAATTATGTGAAAGCAGTAACTAATTATCAACAAGTTTATTCAAATAAGATTTTATATATTTTAAGTTGGATGTAACCTTTCTTAAAATAAATAAATATTTTAAATACAAGCAATATCTATGTTTTACTATGACGAGAGTAACTAAAACAAAGCTCAAACCTTTCTACCTATTAAACAATATTTCTGAAATCCTTATGACAGCCAAATATCAACAGTGTGTAATACCTAATACGACACATTTTGCTCTTAATAAAATGTTATATGCGTTGGACATTTTGTCGTAACCGTTTATTTGCCTTGGACCTATCTGTTAATTTGATCAAAATAATGCAAATATTCATCAGTCAACTATCATCATATACATATATTTTACGCATATAACGTCAAATATCTGATCCTAACATAGGTTATGTATAAGCTTTGTAGCTTTGCAGTCCCACATTATGAGGACTAATTAAACATTTAATATTCCAATGCTAATTTAAGAATAAAAATGCCAATATTACGAGGAACAAGGCTATTTATTTTAACAAGTTCTAATATTTAAACAGAATACTTTTAAAATAAGATATTCATTCGTTTAGATATTAGAACATAATCACAAAAACATCGCGGCAACAACATTTGTAACTCCTAAATATTAAAAGTGGCGAAATGTGGGTGTAATATTACACCTCTGCCTACCCCTTCGGGGATACAGGCGTAAGTCTAGAAGAAAAGAAAGAAAATATTAAAAGTACAAATATGTATAAAAGGTGTGTTCGATTTTTCAAAATACCCGAGACATTCTCGTTCGGAGGAGGTTTGTAACAGCTAAGGCGATGGGCCCGTCGCCATAAAGAAGCCGGTCAAACACTGGCGACAAACAGAGGAGCGCCGGCCGCGCCCGCACACAAACACCACTTGACCGATCATCCTTTACGTACCGCAACCATATTTTACGAAGCCAAACGCATTTCATATTGGTATTATGTTAGTATTATGTCATTGAAACAAAGGGTGGCGAGCTGAACAAGTAGTGATGGCAATATCGATTAAACCTTTCTTGTTAATGAAGGTAGCAAGGCAATATCATTTCGTTTTTAAAATGATTTAAAAGAGTAGCATGAGTTTCTTCCGCGCTTTGCTTATAGCCGTACTTTGTATCCGAACCTGAATGTAGAAATTGACGATTCTGTCGCCTAAGTAAATAAATAAATTTAAATTTGAGTAGGTAATACGTAGATAGACAAAAATATATTTTGAGATAATGACTTGATAGGTTTTTACTTCACATCTTGAGGGTAACATAGAGCTTATTACAAGTACTTACAAATCTACCATTCACATGCATATTATGAATCTGTAGGGTTTGTCGGTACCGACATTCACGCAGACAAATCTGCATGTGTATGGTTAACGGCAAAGCTCGTGGCTTGCAAGTGCGTGCGTCTATAAGAAACCCAACTACGTCGAACATTTTGTACGAAGAAAATTGAGGAGGCAGTTTTGTGTAAAATTAAATTATAGAAGAAATCAATAAATCCCCAGAAAAGGTTTTTGAAACAAGACTAAGTTATATCAACATCGCGGTCAACCAACTAGAGGATATTGAAATTTTTACCTAAATTTGTAATTTCTTTGATTATGTTTAGGTATTCTAAGAATATTTAAGACTTGTAATCGTGGTTCTTAGGGTCTTCTTAGTTCCCCCCCCGTGGGATCTCCACCTTGTCGTGGTGGGGGGCTCAGTAACCGTGGGTTTCAGGTACACCCACGGTGAAGCTAAGAGGGATCCCTGGAGTGGACGCTCCGCGTGGGCCTGCGCAGGATGCGTCCAACGGTGCGGGTGCGGGGAACAGTTCTGTCTGTGCCTCGCAGACGGGCGCGGTCGCGGGAGGAGAGCCGTGTCGGTGTTGCTTTGCCGCGCGCCCTATCTTCCGCGACCAAATGGGGGCGCACCAGTCGATGCGTCGCGGTGGGGCCGCAGAGGAAGAGGAGATAGGGAAGACGAGAAGAGGAGGAGGATAGGGAAGACGGCAACGCAACACTGCAGTGTTGCGTTGCCGTCTTCCCTATCCTCTGCGGCCGCTGGGTGTTTTGGCGGCGGAGCCCAACACCTTCATCCGCCGTCAAGGGGGTTTTGTTCGGGGCGCGCTTGACCATCTGGCGGGCCAATATCCGTCTGGGGTTGCGAGGAATGCTTCAGTGATATCCGACCCTCCGACACATAGATACATGAGGAACACGGGTAAAAAAAAAGGTCTTCGTATTCATTTATTAATTTGTGACAATACAGTACTAACACCAATCAATAAATTAATTAGGCCTAAATAAATGTGGCTATGTTAGTTCAAAATAAGTTCAATTAGTAAGTAATTATGATATAACGCCAGGGTCCTTACAAGCCACTCCGTTCTCTAGGCCGTCTTTTGTGTCATAATTTGAGGCAAAAACTAACTTGCACTGATGAAGAGACAAATCGAACTATTGACAGACTTGCCACAATAATAAATTAACTTTAGCTCTTTGAACACTGAATTTGTTTCTGTGACTATTTTCTAATAAATATTTTATTATTGCAACGACAAAAATTAATGTCGAGTCGACGAATTGGAAGTATTACTCAATTGTAAAATCTGTCCCCACTAAGCTCACCGAACTTCAGAGAGCTACAGAGAAGTGAGCGGCTAAATTTAAGTTCGCAAAGTCGACAAAACTTTGCCTATAGCCTTTATTAAAAAGAGATGTAGCGGGATTGAAATTACTTTAGTTTGTAGCCACAAAATTGTCACCATTGTCTCATACTTGTCGCCAGTCGATGTAGTCGATTATGAAAATAACATGTCAGTACGCCACCAAGCGAGACATGTCCCGTACGTAATGCTAATGATATACAAATGAACAGGGAGTCAGACGCCACACACGATAAAATACCCGCCCGACGTAAAAATAAAAATACAAGTACATCGTATGAAAGTGTAAACGTTTGTTTTGCTTTTAACTATCGTTTTGATTTATTTCATATTTTGTTGATAGAGTTGTCATCGTTTTGTGTCTAATAGAGCTCTCACAGACTACAGTCATGTACCGGTTAGCAATTTGATCAGGTTCTTAATCAATGTATGGGAGTGGTCAAACTAAAATGCCGGTATGAACTGATTAATGCGTTTGGCACAGAGTACAATATTCCTTTATTACAAATCTCTTGCTCACTGCGAAATCAGTACGCGGAATTTGCATGTACGCACGCCAGGCAATTTTAAAGTCAGCCGATTCGGACGATATTTCAATTCACTTCTATTTGAGGTGGCGCATGTGGTCGTGCGTATATGTGCCAAGATATCATGCATGATGCATTTTCTCCGCTACTTTGATAGGGAAAGCTGTAAAAAGCGTTGCCCTTTATTCCTTTATTCACTTGATAGCATAGCACGATGTTAACCGTTAATAATTATGCACGGAATTAACAAATGCGTTGTCGGAATTTGGCACTAGTTTATTTTTTTTATGCATAAGAAGCTTCTTCAGTGTAAAGTATTTTAATCCATTGTAAACCATGCACTTCTCTCGTCTAGTCGCTTTGTCCATAATTTATAATCGGGTCTTATAATGTAGTTGTCATACATTTCCAGCTTAGTCGCTAAAGTAGGTTTCGAGTGCTCCCTGGGATGTTAAAAAACTTTGCAGAATAAATAGGTAAATTTTATATAATTTCATTATAATTTATGAATCTCAATTTTATACAAAGGGTCTTTGAAAGAGGCCATGTCTATCTACATATTTTTATCAAAGACTTTGTTCTAGATATTGCCAAGAGAGGGTATCTCCGCCACTTGCACTCTTTCAGCTTGATACTGACGTCAAAGTAGAATAATAGCATCCTTTTATTATTTTAATATCACAGAATAAATTAGTTTTCTGAAATAATTAATAGTACGATACTTAAAAGGCCACTTGGTAAACAATCCCTATGACGTGACGTTAATTACTAGGTATATTTTATAAGTACTATGAGTAATATAACACCAAATGTTTTGAGCTTCAGATGTTAACATAGGGGATTTAAGCATTTTTTACAAAAAGTTTGACGAATATTGGGTAACGCTTAAAGATCTTGCTTAAGATGAATAAGAACTGAGAACCAGCAATAGCTTCTGAAAACTGCCACAGTAGAGTTTCAGCATTGTTTATAATGAAGTTTGCCTTATTCCATCTTTGGTAAAACTACTAAGAATTTAGGCACGTCCCATGTACTAAATATTTTCACGTTTGAACATTACGCGTAAGGAGATTTTAATTGATGATATACAGAGATCTGTTTGTTACGGGTAACTACATAACGACTGTTCGTGACAGAATTCAAAAATAGTGTTAGTGAATAGTGTATTCAAAACCGCTAGTGAAAACCGTGAAAAATAGTGCCGACCTATCACGCGGTATACCGAGTTCGACTCCCAGACGCGTCAAAGTGCACAAATAAAAATAGAACAGTGAAATTTCGCGAATCGATAATAAGAAGTGTCGTATAGTACATAAACATTAAAAATGTACGTGTGCTAACAATAGGAACGGTGTTATGGACCTTATAGTGTGTTATCAGTTGCATTAGATAAGAACTGATAGTTGATAAATGGCTGTTTTGTTTACATAGTTCATTTATAGTTTTATGTGTTTTTTCGCTTGGAATAGGGTTGAAATCATATCGAAATGCTATCTTATTACTAGTTATTGGTTTATATAGTCGAAATAAAAGCAATAATAAACATTTTCATTTTTATCATAAACTTTGTTAGGTTCGTATTTATCTTAGATGGTTTGTAATTTTATTTGTGAATGATAGGTTCATCATATCAGCCAAACGACGTCCACTGCTGGACATAGGCCTCCCCCAAGGTTCTCCACACAGACCGGTCTTGAGCCGCCCGCATCCAACCGCCTCCTGCGATCTTGACGAGGTCGTCGGTCCACCTTGCGGGGGGCCTACCTCTGCTGCGTCGTCCGGTACGTGGCCGCCACTCCAGAACCTTTCTGCCCCAACGGCCATCGGTTCTTCGAGCTATGTGCCCTGCCCACTGCCACTTCAGCTTGGCTATCCGGAGAGCTATGTCGGCGACTTTGGTGATGCGAATGATAGGTTATACTGAAATAACTTCGTAATGGATAGATATTTTCGTGAATTTTGTTTTATTATATGCTCCATATAGTCGCACACACGGGTCCTTCAAAATTACATAATTATTTATTTTCGATATTTAATAGTTTTATTATAGAATATATGGTGAGTTGACCCCTGTGTGACGACAAATTTTGATAGTTTTTCGTAAATAACTTAGTGATGCAAACAGATAGTTTTATGTATTGTATACCATTAGATAGAACTTTTTAAGACCTATCTAGCTTTATTTAGCACATATGTATACATGTACCCTAGGCTAAGATATTTACATGTATGTATGTTTTGCAAAATAAAGATTTTGTTGTGCATGCGTTCGGTTCGGTGGTTCTCGTTAAAGCACAGAATAATTAATAGTACTAACGTACAGAAGCTTCACTTTTCAAACCAATTTATTGAAATTACGACTCTTGGTACTAAGCAATAAAGTTCAACTCAGCTCGCATAAGCACTCAGTGCCTAATGCGATATTAAACTAACAGTTCCCGTTCTTTTCTAACACATAACGCTGTCGCTGTCTGGCGCGGAGTGGCGCGCTAGGGTTGTCGACTTGGCGCTGCTACTATATTTATTAATCGTCTATCTACCTACTTGACCACGTACCTAATAATAAATAATTATCCTACAAGTATCCTATCCCACTATTGGAGCTAGTAGAACAAAAGCACAAAAATTCTGGTCGTTTACATTTTTACTATACAAATTCTTAGTTATTTCCTAAACGCGTGGACCGATTTACATGATTCAAACAGATAAAACGGTTTTTGAACTTAATCTTTAATTTGACACCATAATCGTTGAGATATCTCAACAAACAAAAAATCTAATTTTCAAGTTGCTCTCGTAATATACTTAAATAAAATCAAATTTTCAAGTCGCTTTCGACACACAGTTAATTAAGCAATACTTTGCATTAGACTTGTGATGATACATTTTTGTTGTTAAAGGCGTTTAAGTTTATAATTTGAACAGTGTATGAACACGGCGCGTGAGAATACGGAGCAGTCGCACTCGTTGCGTGACGTCTAATGTGAGCGGCGCGCGGCAACCTACTAAATCCAACCACGTCGACGTGGTCGGCCGAGGTACTTGTAAGTTTGTACCTAAAATGCGAAGTGCGCCCGGCCTGGTTAAAGTAAAGTTCCGAAGTACCAGAGCGACACAATTTTTCGGCCAAATCGTTGGAGTCCCAACCACTATCATTTTAATCTGAGTAACCGTATGTAACCATCCAGCACCAAACACCTGAACAGCATCGCTTGCCGATTATGTTTTATTTCTGAAGCCCCGATAGTTAGAAGCCATACAGTCCACGCACACATAGAACACAGTCGTCGTAGGTACACTACAGTTACACACCACTAGCGCACTGTGGCGAATCAGCTAAGGTTCGACTCCTGGCATCCCTCACAAGGACGTCGAGCGATTAACTAACCTAGCGCAATGTTTAGTTGAACTGTTACGAGTTAATTAGATTTAATAACATGCCTCTCATCATGAAGTTCATTGGGCCAACAGAAAACAGGACCAGGATCAATAATTCAATAGGACATATAAAATTCCTAAGTTACTGACTAATTGATAGACACTCATTAGAAATGACTGGGCACCAGCTGAAATTCGGCATGTTTCTTGCGAATATATATTCCTTGCGGGCTTTTGGTCCGGGTGCAATAAGGAGGGATTTTCAGAAATTCTCACGGGATAGGGAAGAAGAGATTAAACTTCAAAAATACGTTCTAGCGCCCGGCATCCTCTTGTTTAATATAAAAGTGTACAAAGAAAAGCAAAAACGTGGACGTGTTAACATTAGTCAATTTGCGCACAACATAAAAATGATTTTTATTACAATCGAAATAGGTACTCAACTCTGTCACTCTAAGTTGCATCGTAACCGGGATAGTACTAAGATAATGATGATGAAAAATTCAATCATTGACCACATCCACGCCTAAATTGCGATATGAGTATTATTGTCCTTACTTTGCATTAAAATTTTAGTTCATTCAATTTGCGAATCACAGTGTTGTCTTGTGTAGAAATTGAACACGTTAAGCTGTGTTGTAACAGCGGCAGAGCCGACACTTAAGCCTTTCGCCATACATGCTTGTCTTCAAATCAATTCAAACAAAATCAAAATCATCAAGTTGTTATATATAAGATAGATACCTAACAATAATTCAGGTTTGTGAATAGATAGGCATGTCATTGAATCTAATTAATATACTTGTTTGAGTTTCAGGCAACATTCAATATTCGTTAAATCTATTTAAATTGTATACTTATTCCAGATTTTAATTATTGTCTTCTGACGGTTTTCTCTATTGAGCATAAGCTAAATTAGCATATGTTTATAATAGTGAATGCTCACAAAGAATCTGTAACTATAATATATTCTTTGATTTATATATAATATTGTCGTTTACACAACTAGTGATTGTTTTACGGAATACCTAAACTACTGAGCGTGTGTGAGCGTTTTTGTCTTCGCTTTGAGAGATCAAAATTCTTATAGTTCAAGGAAGTATAGTTACATCACAAGACGAGTCAAAGGCAAAGGTAACTAAAAACTGATAGGCCACATTCATCTATCTAGACATAACTTAGTAGATTTTTGGTTACATGATCCCTTACAGCCTACGCGAGAAAGCTCGTGTTCCATGAAGATATTTTAAAGCAGTTAGCAGCATCTAATACGAACAATATGCTCAACTATATACAGATTATGCACAATTTAAATCCAATTTGTCACACAGCAGGGCGTTTATCCTAAATAATTGTGAGACAAATCACCCTAAGTTACATGAGCATATTCGCGATAATTTACCACGATAATTCCATGGCTCAGTACAAATCGTCAGCTATGTGAGGATGCAAATGAGGCTTGGCGTCAAGCGGCGCCGACCGAGGCGCCACGACGACGCTTGTACGGCTAATCGCTGCGACACGTCGGTCGCACTCATTTGCGATTTAATTGTAAATTATTTTCATTTATGCATGTAAACAGCTTAAGATCGCACGGACAGTTTGCTAAACTGTGAGATGCCTCGTAATATATAATAGATCGAGATTATTTTCATGCTTTCATTATAACTTTTAGCAAGTATCAAACTACATCTGAGCAGACGTAAGAATCATCTTGACCATTCTAAGTTAAGAGTAATTTAATTGCTACAGCTAAACAAAAGCACAAAAGCGACCTTAAACCTTTAAATTTGATACGGTTTTTCTTAATAGATTCTGGAAGAACATAAATATGTATTTGTAACCATAAGATCTTGTGGTATGGAATATTTATCTTCCGGTAAAGGCTGGGCTCAAGTTGACCATTCTAGAAATGTGAATAATTAGTCAATATAATATTATTATGTTTTATATCTTACTATCGTCTATATAGTCTATATCTTACTGGGCTTAGAAGCAGTTTTAACGTTGGCTGTAATCATTTTCATTGATTGACAACGCAACCTCGTCCACTGATACTAACGGGTGTCCCAAAGTTAACGCAAGATTTGAATTTGTCACCATTTGTGCAATTCGACAGCAGACAGTTTAGGGTTAGTAAAAATGGAACGTTACACGATATAGAACAACGTGTCTTCAATATAAAACAATATTTCAAACATAATTAAAGCTTGGCGGCCGCATTTCGAATATTTCATATGGTCGGAATAGTAGTTTAACTTCGTCGACTGTGAAGAGATAATTGAGAAATTCAGGGAGATTGTATCCGTTGGAGACGGCAAACACACTAATCGTCCAAAGTGCAAGAGAATGTCAGTGATAATCCAGGAACCCCAATTCGGCGTTATGGACAAGATTGGCAAATTTCAAGAAGCTCTCTATAGTTTTACACCATTAGATTTATTTTTATGGGGCTATTTGAAACCACAAGTCTTTGTCAACAACTCCACAACCAACCGTGCATTAAAGGAGGAGATTCAACGCTGCATCAACGATATGCAGTCATATTTATGCAAAATTTCGACAAAATTTGCCCGATGTGGTATTCCATAATAACCCCATGTTATGAATAACAAAATAACAATCAAAAGACTAAAAACTGCGATTTCTATTTAATTCAAATCTTGCGTTAATATTGGGATACCCGTTACATGTTTTTCTTTTACTTTTATTTTAACCGGGCTTCCATATCTTTATACGATTTACATTAGTGTTGTATTGTCATCCTAAAAAATATTTCATGACGACATATGGACGTTAATTTTAACATTTACGTATGCATCCGTAGGATTTGAATTTTATTCTGGCGTATGTAAAACATTTCGTAGCCAAAATTTAAAAACGGTTTCACTTCGATAAACTGAGCGTACCGAAGTACTACGGTGAACCCGTGCCGACAAGAGTCCTTACTTTAAGCTCCATTATAAGTATTTAGGTATTGGCTCCTATCTAGCCTTCGTTAATCAAGAATAACACAAGAGCCATGTGTATGTGCAGGTATCAAATAAAAGTGTATGGCAGTAACACGCAATAAACGCGTGTGCCTGCCGCGGCAGTAAACCTCCTCGTCTTAAGTTTGTAGCGGTTTAACTCCTGCTCCTTTCCTACTGCTATTATAGTTTTATGTCTGTCACAGACAGCGACAATTATATTTATTAGAATTGTTGCTGGTGAAAATGAGGCCGCATTGTTTTGGAGAATCGATGCGAAGGCATGAAGGATTTTGATTAGGTCGGTATCTTCAATGCTTGTAGTAACTCGCACACCAAGAATACTATTTCGTACCAATATATTCACTCGTTATTACAGCTGTCTGCGATGTATAATATATATTTATATTGAGTGTAACATACCTACTGCTACTTGAAATAAGAAATGTGGATTTTGTGGTAAAATATCCCATCTTTCATTATTTAAATAGGTGCTCAATAAAGTTTAGATAATTTTGTCTATTCTGCGACAACAAACAGCGAGCTTCTTGTGGTATTCTGTAAATCTTATCATTGTAATGATACTAACCTAATGATGTGGGTACAGTTATCAAAACTACTATCAAAATTTAGTAGGTACAAAGTAAAATCAGGTGCCAACGTCTCACTAAAACTTCGGACCAATTTTTTTATATTTGGTTCGAAATTCTCGATCCATTAAGGGTGCGAGCACATTTAGCCGGGTTTATCACAGCCTTGGTGGTTTGACACTAGTCCCTTGTCAGCGTGGCCGCTCGCGCTCACCGGATCGCGTCGAATGCGCCCAGACGGCTGGCACCTAGCGTTAATTACGCTCCACCGACTCCCAATCAACGTATGCCGAAACACTCCAAAATGTCTCCTGATAAATACTTATAAAACAGGAAATATTTACCGGTCATATGCTTGGGAGCTTACTGTCGGAGTGTGTTTTTGTTGAAGATATTACACATCCCATAAGTCAGCAAATACTTCTAAGTAAAATAACTACTTGATGTATAACTTTATGAAATATAACCTAGTTCAATCGCGACACAATCAAAACCCAGATAACGCACTTAAGATTTTTGTACAAATAATGTGTTTCACGACCGCTTATGTATTCGTTCATTAACGTTTCTCACTTTGATCTAAGGCTGATAGCCGCTCCCTTCTATTAGACACTGCTCCACATATAAACTGAAACGCATCAAAGCTTTGACGAAATTCCCTATAAGATTATTAACGCGTTATTTTTGTAGCCTTCATAATAAAGGCGGCTATATTAGGGCGTCGTTCGTATAAGAAAACTGACCTCGGCCGAGTGAATAAACCTCTAATCGAATCGAATCGCGCGGGGGCGCGGGCCCGGGGCATAAATCAGACTCCCCTCGCGATGACGCTGGAGCCTTCAATTTGGCACATCCTTAAAATGACACACGAGAAGTACGACCCTAACGACGCCGGCGTCAACTCTCGCACGCCGCGATGCTTATAAATAAAATCTTCACACATATTACCGCATCAGATAATCGTTACGTTCAACCTTCACTGGTGCCCTTTAAATTACATGGCGCTCAGAAACAGACGGATCCTCTGCGTATATAAACTACTTCTTACTAATAAACTTCACCTTTTGTAACTATTTAATCAATGTAGAATATAAAGATGACTGTAAATACAGGGTGTCACAAGACCCATCACCAAGCCGCAGTCTACCCGTTTTGGACATCATGCCAAGTCATACTAAGCAAAAATAGAACTTGGGAAATGATATTTTTTTTCAAATAATCACATTTTTTAAGCCGCAATTAAAAGTCTGCGCGTGCAATTTTCGAAATACCTACTTATCCATGGGTACATAGGACATCCATAGAACAGGTTGGCGTGGTAATTGCATCGATTTTGTACCTAACTACAAAAATGTATAGTAACTTTGAGCCTCAATATCTCCTGAACCAGTACTTTCCCAGGTATGGTGCCGAAGTAAAAAATGTCCGTAATTATTGGTACAATATGAGGTTTCAGTTTTCGTTAAGGGTCTTTTTACACGCTTTTTTTTGTATCGAGTTGGAAAATCCTCATGGAGTCCCTCCGCCCTGGGGGAAGGGCGAAGGGGACTGTCAGACTCTTACAGACTAAAAACCAACCCGTGTTCCTCATGTACCCGTGTGTCGGAGGGTCGAGTATCACCAAAGCATTCCTCGCGACCCCAGACGGATATTGGCCCGCCAGATGGTCAGGCGGCCCCCCCCGTGGGATCTCCACCTTGTCGTGGTGGGGGGGGCTCAGTAACCGTGGGTTAGAAGCCACCCACGGTGAAGCTAAGCGGGATCCCGGGAGGGGACGCTCCACGTGGGCTTGGTAGAGGCCTGCGTAGGATGCGTCCCATGGTGCGGGTGCGGGGGACAGCTCTGTCTGTCCCTCGCAGTCGGGTGCGGTCGCGGGAGGAGAGGCGTGTGGGTGTTGCGTTGCCCCGCGCCCTATCTCCCGAAAAACCAACCCGTGCTCCTCATGTACCCATGTGTCGGGGGGTAGCGAGGAATGCTTTGGTGAAACCCTACCCTCCGACACATGGGTACATGAGGAGCACGGGTTGGTTTTTAGTCAGTAAGAGTCTGACAGTCCCCTTCGTCCTTCCCCCCCGGGGCGGAGGGACTCCATGAGGATTTTCCAACCCGATACAAAAAAAAAAAAAAAAAGATGGTCAGGCGGGCCCCAATTTCAAATTCATCAATTAAACAGATCACCTCAAGTTCTGGTTATGGCTGTCTATACATATTTGTCTATCCCTACTAATATTATAAATTCGAAAGTGTGTATGTATGTATATATGTATGTTCCGTTTTCACGCTAAAACGGCTGAACCGATTTTGTTGAAATTTTATATAAAGATAGATTGTACCATGGAGACGGACATAGGAAGTTGCAAAAAACTAACTGGGAGGGATTGTAGGGAGGGTAGAAATTAGTTCGACACAAATTTACCTCTTGGAAGTAAGAACGTATGCGCTGTAATAATTGAGTGCGCGTGTGCTATCGTATATCACTGTCAGTACTGTCACATCACACATAACGTCATATTGTGCACGGTGCTTACATTGTTCGCATATAATATCAGAAACTAATAGTTATATACTACGCTTAAACGGCTGAAACGATTTTCTCACTTATATATATATATATATATTTTTTATTCATTCATTTTGAAGAGGCTTTAACCAAACAATGGTATGCCAGCCTCATCATATCCTAATCTTAAAACTAAAACACAACTTATATTATAAATGCGTAAGTTTTCATAGATATACATATAATGGAACATGGCTTTGACATTTGTCTGTATGCAAGGTGATGTTACTATGTACCTTTCGGTAGATAATATCATGTATACTGACCGAGTTACTTTGTACCCTATATTGTTTCTGAAGTCTTTAGAGTAATCAGGAGTGTCTTCACACAACTTGAGACTAAAAGTAGATTTGTGTTACCCCGAATTTAACGCGTGCGAAGCCGCGGGCAAAAGCTAGTATCGTAATAAAATAAGGCAAAGCAATTTAATAAAAAAGTTTCAAGTCCAAAGTAGAAAAAAGAGGGAAAACTGCATCAATTGAAAGAAAAATAATTGGATAGAGATTAGGTCATAGCATAGCACAGGTTGGCCTAATCTGCCTACCTTCATATAATTTATCCGCACCCATATTCATTTTCATTTCGTAAGAAAAGTATAAAACGCAACAAAAACTTCAAATGTTTATAATTGTTTTAATTAATTATATCTTTGACTTGTTATTTAATTGATCAGCTAACATTTTGTCTGCCATTTATACGAAATATAAGCTCTTCTTTCCAATATTTATCAACAACCTTATTATACGCGGAATGGCATAGTCTACTTCAAAACAGCTTTAATTTCGATTCAATTCTAAAACTACTTCTTTAAATCATAAAACTGAAAGACATTACAAAACAATAATCACTTGTATATATTGGTTTACAAATAGTGGGTTATCGATCAGACGAGGGCCCGGGGTAGATTTAAAACACGGTGAAGGGTGCATTTCACGTAACAAGTCAAATTTCTAATTTAATGCAAGAGGGGTTGCATGACAAAATAAAGGGCGTGTTAATTTGGAGCTATAAATATAATACTTTGTAAAACACTCCTCTGGCAATTATACGACTTTCAATTGTGTTTTTGGGAACGACGGAGATGAATATCTCAGGTTTTTTTTTAGTTTTTCAAGATCAATGTTTGGTATTAGTGTTGTATATTTGTGTAATGTAAGTGTATCGTCACATAGTGCCGGAGAGGTCGGTGTCAGGCGTGTAGCAGCGAAAGCAATCAGGGCGGCGTCGTAGACAAACTGTCGGGGAGGGCCTTAATTGGCGGTCGTGGAGATTTATGCGGATACCCGCTCGTCACGCGGTCGCCGATTTTGTACGACCGCACGGGTCTACCGTACCCCGGGCCGACTAAACGCAACCAGCCACGGCCGTGTCTCGATGGTTAACCGTCCGCAAACACCGGCTCTGCACTTATTAACACGTGCCAAATCTGCCACATTGTCGGTTTGACACCGCAATCGTTACAATGTATTCATTGTAGGGATACCTTTTTTTTTTTTCAGAAGCAAAATGCCTTACAAGCTACAAATTTTGGTCCCCTACATTTTAACTATACCTACTAGATATTATGTATTACATTTCGTCAGCATTACAATTAATGTAAAATCGAATATGATTAATACTAAACATTTTAGTATTAATAAAATTCGAGAGAGCTCTCGAATTCGTGTAGGTACCTCAAACAGCGATATTGTTCCACGTTAGTGACGTAAGTATTAAAATTTTAAAGCTCAAATATTATTTTAATAAATTAACAATCCGGCAAACTTGAAGTAATGCACTTCATAACAAAATGAAACAATGCAGCATCCGAAAAATGTGCACGTGGTTCAGAAACATATAGTTAATTAAAATTCCACAAGCTTAATTAAACTGAACATTGTTATTCACAAGCCTTTCAATCTTCTATCTTTTGCCAATTATGCATCAGGTGAATATTCAGTAATTAATAACTGGACAATAATACTTTGTGCGATGCCTTTGTTGTTAAAACATGGAAGTTTACAGATGTATGGTTCAGTATAATTATGTAGCAAGTGTTCTGAAATGAATTTCGCTGTTTGATATTGAAGGTAATATACAATTACTTTTTTGTGCAATTGGGAAACTATAATCTCAATTAGTGCAATGCTTTCAAGTGTCATAAATTATAAGTGTACGAGTTATCAATCTATGCTTTACTGGTCTTGTGCATTTGGCAAAGTTGAATACCATATTTGTGGTCATCACATATAGTAAAAGTAAGTCATGGTTTCTTTCTTTTAAGTGTCCCTCCCTTATACAGGTTTTAGGAATGGATCTAGTAGTAGGCAACAGATTTGTAAAATTCAGACAAAAGTAAATTCATTGAGTGTTATTTAATATTTTACCAATTCATGTTTTACGGACATATTGTAATTAACCCCAATTTCAAATCAAATATTTATAACCATAAATGAGCATCACACATAAAAATACATTGAATATACCTTGTTGTTTTTGAATAAAACTGGGAACTCCGAAAGGGAACATGGCGCAACGCTTCGCTCGGAGCGGCAGGTACCCCTAAGGTAAAACGGTGAATTAAAAAAAATACCGTATGCGATTAAACAACCTCTTTTAACGTTAAAGAAGCAGCTCTTCGCGAAATATTGCATCCTTTTTAGTATTTTTATTACATGCCAGTTAATATAGGGTACACAAAGAAGCAAAGTGTTCTGTCGCATATACCGTGGAGTAGTTAAAGCGAACATACAGGAAATGAAATTGACGAACCTCTGTCTCGCGAATCTTATGAAGACTTTTCTTAACAACTTATCTAGTTGATGCCTTTGTTTTAAAGACGAAAACGTACTTTTAAACTATTGGCTGTACATAGGTATAAGTTAACATCCATTATTTTCATTAGACCAACATCTAAAATAAATTGTAGAGCAGAGCGCACATTCACGTGCGGCCGCAAGAATAATACGAGTCGGTACGTATTTTACACTTATCGATAGTTCCCGAGACGTTGTGTATCGGCACATACATACTAGATGGCAGTTAGATGAAGCAAGAGGTTTCTCAGACGACAGTGGCGTTGTTTTTGCGGGGCGTACGACGAATGCGGGGTACCCTCCTCTTACGAGGGGGTGAACCGGTGCCGTTTTCAATTTGCTTTATTTGCGCTTGTTTTAATAGCGCTCAGTCCTTATTGCCCGCGCGGACGACCAGCCAAATTGCTTCGTGCCCGGACGCCTTTTGATTAAGGAGGAACACGCGCGACAGAAGTAGGCGTAAAAACAAAATGCCCGAACCAACACAATCGTACTTGTATGTACCATCAAATAAATATAACTAACTGCTAAGATGTCTCCATTACGTACGGGTGCTTCAATACGGACTCGACTGAAATGTATGTGAGATTTTCATAAAGTTCATAGTATTAGCAATTTGAAGTAAGACTTCGCCGAATTTGATTTCAAGCTGTGAGCAATAAATCAAATCTGAATAACTGAGAGCATCAAAAACATATCAAAGGAAGAAGACCTATTTGAAGAAAATCGTTATATAAATTTATTTGCGTCATCCTGATAATTCTATAGAATGATAGGTAATTATTTTAAGAGTTCACATTTAGAATGTATTGTGATTCGTATTATACATGCAATTAATTAAATGAATCCTTTAAAAATGAGCAATTTCATTCAAATAATCATAAAATAAGCGCTTGTTAAACATCAATCGTATAATAAGTCAATAATACCAGCACCGGAAGGCACTCGTATAGCGGGCGATATGTCGATTCAGTATTTGTGCGCAAACATACAAAATGTCACGTAAAATAATGAGCTCACGACAAACATTCACAGAATATATAAACAAACAATTATTATGGGGTTTATAGAACCCCGCCCGTGCACATATATATTTTTATACATAGGCATATTGATAGAGTTGCGTATGAATGCTCAGTACGTTAACTGTAACCGAACGTGTCAAAAGGCGACCACCGCACCAACGTAGGCATTCGAGATTCAGCCGGCTGGACAACAAATGGACTAATTAAATGATCCATTCATTTGGCGCGCTTCGCCGATCTTATTAGGCTTAAAGTCCAGCACTCTTCAGTGCGCTACCAGGGAAAACCCTAATCAGCTAAGCTAAATGAACATTGACAGTGCTTTTAAGCAAATGCGCTGATCCAATAGACGCTAATACGTTAGGTCACAGGCGTGGAACGCCGCTAAGCTGAATAATCAGATGAATGCCCACTGCCACGTATAAGGGAAAGCTTCGAGATACACCAACAATAACGCTGAAAAGGTTCAATTCAATAACAAAGTGCAGTTTTAACACTAATTGGCAAATACTCTGTATTAGCCATATTAATGAATGGCTTGTTAAAATTAATAGTATGCTATGTAGTGGCCGCCACAAATATGCTTTCAATAATCTGCTTTATTTGGACGTGGAACATAGTTTTCAATGTATCGACGCGCCGATACTCTTTGTATTATGAAATTATGTTTTATTAATAATATTCATACACGAATTTACAAAGCAAATACGATGAAAATTGGAATTTTTTGAATACTAGTTTCAATTAGTTGGTATTAGGTATTTGTGGCTAATATCAACTAATTGGCTACTTAATTTTATAAATAAGCATGTGTGAAATTTGAATAGTATATAGGATTGAATATCATGTTGGAATGTACATATTTGTTAATCATAAACATGAATACAGCCGAGCCACAGAATCATATAAACAGAATCTATTCAGGTCGATGCAGCTTCTAAATCAGACCAGATTTGCAATAAGTCGTATTGATGAGAATTTTGGAGCTCGTGATATTCGCACAATCTAACCTCAAATATTTCTGTTCAATAGAAATCTATCATAAATTGAGATCACATATGTTCAGAATGTAGCAGCAATAATTTGAAATAACACCCAAAACTTTGTTTGCGAAACCTAATTATGTAGTAGCTGCAATATGTTGGGTATACCTATAATGTAAATGTAAATAATGAAAATCCTTATGTCTACTTTTCTACTTTATAACTGATTTAGAGGAAACGACGAGTAGTGTTTCTACAACTAAAGAGAGGAACCTCTGAATAGGTTAGGAGATCATGCCTTCATTCAGACTGCGGCGCGACTGATATAGTAGAAAACTTATGTACTGTAATTTTGTGTGTAGCTTTTAATGGCACGGTTCAAGACCCAGAATTGATTTCTTTCAACTCATCATGTCTATTATTATTTTTCGATGTTTGTCCTATATTTTGTTTGTTGAATGGCACTTACCTCAGCCAATGCCTTTTGGCGATAGCGGTGTGGCAGCAGATGGCGTCGTACTGATCAGCGATCCAGACGATCAGGATGATGTAGAACGCTGTGGTTGTGTCGTTGAAGAACTCCGACATGATCGCTTCCATACCTGCAACAAAACAAATCACACATTAATAAATAGAAAAGTGAAGGATACGCAGTTTTTTGCACAATAATCCATATAATTTTGACTCATTTTATGCACACATTTAAAACGTATTTGCTCCTGTTTATTACAAAGGACGAAACACGTTTCACTGGCAAGAAACTTCTTGGCGTATAAGCGAAAATAACTGATCACTTTTTAAGGAATGCTTATGATTCCTTGTTTAGCGTGATGATGTTAGTAATAGTGAAATTATGTTCTTTGAGAGACTATTTGGAACTTGTAAAATAATTGCAAAAACTCGATGTTTGTTGAGCGCACAATTTTTGCCGACGGATAAAGACAGAGGCGATTCTCAATACAATTTTGACTACTTGGACAGTTCATTTAGTGTTAGAGTTTGGTTGGTACATATATGCAATGCTCACCGCAGAAAAAGCAATGAATAAAATTTAAAGTACTGAAAAGGATATAGAAATGTAAAAAACATTATGTTTTGTTTAAATAAAACTGAAATGAGCAATATTTATTGATGCAGAACAAACTACTAAATTATTTAATAAAGTAAAATAAAAGACCGATGTATGTTTTATTCAGTACAAAGAATAAGTGCTTGGCCATAGTAGCGCGGGCAGCCCGCGCGCGTCGCCGCGCGCGTCTTCATGTGTCCGTAGTGGCGCGTTTGCGGGTGCGGTGTACAGTGTTTGTCAAATTTAGCATAGTGACGGATCGCGGCTAGATAAAATGAGTTTTCAGTTAGATGACGTTAGCACTCACCATAGTAACACTCTGTCAATTGTTCGCCAAATTCGCAACTAAATGATAACAAGGCTATAGCCGTGCGGATAATATATATATACAAGCGTCTCACGGTCTGAGGGCGTGGGTTCAAATCACATTTATAACTGCTATGAGAATTTAGATTTTTATGAAATTTGGAAAATGTCTATGAATATTTAGCGAAAATTTAAAAAAAATATATATATTTGGAATAAAAGGACCATGCGTCAAATTGGGCTCAGTGTCGAACAGAGTTATGGCATATGCCATTGTAAAGGATTTTGTTCGTATTAAAATTGTTACTACCGGCACCACCTTCAATTCCATTGCAGAAAAAAGATATGCACTTAAATAGATTTAGTAGAAAATACATGAATAACCCCATGGATTCTTCGCAAAAATGAGTTTATATCTTTATATTTAGTGCTTTACAAGTATATTCAAAGTGGTCTCATCTCTGTTTGTGGGTGAGCCCAGGGTTCATACATTTTTGCCCGTGGTCCTTTGGAAAATTCTAGTGACTTCAGGAATTAATGGAAGGTTTAAAAAGAGATATGTGGTACCTAATGAAAATAAATAAAACAAATTAGAATTTATATAGAAACTTTGCATGTTTAAGTTCATCATTATATAATACCAGCTTTTGCCCGCGGTTTCGCGCGCGTTGAAGTCGTGTTAACAAAAATTTACTTGCAGTCTCAAGCTGTGTGTGACTCCTGATTAGTCCAAAGAGTTCAGAAATTCTGTCAGTATCCATGACATTATCTACCATTTTATGTACCGAATAGTATCCATGACCTTATCTACCATTATATATACCGAATATATTGGTATCTATAAACACTTTCGCATTTATAATATTAGTAGAGAAAATCGTTTTAGCCGTTTAAGCGTAGTCTATAATTATTAGTTTATATGCGCGAATAATATAATCACCGTGCACGATATGACAATATGTATAATGTGACAGTACTGACAGATATACTATAATAGATAGCACATGCGCAGCACTCAACTTACAGCGTATGCGTTCTTACTTCCAAGAGGTAAATTTGTGGCGTAGGTACAAACTTCGACCCTCCCTAAAATCCCTCCTAGTTTCATTTTTGCAACTTATGGTACCCTATGTCCGTCTCCATGGTCGAATATATCTCTATACTAGTCGACGCCAGCGGCTTCGCACGCACATATTTTCGAATTTCCCGTTTTGCCCGACCCCGTGGGAATTTCGGGAAATCCCCTCTTAGTGCACCCCTACGGTCCCCAAGGAACATACATGCTAAATTTCAGCTTCTTGCGCCGAGTAGTTTCGGCTGTAGCGTGTCTGTCAGTCAGTCAGTAACGCAAGGATTTTATATATTAAGATTAAATTTTGACGAAATCGGTTTAGCCGTTTTAGCATAAAAACGGAACATATATACATACACACTTTCGAATTTATAATATTAAAGTAGGGATTCCTAGTTCTTAGTTCATCCAACTTTCTACATTTACATTGTTGTTCCATTAATTATATTAAAATTTTACTGTATTGTAAGATGAAGATAACTGATAACTTGATTTAATAATTACTCATACATAATATCATTGCTCATAAAAGTTTGAGATCCGCACGCTCCGCATTGTTTCCCGCTTGCCGCCCGCACATTCACTACGGACACTTGTATGAAAGTCCTATGGTTTGAGTTGCCCGCGTGCTCCCCTCGCTGCACCGCCCGGCGCCGCTCGCCGCGCCCGCTCTCCACTACGGACACTCCTATAGAGTTCCATATGTTTGAGTTTCCCGCGTCGCGCCCGCACCCGCGCCCGCCTTCCACTGTGGCCTAGCACTAAAAGTTCATCAATCAGTTGTAGCAGAACAAAGACTTATTCTAGTACACCTATATGCCACCATTTTACGAACTGAACTTCAAGTAACAGGGATGCCGTTTTGTTAAATCCTTGTTTTACAAATCAACATGCGTATTACTGTTTTAATCAAGCAAAATACAACACCCCTGACCTGGTAATTCAACCAAGATAGAAAGAAATGCTCACACGAGCTGGACATTGTATTGAACGCAACGTCGTTGTCGTGAAGAACGTAACCTAACGAAGGAATGATTTTGAACGTAAGTATACTTTACGGGAGCCGTGATCATGGAAGACTGACATGGCATTTGTCTTTGTCTTGAATAAAGAAGTTTATTTCAAAGTACCCGAACATATTTCCAGATTTTATCTGTTGTCAAGAAGGGCAAAGACACTAGCTACTTGTAATAAAGTATTTCTAGATAATTCGGTTCAAATATATTCTCAGTAATACTAATATATCGCGATATAATCCGTAACCTGTAGTTTAATTTTAACTTCCCTAAACTTATAAAACTAAAGATACGAGTCAGTTTAATACTTTATAGAGAGTTATATTTTTTTGAAACCAAACATAAGATAATATTAACTACTAAAAGAAGAAAATTAAATAACTTATATTTTTCTAACATATTAGTGGCCCACTCTAGCGCTTTCCTTTATGTTACTGGCTCACTACACGTTTTGGGCAACTGTAAGTGTAGTGAGCAGTTGTATATTAAATAAATAAATAAATAAACTACATAAAAATCTGTAATAATACAGGTTTCCATTTTTGTACAAAATACTGTCCATTAAGCAAAGTGACTGATTAAATGACTGCCAAGTCCATGCCGTCATAAGTTTCGGCAGTAGTTTATTTCGTAGTAACACATGAAGACTCTCGTAGCTCTCGTAGAGTACCATAATGTAACTTGAGGTATGCAAGCAGACTACTGATAACTACCAACGTACTCATATAATACTACTAGAGGATGCCCGCAGTTACACCTGCGCTATTTAAGGCTACTGCTCTGCTCCCGTCGCTCATAGCGCGATGTTATATAGCCTATAGCCTTCCTCGATAAATAGGCTATCTAAAACTGAAAGAATTTTTCAAACCGGACCAGTAGTTCCTGAGATTAGCGCGTTCAACCAAACAAACAAACAAATAAACTCTTTGGCTTTATATATTAGTTAAGGTACACCATTTTCACTTCTATAGTTTATTATCTGCTAGGGTGTCAACATTTTGAACCACACTATAATACCGCACTCCTTATAAATGAAGAAGCTCACATTAAACTTTCTATAAATAAATGTTGCAAGATACAGTAGCAAGAAATTAGAACTACCTAAAATAAATATTCACAATTAATGTCAATAAAGCAACCGATACAAAAAGCAACATACCACGTCATAACGCAAAACACAGTCACTACTTAATCAAAGAGTCACAAAGCACAGCCAGTTAATAAAGCTCGCAGCAAACACTGCAGTGCAAGCGTCGCAGCGTGCATGACGCAAGCATGAAGCCGAGTATGACGACGAGTATGACGGTCGAGGTTGTCGCGCCGCATTAAATATCGCGGGTCATGTGTGAACGCGACACCGGAGACTCGCTCTCCGATGTCGGGGTGTCGGACTAATTAGGTGTCGACAATTACCCGCTAACGACCGAAATCCGAGCACCGAGCAGGAGCTTATTAACTGCCTGCATACACCGACGAACGATTCACTCCTGTATCTTTGCGACGTTGCATATATTGAGTTTGTAAGCTCCTTTACGGGCGCCAAGAGCATCTTCGCGGGGATTTCAATGCACTTGATGTCGTCTAATTATGCTGCAATATTATATTGCTGAAGGAAGCAATCGAGTCTGTACGTACGTGAAATATATTGGTTATTTTAACGATACTTATGTATTATTAAGGTATAACTCCCGTTTCTAATATAATACTAAATAAAGTAGGTACTCTCATTATAAGAAATGGATATTGAGTAAATTATTCAGAACTGGGAATAGGTATGTATAAGTAAAGTAAGGCGCGGGTAATAAGATAGTTATATTAATTTTAGCACAGTGGGACACAAATTTATGAATAGCATCGGCGCTCACATCCAAACATCTAACCGAGAGACACAATACGTTCTAAACAAGGGTACATAGGAAACTCGGATGCAGTGAGGATTATAACTCAATACAGCGCCGACAACTGTCCGGCGCCGCGGCTTGGGCGTGCCTTATTTGCATTTTGATGAGGCTCGACACTGATACAATAAACACGTTGGGGTGCGATCGGAAGTCCGCCGACAACCGGCCGACGCTCGGGCCGGACCCGGCAACGGCGACGTTTAGCCGTATCATTCATAACCGTATTCGCTCAATTAACTCTTGCTTTGAATTATGTACGTGCCTCTACGTCACCGCTCCTCCTGCGTAACAAACTTACATTCGCTAACAGAGTTATTGTTAATCAAATTTCAGGTCCTGCGCACTAGTCGAAAATTCTACAGCGCTTTTTGATTGAATGTTCCTAGTAGTGAGTAATGAGTAGTGGCTAGTAAAAGGTACTTTTTGACAATCGAATAGCAAAGGATTTTTCGTACAACGCCGTCAATAACTATTTAAAAAAGAACAGACTTTTTATGCCCAGCGCTTCGACGAAGTAGAATTTAAAATATGATAAGAATTTTTAAGCGAATAAGAAAAATTGAATGTAAAATTTTAAAAGAGCATCGTGAAAATCTCCTGAAATAATTAATGCACGTAAAAAAGGTTATTAAAACGATAAAAATTCATTAGAAGAGCGAAGTGGAGGTTGACTGATACTTATGAAAAGTCACCGGCAGTTACCTATTCAGCGGAGCATGCGACGTAATCCTGAGCGAGACGAGTAAACAAATTACTGGGGCCGGGTCGGACCGGCAGCGACGTGGCGCCGCCCGCTCGCTATTAATTTTAATTCCGGCGCTACGCGAAGATCGCCCAAGATGGGCGCGAGGCACGCACCCTGGACCAACACTTGCGTATCGGTGTAAAATTATCGAAACATTGATCAAACACCCTGAGCTAGGTGTGAAGCTAAAGGCAATAACTTTATAATAACATAAAACCTAGCTGTTAAAGTCGTAACATTAATATTTATAAATAGAAAATTGATGGCTATTTAAATTACATTAGTCCGTCAGAGATGCTACAAAAATCATGCGGTCTTTTATTGAGTACTAAGAAAGGCGTGGCATGAGTTCAGAGATAAATGGTTAACGATAACCTTTATTATTATCCATACTACTCTCTTTTGTAATATAATAATTAAAATATTGTGTATTTATACGCAGACAAACACTGCATGATAAATGTAATAATTTTGTTGGCATTATTAGCGTACAAACTGCAGTAGTGAATTGAAACATGTCTGGTCGGATAGGGACGTGCATTGATACGTTTACGTGACGGCGTGTCACCGACAGCCGTGGACTACGACCGGCTTCCCACTCATCACCTGCTGCCCGCTCTTTTAGTGAATATATTGAAAATACCTGAATCAGTATCGTTACAATAACTTTGAAATTTATTTACATAGCGATATATCAACGTAGTTTTCTCCCCAACCATTGGCGAAGTTAAATGTCTGCTTCAATTTCGTAAGTTTTACTATAATATCGGAAAGAAGAAATCAGTCCAAATTACTGTCTAACAACAAAAAAAATGTATAACTTAAATATTAAGCTATAGAACGTAGCCACGTATAATAGTTTACTCCGAGTTTTAGTTAACATAGCTGAGAAGCTCCGTTCAAAAACAAAGTAATAAAAGTTATAAAATTCTAAGGTAAGAAGGCTTCCAGTAAGCTGGAGTGCAATTCACAAGCTAGTGTATAAACCGGAGTAGTGTAGAAATGCACACAAATTGTTACTTCTTACTTCCCAGGGTTTAATCAAGGGGGACACCCGCAGCGACTGCCGCCAGCCGCGTCCGCTCGCTTCCTTCAACTTGGCACAAATTGAGAATAATGGATCCTGCGCGCCGTTTTAGGGTTCATTCAACAAAAAATACTGTTACACCGTCTGATTGTTGCTCTCGCAAATAAACTGTTGTTTGATCAATAGATAAAGCTACCCATTGGCGGGTCTAGTAATTAATTAATTCAATAAAGTGTAATGGATCGGTGTGTGTGTCAAGCTCGACAAGTAATATAGCGAGCACTTCTCTTGTGCGGCGCTTATGTTTCGGCTAAGCCTTGCATTGGAGATCCGTCTTTACGAGCTCGTTAGTGCTGGTAATCGCGACGTTGCACGAGCCGGATTACGCCTGTGCATTATTAGTGTTTTTATTGATTCACTCGGGTGCCGTCGTAAACTGAGATTATTATTCGCGACGTGGCCCGCACCCCGCGCTCGCCCCGCTGCGCCCTCCAACCAAGTTGTTTTGTTACTTAATCGCGACGATAACAACATTTAACGACGGCTAGGTGACTGGCGAAATTCCGCTTCGATGTTTAGTGCTCATTCTATTTTCATTAACCATTTACCCACTTAATGATCCAGATCCTAAGGGAGTGATTCAATGACTTGGACCCATAAAATTAAACCTTAGCGTGACCTGTACACTGTAATTAATAGCTGTTACAAGAAATGTTCCGCTACCTGAAGAATTCGAGCGGTTGAAGGTTCGAGGCTTCAGTTTCTTCGACATACTTGACTATATCATATATCTGTCAGTAAAAATTTACAGTTGCCAAACTGAGATACAGATAATTGCGATGCTTAGGTGTTGTAAAACATTGCTGTTGGGAAAGAAGTAGCTTCCAGAAGGGATCTAGTCTGTACTAAAAAGTTAAAGTAATTGTGTCCTGCTGCTACATCATGAGATAGTGAAAACCATAACATATGTTATTATATATGTGTCTAAATAGGTAAGTAGTAATGGTGATACGGTATACCACACCTGAACATTTCTTTGTAATGTAACATTCGTACAAACTTACAATACAGGCTTTCTTTGTAATGTGACCTTGCTGCAACATGTATACTTACTAGCTTGCTTTAGGGTGATATACTCGAGCCGTTTGTTGTTCTATAAATAATTAAATATTCAAGAGTATCACCACTCATGACTGCCTCGTTGGTCTCGCGGCATAAATGTGCGCGTGGTATCGGTCTCGGGTTCGATTCCCGGGTCGGGCAAAGTGTTATTGGGTTTTCCCGTTAGGAAATTCTTAGTAGCAGCTCAGAGTCTGGTAATATGCCCGGTACGGCAATAATAGGCTCGCCCCCTATTACGTGGGACCTAAAAATTAATGGCGAAATGTGGGTGTAATATTACACCTCTGCCTACCCCTTCGGGGATACAGGCGTGAGTATATAAAAAAAAGTATCACCATTCTAAAATAATGTGTCAACAAAATAAATCTGTGTGGAGTTTAAGCATTTAGGTTGGAACCCTAAAAACGTGAAAATTCGTAGAAATCGTATAAACCGTTGATATGTTATCCATATCATAATATTGTATTGTGCTATTTGGCAAAGCTTTGCACAAACACATTATATTATTACATAGGTATATGATAATATCCCGCAGGGCCAACATCAATAACCCACTTTAATCAAATTAACAGAGCAAACGCGGCCAACACTTTCTGTTGTTTTAATAAATTTAATAATGTATGCGCTTTAAATACTCCGCGCAAAGTGGGTCATTGATGAAGCTTTTCGGTAGTGGTTTTTGTATGACCGAATATAAAAATAGTCTGCTGATATGTAATATCATGTCGAAATCAATGTAGTGTGTTCATATACTACTTATTGATTACATGGAAATTATCGATCCAGCGGGTTACTGATAATTTTACCACAACTGCGAGCTGTTCCAATTTTTTGTTTCTATCTGTATGTAAAATATTTTGTTTATTTCACCTGATAATATCTTATCATCTAATAGCATGTATATGTCTGGTAACGAAATTATTAACGGCTAATAAAATTCTTTTCACATATCTTCTACCTCATTGCAACATGGTATATTACAATTTACATGTAAGTATGTATATTTATGGACGTGTAAATGCTGCCAATGAAGGGTAGTTATTTTATATTGAGAATAGTATTATACCTATTTCAAGCATATTCATTTAATCACTTTCCAGCTAAACCATACAATAATACAGAGACAAAGAAAAATCTTAGGTGACTAGGAGTAATACTTATTTTCTTCTATTATTGCATGGTTTACGTTGAAAATAGTATGGTCCTATGTTTTTTTTTTCTTTCAATATAATATAATTTGAGGATGCCCGCAGCTACGCACGTACATTATTTTTAATTTTACCCTTTCTGCCCGATCCCTTGAGCATTTCGTGCAATCTCTTCTTAGTGCACCCCCTACGGTCCCCAAGGAGCATACATGCGTAATTTGAACTTCTTGCGCCCAATAGTTTTGGCAGTCAGTAACGCAAAAGTTTTATAGATACTGATTCACGGTCTTAATCATTCCTTACAAGATACATGTAAGTAATAAATTGGTGAACCACGTGTGAAGTATGTTCCGAAATAGAACCGCATTTTTTTTATCTATATATTAAAAGTCCGTCATATTTTCTTTTGAACTTTTCTGCTTCTATAAAATACTAGAGGACGCCAGCAGCTACGCCTGCATTTTTTTTTATTTACCCGTTTTGGCCGATCCCGTGGGAATTTCGGGAAATCCCTTCTTAGTGCACCCCTATGGTCCCCAAGGAATATACATGCCAAATTTCAGCTCCCTGCGCCCAATAGTTTCGGCTGTAGCGTGTCTGTCAGTCAGTCAGTAACGCAAGGATTTTATATATTAAGATGACTGCTTAATTTTGCTATTGTAGCAGTGTTACCTGGAAAAGCGTTGTACCAACCTAGCATGTGGTCCTTACACAAGTTATGTTATTTTTCATGACAATCACAAAATAACTAGCATTTCTTTTGTGTTTCTTTGTAAATAGTAAAGGTTAAGTTGTATGTATCATAGTACTCTTTTCATAGTACTTGGTACTTAAATATCATACATGTTATTGTGATTTTACTCTATTCACATCTCCGTTTAATAGTGGGAGTGACTTTATGTGAATAAGCTGTATTTTATAGAAACCAATCTTGCTCATAATAGAAGTAAATTATAATTTGAGCTAATATTATACTTGTGTATAGTGTATTATTACTAAAAACGATTTGTGTGGATCATAGTTATGAAAATAATAAATATCTTATTACACATACATAGACTCCTACCTGTTTCCCGAAGGGGTAGGCAGAGACTACGGAACGCCATTTGCAACGATCCTGATATATTTCTTATATTACATAGACATATTATCGTATTATGTAATAAAATATATCTGAGTATTACAGAACTAAACGGCTAATATTTTTGTATGTATGGTCAGCAGAGAAACGAGTGCATGGCGCCTCAGCGATCTTTCTTAGGTACTTAAAAGTAAAATATAAACAGCGCTATGTGACTTTCAGTCACTGTTTGATGATCCTCGAGCTCACAGTTATCTTCCGGCAGAGCCCAGCCACGAAGAAGAGCCATATATTTTGAAGGACGAAGTGCGAGCCGCTATCTGACGACTAAAAAGCGCAAAAGCCATAGGACGGGATGCCATACCAATTGAAGCCATCAATGCATCGGGAGAGTATGGTGTTGATATTTTTCATACCATCTGCAACAAAATTTGGGAAACAAAGACCTGGCCCCGAGAATGGACTCACACTGTCTTTGTTCCTCTACACAAAAAGGGTTCAAATAAGATATGTAGTAACTACCGCTTAATTGCTTTAATTTCACATGCAAGTAAAATTCTGCTACATATTCTGAACGAAAGATTGAAATCTTACTTATCAACGGAAATTGCCCCTGAACAAGCTGGGTTTGTGAAAGGAAAGAGTACTCGTGATCAGAACCTGAACGTGCGCCAGATTATTGAAAGGCCAGGAAGCTCAACAAGCCCACTTATATCTGCTTTGTTGATTTCTGAAAGGCGTTCCACTCAGTGAGGTGGCCAGTACTTTGGAAGACTTTCCTGACTATGGGAACACCTATGCATCTTGTTCACCTTCTTAGGAGACTTTATGAGGAGGGAGCGGCTACAGTGAGAACGGACGACGTGTTGTTGAATCACTTCCATCCAAGTGCCGGAGTCCGTCAGGGCTGCATTTTATCTCCGTTGCTATTCAACATATATACAGAGCTTATTATGAGAATAGCACGAGAGAATTGGTCGGACGGAATCACTATTGGCGGCTATAAAATATCCAATTTGCGTTATACAGATGATACCACCCTATTCGCAACAAGATCGAAAACATGGAATCCTTGTTGAAAAATCTAGCAGGTTAGCCTTGATTTCGGGCTGAAGATAAACCGCAGCAAGACCAAGATCATGATTGTCGACTGAGCTAACAATAACTCGCCCGAAGTGACTAAAATTGCGAATTGCGACGTCGTTCAATCGTATGTTTACCTTGGTGTACTCATATCCAACAGTGGTGGATGCGCGGACGAGATCAGGCGGCGCATAGCTGTCACCAGATCCACCATGAACCGTCTCAGCTAAATATGGAGAAACAGAAATCTGACAAAGGCCACTAAAATGCGACTTTTCAGGGCATTGGTGTTTCCCATATTCCTCTACGGTGCTGAGAGGTGAACTTTAAGAGAGAGCGAGAAGAAGAAGATTGACGCTTTAGAAATGTGGTGCTGGAGAAGAATGCTTGGCATAACCTGGACTCAATTCCGAACCAACGTCTCAATCCTCGTATTCTTACTTCCTTTGGTCAAATCACGTCGTGGAGACACATCTGTGGAACGACTTGTTGTTCAGGGGAAGGTTGAAGGCACAAGAGCGCGCGGCAGGTCACCCATGCGTTGGACCGAACAAGTTAAAACTGCACTCAATGGTCCACTCCATGAATGTTCAAGAAGGGCTGCAGTACGGGGGGAATGGCGATGGATTGTGAGGCTTGCCACCACCACTGACGTGACGACAACGACCACTCTGCCAAGAGTATGTCGACGAAGAAGAGAATGTGACTTTAGGTTTCTGCTTAACGACGACTTTTTAATTTTGTCCATTTGCTTAAATATATTCAAAATTATAAAAAATAAAACATATCTTTATTACACACGTGATACAAAATAAACGAGATAACCATATTGTGTTATGTAAAAATTGAGGCAGAGGTTATTTTATTTTACACTGTGTTTTGCATCGAGCAAAGAGCAAAGTAAACAAAATTCTGTTTTAAAATCAACGGCAACCTTTAAAGTACACCGAATTTTGCGATAAATGAATTTTGTTTGTTGTCGTACATTTTGCCTAAAGTGCCCTGAAACAAACGTATTAGCGTTATTCAAAACAAGATGCATGGTTATATAACGGATAAAAAATACTTGGAATCGACTAGCTTTACATTAACATTAAAATGAGTTTTACAGAATCTGAAATACGTCAAACTTTCGTGCGCTCTGTAAAACAAAATGAAAAAAAGGTACAGCATTTTAATATGTCTCTACAAAATACAGTAGTACGCCGTAAACTGTATGTAGATACGTAACTATCTTATGCAGTTCTGTTAGTGAATGGCTTTATTACGCTGGCGAAAAGCGATAACGATATCCGTTGATGAAGCCCTGGTCAAAATCAATCACGAGCCTAAAAGCCTCTAGCGCGGCCTGAGTGAAGTCTACAGATATGGCATTAACTTTAACCCTTTGGGTTGCGGAAGTCAGACGCAGTCGCTCTGTGGCAAAACTCATATTCAGCCAAATCCGGTTAGAGAAGTAAGCGAACCCCAGGTTGAAAACTAGGAGGATGATGATAACGATTAAAGCTATGAGAAAACCCATTTCTTTTAAAGACACTGAATATATACATCCCCTGCAATGATTTTCACTATGCTACAGGAAGATTGGTAAATGAAAAATGGGCAGACGGTTTAATGCTGGACGGCACGTTCATCAGATTGGTCATTGATACGCATAATCTATCTCTTATTTTTTCATTTCAATAAATTGTCATTGAACATGCTCGGGCATGCCTCTAGAATCCTTTATTTTGCCGTAAAACATGTGTGATCGCTATGGCAACGGATCATGAGATATTAGATTTTATTGAACGTACTCTTCAATAAATAGAAAAAAATATGCCGTTTTTCTATCGGCCACTAGAATTTTACTTCAAGCAGTGGGTTCAAAGCCTTCAACGTTCAACCACAACCAACGTAAGATGTTCACTTAGGACTTTTCGGACATCTTATGTGGACTGACTGCTTGATAGACTAATTTTATCCTCGCTAATCATAAAATTAGTAAATTCAAAACCCAAGACACAAGAAAAATGCACATGATCTCCGAGCAAGTACAAAGTCGCCAACAAGAGAACGCAGCATTATTACACGGTAGAGTCGGTAGCAGGGCGCCGGCGACTCATCGCCAATTTGTATCGAACGAGACGCGTGCATGTTAATAAAGCCTATTGTGCCATCCGCCTGCACCAGATTAGTCCACACCCGACGGATGCAACAACCCAATAGAGCCTTTATCCCTCTAACCTATTATGAAATTTAACAATGAAAAGGTAATACTGAATGATGAAGATTGGTTTTGAAAGCATGTTCGGCGCTGATCTAGTTTCAAACAATATTGGACTGATTTCGTTGTTCGATTACATAGCTCAATTTCATAACTATCGCAACCTGCTCATAACTAATATAGTCCAAAAATAACAAAATAAGAGAATCCATAATTAAGTAAGTGGGTATTATTACGTACCGGTAGCAAGGCACCCCTGGCAGTCGAGTGGAAGAGTCGATCGTTAGAGCCGTTGAAGAGGTTAATTTTGATAATCCGCTTTACCACTCACCTAAAATCTGCTGCCTGACTCTCCCTCCAGGCACCATTGAACAGATTATTGTTATGCCTACACGCTATCAAAGGTTCCCGGAATAATTTTCCGTAAGTATAACGACGATCTCAGATCGCCATAATCGAAAATTCGGGGTATATTTTCAAGCCGTTTGCCGATATTATCAGTTTTAAGAATTTGTAGAGTCGCTCATATATTATAATGTGAATAATTTTATATACGAGTATCTCCTTGCAGTTGGAAATAATTATCAATATAAATAATATCTCAACAAAGCTTCCTTTCCAAGTAGTAAATAGCACGCGCAAACTAAGCAAACGCTAAACCAATATTCTTACTAACTGGATCGTCATCATAAACCTACATTAGCGCACCTATCAGTTACTAAGTGACAAGCGGTAACATCACTGTACACGTTAGCCTAATTAGGGCAGAAATTTTCATGCTGACCGGAAAAGTGGTTCAGAGAGTCGGTTGCATGACGACGTAGAGTGTGGCACGGCCGGCAGTGGCCGACATGCCCCGCGGTCAAATCAACATTTGCCGACGGATCGAATTACCGCACGCCGCGTCAACGTAACGTAATTGATTCAGCGTCCGCCCGGCGCCGCCACACCTTTTTGTCTCTCTGGGTGAAAAATGCAAAATCCACACTAATTCAATATCTTCCACGCTTTCCAACGTTTTAAGCAATGATGCAGCCATCCGGTTTTATCCGGTAAATATTTTCAACGTTAATTTTTAAGTGTAAATATTGGGTTATTGGTTAGTGCAAAATTAATATGGTATTAAGTCAATAACATGCAAATTTTATGATAAATGAAGAAGCTTATTAACAAAGAATATTTAGGAGAGAACATGGTAGGTACCTAATACCAAATTAGGCCTGCATATATGGGCTAAGAATGTAATGATCCAGCTACATACATATGATTATATTGAGGAAGAGTTTTCTCTGCCTTGCAAGACACATTTAAACTGTATAACCAATTAAACTCATATAGAGCCTTACAAGATAAACAAATATATCTAGCCAGACTTGCGTACTTTGGAACAAAGAAACATTATGCTTAGAGTTCAAATCAAGCCAAAAACTTATTTAACCAAAGCACTAAAATAGTGAAAGCGCATTCTCATAAATATCTATCTATGAAAGAGAACGTGGTATCATAGAGAGCAGAGGCCATTCCGTGAGCGAGTGCAATACGACTTCGTGCAATTGAACACCCTTCGACTCGGAAACTGATATGCAACAAATGCACACGAATACTATCGCGTATGAAGATGCACGCTCGACAATCGTATACACGAGACATGTTATTCGGTATTACGTATTCCGTTGGAAATATTTTTGATATTAGTAGATTTTTTTGATATTTTGGGCGGAAGTAGGTCTAACTCACACTTTTATTTATCAATGACTTAGACTTACTTCTACTCTCTGCATCAGCGTCCGATGCAGAGTTTGGCGAATGGTCATAGGTGTAGCGCAGGTCGTGCAGATCCCTAGGACAAGGCTGGTGGACTATCCTTCCCGAGGTTGCCGCCCGTTGTTGGTCTGGTTCCATAAGAAACAGACGTAACCAAAACCTCCAGCCGCCACACACATACAGCGTGCAGACACACTCAAAAACACGCGCGCAAGCAGACACATTCACCTATACCCACACACTTACACACGCACAATAACACACATACACACACCTACACACTCTTACATGGACGCACACACACACGCATCTAAACACCACTTCAAACACTCACACACATACACAAACACATACTCAACACAGACTCATACCAACAAAATTATCATGGAGGTGAAACAAAACAGTATCGTACCCCAGGAGGGTACCAGCGTCCGTGACGCTGGAGAATCCCTCTCTGCACCATCGTGTGCAGGCTGCCCCACGTATTCTGGGGGGGGCAATGTTTCACAATGCCGAAACAGAGACACACTAAATCTGCACGACCTGGCCATCGCCATGCCTCGTGCAACCTACACTTCGTCCACTACCTGGAACATCGCTCCGCGTCGAGCAAACGCACGCCAAAAGGCGGACGTTGACTCCGCGTCGACTGCGAATCCAGGTAGTCGTAGACGAGGCGGTAAACGCTACCGCCGTTACAAACACGCTCACGTGAGCAAATAACACAGTCGGGTGTTAGCGCATCGAATAAATCGGCTAGCGCGCTCCCGACTACGACCACGACGGCTGGTAAAAACAACCAGCGCGGCGACCAAACCTCGACCGGTGGAGCGGACGTTCCACCCCGGACGACGCAGCACGGTTGTGTTGCGCCGCTGACGGCGGGAGGCGCGACTGTAATAACAGACAGCGCACTCCCGCCTGCGCGCGGCGCACCAACTACGGCTGCTCCCGGGGCGCCCCGCCGCGCTCCTCCGGTGGGGATTGGTAACGCTGCGCAGCCGTCGTGTAGAAACAAGGAGCCGCGCCGCAAACGCGGCCCAAAAAGACGCGATCCGGCGCCACCAGGACATCCCACTCCGACACCAAGCACGAAGAGGGATCGCCCTGAGGACTCTACACCACCCAGCGCCGGGTCGAAACGGGCGAAAACAGACGCCACACCTAAGAGCGGTAAGAGCTACGCAGACGCGACAAACTCGCAGCTGATGGTAGCCATCGCTACCACCCACGCCACGGACCTGACGGTGGAACAGGCGAAGCAGCTCGAACTCTCAATTGAAGAGAGTATAGTTGAAACTGCCTTCGCCACACCGCCGAATAATGGGCCGGCACTCGCACCTTCCTTTAGGGGCAAACCTCTCGCAGTGGAGGGTGTCCTGAAGTTATGGTGCGAGAACGAACACTCACTGACGTGGCTCAAAAACGCAGTAGCCAAACTAAGATCGCCGATTGAGGGGACCAGGCTGGTCGTCATCAGGCAGTCAGACTTAGCGAAGCGCGCACGCGCAGCGCTGTGGCTGCCGAGGACGATCACCATGGAGCTACCTAAGATCCACCATCTCCTCATTGCCCAAAACCCCTGGTACGCCGTACAAACGTGGCAATTGTACGGCGCATCCTTGCAGCAGCACGGCGTGTACCTTACCTTGGGCATCCCGGAACCCGAGATCCCCAAGATCACGGGACGCAGCCGTCGGGTTTCCTTCTTCGCTGGCAGCGTGTACGTAATGTTCCACGCTTCCAGCGGGGGGGAGAGCTCGGCGGCTGTAGGGCCCAAGGAGACGCCGAGTGAAGGTAAGGACACAACGGGACGAGCTGTACCAGCCATCCCAAGCACCTCGGGCATAGCCCGTATTACACCGGCGCCCGCAGCGACTATACAACAACCCACCGCTGCGACGGACGCAAAAGACGAGCACGACTCGTCTGACGGGGAGTCTATGGACAGCAATGTCCTCGATTCTTCGTCAGACTAGAGTCATACAAACTAACCTCCAGCATAAACAAATTGCAACGGCTACCCTACGCAGGCTGCTGGAGGTTAATCAACAGACAATAGCCCTAATCCAGGAGCCGTGGATTAGAGGCGACAACATATGTGGTCTAAACAACATCGGAGGTAAGCTACTGCACAACTGCTCGGTCACTAAACCGAGAACATGCATATACATTCCCCGAACAATACCAGCACTGTTGCTAACCAACTTCTGTTCTAGAGACCTCACTGCCGTAGGACTCCAAACAGGGCCCAACAAACAGATATTAATACTAGCTTCGGTCTACATGCCTGGCGATGAGGACATCCCATCAAAAGAGCTGGCCGAGCTGGTGCAGCACTGCGAGGACCACGGCTGGCAGGTAATCATCTCGGCGGACGCAAACGCGCACCATCCGCCGTGGGGAAGCCCCGACGCAAACAGACGAGGTGAGATCTTGACTGAATACATCTTTTCAACAAATCTATCTGTAGTTAACAACGGTTCGGAGCCCACCTTTGTTAGCTCCAGATATCAAACCATAGTAGACATAACGCTAGCATCGGATGGGGCCGCGGAACTTGTCACAAACTGGCATGTGTCCGCTGAGCCATCCTTCGCAGACCACAGACGAATCTGCTATGACATACGAGTGCAAGGGAACGTCCAACAACCTAGGCGCAACCCTCGCAGAACCAACATCGCGAAATACAAGACGATTCTCGTATCACAGGTAGACAAATCCTATTTTAAGGACATGTCGACCAGCACTGACTGCATAGAACATAACACCAACTTACTAACAGAATGTATACAAACAAGTTATCAGCAAGCCTGTGCACCCACACTCCCAAAGTCGTCTAGCAAAACCCAGTGGTGGGGAAGAGAACTAGAGGGACTCAGGCAAAACCTGAGGAAACTCTTTAACAGGGCTAAAAACACGAGAATGGAAGCAGACTGGCTCAAATACAAAGAAGCCCAGTCACACTACAAGAAACGCATAAGATTCCGCAGAGGCGAGTCCTGGCGGCGTTTCTGCAGCGGTTTAAACACCACGAATGAAGCAGGCAGGGTGAAAAAGATCTTGTCTCAGGACAGCAACTAAACCCTTGGCGCCATTAAAAAGCAAGATGGAACCTACGCAACTACGGTCGCTGAAATTAGCCAAGTGCTAATTGAAACTCACTTTCCAGGTTGTGAAGTAACCAATGACCGTCTGTGGGACGAGTCAGACTACAGACCACCGACCCAAACAGACTGGCTGGTAGCCGAAAATGTGGTCACCACAGACCGGCTGAAATGGGCAATAGACAGCTTCCAGGCATTCAAATCCGCAGGCCTGGATGAAATCATACCAGCATTCCTACAGTGGGGATGCACAACGATTGTGCCGCACCTGCTCGACATCTACAGGGCCTCAATAGCGCACAGATACATACCTTGCAGGTGGAGGGAAGTTAAAGTCATATTCCTCCCAAAACCTGGCAAAACTGACTACTCACAAGCGAAAGCATACAGACCCATCAGCTTGACCTCCTTCTTATTAAAAACGCTGGAGAGACTTACGGACCGATACCTCCGTGAGGGCGCATTACTGCGCAATCCACTACACCCACATCAACACGCCTACAGAAGTGGCAGGTCAACTGAATCGGCGCTGCATTCCGTTGTGGGAACCATTGAAACAGGGCTTACCAACAAGTTAATGACACTGGGGGCCTTCATTGACATAGAAGGTGCCTTCGACAAAACTAAGTTCAACAGTATCAGCCGGGCCCTCGAAAAGTTCGGAGTTGAGCAAACCCTTAGTGGCTGGATTGATCAACTGCTGAAACAGAGGGCAATACAATTCACGGTAAACTCCACCACAAGGGGCATCGTTGCAAAAGGCTGCCCTCAGGGAGGTGTACTCTCACCCCTGTTGTGGAACATTGTGGTGGACGATCTGTTACGGAACTTAAACGACAGACGATTCTTCACGGTCGGCTATGCAGACGACATCACCATCCTGATCAAAGGTGACTCAGAAGACACGATCCGAAATCGGATGCAAGCAGCCATCAGGATCATGGTGGAATGGTGCAACCAACATGAACTGACGGTTAACCCCAACAAAACGGAGCTAGTACTTTTCACCAACAAAAGGAAAACCCATATGTGCAAAACACCAAAACTCTTTGGAACGGAGCTTACCCTATCGAATGAAGTCAAGTACTTGGGCGTAATACTTGACCATAAGCTAAACTGGGGCAAGCACATCAGCACAAAAACAACAAAAGCATGCACAATCTTCTGGCAATGTCGGAGAATCATAGGCAAAAAATGGGGTCTCAAACCATCAATTACCCTGTGGATCTACACTGCCATTATACGCCCCATGCTTATGTATGGTGCAGTAGTGTGGTGGCCACGCACGCAACTGAGCACAATCACAAAAAAGCTACAGAGCCTTCAACGCCTAGCCTGCTTGGCCACAACAGGCTGCATGAAGAGCACCCCAACAGCCGCCTTGGAGATACTACTGGACCTAAGACCGCTGCAACTAATGATCCAGCAGGAAGCTGGCGCTGCAGCAATCCGTCTAGACAAGCTCGGGCTATGGAAAAAGGATGATCGAATTACTCACGCACGCCTAAAAGGGACCTTAACCAAAGAGATCCCGATGCTAGAGGCCGCTTGCGATCTCATCCCTAAAACTTTTGTCTTTGACAAAAAATATCGCATCCAATTGCAGGAGGAACACAAAGACTGCTCTGGTATACACGAAGTCAGAGTATACACAGACGGCTCAAAAACGAAGTATGGGACGGGTGCGGGCGTATTCTCCCATGACTTAAACATCAACATCTCAACATCCCTTGGCACCCATAACACCATATTCCAAGCCGAGTGTGTTGGGATAACAAGAGCCGCAACAGCAATAGCGTCTAGGAACGTAAGTGACCTGTCTATACGCATTATCACGGACAGTGCCTCTGTACTACAAGCTCTCGGCAGCAACTGCTTTAACAGCGGCCTCATCATGGAATGCCACCTAGAGCTGCAAAAGATTGCAGAGAAGAATCGGGTTACGCTGCAATGGATTAAAGGCCACAGCAACTCCGCAGGCAATGACGCCGCAGACCAACTGGCACGGCAAGGATCGGACACAATGATAATGGGACCCGAGGCGATTGTACCGATACCAGCAAGCCAAATCAAAACGTGGCTACGTGAGAGAACCGCACATGAACACGAAAAACAGTGGGCAAACATAAAAGAATGCAGACAAACAAAAGATGCCATCCCCTGCTTGAACAAGCGACTCTCACACAAGCTGCTGCATTCTAATAGGAAAACACTAAAGCATCTGACGGGCATAATAACCGGCCACTGTCCACTCAACAAGCACCTATTCAACATAGGCGTTACGGACAGCCCACTGTGCAGGGGCTGCATGGAAACCGAAGAAACACCCGCTCACGTCATTCTGCACTGTGCAAGTGTGAGCGATCAACAGGCAAAGCTGCTGAACAACCCCAGAACCATGAGTGAAGCTTTAAACGACACCAGCCAACTAATGGCTTTCTGGAAGGAACTAAGGTGGTATGAGTAGTCGGCGTCAATGAAGTCGCCACATACGCGCAATGGCCCAAATAAGTGGCTAAGTGCGGAAAACCCACGACCAACTAACTAACTAACTAACTAGTAGATTTTTGTAAGACTCGTGAAATGCTACACAGCAAATATTACGATCCTATTGCTTTTAATACTTACTAAGTATCTACTTTATTGTGTTGTTATAGTGATTGTTCCTGAATAACATACTATTATACCCACATTGGGTGTGTAGATTAGGAATTATAAAGGTTGATTTAACTAATCTTATAGACCAAGTAAGTAAAGAATAGATCACACTAAATGAAAATCACTTTTGGAAGAAGGAAGGTGGATAGTATATAAGCAAGTTTTAGTATATTCTGGTTGATGATGGAAATGAGAAGATCATGGGTCGTGAGTGTAATAAAATATTACAGCAGTGATAATGCGCTGTTAAAGTTTCATTGCCTATAACTTGACATGACTACATTCCATGAGTAAATTATATTTTATATGTAGAGCCGGCTATTCCTTAAAGAAAACATAATGGAATTATTTTACAAAAATACGCCACTACGGCTTACCCTTTGATCAACAAATTGTTGTTTGGATAAGGGTTTTTCGTGCACTTTGGTTGAATAGTGTTTGTCAACTTTAAAGCGATACAAAAAAAATCCAAGCTGGCTTTTGGAAAACGCACACAATTTTTATTTTATTTAATACAGATTTTATTGAGGTTACGCAGAATTATAAGTGAGCTATTAGAGTGTGCTAGATTTTAAAACATTCTACAGGAACTGAATTTTACGTATTGGATATATTTAAAATATTCGTGGAAAGAGATATACGGCGATTTGAACATTCTTTGAATTGGACGTTCTGCGAACTGGACATTCTGTAAACTAGATATACTCCGAATTGGGCACTCTGCATCTCAACGATTAAAACAACACAGAAAAGCAAAAGACGTATTTCATATGAACGTGACCAATACAATTGCTTCGCGAACAAAATTTATAACAAATTAAAAAGATACGACGGACATAGCGGTGTCACAATAATAAAGTTGATATTAGTTTGCTAAAAGAATCACAATACTGTGTGTGCTGTATGCATTGCGAAATGAAAATCAACCGGCCGAATTCACCTGGGACGCCAAGCCAGCAATATTGCTCAATTCGATTTAAAACTACGAGAGCTATCAGTGCTGCCGACCTATCACAGCGCACAGATGAAAAACTAACTCATAAATATGCTTAGAATGAGCACACGTCAAAGAAAAAGTATCCTAATAAGAAAAAAAATAGTATATAATGTTATTCAAAGGTAAAACTAATTCGCCATTTTACCTATAGATACTTGTTATTTCTTGACAATGAATGATTCTTACTTGATCTCAAGCTTAACTGAAAGTATCGAAACAGAAAACGAAATCCCTGCGGGTTTTTCTTACATATGAAAAACCAACTTTTTTAAATTTTGCTACTATAATAATACATCCATGAGTTCTTAAAAATAACCAACAATAATTTTATTAAATGTAGAAAATGCCACACTAAGTGAATATTCAGATATATTGTACTTCACGCGACATAACAAGGTATATAATCAAAAGTTGCACCGTAAAGCCAGGCGAGACGGTCTCCCCTACAGCATCCGGCACACGCCGGATGTGACCAATTTACACAAACTGACTTAATTCTTCAATACAGGCCAACCCACTTACCTCCAGGCTTTGTGCCGTAAGTGGGGCGCTTGCCTGCCGCTATTTTATACTGTTAGCAAAGCCTCCAACGAAATAAAGCCGGTGAAGATGTAAAATAATGTTGTGCGTCAGTTACCTGCGTTGAAGATATTTAAAGCTGACTTTGGCAAACTATTAGGTCATATAAAATTTAATACGGACTTGTATGTTGCAGAAAATAAAGATCACGGCAGATATGAATATTGTATATGATTACAAAGTGCCAATTTAACTTGAACTAATTGATATTAAAACCTTACGTTTGTCAATATGGCACTGCAGTCGATCAGCAAAAATGCCTTGGTCGCTTAGCTTAACAATAATTTTAAAATATTATTATCAATATACGCTTTTACAATATACGCAAGTACCTACATTGAGGCGTCTATAGACACTTACAGTACTACTGTACTGACTTCTACTGCAATGTGACTTTTCTAATTAAAAATATGGCACAACCAGAATTCCCTAAATTAACGGGTATAATAATATATTATTTGATTATAAACATGGTTTTGACTCAAAACACGAAGTCACGTTACAAAAAATTTTGAAGCCCAGCAAAAAGGATAAGATAAAGATAACGCATGAAATACATAAAAGTACATATTTATTACATAAAATAGCAACTCATCTCGACACCCCATAATCATAATTCGAGTCGCAACTTAGCCTGCATCAAAAACGACCAAATGACGTCATCTAATTGCATTTCATATTACCTAGTCTTGATTATGAAGTTGAAAAGTGAGTGACCGCGTGCACCGAGCGGGGTGGCGTCGTGCAGTGGCATATATGCGTCGATATCCGCGTTTTGTTTGACTTTTACCCGTCCGGCCGTCCGGGCGTCCGGCTGTCCGGGCACCAGGCCGCGCCCGGCGGACGATCACGAAACTAATTATACCTCGAGGCGAGCACAGCGCCGTTCTTCGTAAACTTTGAAATGAATCACTAAACTCATGTGCGGTCCGTTGTGCGGTGAGTGAACGGTTTCTGGCTAAATACTAATATTTTTTCAGAGTGGCAATCTAGGTTTATGTACTTTAAGCTTTAGTAGTAATTACTAGAATTTTATGAAAGTGTGAAGAAAAGAACATCTTTATACCAGTTGTAAAAAAAACCCGTAATACAAAACTCCGTGGAGCACTTTTTCAAGTACCTATAGCCATTGACCAAAAGCACTTGAAACTTATGTCTAAAGGCATTGGCGAGGAAAACTCATAAACCACAGCGTTTTCCATGTAGCCATGTGGATTTGAAGCAAGCTTATTCATAAAAAGAGCACGCGATACTGTATAACAAAGCTGCGATTACAAGGTGGAAGAAAAATTCAATGCACCTTGCGACCAATTAGTTCGGCGCGCGCGTCAAATAGCGGAAGTAAGTCTGTGGATTTTCGTTACCATTTTCTTTGCATTTTTCAAGAGCCGTCTCATCTGTATACTTGCTCGGGGGAACGAATGTTCTATCTAATTAACTTTATCATAAAGCGCCAGTTATTGCCTTGTCGGCCGTCCGACGCGCGACGGTTTAATCGAAATCTTGCTACAGTATTACAACGTATGACGTTTTATTTCGCGGATTACTTGAATATTGCATATAATTTATGTTCTTAAAGGTATATAAACATAATTTGAAGCATGAACTAATTTAAACATATTGTGTGACGCAAATTGTGGGATCAAAACACTGGCGAAAAGTGGGCGTTTACCATGCCTCTGCCTACCCCTTCGGAGAAACAGGCGTGAGTCTATGTACGTGTATGTGTGACGCAATTTATTAACACAGGTCAGTTTTTTTTTATTATATTGTCGATATGAATAACTTTATATCAAAAAATTACAACAAACGATCGTTACGTAAGGCAAAATATTTATTAAACAAGAATTACAAAATAATCTACAAAAATTATATTATAAACAGTAATATAAATTGTATGTTTCTTCTTTGAATACGACGGACTTCCATTATCATTCATAAATTATTTTACTTTCTGTGAGGGAAATTGTTAAAAGTATTTTTTATTTGATGTTACATCAAAGGCAACAACTACCAACATTTCAAGTTTGTAGTGCCTGCGGTTTAAACTGCGTTGATTATTCCGTCAGTCAGGGCAACTAATTAAATGTTTAAGGACGCATTGAGTTGTATTATTAGTAGTTTTATTTTAAACACACATCTTCAATGGTTCGTACTTTTTTAGTAGGAAGGTTCAGCCTCATAGTAAGTCCTTATAACGATGTCTGCTGAATAGTGGGTAGTAGGTACTTAAATAACGAAGCAAGACAATACTAAGACCTTCTTTTTCATTCTTATACTTACATACCTAATCTATGCGGCTATTGGAACCATGACAACCACGATGATGACGTGAGACATATAAATGAATAGATTAAGAGTGCACAATTAGGCATAGCCAGCTTATATCAAAAGTATATTTATATACAAGGTATATTTCGAGGCATAAAATAGATCTGCATATATCTATCTCGACCAAAGAAGCAAGCCGATCAAAGGTTATTCAACAAACGCCCGACAGCCTTAGATATACCCAAAGCCGTACACATAACATAATGTGCATCATAAAGATCATATAACACAAACACGTATTCCGCGCCAAACCGGGCACAGCGAAGTGGCAGTTTTCACGAGATTACGTCGGATTTCGCCGGGGTAATTCACTTGGCAGATTGGTGAGCGGGTCCGAGCCCGTTCGGCTCACTTTACGGGGCGGACTCCGGTTACGAGCGCTAGCGACGACACAGATTGTGCCATAATCGATTGCGACACCGTATAACCGTATGAGGACGTATATGCCCCGAGAGAACATCAATACGACATCGATTTAAGTAATGCTATGACCAAACTAGGGGTATCCTTTTTAATCGATTTTGTGGCTTGGGTTATGTTGTTTCCATTTTTTAGCAGCTTGGAAGTGGTTACCTTTTTTCACGAGATTCGCTAATGTCAAGAATACATGTAGCCAGCCGGTGGCACAGGTAAAATTAAAGCTTTCTTAGGGAAACACCATGCCAGGTAATTTCCAAACGATATAAGAGTAATGATTGCTAAATAAGTAATTCGCGAGATTAGAGCTCTGGTGCCGTGTCGAGTCACAGTGTCGAGTCACCATCAGCATTCGGATCACCGACTTTCCGAACAGGATGTCACTGCCGGTAGTTAAGGTAATATTTGAAGGCTCAGAGATGTGATCAGTACTCCAGATAGGGCTCGTGCTCTATACAGATGGCCAACTACTTTTCTCCGTACAAGAAAAACAAGTATCAGTCACAAGACACTGTTAAAGTCTAGTTTGTCAGATTAATAAACTAGCCCTATACTGATTGTATTATTTATTTTTAGCCTAATTTACTTTTGCAATTCTATAGTCACATAACAACGAAACTGCGACTGAATACTAGATAAACATAATATCTGTTTCATTACTCTGTATAAACAACATCAGTGATAAATGAACACTGATTTCATTTAATGAGACACACGTCAAAGGGACACTACGGCTCAGTGAGTTATGTCTGCCGTAATTAAATATATTTGTGACGTGTAAAATTGCCAAGTTAAACGATATTTGTGTGTCAGTGATATTTGATAAAACAACTGTACAAATTAAATGCGCCCGTGTTGCAGTTTTTAAGGCGGGCAGTAAGGCGTATACCTACTATCAGAAATGGGCTGATGTCCAAACATATCATCATTATCACATTCGCAAGTCTTTTGTTTCTTACCCGAACATAACAAAATAAAATATTGAAGACAAAACAGCTTATCAAAATTAAGATTCCTTTTGCATTTTTGTATTTATTTAGTTTGGTTTTGGATAAAACGAAATCTTATTTAGTACCTAGTCAAGAACATATGCAGCTAATCCATAGCGAGTTGGGTAAAACGTGACCGGACCAAGAATAGCTATTTCGAGACGATTTCTTATGCTGTTGCACTATATAATTTCTGATTTAAATTAGATCAACTGTCAATGGCTCTGCTTTAACATTTACGAAAGCTAGCACGTCACAAATAAAATAATATATTAGAATACAGTTTCATTTATGATTCTGCATACTGTTGTGCGCACAACAAAACGTTCCAAATAAATTACTCGCTGTACAGGCTTTCCAGTAATTTCTATAAAACCTTTTTTTATGAATACCTCTAACTGTGTTTAATACAGAAATGTAAAAAATCGTTGCTATTGCAACGGACCACATAAATAAGTATCTTTTTTATTCCGCTATCAGTCTAGTAGTGAGTAATGTTTTGTTTATACTAATACGGTATTGAACAGAATCACATTTTTTTAATTTTCTTTTAGATAGATTACAATTAGAAACTTTGTGTTAAACAAAGATGATGATATAATTATCTTTTAGCGTAGAATGGCACCCGATGCATGCAAGTTCGTCTATCATGATAACAATCTTTCCATTTTCATCTCAACTCTAATATATTTTCTAAAAAATGTTGAAACATACGTCACGAACAATATGTGGATTCAAAAAATCCAGTAACTTCATTGTATGGAGGCGAGCTGCGCAATCGCGTAGCACCAGAGTAATTCACTTAGTAAGATTAAGCCCGATGCTATCGGAGGGTTTACACCTTGGAACGTGAGTCCACTAAGCATTACCAACACTAATGCGTTGTACCAAGCTTTGTTTTTTTATATAACAGTGAAAATACTTTGATTGCAATCAGCGTTTTAGACGTAAGTGCAATTAAATATATTGCAAAAAGGAGTTATAAGTTTGTTTCTAATCTAGTTTTTTTATTTGGGAATGAACGATGAAGTTCTATCTATATTATGAAAATTGATCATGATGCTACGATAATACGTAGCTGTATGCTACGTGTACGACTGAGTGTCTACGGCGTAGCCAATGCACGTATGTAATTATCCTCTTGTAAATCATTGTTTTATTAAAACAAATTTAATGTATTGTTCTCTCTCTTATTACTCTTTATAGTTATCATACAACGGTCGAAAGTTGCGTGTATTTAATACTGTAATATCCGCTAATTAACTAAATATATCCGCTAATTAGCTAAATTAATCGATTTTAAACTTTCGCTATTTGTATACATCATACAAAATAAATAAAAACTGCACAATATGTGGGAAAGTCAGATTATTGCGACTGTATGTTTGAAACTTATTTTAAATTGCCTTTCGCGATATATACCACGTACACTGTTTGGGGTAACCGATATTTGGGCACTGTTGCAAGCGCCATGTTCACGGATGTACCTACTGAGGGTATTGCGGGTGGATGAATATTACGAGTACTTCTTGTGAACCGACCGGGCATACAGCTTGCGTAACGAGGAACATTTGGATAAGGAACTTTCACATATAAGCTACATAAGAACGGGTACAGTAGGCGAATTAGACGACCCAAACATACTAAAAAACACCTGGACTTTAAGGTTGAACGACACGCAGCGTACTTGCCGTACGTCAAAGGAGTGACAGATATGGTCGCCAATATCCTTAAGAAGGTTTCAATTAAAACTATCTTCACTCATTTTAAGAAACTGTCGCAATATATACGTAAAAACGCCGAAAGACAGTCTTCCCTTAGAACAGCCAGGTGTACACAAAATTGACTGCAGGAGGCTGTGGGAGTTCCTATATAGGGTAAACTAAACGCACCATCTCTTGCCAGATAAAGGACACATTAGGGCAGTCAAAAATAATGAACCACTCAAGTCAGCCATAGCTCAACACCCCTTAGACTCGGGTACCGACCACAGGATTGAGTTACACAACCCTCAGGTACTTTCGATAGAACGCCATCACATACCTCGAATGGTTTTAGGGAGCCTATTGATAATTAAAGTTAAAAAAAATTCCATAGAGGGGATGGGTTTCAACTGTCGAGTATTTGACTTCCAGTGGTAGGTCTAGGTATGTAAAACCCGTGAAAAGAAATCGCGAGCTGACATAGTGAGTGTAGTATATCTTGATCGGGTGCAGTGCTATAGTGAAAACAGTGTTAGTGGTGTTGTACGCAAAAAAACGAGTAAGAAAGCGGGTAGACCGTTATAGTTGCCCGTAACATTCATCCACCCGCAATACCCTCAGAACATCCGTGAATATGGCGCTTGCAATAGTGCCAATATATCGGTTACTCCATACAAAGGTACGTGGTATATATCCCGAAAGACAATTTAAAATAAGTTTAAATTATCACGAAAGTTTAAATTCCTATGTTTGTAAAGTCCCCACGAAACAGGATTTCTAACTAGAGCGAAAGTAGCCATTAAAAATAAAGCATACTTAAAGCATGTCAGGCTATAAAAATACAGCTGTTAAACTCCGATTGATTACTTAATAAAACACTTCACTTTACCATCGTTAGGTAAAAGAAAATCCTTACCTCAGTAAAGGTTTCCAAACATATTACCATAACCAAGAACTAACAAAATCATATTAAGCATAAAGATAGCACCGCCAGATTACATTCAGTACTTTAAACAATAAAGGTTGTAACTTAGGCACCAACTAATCCCTTAAATTGTTCCCGAGCAAAAATAAAGTTTTCTCAATTAAATGCAGAGGCAAGAGCGTAGGGGCAAAGTTTTAGTTTTCATCTGAGATAAAACTGAACGTCTGGACGAGATGCTATCGGGTGTGGATTAATAATAAGGAGATAACCATTGGTTCCTGCTTTAAACTTCATATTCAACTTATTCGAGCATCCCAACTTTGATGCGCCAATTACATGTACATTAATTGTATCTAAGATTTATACTAACATAAAGTGTATTTGGCTTATCTGTTTAATGTAGATGAGTAGAACGTAGAAAAACAATTATTTATTAGAACTTGCTAACAGAATACTGGTCTTGTTCGCGAGGGACTTCACAACACAGTAGTAGAGCCTTGCTGATTACAGCATGAATGGGCCCGCTCGACCGGGGAAGTACTACCCTCTCACAGAAAATCGACGTAAAGTAACAGTATACCTAAACTGTTGCGTTTCGTTCGGTGAGTGAGAGTGCCGGAGGCCCTATCCCCTATTCCTTCTCCCTCATTCCACTCCTCATCCTATCCCTTTTCCCAATCCCAAGGGGCGGCAACGCACTTGTTACTCCTATGGTGTTGCTTGTGTCCATGGGCGGCGGTAATTGCTTACCATCAGGCCATCCGTCTGCCCGTTTTCCGCCTATTAATATATAAAAAAAAGAAACATTCAAGCAGCAACATATGGATTCAAATTTTTGTATTCACAAATATAAGTCAAACAAATCGACGTTGTATATATCCCGAAAATCAATTAGGAACTAATTCAAGCAGCAGTCACAAGGAATAGCCAGACTCGAAAAAAAGTCGTAGATATTCACAAAGTATTGTCCTGTTTGAAGTTGGAGGCCAAAATGTAAAATAACGAGGCGGCCGCCTAAACTACGTGCAATCTAAAGTCTGTGATGCAGAAAAGACTTGTATCCGATGGGAAATAACTGTCACTTGAGGAATTACATAAAATTTGCATCAGTAACGCACAAACAACAAAATCTTCAGTCACAAGAATATTTCCCACGCACAACATCAGAATCTTGCATTAGATAAATGACATCTAGAGATACGAACTTGCTTACACAAGCGTCCAGAGCACCTATCAATTATAGTAATTCGGTTCAGTGATTACATCGCAAAACCTGGCTGCAATCTAGATAACATCCAATTTGTCGTATCGGAGATATCTTCAAGATGCTGGCAAATGGGTCGATTATCATCCACCTGTGAATTAAGTGCAGCCGTTGAAATAAAGTGCACCTTGAACCATTTTAATACAGTTCGATATTCTGTGGACATAAACTTCAGTGTTGTTCGAGTTTACACGTGTGGATTTATTGTGGTAAAATATTTTTAAACAACTTTTGTAAACTAACTAATAATAAATTTTACTAAAGCATTCAAGTATAAAAAGTTTTCTAAAGGAAATACAGTTATGGTTGTAATTAGAATCTAAAATCCAACATAAGGAAAAACGAAGATTTTGGTGAAATAGATTTTTAGAATGACCTCCACTAGAATCTGATAATCAAAAGCTCTTACTATGATTACTACAATGCAGAGCCTTGTGATAACTATATTCACTTTAATGCAAATGTAAGGATATATTTAGTTGAATATTTCATTAACATAACATCATAAAAGGATAATTATAATGAGACGTCTAGGTCTATTATTCACTATACTCTTCATGAAAAGATAGTTATATAGGTAGTACGAGCAATATTCTCAATGTACCAACAATCGAAGTGAATAGACCGAGCCAATATCCATAGAGCGAACAAACAATCAAACAGCATCCGCAATACACATAAACAATAAATTCCATTATCGTGAACAAGTTGGAAACTTGATTGCACTAAGTCCATAAGGAAATAATAAAAGTATCAGTGGCACTCGTTGCGCTCGTCGAAGTATCGGCTCACGACGATAGAAGAATCAAACAAACGACGCAAAACTTCTTAAAACTCGAGCGGGTGAGTTGTTTCCTACAGACACTAACTCTTATTACAAACTTACGCCCACCTCGACTCTCCACCGCCGCCGCCGCTCCGATAGACACTCAACTTATAACTAACGAAAAGATATCGTATTACAAATTACTTAAGATATGAAAACATTGTACACTAATGGCGTCATGGAACTTTAATTCACTTTGTCGATAACATCGCTCCTTCGGCATTACTAATTGGCTGCTAACTTGTACACACAAATCTTTTTATTCCTATATATAAATACGAGTTCCTATCTATAAGCACACACGGTAAACTTCGTACGTTTTACAATTAAGTATTTTTGTAACAAATGTGCTTTATAATAATTGAGTAAAAATATTTCTATAAGAGAGAGAAAAGTACACGGCAGTTTTTTACAAGACTTAATAAGAATATTTCGAAATTATATATTTAAGATTTTAAAAGTAAACATGTGGACAGAAAGGACATTAACTTATCTAAACAAGACTATTACATAGGTAGGCGACGTTGCAATATGAGAAAAAATATGAGTATGAGAATTGTTGAAAATGAGAAAAAATACAATTACACAAACTACTTCAATTCAATAGTGAATTCTCTCCGAAATGACAACAGTATCTAACACTATCGCTAGGACGCAGTCAATATTTTGACAAGTGTAGAGGTAACAGTGGAGACAGCACGAAACATTTTAACGCAAGGAAGCAGGTTTAAACGTAATAAAAAAGCACTCCGGCTAATTTTCCAGCTGTGTTGAACACTGCGTTGTCAGACTGCATCCGCCATAAAGACTGTGCTCGCGGCCAAACGAGATATGGACGGAACAAATTATTGAGATAATCACATCGCCAACAATTGTGGTAAGAAATTAAATTTCTAGGAAACCGGTGTTTATTAGCAAAGGTACTGTAGCAAATTGCTGTCAGAAAAACAAAGCATCCCTTGTTCTCAACTGGGATAAAAATAATTTTCTTGAAGTATAAAGTGCCTCTAAAGGGAAATTAAATTCTAATATAATTCTAAAACCGCAAGGTAGACGACGTACACGGGTGATTTTTTCGACTTTCAGACGGCCTCGCATAAAACATGCATATTGACAACAATAGGCATATTGTTAATAATATCCTCCGGTCCTATACGCAAGCAGTCACATCAGATCAACTTTCTATCATATGGTAGAATCCATTATACACTACTATTAAATAAAGTACCAATTGACAAAGTGCAAAACTTAAACAGGGACGCTGCTACCTATTTCTAAATCCACGACTGATGTCCAACCATTGAGTCCAACTAGAAATGTTCAAAGTGCAGGGAAGTATATCAAAATATTACAACTGTATATTGTTCAATACCCAGGTTGTCCTACATCGGGGCTCCAACAATTAGGTCACTCGTTACTTTAGCTTCAGCCTTTGTACGAACAGTACAGTAGGCTATCGACGGTACAGCCGAAAAACTTTGAAAGCTTTATAATAAAACTGCACTCTATACGATGTGATGACAGTAAATTGAATGAGTCGGGCGAGGCGTAGTGTGTTTGCGGCGCTCATCAATCATCCCCGTATGGATTTCATTTTAATGCGACGTCATCGGCGTCTCGTATGGCCGCGCACCGTCATGCCACCCGAGCTCACTCTATTGTTTTACGCGACCAACACGCAAAGCCTAACCGAATATTTAGTCGCATAATTAGCTACGACATCATTTATTTTGATGTTTACCAAAACACCTCATTTTACACACTGCACACGACATGCACTTTAAAATATTCGCATGCATCGCCCGACGTTTCATTAGTATCTTCAGTGCACCGGACACGAGACGATAGGGAGGCAAACAAATTTCCGGCTATTGTATTTACGGATACGGCAAATTAAATCCCCATTTGTCGAGACGGACACCTAAGGGGGGCAATAATCCAATGCCGCGGCCGCCTCCATTGTCGACCGGCCTGCGCTAGTAACGGGCTTAAGAGCTTCGGCACAAATCGAAAATCTACGAACATTTTGCAAATTAATAACCGGTCTCGGCGATACTCGATATTTCATGCAGATACTAGGATTTAAAACAAGAGCACGCTCAACAAGCTCTACGAGAGATTTTCGAAGTGTATAATATTCGTTCTGGGAATAACGAATTCCCTGAATACACAAACTATAAAATCAAAGAGAATAGCCAAAAAGTCCGGCTCCACCAACAAAACAGACAAAATACGAGTCGGCTAAAAAACTAAAAATTAAAACACAATCAAATTCAGAGAGCACCTGTATCGTGCACAGAGCGGTAGTGGCGATGCATCGCATAAAACAATGTTGATTCATGCTTCGCGTTGCTGCGATGGGATTACGGATTCGAAACAGATTATAATTCGTCACGTGCGCTCTACAAGCCTTATTATGCGAAATAACCGAAAACACGGTATCGTCTAAAATAAAAATCGACAAAAATTGTTTCTGTGATGTTTTTAATAAAATATTCACGATAACTAAAACCGCTTACAGCGTGCATAGCACGAACTATTGATAGAAAAATATTTGAACAGTTTTAAATAAAATCTAGCAACCAATATTATAACTGGATTGGAGCGCGGAAGGAGGGCAGGCGCACTCCATTTGATTGGGCATTGTTTCGGACGGCCCGGCGTTAATACTGTGTGCAGTGTATGCGATGCGAATCCAATTTTCGGACGCGCGACCTGAGCGGCGCCTATCCTTTGCTATCCATTAGTATTCAGCGAGCGCGTCGGTACGTGCTCGCGGAAAACGTGATGCGATGCGCGTGCAAACAAAAACACGAACGCAGCTGAAATAGGCCCGTCCGTGTATCCTCACCTTTGCTCCGACGTCATTGTTTTCCCAAGCCCATCGACTGATACACTAGTCAGATTTGAATTTTATTTAAAATCAGTAACCAGTAACACTAAACTTTTAATAATACAATCTATGCGCACCAACTACTACTTAAACGTATGTACACAAGAAAAGGCGAATTAGAAACGCAATAGTGAAAATCATCTATATGAAACGTAAAGATAAACTATATTTGCATTAATAAAGAAATGGTCGAATGGACCACTGAAGGGCAATTAGAGCCTATTAAGTAATTTTGCAAACTTGTAAGCTAATTTTTAAGTAATCGTATAAGTTGAAATATTAAAGACAAGTGTAGTGAAACCTTTCTACATACGCCACTTATATTAAGTACAGAGTTATTGCTACCCGATCAGACACCACTTTACCTATAACATGTGTGGATCGCCCATCCCTACAGCAGTTCATGAGAGACGCAGAGAAATTCGAAAATTTTGGCAACGGTAAATTGAAATTGAAATCGCGTAAATCGCTTTCGAAATTTCTGCTGAAGAACAGAACTACAGATTTATACGTTTTTCTATTCTATGTGTGGGTATTTTTAATTAAATAGAAGCAAAAAAAAGAATTAAGTATTTGCCTACCTACTATTAAATTGTACTTTTCTCATAAGTCGAAGCTTTTTAACGCTATTTAATTTCAGTGACGTTGTCTACTAAGGATGGGTCTTTAATCGCATGTCATTAAACATAGTAGTTCTTTATCGCAGAAGTCATCTCTCTAATTATGATTGAGCTGCGCAGTAGGAGTTTAACGTTCTATATTTTCTTTCAAGAATTAATGTACATGAATTACAGAGACAAGATAATTTTATAACTTAGACTGCGTTTTTGGTTATTTGGTGTGTTCATTTTTCGTTACGAATGCGTCGCTTGTTGTAGATTTGGTTCCCAACCGTACAACCACATTTTCTTAAACCTATTTTCTTGTTCTTATCCATAATAGGATAAATATCGTTGACTTCAAAACTAAAATAACTCAAGTTACACTTCCTTGCGGCTCTGCTCGGTAAATTATACATTTAATCCTGCCTCAGAAATCACACTAGGTACCTATTAGTAAAAAAGGTACAAAATTCCGTTCAGTATTTTTTGAGTTTATCGCGTTCATACAGAGGGACAGGACTAGTGAGTATTAACTATGTATATCTATACATATTATAAGACTTCATTTCATAATATGTGTAGATATGCTCACTAGGTACACAACTATTTCCCTAACATCTAAGATAAGAATGGATGTCAGAATTTGGAGGATAAAATCTTCATAGCGACTGATGTTATTGGTGTCAATGGTTGCATGTTGGTACCAATTTTTGTTTATTCTATAAGTAGTAAACAGTAAACCTTTTATGGCAGTAACGCATATCCTTTGATATCAGCAACCGCCCGTACTCAGGCACAGAAGAAACAACTCGTTATTGGTCAGTCATATATGAGAAACACAAGATACAAATGCAACCGAAGATCAATAGATTTGCATTACCTACTGTTATGTTCCAACTTCTGGTTACGATACAAAATACGATTGTAGCCCGGGGATAGTTTTGCAGCAGATGTAGTACTGTCTTTGTTTTACTAGGCAAGGGGATTAGATACGGTATTGTAATTACTGCAACCTTAGATATATGCAAATTATATATTTGTCTAAACGGTATGGCAGCAGGTAAGTTATGCTCTCACATACTGCTTATCTGATTGTGATACAATTTACTAATTTTCAGGTATGTGCAAGGAATGAGGATTATTTTTTTTCTGCAGCAGCAATACCTCGAATGCCATCTAGTAATTGTCTTTACAGTTGTAAAGATGAAGACTGTTTTTCTTTGATAATCATACAACAAGTTCTTATAAGCTTTTTACCTTACAAAAATGGGTAGACGATTTAGATAGTTCTCAAAATTATATGACGATATTCAACGTCACTATTGCCATAAACCCAAACCTTACAACAACATAATATCCACGAATAACCAAGTGAAATACATCTGACGTCATTGGTGGGTAGTCTCGGAGTACACAATACGCGGTGGTTGAATTTGAAAGTTGTCTGAAGCCATGCAACGTCGGCGGCACGACTCGACCGGCGATATTAATCAGACGATATGCAATGCAGTGGCACACGTGCTCAACTTCAAGATTAGAAATTCTGAGCGAGCTCGTAACAACATAATTGAGTCAGCCGTACTACGTTTTCGTGAACTTATTTACGAATGTTATGACATGTTTTTCATGGCCTTTTTTAAATGCTACGTAGTATGATTTATATAATATCTGTAATACTTATCAGTAGTCTATTAATTTGACCAATAGGTTTGGAGCTCTCATGACATATGTTTTTCTTTTTACTTTTTAAACCATCATGACGATGTTTTTGTCATACATACATGGTCTCACGCCTATAACCCCGAAGAGGTAGGCAGAGGTGTATTTCTACACCCACTTTTCCCCAGATATACTTTAGTCCCACGTAATAAGGGGCGAGCCCGAGCTACCAGCAATTGCTTCTAGTCGTGAAGTTTAATTTTTTTTAATTTTAATATTTGTTATTTCAGCTTTCTAGCTATCACGGTTTATGAGATACAGCCTGGTGACAGACAGACAGACGGACAGACGGACAACGGAGGCTTAGTAATAGGATCCCTTTTTTACTTTTTAAGTACGGAACCCTAAAAAGTAAACACCACTAGAAAGACACACGAATTTTAAAACGGCATCAGATTCTTTCATTCGCTGATGACGCCACGAGTAACGCTATATAATACTAGCAATCACCCGCAGCTTGTTCCGCGCAGGAGTCAATAATCGCTACAAAGGTAGCCTACGTGTTATTCAGATGCATAAGCTATGTATATTACGGCAAAGTTTCATCAAAATCCGTTCAATAGATTTGTGTAAAAGAGTAACAAACATCCATACATCCGACTCTAATTCATTATTGAAATGAATCGTTCGATAACATGGATTGTTTGATACATTCTGCCTTTATTTACTTCAATAAACTAATTATTATTTATTTAACCATCGATGCATCCATCCTCCCAAACTTTTAGTTTAATAAAATTAGTAGGTAATGTATTCTGGAGCCAGGAATTGCCAAAACGACATGGAAAACTGAACTAACGATAACGGACTAATGGCTTTTGGTTATAAAGTAAACATACAGGGTGTTGATATTCATTTCATTTATTTAATATTTTTCAAAATATTTTTAGGGCTGACTATACTACTGTAACTGAATACAAAGAAAAAATAACTCACAAGAACTTAAAATATTTTTTTCGTAAGCATGCATTTTAAAAATCAGCTCGGTGTATTGCTCTGCTTAGTTTGGGACTAGATGGTGTTGTGTAAATGTGATAGAATATTAAAAAAAAAAATTAAAAAAAAAATCGTTTCCCCGGTATAATTTTTTGCTTAATATGACTTGGTGATGGGTTTTGTAATACTTTGTATATAATAGTCATGATTTTTTTATTTTTTATTGCTATGGAATTTTTAATTATGTCGGTGGAAAACGAGCCAATGTCGAATCTGACGGTAAGAGATGAGTCAGTGGACAAATTATTATTATACCTCGCCATGTGGTGCAAACAGATCTTTAGTATGAAACCGAATTCTGCGTAAATTCAGCGACTCAGTTTTCGTGATTCTCCACTCAATAAAGGATGCTCGTTTCGCCCAGTCTAAACATGAATAAGATAGACAAAAGTAAAAAAAACGTAACATACAACTTTGTTTTAAAAATCTTTGTATTGTAACTTCTAAATACTTTACTATCCAAGTAGTATTATTTGTTGAAATAACATGAGTGCTATTTACTACAGTGTATGTAACGTTACTGTTAGCTTTGCGACATTCGTCTCTAAAGCCATTCCACCTCAGATCCGGATACGAACTATAGTAACATCTTGGGAATGCAATGCGTTCACATGTTACTTTTCAACACATAGTAGTGACCAGAGAGATTGCTCCCTCAGGACTGACCCATGTCCAGATTTTGGCAGACGTTATTAAATAAGGAATAAAATAAGAATTCAATTTAAAAATGATAAAACTAAAAAAAGTCAAGAAGTGATTGCAAATAACAAGAGATAAATTATTATTTCATTCTTCAAAGGGAGCCATTACTGCGATAGCTATGAATGCTAAAATGCGTTTGAAAAAACTAATATAAAATCTATTACAGTAACAACCTTCTACAGAAATCCTTTTAAAAGAATTCTTTTATCATTCAAAGGGAAATCGAACAAAGAAATGAACATTTATAATAAAGGAAAATTGCTACAAATTATAACACCTGTCAATTGTAGTAGTGACGTGTTTGTACAACTTTTCTTTATATTGTTTGCACAACTCATCATAGTCTTGTAATTTTCCTTAACTTTTATGTAAACAGAACTACGTCTGGAAGCACAAAGTCAAATAACGTTTGAGATGGAAAGACACAAAATTTAACAGCAAACAAACTTCGCATAATAAATTGCGAATCATGTTACATACTCGTTGCAGAGAATGCGTCAAATCTTGTCTGTTTGAGTTCATTTATTCTCAATTCACAAAGCTCGACATTTTGGTCTTCCATTTAATATTAGCAAAAGTAGAAATAAACCTGGCTTTAAGAAAATAAATGATAAATTACCGCGTACCGTTTAATCTACAAATCTTATAGGAAACACAGTGTTTTGGAATATGCTAGACCTGTAGAGGGTCTAGTTCATAATATCGACAGTCACTACATCGATAGTCGCTGTATCGAAAACGATCCATCGACGGGTCAATGTATCGACAGTACCCGAAATCGATGGTACGCTACATCGACAGTACCCGAAATCGATGGTACGCTACATCGACAGTACCCCAAATCGATGGTACGCTACATCGACAGTACCCAAATCGATGGTACGTTACATCGACAGTACACTAAAACGACGGTATGCTACATCGACAGTAAACCAAATCGATAGTACGCTGCATCGACTACCCGACCCGAGCCAGATTTAAATAAAAAACAAAGGGTTTTTAAAAGATTTTAATCACAATTTGTTAAATCTGTAAATTGCTTAATTGGGTGATTGAACCCGCATTAAATGGTTGACAAAACATAAATTCGTATTCAGTAACATTGATTGATAGTACTAATAATTTAAAAAAGAAAACTTTCAAAATTAATAATTACAAAAACTATCCAAATCAATTAGGTATTTAAAACTATTGATTTGTTATATGTAATATTGTTATTGTTTATAATTAAAACACTTATAGAAAAATCTATACCCATACAGGAAACCTGATAAACTTTTTGTGTAAAATTAAAGATAAGTGTTACTAGCAATCCGTTTAAGAAACTTTAAGACAGTTATACTGCTTCTTTGTTAAATTAAATGCGAGATAGCATTCTGACTTTCTTGATTTTTTTAGGGAAAGGACCTTGTGCTCCAGCTTCTGCCTGCTCAATTTCAATATTCACCGCGATCTGCTCCTTTTTAAGCTCTTTGATAGTAGAGTATAAAACTATTTTTTTATTATTGAGCAACGAATTCCAGCGCCTATGCCACGCTTCTACGGAATTCTGGGTCGGGTAGTCGATGTAGCGTACTATCGATTTGGTTTACTGTCGATGTAACATACCGTCGTTTTAGTGTACTGTCGATGTAGCGTACCATCGATTTGGGGTACTGTCGATGTAGCGTACCATCGATTTCGGGTACTGTCGATGTAGCGTACCATCGATTTCGGGTACTGTCGATGTAGCGTACCATCGATTTCGGGTACTGTCGATACATTGACCCGTCGATGGATCGTTTTCGATACAGCGACTATCGATGTAGTGACTGTCGATATTATGAACTAGACCCACCTGTAGATTAGCTACGAAATTACAATAGAGGATAAATTGACTAACAACAACAACATGAATGCAAAGCAATATTTAAGCTGATTTAGTTGAAATTGAAACATGAATGAACTTGCTTGTACTACTTGTTTCTAATAACTATTTCGAGCAGTTTTTGCTTTGTCTGTGGCACGCCTTGTAGCCAGTACGGTATTTAACGAATACGAATAGTACCACAGATCAACCTCGTTCAATCCTAGATATCTAAGTTTAGTCCTGTACGAACAACCGGTAACAAACCCAAATTGTATAACCAACTTAGATGAATATGAGCTGGAAGTAATTAATGATATATATATCTCTTCAGGTATTCATGGTTTCTGGGACTTAAAAAACTTAATCATGTTTACATCATAGAGCCTTACCTACATCTTCTTTCTTTAAAAATTAAATCAAGACGTAATCGAAGATTAAACCGATATGACAAATCACTTTTTTAGTCTATAACTACAGTTGTTTGGAGAGTGGTTTCGGAAAAATGAACTTCGGAATTGATTACTTGTTAAAGGCAACTTATTAGAAATTGATATATGAACACAAGACTTGTGACGGGGATGGTCACAATCATAATCCAGGTCACAAGTCTTGTGTCCATATATCATGTCAGCCTAGAGAAGTCAACTGCTGGACATAGACCTCCCCCAAGGTTAGGCACCTGCCTACCTAGGCAGCCCGCATCCAACAGCTTCCCGCGAACTTAACCAGGTCATCGGTCCACCTTGCGGGAGGCTTACCCCTGCTGCGTCGTCCGGTACGTGGTCGCCACTCTAGTACCCACCTGCCCCCACGGCCATCGGTTCTTTGAGCTATGTGCCCTGCCCATTGCCACTTCAGCCTGGCTATTCGGAGAGCTACGTCGGTGACTTTGGTTCGCCTGCGTATCTCCTCATTTCTGATTCAATCTAGCAGGGAAACTCCGAGCATAGCTTTCTCCATCGCCCTCTGAGTGACCCCAAGCTTACGGATAAGGCCCATAGTTAGCGACCACATCTCAGCGCCGTAGACCATCACTGGCAACACACTGGTCAAAGATTTTCGTCTTGAGACACTGCGGGATATTGGACGTGAAGATATGCCGTAACTTCCCGAACGCCGCCCAGCCAAGTTAGATTCGACGAAAGACCTCTTTCACGAAGTTGGACCAACCCAATTGGATCATTTGTCCCAGGTAAACGTACTTGTCGACAACTTCGAGTGTAGAGTTCCTAACCTGAATAGGAGCAGGTACGACATGATTTTCGTCTAGTACATGTTCATCTTAAGACCTACTTGTTGGGAGACTCCACAGAGGCCATCGCGCATTGTGCTAGGGTCTTCCATGGTCTCAGCCATGACTACAATATCATCAGCAAATCGAAGGTGAGTGATGTACTCGCCGTTGATGTTGATGCCGAGTCCTTCACAGTCCAGAAGCTTGAAAACGTCTTCCAGCGCAGCGGTGAAGAGTTTCGGAGATATAACATCTCCCTGCCTCACCCCTCGCCGTAGCCGAATAGGTTTTGAGCTCTGGTCCTGGAGGCGGACTGACATGGTGGCGTTTTCGTACAAACACTTCAGACTTCGACATATCGATTGTCAATTTGGCACCGTTGGAGAGACTGTAGCACTGCCCAGGTCGAATCAAAGGCATTCTCATATTCCACAAACGCCAAGCATAGATGCTGGTTATACTCTCCGGACTTCTGTATTACCTACCGCAGCGTACATATGTATGTGATCTATGGTACTATAGCCTTTACAGAATCCGGCCTGTTCGGTAGGCTGGAAGTCGTCTAGCTTGCTCTCGAGACGATTTGTGATGACCCTAGAAAACAACTTATAGACGTGCTTCAGAAGTGAGATTGGTCGGTAGTTCTTCAAAAGAGGTTTGTCGCCCTTTTTGAAGAAAAGCACCACCACACTTCTGTGCCATGCCTGTGGCGTTTTGCCCTCGAGTATGTCGAAACTGAATAGCTTATAATAGCTTCCGAAGCATTTCCACGGCAGGTGTGCCGCCAGCTTTCAGAAGCTCTGTAGTTATTCCGTCATCACCGGGTGCCTTGTTGTTTTTTCGTTGTTCTAGAGCTACACTAATCTTGTGCATGCTGACGTCTGGAATATCTTCGGTATAGTGTCGGGTCAATCCAGCCCTAGGGTCAATGGCTAGAGTAGTAACAGGTGTTCGTGTAGTCGTGTAGCTGTTCATAGAACCATTCGACGTCCGGAATATCTTCGGTATAGTGTCGGGTCAATCCAGCTCTAGGGTCAGTGGCTAGAGTAGTAACAGGTGTTCGTGTAGTCGTGTAGCTGTCCATAGAACCATTCGATCTCCTCCAGGCGCTGGGGTTTGGACGAGCCAATTGTGCCATCCTCCGTCTTCAGCTTTGTCAGCTGACTCTGCCCGATAGACAGATCTCTTTGTAACGCTTTATTCATGTCCATATATCATTTCTTTTTAATAAAGTCATGAAAAGGTTTACTACTTACAAAACTAAACCAAAAGCTGTGCTATAATCAACTGGATTTCTCTGGTTCTGTTAGAGCGTTTTTTATTCATGCTGTACCCAAGAGTTTGCCAAACTATTCAATTTAATTTAAATTTATTCAGTCACACTTTGCATTTCTTTTGTAGTATATTTTTCCAATTTGCTAATGAAAGTCTAGCACCGAATACCATAAAACTTAATAAGATAATAATTACTATATAGCCATGTCAACAAATACTAAAATCATTACACAGTAGACAAAATTACACGAAGATTACGGACTGCAACATACAATGGTGCAATTTAGTCTAGTGAAATCCACTATACAGTGCTATTCTTAGTCAACGAGTGAAGCCATTAATATATTCTTACAGTGCCTTCCGTTAGAATTAGATGACCAAAATCAGATCGGAATCTTCGTTATATTATTATTGAACGCCATCTTAATTATCAATTTCCAATAGCGTCAGCAGTAATAGCTAATTTAACATTTATATATCAAAGTGGTCCTAATTTAACTTTATTTTACTACTTTAATATACAGGAATAGATATTGTCCGCGGCTTCATATGCCCCAAAAGTCTGAAACTTGATAGTTCTTTGAACGACTAATGGCCTCTTTCATATAAAAATTTGTAATGTCTTGAATTCAGATATTTGTAATAGTAGTACGATATAGCCTACCCAATTAGGCGAGATATAGTGGGCGTACTAGACATTTCATCAAATGTATTGATTAGATAACTACCCAAAGCTAAAGGGGGTCTTGTAAGCCCAAATAATCAACGAACCTCAAAATCTTCGACCTACTTACACGTCTCTACGAAACAAACGCCGAATACTTATACGATTGAACTAAACAACCAGTAATAGGGGTTTTCTTAGTATATTGCCTATTTGCAACCGGCTTGCTGAAACCGACCACCATTACTTGTCCTTACCACGCCGCTTCTAACCAGTTTATAATACAGTGTGCCTTCAGACATTCGCTGCGTTACAATGTTTACGCTTCCCATCTATTAGTACACTAACTACGGAATTCAATGTTCGATCTATCCATTTTTTTGAGATTTTAGATTCGTTTTTTATATAAGCCCATACAAAATAAGTCAAATACTCGAATTTCAAAATCCATGGATGGATCGAATATTGAAACCGGCCGTAAACTGTAGTTCTACAAGACCGCGATGATCTTTTGAGAAGAACTTAAGAAATTTTTACTCGTGAAACGAAAAGAGAATCAATACTCCGCAAAAAACACAAACTTTTTCCTAGTACCTGCCTTATAATTTCTTTCTAATACATAAAACCTAAAAAAGTCCGTGTGGTGACGGATTAAGAATATGGAATGTCACCACCCCATATCATCCCATGGGTGTCGTAAGAGCCGACAGAGGGAGCATATTATGCAGATAACAGCACTGTAAGAGAAGGAAAACTTGATACAAACACTATACCAGCCCGTTTGGCCAGCGTGGTATAGTAGGCCAATTCCTCCTTTAAAAGGAGAGGCCTAGTCCAGCAGCGGACTGTTAAAGGCTGATGATGACATAAAACCTGCGGCACTTAAGTTACCCAAGGAACACCAATGTCAGCATAAGTACGACGAGTTATTTAGTAGCTAGGACAAGTAAGCAATTTTAATAGACATTTAGTTTATGATTAGGTAAATATGTCTGGCGTGGCGGCTCTTACTAAACTTTAGAATAACTAGATTATCTTGACCATTTATTTGTACATTCTTTGTCTACATATATATAAACCTTTTGCAATTAGTCCAATTATAGCAAGACTACGTACCTACCTAATACATCAATAGCCAAGTTTTCCATATCCTAATTGGTAATACCTAAAGGCAATTATGGTCAGTACCTATCCTAAAATACCTGTCTATACAATATAACATAATAACGAAGCGAACCGTTCTTAAGTAGCAACTCGCAATTCCTTTTGTTATTGTTTACCAAGTACGTACTGAAGCCTTTGCTTGTTTATTATAGAACGAAATTCAGCTCTGGAACTGCTTACAAGAACTAATTGAATAATTATAATTAATTTCGATGTCGAAAGTTAAATGTTTCTCGAGCTTTGGGTGTTTTCTTTCCGTTTTACTTTGATGTTACGAAAGGAAGGTTTGACGGAAGGTGCATTACGCACCAGTGAAGCTGTACGTCTATATCGACCTCGACACTTGTTTAGAGATGCTTGGCAAATGTACAATGGTACTGATATTATGGACATAAGATAAGTAGACTTAACTAGCATTCAATCAACGGACTCACAGAACCCCTAGACTAGAAATATTTTTATGGATCACACAGTGTTGTCTTGTCTGGACTTCGAATCCACGATACTTGGCGCAGTACATAAGGTCGAAGCCATCGCTTTAAGAACTACACCATCAGTGCAGACTTAGTAGTGTACATACATCAAAGATAATATCTTTGCAAATAAAATTGTGACGAGACATAACGCTTCGTGCAGTAAGCTTGACAGGAGCAGTGGCTGATAGGAACAGGACATTGAGCCATGTAAACGTGTAGTAACTGATAAAATGAAATATTTATATACCAATAAATAGATATCAAAGCATGTGTAAATCATTCAGGTCCCCGATCGTTTCCTCGATGTCACACATGGGGCGTTCAAGGCCCAAATATAAGATGGAGAAAATTTTGAAGTGGGTCAAAAGTATCTCCATTATATGGGCATAAGCACGGGCGTTACTGTGGTGGGCGGCGGCGGCGTCTGTGAGGCGCAACAGGCCCGCCCAGCCCCACTCCCCCCTCGCGCAACAGGCGCCGTGCCCGACTTACTTGTTGAATCGACCGACCTACTAACGTACCCAAGAAACCGACACACGAAATTCTCGCGCATGAATGAAAAATGGTAAGGAAACTCGAGAAAAGCAAACATGGTAGGGGAAGCGATGGCGCCCAACACGAGGCCATTCAAGACGTCTTCCTCACTAAAGTATCTATTGACACGTCTGCGTCTCCCCCCTCCCTATTACATAAGGTTCTTGGTAGAGCAACTATACTTAAATAAGTGAAGAAATGTATATTGTTATGAGCGGTTATAAGGGAAGTAAATGTTAACTTTTAATTCCTATGATCTTATGTCCCATTTACCTATACCGTAATACAGACCCAGTTAAAATCGAACACTTGGTTAATTAAGCCAGGTGGCCATTTTGTGTCAACCGTTTAAGTTTATCGTCTTACAAGAATGAGACTGTCGGACTCAAGACATGCTAAAAGGCAATTTGCTTAACTACTTATTTAATTCTTTTTCGACAAAGATAATTCAACAAAATATACAAAAAGCGACTCATTCATTTCATCATTCACATAAAACTTGATAAGACGCAGCGATTAAACTTTATTAGCAATATTAGAAGCCAGATGCAAAATATTCCAAGTCATGTGTGATACACACGCACACACAGCTACTTTATAACCCGTAGTACTTTTGTGTGTCATGCAAAACGTTCTAGCAAGCGTAGTGTTAAGGAGCAGCGTTCTGTAGTATACACGTAGCTGCACAGGGCACACGTCAAAGAGAAAACGGCAGCTTTTAGCACGTGAATACTGAGCATGTGCAATTCACCGAGTGACATCTCCTCAGGAGATTCGTGTGTACGTGAAAAATGCTGAGTGTTTTCACTAAAGTTACCTGGCCTCTACATTCATGTATTTGTAGATTACAAAAGAAGTTGCCAAAATTCTTCGAAATCTCATACGAGATTAATTGATCATTTGAGGGAATCAAAGTTTACAACCATGGCATTTAAAGAAATCTGTCAGTATAAAAGAGCACAATATACGATGATTAATACTAGTGTTCGACCAAGGGTCAAAATTCGATCATTTAAAGAAATCTGTCAGTATAAAAGAGCACAATATACGATGATTAATACTAGTGTTCGACCAAGGGTCAAAATTCGATCACATATGTACTTTATTAGTATTAACCCAAGAAAGTTATAAACGACATTTAGCTAAAATATGGCAGTCTGACTGTAGTTCAAACATCTCATAACATGGCAGCCCTATTTGTAGCAAGCTTTGTCGCACTACCCACAAGTTCTGAAATTGTATGACGTAGCAGGTATTAATTTGTTGACTTGCAAAGCACTTTGAATAGTTGAGAGTTTAGCATTAATTTGCTCGTGATGTCTTGTAGGTTAATATGTTATATAAAGTGACAGCTTCTAGTACGATCTTACCTAGATATTGTGTGGTTTGAATCACTTTAAGGTCTAATGTTGGCTGATAAAACGTTAACGAGTTTAGTATATACATTTAGGTTTATAGTATAGCTGGTAATTTGGCTACAAATTACGGGTGAATTTGATAACTTTGTCTGCACGTTTAAACACACTACATATTTAAACCAAACACGTCAGGTTTAAATAGTCGTCTTGTCACTGCCAGTGCGTCTTATGTTGTGTTTTCGATTCCCACACTGGATGACACTCTGTATTCATAATTAATAATTTTATTCAATGTTCTTTGTGTATGTCGTTTGGATATTTGTTAAAGCCCACGGACACAAAATGATATCCAAGTGAAGGCACTGTTTTTCATTCTTCAGAGTGAAACCATTGGTAACGCAGGCTTTAAATCCATGACATCTCGAACGTAGGCCGTAACATTAACCAGTCCATCGTATACACCAAACAACATACAAATATTTTCCCACGATGAAAAAGCTTAGAAGTCGTTTGGTACATATTAGGTTAGCAAAATATTTACAATTGTATGTAGCGTAGATGATAACAATAGCACTTACCAACTAATGCCAGTATGACAGTGAGCAGCGGTGCGGCCGGGAATGACACGGTTACATTGAACTCAAGCATCTGCAGTAAGTCCACTGAAACAAGAATGAATGTCTAATAAACATACGTGGAATGTATATGATGCTAGCATAGCAATACGTAGATATATGCATGAAATACTTATACTAGTTTTATCATATTTTGATTTTGAGAGTCGACAAATCTCAAACACTTAATGGACTACGAATAATACATGTAACACACTTTTCCGCACTACCAAATAGTCTACTGGTATATAATGATTTATGGTACGAAGTCTGTCTAAGTATAATACCAAACATACCTCAGGTTTTAGTGCATAATAATATAAAGATTAAACACGTAGATAAATTATTCAATCGTATTATTAAATTGTCGCTTATTAATCTGAATTAAAAGTAGTTTAGAAAGAATGAACATCTATAACATTCGTTCAATCAGACTGACTAGCAGAGTTACCCTTATGTAACATAAAGGTTTAGCAGTATTCAAAGATGTTTCACTACATATCGCTTACATAAATTACACCTAAACGCATAACAAATAACCATGCTCTCAACTCAAAAGATTCGTTTTGAGACGATTTAATTCTGAACTGAACGGAATCGCATGCCTGACCACCAAAGAAGTAGAAGTAAAAGTAACTAACTACTAAACCAACATGCCATCGAACCTTTCTATTACATATTATTATGTTCTCTATAAGAAACAATCAGAAGAATTTTATTAACTAAATACGAACGTAATATCCTCTCGTTGTACAAAAACATAATATTTCAACAGCACGTATTGAATTTTCATGTGGTAAAGGCAGTTTTCTTCACAGTTAAATGATGAATAAGTGTTATAGGAGACATTTAAAGCAAGTATAAGAGAGCGTCGTGCCATACCGTGCTTAGCGTCCCCTGGAGGCATGCGCGCGCGACGCAGCCTCACGTTAACGTGATCACACGACTGCTATATGAATTTTTCATGCGCCACGAGAAGTAATGGTGTCGCCCGAGACGGCGGATCATTCTTTACGAGCCGACAACGGAAACCTTTAAAAATATACGATTTATCTATTGCTGTATTCCTACAGAACAGACTACGTGCACTCAGACTTTCGTAAAATGAGATTTTCAGCGCGAAAAATTCACTAAACACATTAATCCTTGAACCAAAAGTTCCGACAAAAATACGTCTAAATAGGATAGGGTTCAGAGTGACGCATAATGTCACGGGTTGGGGAGTAGATCCGTAATAAGATAAAGGTTTTATCGTCTTTTCGTTAGCATAGTTCACGTGTGCTCTCAGTTTGTCGGAGCTTTGTGGACGGTTGTTTGCTTAAGGTGGGATAATCCCGGTACAGTTTCCGTATCGAATATAGGCGCCTTTGTTCTCTCTGTCACATCTTTTGATGTTGTCTGCTTGAATAAAGGGTCTGATGTAACGAATCTAAGGAGAAATTCGAATAAAGGTCATCTTGAGTTGATCTGCCTAAACCACTAACGAAACATGTATTATATGAAATATCATCATACCCGTAGTTTTACCCTATTATTTTCGTTTTGGCGATCTAATAATCTAATGTTCTTTTTGGCAGTATAAAGCCAAATAAATAATGATTGATACCAAAATTATATTATTTTTTCCTTAGGCGATTTAAAATCCTTTGATATTTATGAATACATTTTCATGTGTACCTTCCCTACAATTTGCTAACAATAAAATATCTTTCATTTCATTCAATTATACCCGCATATTACATTTTATGTAATTCTATGTATATTTCAATATCAAAGGATTTGAATATCAGTAGGTATATCAGAAAGTAAAAAGACGAGCAAATAAACTATATTGATAGCTTTATAAAATCTGGCGATAAAACAATTTCACTGCACACAATATATTTTTGATACTTTCAATAAAAAAAATGTAAATTGCAACGTCATCGTTCATCATTCATCATATGAAATTAATTTCGCCGTCGCTTTCCCCGTTCCCGTTTCGTTGCGTACTATCTACGATTTACTGCTCGGATTCATATTACCGTAAAGTATTGGTAGCAAAAGACGACGCCGATATTAAATATTGTGCAATATGTTTCTCCGTACTCCTATATTTCAAATTCCATTTGGGATTAAAATTTACGTTTGAAATTTTAAAATGAAACGTTTCCTGATAAAGGCCATTAACATTTAAGTGGGTTTTGCGAACGAATAGAGCAATCTCTCTTGGCGTGGCGGAATGGTAAAGGTCGGGCGGCGATACTTGACGCTCGGAACAATGGAGCGAGCAGGTAATTGGCATTAAACCGTGCTTGAAACGGTTGTTAGTGCAACCCGGAGCCGCAAGGGGGGACCACTGCCGGCGCCGCGCGCCGTTCTCATACCTCTTGCTCTAATTAGGTAGAAATACGAGAAATAAGAGGAAAAATGATATTGTCCCGGAGCTATCGTTGACGCCAAGTGCTTTACTTTTCGTGACGCCCTATTCTGTTACCTTATTTCATCTGCTCTAAATAAGTAGGTACGTAACTGTATTAAGGCAGCTAACCAAACGGAGTCTTTTAGATGAATAAGTTAAGAAGTATACAGTACCCTCAATAGCATTGATATAAGACAGTACAAAAATTCAAATAAAAATAAAGTTAAAATTCGTACCGTACACAGATCATAGGAAAAATCCGTCATATTTTATTGACGCCGGCACATCATTATTATTTGCTTATTTTCGTTTTCGCCCCGATATCTTCTAATACCTTACCTTCTTAATAATTGGGCAAATTACATAGCAAATCGGCTTATACAACGGAAAAATTGCAAATTAGATACTTAAAGGATTTTCAAACCTACACCGTAAAAATTGTTTTTTGGGGTACAGTATACACGGGCTTTTCTGGAAAATTAGCAAATGATTATGAAAGCATTTTTGAATATATATCGGTCTGTTTTTCAGGGCCTGTATAAGGGACATTTCAAAACAAGACCGTAACAAAGCATTTTATAATGATGCTTTCAAAGAATTTAGAGCATTTTCTGACATTCTATGAAAGTAAAATTGGTACGGATGACAACGGTTTGTATGTAATAAATACATATTAATGTAAATATATGAATGTAATACTTATTTTGGTGGACTATGGCCTTACCCTTCTCATAGTGAGAAGAGGCCCGTGCCCAGCGGTGGGACAGTTTATATACAGGGCTGATGATGAATACTATGAAGTCATCATCATCATCATCAGCCCTTAACAGTCCACTGCTGGACTAGGCCTCTCCTTTGAGGAGGAATTGGCCTACTATACCACGCTGGCCAGACGGGTTGGTATAGGGTTTGTATTCAGTTTTCCTTCTCTTACAGTGCTGTTCTCTGCATAATATTGTCCCGCTGTCGGTTCTTACGACACCCATGGGATGATATGGGGTGATGACGACAATCCGTATTCTTAATCCGTCATCACACGAAAAATACGAAGTACCTCTCTACGAACTATGAAGTACCAAATATTTAATTAATCAATTACCGATTTATGTCAACACACCATTGGGCAAAAGTAATACCTATCTAGTTATAAAAATAAAAACATTTTACAAAATCAACGATACGGAATCATGTTAACATAATAAAATACATTTGTATATTATCATAATGGTTAAAAGGTTATAAAAAGAAAAATAAACATTTTATTTTCAAAGGATCGTCTCCAATTAGGGCAACTTTTCTAAATTTTTTATGATAAGTAGAAACGCGTGCTGTCGATAAATACTTATTTTGTTAATAATCGGCTTTTAAGGCTTCGATAGTACTCAATCAAAGCCCACGACTCTGATGATACTCGACTGAAATATATCAAGGAGCTATTACATGAAGTGTTTGTTCATTTTCAGACGAGTTATAAAGGAAAACATCGCTATTTATGTTAATTTCGTATAACAAGATACATCTTGAGGCGCCTTTCACGTGTAAGTTGGATGAATTTATTATAATTATAATAATAGTAACTAAAACTCGTATAACAATAATAGTTAGGGAGTATGAGGTTTATGGCGTGTTTAAGATGGTTCGAACAACGATAAGATCAGCGTAGTTAGTTATTGGATATCTTTAAAACGATCGATTTACCTGATTCGATATTTTGTACGTACATTTACTTCATCCACTTTGTTCTTCTTTTGGGTCTTGTAAATTCAATACGTACCGGCGCCATATTGGATTTAGTAGGACGTCACAATTCACTTAGGAATCTAACCAGATTATAATTGTCTTCGTTCTAAAGATACGTCATTCATCAAATTACGCTATAAAAGCTTGGTATGATATGTGCTTAGAAGTTATGAACATATAATAGTTGAACCATAACCCTGTAAGATGCAGTAAGTTGTACAATTTCAAATATCTGATACAAGCCATTTCAACCGTCGCACGCCGTCGATTCTACTGCCGTGACACAGATACTGGATCTGTACAGGTTCTTCCCTTCTTTCGTCACTATATATTAAATCCATCTTTCATGCAGAAATCTTTATACACATGTCTTGGTTTCACAATACTAGGTATATAGTTTAATAGGGTACAATTTTAAAAAGCTTTGGCAAAAGTGGTAAGCTTGTCAGACGTTGCGCGAAACTCAATGTTATATACAAAAGCTTACAGTATTGAACTAACCTGGAGACGAATTCTCGTAATTATATTTGTTGAAATGCCGTTTTGATCAAAGCAAGCTGTTCCACATGGTATTCTCGTTAATTAACTGACACTTAAATGATACCATGACTAGATCGACAATTTAACAAATTGTCAAGCTATGCGTCAAATTCAATCGATGTGGGTCAAATTAGACGATAATGACATTATGTGTAGCCGAATAATTGTGAGTCAATTCAAAATCAAATCGCAGTTCGTTCAGAATACTGAGTCGGTGTTAGTTAAAATATTAGAATCTCCGTTCAGTATTAAAAGATAATTATTGCCTTCTTTTTTTAGTTATAGAAGATATTTCGTAAATTAAGTCCTAATATTATTGAATAAGTGGATTAAAGGCTTTATATTTAGAAGTGTGCAATTCTTTTTCTTTTGTATACCAAGATTAGAATTCACACGCAAAGATTGGATTAACATCTCACCGCCCGAACAATCTGAAGAAGATAGAATGCTTTAACCTTTTTAATTAAAATGTTTCATTGACTTCTGAAGTAAATAATCTTAATTACTAGTAATTTTGAAGGTAATATAATTTTTTAATTGATATCTATCTATTCAAATCTAGAGAAATAATATTTAAAATTATATTAAGGAAAAGCAGATTTATTTTTTTACGTACCTGCTGCCGTTTTACTAAAATATTTGAAAGCAGATAAGTTTCTTTTTAGTTAAAAGTGTGATTTATCGTTGAAATTTTGTATCAACGAAGGTGTTCTTTTTAGTTAAAAGTGTGATTTATCGTTGAAATTTTGCATCAACGAAGGTGCATGTATGGGCTAGATCCTTCTTCACCATCTATAACAAGAAATGCTAAAACTATAGAACTACTCTTGCTCAAATTGTGTCACGATGATTTCACACCCCAATGTATTATATCTTTCTGAATGTCCTTTTTTAACTTGTGAAGTTTTCCGTAGACATATTATATTTAAATTATATTATGATTGTTTATAATCACCTTTTATAGAGTGTGCGTTCCAAAATGTTTTATGTGTACTTAAACTTTAAAATTTGCCATATGCTTTTTAAGTAGAGCGAACCAAATATGATATCAAGGTGGATGTGGTTAAACTAATGTATTTATACCTATTTATTTTGGCCAATTTGATTTACAATAAAACTGCAAAAGAAGATTTAAAATTAGTGTTACAGTAGAATCTGAGAGGAATTACATAGTATAATGGTTACATTTTCTGTAACTGCATAACCCCGCGACCTAATGCCTCAAATGTAAATAATTAAATCAAGTGCGAATCGTGCTCGCTCCGTAGTAGAGGTATCTATTCACTTATTCGCCACCAAAAATAACTTTGATTTTCATAGTGTTTGTATTGACGACAAACTTACCTATATTTGCGGTTTTTGAATATTTGCTATATCTGAAAAACTGCTGATCACATCTCGTTCAAACCAATTTTCTTTGGAAGTTTTTATTACGATCTACAATAGGTATATATTTTTCCAGATTTGTCACTCTCTTACTTTAAAAGTTAGGGGGAGGGGGGGACACTTATTTTACCACTTGGGAACCGTATATCTTTTAAACGATTGACTTTAAGAAATAATTGTTTGAGAACGTCAATGTAATTTTTGTAGACCTATTTAAAGATATCCCCCATGTACATTGAAAATAAAAAAAAATATTTGTTAATGTCAATTCCATGTAAGGCAAGTCCCGCTTCATTTAATTTAATTTTTATTTCTGTATACTCATCGTGAAGCGGTTCACAGAATACTTCTACATACCAATTTTCAAATCTGTAGTGTCTATAGTTTCGCCATAAAGTGGCTGTGACATACGGACAGACAAACAGACAAACAGACAGACATGGCGAATCAATAAGGGTTCCGTATTTTGTCATTTTTGGTTACGGATCCCTAAAAAAATCACTCATTGGAATAGAATAGTTTATTTGCCAAAAATGTAGGTGATACATAGTAGGTCTTAAATAAGTATCGATAAATTGGCACAGAGAATATTAAGATAAAGACTTTATAGAATAGTTATTATAACAGGTAAATCAATATCAGCATGAATTTGAATTCAAGTTCAACACAACACGATCACATAAGTCTACCTATATATTAAAAACGTATGTACGTAGGTACTAAATTGCAGAAGCAAGTAGCTTACCGGCAAAGGAGCAAGTGAAGCAATTTACTACATTAATAGGTGGGCTGAAGGTGAAGCCATGCAAAACAACACGACGTCGAGACAACTGACGAGTTGACGACGAATGCAATTTGCCTCATTCAAGCACAAATAAACTAATTTACAACATAATTCAAGCATAATTTTGTTAATTAGTACCTACCCTACCTACCTACATATTACGTTATACATACATACATAGTCTCACGCCTATATCCCCGAAGAGGTAGGCAAAGGTACATTGCTACACCCACTTTTCGCCAGATTTATTTTAGTCCCACGTAATAGGGGGTGAGCCTATTGCCGTACCACGTTATGTACTGTTAAAATAATATTAACATAATAAATTGGAAACCTTAGTAAAAATAAATTATTTTAAAATATTGCCAATATTATAAAATAATGTTAAAATGAGTAAAAGTAAACGAAATAAACGAGTCTTATGAATGCTTTGAGCAAAGAAAAATTAATTAGCCTTATTTCCATAGACCAGTATCAATTCTGAGTAGGAAAATCAATGCGTGCTAATTAGCGTAGCGGAGCGCTAATTACAAACAGCGACTCCCTAGAAAGCGCAATATGTGAATAGCGCAATATCTTAAAGTCTCTTTGACGTAAATTACTATCGACCGATTGGAAGCATCAAAAACATCTTTCAAACTAGCCGACTCACATTATAAAAAATATTACAGAATATCGAACAAGGAAGCTACCATTCAAATAGCATGTTTCTCGACTGCGTATAAAGTGAACGTCAAGAGAATTATGAATAAATTTTAATACCCCTGTGATTATGAAATGGGAAGTTATGGTTTACAAACCAAATGTCTGTACATTTCGTGAACAGCGTTTACCTCACATCGTATGCGAAAAACGTCAAAATAGGCTTTATTTCCCGCAACACAGTAATGAGGCTTAATCTAAAAAATCTTTCCATATGCGTACGTTCGTTTGGTCTCATTCCATGGATACCTCCTCCCCGCCGTTTTCATTTCGAACAAACCATTTTTGTTCATTAAAATCAGACTAAACAACCGTTTCTTGTATAATCCTAAAATACCGTTGTTTTTCCTGCCATCCATTAGCGGCCAGAAAGCTAAGGAAAATGTTTAAGCTTTGGAGAATTACAAACATCTAAAACACCTGAAAATGGCGAATAAAAGATTGATAAAAATACCTCGAGACTCGTTTTTTACAACACTTAATTATCTCCTAAGGATCGTGGACCTAATTCCGATATTTAATTATGCAAATGTCCAAGCCTTTTTCCCGGTACTGTTCTAATCTCTTGGTATTAATTGAGGTGACTCAATCAGATTTCAATAACGGGACAGTTGATCAGTTCGAATTCAATTCCCGTTTTAGGGTAGACATTGAAGTGATATATTTTCTAGCGTTTGTTTTTGCGTTAACGTATATGATGTGTACCTAGTTACGTACCTATTACGAAATATTTATGAGTATGACTTTATATTAGCGCCCAGTAATAGTATCATTTTGATGATAAATAATTATTTTCATGATAATAAAAATCAAATCATAATCATTTTTATCTATTTATGGTTTAATAATTTCATAGCAGGGCATAGCCAGAAGAACCGACGGTCGTTGGAGCAAAATGGTTTTGGACTGCCGGTCACGCCTTGCACATCGTAGCAGAGGAGATACTACACCTACCTACCGCTAAAGGTGGACCTACGATCTTGTTGGGATCGCGGGCAAGGGATGGATGCGAATCGCTCATGACTATGGTTTCTACCAATATCTAAAGCGAGAGCGCATCCAAACCGGGCGGCACCACGCCAAGGTATGCATCGCCGTGTTTTCAACAACATCAGTCGCCGCGCCGCAGTGATAACGGCCGTCCGTATTCACTCGACCAATTCTGGCTCACAACCTGGGTAATCCGAAGTAGTATGGTAGGAAGAAGTCTGGAACTCTTCGTTGCTATTGGTGAAATAGCTATACCAGGCTGCTATATCACTTTTTATGCCTATGTTTCTGTGACTCTCGGCTGTTGCTCATACATTTTTAACCACTACTTAGTCATCGTTATGAAAAGCATCGGTCAGTAGAGTGATAGTGATGCGGTAAACTTGCCAATCGGAACAAAAAGATTTTAATCATAGAAGTCGGATAAAATTATTATTGCAATGATTATCGCTTGTGAAAAAATGATGGCATATACAAAATCAATGTACAATTTTCTCTCAAACGTAACCAACATTGACGTCCAACGAGTGTAACACCACATCACATCATTACCATGCCATTATTAAACCAACCCGCCGCTTTCCACGTATTTTAAAGGTGAAAACACCGTTTCACACAGTGCAATCCCAATAATTGCAGACTTCATTAAACATATACCGTCAACAATTAAATGATGTGCGGCGAACTGTGGTTTTGTCGTCGCATGCCACTGTATGCGGTCCTTTTGTTGCCCGGCATCGGCGAATACTACAAATAATTTTACTATTACGCCAGTATAAATGATGGCATGTACAGTATTAGTGCCAATTTAATCACCAATCCTTTGTTAGCGGACTCGTAATGATGTCACAAGAGACGCGTGTGTGTTACCGTCCGGAACCAAAGCCGCTTCATGACGAATAATGATTTGTGACAGATTAATGCAATTAAGCTTTTATCAAAGAATTTATTTAGTAAAATCATTCGACAGTTTATCATTTTGCGTTCCATGAACTGTTCTTAATATTGACTTTATTTAAATAATTAATATATAAATAAAACGGGCCTTTTATTTACCAATATTTATATACTTTCATATTTAATCTAATGTCATTGAACTTTGTATTTTGTCCCTGATTATCCTTTCCTACTGTGTAGATCACTAAGGACGTACATGTAGGTACATGTACGTCCTTATCTTCACCATTTTTCCCTTTTTATACATACACTAGAGGACGCCCGCAGCTACGCCTGCATTTTTTTTTTTTAATTTACCCGTTTTGGCCGATCTCGTGGGAATTTCGGGAAATCCATTCTTAGTGCACCCCTACGGTCCCCAAGGAACATACATGCCAAATTTCAGCTTCCTGCGCCCAATAGTTTCGGCTGTAGCGTGTCTATCAGTCAGTCAGTAACGCAACGATTTTATATATTAAGATAATGATATCAACTGTGTAAAAGCTAACACTCAGTAAAATCCGATTAGACTAGAAAGCGGGTTCTGACTGGGATAACGCTAGGAGGATGAAGTCAACTTGGACTGAGATTTGAACTGATAAACTTTTCGTTTCACCTGATACAACTCGTGTCTTAGCCTCACCTATACTGATACTAGACTAGACGATGTAAAAGAAGGACAAACAAACACACATAGAAAACTGACAAGCAGTTCTCGGTACATAATCTTTATGCCTTCAGCTAACTATTTAGCATTGCCTCACGTTAATATAAATGGAACATTAACATAGTTATAGGACTTTTGTCGGCAGGCGATATGTACCTACATATTTGTAGATGGATAGTGGAGTGCACCTAGTTCTATTTCAGGTAAACTAAACACTACAGCTGTTTAGTTTTTACTAATCAATGCAGAAGTATATATTTTTTAAACCTAATCACTTTCATGTCTGGTTAGACTAGACAGCGGATTTGGGCTCTAAGGTTGTCTCCAAAACAATTGAGGTAGATAGCACTAGGATAAGGATGATGTTATGTTCTATTAACACGTACTTCTGTACGGGTCTGACAGTGTTTGCTACTCGTTCTAAGTCGACACGTCTCGAAGAATGTACTTGAAAAACGCTGTTATATCTTATATCTGCCCCGACGTGCATAATCGAATAGCGTATATTTAGTACAAATATGCACAACAGAATCATGAACACTATGCCCATCACAATCTGACGACCGGTTGGCGCAGCGGGAGTGGAAGCGACTGCTACGCCGAATGTCGCGGGTTCGATTCCCGCTCAAGTCAAACATTTGTGTGCATGAAATTGGATGTTTGTCTTGGTCTGGGTGTTTCTATGTAGGTATAATATGCATGTATTTACAAAAAAAATATATATATACACCTATGTTTATCCATTACCTAGTACCCATAGTACAAGCTCTGCTTAGTTTGGGACTAGATGGTGATGTGTGTATGTGAAAAAAAAATGTCCATGGCTAACCGCTAGTCTGAAGTAGTTAAATAAATCAAACGAGTACATCCTGACTGAGAACCTAAACTTCACATGCAATAATCCATAATATACATTGTACTGACTCACATGCCGTAATAGATTTATCCAATAAATAAATCCGTACGTAACACGATACAAGGTTCAATAAAGTCGCACTTTCATAAAGCACTCGAATGGAGCCTACATTGGAATCTTTCGAAATAACTTGTAGTAAATTTGCAATAAATGTGGAAGCTGAAATGTTATAAAGCAAGTTATGGAATGCATCATAATATCGGTATATTGAATTTCAGTGAACACAAAATAAGCGGATATGAGAGTAGACTCAAATAGCACAGGTGGATACAAACCAAATGTACATATGTCGGGAATCGTGTGTTATTGAATGCAGGTGCAACTAGGATGAATGCACAGCTTTTATTCCTGGATTATAATATTGCGTCCATATTTGTATAGTTCGAATGTAAAGCTTTGGTCTTATTTCAATGTATGGTTGATTAGTAAAGTGACTTTAACTGCAAGGAACTTAATTTTAAGTCCCTTACTTAAACAAAACCAACATAAAACTATGAGCCTACGTAAAAATGTTGCAATTAAGTTGACTATAATACAAGTTGAATAATGGCATTTCTATAAAATTAACGAAAAAAAAATGGAAATGATGGATAAAAAATATAAAAAGAAATGCATTTGGTATTTGTGACTAATCTAATATTGCGACCAACAAAAGAATGTGGAGAAACGATGGCAATCCAAAATATAGAAGTAGAATAATAAATTATACCCCATATTTAATATATGACAGCCTGTTTTCTGCCAAAAAAACCCTACTTAACCTATGTCATGCGTATACTCGAACTGCAAAAGCGTTAAACATATTTCAAAATGTTACTGGTTAAGCTACATTTATTCAATGTAGTCCAAAATTTTAATTACCTCTATTTTGGTTATCCCAATAGCATACTAGATACGAGCCTGTGGTTAGCTTTCGAGTCTGACAAGATTTGATATAAGTGAAGTAAATAAAAATCACCCTTTCAAAATGACAGCAACTCACCATCCCAGAGAGCTAGAGATATTATAATAATGTTAAGACTAGAAGACAGTTAACAATTTAATAGGCACCTAACTTCGAATAATCAGTGACGCGCGCTATGGGTGCGGATCCCTAACCTTTCGCGTAGCAATCCATTGATCATCCCACGGTTACATCGCTACCTAAATTCTTTCCTCATTGTAGTCTAAAATATATTATTTCAGAATAATATATAATCCTAGTCTCCAACGCAAACTTTGAACAGAAATTAGAATATGGTAACCCTATACAAAGCTTCCCACACAGGTTCAATACGATTGTGATGTTGCACAGGGTGTAATCCGCAGAGCGCCTGATCTGAGCCCGTGTGGATCGCACAACGGATCCACGACCTAAAAATACCTTTTTATTCATCCGATAAGCTGCTTGAGGACCACACTCGAGTTCTGCTCTGTTAAAATGTGCTTTGAGTCTTAGACTAAATGTACAACACTAGGATTGTGTGATTCTAAAGAAATGTTGGCTATAGAAATGCTACTTAAAGTACGCTTTGAACGATACTTAGGCCTAACAAAGAAATCTTGTATGTTTATGGAGCAAAAGATAAGTAAGTTATTGTGATACTTCTTTTATGCGAACTCGTTTGTTATAAAATAAATTCCACATGTTTTTAAAACAGAAACAATACTACTGTGACACGTGTAGAATAATAAATAAAGTAGAATTAAAACCCCTTGGAATATTATACTCATTAATATGGCATCAGGCATGGAGGCAATGCTAATGTGATAACTTCAATATGAGTGTCAACTAGAGCTAGCTAGAGGCAGCGATAGCCTAGTCACATGAGTAAATAAACCGAACAGAGAAACAGCTTTTTAAGAGCTTGTAAATTTGTTACCTATTTTGGTAGGGTTGTCACAATAGATTAAGACAAATTGCTTGTTCGGTATACGACAGATTCTGGATTGGGCAGATTCGTGATTCGGCAGATTCCCAACTCGACAGATTCGTGGATTGGGCAGATTCTTGGACTCGACCGATTCGCTTTACGGCAGAAGTAGAGTTGTAAATAAAATAGCTAGGTTAGGTTAGGTTAGCGAGTGGAACTAAAAAAGGCATGCACCTGAAACGTTTAAAAGCACGGAATAAAAATATATATTTGTTACCAAGGACACGACGTGACGACGTGATTTATTTGACATTCCCAACGATACCACTGTTGAATAGTGTTGAATATTTTTATGGGAATATTTATGACCTATTTTGCTAATAAACATAGGAATCTCCTTTAGCTATTATGTGCCACTAGTTTTACCACGGGGACAGGTACCTAAAATAAGTTTAAAAAGAAATTGTGTAAGACAAATTAACGTGTACAAAACCAATGACTATAAAATGGTCAACCATCGATAGGACTTACAAAAAACAGGTGCATGCAATTTTCGACCTTATTTACAATAGGCTAGTTGACCAAATTTCAAAAACTAGTTAAGTCGTTACCTTTTCGTCTACTTTGACCGAAAATGAGTTTATTTTAATATAAAAAGGCGATCTACATTGTTTATTTCGCATTTCTAAATACCAATTTAAATTAAGCTCGTAAACGCTCCAAACTGTCATGGCGTCTAGATGACGTCACGCCGTGGTAAACAACTAAACAATACGGTAGTGCTTACTGCTTAGTGCTTACATACTCGCTGTCGTTGGTAAAGTAAACTTAGTAAACAAAGTGAAACAAGTGGTGTTGGTTGTAAACACAAACAGATCTCAAATTAATAATGGATTCTTCACATTACAACTATTATAAGCACTGTATAGTGCCACAATGTAAAAGCACATCAGTAAAAACGCCAAACAAGCTATTTATTTATGTTCCAAACAATAAGAAAGTGCGCCAAAAGTGGCTGGAACTTGCTGGGAGGAATGATGCTCATAGTTTGTCTACAGATACAAGGATGTATTTCTGTGAAGATCATTTTGATGTAAGTAATCTTTTACGCAATTTACTTCTAAATCTAATGTAAAACTGATAAAATTACGGAATCATTACTAGTCAAGTGTTAAGGTTCAAAGATATATAATACGTCATTGTTTAGGTTAGCTTTTCTATACATCCGAACATAAAATAGTAATATTTCAGTTTACCTGTTGTAAATTTAATCTCATAAACGCTTTTTTATTATTTCAGTTGCCAAGTGATATGGTGAATCATATGGAATATAAAATTATGGGCAAAGTTTCACAAGTGCGAATGAAACAAGGTTGTATGCCAAGTAAATTTGAATGCCAAGAAGACAGGATAAAACGGACGTGCAGTAGTATAGAACAGCCCAGCATGTTAAAAAAACAAAGACTGATGACACTCACAGAGAGTTTAAATATTGAAAGTGAATTTAATGAATGTCCTTCATCAAGTTTATCAGTAAGATATACATCTGATAGAAGTTCAAGTAAGTAACAAACAACACAATAGTTTTAACTTTCAAGCACTAAGTATCAAGTTATCACCATTATTAAAACTGTTTTATTGTTTTAGATTCCCAGGTTAATGAAAATGAGCCAAATAAATCATGTGGGAGGACTGCAGACAAATCCATTCAAGTATACATAACCCACAAATTCAGGAGTAAAGCCGTACAGACAAAAGTATTATATAAAGATCAGACCTTATCACCTTTTAAGGCATTACAGGTATCCAGTTCCACATCTCCATTTAAAGCTGAGACTATACTGAAATCAATGCCTTCTGTCTCTGGCCAGAGAAAAATAAATAAAAAAATATTTATCGAAGAGGAACACTCAGACAGTGATATTTCAGTTTATATGCCACTGAGCAGTACCATCAGCCGCTCACCATCTTCACTCTCATTACAAGTGAAATCATCTTCTAACTGTAGTGAGTTTATTGAAGAAGACAAAAAAATTTTAGCTAAACAAACTTTAATTAATATGATTGCAAAAATTGAGAAGAAACCTCGTTTATATATTGGTGTTCCAAATAGTTGTTACTACTTGATTAATTTAATAAAAGATGAATTAAAAATTCCCAAACATTATTTATTGGTGTGTTTAGAAAAAATAAGATTAGATACTAAGTTCAATCAATTATCAGATGATTTTGGGATGTCTTCATCACTTTTAAGTAAGATATTCCTCAAAAATATACCTTTGATTGCTAGTGTGATGCAACCTTTCATTGTGACACTAGACAGTAAATTGATTAAGAAAACCTTACCAATGCCTTTTAGGCATAAATATCACAATGTCAGTTGCATCATAGACTGCCTTGAAATTGAAATACAAAAGCCATCAAAGGCCATTAATCAAGCTTTGACATGGTCAGATTACAAGAAAGCCAACACCATTAAATATCTCATATCTTGCACACCAAATGGCTTGATAAATTATATTTCTCCAGGGTTTGGAGGCCGCACAACTGACACATGTTTGGTTGAATCTTGTGATTTTATACAGGGATTAAAGAGTGGTATGTGTGTTATGGCGGACAGGGGATTTAAACATGTGGAACAATACTTACAAAAGTATGGTGTTACACTAGTAAGACCACCAAGTGTTCAAACAGGAGAAAAATTGAGTAAAAGTGAGGCAAAACTAACAAAACAGATAGCCAGTCTAAGAATACACGTAGAAAGGGTTATTCGGCGCCTACGTGAATTTTATATGCTTAGGCCACATTCATGTATTAATTTAAAGTTTCTGAAAATACTAGATGACATATTAATAATAGCATGTGCTTTAGTTAATTTACAAGATTCATTAATTCAATAAAACAAGTTAAAATGTTTATATGTTTTTTATTTACAATCACACTTGTACACTCTGATATAATAGTGGATACACATTTATTTTCCAAAAGTTGACTAAATTATTTATCAGATTCTGAACATAATCCATATTAAAGGGCACACTTAAAATTTCAACTTTTTGATTTGTCCTAAAATCTGGGTCAGCAACACAATAAAAACACATTTTCTTTCCAGAAAGGTACATTTGTAGTTGCATTTGAGCATTATACTTGGGAGTAGCTTGTCCATTTTTTATGTAACTTGCATATGTCTTTGCCTGACTAGGACATTTAATTTCGATTATCCCATCTTCAAAAATTCCATCTGGTGAACCAGCGATCATGGGATATTTTGAGCTCAAAAACAGGCCACACTTATTAATAGTTTTTTTAATATGTTTCTCCACTGTCTTTCTGACTTTTTCTTCAAGTACTCTGCCACTTTTCATTGGTGCAGTGTCTGGTATTTTACCTCCTAGGATCATGGATATAAGCGTTCCATCATTAGTTTTACATCGGCTAACTTCAAATGCTCTTGAGGCAGTTATGCGCCCATACCTGAGTTCAAACCAAAGGCTGCTGTTGCTTTGTTCTCTAGTTTCTTTTTCAACTTTCTCTATTAAAGAAGGTGTAATTAGTATTTTATTAAAAAATGCATCAACACTTGGTTCTTGGAAGCTGTATACAAGCTGGTGCATTGAGATAGCTTGTGTTTCACTTAAATAATAATTGGGTTGAAATTTAATGAGTTCACAGTCATAAATTTTTCTTTTTCTTCCTTCTTCCAAAAACTTAGTAAATACAGATGAATTTTGTGGTAGTAACGGACTGCCCTTAGATAAATCCTTAGCCGTCATATATTTAAGGCTAATACCCACTCTAGATAGTTGGGACTTCTTCCAATAGCATTCCACTGAAGTGCATGATGGTTCTTCACTTCGACGGTGAACCCACATTAAAAAAGCTATGGCGTGCTTACAACCACCTTCCGAAGCAACGCAATCATTACACTGAACCGATATTATAACATCTGCTACTTCGTCAACAGTTAGTGTGCACCCATATAGTTTAGCATGAACTTTGTGTTCCGGGCATATCTTGCACTTCACGGTACACAAATTATTTTCTCGCTTAAGCTGTACATAACTTATAGCGTCGTCTCCATATGAAGCACGCGAAGACCTAAAATAAAAGTTCAACTATTAGCACTTGTTTATATCTCGCAAGTCTAACCTATAGAGAAATCAATAACAATCACAATAGATAAGGTGTATATTATATACAAAATGATGGTAGTGAGGTTTATTCTTGAAATATCTAACGTTCGATGCATATTTACTTACATTGAAGTTTTAATGTTGCGGAATTCCGAAGAACAAAAGTCTTTGTTTGAAGCGAAAAATACGCCAAGCATAACAGCGTCAATTTTGGGCAAATTACCACTGTTGGCTTTGGTAAATCCTGGTTCCATAGTGCAATACTAGTACAGTTCAATGCAATAATAGTTACAATAGATCGTATGTATATCAACTTGTTCTCTTCGAAACGAAAATCACGGAAACGTCAACAACAACAAACTAGGCTTGTTGAAAAAGTATCGATATATCGATGTATCGATATTTTCAATTTAAAATATCGATATTTTTTGCCGATATATTTTAATTCGATATATCGATAAATCGATACAAAATTTGCAATATCGAAAATTGTATAAAAACGATATATTTTTATCTATGTAACTTAAGTCGCTAGAATCCAAAACCCTAACTATAGTAAGAAAGCAAAAATAATCTCTATTGTTTGCTCAGACGAACTAAAAAGAGTTCTTTTGTTTATTTCTATTCATCTGAGATTGGTTGTTAAAACTGTACTGTTGATTGCATGTCTGAATTCAGGCCGCTAGTCGAACGGCGCCGTTTTATTCAGTGTCTAGGTTTTTAATTGAGCGGCTGATTGAGCTAGTTGTCTGTGACAAATACCTATCTATTCATTTTATAAAATAAAGTATAGGTAGTTTATAATTCACGCTGGCTGAGCCGGGGGCAAAGGGTGAAAGTGCATACATATTTTCTCTTTCCCTATTGTCTGTCTGTATGAGCGCGATAAACTTTGATTACCACACGGATTTCAACAATAAAATATACTGTGATTCCTGAGGAAGGTTTAGATGTATCTATAATTTACGTGGATAGAGCCGCATCCGAAGATTTTCTGTATGAAAAATACCTTTTTATATTATTGATTAGGCCTGAACTAAATACTAAATTATTATTATAATAAAACAGCTAATTGTTTAAAAATATCATCGATATATCGATGTATCGATATTTTTTACTGGAAATATCGACGCCGATATTGATATTTTTATAAATATCGATACATCGATATATCGATATTTTTGTTTACTTCCGACATCCCTACAACAAACAACCCTTTGACAACAATGAATGACTGCTGTACGTCCTCTACGAATGAATGCAGTATTGAACGGAGTTGCCATGGTAATAAAAATAAACTACCTAGACACGTGGTTGCAATTAATGTCCTGACAATATATAAGTATTTGTATAAGTACGTAATCTGGCAAAATTTATATAGGTAGTTATTTATTTCTAGCGAGAACAGATAACTGGCTATATTCAAGTACATATTTTGCTGGAATGTTTGGTATATTTATATACCTAATTGGAACATTGCGGAAATCCTTTGGTTTGCTGCAGCATTTTTATTTTTTAGACTCAACCTATCGCAATCTTTTAGTAAAACCAGCAATTTCTAGAAAAGCAGCTAGATTTGTTTTTATTTCATTAATGATAAAGTATGTCCTTAAACACTACTAAATTCCCCTACATCTAGCGACAAAATTCGTAAAACGGCAACACTGGTACGAAGGAATGGCGCCGTACCACGTTGTGACGTGGCGCTTTCTGATAGGCGTTCAATGTCACGTGACATATCGCAATAATTTACATATTTTATTTTCTAAAAATATTATTATTATGCGTGTTTTATTAAAAATGACATGCATTTTCGTTATCTCCATGTCATAATTATTCATTATAGATAGGCATCCATTCAATTCATTCTTAGTGGAAACTAGCCTATTCATGACAAACGTGTTTTTGGTATTTTCTTGCTTTTGATACGTTAGTAAAATTATAAATTCTGAGTTACGTCAATAAGGTCGAAAATCGCAAGCACCTGTTTTTTGTAATCCCTATCGATGGCTGATAACTTTCTGATAGTCATTTGTTTTGTAAACGTTAACTGCTTTTATACAATTTCACAACTAATGAGTTCACGAGGATCCTCTGAAGGATCGGGCTAGGAGATCCTGGTGGACAACATCCAAACATGTTAAGTATTTCGTTGCCAACATTGACAATATTTATTTCAAGATCGAAATATTCGCGAAACTTTTGCTCGAGCAATTAAACAAATGCGATAAAATTATCAGGAGGAAAAAACTAATTAAAAAACCCAATTGTTCGTTACCATCGTTAAAATCTTTATAATGACTGAATTATTTCATCTAATATTATTCATACACACAGTACAATAAACAACCATTATAATAATAAAATACCACGTTTTTACATTAAAATATTAAAACTTACAACGTACAAACGTGCGTCGTAATAACCCTGAGATTGTCAACTGCCTGTGCCTACGTAAACCGGTTTTTTCCCGTCTCGCCGCGTACACGACAAGCGGCCAGTGGTCACGCACACATGAGCCGCGTGCTTGTAGTAGTGCAACCGATTCGCGCTGTTGTTTGAAGCTGTGTCTCTGTTCCGTTTATCTACTCTTGTGGCCTAGTGGAGATACCAACAGACTGCCATGCAGAGGGTATCAGGTTCGAATCCACGGCGCGCACCAATGACTTTTCGGAGTTATGTGCGTATTGAATTATTAATTATCGCTTGTGCCTCGGAGAGCACGTTAAGCCGTCGGTCCCTGTTGTCATGAAGATCTTTGACAGTCGTTACAGGGCGTCAGTACGTTCTAAATTAACTGACACTAGTCTAAACCATGGAATATCGATATCCCTTCGGGTTGCGGAGGTCAGACAGGCAGTCGCTCTGTGGAAAAGCTAATATTCAGCCAAATCCGGTTAGACTAGCAAGCGGACCCCAGATTGAAAACTGGGGTAACGCTAGGAGGATGGGGATGAATGTCAACTAGAACCGTCAAGAAACTGTTCTGTTCAAGGCTCCTTGTTTCAAGAATACGCTTATTATTACTTTGTTTTCACAGTCATCATCAATATAATTAGTATAATTGCGCTAATAGTATCCCAGTTGCGTTAAAGATCTTCGCTTTGTATTCCGGTATCCACAAAGCGTAACCAAGCCAGATTCGAAAGAAAACTAGCTGCTTATTTTTTTTATTTTTGCGTTCACAGTATTGGAAATTAATGATTATTTATTTAAGCTTGTACGTAAAATAAACGTAAGTACCTAATAGCATAATTTCCTACATAAAATAATTATGTCGTTGCAAAATATGTTATTTATTGGTATCGAAATAAAACCTGTAGTATTGTATAAATACTAGTGGCAACACTATGTAACTATGTAGTTTCCTAATTTAAATTTTTTGTTGATTTTATTATTATCTGAGGAATGTCTCTCAGTACCTAGTCCTCTGTTTTTCATCGTGAGAAATACAGCTGCGTGTTACAAAAAGAATGTTGTGTTTCTATTAAATAATAGGTTATGGGCCCAGCTTGACAATACTTTAGCTAGAGACAGTCTTAATTTTCAGATTAGCTCAGTTTTTAGTGTAGGTCGCGAGTGATTAACAATTATCATGTCGACAAACTATTTGGTTAATGTACCAAAGCTAAAAGGGCCAGAAAATTACACAGAGTGGTGTTTCGCCGCGGAGAATTTTCTGATCCTGGAGAACATGGAGCATTGTATAAAACCTGTTGTCTGAAAGATAACAGAAGCCGCTGATGATGCGAGGACCAAGGCTAAATTGATTCTCACAATAGAGTCGAGCTTGTACGTGCACATAAAGGATGTAAAACGTCGTTGGAGCTGTGAAATAAGCTGAAAGCTTTATCCGATGATGCCGGTTTCCCCAGACGCATCAGTTTATTGAGAAATCTTATCTCGATTCGTCTCGAAAATTGTAGTTCTATGACAAGTTATGTGACACAGCTGTGAGACTGGACAAAGCTGGCTAAGCGGAACAGGATTTCAAATCAGTGATGAGTGAATCGGCTGTTTATTGTTAGCTGGTTTAACGGAGAAATATTCTCCGATGATAATGGCGATCGAGCATTCGGGGATCGCCATCACCACCGACGCCATTAAGGCACTACCTCGAAAATGTATGCAGTTTTTGATTACAGATTTTGAAGCAGTTGAGACACGCCAGCAAAGTGAAAATTTTATATATTATTTATCAGGTCTTTATCTAGGGACTGCTCGGACAGATACACGATTGGAAGATTTTCGCTCGATAGAATTTTAATTTGAAAAACATGCTTCCTCTAAAAAAATTTTAGGATATTTAAAAAAATACTTTACTTTTCGCCTTGAAATTGCTACTCACTGAAAGAAGAGCTAGTTTATTAGGGATGGATCTAACCATTTTTCAAAAACGATTATTACTTGAGTTATGAACGAAAAGGGATTTCAGACAGTTTCGTGATGGATGCCATGTCAAAAATCGTGCGACATTCAACTTTATAGCTAACACTTAGCGATGACCTCTGCACGATTTTTTGACCTTCGAGGTCGCCTCTTAAGTCAAAGTTGATGGACTTGGATGAAAATAATGATGGCGACGCCACCGGGGCATTTGCTAGTTTTACTTCGCCGCCATTTACGGCAAATAAGCGTGGTCCTAATCTTATTACAGGAGGCCAGCAACAATGTTCAACGTGAAGACTGGTCGAAGGTTGTGAATAAAACAAAAAGGAACATTATGTTTGTTCCTAAGTCTGATATGAGTTTAGACGAATAAAATATTTTTTTTATATAATTTATAATTATGTTCTATTGTTTGATTACTAGACTTTTCACAATAATAATAGAACTACGCCCAATATACGTTTTTTTATTATAAAAACATCGACTATGCATCGTAGCAGTGCATCCCATCACTAAATACGTCTATGGCGTTACATTACACGCATAACACTTTGCTTAATTTTTCTATTCATTAGATTTTATTTGTAAACAAGAACATTGGGTTTAATTTAATTTACTACAATAATGATTTAATTTCTTACGAATGTGCTGCTGAAATACTAAGTCATAATTTGTAAATCGCGGCAACTTTCAAGAGTGAAATGAAACGTTACTGAAACTGCCACCCGCACTATGCTACAGCGCAAATAGTATAGGCATGAGAGTTAATGTTGATAGGAAAAACTGTGTTGTAACCCTTGATCAGGAGCAATATATAGAGCAGTTGATACAGAGATTTAACATGTCAGATTGTCACACAGCGGAAACACCTATTGTGTGTAAATATAATATTCCATATCAAAGGTTAATTGGATGTTTAATGTATCTTGCAGTGTTGACTAGCCCAGACATAGAATACTCTGTCAGTTACTTTTCACAGTTCAATAATTCCTATTCAGATGTTCATTTTTTTTTATGTTAAAAGGGTTCTACTAAGATACTTGTAACACTAAAGATTACTGTTTGAAGTACTCCCAAGGAACAGCAGATTTGATTGGTTATGTGGACGCCATATACTGGTTTTTGTTTTCTGAAAAGTGGGTTCTCAGATGCCTGCTGATTTATTGACAAAAGGTTTGTCAAGGGCAAAACATTATAAATTTATGGAGATTTAGGGACTCGTTAAAATTTAATTTTGTTTTATATACCTACATTTGGGTTGTAATATTTTGAAGTTAACTTTTTATTTTTATTTCGATATAGTGGGGTATTGGTATCGAAATTTAACCTGTAGGATTGTATAAATACTAGTGGCAACACTATGGAACTATGTAATTTCCTAATTTAAATGTTTAGTTTGATTTTATTATTATCTGTGGAATATCTATCTCTCAGTAGTCTTCTGTTTTTTATTGTGAGAAATACAGCTGCGTGTTACAAAATTTGTGTTTCTATTAAATAATAAAATAAAAAATTGGGCAAGTGCGAGTCGGACTCGCGCACAAAGGGTTCCGTACCATCATCTATAAAAGAAAATCACGTTCGTTGTATGTATACTTAAATACTTTATAAGTTTCTATCTGTTTATTAAGATCGAGTAACAAATTGCTTAAAAATTACATTTGTTGTAGGGGAGCCTCCCTTTATTATTTACTTTTTTTAAATTTAATTATTTATTTTGAAAGGTAATATACAACTACATATTCTGTAAAAATTTAAAGCGTCTACCTGTAACAGTTAGTAATTTTGAGCAAAAAGTACGAAAAAAACACGTTTTTTGTAAGGGACCAAACACAACTACAAAATTTCAGCTTTCTAGCTATCATGGTTTATGAGATACAGCCTGGTGACAGACAGACGGACGGACAGACAGACAGACAGACAGCGGAGGCTTAGTAATAGGGTTCCGTTTTTTACCTTTTAGGTACGGAACCCTAAAAACAGCTGCTCCTTATTTTTTATTGTTCACCAACCCGACTTATTAGATTTAATGCATTTTTTTATGATCCCTACTAATATTATAAATTCGAAAGTTGTATGTATGTATGTATGTACCTATGTATGTATGTATGTTCCGTTTTCACGCTATAACGGCTGAACCGATTTTGTTGAAATTTAATATAGAGATGTATTGGACCATGGAGACGGACATAGCCTACCATAAGTTGCAAAAATTAAGCTGGGAGTGATTATAGGGAGGGTAGAAATTTGTACGGTACAAATTTACCTCTTGGAAGTAAGAACGCATGCGCTAATAATAGGGAAGATTACTGCCAAGTTAAACCACCAGATGGCGGTATCACCGACTACAGTAAACAATGAATTTTGGCAAGTATGACATTTGAGTGACATAGAGATGTGACAACTTGACAACCCGTTTAGACTTCAAACTTTGGATGCGCGATCTCATTATCTCATCTCAAACAAGTCACTAAAACAAAAACATTGTACCATTTGACGACCATTTTGACGACCGGTTGGCGCAGCGGTAGTGTACGCGACTGCCACGCCGAAGGTCGCGGGTTCGATTCCCGCTCAAGTCAAACATTTGTGTGCGTGAACATGGATGTTTGTCTTGGTCTGGGTGTTTCTATGTATAATATGTATGTATTTACAAAAAAAGTATATATGTATGTTTATCCATTGTCTAGTACCCATAGTACAAGCTCTGCTTAGTTTGGGACTAGATGGTGTTGTGTGAATGTGGTATAATATATCATATCAATATATTTTTATTGTTATTGATTATTACATATATGAGAAATATTTTGCCTATATAAATAAGTAAAGATGTATTGTTGTCTTGTTGAAGACAATATTTGAAAAGCGCGCTACGAAAGTTTGTTTACTGTAGTTGCTTCTGCTGCCATCTACGTCGAGCTTTGCGTAATGTTCCCTATTGAGTGCTGCGCATGTGCTATCGCATATCTGTCAGTACTGTCACGTCACACATAATGTCATATTATTATACATAGTGCACGTTGATGAAATAGTTCGCCTGTATCTCCGAAGGGGTAGGCAGAGGTGTAATATTACACCCACATTGCCATGAATTTTCAGGTCCCACGTAATAGGTGGCGAGCCTATTGCCGTACCGGGCACATTACCAGATTCCGTGCTGTTACTGAAAATTTCCTAACAGAAAACCCAATAACACTTTGCCCGACCCGGGAATCGAACCCGAGACCTCCCAATCCCACGCGCACATTTATGCCGCGAGACCAACGACGCAGTCTCACGTTCGCATATATGTATAAACTAATAAATTAACTATAAGATAAACGGCTGAAACGATTTTCCCTACTAATATTAAAAATGCGAAAATGTTTATAGAGATATATTGAACATGTATTAGAACATGTATTAGAACATGGCTTTGACATTTGACTGTATGCAAAGTGATGTAATTATATACCTTTCGGTAGATAACGGCAAATAATGTCATGGATAGTGACTGAGTTACTTTGTACCCTATAGAGTTTCTGAAGTCTTTGGAATAATCAGGAGTGCCTTCACAAAACTTGAGACTGAAAGTAGATTTATGTTACCCCGAATTTAACGCGCGCAAAGCGGCGGGCAAAAGCTAGTTTAATATATAGGTAATATAAATATTATACTTACACAAGTACTCAAATCGCAGCGAAAATATAATTTTAGCGGTAACGTTTTATAATAAGTGCTTATCAAATGTTTTTGCAAAATACGGAACCTAAAAACAGAACGTCAAAGGTATCTTCCAGCCGCTCACAGTTATACACGTATTCAGTGCGCTGTACAACACGGGGATGAGTCGCCATAGAGACCAACTGAATCCCATTGAACAGATTTACCCTTATCTGATATTGTGAGATGAATAGTTTATTCTACAAACTCGTACTAAGAACTCCTTTAGATATAAATCTGATTCTACTTTTAGGGTTCTATACAAAAATTATAAAAGGTACCCCTCAAAGAAAGCACCCGCGTACGGTATACTTGACTGGATATTAGGCACATTGTTATATTCATATTTTCGAATAATCGTCACACGATGCCTACAAATACGAAATATAAATAGACGTCTACATCAAAGTCGAGCATTTTTGTTGAAACACATATAATAAACATGTAAGAAAACGTAATTTACCGGGAATCAATTATATTATTAATATGTTTTATTAATGTTCACACCAGGTAGGAAGGAAACAACGACATAATAACAGCGGGGCTTTGTCGCGTGAATCCCGGATATCGTTGCGAAACAGGATACGTACGATACTAATGATATTGATTAATACAAAGAAATTACTCGCGTAAGTCCGCGACGCGGAAGTTCGCTTGGCCTTTTGCACTCGTTAAAATAAATACAAAAATATAATCCGAGTTCGGCACAAAACCTCCAGGGCGAATTTAATAATAAGCGAAAGCAACGGTTGTAGAAAATTGAGATTTTTCATTTCTGTGAAAAGAGATTGAAAGAAAAGAACATTAGAAACAATCATCGTATTCAAACACTAAAGCCAAGTGACGGCGCGAGGCAAATACGGCAAGAAACAAATTATCTCTATCTGGCTAATTGTCGACAGATCAAAGTGGAGGGAGCACCGCGGCACGTAAATCCGACTCGGTATTTTTTAACAGTAACAAGTAGAAGAGGGTGGGCCACGGCCGCGGGCGCTATTCGCAATTATTGTTATTACAAAGAGTTTGCTGCTGAGCCGGCTCACGACTCCACACTTTTTCATTGAATTCATTCTCGCAACATCTAATTACGCAGTAGGTATTTATTACGTGGTAAAGTCCCGATGTTGAGAAATACGATACACTGAGAATATGAAGCACTAAGACTATTGATGTTTCCCAGCGCAAGCAAAATAAAATTCATTACGGGAATACGATAAACAAACGAAGCGAATGCTAATTAATTAAGACTTACCGATGAAAACGAAGATCTGGTGGTGAGCGTAGCGCAACAACATCGATATAGACACCGTCTGTAACAAGAAATGAGCTTCTGTAAAAGGATTAATTCCGATGCAAACCGTACAAACCGCGTGTGAAGTATTATAAACAAGAAAATGTCGAATGCTTTTTATCAAACGCAGAGATACTAATTATTGTGAGTAATTCATACGTAGAGATGTAGGTTACATATATATACGATCGTAATGTTTGTCATTTCTGCTCGGCAAAGGCAGATACCGCTAGTCATAAAATTCATTATGTGGTGTGGACAGAGCTAAATGGCGAATAAAACGCAAGATAAAATTGAAAATTCCGGCACCTTTGAATTGTATACAATGTTACTGCATAAGGCAACATTTAGGAGGGCCGATCCCACTGTTACTTAAATGGATTCAATCTGCACTAAGCGTTTCGTTAATGAAATTCAATCGCGGCGAAGCGGTGCGGGGAGCAAATGATGTGGCGAAAAGATTGATAGCGGCCTCACAGGGACGCCATCCGAACTACCTTTACGTACATGGCACAAAGCGTGCTACTATTTGGTCATCTGTTAGAGCGCTTTAAATAATGTACTAGCTATAGCAATGCCCACGACACATAAATATAAATGCTGGGTGCATTTGTATCATGCTATTTAATTTTGTCGATTCACGCCAGGATGCCTGGAAATATATTTCGGCAACCTATGTCATACCACAAGAAATTTAAGGGACTTGACTTTTGATGTATTTACACTAAATAAAATTCACTAGTCGCTTGGAATGCATCATCGCAGACAGTAGGGTGACAGTACGCTTAATGACAGCGCGCCGAGCGTGCTGTTAGTTCATCAATATTCGCATGGGCGTAACTGAGATGACATGATGCGTGAAGCAGCCTAGGCTTTGTTTATAAAAGGCACTTTTAATAAGAGGTGCCGAACTATTTCGGTCTGTTTCCGTATACAGGGGGTTCAGTGTAACGCGGCGCGACGGAGCGTACGCTGCACCGTCCGACGCGCAATGGGCCGGACGTAATCCACCGGCGAGCTGTTAGTTTTTACGGTGGCCGTAAAGTAAAGAGCGGCCGGCACATCGATCGTCTACCGCCGTTAATATTAAAAGGCATAGTGGTTAATACTCCGGCTTCTGCTTTTATTAGCGGTCCCAACAGTGATCGATCAAACGCGAGTGCCGACAAACACTTCATTGTTCCCGCTCGCTCCAAGTTCGTGTGTCGAATTGTTACGCGATGCCGATTTACCTTGATGAAGCACTACCAACGTTACAACTTTAGCATATAGGAATTGAACGGGGCATGTACTTGGTTATCCAAGGAAATTCACATACAATAACGTAGCTAACTTTACTCACAAGCAAATAACTGCGCCGAATATGAAACTTGAACTACATTTCGTACATTATTATGTCCGATCAATTTAGTTTAGAACTATTACTACCCGACTTTGTATGTACTAATCGAACTACCACTAGTATAGGGAGTAGAGACTGAGTTGTTTTTCAACCGACAAAAAAAAGGTAAGTAGGGTAAGTATGTTTTAGGGTTCCGTACCTAAAAGGTAAAAAACGGAGCCCTATTACTAAGCCTCCGCTGTCTGTCTGTCTGTCTGTCCGTCTGTGTCACCAGGCTGTATCTCATAAATCGTGATAGCTAGAAAGCTGAAATTTTCACAAATTATGTATTTCGGTTGACGCTATAACAACAAATACTTGCTAAAAATATAAAAAAATATACCCATACAAAAAACGTGTCTTTTTTCGTATTTTTGCTCAAAATTACTAACTGTAACAGGTAGAATCTTTAAATTTTCACAAAATATGTAGTTGTATATTACCTTTCAAAATAAATAGGTAATTAAATAAAAAAGAAGTAAATAATAAAGGAGGGCTCCCATACAACAAACGTAATTTTTAAGCAATTTGTTATTCGATCTTAATAAACAGGTAGAAACTTAACAAGTATTTAAGTATACATACAACGAACGTGATTTTCTTTTATAGATGATGGTACGGAACCCTTCGTGCGCGAGTCCGACTCGCACTTGCCCATTTTTTTTAAAACAAACATACAAAACAAGGGCATCGTCAAATTAAAGACGATTCAATTTACGAGATTTATATGACCTTATTTATATTTGTAAGCTCGCTAGGTACTTCGTTATTTATTAACAAATTTCATAAATATTTTTTCGTTTGGTCTCCGACCTAGTTTGAGGGACGAAATCTGAAGTCGGGATTTTTGCACTTGGAGATTTGATCATTTAAACAAACCAATGGCGTTATATTTAGACAAACACTGAAGTTTTGCCCTGGGTGATCGGTTGATCACTAAGAAGGAATCATCTTCATCTTCGCATCATCTTTGGACTATCAAATAAAGACTAGCCGCAGGTGTCGGACTATTATTATTTATTCAATATAGAGTATTACGGAGCCAACATTTTATAGAAATGTTTTAAAAATTTTAATGTGCATCACTCATGCACCAGTTTCACTATCACGGGTCTCCTATAAACTGACCAGATGTTTTCCTGTAATCACGGCAATCATAAGCATGTGCACGGGCACTCCTCATCATCATTTTAAGGCGACATGTTTTTCACGTTATTAATTCTTTAAATAACATAAAGAATATTCGTAACAGCAAACCAGGAAAAAATGTAGAAACCCATTCAGCTCACAGTCAAGGGCAACTTCTAGTGACAAACGACATGTTCTTCTTCAAATTCAATCTACGTGAACTATTATCCTACATAATACGACTAAAACCAACAATAACCATTACATAATCAATTAATACTAAATCGTTACCACAATGGTAGGTAGATACAATAGTTCGTAATAGATATCACGTATGCAGAATATCCCAATCCACTTTGAACTTTGACAACGCACAGCGCATGGAAACCCGATATATGTTAGGCAATACGTGCGCAGTTTGACAATTGATTAATGCAATTTCTCTAGCTCGTGACGTCGGCCGTAGAATTAGTTCCTGTAACGTATATTGCACAGGCTGTCAGACACAATAGCCGTTTCATACTACACTGATACGCAAATTGACGAATAATGCAAATCAATAATATTATCCGGTTGCAAGCGATTATTACAGATATACATCAGCAACTGCGCACCGCGGTTTTACTCGCGTTGAATGAGATAATATACGAGCGGTAGAATAGTTTTATTGAGTTTTATTCTACTAGTCGTACACTTAAAAAGTGCGGCTGTAGGAGAAAAATTTGAAGAATTTCTGCTCCACTCCTTCGTGTCACAGCACGGTGCGTTATAGCCTTTGTCAATATACAGAGAACCTAACGCAATAAAACTTTTCAGATAGTACCGTGCGGTCAAAGGAACAAAGGAGCCCTACAGTTTTTAGTGTACGACTAGCCAAAAAGGACCGCCTTATATTTTCAGGCTTCATGTACGAATATGCGTGTGTGTATAAAGACCTTTAGCCTCCCAGTTATTTCTATTCGTACATCATCCTGAGTGAAATTCTTTTTTTTTTATTCATTGAACGTCTGTATATCCATTTCTTCAAATTTAAAAGAATATAATCAAAGCGCTTCCAAATGAATAGCATTGGTAGAATAACGTAACTATATAAAAACAGGTATTGAAAAAGAGCGCTCAAAACTTGTGACGATATAATATCTATGATCCGAAGAAGAGCGACGTTCACCGATCTGGTTATTGGATGAAAAGTATTTTATATCAACATTTTCCACGTTAAAAAGTATATCGCGAATGGCCATGGCTAACCGCTTTTCCTGACAGGATTTTCGTAGGCAGCCCAATATCATCGTGTTCGCAGTGAAGTAGCGGTCATTTTAATATAAGATTTGTCTATTAAACGGGTGCGCCAAGTTCACCAAAATTTCAACTCCGATAATTATTGGAAATCCGAAAATGTTCTTCATAACATTTTTCATCCTAACAATCACAATTCCTAACTACTCTGTCTCTAATGTTCATAATTCCGAAGCATTCAACTTCATAATGTCAGTAGCAATAAACATATTATATTATACTTTTATTTGTTTTCCTATATTTTCTCAACATAACCATCTTTTACACTATTCATCATCATCAGCCTTTAACAGTCCACTGCTGGACTATGCCTCTCCTTTGAAAGGAGGAATTAGCCTACTATACCACGCTGGCCAAACGGGTTGGTATAGGATTTGTATCAATTTTTTCTTCACTTACAGTGCTGTTCTCTGCATAATATGCTCCCTCTGTCGGCTTTTACGACACCCATGGGATGATATGGAGTGGTGACAATCCGTATTCTTAATCCGTCACCACACGGACTACACACACATTTACACTATTTTACACTATTATTCAAAGTCATATCTTTTTTTATTTAGATTTCTTTGTATTCATAATAATTAGTATTTTAAACATTAATTTTTCGTAACTTTATTTTCACATAACATGTATAATATATAAGAATAATAGTACCATGGCACAAATACACAATAGTACAATGGTCAAGTTCCAGAAACGAATCGGTCCTATTCATAATTATTGGTTAAGGTTAGGTTAGAACTATGATCACAACGCACGAGCCGAGCGAGCGAAGCGAGCGTGCCGCGACAGCGGCCGGCGAAGTGCCAGAACCGAATCGGTCCTATAGTTATTGGTTTAGGTACGTTTAATCTGCGGTATAAACTCCCAGGCCATAAAGATAACCGTAAATGAGTCGTGTTTTATGAATTTCAGTTGGAGTGTAGCCTTGGGGGCGCTACGGCGCGAGGACTTAGAAAATTTAGCCAAAAACGTGTTATTTTTGCAAATCGTTTATTTCCTCGATTATATCGTATAAATAACCTAAATATAAGGCTAAAAGTGTATTGGTAAAAGTGACATATACTTTTATTACACTTTGTAAATGTTTCTTTCTGAGTATGAGTGAAAATATTATGGTAATTATGTTAAGAGATAAAATCGTTATGATAAAAAACAGTAGGAGTTTAAATATATTTACATTAATGAATTTATTAATTACAATTTTCGGAAACATGAGTGTTATGAACATCGCCGGTTGCACTACAAATAGTAAGAATGAAAACTTTAGGATGAAAAATTTTAGGAAGAGTGATCATTCGGATTACAAATCGTTAGGAAGAACAATTTCGGGTAAAGAACTTTAGGTGAGCCAATATGGACCCCTATTAAACAAATTGATAAATACGAGTATAACTAGTTAGTATAACAAGTATCAACTTAACAGTCGAAGTGTTGATACCTGGCAACCCTACAAATACGCCAGAAAAAATTTACAACCCAATGTTTACCGTAACCCTTAGGGTTCATACATTCGGTTAGTACTAAATTGATTAATTAAAAACGCGTATATGCAATGTTATATGAAAAGCCAAATCATTTTTTTTTTCAACTTTTCCTAGTCTGGACCGGATTTTTTTTACCAACCCATGCGCGATATATTTTCTAACATGCAAAATCTGATATAAAATAGCTTTCATCCAATAACCAGATGAGTGAAGGTCGCTCTTTTACGGATCTCTTACTATTAGGCTTATTTCTTAAATGCTAGTCGTTACTGTAACTAATAGCGGTGAAACAGATATGAAAAAGAAAGTCTATCACAATCAATTGTTTTTAACATAATAAAGGTAAAGGTACAACTGGTGGTGACGCGGTAAATGTTGTGACAGCACCGCCGCTTAAGAAAATCGCAGTGTTTTATACAGGTAATAAAAAATACAGCATCGTAACCCGGTTTAAATACCAACAATCCTAGTTTTCCGAATGGAATTTAATACAAAAGAACACATATATGTACAAATTGTTGTTTCCGCCAACTCGTTCAAGTAATCTGTAGATGCGGATTACTAAGGCTTGCAAGCGAGGTCTGCTGCGATGTTTAATATAATATTATATTACTAAACTTCAATGCAGATAGAGCAAAGTTTTAATAACATTCTAGGAAACGTTTGTGATTTTGAAAAAGTAGATATCGTTCCGGTTAAAGTCGGTATAATAACGGTATTATATTGCCGAGATTGTGATCATAGCACAACCCTGTTTTAAAGGGCAGTCGTCGGCTTAATCTAACAAAATATGTATAGTATAAATAATATCGTTGGTCTCGCGGCATAAATGTGCGCGTGGGATTGGGAGGTCTCGGGTTCGATTCCCGGGTCGGGCAAAGTGTTATTGGGTTTTTCCGTTAGGAAATTCTTAGTAGCAGCACGGAGGCTGGTAATGTGCCTGGTACGGCAATAGGCTCGCCCCCTATTGCGTGGGACCTAAAAATTCCTGGCGAAATGTGGGTGTAATATTACACCTCTGCCTACCCCTTCGGGGATACAGGCGTGAGTCTATAAAAAAATATAAATAATATGTGAACGAAACTGGAAGAAACACCAGGTCTTGAGAACAGATTTAAAAACATTTGTCTCACATCAGGATGTGTAACATCGCTGTGCTGATCTATTTGGAACCACATCCAGTGTAACTGGGTCAAAACGTCAAAAATTTTCGAGAAATGTAAATACCAGTAAAGGTGTATTCATGATACATGCTCACATCAATTCCTGTGTCAACAGTACCTAATACCATTGTGCATTCTATTTGTAAACTTCTTCTTGTTCTTTTCTAACTCTGTAATGTGACTTGTGGTGTACAATAAAGAATTATCTACATATCTATCTATCTAATGTGCCTAATGCTGAACATAGAATAGTGTTTTAGGATGACATTTAAATATACTTGTTACAATAAAAGTTATCACCGAATTTCCCCAAAGTCTCCCGTCGGTCGTGTAATCAACCTCAAAATGCAACCAAAACTTGTGCCATCACACTATCCGAACACAGAAGTGGCTATTTACGCGTGGAGTTTTGTAATACAAACATAAGGCAGGTTACAGTCGAGCTTCAGAATTTGGAACCGTAATAAAGTTTGAAAGGGCTGTAAAAGAGCCATAACTGTAACTTGGGGAGTGAGCCTGATTTTAGTGGCGTGGAGACCACGCCTCGCGATAACCTATTAATTGATCTGTTATGTCTCTGTGAAATGTTGGGACACGTATTTTTACTTAAAGGTTAATGCAAAGTGCTTTTAATTATTATATGTTCGTGTTTATTTATATTGCCCCATTATAATAAATTTAACTCGTGAAATTATGACTATGTTCAATATAGTTTAATACATTTTTGAACAGTTAAGTACACACTGTAGGTTGTCCAATTAACAAATTTAAATAATTATTTGCTGAGCAATCGGCAGACGGATTTCAAACTGTCCGTTTGGTAATGACGCTTTGCAATATTTTTAATTCTAGAGAAATTGATGAAGGAACTGTACAATCTCTCTCTTGCAGCGCTAAGATAATCTAGATTTAAAACAAACTATTAATTTCACAATGGCAACCTCAAAACCTCAATACGGAAATAAAAATGCTTGTTTTGTGTAGTTAAGAATGATCCATGTCTCCGTATTAATATCATTTATTGCGAAGCAATTAAAATTGGTAAAATAAATACCTTGAAAATGGTTTTTATTATTAGGTATTGTGACGAGCTGGGGTTCGGTGATAAATTATATACACTATGCCAGAAAAACTGCACTTTATTCACTAACACAATAACACTAGATACACACACTTATTTTTTCAACACTAATAAAACTCACTATTCACACCACTAGAAACACCACTAAACACTTCCGACTTACTTCCCTTCGCTTCTTGTTTATCGCTCCGATATTCAATTGTCACTATATCTGTGTCGCGCGTTTACGCGGTATTTATACCAGCCGGAACACATAACTAGCCTTTTCGAGACGACTCACGAAATTTCTGGTAGCGTGTAACGTGTTTCTAGATTTGTGTAATTGTTCTATTTACACCAACGCCATCTATTAGAGGATAGATGAAACAGCTTTAAACAACCGATACATCTAATCTCATCTAGTTCTCCGATTCACTGATAGATGGCGTTATTTTCAATTCGTAACAGTATTTACCAGAAATTTCTAACATGGTCATATTGGTACCAATGTATGCCCACAATAGATACTAGGGACCTTTATACTTTTCGATATTTTCTGTTAATTATGTTAATAGCTATACTATCATAACTATGTAGGGACGCGTGACAACGATATCATGCATTGGGTATCCATGAAATCGTTTATAATTATTCCCTTTCTCAAGCATCCTTCACGGCGCCAAAAAATATATAGAGGATAGAAAGACCATTACGTTATTCAGATATCAACATACTCAATTTACATAGTAAGTACTTGTTGTGGATTATATTAAGAACATTATCTGATGTATGACTTGTTTAAAACAGATACCAAGTAAGGTATTTTCCTAATAATTTTAAGTCGACTAAGTACATGTCTTGTGAAAAAACAAATAGTTAAAGATGGTTTTTGAACATCACAAGTGTCGTCCTAGCATTATGCTGTTTTCATCCGAGACCTTGAAGCCCGAGGTCCGCTTCCGAGTATAACCAGATACATACATACATAACGTCACGCCTTTTATCCCCGAAGGGGTAGGCAGAGGTGTATTTCTACACCCACTTTTCGCCTGATATACTTTAGTCCCACGTAATAAGGGGCGGCTGCCTATTGCCGTACCGGGCACATTTCCAGACTCCGTGCTGCTACTGAGAATTTCGTGACAGAAAAACCCAATAACACTGCCCGACCCAGGAATCGAACCCGGGACCTCTCGATCCCACGCGCACATTTATGCCGCGAGACCAACGAGGCAGTCGTATAGGGTTTGATGTCGAGTTTTCCGTCTCTACGCAAAGATGGTATTTGCATCTTACTATCCCTTAGTCGCCTCTTACGACACCCACGGGAAGATAGGGGGTGGTGACACTTGTATTCTATGCCGTCCACCACACCAGATATAACAGAATATTAGCTTTTACGGAGGGACGGCCTTCTGACCACCGCAAGCCAAAAGCATAACGATCTACCATACCGTAGACATTATATTCAAGGGTACTAACTCCCCATAAAGACGTCATACGTCATAGGTCTTCATTTTAGTCTGGAAATAACAGTACTGGAATTGGAATAGTACTAGGATGATGATGATGATATTCTGCATGATAGGCTGTTGGCATCTCCACTAGGCTCTCGCTACCTACAACGGCCTCAGAACATAGAACATTACATATAATCAAGCCATTTATTCCGTTTTGCGGATCCTGGCGTTTTAAAGGCTTTGGTAAGCGCCTCCACTTTAACTTAGGTACTTACTCGAAATAAGCCACAATTATTTTCTAAAAATTACATCTTACACAATAGGAATAAATCCCGTTTCGCTAGAACTTTAAAAATTGTCATACAAAAAACACCCAGAAACGAAAATAATAGTAACTAGTATACGGCAATACGGCCGCTTAAACCACTATGACATACCGTCAAGTTTTCTTGTTTTTTATTGAATAATCGAAATAAAATAAATTGGATGCTGCGCAAATCCGTCACATAACAATTTTCTAGAATAGTATCGAATCTAGCAAATCGTTTAAAAGGCAATATATTATAATAATAACCCGCATTCCGAGTGCATATGTTTGCCATCTATTTGGAGTGTAGGCAATGTCAATAAACAATTTACTGTGGAACAGCCATAAAGCGCATTCACATATTTATTTCTGAAATAGATTAGTATTTACAGTTATGATGTATGCATAATCAATATCATAAATATGAAAATAAACTGTGTCTATCGTTGCGCTGCGTTTGAAACACTGCGTGATTATTGAACGACTTGGTAATTCAATATGAAAGCTTGACAGTAGATAGAAATGGTCTACCTTTCGATTAATTCACCATCCAACTAGGTATATCTAGCAGGAGCTTAACAGGTGGAGAAAGTCAGCATAGTTTGTAGGTACATAAATAAACTATTGTTAATTGAAGTTAACACAATTATCAAGATCATGTTTTTTGTCTGGACACGATTTTATATCCAATAAGAACCTACTTCTGCGTTAAGCGACTGCTGATATAAAACCACAACACACACACTTTTCACCGACTTTATTTTATTTTATGACAGTCTTTGATCACGTATTATGGCAAATGACAGTAGCCAAAATCTTACGCAGCGATAGCCTAGTGGAGATACCAATGGACTGACATGCAGAGTGTATCGTATAGAGTGCCGAATCCACGGCGCACACCAATGACTTTTCGAAGCTAAGTGTGTATTAAATTGTAAATTATCGCTTGCCTCGTGCCTCGCAGAGCACGTTAAACCGTCGGTCCCGGCAGTCATGAAGAACTTTGACAGTCGTTACGGGGAGTCAGTACCCTCAAATAAACTGATATTGGTCTAAAACCATAGAATATCGCTATCCCTTTGGGTTGCGGAGGTCAGACGGCAGTCGCTCTGTGGAAAAGTTGATATTATGTCATGTCTGTTGGACCAGTAAGCGGACCTCGGGCTCCAAGGCGTGTCAGTCTTGGATGCAACCGGGATAACGCTAGGGCGATGATGATGATGATGACAGTAGCCAAAATCTATACAATATACATATATACAGCTTGATAAAAGATTACACCACTCAGATATCTTGCACAGGGAATTACACCAGATTTGGAAAACGGTCTAACGTAATAAAAATATTTTTAAACTTTTTATGGAGATTGTGATTATTTTGAGGTAATACCTAACACATCTGAAACTAAGCATGAATATCCTATAAAGAGTATAAAGGGGTGGTAGATCCGCAGGTACTAACTAACACAGTAATAACACACTAACGTCAAATCTTGCACTAGATGTTATGCTTTTAAACTCCCCCGCTCTAAGTACATGAAAACAGACTATACAAAGTCAACAAGAGAAAAATTACTGCTCTGTCTATGTACCTAAGTTTTGTTTTTTTTTTTTGATATTTGGAAAGATAGAAAACATGAAAAGTGAGGAATAACAAGATGACCGAGAAGCTGACCGAAAAGACGATAGAAAAGAAAATCGAAATTAACAATCTAGTGTAATCTTTCCTAAGGACAAACCGATTATTTCCTAGGGGTGAACCTAAAAGGCAGAGCTGACAGCGTGAATCTACTACTTCTTTCAGCGGAAGACAACATCACTCGAGGATACCGCGTCGTGTAAGAGAAGTTCAAAGACGAAATTTTAGGAGATTTTTGTCCCGACTGAAACATCATCTTAGCACATCGGTGATTCACGAGTATTGCAACGAATTAGAATACTTTTCTTCTACTCGTGAATAGAGAATCATCATGTTTATGTTATACTGATTGAACTAATATTATGGATTTGCTAACTCAACGCGTACTGGTGCATCCACAGCGCAGTTTATTTTTTAAGTTTTCAGTAAATTTTCTATTTATACAGTAAATAATGATAAAATAGCGTCTTAAAAATGTGTTTCAATTACAAGACCGAATCGCCTTGATCGTTTCGACATATTTCGATTCATTTTCTCATAGATCAGCGCCACAAGCGGCAATAATGGTAAACTAAGGAACCTACTTTTAACGGGTGTCCCAAAAACAAGGTTTCTGCTAAAAAGGCTTTAGCTAAAAGCTTTGATCTTTGCAGCCATTTGTGTTAAAAAGTGTTCACAACTGTAAACAGTTACAATTTTATATTATTCATGACGAGTAGAATTGACATATTGCAAAGGGAATGGTTTGAGGACAAGAAGACATAAAGAAATAAACTTTGAAAAACCTACTGTAACTTTTTTATCCTTTGACGTTTCTGTAACTGTTAAATATGAGTAAAAATATGTCTATGTATATTATTTGAAACAATTGAAACTAGTAATGAAATCATGCCTCTTTTAATTTAATTAATTTGTACGTCAAGCTAAGCACAACTTATTTGAGAAAATTAATGTTTCATTTTTCAAAAAGACATCCAATAATATAAATTTCGATTACTATAATCATCTTAATAAATAAAATCCTTGTGTTACTGACTGACTGACAGACACGCTACAGCCGAAACTATTGGGCGCAGGAAGCTGAAATTTGGCATGTATGTTTCTTGGGGACCGTAGAGGTGCACTAAGAAGGGATTTCCCGAAATTCCCACGGGATCGGCCAAAACGGGTAAATTTAAAAAAAAAATGCAGGCGTAGCTGCTGGCGTCCTCTGGTAATATATAAAATCCTTGCGTTACTGACTGACTGACAGACAAGCTACAGCCGAAACTATTGGGCGCTGGAAGCTGAAATTTGGCATGGATGTTCCTTGGGCACCGTAGGGGTGCACTAAGAAGGGATTTCCCGAAATACCCACGGGATCGGTCAAAACAGATAAATTTAAAAAAATGTGCGGACGTAGCTGCTGGCGACCTCTAGTTATTAATAAAATTTATTTATTTCAAAAATATTGAAAATATAATAAACGGTTTTTTTACTAAGAAAGGTTTTAAGTTGCTTATCGTTATCAAGCTTTCAAAAATGTATCAAATCAGTGCCCAGAAATAAATAGAACTTTAATCATTTGATTGTTACTGAAATATGGTAAGTACAGATAAATTTTAAACCTCGATTTCTTAAGAAGCACTCTTAATTGACCGACTCTTAATTGACGGAAATGAATTTGTTCCAAATGACCTCAAATTAATCCATCAAGGAATAGGTTGAATTACCAATCACCCTCTGTACCTAGTATAGCTAACAAATAAGTTATTAGTCAAACAAATCCCATAAATGTAACCACGTGAATATAATCTCCTTTGCAAAAAAAATGGGCACCTTATAGTCATTGCCTTTTCTATTGATAATATTAATGTTTTTAGCATAGATTTTTAGTATATCATTAGCATAAATGACTAGACATTTCTTATTATCAATGCGAATATATTTTAATACTTTAAGGGCCTGTGCAAACCACGTTTTTTAAACGCGCCGTCGACGCACGTTTCAAAAACGCGCGTCGACGGCGCGCTTTTTTCCAACAGAGCAGTTTGTTGTCGTTTGTATAGCGTTTGCTCAGATTATTAGAACAAAAGGCAGATGGAGCGCATTCATCAAAGTGAGGCACGTTGACAGCTATGTGTGCGTGACATTTAGCGACTGCACTGTACGGACACGAGCGTCTATGCGCGTGTAAAGTTGCCAGATTATGAATAATCTCCCACTCATCACCATCAGCCTTTAACAGTCCACGGCTGGACTAAGACTCTCTTTTGAAAGGAGGAATTGGCCTACTATACCACGCTGGCCAAACGGGTTGGTGTAGGGTTTGTATCAAGTTTTCCTTCTCTTGCAGTGCTGTTCTCTGCATAATATGCTCCCTGCGTCGGCTCTTACGACACCCATGGGATGATATGGGGTGGTAACATTCCGTATTCTTAATCCGTCACCCAATCTCCCACTATTTTGCACATAGTTTAGTAATGTTTTTATGGAAGTTATATACTGACATTAGTTTGCGGTCTTGAATAATTTACTGCATAACTGTAATATATTTTATTACGTATATAATATTCATGTACCGGAGACAGTGAACATTAATGAAAGCGACGTACACTATACAGGTGAATATAGATCAATTCTCTCACCCTTGTAAAGGTATTCATAAACCGGCGAAATTTTGTCAAGTACACAATAAAGTATAAATATTATGATTTGTAGACAACAATAATTTTACAATTAAAAAATTTAAATATTAGAAGCGAAATCTCATGGATATGATTGTTTATTCTGACCATTCCAACGTACGGTTCTCAAACCTGGTCACCTACCCAGCTTCACAGGTCACGCCTAGGGGTCTGCCAAGAGCCATAGAGCGCTGCTTCCTGGATCTTAAACTTAAAGACAGGATATGGAACACCGAGCTGCGTTCTAGACAGGCATCAAAGACGTGGGCAGAAAGGCTGCCAGTCTCAAGTCAGCCGTATGTACGAGGCTCGTTGGGCAAGAGTATCAACACTGTGGGTACCAGAGGATAGACGACGTCGCCGAGGCCGGCCACGAAACAGGTGGCGAAATGACCTAGACGCCTACCACAAGAACTGACTTGAGATTACGTGCGACAAGCATACCTGGAAAGATTTGGAATCAGCCTTTGCCCAAGAGTGGGACAACGTAAGCTATTAAAAAAAATTAATGCCTGCAATCAATTATTTCTGTTTCTACACATTAAGTACATGAATATTTAGATCGTATAGGGATCGAAACCAAAACAATGTATACATATTGGCAAGCCTATAAAAATATTTGTTAATAAAGATATATCTAAAATATACTTTTATAATATGTTAATATATTTTTCATTAACATGACAATTCTTATTACATATTACATAAATCAGTTGACAAGTGCATTTTCCATAATACAGGGAAAACGGCGTCGACGTAAACTGGCAATTCTCTATCATGGCATTTTTTGCAGAAATACGAATTTTATCGAAATTAAATTATGAAACAATCAAATCCATAGATAACTGTGAAAAGATATTCTATCTTTCTGTTTTTGCCTTTGGAAACAACTTTTACAATATTTAAAAACGCATGACGGCATTTTATGAATTTAAAAGTTGAGTTGATCGGGGCGCATAAACTGTACGATGCTTCGTTTCGCACTGAGCCGGATTTGTATCTGATTTTCAATTTGTATTTGCTTTAGTGGCCTCACGCAACTGTTCCGTGCGCTCCATCTGATTCTTTTTCTATAATCTGAGAGCGTCTGTATCGCTACACACGCGCGTGTGCATCGCGTCTGTATCGCTTCACACGCGCGTTTTTAATTTATACAGGTGTGCAAAGGTCTACAGGCTGCGTCTGACTTGCGTGCGTATCGCGTCTGTATCGCTACAAACGCGTGTCGACGGCGCGTTTAAAAAACGTGGTTTGCATAGGCCCTGAATCATGGAATCGGTATTTTATTCAATTTAAACAGATAGCCGTGTTAGAATTGATATTTTTATGGGTGTAATGAAATTAAGACTACGAATATTTTATGGTATTTTAATAAAAAAAGACGTTAAAAAATAAAAATTAATAACCGTTCATGTCCATTGTAATGGCAGGAAAATGCTAGTAAAATTATAGCACTGCTAGAAAAGGGTGGTAGCCAATGTCACGTCTCACAGCGGTTAAACGTGAGTCGTCCAAGAAACATGGACTCGATACCAAGAGACAGGTTCTGTTCAAAGAAGGCAAGGTTCTGGGAGAAACGTTGCACACAACCACGAGACGACCGCTTTTTAGTGACTTAGGCGCTGAGGAATCGCAAATGCAGTTACATAGACCTCAAAAGAAACCTTGAAGAGGTACGAGGAGCAAAAGTTAGCCTATGGACAGTTAGGAGACTTAGCGGCTTATATACGCAGTCGACCACCAGCGCGGGCCCCCAAGTTACTCCGTGAGCACCGGATTGCTCGATTGGGCTTCGCTAGAAATTGCCTATCTTGGACACTAGGTAACTGGAGTAGCGTACTCTTCTCCGATGAGGCTCGAATTTGTCTGAATAGTGAGGACCGACGTCGACGAGTGTTACGAAGATCAGGGGAATGCTATGCCGACGTTTATTTTGAAGAAATCACCCCTTATGGTTGAGGGTACGTTATGTTTTGAGCGGGCGTAACTTCCAGCTATCGTACTGAGATAGTATTCATTGGAAATGGCTCACTAAATGCGCAAAGGTACATAACAGAAATCCTTTGTCACCATGCACAACCCGCACTAACTATAATTGGTGAAGATGCCATTTACATGGACGATAATGCTCGGGCCCACCGTTCTGGCGATGTAGATGCTTATATGCAAGCGGTCGGTATTCGTCGTTTGGATTGTTCAGCGCGGAGCCCCGACATTAACCCCATTGAGCACGTCTGGGACCTCCTAAAAGGCGAGTACGAGCTGTCCAACCACTTCCACAAAACATCAGGGAACTTAAACGTGTGATCTCGGCTGAGTGGGAACACATTCCACAGGACACCATCAAAAGCCTGGTGGAAAGTATGTCAAGACGATTACATGCCGTAAACACTGCAAGGGGAGATCATACTCGTTATAAGTTTTTATTTAAATACCATAAAATACTCGTAGTCTTTAATTTCATTACACCATTTTAACACGGCTCTCTGTTGAAATTGACTATAATACCGATTCCAGGATTTAAAGTGTTAAAATATATATTCGCATTGATAATCAGACATTTCTAGTCATTTATGCTAATGACAAACAAAAAATATTAATATTATCAATAGAAAATAAGGTCAATGAAGCCTTGAATAGCCAATGAGTGTAAGGTAAGGTAAGCCAAACACAATATACAAGATTTGAGCAAATCTTAATTAACTATATAAAGACGCATCTATGCCTACACATTTTTTTTTAATTTTGCCCTAAGAATTTTGGTATATCCCTTCTTAGTTCACCCGCTACCGTCCCCTAAACATACTTTCACCTTAACAGTTTTGGCTGTGCGTTGTCTGTCGGTCAGTCAGAAACCGTATACCTACCGATTAGTTATAAGGAGTAAGAAATTAATTACATCAATATTTAATAGACCAGTGCAGATAGATACGTTAGAAAACGGTAAAAAGTAAAATAAAATTACAGTAGGATGAAACCCATCCTACTATAATTTTCTACCGTTTCAAAAATTATCTACTACCCTGGTCTATGTTTCCATCTTTACAATTTTACATGCGTCTACTTTCATTAGGACACTGAAAAACATTTTTGGGCGCCATCTATCTCTATCCCTTTAGACTTAATTTAATCCTGAGTTGACTACAAAATTGTGTACGGTCTTGTTTGAAACCTACAGAAATTTCTGCTACTCGACGCTACAGCGCTAAAAGCGTCTTGTATCACTTGTGTGCAAAAGGTAAGAAAGGTTCGTGTATTACGCTGTTGTTGCTACTGGACGCTAGATGGCATTAAATATATTTGAATGGAGCTGTTGACAATCAAATATATTGACATTTTGGTTGTACAGTCCGTTCACAGTTATTTTACCTCTGACAGATGTCGGTGTTTATTTTCTTTATGTTGGAATTGTACTCTGTGATGACAGGATTGTAAAATAGGGTTACCCGTGCATAACATTTTACCCAATATTAGTGGAAATGCTTCAAAAATTCAAGCGCTTGAAGCTCATGGCCGCAAAGTGGTTAGATTACCGCCATACCACTGCGAGCTAAACGCAATTGAACTTATGTGGAGTCTCATTAAAAGGCGAGTCACAAGCAAAAATTTAGGACAAGAGGCAACCAACATTGTGAATTTAGCTGAAGAAGCTTTTCAATCTATCACTGCAGAAGCCTGACAAAAACAATGCAAACATGAGCGCCACATTGAAGACAAGCTTCGTGAAACATATGGGTCTACGGATGCTGAAATGGACAGGTTCATAATAAAATTAAATTCTGAGTCTGATGCAGAATCTGACAGCAGTTACGAATCATCATAACATTGGCAGTCCACATGAATTATTCTTATAGACTCACGCCTGTTTCCATGCAGGGGTAGGCAGAGGTGTAAAATTACACCCACATCATTCTTATTCAAAATAAATATGAAAATTAAATTTGCAGTTTTTGTATTTGATAATTGGCGTTACCTTTGTATATTAAATAGACAACATTTTTATTATAACTACTTATCTTTATAGGATATTAGTTATTTCGTAAGAAAATAAATGTACATGCATATAGCCTTGCCAATATCAAGAGGTTTTGTTACAAACATTACTTCCAAATATTTATTATGATCGCTTAGGCACTAAAAATATAAGTACATTTTTAGCAATAATGTATATTTAAAATGGGAGTATTATATACCAAATATAGCAACACAACGCCCAGGTTGGCCAATCTAACAGCTAGAGGTAAAATAACTGTGAACGGATTATAACTTAATTTTGACACAATGTGGCTTCATTGAAGTCTGTAGTAAACAAATGAAATTTTAGACCTTAAATAATAAGGTCTTTATAGAATAATGCATCATACTTACCACCTCATGATAAGAAAACAAATAAAAATATCGTTTCTTTGCTTCCAACTTGCTCCTGTATTATTCTTGTAAAATCTAAAAAAGGAGCAACTTATATAGCAATATTCCTAGCCTAATAGTAAGCAATTACAATAGTCCATCGAAGCTTAGAACACCGGGGGTGGTTTGTCCAATTTCATAAAAATATTCATATTCATATTATCAAGACACTCATTTGCTTTTTAAAAAGTCTCCTAGCTTAAAAAGTCTCCTAGCTCTTTCGTAAAATAGCATGAGATTATTTAGCTCTGCAGAAAAAAAAAGATACTACTTAGGGCTGGGCTATTTACCTCGCAATCATCTCAAATAACATTGAACTTGATAAGATAAGATTAGATTTAAAGAGGTAATGTTGCGTTTCTCTGTCGTATTATCGTTTTCGCTAATAAACCATCGCAATAACAATAATACTTTAATATTAGCATACAGTAACTTTATGAGCATATTATGTACATCGGATGAATCGAAAAGCGGCGATAGCCTAGTGCAGAGACCGACAGACTGCTACGCAGATGGTCCGAGTTCGAATCCACGGCACGCACCAATGACTTTTCGGAGTTATGTGCGTATTATTGTTAATTATCGCTTGCTAAACGGTGAAGGAAAACATCGTGAGGAAACCTGCATGTCTGAGAGTTCTCCATAATGTTCTCGAAAGACATGTTAAGTCTGCCAACCCGTACTAGGCCAGCGTGGTGGACTATGGCCTTACCCTTCTCATAGTGAGAAGAGGCCCGTGCCCAGCAGTGGGATAGTTTATATACAGGGCTAATGATGATGATGAATCTCACACGAAAGCAAGATTCAATTATTATTGTCACATTTTCAGAGAAGTATTATGTTGAAGATTTGATCCGTCGAGATAGAGGATCCGTCGAATATGTGCAAATCTAAGAAGGGTTCAGTCAAAGAAGTATTCTATCGAAGTAGTGTTCTTCGACAGCGAGTACGTTTTGTTGGGCTAGTAGAATATATGTGTAAGATAAATATACCTAATCATAAATCGATTTTGAACTTCAAGTAAAGTTTTTGTCTACTTTATAAATTCACCATGGTGTAAAATAAACGCGAAGCGACTACGTTTCAGTATCATAATTTAGTAGGTAGGTATTTAATGGAATTTATTGCAATAATGCTCCAAGCTACCAAGAAATGCAAAAGTAAGGGTGATGACTGAAAATTGTAAAGACTGCCACTAAACGTGACATAGTATCCACGACCACTCTGTCAAGATCGACGAAGAAGAAGGAGGAGCTGTGACTCGAGCCATATGCCGTAAACGCTCGACGAATTGAATAGAATACAATAATCAATGTATGGAATTGACATAAGCTTACGACACATCCCATACATTGATTATCTTCTTCTATTATCTTTCGTCTTGCGTTTATGCCATTTGGCTAGGGCCCCTGATGAGTCTTCTTTCTTTCTCGTGTGAGTGTGAGACTATCTTTAGAGTACCGACACGGCATAACTATTGCTGTCTTCAGATAAGAACTCGGGACTGATATAAGAGCGCTTTACGTGCACTCTGAAGCACGTTAGCGATTGTATAAATGTCACATGCGGCCATTCAAATGGTGACCTGTGAAAGTAACGCTTAATTTTGCTGAACTATTATGAACGGTAAGCCAGTACGCGCTATAAGATAAGAAATACTTACAAAGACTAGCATAATGAAGAAGGCGGCGATGTAAGAGGTACGCGCCGTCAGCATCGACACGAACCGGTAATGCTCTCCAGTGATCACATTTCTGCAACAATACAACAACATTTTATTATTTTCTATATTTTGTAGTTGTGGTTAACTGAAATTGTTGTTTTGATTAGTCAACAATAGGCGCAGTGGTAAAAGATGATGTGCAACCAGCATAATAACTAATAGCCAATTGCGATATCCCTTTATTTGATCTTAAGGGCTTCTGGGCTGACGTCGGGCCTTCTGGTTCTCCCAGAACTTTACTGGTCCCTTGACCATGAACAGCTATGTCGAGCCAGGAGATAACATCAACCAGCGAAATGTATGCTGTTCTTTTGCTTAGAAGTGTAAGGGACACGTGGGATTCCAAGCGAACCCATAATGATTACAAATCCCTTGTGATTTTAATGATCAGTGGGAATCTGTCACACAATTTGAAGGCGAACAGCATGCGGCATTTCAGGTGTCATAAGTTTACCATTTTCTCAATTCATTATCTTTCATGGGACTGATTTGAATTTTCTCGTCATATAATTATCATTTTTGAAAATACGGACGTTATAATAAGTTTGATGCTTAAATAAATTAAATTAATGCTATTGGTTTCGTACCAGAATGACTGCAATATTACAGTAAAAATATTATTATCGATATAATACAAAGACCACAATTATTATGACAATGTATGACAATAATCTGTCAATGTATGTACATAAACATAAACTCATTTACCAAGCCTAGACTACTCATTTTCGACACATAAAACTTGGACAATCGGGCCTATATAACGTCGATACCCACATTCAAAAGGATTTCTAATATTCCGCCCCTAAGGCGGTAAAATAGGGTGTTACAAGTTTGTTTGAAAAGCCGCTGATTCTTAAACTGACGCTATAAAAATGCTAGCAACAGCTAGTCTGTTACAGCATAAAAAACAAAGGAAAAAAGTAAAAGTGTGTGTAAAGTGTTTCATATTTACATAATAAGATAGAAAGTGCTACAATTTACCGAATGAAGCCCAAAAAAGTCTCGTTACTTTAGACATCTTAAAATTTTCGATTCCATTGGTTACTCTGTATTCAAGGTAATTACAGAAAGTAAGGATAATCATAGGATGCAATTTGGTATTAATGCGTCCTTCAATTAAATGTAAATACAACAATTTGAATTTAATGGCTATAGACAACAAACATCTATGATATAAATTGAATGCCTATGAAAATTTACATGTCTTAGGAACGTATACTTAACCTTAAATCATAAGTTTTATTGCTCGTCTGTCAGATAAGCTGCTGGTTTTTAACATAGGCATAAGGACATAGAGTGGAGTGGCAGAGATTAGAGAAAATAGACCTATATAGGCTGATAAGCGGCAGTTTTTGAAGAATGTAGGCCTATGGACACAGAGATGAGCGGCAGAGGTCGAAGAATGTAGGCCTGTGGATATAGAGATAAACGGCAGAGATTAAAAGTGTAAGCCTATGGCCATAGAGATGAACGGCAGAGATTAAAAATGTAGGTCTATGGACATAGAGATGAACGGTAGAAAATTATTAAGAATATGGGTCTGGACATATAGATGAGCGGCAGAGATTGGAGAACGTGGGCCTACTTAGATAAAGATAAGTGGCAGTGATTGAAGAATGTAGGCCTATGGACACAGAGATGAGCGGCATAGGTGGAAGAATGTAGGCCTGTAGATATAGAGATAAACGGCAGAGATTGAAGAGTGTAGGTCTACGGCCATACAGATGAACGGCAGAGATTAAGAATGTAGGCCTATGGACATATAGATGAGCTGCAGAGATTGCAGAATGTAGGGACATAGAGATGAGTGACAGAGATGAAGAATGTAGGCCTATGGACATAGAGGTGAGCGGCAGAGATTGGAGAATGTAGGCCTATGGCCATAGAGATGAATGGCCGAGATTAAGAATGAAGGTCTATGGACATATAGATAAGCGGCAGAGATTGCAGAATGTAGGGCCATAGAGATGAGTGGCAGAGATGAAGAATGTAGGCCTATGGACATTGAGATGAGCGGCAAAGATCGGCGAATGTGGGCCTATGGACACAGAGATAAGCTCCAGAGGTTTGGAGTATGTAGTTTTATGGGCATATAGATGAGCGGCCGAGATTGAATAATGTAAGCCTATGAACAAAGAGATGAGCGGCAGAGATTAAATAATAAAGGCCTATGGACATTGAGTTGCGAGGCAGAGATTGGAGAATGTAGGCCTATAGACATAGATATGAGCGGCAGAGATTGGAGAATGTAGGCCTACAGACAGACATAAGCGGCCGAGATTGGAGAATGTAGACCTAAGGACATAGAGATGAGCGGCAGAAATTGAACAGTGTAGGCCTATAGACAGAGATGAATGGCAGAGTTTGGAGAATGTATGGCCTGAGAATAAGCAGAAACAAAAGAATATAATAATATCTTATGTGACTTTGGCGGTCACTCCAGTCCTATACCGGTTACACTCGGCGGTATACCCCTAACCCCTACCAACATCCGATTTTCGCGACTTATACAATATGCGACCCTAAAATGCCTGTAATGCCTGTATTAGGGTCGCACATGTATAAGACGGTTATAAGCCTGTTGGAGCTAAGTGCTGAGTAACAAAGAAGATGGGTAGAAAACGATTGCATGTAGCAGAAAGGAGACTGTAACCGTTGATGTATGGAGTGACCGCAAAGAACAGAATTAGGCATAAATACATTAAAGATGACTGCCTCTGGTCCAGTGGATAGCGTATGCGACTGCTGATCGGAGGTCCCGGGTTCAATTCCCGGGTCGAGCAAAAGTGTCACTGGGTTTTTCCGAATACTCAGTAGCAGCCCGGAGTCTGGTGATGTGCTCGGTAACGGAAATAGACTCGCCTCCTATTACATGGGACCTAAAAATTCATGGCGAAATGTGGGTGTAATATTTACACCTCTGCCTACCCCTTCGGGGATACAGGCGTGAGACTATAAATAAATAAAAAAACATTAAAGATAGAGTGAATGTGGCGCCCATAGACGAAAACGTAAAAGGGAGTCGTTTGGCTTGGTATGGTCAAAGATGTTGGATATGACGGTAGGGTGACGAAAAGGGAACGGGCGGCCCAATAATGGATGGATGGGAAAGGTGGATGGATATGAAAGAGAAAGTGATAAATGATTGGGTGTCTGGCGACCGAGATGTAAGGACGCGAAGGACATGCTGATGAAGAATGATGATGACACGGACAAAGAGATGTGGATTATGGAATGAGCTTTTAGAAAATGGATCAATAGAGATCATCAATGATTATCGTCCATCTACCAATTTTCGAATGTTCACAGACACATCTCTTTGGCCCATTTTTGATCAAAACTACTTGAGAGCTTCAAGGAAATGTCTCCTTATCGATAGTTTTTACAGAAATACTCCTATTAAAATTTAGGTTAAAAAGAATTTTATAAAATAATCACCTTAAATATCCTTTATTATCCTCCTGTTCGGCTAATGTCTTAATAGACGCCATGAGTAAGTCGTCATAGCCGAGGAATTCGTCAAGCACGAACCGCGAGAACTTGTCTCCGAAGCACACATCCTTCTGAGGGTCCAACGTAACAATCTTGACTGGTATCTTGAGCCGGAGACGGGCACTCGGCGACAGCCGGAGGAAACCGTACTCCAATGAGTATTCGAGAATGTAGTCCTCATCTGAAAAATAGAACGAATTGGTTATGATCCTGTTTCAAATAATGCACATATAGACTTAATGATTATGACCCGTTCAGGTGGTATGATGTTCAGAGGTCAAGGCAACGAGGGGCAGCGGATTGGAGCGGTGAATACTTAATCGGTAGCATACTGCCGTAGCGAAAAAGTGTAGCTCAGTTGAGGTTCAGCCAGTAGAAGAAGATTACACAGTTTAAAAAAATAAGAAGGAGCAGCTGCACACTCTCTTACCCCTCTTCAGCAACGACCTAACATTTTACTGCATCTTATTGGCTTTCTGTCGTCTCCTCCTCCCCTAAACAGAATCCTAGCTACGCCCATGATGCCTATTCGTAGCCTTGCCACCAAAAATATTTTTACTACATCTATCCTAGCACGACCGATATAATATTCTTATTTAACTAAGTAGATTGTTTTAATAAAAAGATACCATTGCAGGCATTAAAGGCCACGAAGAACCGGAAAATAAATAAGTAGGAACACCATAATAGTTGGTGAATAGATAAAGATTACAATGAAGATATTAACGGTTGACGTAACATTCGTCATAAATTGTACCTAATGTAGACCAAAATAGACACAATACATATTTTTATTTCTTCCTAATGTGTGATGAAACTAGTGGAATTATCATAAGCTTATTAGTTTTACGTCACTAGAAGCCACCAAAGTATATGTATTTTAAGTAAACATATCCTTCAATGTAATTTTTTACGAAAACGTCTTATTTTAACGGTTCTTTGCCATATTGTAGCACATTTTTTAGAGCTGACACACGGATATCTTCTTTGTAGGGTTGTAGTGAGAGTAATAAATGCTATAATAATACCTATCAACGGTCTGCAAGCATAATGTTATACATTTAAAAGCCGGTGTTATAATATAAACATTTAAACAATTTAAACAATCAACCTAGTTTGCTTTGGATGCCAGGGTAACATAGATTGATAATAATACCTTATTATTTTATTATAAAATGGGCATAAATCAATATATGTATAATATATAACATTTAAATCACTATAAATTATAGAATGAGTGCTCTAGTTCATTGATATCTGCTGCCCTGACATTCATATTCAGATACAGAAGTTGAATGCAATAATACAATATAAAAGCAAATAATGCATTATTTACGAATATTTGAAGAAAAAGCATTCGAAAATGGCGCCCAAATAGCCATAAACAATAGACGAAAGAACGAGCTTCAATTATGACGTACAAAGTAATTATAAATCTGCATTTCAATTATATTTTTTGAAATGCCTGCTAAAACGAATTAGTTCAATTAAATTAGTAAACATCTGACAAGGTCGTGAGATAGCTTATATTTTATCAAAATCAAAATCTTTAATGTTTACATACCTTTTGAAGAGTCGTTTGTCGTCGACTCTTCTAGAGATTCCTGGAAATAAAACAAAAAGACATTTATAATCGTTACTTAAAAGCACATTACACTGAATTTAGACACAAAACTGCCTCCGTGGTCGAGTGGATAGTGTATGCGACTACTGATCGGAGGTCCCGGTTTCGATTCCCGGGTCGGGTAACAGTGTTACTGGGTTTTACCAAATTCTCAGTACGGAGTCTGGTGATGTGCCCGTTAACGGCAATAGGCTCGCCCCCTATTACATGGGACCTAAAAATTCATGGCGAAATGTGGGTGTAATATTACACCTCTGCCTCTGCCTACCTTTTCGGGGATACAGGCGTAAGTCTATAATAAAAAGAGTCGCAGCTACGCCTGCACATTTTTTTTATTAAACCGTTTCTTCTCGATCCCGTGGGAATTTCGGAAAACCCCTTCTTAGTGCACCCTTACGCTTATCCAAAAGAACACTTGTGCTAAATTTGAACTTCTTGCACCTAGTAGTTTTGGCTGTGCGCTGTCTGTCAGTCAGTCAGTAACGGAAGAATTTTATATATACGAATTATGATGAGTATCTCAAAGACAACGACCATTTTTTTATTAAGTATACTGGCCATCAACCGTAAATGTTACTGAACAGTGTCGAGTGCTCAATACATTAAACGCAAATAACAATGGATATATTTCTCATTTAGCATTTTATTACTCAATTTACATATAACGTATCAACGTCATCGACGTCCACGATAATTACATAATATCTATTTAACTGTACCACATATGAACGTAGGTATAAAGTTGATTAACATTTAAAGATCTACGTTGAAAAAAATATGCAAAAAGCCAATGACTATTCAATGTTACATATTATTAGCTGTGTACAAAGTAAATAGACATAAAAAGCAAGTGGTCAATGTATTGACGACATTGTGTTTCGTATAAATATCATATAGAACAGGTTTAAGGTGCATAGGGTTCCCATCAAGAACTTAGGGTCCCAAGCCAACCTCACCTGCAAGTGGTGCACCTGCCGATCAACGGACGAGGCTCTGGCAAACAAAATGTCCCAATAAGCGGCAATAGGCTCGCCACCTATTACGTGGGATCAAAACACTGGCGAAAAGTGGGCGTTTAATATGCCTCTGCCTACCCCTTCGGGGAAACAGGCGTGAGTCTATGTATGTAACAGGTTTAAAAAAGGCTATTAGGTGTGTACCCGTTCTTTATTGAGACTAAAACGACCTTGAACTTATTGAGGTCAATAAAGTGACACTGCACATAGTGAATACCGAAATCTCCATGCAAGTTTATTTATGTAAAAAGTCAATAACATCACGTTTGGTGAACATTTATTTACTGACTAATGTTTAGTATATAGGTACAAGCAGATACAGCCTGTTAATTATTCTAATTTTACCGTAGAGATCTTTGCATAAAAGAGCAGTGTTTAAGTCCCTTATATTTTCTTTGTTAGAAACTATCTCTGAATTGAATTCCGAACAGTTTGAGTTGGAATTACGTCACATGTACGTCAAGAAGCCTTTTAAATAAAATATTTTACGTCAAATATATAAATTAAAGAAAAAGCTAAAACAACACAACAATTTTTATATAGGTACTGAACTAGTTACAAGCATTTTAATATTGCTAATTAGACAGGGAGGTCATAGCACCAAATAACGTCACTTGTTCCTACTTTCATGATAATAATTATCTACGGTTGTGTCATAGGAATATTGTTTGCGAGAAATATAAAGAACATTACTTTTACTGACGATGAATAATTCAGTATAAGTTTCTTCTTTTTTTCTCTTTTTGCCTCGTTGTTTAATTCCTAGATTTTATGGTAAGTAGGTAAGTTTGCAATCTTCTGTATATATAAAATTCTTGCGCTCCTGTCTGACTGACCGACCAAGCAAAACCATTGGGCGCAAGAAGCTGTTTGGCATTTATATTCCTTGCGGACCGCAGGGGTGCACTAAGAAGGGATTGCCCGAAATTCTCACGGGATCGGGCAGAAACAGTTAAATTTAAATCAAATGTGGCGTAACCGCAGGCATCTTTTGGTCATTAATATTTATTTAATTTTAGACAGTTGGCAAGATATTACGCAAGCGTAGCAATATTCGTGCTATAAAAAAATATATTTGTCCAAACAAAATGTCGGTCTAATGTCTTGGAGAGGGGAGCACTTTGTTGGCTAGCAATGTACTTAAGAAACTATGGGAGAGACCCTCGCCTATGGGAGCTGATAGCGTGACGACTAGCAGTGTTGATAGCAGCTGCAGCGTCTGACATTTACGCGGGCTATCCGTTGGCAGTTTGTCTATATTGGCATTTTTCCTTTAGAAGGATATAGCAATACAAAAGCCAACAATTTAAAAAAAATATCCCATGTATTATTTTTACATATTTCAAGTTAGCTTCATCGGGTTGTAGGACACTGATAAAGGTTTGTAAATTTTGCATTATGTTTTCACGAAACATCGAACCGAATGAATAAGACAGTAAGACAAGCCGCAAAATGACGTCTACTGCTCCCAGTGCGTGATTCCAAAGATAAACAAAATAGCTGACATCAAAATTACAACACGCCTACGCACCGTGAGGTAGGTTCTACAACTTCGATAGATTCTAACCCTCATTCCACGGCCACGTTGCAAAATACGTGCAAATAATTATAAAATATTGGCTAACTTTAACATCCAGCCAGCTATCAGTGACTTAACGAAATAGATTTGACCTTGTGTTAAGCCAGCGTAAATTAAAACATTATCTATCGGTTAGCATTCCGTTTTAAGGTCTGTGTCAGCTGAGTTTGAAGGAATTACATTAAAAAAGCCTTAAGAGCCCGCTTTAGAACGCAATAAATGAAAAATAATAGCAGCATTGGACAGTTCGTTCATATACGAACACGAACATATTATATATACGGTATATACCTTCTACGCAATCATAATGGTCCACAGATCTGCAAGATGGATTTGCAGGATTTTAAGTATTTCAACTCAAGGTACCTATTGAAGGTATTTTCAGCCAAGCTATGTTACTCTAAATATTCATACGAATGCTTGGTCTAAATCATGGCATATGGCTTTCGCCTGGGTTGCGGCGTTCAGACGGAAGTCGGTCTGTGGAAAGCTAATACCTTATCAAATCTGGAAGAACTAGTAAGTAAACGGACTCCGGGTCCAAGAGAATATCTTGGATACAACTAGGATTACACTAGGACGAAGATGGATCATAGGAATATTAGGAATGCTCCGCAAACTCGGGAGTGCAGTTGTGTTTATTACGCCATTAAGATAAGTTGGAAGAGTTGTGTGAACTGGCACAATCTTACAAAGTGTAAGATATAAATATCATCAAACGTGACAATTTTGCAACAGAATCATTGTGTTTACTGTCATGACCTAAGTAATCATAGGAATAAAGAATTTATGACCTTGTTTATGGACATTATTCACAGTGGCAGTATACATTCTATGACTTTTACTCTTACTGTAAGACGGCACAGCTGCTGTAGATCCAAATTCATAGAGTCGTAAAGACTAGTAAAGATAGGTCGATGTTTGATTTATTGAATAGCATTATAAGTATGTGATAATAATAATATGTATTTGGTACTTCATTCTCCTAGCGTTATCCCAGTTTCAACCTGGGGTCCGCTTACTAGTCTAACCGGGTTTGGCTGAATATTAGCTTTTCCACAGAGCGACTGCCTGTCTGACTGACCTCCGCAACCCGAAGGGATAGCGATATTCCATGGTTTAGACTAGTGTCAGTTTATTTAGAAGGTACTGACGCCCTATAAAGACTGTCAAAGATCTTTATGACAACCGGGACCGACAACTTAACGTGCTCTCCGAGGCACGGGACAAGTGATGATAGTTAAGAATTAAATACGCACATAACTCCGAAAAGTCATTGGTGCGCGCCGTGAACGAACCCGATACCCTCTGCATGGCAGTCTGTTGGTATCTCCACTAGGCTATCGCTGCCTCCAATAATATGTAGGTATTACGTATCTATACTATTATAATATAATGATTGTGGCGTGTTTGCATGTTTGTTTGTTTGAATGCTCTTATCTCCAAACCTATCAAATTTGAAAATATTTTGCTATTGGCCTCCCAATTATTAAAGACGCGACAGGTATATACCATCACGCCGCGGACCAAGCAAAACAAGAAAGGAAAAGGAACGCTAAGCTACAAGGATCGTCTAGTGAAACTATGGGATACGACAGTTGTCGCATATATTTATAATGCCGAATCTACAATAGTGATGTGGGAGAGTATTTACTAGGTAGGTACTTGACTTAAGGCATGCCTTATCGTAATGTGTCGGTTACCTTATCATAATTTGATTTAATAAATATGTTTGTTTTGATTGAATTATTTGAATCATTTAAACTGTGTTTTACAGCTTAGGCGAAGTAAATAAACAATTATTACAACCTTACTTAATATGGGAAAATATTCCGACTCTGTTTTCCTGGGTAGTATAAGTACCTACGGGTATCGCAAAATGTCAGTTAGCGTCTTTACTATCAAAACTTTTCAACCTGGTAAGAAATAGAACCAGGACCCAGCACAACCAGTCCTGGATTGGTTTCGAAACATGCAGGCTCTTCCTGCAGTAGACGGTAAGATAGCCAAACAAGTCCTCCAGCTGTCCAAGCAACAACTTCGGACTGTCGCGGCCGCCTATACAGGACATGGATCCTTTAATAAGCACCTATTTACTATAGGTATCACCGACAGCCCGCTGTGCAGAGCCTGTATGGCAGCAGGCGAGACGGAAACCCACCTGCTCCTCGACTGCCCTGAGGTCTCACAGTACAGGGAGCAGCACCTGACCAGACTCAGCACCCTGAGGGAAGCAGTGGGCCACATCAAGAGCCTGCTGGCCTTCCTCGAAGAGCTGGGGTGGCTCGAATGACAAGACCATTCCCAGTTCCCACCCGTACGCAAAATACACGCCAAGACGTGGAGTTGCGGAAACAGGCCGTGCCATCAAGTATCAAAACTTTTCGTTGAAACAGACTAGAATTCTCTAGTATGACTAATCAATACTGTCAATAAAAACACAGGTTGTGCTATACTTTAAACATATTTATCACAGTGATGTCAACAAATAAAGTAAACACACATGCTTAGTCACATTGTATTTGATTTATAAATAACCTGCTTAGCTATATAATACACTAGAGAGACTATAATACACTACGCCCGCAATTTTATTCAAATTTTACCGTTTCTGCTTATGGGACCTTTGGGAAATCCCTTCTTACAGCATTTTTTTAAAGACAACTCCCGCATTAGGACTAAATCCAGTGCCACGGGGGACTTTACAAACATCCAAGTAACGGACACAATGAACACCCAGACTCGAGACAACAATTTATGAATTACACAGTGTTGCCTCGTGTGGGGATCGAACCCACAACACTTCGGCCAGTGTCAAGCGGTGAGGCGGCCGCTTAAACCACTACGCCAATTGTGCAGCCAAAATATATCATCATCATCAAGGCTGATGATGATGATATATTTTGGCTATATATAAACTGTCCCACTGCTGGGCACGGGCCTCTTCTCACATATATATATGATAAAAAATTTAGCTCATTGCATCCAATAGTTTTGGCTGTGCGCTGTCTGTCAGTCAGTAACATAAGAATTTTATATGTACAGACTAGAGAATGCCCACCGCTACGGTCGCACATTTTTGTTTAAATTTAAATGTTTTTCCCCGATCCTGTGGGAATTACGGTCCCCACAGAACATACATGCCAAATTTCAGCTCCTTGCAACCAATACTTTTGTTAATAATGCAAGGTTTTTTATATTATATTCAGATAACAATCTTAGATAAAATAAGTATAATCTATATCTGACTTGACGATTTTAATATTTATATTAAAATCGTCGAGTTAGTCATAACTAGGAAATAATCATTCAGCTGAACATACAACATTTTATGCAAGTCAGCAACATTATTTATTCATTCAATACTATGCAGGTTTTGAGTTGTTCATTCATAAAAGCGATAATTGCAACTGTCATTTATACTACCTACTGACTGTTTTTAAATTAGTTAAAACCAAAATAGTTATGGATAACAATGATTTGACCAGATTCTAACCATTCCAAATTGCTTTTAACTAAATAAGATCAAATCTTAATATATAAAATCCTTGCGTTACTGACTGACTGACAGACACGCTACAGCCGAAACTATTGGGCGCAGGAAGCTGAAATTTGGCATGTATGTTCCTTGGGGACCGTAGGGGTGCACTAAGAAGGGATTTCCCGAAATTCCCACGGGATCGGCCAAAACGGGTAAATTTAAAAAAATGCAGGCGTAGCTGCTGGCGTCCTCTAGTTCATAATAAATAGATACTATTATTGATATTAAAAGTTACTTACATCCACAATTTTCGAATCTCTATCAATATCTTCCACAAGTCCCATTATTCCCTCCCATATTGACGAAGTAGGTTCCATATCTTCTCCAGAGACTATAGTTGCATTGAGATCAGTCTCTTCACCCGACCCACCGTCTCCAGTGGGGTCTAAGTAAGCAGTTTCAATCACTTTGTCTGTGGAATCTCCTTCCGCATCATCATGAATGCGTGTGATGTTTCCATAGTCTGTTCCATCCCGAATATAATCATCATCATCGTCATCAATATCTTCACCGGTTGATGATTCTATAGTGACGAAACTGTAAAAATAATAACAATTCAGTATTCGGTTCTATTTTTCTTTTTTATTTATGGACTCACGCCTGTATCACCGAAGGGGTAAGCAGAGGTGTAATATTACACCCACATTTCGCCTTAAATTATTTTGAGTCCCACGGAATAGGGGGCGAGCCTATTGCTGAGAATTCGCAAAAACCCAGTAACACTTTTGCCCGACCCGGGAATCGAACCCGGGATCTCCGATCAGCAGTCGCATACGCTATCCATTGGACCACGGAGGCAGTCGGCAGTTCGGTTTTATAAACATTCAACATTCAGAAAATTGGAAAACAAGTAATAAAAAAAATTAAGATTAATTAGAGGAAAGGCGATTATAAAATATATCCCTTATCAATTCCGTCACATAAATATTATAACATGAAATCGTTTTTCCTGCCTGTCTGCCTGAATGTGCGCGATAAACTCAAAAGCCTCTGAACAGGTTTTTGTATGGTTTTCACCAATAGATAGAACATGGAGACGCGGGTGCAGCCTCGGGCAATGTCTAGTTATATTAAAATATTTTTTTGTCTTTGTCTTTTTAAAAAGACAACTCCCGCATTAGGACTAAATCCTGTGTCGCGGGGGACTTTACAAACATACAACTAACGAGGACAATGAACACCCAGACTCGAAACAACAATTTATGGATCACACAAAGTGTTGTCTCGTGTGGGAATCGAACCCACAACACTAGGCGCAGTGTCAAGCGGCAAGGTTGCCGCTTAATCCACTACGCCAACCGTGCAGTCTCTATTCCAAAGTTTTGTCAAATTCACGGTGCTTAAGCTAAGAAATATAACAACATTCCCTATTTCCCTTAATAATAACAAAAGGAAAAATTGTGTTGATATCATGACAATAGTATACCAAAGATCAATTTAAATTACATTTGAATAGTTTAAATATTTTAGAATTAGAAGCATTTCAAAAGCAACTTATCTCATATTTCTTATCTACTAATATGATTTCACTTTTTAAGGATCTTGCAAAACTCTAATCATTGCTTAAATCAGCAAAAGTATGAGTAGTCTAAAATCAATGCAAATTCAAAACATCACATACATATCAGCCATTGCCTAAAATATTATATAATATTTTATATAACCAATTAGAAATATGTGATTTGACTAAAATACCTACTAATGTAATATGTAATGTCACAAAAGAAGATATATACAAAACATCAAACGGCGAGTTTAAAAACTGGTTTAATGTAAGTCAATGATCAAAACCAAAATTTTAATTTATGCCAACACCAGCTGAGCCCTGTTATTTAAGGCTACTGCTCTGCACCTGTGGCACATAGCGTGATTTTATAAAACCTATAGCCTTCTATGATAAATGTACTTTCCAACACAATAAAAATTCTTCAAGTAGTTCTTGAGATAGGCATATTCAACTCAACAAACAAAATTTTACATTTATTTTATTAGTATAGATTAGATCAACTCCCTTAGCTTTCAAATGTTTAGTAAACATCAAACAAAACATTTTTACATTCGCTAAGTGCATTTAAGAAACTTAAATTAAATAGAGAATAGCTACTGGCCCTAAATTCGTAAACTTCTCGTCAAATATATAGCATCTCTAAAACCATTGAATGTCAGAACCACATTCATACCTTTTTTATTTACAGCTTAGTAGATAATTTAAAAGAAGGCCTTAGAACCAGCCAGAAGTCATATTATTGTCAAAATAAAATCAATTACTGATCAAATTTTATATCCATGGACATATAGATAATAAATATATACTTTATCAGTTTAAGAGAAAACGCTTCACAAACTTCTTTCATGCCGCAGACATACTTACACAATTTAAGGAGTAAGAAATCTCAATTAGCTGTTATTCAAATTTAAATCAGTACTGTGCTACATGCAAATGATTTTACACAAACATACATTTATAAACATTTGTGTTAAGTATTCTAGTTGATTTCAATAAATGTACTTCAAGTGTGAAGAACCAGGTTAAATAACTGTGTCAAAGCATTGTCTATGAGAAAAACATATGGTCTATGACTTAATACTCGCATAACTACAATGATTACTGACAATAACAGTTATGACCTTTATTGTAATGTATTCACTGTTATAGTTACTAATTAAATATGTAATTATGAATATTATAATATGTCAATTTTCAGTGTCAAAATTATATTTGATGGAATCATAAGCAATTTATTGTCAATATCAAGGCTGTTTCAACAAATTACAATAAACAAAATCTGTTACTGTGAAATATAATAATTTTCCTTGTCAACCAAAATAATTATATCTTACACAATGTTGAAATGTATGTATAATGTATACATATTTACATATATACATATATACATACATACATACACATATATATAATGATAACATACTAAATTTAAATGAGAAGCTTCTGTCATAATGACTAATTATTTTCTTTTGTTTCACTATCACATAAATGATTAAATAAAACATTTAGCTTACCCTTCAGAAGCTAGCATTCCTAGCATTGAATTGATATCTTCTTTATCTTTTTTCAGTTTACGTTCTTTAGCATAGCTCTGTTCAATTGTATAGTCCTGTGCAGGATTTCTCAATATCTCCACCCTCAATATTCCATCCCTAGGCCATGAATCCTTAACATGATTCAAACATGTTGTTGGAGTTCTTGAAAATGCTATGTGTATATAGGCAAGGACAAAGAAAGCTACTAAAGCCTTCAGCAGTACAAGGAACTCAAAAAATCTTCGTACAGGCCTAGGAAATGTATGGGCATATGCCAGGGCAAACTTGAAAAACAATGCATGAAATAGCCTCTCTCTCACATTAAATAATGGATTCTGATTGTTATTTCTATTTCTGTTCATTGTTGGATTGATGATAGGACCTCCTGGCAACAAGTTGTTGTCAGCATTCACACCAGCCGGTAAGTTATTCATTATCTGTGGCCCACCAGCACTCATATCTTGTTACAATATACCTGTTCTCACGTTATTTTTTCGTTACTTTATTATAGTAACGACATTATAATTATCTGAAAGTGAAAGTTTTAAGTAAAATTATAAAGCAGAGTTTAACCTCTAATAAAATGTCAAAGTTAGAGGACATAGATACAATAGTTGCCAAATAAACTAATTAAGACAGATTGAGGCATGAATTTAACAAATAGTATGCTGGATAACTGAATCATAATGAATCTTAAGATGCTCTCTTTGCACAAATCATATGGACAGGGACAAAAGTGTGTTATTGATAAACATTGAAATAAAATATGGGTGAAAACAAATGGCACCTTGAGGTAGTTTATCAAGAAATAACAAGCTTCTCTTCTAAAATGAATGATTATCGTATCGAATAATTTTAGGCCAAAGAGTAAAAGTAAGTGGGTAACATGTTAGCATACATACCTTGATCTTATGTCAAAAACCATGTAATCCTTTATTAAGTCACGATTAATATAAGTTCACTATGTTGTCGTAAGCTAAATTATTTAAGTATCGGATTATAAACTCGCAATTCACTTTCTATTTGCTATTATTGAGATAAATAAAAAGGAAAACTGTCAAAATCTTTGACACAAGAATTTGACGTTGAAGAACGATTCGATGTAGTAACCATTCGATATTATGGGTTCGGTCATTTCATCTTTATGTCTATGACTGAAGCATAGATGATTTATTTCGTTTTGGCAGGTAATAATATCATCGGTGGATATTGATAACATCAAGAAGATATTTTAACAATAATAATAGCTCCTTGGTTAACAATATGATGAAATAAATACATGGGTAAAAACTTTGATATATCAGACTCATCGCTTTTTAAGAATAACTTGGATTAATACAACAAGCTGCACCTTTAAAAGATGCAGCTACAACTAATAACTCAGTAGAAACCAATTTATCTGGAACTAGATAATGAGAAATTATTAAGTGGTAAGTAAACCTTATTTAATTTTATCTTCATCAATTTAAATAAAGTCTGTTAAAAATACCATCAACTGACGACGACTTAACGTTATTCGATTGCTGGGATAAAGATAATTTTGAAAATTATTATAAAAATGTATGATTGTGCATTTAATGCAGATCTTCCTTTTTATGGCCTCACTCGTGTGTACAGTCGAACAACTTCCCGCTAGACCACCGAGAGAATCACTCAGCAAGACATCGTCGCCATGAAGTTATAGATAAACATGGAGACCGCACTCCGAATACCTACTTGAAGCTCAAATGATGTATCGCTATCTCGCTCACTGTGGTCATACCATCTCTTTTCAACCAACCACTGCCATATTGACAAGATTTACTTGACATATGATGGCCAATGTTGCCACATTACCAAATCCTTAGGAAATCGGATTATAATTCACTGTCTCACCAACCATGATTATAAGCGTTCGAGACCTACAATATTGGGAGTTTTAACAAGTGATTGGATTTCAACTCTTGATTTAAATACACATTAATTGACCGTGTAAACTTCTGATTTGCTTAATATGTCGGCTCTTTTTAAAAGCTTACTCGGAGATTTTAATAAGAAGATAGCAATACTAAATCCACGCTAAAATGAGAGGTCAGACCACAGAGAGTGAGATAGAGAAATGTAGGTATTTGACTCAAGGCTTTGTTCCAGCTGTGGCCTCCATGTTTATCTATACCTTCATGATCGTCGCTTCCAGTGCTACTTTACACGCACATCGACACTCGTATACAAAACCAATTTCTAGTGTGCCTCGACTCTAGCCAAGGGATTTTTTTTCAAACTGGTCCAGCGCCAACTGGTTTGATTGTAAGATCAGGGAAATAACCGATTTGATCCGATTTAGTAAATATCGGACATTCATAAAACGTTTAATTTTATGCCTAGTTTAAACTTTGTAAGTTGAAAGAGTTCTCTATAGTAAAGTGAGCATGTTATCGAAGCAGAACTTTAAAATAAGGTAGATAAGCAAAACGGTACCTATAGGTAAGCGCTAGGTGAGCGCAATATTTTCATTTATTCCAAAGAGTATACAAATACTACGTAAGAATTTATTCCAGTATCACACACTTGGCATAATTTCTTGAACAGCGTCATCTCGTAAATATTTGTTAACAATTAATAATGAACAGCAACTAGAGGTCGCCACATTTCAACTCAGTTTTATCATTATGAATACCTGAATATCTGATAGATGGCGTTACTTTTATACACATCGATCAATTTCCATACATTTTTAAACAAAAAGTAATTCCATCGATGAACATCTCGAAGCCGTTCCAATCGATATTTTGAAGAAACTTTTGCTTTTATGGGGTAGATAACATAAGAGTTTGAGATTTATTGATGAAAATACAGACCTTATGCTAAAGCGATAAGTGTTAAATGCAAAGCGAAGTGAAATATGACGATGATCAATAGCATTAGAAGTAAAAATCTGATGCGGCAAATCTGCGGCATGTATGAACTGACCATTTTTTATTTGACTCAAAACGGGATGTCATGCTATTGGGTCTAATAAACGAGTCTGCCAGTTAGCAGGTTAAGATCATAGATGATATAATTGATATAGGTACTAAGTATAAGTTAAGATGACTTGTCTTGAATTAGGTACGAATTCGGTCGTCAAAGTTGAGCAACTCTTACACAGGTCGTCACTTGGGCTACGGTGCTCCGAAGAACACGCGAAGCAAGCGATCCCGGCTCTTGTGTCAGAACAAGAATCGTTAGGCCACGTCGGCGGCCTTTGGGCTGTTTGAAAACTCGGACACGACATGACTGCTGCAATGGAGATTTATTGTGTCCGTTTCGATGGCGCGGCCATGACCTTTCTTTTTAAAAAAAATTATAACAAGAGTTTGTGAAAATTTGTAAAAGTAGACTCCCAAAACCATAAATTTGTCAAAGCTATGGTTAAAAAGTTATAAGGGTTTGAACGTGGCCGCGCCATTGAAACGCTCCGAACCGCGCGGCCACGGAGATCTTTAAAACTAAGCAATGCAGAGACCTGAAATTTTGGTAAGTAAGAGATCGAATTTGTAAAAATTTGTAAAAATATAGAAAAAAATCCTGAGCTTATATTTTAGGAGCTGTGAGACTAATACGCCATGGCCGCGCCATTGAAACGGTGAAAAACACATTTTCACCGATATCTCGTTGAAAAAGCAACGCAGACGTCTGAAGTTTTTTGTAAAACCCAGATTTGAATTTGTCAAAACTAGTGTAAATACAACAAAAAATCCTAGGTTTATATTTCTGGAGCTATAAGACTAATTCGCCATGGCCGCGCCATTGAAACGGTGAAAAACACATTTTCGCCAATATCTCACTGAAAAAGCAACGCAGACGTCTGAAGTTTTTTGTAAAACCCTGATTTGAATTTGTCAAAACCAGTAAAAATAAAACAAAATATCCTAGGTTTATATTTCTGGAGTTATAAGACTAATACGCCATGGCCGCGCCATTGAAACGGTGAAAAACACATTTTCACCTATATCTCGCTGAAAAAGTAACGTAGACGTCTGAAGTTTTTTGTAAAACCTGGATTAGAATTTGTCGAAACTAGTAAAAATAAAACAAAAAATCCTAAGTTTATATTTCTGGAGATATAAGACTAATACGCCATGGCCGCGCCATTGAAACGGTGAAAAACACATTTTCGCCAATATCTCACTGAAAAAGCAACGCAGACGTCTGAAGTTTTTTGTAAAACCCTGATTTGAATTTGTCAAAACCAGTAAAAATAAAACAAAATATCCTAGGTTTATATTTCTGGAGTTATAAGACTAATACGCCATGGCCGCGCCATTGAAACGGTGAAAAACACATTTTCGCCGATATCTCGCTAAAAAAGCAACTCGGACGTCTGAAGTTTTTTGTAAAACCTGGATTTGAAATTGTCAAAACTAGTAAAATATCCTAAACTTATGAAGAATCTTTGTACCGAATATTGACGAAAAATTAAATTTTAAAAATGAATTATCCTAGTTTGATTCATATAACATGGTCACCCTTAATAGCAAATTCGTAAGGAATATTCAGAAGTAATTTGTTTTTCAGATACCGAACATATACAATGTTAATCTGTGCATATTTATTTAGTAGACATTTATACTAAATGTTAGAGTCTCTGGTATTTTATTCCGTTTTGATCTCAGGTAGGTACAGTCAATTATTTATTACGCAGACGTCACGATTGAGGAGCCAAATGAAATGCGTTTATTTATTAAATTCACTCAGTTCTACTACTTTGTCCATATGCTACAAATTCGAACACACTTACTACTAAATGTTTTTAGAGTGGAATATAAATTGACTAATAACTTTCATGGCAATTCACGCTCTTGTGTATAGATCGAGGAGCCACATTAAAAGTATTGGATGTTCTTGAATATAAACAGTACTGGGCTCAGATTTTTAGTAGACACTATACACAATTGCTACTAAATGATACAACATTTTCAAAAAGATACATGAAATACTTACCGTGTTTCAGGTGGCTCCTCAATTCAGATGTTTGGATTGAGGAGCCACATTCACATTTATATAACTTTAGACATATTTTACTACAAATTTCAGGATTCGGCCTACAAAATTATTTACTTCTCTACTAAATAAGGGAGCGAGCTTCCTTTTTAAATCTGAAGTGGCTCCTCAATCCATACGGAGATAATAAACTAGCTGTTTCCCACGGTTTCACTCGCGTCCTGAGGGAACTTCTTCGCGTACCCGGTCAATTTTTAGCCTAAGTTACTCCTTGGTACATCAGGCCAGTGAGGGTGCTGTCAAAATAGGTCCAGCCGTTCCAGAGATTAGCGAGAACAAACAGACAGACACAAAAAAATTGTAAAAAATGTCATTTCGGTGTATGTACCGTGTATACATCCATATGCATTTAGTAAAAAGTGGTTATTTTAATATTACAAACAGACACTCCAATTTTATTTATATGTATAGATAATTGATCTATATATTGTTCATGTAGCGTACCAATTGTAATATTTTTCGAAAATAAATAGACGGTGTTTGAATAAGTAGGTATTGTTTACATGTGGCAGCCCTAGCCTGTCTAGACGTTGTCGGCTTTTTCTACGAGATCAAAGGCGTCAAACTGCTGTTTATTAAAGATCCCTAGGTAGTGTACCTACCTACTCAACTGCCAATACCCGCAAATGTGTTAAACATTATAGTAGGTACCTAAATATTTCAACTAAGTAATTCATATGGTTTTGGATTCACTGTAATCTGAACGACAGCCAACGCTTTCCGAGCCAGCAAGGAAGTGATAATTGATAATCTCAGACTTAAGTAGGTACCTATACCTACCTTAAGTATCTCAATGCATGCGAGCCCTCGAGATAAAGTCACTTAGATACCTAAAAAACATCTTAAAACTTTTGGTGTAGGTAGTAGGAATAAGTACAGGCATGTAGATATTTATTATGACACTGGTATGTTCATACTAGGTTTCATCAACTAAAACTTATTCCCAGCCGGAAGTAGGTATCTATTCGACCAAAGATGCTGAAATTTGCTATGTAATAGGTCTAATAAAACTGGAACATACATAGCAAATTTTAGGGAGTGTAGAAAATCAATAAGGGAGAATTTTTGGAAATTGCACCTAATGAGGGTGAAAGAGTGGGTGAAGGCTATTAGAAAAAAAATTCTTTCTCTACCTAGAAACGATTGAATAGAACAATACCTACCTACTTTATTAGGGTTATAGGTGGACAGTTAACAGTTAAGTGCAGAAAGTAAAAAGTACCGTTTAGCTACTGTTCTGTACTAGCACGAAGGAAATTTAGATAATAGATAACGTCATGCTCATCAACAGCTAATAATTTGTGCTCCTTTATCTCAAAAACACGTATAGCACAAATGAATGCGTTCACACAAAGGAGCAGCAATAATTTAACGGATCATTTGCAATACAAAACATGGGATTTACAACTGGCGAGACATGCAGTGAGGTTGAAAGGACTGTGCAAGTGAACAAAACCCATGGAAATTCAACAAAGCCTTCCTCAGAAACTGTGATTGACGTCTAAATTGTGCACGAGTCTTTACTAAACTTCTTTTTTGTAATAAATGTCATCTATTCAAAGGTTTAATAAGAAAGGCTGAGTGATAGATGTAAAAAAATCTGTAGAATCGTCGATCGTTGAACCATTTACCTGCGTCACGTTACGTGTTGTATAATAGGATTAACGTCGAAAAACTAATTCCGAATGTCTTAACTTGGATGTTTATTTCAACACTCTAGTACTTACTTAGATGTGATAGAAAATATGAAATACTTAGGTAAGAAATACTTTTCTAAAATATACCTACCCATACAACTTAATACGGTTATAAGTAGACTTTTACACAAATGACTGACATCTGCACAAATTAAAACATATTGTCACTTTTGTTAAAACCACCGGCTCACGTAGAAATTAACTTATTTAGTCATAAATAACCAAAACGCTACATGCAAGTGCATTGCAACGAAATCTCGGTAAAAACATTTTGCGGAATAAAAATCAGAGGCGCTTTAAATTAGCATCAATAAGAGCCCAGAGCTATAATATTGCATGTTCAATTACATACGTCCATCCAAGTTTATAGATCGTAGTGGGGTAATTTTGTTTTGGAGCGGGTAGGTTTTATCACGTCTGCCTCCGTAGTCCAGTGGATAGCGTATGCGACTGCTGATCGGAGGTCCCGGGTTCGATGTCCGGATCGGGCAAAAGTGTTACTGGGTTTTTCCGAATTATAAGTAGCAGCACGGAGCCTGGTGATGGGCCCAGTTACGTTAGTAGGCGAAATGTGGATGTAATGTTACTAATGTCACACCTCTCCCTACCCATTCGGGGATACAAGCGTGAGTCTACAAAAAAAAGGTTTTATCAAGAGTAACAATTTGGGAGCGCAGCTTCGAATCCTACCGACTGCGCCATGTAATGTTATGGTTTATATAATAAACAATGAGGATTTAAATAAGCTTGGGGGAGGTCATATGCTTTTGCAGATCCGCAGGAGACCCTTCTGCGCATGTTTTAAAACATATGTATGCTGAACAAAAGCTGGTCTTTTTAAGATCAACATTAAAATGGTGTGCAATAATCCCAAACATTATCATTATCCTCCTAGCGTTAACCACATAGCTTCGATAAGCAGGGCCGGATTTGCCCCGGGGCAATCGCCCCGGGGCCCCACAAGAGGGGGCCCCCACAACACAGATTTAAATATCGGAATTTGTTCACTTCAATCCGCAAAAACATTCATGCAATGAACTTGAAAATCGTAAATCCAAATTAATCGACATTATTAAATTTTCATACCAAATAAATAAAATCAACTAGACAATTAGTAATTTAGACAACTAGTAATTTAGTCAAACACATATTTTTATACAATAAAATGACGAATCAATTGTCTGAAAACCATTGGTAATTTATTGGCGTAAGGGTTGAAGTAAGTAGGTATATTGATATTTTCAAAAACAACCAAATAATCGCCACGACGCGCGATGCTCAAAATACTAAAAGATAGAATATTAATATATAATTGACTAACTATTTCACAATTACAACCAAACAAGAACTGCCGTACGATCCTGTAAAAACGTTAGAAGATTGAGCATTAGGCCTAAATCCTGTGTCGCGGGGGACTTTACAAACATACAACTAACGGATTCAATGAACACCCAGACTCGAAACAATAATTTGTGAATTACACAAGGTGTTGCCTCGTGTGGGGATCGAACCCACAACTCGGCGCAGTGTCAAGCGGCGAGGCGGCCGCTTAATACATAAATATAAAACAATTTAAAATATAAAAAGCTTATTCGACACTTCGAATAAGATTTTTATATTTTGGCGTTTGGAGCAAGCCGTACTCTCTAAAACTGACCATAAAGCATAATCCAGCGGATTAAGATCGGGACTAGACGACGGTCAGTCTTCAGCTCTGATGAAGTCCGAAACGTTCGCTTCCAACCAAGACTGCGTGGACCAAGCTTTATGACCCGGTACCGAGTCTTGCTGGAAGGACCATACTTGGTTATTAAACATGGTTTTGTTAAGGCGCTTAACTACCTTCTCAAGAATGCTATTTTGATACATTTTTGCCGATGTTTTAATACCTTTTTCACAAAAATATGGCACAGTCACTCCTTCCCCACCAAACCATCACTGAAGTCGGATAATGCCCACGTTGCACTCTATCAACTACTTGGGAAGCTTCCTTAGAGCTTTGAGCATAAATACGGTCATTTTGTTTGTTAAAATGTTACTCAGTTGTAAAAAATTGTTCATCCGTAAACAAAATTTTTCTGTGACCTCCCTTTGAGTACCGCTTCAGTAGTTGTTTCGATTTTACCACCTTATTCTTTTTTAAATTATCAGTTAAGAAATGACCAGTGCGTCTCTTATAGGCTGCAAGTTCTAAGTCATCTTTTAAAATACGCGACATGGTTCTAGAATCTAGATGCTATCTTCATCTCCCGAGATAAAATCTTTTGCTTTCGGACAGGATTTCTTCGAATTCTTTGCCTTACTGCTTTGACCACCTTTTTCGTACGAACACTAACGTGGACGGCCAGGTCTTTTTCTGTCACAAACAGAGGAGGTCTCATTGTACCTATTAATAACCCGGTATACAAACATTTGACTAATACCAAGTGTATAGAGAGTTTTAAAAATTGATTTTGTCTCCATACCTACTTTGTGTAATGCAATCACAGCGATTCGGTTCCCTTTATCACCCCACTTCATTTGAATATCGCAAAATATTGTACAATGTATTGGCGCCAAAACGAGAAAACACAATAAACAATCGTATAACAATTACAGATTGCATATTCAAATGTAATATTTTTTTAATTTTAATTGTAACAGTATTTAGTGCCAGACTAAATATATATTTTTACCTAATTGCGGCCATACTGGTGAAGCAACAGCAAATGCTTTAATATTTATTTAAGTTGACCATCAAATCAATATCCTTGATTGTAAAACAGGACTGCGAAAAAGACCAATCAAAGGAACTGTTGCATTATCGCATTCTTGAAAATCAGAATGTACTTGCTATTTTATTATTAGCGGTGTCCAATAATTGCACCAGAGAGCGCTCCTTTTCAAAATGAAAATGATCAAGAATAAGCTCCGAACAACGATGAATCAAAAAACGGGCTATCGAAACTAACCCTAATCAATACTGAAAGTAATTTAATTCGCGAACTAGACTTCAGCGAAATAATCGACCACTTTTCATCCAAAAAAGTTCACAAAGTGCCATTACATTAACAATTGTATTTTTTTATTTCCTGAAATTTCAATTTGCTGACAGTGTATTTTTTCGATAGTTTAAGGAAAAAATATACGGACAATAAATACGTTACACAACAAAAACAGGGCCCCCACAGCTACATTGCCCCGGGGCATCCAGAACTCTAAATCCGGCCCTGTCGATAAGTCACTGGTGCTCGTCGTGTATTCGAATCCTGCAACCAGAATTAACTTATTAAACTAATTAAGCGTCAATATTTTTATCAATTCGTACTACATTGTAAATGCAATAAGGATATCAGTGGATAATAAGATCAAACGTTCAGAGATGTATCGGTTCTTCGGCCAGTTGACGAATAGGAAATAGGTAGGTAGTTCTCTCGGTCGGCACTTAGAATTCGATGTCCTCGGATGTGCTCGCGACTTGGTCACATTGTACATAAACCTTTTCTTTTTTTTCTTCTTTTTGTTTTACGAGGTGGAAAATCCCTTCGGATCTCCGACTCTTGGAGGAAATGAGAGCCGGAGTATGTGGTGTTACCACTAAAAACCACCTCGACTTTCGCATGTACCCGTGTGTCTGAGGGTAGGGTATCGCCGAAGTATTCGTCGCTACCCTCCGACGGGTATTGGCCTACCAGATGGTCAGGCGGGCCCCGAACAAAACCCCCTTGGCGGATTGTACATAACCCTGCCAAATCCATTAATTAATAGGTACGTAATCAGACAGACACACATGTTATTATTATGTACTTACTATGATGATACCTAAATATTTATTTGTAGATAACTGATACCTATCCAGTGGCGTAGCGTGGGTTTCTGCCGCCCGGGGCCGTTAGGCAATTCGCCGCCCCCTTTTTACCCCAATGTTTCTGCAAAAGTATACCTAACGTTTTTCGGGTTTTGGTTTGTTTGTATGTTTATTAGTATGTCCTTTAGTTTGGCTTTACACGCTGAATGGTTTAAAGGATTAAAAAAGAAACGTTGACATTTGATTCGTCTCACTTGCACGAATATCATAGAGCATACGGTACGGCAAAATGTAGCAGCTCTCAGCGGTGTTAATGGATCGCACTCGGCCGTTTCTCTGCTGCAATATATGTGTAGTTAGTCTAGGCCTAGTCGGCTTAAAGGATTTTAATAAGTTAAATGTCGATGAATTTCCGTCATCACTAGATTATTTGTTGTTTTTAAGAGCCGACCACACCTCACTCTGTCCAACATTCGGGACGGCTTCGGTGTAGTGGTGCGTCAGTAGGGCACTGTGGTCGTCGGTCTGCCCGCGAGGTAAACCAGTGTCGATAAAACCTTTCAACGTCTTCGAGAATCTCGAACTTTGGGTTCACGATGCGGCCATCCGCGATTGTAGTGTCGTTTGATTGTGTCGCCTCAACTGCAGAGCGAAGACTTATGATACCCGGCGTTTTCTCGATCACAGCCTCGATGGCCCGAGTGTTAATGCGCCGTAGGTCTCGTTGCGTAAGATTTCGTATTTGTCGTTTTACGGCCTGTCCTTCCGGCGAAGACAGTCGACAGGATGGCATCTCGCGTCTTTTCCTCATCAGTTCGAGAGTCTCGGCTGGCAGGTTAGACTACTTGTTTTTCTCTATGCGGAGCAGATCTTTGGAGACGAATCTCCTAGTACCGTGACCACTGTGGCCGTCTTCTGCTTAATGCTGTCGGTGGGAGGAGCAATGTAAGTCTGAGAGTAGGCTTCATTGATTGGGCCCTTTCAGTTCTGAGGTTTATATTACGAGAGCCTCGTACTCGTCGGTGATCGCTACAGGTGTTTATCGTATTGATCACCGTCTTTAAATATGTGGTTTCGGTCCGTCTTGATGTAGTCTTTCACCTTGCTTGTCACATTATCGTGGCTTGGCCACCCCTGGCGTTTTGGCGTCCACTGCCTGTGAGGCTTCTTCTTACAAAAGGAGTTCATTAGGAAAAGGTCCTCTGCTACGAGGTAGTCAACTAACATTCGGCTATAGGTATGCTTCTCGTGCCCCACGCCGTGGCCTCCGATTTTCGTTTCACCGCGTTCTTGTACTTCCACTTTCGCGTTGAAGTACTGAGCTGTGGTCTTACTAGGTATTGCCTTAACAGTGTCCTGGTACATGGCCTCAGCCATCTCGTGAGGGTGAGTTGAGTTGCGCGCATATACTTGAATCATCACCTTTAGAACGCCCCTATTGGTGAGTTAAAGTACGAGGTACGCTACCCAGGTCCACACACTACCAACTTTCACAAACTGTTCCTCCTGACCAGGAATCCGACGCCACCCCAAGAGTAGGTCGCCTTCTCGATGGTAGCAAAAGTCAGGAGAGTCAGGTGGACTCTATAGTTACCATGTCCTCCCCACATCATCGGACTTCTGATAATCGCAGTATTTGCCACGTTATGTGACATAATTCTACCTTGAGCTCGTCGAGGTGTTCTTTTGCCGTAAATTATGTTCGTTGTAAGGCACAAGGTATACTGTTTAATTGATTTTGGTAGCCTACCGTAGCCCGATAGTCTTACAGAAAACATTCACCGCAGTACCCGCCACCACGTCCTTGGCCGGGAATAACGAAGCTGCCGGGAATTGGGACTGTGGCGTCCAAAAATTAGCAGAAGGCGTTTGTAGTGTGTGAAATATTCGGCTTTGATTGTAACGCAAATATCATAAATATTGGAGTCAAAGTTCAAATAGCGTATAGTTAAACCGCAGGTGTGACTATACTGCCTTAGGAGACCTGTACTTGCTTTCTACCCTATTCAACTATAAAGATTATGTTGTATTATTTTATCTGGCAGGCGTCGACCCTATTACCCTGGCGCCTGTGTGCGCCAGTTGCGCCATAGCATATAGGGGCGGCACGGATCTCTGCCTATTCGCCGAAAATTGTTCAGCCTATTATCACTTGCCAACTAACGTTTCGCAGAATTTTATTTCGCAGAATAATCATTTGCCAATATGTGATATAATTTTGTTTTTATTTCCTAACCTCACAGTTGCCAACTTTACTTTTGGTCTTCCTTTACTGTCGCAGTTCTAACCTAACCGATGTATTATATTTAAATGCCCTGTGTAGTGAAATAAAAGCGATTTGGTTCTGGCACTTCGCCGGCCGCTGCCGCGGCACGCTCGCTACGCTCGCTCGGCTCGTGCGTTGTGGTCCGGTTGTAACCTAACCTAACCAGCCATTGTTTCAGTTGACGTGCATTGTTTATCAGCATACTAACCTAACCTAACCGATTCCTTTCGATTTCACCTGAACTTCCCGAAACATCACCTGAACAGACGAAACGTTATTCGTCTAAAAGTTGTCTGGCCTAATAATTTGACAAAAGATAAATGCCCAAACGTTTTTTGTCATTACAATAATCAGCTTAACAATAATTCTACCAAATGAAACGTTGTCATACAAAAATTTGACAATCGTTAGTCGTCAAAGTGAAAAATAGGCGAAACGTTGGTTGGCATGTGATAATCGGCCAAACAATATTCGGCGAAAAGGCAGGATCCCGGGCGGCACACATCGCACAGAGGGGCGGCTCGGCCCTGATATATATGGATTTATTAATTACTCATAGCAGGCTCGCAGATCACCGGAAAATTGCAACCTATTCAAGAATTAATAAACGGGCACAAGCAAGTCTTCACGTAATGAAAATCATGATGATTTTTTTTTCGATTGTTGTTCTTACTACTGCGCCCGCGCCGCCGCACCGTCCTACTGGGATCGTGTCAGTGCGCGCGCCAAGTATTTAAAAATTAGTTTTTTTTCAAGGCGTCTTTTGCCGCCCCCTTAAATGTGCCGCCCGGGGCCATGGCCCCCCCGGCCCCCCCCACGCTACGCCACTGTACCTATCTATCTAAGTAACCAGCTACGTTTGAAATTCTTCAAACAAAGTTAGATGAATGCAAACGTTTATCAGTGGATCCATGACCCCGACTGTTGTAAGCTGATCGGAACGTCGGAGAAAACAGAGATACTTAACTATCTAAATATCTTACTTAACACGATTAACACCGTTATAACTACCTGTATAATCAAACAGTATTATCTAAACAAGAATATTATTTAAAAATAAATTATGCACTTTACATAAATAGGGTTTTCTTCAAATAAGTACTTGCTGTTCGTCAACTTTTCTATAAACAAGATAACCTGGGAACCACATAATTAATTATAATAATTTGAAGAGAGAAATCTCAACAACATGAATGTCATGTCATGATTTATAATTGATTAGAATACCGCATTAATTCGTAACGGACATAAACGGACAACTTTAATAATTTAATTCTTTGTGGTACTTCATAGTTAGATACATAATTAAGATACTTATAGGTCAAATAAACTTGAGAAACGTAAACGTACAGTACGTTTACGTGTCTCATACATTAATTTATTTTATTTATAAACCTAAAATTTCGTGTCTACTACCGGCCTAACCAGCTTCGCAGAGTTAGACACTTAATAAATATCAACGTTCAGAGATAACGTTGAAACTTAGATAATAATTATAATATTATACAAGTAGGTAGCTAGTGTAACATTCTAAGTGTGAAAGATATTTTTAAATCAAATTTAGTAGATTTGAGCCTATTTACTACAAAATCAATTCTTTATAATAATAATAGGTATAGAAGTATAGATGAAGTTTCTAATCACCCGAATAGTAAGCAAGCAAGGCTAGCTCATTACGGAGTCCACTTAATACAAGTACGTTCGAGTCGGAATGAACGGACTCAGATAAAGCCAGCGAGATAACAAGAGGCAAACTTAAATTACGGTCGGCTCGCGTTATAAATATTCAAAAAGCGGTCCGGCAACTGCGCTTAGAAAAAGTTGACGTCTCAATTATCGGAGCCTCGGCCGAGAAGGTTGTACCAATCTTAATTTATATTATTCTCACGATTTTTATTTCCTGTTGGCATCTCGTAAGATCGCACTGTGCTTTACATCATGTCAAGGAATTTGTAGACATAAATTGGGGACTTGTAAGATATTAATTGGGTGTAGGTTCGTCGTGTGTGGAACAAGTTTCTGACATATGTTTTTATGTGGTTGTGTTTACTGCAAACTACGAAATTTGTGTCAAACTGATCAATATTTTTTAGTAACGTATTTTCACTTTACTTAACTCACAACCGCCAATTTACACTTCACCAAAACTATCTCCGTTCCACACTAAACCTTCAAAAAAGTCGATTTAGCGTTTACCTGGACACTGCATTTACATCGCAGACACATAAAAAAATATCCTTTCGTTTACATATTAATAACTATAACGCATAGTACCTTTCTCTACACGGACGGCTATATACACACATAGGTACCTACGCAGAACGCATATATTCATGTGTAGTAAAGATGAATTATGATACTTACATGAAGGATTACTATATTAAGTACGTATTCAATAACGTTATTGCATCATTGATTGGTTATCAATCAGACAGACATGTTCGATAAATTCCGCCTGTCAGCGGTCACATCGAGTCGAGCTTAAAATTAAATAATATTTCTTCGAATTAACCACTTAGGAACGTGTTACTGGAACTGTCATGGTTTATATTTTATTGTCGACACCATATATGACTAAGACTATACCTAACAAGATTAACGACCTACCGATTCAATAAAATAGGTACCGACGTAAAGTATCTACGTTTGATAAATAATTCATACATATTGTTTTGGGTTTCCATTTGAAGCAGTCTTTGTTCGTTCAGGTATAGCCAAAGGTGTAGGTTACCACAAGTCTCCAAATTCGGCTTCATTAGTTAAAGTGTACTTTGAGCTATGATGTGGCTTATACGCGCTATGATCACCTCCCAATCACGATACACCAAGCTTTCAGCTGCTTCGGCTAGTCTTCATGTCCTTTCTTTCATATTGTCGAAGGATGTCGTCCATGAAGTGATATTTTTTAATCATAGTTCATGGACTTCAATTCAATGGTTTTGCTTGCCAAGTTGCAAAGGTTTTCCTTGAGACTGTAAACTATTGCAATTTACCGCAATTTACTAAGACTACAGAACATGTTTGTTAAATCTGTGGCAATTTAAATATCATTCCTATACAAATATAGCAATAGTTGACAAAGAAGTGCAAAGTTTTTACTTGCAGCGGTTGAAGCTTCTATATACTCACGGTTTTGTAATTTAGTTTTGGCAATAGATGTAGGTTCATAATAATCATAATACATACGTGTTCATCCGCAACTCTTTATTGTTTGACTCAACTGGGCCAACAACTTAACAGTTGTTGGGCCAAAAATTTTCTCACATCTTATCGGTGGATCTCCTGGAAATCAGCTATAATGGATATTTACCTCAAAGTTTATATAGAAGGAATTAAAAATTGCCAATTCAGGTCCGTTAAAGGCAAGGACACGTGCAAAATACAACTGCAGGTAAATATATTTATGATATAAAAATAAACGTTTTTCTTTCTTTCTTTCTTTATATATAAATAAGATGCAATTAATGATTACGTATGTATGTGTTCTTACAAGCTCTTGTAGGTATAAAATAATTGTACCGTGAAACAAACTCAATTTACTGGGTGCCATACATGGCAGGTTACGACAATACGACACGGCTCGCTTTTTTTATTCTCATGGCGCTTCTGAGAAAGATTTTTATCACCTTATGAATATTTTATTGGCTTGAAAATCGTATGAGCCATAAATTATTATTAGATAGCTATGTTAAGAACACAATTTATTTGGTTGAGTCTTTAATCGACTAGTTGGATCGGTCCGTAAGATAATACACTTCATGGATATTGCTTGCAGCCTAGAGAGACGCCATAAATGCTTTTAATGTAAACCAGATACAGAATATGGTTGTTTTAACTGTTATAAGATCGGGGTCTGTCCTATCTTGATACGTTGCATATCAATGATATCAGTTCTTTTATAGAGCAACTCCTTGACAATTTATAGAATTTGATAGGTACATATAAAACAAGAGCCCGCGATTGTCTTCGTCATTTTATACAAGCTGAAAGTTACATTGCACATATACCAAACATACACGTAATAAGTTTAAAAACTATAACCCGACTACGTAAAAAAAAAATCGATAAAATTTGTATATCCAATGTCACCCGCGGCATTATTACGAATCTTTTGACACCCCATTTATTAAAATCGGTTCAGTAGTTTAGGCACTACGGTGGAACATACAAACATACATACATAGACTGCCAAAAACATTACCCTTCCTTTTGGCTTCGCCGTAGTCGGGTAAAAAAGAACAATGATTTTATTTACGTTCAAAATATGAATTAAGAAAATACGAGGTGAGACACCATCTTTTAATGTTTCAAGATAGTATTGAAATGGATTGGATTGAAAAACGATTGGAAAGTTAACGGGGTTTTAAATTAAGATCATTTATCAGCTTACACGAGTACCTCTACTTACCAGTTACAAGCTTTCCATAACGACTTTTTTATAGATGCTCATAAGTTATGATGACCACTTTGTTGGTTCCGTAGGATATGATCATACTGATCTCGTAGTCGAATGAAATTGTAAAAATTACTTACCTAATACCGACTGCCTCGTTGGTCTCGCGGCTACCTAAATGTGCGCGTGGGATTGGGAGGTCTCGGGTTCGATTCCCGGTTCGGGCAAAGTGTTATTGGGTTTTTCCGTTAGGAAATTCTCAGTAGCAGCACGGAGTCTGGTAACGTGCCCGGTACGGCAATGGGCTCGCCCCCTATTAAGTGGGACCTAAAAAATTCATGGCGAAATGTGGGTGTAATATTACACCTCTGCCTACCCCTTCGGGGATACAGGCGTGAGTCTATAAATAAAAAAATAAAACTTACCTAATACCGTATTAAGGATGTTTCGATAGAAAAACGATTCTGTGGGTAAAATTACAAAAAACTATATAAAGATTTGACTGAATCGAATTTTCTTCACTGACTCATCATCATTATCTTAGCGTTATCCCGGTCATGCCCCAAGACCTCCTCGGAACCCGGGTATAAACTCTTATTTCACCTGGAAGATATCACCTAGCTGAAATGAGAAATCCAAAGAAACTTCTATATTCAGCAGGGTGATATCACCAAGGTGAACAAAGTGTTATAAACCGTTTCATGCAATGCTCTCAAAACTAGGAGCTTTCAAACATTTCTTGTACTAGCTCTCACTTTAAACTCCGCCGGATGTATGACAGTTATTACGACGAAAAGTAGGTATAAGATCACAGTTAAATGTCACGTTTACAGAAACACAAGTAGCTGATTTTATAAAAAAAGGGATATTAGAATGCCAATTGTTTACCCTTGACTGGATTAGGTACCTACTCAAATTAAATAGGTACACTTACTATATCGATATCAAACAATAAATGTAACAACCCAATGAAATTAACGATGGAAGTACAAAAAACACCCCTTTCGCGTAGTTCTCAAAGGTAAAAAAAAATCATTAAGTAAAACCAACACAAACAATTTTTACGCAACTTCCAACAGTACATCATCACAATACGTTACCCAACTTCTCTGAAGCATCACTTATTCAAACAAAAACTTACGTATGCAAGTTCGTTAACCTAAAGTGAATCTTCATCTCAATTAAGGAGTATCATTGTGTGCAGATGACAACGCGTCTGGTTCGTACAATGGGCGCGTCTTACCGCCTACCCGCTCAAAATGCCTGCGTAATAAGCAAAATAAGACAATTAACATTTCATATGAGTTCATAAGACTACCATAGAAATATGAGCACAAAGGTTCGAGCTGCATTGTACGAAGGCTGGCCATATAACCAGCTTTGTACTACTAACATATATGTGTAGTGGTGGTAGTGTAACCATTGGGTCGCGGCAGTAATGCTAACGTACTTAGTTCCCGTGACCCCGCCATTCAATGGAATCGGATAGAGGAACACCTTGATGGTTTTAGTGGGTAGTCCCGGCGCTTCTCGTCGGGGAGTCCTACACTCTCAGCCTGCTGGGGGGGTTAGCCCGTAAATAGTTTGGTTTCCATCATGCGGCAAAAAAAAGTGTAAACATGTGGCCCTCGCATCTTCAGAGGTAACCTTAGATTCGTTGAAATTTTTTTTTTCAACTTTGATCTCTACCATACATGGCACAATTGTGAAGAAAATCAGTGTCTAACAGAAATTATACAGGGTGTCACAAGACCCATCACCAAGCCGAAATCTACTCGTTGTGGACATTCATGCCAAGTCATTCTAACCAAAAATAATACCTGGGAAACAAACTTCTTTTTTAAGTTTTCACATTTTTCATACCGCAATTAAAAGCGCGCACGTGCAATGCTCGAAATACCTTCTTACCATGGGGTCATAGGGCATCTAAACAACATATTGGCGGGGTAAATGCATCGATTTTGTACCTAATTAGAAAAAATCCATACTAACTTTGAGCCAGTAATTTCCCAGGTATGGTGCCGAAGTAAAAAATGTTCGTAGTGATTGGTACAACAAGGGATTTCAGTTTTCGTTAAGGGTCTTTTTACACCCTGTATATACACATTTTAGCTTTTCACTGGGTATGGTGCAAAAGTTAGTAGGTATAACTGTTTTCGAAAGGCAACCATTGATCTGAGGTAGATACTGAGAAGCTCTTAAAGAATATTCTCATTCAATTTATAGCAAAGCTATGGTTTTCCATTTCCTATAGTGCTTTATGGGTAACACCAGAATATATTACACACTGAATACCGCTTCCACTGAATCTTTATTCCATACAAACTGTTCTGGAAAATGTGTTCATAAGTAATTTGAAGTCATAACCATCAAAAGTCCATGGAAACCATTACAAAAACTCGATGACGTTCACAAAAGTAGGTACTATAACTTTTATTAAGACCTTTTCTCGTAAGCGCAAGGTGCATCAATTGCGTCGGTACCTTTCAATTACAAATGACAATTAAAAGTAAGAATTTAATTAAATTTTACCATTGCATGTTAGTTATCGAATAAAGGTTGAATTTGAAAACGTCAGTGTTCGATGGCTGTTGCCGCAGGTGATATGAATAAAAAAAGTTCCAATACTCATGTTTCTTTTCCTGATACAGTGTGATGATAAGCTGTGGACCGTTTGATTAATCACCTCACCTTATATTCTCGAGTTATAGTCTATACGGTCAAAAATACAATTTGTACTTTGGCTTAGGATAGGAACGTCTCGGTTTGTGGTCATGCTTTTTTTTGCTGTTCATTTTATTGCTTGACGTGTGTGTTTTTTAGCTGTCACTAACATAATTTAGAGGTTTGAAATTAGTGATAGGATATCAGATGTGATCTACTGATCTACGATTATAAGTTTATAGCAAGCCTTTTAAATACGAGTTTTCTGGTGTCGAGTTTAGAATTGAGAAAATAAAGGAGGATTGTAGAGACGGCGATTATAATGCACTAGGGAAAACCCTGTATCTATTGTCAGGTACCTTAGAAACAAGCTCCCAACAGCTACAAAGAACATAAAGACTCAGAATAACGATTTCTGAAGCACACACAAGGTTGTGCCCATGTTGAAATGATGAGAATCAAACCCACTAAATTAGCCACAGAGAAGCATGGCAAGGCGACTGCTTAGTTATTAATTCATCCATGCAAACACACGTCACATGAAAGGTATGACGATTTATCCCGATTTCGAAGAAAATCAAAACCTGCAGCCGTGCTAAAGTACCTAACGCATTAATTTGAAGAATAGATAAAATTTAATCTGAAGAGGAAGTATTTTCAAAAGAGACTTATGCAAAACGGTGCATCATATTACAAAGGTAAACATATTCTTTTATAAAAACGAAAAGCACCCTAGATTAAGTTATTTCCGGCTCATTGCAAGGTGAATTAGATAATCCGGCGAGCCACAACATTACTAAGATTATTTCACTGTTTGACGCAGCACTTTACAAATATTTACACAGACCTGAGTAAACTAAACTTAACCACGACAAACTTAACTTTTACAACGAGAAACAAAACCTTAGCACTTATCGCTTGAAATTAAGGTCTAAAATCGAATGTAAACGACTTTTGTAATGGTAAAATGCTTTCTTTGCGCAAACAAGTTGACAGCTCCCGTTTTGGTAGCATTTCTTTGTTTTTCTCAGTAAGTCGCTAATCTGTATTTAGTTTTTATCTTCTGAAACTTGACGTTTTACTTATTTGGATAATCATGAATATTATAAACGGAAGATTGTGTTTGAACGCAAATATCCCAAGAATAGTAAGTAGGTACCTCCCATAGATAATATTACATATGAATATTCTATGGTACCTCCCTATGATGATAGAGGCACGTAGCTTGTTTAAAACCATTGCTAGCAGTTTTAAATTTGGTAAATCAAATATCCGACCAAAACATTTTCATAAGACAACAGTCTTGCTATGTTGTGTTAACGTGTTAAGTGAAATCAAACACTATCTATGTACCTACCTACTTCATTTTAATTAAGTACTTTGAGCACGTGCTGTTTTCTCCATCTCTTTCTACCTGACAGTATAAATAATTGGGCAAGTGCGAGTCGGACTCGCGCACGAAGGGTTCCGTACCATCATCTATAAAAGAAAATCACGTTTGTTGTATGTATAGGTACTTAAATACTTTATAAGTTTCTACCTGTTTATTAAGATCGAGTAACAAATTGTTGTATGGGACCCCCCTTTATTATTAACTTTTTTTAAGTTATTTATTTTGAAAGGTAATATACAACTACATATTTTGTGAAAATTTAAAGCGTCTACCTGTTACAGTTAGTAATTTTGAGCAAAAAATACGAAAGAAAAACACGTTTTTTGTATGGGACCCCCCTTTAATATTTTCATTTTTTTATTTTCAGTATTTGTTGTTATAGCGGCAACCGAAATACATAATTTGTGAAAATTTCAGCTTTCTAGCTATCACGGTTTATGAGATACAGCCTGGTGACAGACAGACAGACAGACGGACAGACAGACAGACAGACAGACAGACAGACAGCGGAGGCTTAGTAATAGGGTTCCGTTTTTTTACCTTTTAGGTACGGAACCCTAAAAAGGACGGCAACAATGTGTACAAGTACTGCTTGACCCGTAATTAGGTATCGAGCGAGCGTGCGCCAATTATACCAATCAAATACCCGTGCCAAATCACATTAACTTCGGTCCAGCAGTTTGGTAGTAAAATGTAACAGACAGATACCTTGTTACTTTCTCATTTATGATTTTACTATGGTTGGATAATATTACAAACCATTAATTTCTATGTTGGTAGTGTTAATAAGTTCTGGTTGTTGAATGGTTTCTTATATGCTGGAAAAATAAATTATCCAATGAAGAAAACATCCCTTGCGAGATAAGATAAGTAAGTAGGTACCTACTTAATATATTGTAAAGAACGTATCCAAGTTACCTACGTACAATAAAAATAATAATAAAAATAACTTAATATGTCAAAAGGAAATAATAGAATTGAGTATAATCAAAACTAGTGGACGCCAGCAGCTACGCCTGCATTTTTTTAAAATTTACCCGTTTTGGCCGATCCCATGGGAATTCCGGGAAATCCCTTCTTAGTGCACCCCTACGGTCCCCAAGGAACATACATGCCAAATTTCAGCTTCCTGCGCCCAATAGTTTTGGCTGTAGCGTGTCTGTCAGTCAGTCAGTAACGCAAGGATTTTATATATTAAGATAAGTAAGCGGTAATATTCCGTCAACTTACTATAGCTACCATCGGAAGCCGCACTTGAGTCCGTCTTCCATAAATACTTAAAAATATCCCAAAGCCTCAATCTCTTCAACGATAAATTGATAACTCATACATTACACATACAACTTTCTCATTCAAGGTTAAATCCGTTCAAACGTAGAAATAAACATATTTATTTGTAACTGCAGGAACTCGACAGAAATAAATAAAGCCTTCAACAAAAAAATAAAAATAAAAACTTACAAACCTTACTAAGCTTTCCTACAGGGCCGAGCATAAAAGAGAAAGAGAGGGAAATGGTGGGTTGTATAGGTGCGAGTGAGAGGGAAGGAGCGGGCCCACGTGACACCTGCCGACCGCCAAATGAAGATATCGCAGCTGGATGCGAGAGGATCACGATCAGATATCGTCAACATTTTGAAATCTTGTATTTTTTTCCTCAGACTTATTATCTTCAATAATATTTTAAATTTAGATTTATAGTTTTGGTACCTGGTGATTTAATTACTGCCTAATTGTTTGTACACCTCTAAACAAAAGCACTTACAATAATCAAAACTAAATTACTTAAGACTACTGGTAATTTTCGCAGCGATAACTTAGTGGGGAGAGCAACAGACTGTTACGCAGAGGGTGTCGAGTACAAACCCATGGCACGCACCAATGACTTGCCGAATTTATCGCCGCATTCATTGGTTAATTAACGCTGCTAAATGTTGAAGAATATCATTATGAGGAAGCCTTCCTGTCAGTGAGTTTTAGATAATGTTCTCGATAGGCATGACGTGAAGTCTGCAAAACCAGTGGATTATTTATTTTTGAAGCTTAATAGCAGCTTTATTTTTCCTTTCTTCATGTGTAATAGTAACATCGGTCTCTGTTAAGCTGGAGAGCCATGAGAAAGGCCTACGTCCAGCGGTAGACGTCTTTCATCTGCTATGAAGATGATGAAGAGTAAAACTGACAAAAGATTGACAACAGGGGCGCGAGCTACATGAAAACGTCTACAGATGCAGCGGGGCGCGGCGCGATACCGGGACTCAATACGAACACAATAGCTCCCCGGGACAGGATGTTACTCCATATACTTAATACTTACCCTTTTTATCGACGGCCGTACATTGTGCTCCACGCTCGTCACTACCTCACTACGTCCAACGTCCAACTTGTTACACTGACGTCTTCTTTAACTTGCTTATTGAACCTGAAGTAGATAAGAAGAGGATCAACTCGTTTCCAATTACGTGGGCTCTATAACTGGCTAAATTGTGATGTGAACTTTATTAAGAAATAGATAAATTTGAATTTTGTTTGTATACCTATGAGATAAAGTGTAGAACTAGAGGTAACGGAAAATATTGCGCCATTTGTATTATTTTAATCCATAGTAAATTAACAGAATTCCCACATATCTAAGAAGTTATTTCGTAATCACGTCTGTTAATTTTCACGACGTAAGATTTAAATTGATGGTGAGAAAGTATTTTCTATGACATGCGTCTGACGGATTAACGCTAAGCAGCTTATCAATACATACGATTTCTCGGACATCATTAAAGCCTATGGCTCATTTGACATTTACTGCTAATGAGCTTTTCTTTATTCTTTGACTTTATGTTACCACAGATAATTAAAGCGAAGTAAAAAAAACATTAAATAAAAATATGTAATTAAAGACTTCATCGGCTTATGGTAGAAATATACATACATTATTTTGTACATACCTACTTATTTTTTTGTTTTTTGGTCTTTATTGTGTCTTTATTCTAAGAAAGAGAATAACTATGGGTTCATAGTGTAATAACACTATCATTTTAATTAGTCATAAGAATGTCAAAAGATATTACAAAAATGTTGTGTACTAAATGTAAAAAACATCACTATATTTTAAAATACAGTTGTTTTATTTTACCTCTATGAAAAAGACATCAACGCGTGAGCAACCGCGTTTAGCATTTTATAATTTATTTTTCTTTGTTCTGTCAACGTTACACACATATGAAGGCAATGAGGTTCCCTGTAGTATCTAAGTGAAGTTCAATGTAATTTTTTTTTCAAACCATTTATATAAAACTAGAGAAGTCCAGCAGCTACGCCCGCACATTTTCTTAATTTAACCTTTTCTGTCCGTACCCGTAGGATTTTCCAATGAACATACATGCCAATGGTTTTGATTGTAGCTTGTCTGTCAGTCAGTCAGTAACGCAAGGATTTTATATATACAGATAATTTGTTGTAACTTGGATACCGGGACACATAGCTCGTTATGTCACAAAATTAAAAAATATGCCTTTGCGCACATGCATACATATAAAAAAAGTCTTTGGAAATTCTACGAGTTTCGTGGCAAACTATTTTGTGAGCAACGACGTGACTTTTATCTTATCGAAATTTGGACGGAAGACAAATGACAAGTGACGCAAATATACACGTCGCAATGTTAGACTGTCATCAAACTTCATGCCATTGTTGGCAGACAGAATTTCTATTTCAAGTTGGCTGACTAAATTATGTATGATAACTCACACATTGTTGAACTAAATCGTCGTCGTCTACCGAAATAATAGGATTTCAAAAGTATTATTAGGTACATGTATTACTATCAGAGTCAAGATAACCTTCTGAAAACAGGAATTTTCAAAAATATATACGGATTTTTTTAAATCGTAGGACTCCGGTGCCTCTAAAAGTACTTAAAATGGAGCCTTTCCTGCCTCTATTAACATAATTTTTAATGATTAAGTCATCAAAGCTGCTCTACGATAGTCCTCAAATTATAATAATATTACTTTATTGTTCAATAGGGTTAAAGCTCTAATTGCAATTAAATTTAAACCCCATTGCCATGAAAATAGAATTCATTTCTATTTGTAATAGATACAGGCATACAATTAAACAGCCACTATGAAATTGTCATTTTACGATGGCCGTAAATGTTCTGTGGCTGTCATTTATCGCTTCACCAGTTAATGAGGAAGGTCATTACGAAAGTTTGTTGTAATACCATAAAGTCAACCACTCATGGTAATGGCATCTTCATTTACCTAACCAATACCATATTCTAATATAGTATCGGTTAGATAAATGAAGATTCCATACTTGATTTCAATTAGATTTTTAAATTCAGTTTCTCTCGAATGTTAAGTCTAAGTGATATTATTTTTTAGACTAAAACATTTGTATAGAACTGCGGTCTAAAGATGCTGCGGATGAAGATGATGACGTTTAAAAAAAGCTGCATTTCAATGGGCACCTTACCGTTAGGTACTAGAGACTAGCTCTACTCTACGTTTTTACCCGCTGATCCTTCTCGTTACTTATTTTCCTTTTAGTTTGGCTCTACACGATTGTAGCGTGATGTTACAAATCCTATAAACTTTCCTTAACCATTCAGCTGCCCACTGCAAGGATTTGAACATCCGATAACCATTTTAGAGCAAAGCGATAAGCAAATGAAATATTTAGCTCTAATATATTTAAATATATTTATGAATAGTAAGGCGTTGGGTGCCTACATCAGGCTAAAGCAGAGTCCTGGAGAATGCATTGCACCTATTTAAGAGATTTTATGATAAGTTCGTTTCACTACAGACATCACTAATACTTGCAATAACTGAGCCATTAACAAAGAATACTACAGTACGGTAAGACTACCAAAGCTTGCACCGCATATCCAACAAGCCAACGTTTATTTTTTCTTGCTGACTCATTTAACGACATTTCATCTGCAGCTCTTTATTGCTAAAATCCAACAAAGCATTCGATAGATTCGCTACGAAAAGTATTTGTTTTATGGCTCACCGTTGCTAAGAACATTTAATCCCGTCTACGTTATAGATATCCTATATAGGTGTTTTATTACTAAGAATGCACTAAGAACGGGTTTCAGCTCGTTAGCGCAAATGAAGTTGTTAAACGCTGGGCGCCTTAAGAAATAAGCCTTTTATAGAAAAAGAAGTTGAAGACCATTATGGAGTACTTACACTTCGATGGATAATGGGTGAGCTAGAAATTCTGTAGTGGCTTAGAATACTTACATCACGTTACCAATTAGAGACTCTTTACAATATGCCTGTTATGCCGTGAATAAATGCAAATTCTTGCGATTGTAATAATGAGAGTGAAATAACTGATGAAAGTGAAAAAGAAAGATGAAAGTGTCGAATCATTTCGTAGATACCTATCTAAATTTCATTAAAAGTATGGTACACAGTACACACCTTTCAGGGTGCATTCATCTTTGACCATGTTTTAACAAGACCAGCTGTCAAACATAACTAGACGATTTAATAACCAAGAAAAGTCGAAAAGTTTTATGTGTAATTATGTATACGTTTATCACGCGAGACTTCGAATAAAACCATATCTTCTTACTTCGGTTTTCTTCAGCATATAAATCCACATAAGTACAAAATAATAAACTTAATATTTAAATAAAACATACTCCTTCTCATTTACAAAACGCCGTCACTTTATCCCGTGTGATAAAACTTCGTACTCGGTTCAACCTGTATCACCAGCGGCCACTAATGAGTAAGCACCAATCACTTTCTTAATGTATTTTTTCCGTAGTAGAGGTGCGCGATAAGACTTGTCTCAAGGACCAAGAACTGGTCTCGTTAACGCCAATGAAGTTGTTATACTCGACGTCTCGCGCCTACTTTTTGTAACTGTGTTGCCTTTTTGTAGCAACAGGTAGAGGAAATTATTATAAGTTATTGAAGGGATTTCGAATTGCCCCTGTCTATTTATGACCTATTTGGAACCATGGTGAGGTTTTACTGTCGAGAGGAAATTACTATTCTATGTTATACTTTTTGGATAGGACAATTCATGTCGAAAAAAGGTAAAACTCAATGATTATAGACGAAAATACGGTATATACGATAAGTAGGAAGATATTGCCTTACATTTATTTATAGAGGAAACAAAAGCAAGTATACTAAACTTGCTTCTTGTTTTACGGTTGATAAAAGGCCACGACATAAAAATTATGCTATGTGTAAGAGGTTTTTAGGGACCCTTTAGATTTATAACCATACCGCACAATCTATATACAAATAACCATAAACTGTAGGGAATATGTTAACTAACGAACTTAACATTTAATATTGGTGAGTGAGACATAAAACCTTAAACTTGCCGCAGCCTTGACCACAGATAATGTAAAGTATCAGAAAGTCGAACCTTTGAGATAAACTTAAATATATCGCTTAATAAAATTCACTGCAATAAATTTGTAAAAATGTTAACCCCATTTTCGTTTTTTATTGCTTTCAATTCAGGTTTTGTGGTCGATGCAAATCTTCGATAAGAATTAGGATCATAAAATCTGGCAGGATGCAATTGGTTCTTATTAGTACTTTTCTTTTAAAAGATGCCTAAAGATATTGTCCGATATTTTTAGATATTCCCTTAACATGGCAACTCAGAAGCAGTTCAAGTAATTGCTCTACCCCAACAAGATCTGAGTAATGTACAACTATTTACCAGCCTGTAAATAAGTATTGCAGTTGACGACTCGAGCACTTGAACCAACGTGCAACGTAATGAAGCGTCGATGGGAAATGACTAAACGGTATGTAATTACTGCCGTGGAACTGGTATACGGTGTGGGAAGTTATATTTATTGATACGATATAACGAATGGGCATACAACACTTACTCCTGGCAGGGTTTAATCGGCCGAAAATATGGGGCACGTGGCATGACGGTCGGTTATAAAATCAAAAACCTATGTGTTATTCTGATGTTTAAGCCATATCACTGCAATATTTATTATAGTCTACGTAGTGTTTGCTTAAAAGAGTAACAAACATCCATTTATCCAACAGTCTTTTGCGTTTCTAGTAGTAACAAGATACGGTCAAAGCTGGCTAGCCGTATGGCCTCACGTCTATTGCGGCTCGCAGCAACTGTCACTGCTTTTTTAGGAACATGCATAATATAAGATGGATGTTGGCAATTTGTTTATTTAGTATTCTTTGAAGACAAGTTGATTTTAGATAGGTAGACACAGTAATACACCTTCTATAGGCTAATAAACACGAAAAATACTTTGAAACAATGCTACCCGCCGCATCCGTAAGCCAAAGTGTTGAGTTCATAATTTTTACTATAAAATCGACGTCGGTCGAGCCACCAGTGTGAAGAAGCGCTAACAGTTGCTGGAATACGACTCTAGTGATTATATCGTGACTTGTAAAACTTGTCAGTTTCCTAGTTTATTTGTAACGAGAAATTATGCTTCCGACAGAAGTAACCGGCACTGCAAATGTCAGACTATTAATTACGTAATTAGTAAGGAATACGTTGTGGGCCATAGCCTGGAGAACTGTTAGCCGTTAGGTACCTAAGCAGAAATGTTCTGGAGTGGCGGCCAGGCACCGGAAGCCGCATAACAGCAGAGGTTGGCCCCCGCAGGGTGAACTAGTGGTAATCGAGAGAAATAGTTAAATGCGAGCGGCTCCGGATCGGTCTATGTGGAGTACCTTGGGGAGCCCTATGTTCAACAGTAAAGGTTTTTAGCCTGGCATGATACATTACACCGTGATCATATTGTATATTTGTATCATAGACTGCACTGACGTCGTAGTGGTTTAAGTGGCAGCCTCCGCCGTGGTTTAAGCCGTTTAACATGGCGCTGAGTAGGTATTTAGAGTTCGAGGCCTACACTGGACCACACTTGGTATAATCCACAAATAGTTGTTTGGAGTCTGTTAGTTCTTTTCACTGTAGGTTTAATGTTTGTCCAGTGCCTAGCGATACAGGTTATACCTACTGCGGGAGTATTTTATAATAACATAACTGTTTTAAGGCTTTTTTAACGCCCTTTACCGCATCGTGGTTCGTATATGGACCAAACCATATTATCTTAAATATTTTTAAGTTTCAAACAGATTTTCTTTTTTTGTGCATACTGTGTCAAATTCGTCCCATACGAGCTTCTTTTTATGTATAAAACGGCCATCTATCAGCAAGTTGTGTGAACTACATCCTTCATCAAAGCCAGTGAACAGGTACGAACCGGTGCGGAGCGAGTTTATGATTTTCGAAATTGTGTAAAAAATACAGTTTTCAGTGTTAGTGCTTGCAAATAAATACTCCAGGAAAGAAAGTAATCTAAATATTGGTAATTAGGTAAGCATTTATTGTTTTATCAAGTAATAATTACTTTTAGGTGGTTCTAACTGAATGGAACAAATTTGGTACAACATGCAGAAATATTTTTCTTCCTTTGTACCTTATTTGTGTCAACATGCACTAATATGATACTTTATAATGTAAAGCTATTTGGCTTATTTTGTGATGTACCCTCTTATTTTGTTATTTACGTGGTTTTATACTTATTTAATACATTTACAGGAAATTTGCTATATGAACCCACGTCGACTTTATGGAGGTATTCATATAATTATCCAGGATTGCCCTGTAAATAGAAGCAGTGATGAAGACCTGTCTGAAGATGAACATCGGGTAAGAAAATCGGTACATTCCTGGATCTGACGAATCCGACGATAATACCCAATTGCCGTCTTCGTCAAATAGAAGCGCAAGAGCTGAAAACCTCGATGGAGGGACGGATTTCTCGAAAAAGTTGAGACTGAAACCACATTCAGTTCTGGTCCACTAGACAACGTTATAAGGTCCCTGAATGCAATGGAAGATATCATGTGGAGTGCCGCAAAATGCAAAGTCAACCTTTGCCTCAACGATAAAATAAATTGTTTCGAAGTATTCCATACTACATATTTTTTATTCATATTTGTTTTTTTTGTTATTGTTGATTTTCTGCTCAATGTACCAAATGTGATCCAAAGTAAAAAGGGTAAAAGTAAATTTTCTGCTCAATGTACCAAATGTGATCCAAAGTGTAAAAATGTTTTTTTTTCTAAAATTATTCAATAAAAAGAAAAACCCTGAAACACGTGTCCATTTATTTAGTGTTTCCTACTATATATTTTTTTTCTAACTGAAATAAAAAATCATGCAGTAAAGGGTACCCTTGACAATGATAAAGCTTTAAGCATTTTTATTTATCGAGTCATGGAGCAAATCCGGCCTACTACTATATAACATATGATTATCTATGTTTTTGTAATATCAGTAATTTCTTTATTAAGATTGGTCAATTATAACCAGTAGTTATACTTCTGATACTGAGTTGGACTACTTTTTATCGCCCTTAATCGCTTTCAAAACAACTTAATCGGCGCTGGCTTCCATGTAGTAATTTAATAGAAAATTGACCAGACGCATATAGGTATTGCCTTGAAACAAGCTGTATTATGTTCGTATACGAGAATCTTGGTCTATTTCGGCCACAGAGACGCGACGGTGTACGATTATAATCTAACATGAAACTATCACTACATAGTATATAACAAAGTTTGTCTTCTGCCTGTCTGCCTCTATGTATGCTTAAATCTTAAAAACTACGCAATGGATTTTAATGCGGTTTTTTTTAATAGATAGAATGATTCAAGAGGAAGGTTTATGCGTATAATTGACGCGGGCGAAGCCGCTGACAACCTCTAGCAATATGATAAGATAGTAATGACTTCTGGCAACAGTTTTGTTTGATGAGACGAAAATGTGAATGCTACATCGAACGAGCAGCAGATCAGCATCACCATCAACATCATACTCGCAGAGGCGGCTCGTGAAATATTATATTGGGTGTTCACTAAAAAAGAAGATGAAACTGCTTACAATTTATTTTGTGAATGCTTTTACAATTAATAGTAAGATGTGCTAAATCATCGATACCTACCTGAACCGTCCACGCAGTATCAACTCCGGCGCCACTAAACAAAATACACGGAAAACAAAACCGCTTCTTACTTCCTTCGCATTTTCGCAACCACATAACCAAAGCGTTTTATCATATTGTACGTTTTCTAAAGCTTTTTCACAGTTTTTTATAAAGTTCTAACTATCTATCTATATTGTCACGTCTGTCTCCCATTGAGGTAGGCAGAGACTATGAAACACCACATGCTTCGGTTCAAACATACCTCTTTCGCTTCCTCGATATTCATTAACCTCATCATGCATGCGCGTCGGTTATGGGTACTTTTAATTTGGCCCTTTTTTAGTACGTCACGTATTTGATCGGCGTACGTCCGCCTAGGGCGTCCCCTACCGACATTTACATTCATTCTCGCACAATACACTCCTTTCGTATTTCTTCTTTCATCCATCCGTTTATAAAGTTTACGCTGTTATATTCCATATTAGTTACACAATTTAACTGTCTTTCTTAAACATATACACACAATCACACATACAATTAACAATATTTTAAACACCAATCCTTTTCTAATTACCAACGCACTTGCAGAGAAATGTTTTGCTTTTGTTTACATTCAAATGATACCGGCAAAACACTATTAAAAAAAAACGGCGCACACGTTTTAATTTTTCTTCGTGACAAATGGTCATATCATTTAGTCGGGTAATATATTCGCGCATGCGCACCTCGTCAAGCTAGCCAGGAGCGCCGCTCCGTTTTTGCCTTATTTCTCATACAAATCTTTTGTCTCACGCGCCCAGCGCATAGAACGCTCTCTCTTTCGCACTCATTACATTTCAGTATTAAGCGTTGTACTAAGCTTTCGTCAACGAAGAGCGCTGTTATGAGCGCTCCACTCAACAAAAATACCTATGTATGTTTCAAGAGTGTTGACAAAATTATGATAAACAGTTTAGTAGTCAAATACTTATTTGTAGATATATGCATTATAGAAAAGAGAATAGGTGTGTATTAAATATTGAGCATGTTTATAGAAAAAGTTTATATGAGTTGTATACATAGGTATATTTTATAATTTTGGGAGTTCACTGCTCCAGCGCTCCTTTGAACGAGCCGCCACTGCATACTCGTACACTATACAGCTTTTCGCTGTCCATTGCTGCTCGTAGGCTTTCTCGAATTGCGTCACAACATTGTGAGTGAAAAGGAGCTTTTGGTATATATACCATGCTGGCCAGAAGGGCTTTGACGTCGAATTTTCTGTCTTCGCAAAGACACGATTTACTTTGTTTATTTTCATAAGTTGGCTCTTACAACCACAGAATGAAAAGGGGATTGTGACAATTTATATTCTTAATCAATCCCAGCACAGAGTTATAGCATAGGAATCAAATAAGAAGTGTAAACATGAGAGCCCAATAAAATTTCTCGCGAGCAAAGTCATTTGTTCTCCTAGTCACAATCATTTCACGTCAACTATGTTAGCAAACACAATGTACTCGAACGAATATACCACCATTCTTGCTAGCACATAAATTAAACGTAAAACTGGGAAAACAATGCGGTGTAGAGTGCCAACTTCAATTTGCAACAATGTTGTAGAATTATGGCGTGTTTGAAAATGGCCACGTTTACTATACGGGCCAATCTTGGCCTCATAACATTCAAGAATATTCATGGTCCCGTGGTCTGTTTACGCATCGAGCCTTCAATTATTCTGTCAAAATAATGAGTGCGAAATTGCTACTTGTTTAAATTATCATAAAGTAATAAATACTGTTAAATGGCATAATGCCTGCCTCTTAGGGCGGTACCAGAAATGTTTGATTACAGATACGTGAATTGTACTCACTCCTTTTCCATAATAGCTACCTTAAGGTAATACAGATATGGACTGCACGGTTGGTGTAGTGGTTTAAGAGGTCGCCTCGCCGCTTCACACTTCGCCGAGTGTTGTGGGTTCGATCCCCACATGAGACAACACTTTGTGTGATCCATAAATTGTTGTTTCGAGTCTGGGTGTTCATTGTGTCCGTTAGTTGTATGTTTGTTAAGTCCCCCGCGATACAGGATGTAGCCCTAGTGCGGGAGTTGTCTTTTAAAAAATAAAAAATAAAATAAAAATATAAGCTTGTCGATTCGCCGGCATTGGTACATAGTAGGCTGGTTCTTTGCTTCTTGAATAAACCTTATTAAGTGAGTGGCGTTCGTTAAGTTAACTAACGTCGCCCTCGGCGGCTGCAATCCCTAAAAACTGACGTTCGTTTTCTAGTAGAGTTGTTAGAATGTATTTTTTTTGCGGCCTGTGTAATCCAATCGAACACCAAGCCATAGCAACATATTATATTAGTCTATAGACTTGGACCAATATGAGGATATTTAAAAATACTGAGAAATAACACCCATTAATGACTGTTATAAATATTCATGACAGTTCGGGATTGTTCTCTCGAAGGCACGAGGCAAGCGATAATTAACAATTATACGCATAAACGAAACAAACGTAGAACTCAAGGCGCTTTAAAAGTATATTGGCCACTCCTCTGGACTACGCTTCACTACCGACCTTAACACGTTCACTGCGGAACAGGCCGGTTTCGGCCTGCCGCTGTACGTACAGCTGGTGCGGAACGATTATTTTAGGTGTTTTTAAGTTTTTGACAGAGATAAATATATATTTCGGCTTGTAGTCAAAATTGTAGGTATACCCCATAAAAACATCACTGCAGGCCTTTTTCGACCTACCACGCACTAGCGGTGAAATATATCCGCTCAGTGCGGCAGTGGGTCTATTTCAGCCCGCCAACCTAACAGGCCGCCGGTAACCTATTACCGCACAGAGCGCACGCGCCGCCAGTTAGTGCTGTGTTCTGTCGATAAAATTGACGATGGCAAACAATAAAAAAATAATACAAATTTTGGAAGATTTTTATTCACCCTGCAATTATAACTGATAGTGACAGTAGTGATAAAATATTTCCAATTAAGAAAAATTAAAAGTATTTAGGAACAAAACATCATGGAAAACCAAGTAAATGTGGTAAGTTTTACTTACCACCTACACGTTTATTTATAGTAGTACTTATAATATTTGGAAATATACGGTTACCTGCGAAAGTGCAGTGATATTCGCTTTTTAACCCTCGACGCAAACAGAGCGGTACTAAAACGATTTCGATCTAGTTTTTATTGCTTGAAACGTGATTTTAAAGCTTCGATCTAATATATAATAGATGCACGATCGCGGCTCGAAAAACGGCACCAATCAAACTGTGCTTAATTACTATTTTTAGCACAGCTTACCTACTTTCAGACGCTTCACGACCGCGCTAACAGTGTGACGTACCCATTTCAAATGTTCACGATGCTGATGATGGTGATGATGAATTTTATAAAATTTTTATGGAATTTACTATGTAATAAAAACATATCAATTAACTATAAAGTCCCGTTGTTTAATAATTTTGTTTCTTTTCAATCGTATGAAATTGTGCAGGGTGCTATGAGAGATTGCGGCGAACCTTCAGTAGCGACAAAGCAAAAAAAAAGTAAAAAATAATTAAAAAATATTGCAGGCAATGCAACATGAATCTTTGCGTGTCATGTTTTCATAACAGCCACAATTAAATAAAAATCTTCATTTCTGTTATGTACGATAGTTGTGTTTTATTTTCGATATTCCTTTATTTTGGTATGTCCCATCACTGCTAAAAGTAACTTCTAGTGCGGTTCAGGTCGATATCGGCCTGCCACTTTTCCTGGCTTATATCTAATTTCCTATTTGGTAGATTCCGGGGCGAATCAAACCTAAGGAAGCTGGGTTCCAGGTTATTCTAACAGAATAAAAAAAAATTGTATACACCATGTTTTCGCAAAGTTATAGCATTTTAAGCTACCCTAGTGCTGGTAGGTCGAAAAAGACCTGCCACGTACTGGCGGAAAAATCGTTGGGGGCACATTTCGACCTGCCGCCGCACCAGATGAAGGTTTATGATTTTACTTACCGCAGCCACCGTGTTAATCTAAACTTTTTGTAGACCTTCATCCGATTTACTACCTCGAAGTAAGAATTAAATGGCAGTAACTTCAAATATAAACTAAGTGAGAGTCTGGACAAATGATTTCATGTTAATTTAATTTTCTTCTTAACTTTAAGGTACAAATGTAGTTAATAATGAAATGTATCTTTATGACAGTAATCTTATTCCTTCTTGAGAATCATAAACATACAGGATACGAGGTCTTACTTCCGAGGCAGTAATTATAATACAATTGTTTGTGTACCGGCCAGCGGTGTGTTGGCGCCCGTCTGCCTGCTGGCTGGGCAGAGTGGGCACATTGGGCTCAGTGGGCAGGCCGCGGGCGTGGGTGGGTGTCATCCTACGCGACACACGTGCGCCGGATGTTACCCTCCGACTTGATGTAGCGCCTATGTATATGACTGTTTATTTTGATGGCCTTTTGACGTGCGTCACGCTTTATAGAACGGTACTTCAGCACTGGAATAATCCTACTATGATAGTGATGACAAAAACTAATGTGCTAGAGTTTAATTCTAGACAGAATGTATGTTGAAATACAGAGCAGGTTAAATTACTAGCTATTCCCCATGTATATTGTCTATTAATTCACGTACTTATCTTAAAAAAATAGTAAGAAGTCAGGTATATTTCATTGAAATATCGCGAGTAAAGGGATAGCGATAGCCTAGTGCATACTAACAAAGCGATAATAACAGACTGTTACGTCGAAAGTGTCGAGTTCAAAGTTCAACACTGTCAAGAGGAGTCTTGACAGTGGGAGTCAGTATCCTTGGATATACTGACCCTGGTCTAAACTATGGTATATCGTGAACCATTTACTGCATGGCGGTCCGTTGGTTACTAGCTAAGAAGGTATATAATGCAATTAAAATTCATATTATAGATAAATAAACCATTTGAAATTAGGTATATATTTCAAGCAAGATTTTCAATTCACGCATACCTACGCAAAGTTGAATAATTACCTAACTAAAAAGTAAAATAACAGCAATTTCGTGAGCAGATAGATAGGTACGTAATATTTCTTGGTAAGAGTGCAATGGGTTCAGACGAAAAGGAAGCGTAAAAAGGCCAAGGAAGGGAGTAAGAAAATGATATACATTATGGTTGCCGCGCCTCTCCCCGCGAGCGCACTGCCCGCGCCCATTCTCGACGAGTTAATCAGCCAGCCGAGCTCAATGCTTCTCAAACTTTAAACGTGGCTTTTATATTATGTAACCAGATTAATATACTTTAAATGAACAACCTTATTCTGGCAGTAGTACTTTGGATGGACTAACAACTAAGGATGCTGAAGACCGTAAATATATACAAGTAACATAGAAGGTGTAACAGTTGCAGCACCTTACAAAAGTTTAATTGTTATGTATTGTTAAAAACCTGGCGATGAAAATGAGTGACCGTGAGTTTTATTGCCCGTTCTTTCTCATGATTCTACGCCCTTGCTTTGTGAACGTGGCAGTAAATGTAAATGTAGAAGCATACAGTAATAATGTCTTAAATTTGACGTTCATAAGTGTCATTTTGTGATCTAAATTAATAAAGGATTTTGACTTTGACTTTGACCGGGCAGTATGGAGACGTCGTAGCAGGAAATCAGACTCCGTGATCCAAGGTCGAAGGTCTTAGATCGCGACCGTGCGTGCTAGGATGATGATCTTTCCAACAGTACTTTGGGCGATCCACTGGTCGGCGACCGATGAGTTCTCCTTAATGTACTCCTGAAATGTACAACGATATTCATAATACTTACAGTGCATCCTAAGTGGATGATTCGTGATTTCGGCAATTGCCTTTTTATTTGTTAAAACCAAACATATTGTATGCTGTATACAATATAATTATATTCTAAATACGACACTGTTGTGCCCCATTTACGTATAACAAATATAAAGTCTGTGCAAAGAGCTTAACATTCGAATTGTCATTGGAACAACTTTTATGTTGTTATCTCTGTTTTTTATTTTTCTTGTGATTGTTTGCCTGTTCATATTCAGTACAATATCTGTGCTCGTCTTGAATCCGGATGCTGCAGAATATTCGAAAGATATTTTGTGGGATAGTATAGTAATAATATAAGCATATATTCAACATTAGTTATGTTTTTATCTGTTAATTACGCAAAGGGCGTTAACAATTCATTTTTTTAAAGGTTTTATGGTTTGTGGTTCTGTAAAGAATTTCAGTTAATAAAACTATAAGGCGACAATCGTTTCCATATCATGCCTTAAATCGAAAAGACGATAGGTAGTTTCAAACATGCATAAATTGCACTTATCGACTGGATTAAACTAAAAGCCTTCAAACGTGAGTGAAAATAAACATGTAATATATAAGAGCGTGTAAAGTTTGAGCGGCGGTGTACAATAATGGAGCATAATGACTCTATCGGCGGCGGCCAGGCGGCCAGGCGGCGAGGCGGCGGCGCGAGCCCGCTCACCGCACCGACCGAGGCTTTTTCTAAGTACTACCGACATGTGTGCGCCTTCTCAGAAACAACCGCCTTACAACCCGTGCTGCTTCTGTATATTCACTAGCTAAATATGTAGGTACGCACAGATTTTGCATCTATAGAAATGAAGTAAAGTCACTCGAAACTAGCACATTGTGTTTACCCTCAAGATACAACCATCTTGTAACGTTTCAACAACAAAACCAAACAAAACATCACTTTACACGCTCACTAAACTCATCGGGAAAATAAGCGTATACACAACGGTCATTATAAAAACATTCAGGCAATTACCCAAACGTCAAATACAATAATACGTGGCAATCAAACACGTAACCGAACGACAGATCAAAAGCTCGAAGCTTTTTAATGAAGCCTTCATAGACGCGCGCGCTGGCGGCTCGACAAAGACATGCGCCGCTTTGATGTTGCCGCCGCGCGGTGCGGTGACAGAGCGGAGGCGATGATGCCTTTATAAAAACCCAATGATTTATTCCGAGACTATTGGGCCGTTTGACGACTCTATCGTAACCGAACCAGCACCCTGCGTCTATAAATTATTGTAACAACGCCACGCTATGGCGGCCATCGCTATTTACTACCGCAATTCTCTCTTCGTTAAAATATGGAACGACGTGTTAAATTTAACGATTCCATTAATTTTTTAAATAGGCCAGCATATGGCTCCTTTCGAAGAAGCCATCATTGTGTGTAAATCTCTGGACGTGAGTTATTTTACGACTTAATATGTGTAACAAAATTAGACTTATCATTAAATTCGAAATTCGATTTTTAATTGACACACCGATCTATATTTTTAAAGATGTACAGCTACCTAATTAAAAGAAGGATTTAGCTTTCATTAGATAGTCAGCATATTTAACAATATATTATCTGTTTACCTATTTAAGATAGATGATATTTTTGTAATAGGTCGCAAAAAACTTAGCGCGAGTCCATTAGCGTTACCAAGCTAGGGCCAAACTTATATTTAGTAGCAACAATTTTTTTTATTGCTGTTGATTGCCATCAAACCATAAGCTCATCTGAAGGTACTTATTAGCTCTCGCAGATAGACATGGGTTTATTATGTCAGTATGAATATCAACCGTGTGGTGACGCATTAAGAATACGGAATGTCACCACCCCATATCATCCTATGGGTGTCGTAAGAGCCGACAGAGGGAGCATATTATGCAGAGAACAGCACTGTAAGAGAAGGAAATCTTGATACAAACCCTATACCAATCCGTTTGGCCAGCGTGGTATAGTAGGCCAATTCCTCCTTTCAAAGGAGAGGCCTAGTCCAGCAGTGGACTGTTAAAGGCTGATGATGATGATGATGATGAATATCAACTAAACATTCCTTCCATAATATACCTCTAGCCGAGGAAATTGGTAAAAGGATCGGGAACAAGGTTATAACCGCTCTTACTCCTTAATCAAAATATAATTTCAAACACAAGCAAGTTAGAACTAAGGAACGGCTATCGAACTATCGCATCAGTAACGGCAATCGGTAAGAGTGCTTAACTCACCCGATTGACTCATGCTAAAGGCAACTGAGTAACCACAATACTACAAAAAACTTCTTAAAATCACTGAATTTGAAAAATTCACCCACCGTTTGTAGTTGGCTAATTTCAATTTATATTTACATAAACAATTTGCAAGCAAGTCAATACGTCTTCGATCAGACCTAATATTCTAAATTGTGTTTGTTTTGTTTGTCCATCTTTCACATCACAACTGATTCATGTTATGGTATGACTTTGTGTAGTAGGTAATAGTCTGAATAGTGGCATACAAATTTTTACCGCGAAAAGCGAAACCCACACGTGCGGAGCAAACGAAGTCAAGCAAAAAATATTTTGACATCTTAAGAGAGAAGTTATAAACTTCTCTGTGCACATCGTTAGCAAATATGTTTATCGTATAAACACTGAACATTTATGAAGTGCGAAGACGCACAATGAAATAAGACCGGCTGTATGCGCATCCATGTCTCGTGTTCTTGCGTTATAGTAAACCTCACAACAATAACTTTACAAACTGACTAATAATGACGTTCGACTTTTATTACGTATGTGCTGAAACATTGCCTTAAGCTCTTAACGAGATAGCGAGATTACCATACTTAGGGTCAATAAAAATATTAATTCGCATGTGTCCATAAAAAATATATGGTTGCGCTTTTTGTGTGATATATAATGGCATACACATCACTTCAAAATTATTTGATTACGTAGAGTCTACGAGCACTTAGTCGATTATTACGTAGAGCTATTTAAAAATACAAAAAATTGACAGCAATTATAATTTTATTGTAACATGTTATTCTGAAAAATTCTTTCATTAGATATATAAGTCTCTCTGTAATACCAAACACACCCCCAAACTCCTATCAGCGTATTAAAAAGTAGTTAAACATTACTAATAAATAAAACGAAAAGAAAATCAACGCAACACTTCTTAGAATAAACTCCTCCAATGCTTTAAGGAAAACTGAACCAAACCAACTAAGTTATATATTTGGTCATCGTATAAAATTATTCCGGTCCAGTAAAATGTATGCATAAGCTAAAACGTAAATACGGAGTGTTCGGTGCCCAGTCCACAATACTTGCTTGTTTATTTTCTATTGTTGTTTGTTCTCGGAAGGGTAGCTCGACTGCTCGAGACTCGAGTCCATGCACTCGAGTGCTCCGGCGTAGTACCAGGGAATACTTATCGCTACTGGTTACAATAATACAGGCCGCAACGCGCTCTATTCGTTTGTTTGTAAATACGCTTGTGTTTTGATAGGAGGGACAACTCTTTTAATAGGGGCTTATCTGTGTTTCAAGTTTTAATATAGGTAAATGAGTTTATTAGTAAAGTTAGCGTATTATATTTGTGTAGAAAGTATTAAGTACCTAATATTAGTATTAAGATTAAATGATAAAACTGATACCTATAGTAGTTCGATCACCATACCGAAAGTAGGTATGTAGACTAATGCGACTATACACAATAATACGTTAATTAAAACATTGTTTTATATTAACGTACCTACTTATTATTTTGTGTTTGACTGATTCTAGATACAATGCGTCATAAATCATACCTAATAGTAATATTTCCTTTTTCAGTTCTACTAAATCCATAAAAAAACTTGTATGTTTATTAATAATAGGTACATAAAAAGTTAAAACACTTTTACAACATCGTTTTATAAACAATGGTAACACATTGATTTTGAATTGCCAAGAGTATAATAAAATTATGGTTATCATTATCATATTCACGTACCCAGACTATTGTAAATCATACAACAATGTACTCAAGCTTTGCTTGAACACAATATTCAAGCATAAAACATTATCTGTGTAATCTGTGCTGAACCATTCTAAATTATACAAAACAAAATCGTCGTGTGTCGATACTCGAAACCCAACTTCAACTTAAGGATTATCCGCTTCTACGCAAAATGAAAGATAATCTCTCTATTTACAAAAGTAAGTATCAGTAATTATGAAGTTTTAAGGGCCCTTCTAAGCCCTGGGCCCTGAGCCTAATTTTTTACGAATCAAATACCGTAAACACTTTAGAGGATTAGACGGTACTCTTCAAAAAAACGTTTGATGTCGAAAATATTCGAAGCAGGAAACGTTACAATGTTAATAAGAGGGAATTAGTGTCTGTAACTAACGCCGAATCCCCGGTAGCCGATTGAGGTCGAACCTTTATACTTATTTACAATTTATGAACCGAAGATTATGGTCCAACATGACACAAATGCAGATAATTTGGAAGTTTTTATTATGATGAAATCTAAATTCCTTTTTTGTCGACTTTTGAAAGAAATATTTGCCAACATAAAAGAGCTACTTAAACATGTTTTTTGTAGATACTGTCGCCATTTTGTCGTTCTCTTACGACTGACTGGATCTTCTATTTTGTTTTTTTGGTAATTGAGAGCTTTTGCAGAGGTCGCATAGCTTGCAATAAAGGAAACGCAACCGAAGGGGAAAAGAAGCAAGCTCAGCGACTTTTCGGTAAGTAAAAGCTATAAAAAGAAGGCATTGAGTTTATTATCTGAATAGTATGTTATTTTAAGGAAATTTCAGTCTCGCGTTACTGAGATTGAGCTAAAGGTACATAATTTTGATTGTACCTATAAAGGAAAGTTACACTGACACTTAAAGAAGAGAGCAAGCTGTTAGTGGCAGAAAGGAAGATCTTGCGGCGGATTCTGGGGCCAACTAGAAAAGAGATTGGGAGCTGGAAGATCCGAAAGAACCAGGAGATAGAAGACCTTGTGACCGAACCAAATATTATCGGCGAGATTAAGGCGTCACGACTTCGCTGGTTTGGTCACGTGATGAGGATGAAAGAGGATCGTGCTGCAAAAAGGGCGTATCTGGGACGACCTAGCGGTCGACGCCTGGTGGGTCGTCCTAGATATCGCTGGAATGACGAAGTCCTAAAAGATCTAGCAGGACTTCGTAGACTGGACTGGAAGGAGTGCATCCACGACAGGAAAAGGTGGAGAGATCTCGTCTCAGAGGCCAAGACTCACTTTGGGTCGCTGCGCCACCACGAATGAATATAAAGGAAAGTTATTGCATACCTACAGTTTCTTGCACTAATTTAGATGATAATGTCAGAATACTTCTAATAAAGGGGGATTTTCGAAACTTGACTTTACGATTAGATTAGACGGATTGAATTCTGCGATATGAATAATACTATTTTTATAGGTAACTAGATATTTTTCGTTGAATTTTTGATAGAACTGAACGTGCAAAACTTTATCACAGTCCAAATAGCGTATTTTAAGTAGACAGTACTTAATAAATGTTTAGCTTAATTATTTATGTTTATCCAATAGATCGCTTTACATACCGTCCACGTCTAATTTACATTGGTCAAAGGCGTGTAACAAATAAAGAACTACTATTTACATATTGGTGTTGACATCACTGACATCCCGTTCCAATCTCATTACTTAACGAAACAAGTGTGGATGCTTGCCGTTGCTCTAAATTTCGTGGACCCTAGTAATGACGCAAGAAAACCGAAGCCAATCTATTCTCGTTTCCGATAACACGGCCCTAGTTATGAAACACGTCGACAGATAGCCGGTAACACTCCATCACCCGTTATAAAATAACCAAGTAGAGAGAACTCGTGATTTTAAGTTTAAGGCGCTGCGTAGGCGACCAACAGTTTAACGACACTATCAAGTATCACAGTGTTTGTATCCGAGAATGATCTGCAACCTCTAATTTATCTGCTTAGGGATATAATTTTGAAAAATCTGATGTAAGTACATTTATTCTTATTCCTAACCGGAAGCAGCTACATAGGAGCATTACGAATCTAGTTGGTGCTTCTACTTTCAAGTGAAGAACTACCCATATAATCTTTCTACTCATGATGCACTCTTTTAGGATCAATATTTTGAAAACCCAGGTGTATGATATGAAACTTATTGCTACTTACATTAAAAATTACGGACTTTTATTGTTATATGCAATCAAAGGGCATCATCCAATTTTAAAGTTTGGTTCTAAAACGGTTACGGCTAGTAACCGTTTTTGGCTTTGAATTGATTAAATAATTAATCAGGCCAGTCTACACACATCTACTACATTAATTTATGTATAAACTAGAAGACGCCAGCAGCTACGCCTGCATTTTTTTTAAATTTACCCGTTTTGGCCGATCCCGTGGGAATTTCGGGAAATCCCTTCTTAGTGCACCCCTACGGTCTCCAAGGAACATACATGCCAAATTTCAGCTTCCTGCGCCCAATAGTTTCGACTGTAGCGTGTCTGTCAGTTAGTCAGTAATGCAAGGATTTTATATATTAAGATATGAAACTAAATTATTCACTCGTGTCTTGTAGTAGTTGTAGCTAGCTCGTATATGGCACATAGTGTCAACGTTTACACAGCACCTAAACCTCCGTGATACTTAGCAACGGGACCGGATTATGTAGTGTAAAGCAGAAACACGATTCCAACGTTTATTGCATCATTGAATAGTGGACGTTACTAACGCTTTTAACGTGAAATATTTATTGTTAGGCAAATGAGTGAACGCGCACAATGTATCTGATAGTTTAGACCGTGAATAGAGAGACATTAAACACCTCTATATAAAAGCGCCAGCTCATTTCTGAACAGTGTGTAATCATTTAAGCATTATAGATTACGTTGCAGTAAATAGAAATAGCTCGGGCTAGGGCAGCGATAGCCGAGTGGAGATACCAACAGACTGCCATGCAGAGGGTATCGGGTTGGAATCCACGGCGCGCACCAATGACTTTTCGGAGTTATGTGCGTATTGAATTATTAATTATCGCCGGTCCCGTGCCTCGGAGAGCACGTTAAGCCGTCGGTTCCGGTTGTCATGAAGGTCTTTGACAGTCGTTACAGGGCGTCAGTACCTTCTAAATAAACTGACACTAGTCTAAACCATGGAATATCGCTATCCCTTCGGGTTGTGGAGGTCTGACAGGCAGTCGCTCTGTGGACAAACTAATATTCAGCCAAATCCGGTTAGACTAGTAAGCGGACCCCAGATTGAAACTGGGATAACGCTAAGAGAAAGAGAAAGAAGATGAAACTAAACTATTGTATGATGAAACTAAATTATTCACTCGTGTCTTGTAGTAGTTGTAGCTAGCTGGCATATGGCACATAGTGTCAACGTTTACACAGCGCCTAAACCTCCGTGATACTTAGCAACGGGACCGGATTATGTAGTGTAAAGCAGAAACACGATTTTAACGTTTATTGCATCATTGAATAGTGGACGTTACCAAAGCTTTTAACGTGAAATATTTATTGTTAGGCAAATGAGTGAACGCGCACAATGTATCTGATAATTTAGACCGTGAAATAGAGAGACATGAAACACCTCTATATAAAAGCGCCAGTTCATTTCTGAACAGTGTGTAATCAATGAAGCATTATATATTACGTTGCAGTAAATAGAAATAGCTCACTCCAGTAAACTAGTAGGTTTAAGATTTACACAAATTACTTATGACGCTTTTATTTCAATGAACTCCGAGCTACTAATTTTCGCAGCCTGGATTATATTGTTGTAGGCTAACCCTATGTTATCATACTATAGGTACTTTTTATTCTTACTGATACTGATTTATTCCTACTCCCCCCGAAATTTACATAAAATGTATTTTTTTAACAATACCGTCGTGTCATGCCTTTAAACCATCAGCATGTTCCTAGCGTCGCATCTAACGGCCATTTTCAATATCCGAACTACAGATAGATCTGTAGATTTTAGATTCGTGTTTGACATATTTTGTATGGAACTTATGTCAAAATCTGTCAAAAACGAATCTCAAATCTACAGATCTATCTGTAGTTCGAATATTGAATTCCGTAGTAAGACTTTCACCATGGACGCTGTGGTCGGCTTACCAGTAGGTATATCCAGATATTATTAGCATTTTCACAAACAACGAAGTCTGACCTCCGTAATCCAAATAGATAGCGATATTGCACGGCTTAGACCAGTGTCGGTAATATTCATGGGTACCGTCTCCCCATTACGACTGCCAAAGATCTTTATGACAACCAGGACTGACAACTGAACCTGCTCTCTGTAGGACAAGGCAATGCGCATATAACTATGAAAAGTCCATAGTTCACAACGGAAACTGATATCCTATGCATAGCATTCTGCTGGTACTCTCCATTCATCACTCTTTTCATACGTGCTCGCCGGTATCGGACCCTTCCTTTCTCTTTCTCTTTCTCCTATAGTTATTCCAGTTTCAACCCGGGGTCCGCTTACTAATCTAACCGGAATTTACTGAATATTAGCTTTTCCACGGAGCGACTGCCTGATTGACCTCCGCAACCCAAAGGGATATTCCATGGTTAAGACTAGTGTCAGTTTATTCAGAGGTAGGTACTGACTCCCTATATCGACTGTCAAAGATCTTCATGACAACCGGGACCAACGGCTTAACGTGCTCTCCGAGGCACAGGGCAAGCGACACAACTCCGAAAAGTCAGTGCGCGTCTAGGATTCGAATCCGATACCCTCTGCATGGCAGTCTGTTGGTATCTCCACTAGGCTGTCGCTGCGTACTTAGTTAGTATAGTTCGGACCTTTCCATTTTTCAGAAAGTCCCTAATGTGGTCGGCGAATGTCCTACGAGGTCTGCCGTGACCACGCACATTAGCCTTACCTATATATCCGATTCGTCATACAAAACATCACAATTAAAGCAATTTTACAAACATTAGTAGCGGCAAAACAAATTGTTGATCTACTACAACTACACAAGTACACGCAATACCGACATCGATCAAAGAACTCACTATATTTCGACTAGGAATCGCATGCACGACCGCTAGACCACCCGTGCTAGATACACTTATCTGTTGCGGGTGGTAAAAACTGCTGGTTACAATTTTTTGTGCTTCATGGAATATTTTCAGAGTTATCTTATAGAAATAATAGTTTTTCTTCACCAACTCCGAGCTGCGTATTCAATAATATTACTGCTGCACGGAATGTTTACAACTCACAATAACTTCACGTAATTCCGGCTAAATCAAAAATATGTACTTAATATCATAAAGTAGACATTTTAGAAAGTGTACTAGCAATTTTTTTGAGATATAATTGGCGGCAAACTAGCTGTCGGATCGCCTGATGGGAAGCGATTACCGCCACCCATTAAGACCCGCCACACCATAGAAGACACAAGAGCTTTGCCGACTATGTGGTGGCAAAGGGAGGAGCGGGATAAAGGAAAAAGGGAATGGGACCTTTGACACTCTCACTTACCGAACGAAACGCATAGACACTGCCACTTAACGTCGATATACTGTGAGAGGGTAGTACCTACCAGCTTCTCCGGTCGAGCTAGCCCATTCAGACCGAAATGTTGGCTAAATGGAATGCTAGTAAACTTAGTTTACATAAGTTACCAGCATACGTCCGTGTGGTGACGGATTAAGGATACGGAATGTCACCACCCCATATCATCCCATGAGTGTCGTAGGAGCCGACAAAGGAAGCATATTATGTAGAGAACACCACTGTAAGAGAAGGAAAACTTGATACAAACCCTATACCAACCCGTTTGGCCAGCGTGGTATAGTAGGCCAATTCCTCCATTCAAAGGAGAGGCCTAGTCCAGCAGTAGACTGTTAAGGCTGATGATGATGAAGTTACCAGCATTCCACCTGAATATTTGTTAAGGGATTAACATCAAACCTATAAAGCAAAGACTCAGTAAGTTTAAGTTCAATCTATAAACTTGGGCACGAGTGGGATACTCCAAGTTTTCTCGATCGAAAATGTAATGCCAAAAGTTGCTACCGGCGCGGGCGCAGCGTTTCCTCCAGACTCTAATTTCTAACATCAATCTCCATCCTTATGCAAGCTTTTACCATTGAAGTCAATAGAAGAAAAAATAAATATAATGTCTATAGTCATTGCCTAAGTTCAGGTAGGATCATAGTCAAACAGAAAAAGATTACCTCCCTAATCTACCGAACACAGGAACCTCACCTAATCTGTCCATCAACTGTTACTAATCTCAGCAGGATCGAGGCATCAACATGAAGGTACAAATCCACATGAGTGACGTAGGCAGCCACACACGGTGAACGCACCAACAATGAAGAAACTATTCGGTGGAGGTGTAATTACTGCACTTGAGGGTCATTACGGTGCCGACATGTTTGGTGACGCAGACCACCCAAATATAATGTTTAGTTGTAATAAGCGAAAATAAATGTTGTAATTAATATATAGATTTGTAGCTTGCAATGTGTACCTACACAAAAAAGGTCTTAACCAATTCGTCAGTTCGAAGGTCTATGCTATTCGTAGATTTACGTGCTAAAATTTCCTAGTCCATGCATAAGAAGAAGACTATTGCTAACATTTTAATCAATTATAAATTTTTAATAATAAAAAATCGTTTAATTTTATGCCCTTATGTCAATACTCACTCATACATACTCACTTCACTATACCTACTAAAACCATAAACAAAATGGTACAGTTTTGAACTTGAGGGATGTATTTAACTGATGTCATATTCTGCACGTATCCACTCTGATATTGTCAAAAGCAAGGTTTTCCATCAACTATGTAGGTACCTAAATCGAAAGTGGTACTAAACAGTCAGCAATTTATTTATTTTCGCATTGAATTTTCAGTTATGTTTCTTTATTACTTTAAATAAAACCAATAAAAAAGCAGTATGGACGAACGATTATAATGTTAAACCTTACTAAGATAGGGTAGGAAGCAAAGGAGCAGACACATCGGTTGATAGTGAGTATATTATCGCAACACCAGAGGAGTCACAAGTGCGTTACCGGCTTGATTGGGAAAAGTAATAAAACGAGGAGTAGAATGAGTGAGAAAGTAAAAGGGAATGGGGCCTCCGGCACCCTCGCTCGCCGAATGAAACATAACAGTAGGAATAAATACAGTTACTTAGATTTCGTAGGTACATAATATACTTATTTAGACATTAAGATTAAACTAAGCTTTATTTAAATTATAAAATTATGTAATGTAAATGTATAAACCTATTAATAAATACAATACAGTTACTTTAAGTCAATAATTTGTAAGCCGAGGTATAGGTATTGTACTTCCTCAATGAGCCGGCTTCATCATCAGCCCTCTATTATATATTGTCCCACTGCTGGAACAGTGGAACCGTGCCTCTTCTCATTGTGAAAAGGGTAAGGCGATAGTCCACTATGCTGGCCGAGTGTGGATTGGCAGACTTTACAAGTCTTTCGAGAACATTATGGAGAATTTTCAGACATGCATGTTCCCTCATGATGTTTTCCTTCACCGTTTAACAAGCTATAATTAACAATTTAATACGCACTTAACTTCGAAAAGTCATTTGTGGATTCGAAACCGAGACCCTCTGCGTAGCAGTCTGTTGGTCTCTCCAATAGGCTACCGCTGCTGTTTATTCCTATGTACCTAATAGCCGGCATGTTAATGCTGAAATCAGCGAGTCTCTATTACCAATTAACTGTCTGCAATACAATTATTTTATGATTACGATAATTGGAAACAGATTCGACTTGAATTCTTAACGACTATGCACTGAAGTTCAAAGCTTTTATAATACTAAGTGTACTATGTTATTAAATTTGATAACTTAATATCATAATTATTATCAACTAAAGCGTCAAGCTTGCGTCAATCATAATTTATTTCAATAACAGACAATTAATTAACTTGTAGAGTACATTATATTGAATATCTTGTGCTAAATTAGGACGTCGACAGACAATGTTATTAACTAGTGTACACGCAAATGAGTAGGTACCCAGCTAAAAATAGGTGCGACCTAATTTTAGCTAGACAAACGAATGACCTTAAACTTCGTCTGTGTATGAACCAACTCCGTCTATCACAGAGTTTATATAATACGTAAGTACACTATCTATAATCTATAGCAATATTATAGGGAGTTTGTTTGTTTTATAGTTCCTATCTCAAGGTTCGAATTGAACATGATTTTGTGTTAGATAGTCTTTTTTTCGAGGCAGAGCTTAGGCATATTATATATAATGCCATGGTAGGCTCATATATATATATAATATTATGTCTAAAGTAGCCCTTAATACTTATGAAGCTGGTGTTACAGGCGCAGCTAACATTCGTAGAATAAATTGGTGGTGATTTTAATGTAAATATTCTTAATCATTCAGTATTGACTAGTAGATTTTTAAATCTATTTAAATCATTTAATTTAAAAAAATTGTTCCTTGAACCACCTAGGATTACAGCAACATTATCCACCTGTCTTGACAATATATTTAGTAATTGTAGAGTTTTGAATAAATTAGTTAGTTCTGAATTAACTTCGGATCACTGTGGTCAATTAGCAAGGTTTCCGTATTATAGTGATAGCATTATACAGAAAGTGTTAGTTAGGCCATTACCTAGGCATAAGTTTAATGAATTCCGGAATAAAATTTTGATTGGAATGAATGCTATGAGTCCTGATTTAATAGAGATTGATTCGCTAAATGAAAATTTCAATAATTTATTCAATGTAGTTAACAAGGAATTTCAGAATACTTTTAGGACTAAGGAGAAAGTAGTTAAGGAATCTCGAGCTTTTAGTGAGTGGGCTACTGCAGGTATTTACAAAAGCAGAGCAAAGATGTACGAGGTGTACGGTATGAAGAGTTACAATTCTGATTCGAACTTCACTGAGTATGTTAGGAATTATACCAAGATATTTAAAAGAGTGTGCAATACAGCTAAGGCATTATTCGTTAGGAACAAAATTGAACAATCCTCGAATAAAATTAAGGCAACCTGGCGAGCTATTAATGAAGCAACAGGTAAGACAACACTAAGAGGTAATAGGTTTAGTTTATTTGATAGTGACAAATTAATTCATAATGACAAAGAAGTCGCACACACATTTAATAAATTCTTTGCTAGCATACCGATTACTACTACTAGAGAATTAAAATCATCAGCTATAGTCGCAGAAAACCTATTAGAATCTAGTGTAGGAAAATGTGATGTATTATTTAAGTTCGATTGTATTAATTCTACCGACATTATAAGTACTTTTCAATCTCTAGAGTCTGAGAATACAGGTGATCTCTGGGGCATTTCTGTTAAGGTTTTAAAAAGTATAATTGATGTAGTAGCTCCTTATTTAAGCAACTTATTTAATAAATGTATTGAATCAGGTGTTTTCCCGATCTTATGGATATATTAACACAGTAGGATAATACCTCTTTTCAAATCCGGCAGTAAGACTGACCCTAGTAATTATAGGCCAATATCGATACTACCTGCCTTTAGTAAGATTTTTGAAAAGATCATACTCAAGTAATTACTTAGACATTTTAATCCAAACAGCCTCCTTCATAGTGAGCAATATGGATTTACCAAGGGTCACTCGACAACAGATGCAGGAGTAGCGTTACTTAAACACATATTCAGTGCATGGGAGAGTGCCCAAAATGCTATTGGTGTGTTTTGCGACCTTTCGAAAGCATTCGATTGTGTCTGCCATGAAACGCAAGAGCGTTTGCAAACTTAGACATTACGGCGTACAGACTAAAGGATTCGAAGTCATACTTAAGTGACAGAATCCAATGTGTTGAAATAAACGGCTCAAAATCCAGTGGCTTACCTGTTGATTTAGGAGTGCCGCAAGGCAGCATCCTAGGGCTTTTCCTGTTTCTTGTTTACGTAAACGATTTACCTTTTTACTTGAAAAACATTTGTGACGTTGTACTGTTTGCTGACGATACTTCTTTGATATTCAAAGTAGATAGAAATAAGTATATTTTAACGAAATAAACAGTGCGCTCATTCAAGTAACTAAATGGTTTAATGTAAACAATCTGGTACTGAATGCCAAAAAAACAAAATGTATTAAGTTTGCTCTGCCTAATGTCAGAAACCTTGGTCCTAGTATAGCTCTAAATGACGATATTCTCGAAACATCTGAATCTACATTATTTCTAGGAATAACACTTGATTCAAAATTACAGTGGGGTGCGCACGTTACATATCTCTCAGAGAAACTTAGCTCAGCTGCTTATGCCTTAAGAAGGTTCGTAGGTTGACTGATGTCGATACAGCTAGATCGGTTTATTTTAGATATTTTCATATTGTTATGTCATATGGCATATTATTATGGGGTAGGGCCGCTGACATCGAAAATATTTTTATATTACAAAAACGAGCAGTTAGGGCCATTTACCAGTTAAAGACAAGAGTCTCACTTAAAGAAAAAATTAAAAATATTGGTATTCTTACTGTAGCATCACAATATATTTATGCCAGTGTTATGCATGTACGACTACATATAAATTCTTACAAAATGAATAGTGACATACACAATATTAATACTAGGAACAGGCACAAATTATGTGTACCATATTTCCGTTTACACAAAACGCATAGCTCTTTTATTGGGCTTAGTATAAGAATGTATAATAAAATACCAAGTAATATTTTAGACTTGCCTTTAAGGTCGTTTCAGACAATTGTTAAAAATAATCTTTTACTAAAGGCATATTATAGTTTAAATGAGTATCTTGACGACAAGTACGCTTGGAAATAAATATTCTTTTATTAGGTCAATTAATTTTTATTATTAGGTCAATAGGCAGTTTTATAGTGTAGTTAATTACCGTATTCTCTTTTTATGCTACATTTGCATTCTTGTTCTACTCTTTTTATTATAATTTGTCGGATTTGTAAGGTGAGGGTAACTCGTGGTCATGAACTGCTAACTAATTGATTGTAAATTGCTGCAGGTTCATATACCATTACTTTTCGGAACATACCACCATAGATCAGAACAGTCATGTTCGCGAGTTGCTTACATCAAAAGACGTAAGTGGATGCTCCTGTTTCACCATATTAACTTTGGGCGGCTTACTAAATGAACAAAATTTATTGCTTGAGTATGATATCAATAACTATTAACTTTTGCAATAGTAGATAACTCACAATGTGAAACAAGTGCAGCCCTTACAAATATAACATGTAAAACCATTATACTGGCAGTTAAAAAGAGTGGCCACGAGTTTTATTGCCCGTTCTTTCTCGTGGTTCTACCTGTTGCATTGCGAACGTGGCAGTAAATGTAAATGTAGAATCATCTAGTAGGTAATTAACTTTAACTTTTGACGTTCATAAGCGTCACTTTGTGGCCTAAATGAATAAATGATTTTGAGTTTGAGTTTGAATGCGCTAATCCCTACGAAAATTATTTTTGTATATGATAACCACATTTTTGAGGAACTCCATACTCTATGTAAAAGCACACTAAGGTCCTTGGAGGCTGTGCAAATAAAATAACGCAAGAAGCATGTATACCACGGGCCAGCGATGCAATTCGATGCAACTGTTCAAAAGGCAAGGTGTGGCGAGTGAAACCACGGGGCCCGGCTACTCATAAAATATAGCCCAAGTTTATATAAATCATGCATACCCAGCTGTAGTTCTACCATAACTCATGCTCTTGTACGCCACTTGTTATTTTATTTTTAGTCTGACCGGACCACTCACTGCAAGGCGTGGCGAGTCCGACCTAGCTTTTTTCTTCAAATCATGACCATACACGAAGGTATTATAGCGTAGCGCTCATAGCGACACTTGGCTTGCCGTTCGTAACAGATCGGCAAAGTTAAGCAACGTTTGCACAGGTCGCCACTTGGTTGGGTGATCGTTTGTGGCATTTATATCTGAGCGCTACCGTGCTTCGGAGAGCACGTAAAGCTGTCGGTCCCGGTTCTTGTCTAAAGATAAGGATCGTTAGGCCATGGTCGAAGGCCTTCGGGCGTTCTAAAAACTACGACACCAGAGTTGGCCACACACTCACACGAAAAACAAACAAAAACGAAGGTATTGCACTTTTGCAGTTCGACGTAAGTATCTCTTACAACTAAATGCAAGTCAAAAGACCTTACTAGTATGGACTTGTAGGTAGAGGTGCGTACACGTTGAAAATGCTGTGTCGAAAATGTTTTAAGTTATTTATTTATTTAATACTTTATTGTACAGTTTTAAGAACATATGTATAGGAATTTTATATTAAATAGAGTACAAAGGGCGGCCTTATCGCTAACAGCGATTTCTACCAGGCAACCTTAGTTAGAATGAACTTAAATGTTCTTTGTCTCAGTTGATTTATGTATGCATGTCTTTCCTACGAAAATAATCCTAATATGGCAATTGTCTTTTAAATAACACAATAAAGGTAGCTTTCTAATAACATCGGTATTATTTGTTCATAATAAGCTCACAAAGGTATATTATAGTGGTCGACCGTACTAAATGTTTAGTCAAGTACTTATTAAAATTCAAATGTCCATTGGCTAAGGTACACAGAATGGTTGCTTGTAGGTACTTCGCAACATTCTCATTTCTACTTTGTTATTGCGAAACTCTAGCTTTTATGTACCAGAATGTTAATATCTTTGTTCGAACGATTGGAAGGTAAGCAATGAATGTACAATTGCAGCCACTCAATGATGTCGGAGACGTGTTAAAGAATATATAATAAAATTAACATGAAAATAGTGGTGAACACGGAAAGCCAACAATAACTGTATGGATTTCAGGCCATGAACGGTTGCTATTATGGTCGTACTGTGGTCTATATGGCGCGGTCCCGTAAGGTGGTTTGAAATCGTGTACCATGGATTAAATAGCGGTTTTCATGGTCACCACAAAGATGACCAATTAAAGTTCCGTTACTGGTGTAACTGAGCCTTATTGTTATTATTCTGTAATATCTCTGTGTAGTATGGAAGTATCTGCCAAGTATTTTAATTGCAACTTAACAGATGCTGGTGAATTAATTTTAATGACGGATTAAGAATACAGGGAGTCACTACCCCTTTTTCATACGGTCAAGGGTCAAGCGAAGGAAATTGTAACACAGCATGGTAAAACACAATGCTTTTTCGATGCTTATAAGTAGAGGATGCAAATAGTTCCAACACCGTGGACTGTGAAGACTGTATGATGATTGTAATTTCATTTAGGTTGCAATTGCACTCACGACCGTCATCATTATCAGCCCTGGGCAAGCGCCTGAAGAGGCGCTCTCGTAGTGATTAGTCACTATGAGAAGGGTAAGGCCATAGTCCACCACGCTGGCAAAGTGCGGGTTGGCAGACTTCACATGTATTTTGAGAACATTATGGAAAAACTCTCAGACATGCAGTTTCCTCACGATATTTTTCTTCACCGTTAATCAAGCGACAATTAACAATTAAATAGACACTGTACTTCGAAAAGTCGGTGGTGCGTATGGATTCGAAGCCTTAAACCTTTACCTAACAGTCTATCGGTCTCTCCTATAGGATCACTAGTAGGTGCCAGCGTAGGCGTTCAATAAACGTATGCAAAATGACGCTGCGACGATTATTATTGTTGCATTATCGCAGAATTTCCTCTGTTGTTGTTTGCACACTGCGTCACACAGACGTCTTGCAGTTTTGTAGGAGTATGCGCGTCGTTGCTTACATACATCTCAAAAATGATCCGTATGCTAAAAACGCTAGCGTAGTATTGCTCTTATTCGTTGAGAATCTTTTGAATTTGATGTACAAGAAATACGTATTGAGTTTACAAAACACATTAATTATTTCGTGATTTCGTACCAAACATCAGATCGAGGAGGTCAGTGCGATACCTGAGGGAAAGCATCTAGTGTGTTTCCTGTGTAAATACAATGGTAAGAAATATACTATGTAAGGTAAACACAATGGCCATAGTTTAGTAACTTGATGTCAAACATAGTAGGTACTCGATATTTGGAATTACGAGACTAAACCCATCGAGGTAATATTAATAGCCGTAACACACGCTCGAACTTGTCCGGCGGACAAAACCCGTTGGTCCGGCGGACCAAATCCGCTCTCGCTACAGACGACCGGATCGGACAGTTGCTTCACGTAAGCCATATCCGATCCGACCGATCTGCAAACTAGCGGACCGAGGCGGACTCAATTAATAATAATTATGTTCGCCGGACTACTCTACAGACGGGCAGATTTGGTCTGGAGGCGGGGCAGATTTGGTCTGGAGGCGGAGCAAATCCGTGGTCTGCTCGGACCAAGTTCGAGCGTGTGTTAACACCATAACACTAGAGTAGCAAACTCCTACAGTCGACGTTCAAAATAGCGTGGTGACCAGCCGAGATAGAAGCCGTAGCTTTGAAACCAATAAGCATGTTAGAAAAAACCTATATTCATCTCTTTTGCACTCGTTAAAAGCAAGTTCCATAATGTCATTTCAAAAGTGATGACAATTGACCTTTCATCGAGAAATGCGGTGTTCTCCAGTTTAAAAATATTTCCCTTTTTTTATGATTAGTATTACTTAACAGAAGACTGTGTTTATGGGTAAGTATAGTTTTTTGTATGTATATTAATATGTGGAAATATTCATTTGTTCCCTCGTTGCTACTTAATATATTTATAAGCAGTTTCAGTAAATCCAGTATTGAACTATGCTTACAATTACTTTACATGATAACAAAATATACCTAATTATTGAGTTTCTTAATATCTCGAGTGTATTTATTATTACAATACTACTACTACATAGTAGTAGTATTAAAGAAACGTGGTAATAGTCAGCTGAAAATTGATTCAAAACATGAATGAATGTTTTGTCACTGCGGCAGTGTTCAAATTTGCTGATGACTGGTTTCCAAGTAGCCGATAATCTATATCCATCCTCCTGGTTGAAATTGTTATATTTCTTAATTTCTACCGCTTCACATAATATCCTGGAGTTAAACTCCCACAAAAGTGGGAGATCCAAAATTTTATTACTTGGTATCATTGTAAATAAAAACGATTATGTGCGATTTTCTTTGTCATTTTCAACCAAATATCGTGAAAAACAATAATAAATACATGTGGAATGATATTCCGCACTTTTTCAAATTAATTTCTTTACGAGAATTGCAAGATTTCACAACGCATTTGCCCATTTCACGTTCGTATTATTTTCGTGTGCGGAGATTTTGACACAATAGCATTGTTGTAACAGTATTAGGTCCAGACCCATAATAAACGGCAACACATCTCAGCGCTGTTTGCTTATCTAGGTGAAGTAATATATCAAAGAGGTTGGACGTTTAGACTAGAGAGAACATGCCCTATAAATTTCCTTATACCGAACGTGCAACATGTAATGTCAGTTGGTCTTAGTTGGTTAATCATAACGTCAAATTACGCGTCTCATTTAAAGAGGCATATACTCTTTACATACTCATATCTTTGATTACATTCTCTAAATAGCCGTGCTGTGATCTGTCAACAGTGTAAAATTTGTTGGATGTTTGTGTTTACATTTTTAATAACTTTTTTGCATTTAAATAGTTAATAAGCTTATAATAATTAAATAGTGTACTCATTAATTAATACACATCGTGTATGTGATATCGGGATGTGGATTCCGCTATTCTCGGAACGGAAATAACAGGAGAAACTTTATCTTCTAGCAGTGAGTCGGAATTTTCCTACAAATGTATTTACTTTTCTCGTATTAATGCTATAATGAGTGTTAAGTTTACACAATATCATTGTATTGCAAATCAAAGGAACAGCTTGCATACGTATGTGTTATGAATTTTACTCACAAATTGTTATTTTGTACATTTATTGATTTAATAGCCTTAGTGATGAGATTTGACAGTGAAAGGAGATATCGATGTTTTTTGAATGAGGGATAAATACGGAAACTAACTATCGGACATGAATGTAAAACTGTAGCTGGAAGCGACAGCGGGTAGCCGCGGTTGCTAAGTTGACAATAAACAAAGACATCCAGCGGTCTAATTTTCTATCGCGCGTTTGATAGTAAGCGCAGTTTAATGTACATAATTTACTTAGATACCTACCTTAAAAGTAGCGTCTATTAACCTAAGGCCAAGTGTTCCAGTGTAAGCGCGTGTGTGTAGGCTTACATTTCTGCATCTATAAAATAGTAGATGGATTAGGGATGCGAGTAGCATTTTTTCATTATTAAGAAGGTGTTTTTTATTACAGGTTGCCTATTAATGACGTCACAAGAAAACTTTGGATAAATGCCGTTGGACGGCCTAGTTTGATTTAGCAGAAGTACCATCATATTTATTCACGTCATTTTGAGAAAGACTGTTTTTAAAGACAGAAAGCACCTGGCGTCGTTTAAAATCGAAAGCTGTGCTTACATTATATTTAAGCCCGGACATTGCACACCCGGTAGAATTATTTATCCAAATCTAAACAAAAAGTGTGTAATTTTAGTTTGAAGATATTAATAAAATATAATAACTACAACGATTTTAATTAATCTACCTACTTCTATATTATTTATCATATTAGTGCTATTCTGACTGATCAAAGACGTCTTGCCTTGTAGTCCGCTACATAATATTCTACCACATACATACATACATAGACTCACGCCTGTTTCCCCGAAGGGGTAGGCAGAGGCATATTAAACGCCCACTTTTCGCCAGTGTCTTGATCCCACGTAATAGGTGGGCGAGCCTATTGCCGCTTATCGGGATATTTTGTTTGCCAGAGCCTCGTCCGTTGATCGGCAGGTGCACCACTTGTAGGTGAGGTTGGCTTGGGACCCTAAGTTCTTGGTGGGAACCCTATGCACCCCTTAATATTCTACCATAAAATATAATATTCTTTCACATTCACACAACATTATCTGGTCCCAAACTAAGCATATCTTGTACTACGGGTACTAGACAATCGATAAACATGCATATATACTTTTATGTAAATATATTAAATATTACACATACTTAGTACCATCCAGACCAAGACAAACATCCATATTCATGCACACAAATGTTTGACTTGAGCGGGAATCAAACCCGCAAGCTTCGGCGTGGCAGTCGGATTACCTACAACTCTAAAAAAATCAACGTGATATGATGCGACGCAAACAAATTGCCAAAGCCTGCCGTGCCGCATTAGCCAATCTGGTATAATTCGTACAATACATAATCTAAGTGACAGTTTCTTAGCATCGCATCGCAACGCATCGCTCATTAGTTTATTAATACTTTTTGTCAATAGATTTTATGGCTAAAACGAACAATGAAAGCGCACGCAAACTGTTCGGACGCGACTTACTGTCGCGACAGTAAGTCGCGTCGCGACACATAGTGTGCACACCCTTTCGGACGCGGCTTTCTGTCGCGTCCGCGTCCGATACAACCATAGACACGCCATGCTGTCTATGCAATACACTAAGGCTAGGTAGGAGCATATTTTTCTTAATTCAGGGCACTAGCAGTTAGCACTATTAAATTATATTATTGGTATACCTTGAAGTAATGCATAACTGTTGAATTGAAAGTGAATTTAACATTTTTGACTATATTCGGTATAAAATCAATATTAAGGCCGTACTATGGACAATATACGGATGACAGTAAACGTCCGCAGACGCTTACTGTCATTTTTCCAGATTGCTATCGGACGTCTGAACGCTCAAGGTCACGTCCGCGACAGACGTCCGATATTGTGCACACTTGAATGGATTTTCCTTGTCCAGATACAGGCCTTGCCACACGGCACAATTTTACGTCCAACTTGACTAAATCACTTGATGAAATCGTGACGTCTAGACGCCATTCGTCCAACTCAAGTTCATCGGGTGGGCGGTACCACCAGATTTTAACCAATCGGGTGGGCGGAATGCAAATCAGTGATTTGATTGTGTCGTGTAGACGGGCAAAGCCAATTCGATTGAAAATTTGATCAGTGGTAAAATTGTATCGTGTGGCAAGGCCTTACCCTTCTGTCGCGACTTACTGTCGCGACAGTAAGTCACGACAGATAGTTTGTGCGGGCCTTTAAACACGTGATTTTTTTAGTACTGTCTGTCTGGCAAGTCTTTGCAAAGCACTGTCCGGCGTCAACAGCAAAAACTACAATTTCAATATTTTAGTTGTTTATTTATACGGCTTAAATATATCAACACATATAAAGTTAGACATTTGACCAAAAATATTTATCGATAAATCATCACTGTTACGAACAGCACTCGGTTTCCTAACTCTATGTTTTGTCTACTGTTTGCCTACCACGATTCTGCTATAAGAGCGTGCTGCTAAACCTATCGACAGCTCTTTCTATCATACTGCATGTGCCATTAGAAAGAAGATATCAATCATAGCAACCGCTGTTGTTATTTAGTGTTACTTCTATGCCTTAGGTTATATTTCTTTGTAATATATCTATGACTAAACCAAACTTATTTACCATGGCAAGCAATGATTATTTCGAAGACACTGACTATGAACATCCAACACAGAGTAGTGAGTACTACGTATAATGTTGATTGTGATGACAGACTACGTGCTCAGCACAAACAGTAACTGCAACCCCTCTTTTAACATTATTGCACTGTGATTTGCCTGTCGACATGAACAGTAGAACATCGCTCATGTCACGTTTCACGGTTGCACAAGCGAATCAATTTATGCCACCAACGAGGTCTTCGCTGTTTGCAAGACATGTTAGAAGTAGGTTGCTAGCATTCAAAGAGAGAGAAGGAAACGAAACATTTGAACTGAGGGTTGATTTTAAATTAATGAAGTTATCTTTCTTCCTTCAACTTGGATGGGACCAAATAGACATATAGAATTTTTGACGTTGTTCTGGGTAAAAAAGACGTAAAATACAATTGAATTGGGTCTTTGACTTAAAAAATGAGGAAGCTCCTTTTTTATAGTTGATTGAATCAGGCGTTACTTGGCGGAACTCCATTGTAACCTAATGGAAGGAAAGAGAAACCCACCACGCACCCTCGGATTGACCACCCCAAATATTGCAATAGAAAAAGGTCGACAATACCGAACTCCTCTAAAAGGATAAGGGATATAGGAATGGTATGGGTTCCAGGAAGATACCTGACTTGCAGTATCCCGCTGTATGCGCCGACTATTCTTCGACACGTGTTTCGCATCTGCACGAGGCATCCTCAGGAGCGATGGGCAGCGATGGGCAACGACTGAGGCTCAGTCGTTGCCCATTAAGCTCCTTTTTAGAAGTCAGTATAAGTATATAAATTATCTCTTGTCAAACATTCTACTCGTAGTTTAGGCAGGTCTACAGTTTACAGTAATCGTAAAAATCTCTATATCAGTATCACAAAAAATAATTCTTTATCCTTGCACATACCTATAGTAATTCTTTCCATGAGCATGTTCTTATGAAAATTCAGATTTGACAACAATCATACAACCTGCAGCGTTGATTTGGTAGATTTCATCACCCCAAATCTCAGTGAAATGTCTGTTATTATAGATTGAAATACGAAAAGCAATCTTCCCAAAATTGATGTTACGACTGATCGCCTCCAATAAAGACGATGCGACTAATATCTACTACGTTTTGAATATTGAGTTGTAAAGAAGCGAGCTATTTAAAGCAATCACTTTAAAGTACCTATTTTGAAAATAAATTTATATGACAAGAAACGGATTAACGAATTAAACATACAAACATGTCGGTCCACACTAGGATGTGTTCGATGAAGAGGTTTACGACCAGTCTGACACTCACAAAAAGCTGACGTATGTACTTACTTTACCACATGACATCGTATTTTTATTTTCTTTTTCCGTCTTCTACCTAGACTTGTTCATTGAACCCCTAAGGCACATCGAGACCTTAAAACGCTTTCACAAACGTTTTCAATGCTCTTTACAAGCTTCTGGTCAGAATCTCCATTTTATACTAACTTCTGACAGTGGCTTTACCCGCACGATGGTCAGTCGTTAATCGGGACAAAGAGTAACAAACGGAAAACTAAAAAAGTTTACAGGCCCATTTTTTTAAAGTGACTTCTTGCTCAAAACATAGCAATCTGCCTAAATTACCAACAATAGTACATCGCATCGCCACCCGTCCGTACCCCATAAAATAATCCCAACCCGTTATGTTTTTCTATGACTGGGTGCAGCGTTCCTGCATAACTGTTCTTTGGGAATAGTAGCGAGCAGTCAGGCGTTCTGTTCGCGAATATGACATTACCATACCGGGTCGTACAGTCGTTCCCAGCGCAACAGGCAGTAAAATATTGTGGAAACTGCAACATTCGACGCATTGCCGAGGAAACGACTAAATAATTGAGATAACTACGTAAATATGCGGCATGTTGATGTAGAAGCCTGTTTCAAAGGAAAATATTGTTCTATAATCCTGAGGCGACTGGTAATGCTAAAAGCTTAGTGAGGTGAGTCTATGCTGTAAAGTGTAAACTTTCGCTCTATAAATGATGTAGGTATATCAGTAGGTACCAAGGCAGCGCTCGCTAACTTTGTTAAAATAATTCTTTTTTGAACATAAACACTGATTTCTAGATCCGCTTGCGATTTCTGCATCTAGTAAAGTGCTACTGAGCATACTAAACAGATCTTCTGTGATTATAAATCAATCGATGGACTTTAGTTGAATTCGCTCAAAGAGTAAGTTTCCTTGAGTTGCTCTACCGTATTAACTTTAAACAAAATTTGGCGCAGTTATTAGTCTATGGCATCCATTATCTTTATTTAATTTGCTTTACGTGTGGTCTTAAGTAAACACAGAGGGTCTGATCACCTACTTAGTTTGAAGGAGGCTGGTACAATACTGTATCTTTAGGAACTTTGGCACGACACGTCCACCTGTGCACATATTGTTAACGTGTTACTTCGAACAGAATACACCTGTCATGCGATAAGTCGAACTATTGTCCCTTTTGTGTGGAGTATGATGCAATTATATTTTATTTATATGCTGATTTCTTACAGGCAGTTTTAAAGAGAAATAGTCATTAAGTCTGGTTCTATTCAAGACATATTATCAAGCCAGTTTACAAGATGTATTTCGCAAAACCCATTTGTTGCAAACAAATATTAAACACCTAGTAAGGCAATATTGCCAGGTACATAATTATGTAAGCGATTTTATAGCTCATACTTAATTTACTCAAACTTTCTTATACCATGGTGGACATTAATAAGCTTTTAAGTTATGAATGAATTACTTTATAACAAAAAAGTTATAGCCAGTCGTGAGTGTAATTACGTATAACTTTCAAATGCAAAATTATTAATATATATCCAGTAATCCGAGTTATTCATAGTAGTTTTATATCAGCCAGTCGGTCATAAAACTGGAAACTTATACCGTAATACTTTTGTATCCAAAGTTATGGAGGTAAGCATGTAAACTGTGTGTCGTGCATTGCGCAAGCGACGCGGGTTAGAGGCGTGGAGCATCGTGCCGCCGCGGTGGTCCGCCGCAGACGACTTCATTGCACCACATTTTAATCTCTATGATGATTCACTGCCACTAAAAACCGACGTACAAAACTATCATTAAGGCTCTACGCATGAATCTCTGTCAACGAATTGCTGTTGGTTTAAAAAAGTTATGGCTGTTTCGATAAACGTGTACTTAAAGTAGCTTTTTGTAGTTTCAATTATGATCGTAACCAGTCGGTACTCTTTCTAGAATATATAGCCGGTCTTTCATATTTGCTATCAAAAAAGCTCATACATCTATTATTTTGGGCAAGGCAATAACCTGTGGGTAGGCCCAGTCTTAGAACAGATTAAGTAATTAATTTACGATTACTGCCTATATCGACGCTGATTTTTTGTGCTGTACCTACCACATAAATCTCCCGGGCATGAAGTAATAATTATAGATAATTTCATATTCATTATTTTACTTAATGTTCACGTTTCAAATAGTTCTATAATAAAGCTGTTGTTCGAAATTATTGAATCAAACAACAATAATTTACAAAGAAACGTGGATAACTTAAGAAATGCCGTGACCAACAGATCTATGAAGCCAATTTAGGCATTCCAGCTCGCTATCTCATCATTATATTTCATAGAACGCCTTCGATTTCGGTTGGTTTTTTGTTTAACTTCGGATGCTTTATACAAATGGTCATCTTTACTTGAAGTGGTAATAATTAGGGTTATGTAAAGCGTACGTGGAAGGCTGGCTACATGTAATTGGGACCACCCGCGGAGCCCCGGGCCGCTGCGGGCTCCGCACAAAACAAAACATTATGCGAATATAGAGCGCGCTCTGATTAGATAAATTACGACATAAACCATACATAACTGTTACTTCTGGATTTCATTTGTGTAATTTTCTGTACTTACGGATGTCTTCGAGGAAATGTTCAATTTTAAATAACGGCTACTTCTGAGAACGTTTTTCCGTGTTAGGGGCACGAAGAAACAAATTTCGTCTTGATGTTTATGTAATTGTTTTTCTGAAGTCATTCCTCGTGGTACGTGTTGGGTGTACAAAAAATAATGTGACCACAAACCGCGAGATGTCGGACAATGAGCTTGAATTTTGGTAACATAATCGAGACCTGAATACTTATGACCGCAACTTGGCAAAAACCGTTCGAGTTACAACTCTTTGACAGTTCGGTCTTTGGATCTTAATTTCAAATGTCTCAATGGCTACTGTTTACGGTGATCAATGTTGCAAACTTAGTGAAGGGAATTGGAAACGCGAATGTTTAATGTACGGTCAACTGTACAATACTATAATAATCATATTTGTTTCCTTCTGGTACGTCTTATCTAATCTTGGAATATGCATAGATATTTCGTAAACGTCTTTTATTTTCAATTATCTGCAATGCTTCATTTCCAAGACATGTCGATAGATAACTGCTATCATTGAGCAATTTATATTTCTTGTGTTTAGCTAATTAAAATTACAACTTGAATTCATAAATGTACCTACCTATGTTGGGCCACCCGGCCCATTGATAACCTCCATAACAAAAATAATATGCAAACAGATTGCCAAAATTGTATTTCCTAAATATTTATAAAAGCTGATCCTTTAGCTCTTTTTATTCAGATATCTGATTCTAAAAACGTTTTAGTACTCAATTTCACACGCTTCTCATATAACGGATAGAAGCACTCAGGATACGGCCTCTTGCCGTCTAAGTGCTAATCCACAAGCACCATACACATGTACCGATGACAAGTGCTCTCGACGCTCACCTGAGTTAAGTGGGGGTTCAAATTCATTGGCCGTACGTGATTATTTTGGCACACCACCAGATTTGCGGCCCATGGGAACGGATGTGCTTAGTTGCGACACTGTTGGGGTGGCTGCTAAAAGTATTTCCTGTGCTTATGATATTTTTTTAAGTTATTTTCTGTTGTATTACTTATGTGGAATAAACGCCTAACAAGAAACACACAAAATAAATATTTTATTGCATCAAGAATTTACAAAACTAAAGCCACAGATTACAACAAAAATGTTTTCTTCCTGTTAAATGAACGACATCAACAGACTGCTACGCAGAGAGTCCCGGGTTCAAAGCCACGCCTTACCTACACCACTATCTTTTCAAAGTGATCTGCGTATTTAATTGTTAATTTTATTATGAATAGCTAAGTGGTGTATGATTACATCGTTAGGAACCCTACATGACTGTCTATTAGTGCTTCACGATGTTTTGGAAAGACTTGTAAAATCTGCAACCCCGGAATTGGCTAGCGTGGTGCACTGTGGATGATCCTCTTGTAGAGCAAAGGGTCGGGTGCCCAGCAATCCACACCAGCCCATATATATATTTGTTGACAACTATAATATTCGAGATGATGATCACGTGGATTAACAACTGACAAACAATGTTGCCAAACATGCTTCTGCTAATGATTGTGCCTTAGAAGTAATATTTATTTAGTTGATACGTGCGCTTTTCTAAACAACTCTACAGATATTTTTTATTTTTCAAAATGCTCATGATCACAATTGGTGTAAGCCATGCGGAAACATCGGGAGTATCGTGACTAGGTGACCAGAAAGATATTTCACATTCGTTTCCGACTTCACTAAAAGAAGTTACCAATTTGACCTGTATGTATTTGATATTGTTGGAACTGTATAATATTTGAATATGATTATGTATTTAGTTTTCCAAGCACATGTGCTAAATTTAGTAAATGTATGTATGTTTGTATACTTATTTGTTTATTTGTATACGAATTTCTCCTGAAACAATAACAACTAACAGCCATGTCGAGATAAAGCTTTTTGATTTAAATCAGGTCATCATATCAGCCAAACGACGTCCACTGCTGGACATAGGCCTCCCCCAAGGTTCTCCACACAGAGCGGTCTTGAGGCGCCCGCATCCAACCGCCTCCCGCAATCTTGACGAGATCGTCGGTCCACATTGCGGGGGGCCTACCTCTGCTGCGTCGTCCGGTACGTGGCCGCCACTCCAGAACCTTTCTGCCCCAACGGCCATCGGTTCTCCGAGCTATGTACCCTGCCCACTGCCACTTCAGCTTGGCTATCCGGAGAGCTATGTCGACGAGTTTGGTTCTACTGCGGATCTCCTCATTTCTGATTCGATCTCTCAGGGAAACTCCAAGCATAGCTCTCTCCATCGCCCTCTGAGTTACCTTGAGCCTTCTGATAAGGCCCATAGTGAGCGACCACGTCTCTGATCCGTAAGTCATCACTGGCAACACACACTGGTCAAAGACTTTCGTCTTGAGACACTGCGGGATATCGGACGAGAAGATGTGTCGTAGCTTCCCGAACGCTGCCCAACCGAGTTGGATTCGACGATTGACCTCCTTCTCGAAGTTGGACCTACCTAATTGGACTACTTGTCCCAGGTAGATATACTTGTCGACAACTTCGAGCGTAGAGTTCCCAACCTGAATACGAGCGGGTACAACATGGACGTTCGACATGATTTTCGTCTTGTCCATGTTCATCTTAAGACCTACTAGTTGGGAGACTCTACAGGGGCCATCGAGCATTGTGCCTAGGTCTTCCATGGTATCAGACATGACTACGATATCGTCTGCGAATCAAAGGTGAGTGATGTACTCGCCGTTGATGTTGATGCCGAGTCCATTCCAGTCCAAAAGCTTGAAAACATCCTCCAGTGCAGTGGTAAACAGTTTCGGGAATATGACATCCCCCTGTCTCACCCCTCGCTGGAGTTGAATAGGTTTCGAACTCTGGTCCTGGAGGCGGACTGACATAGTGGCGTTTTCATACCAACACTTCAGCACTTCGATATATCGGTAGTCAATCCGGCACCGTTGGAGAGACTGTAGCACCGCCCAGGTTTCGATCGAATCGAAGGCTTTCTCATAGTCCACAAACGCCAAGCATAGAGGCTGGTTATACTCCTCGGACTTCTGTATAACCTGTCGCAGCGTATGTATATGGTCTATGGTACTATAGCCTTTACGGAAACCGACTTGTTCGGGAGGCTGGAAGTCGTCTAGCTTGCTCTCGAGACGATTCGTGATGACCCTCGAAAACAGCTTGTAGACGTGGCTCAGAAGTGTGATGGGTCTGTAGTTATTTAAGAGGGTTTCATCCTCTTTCTTAAAGAAAAGCACCACCACACCTATATGCCACGCCTGTGGCGTTTTGCCCTCGAGAATGACGGAATTAAATAGCTTCAGAAGCTCGCTCGTAATTCCGTCATCACCCGGCGCCTTGTTGTTTTTGAGCTGTTTGAGCGCCACACTAATCTCGTGCGCGCTGACGTCCGGGATATCTTCGGTATAGTGTCGGGTCAATCCAGCTCTAAGGTCTGACGCTGGAGTACTTGCGGGCTGTTGCGTTGTCGTGTATAGCTGTCCATAGAACTTTCAAACTCCTCCAAGAGCTCAGGCTTGGATGATACGATTCTGCCATCCTCCGTCTTCTGCTTTTTGAACTGACTCTGCCCAAAAGACAGATCTCTCTGGAACACTTTGGATCCCTTATTCTGCTCGATCGCCTCACTAACACATTTTGTGTTCTATTGGCGGAGATCGCGAGTCAGAGACTTAGAGATCTGTCTGTTGAGGTGCCGATATTTCGGCATGTCGTCGGAGGATAGCAGAACCATCTTGCGCCTTTCCTCTAACAGTTCGAGGGTCGGACCCGAGATCTTGCTGGTACTCTTACTTTTCTGGGGCTTAAAGAATTTAGCCCCTGTTGTATGGACAGCATCCAGGAACCCGTTACTGTACTCGTCCACATCTACGCATTCGCCCAGGGATTCGAAACGGTTCTTGAGTTCGAGCTGAAAGCTCTCGGAGTTTTGGATATGAACCGGTGCCGTTCGGAGCGTGGACTTTATTAACCTCGACCGTTCGAGGCTTGTACAGATATTCAATGTACCTCTTACCATTCGGTGATCAGGTATTAAATCAGGTACCTATATTTTAACTTAGGGACCAGTCCAAGGGTCACCAAAATCTGTTCAGTAGGTTTTAGAATATAAACCTAGGTTAATTATTATTATTTTGTAAATAGTGTTAATTTGTAAGTAAATTGTAATGTACGAGTAAAAGCCTAGTTATAATAATAAGAACTTTATAAGAAGTATGAAATTTAAAAAATCGGTCAATTGCGAGTCGGACTCGCGCACGAAGGGTTCCGTACCTACCATCATCTATAAAAGAAAATCACGTTTGTTGTATGTATACTTAAATATTTTTTAAGTTTCTACCTTTTTATTAAGATCGAGTAAGATATTGCTTAAAAATTACGTTTGTTTTATGGGAGCCCCCCTTTATTATTTACTTTTTTAAAGGAGATGTACCATTTGGCCATACATTATGGGCCTGGCACGGCCAAACACGATACCATATGTGTTTTGAAGATAAATTACTACTCTATTAACCTGTATAATTTCTTTTTAACTAACTTTTGGTGGAAATAAGATACGAGATATTTGAAATGGAAATTATTCCGCAACTAAATATACCTGAAAATTGAATTTTAACATAAATATAATACCTAGATGTAAATAAAGGTATGTCTTTGCGTCTTAAAGAACAAAAACTACATAAAGAGTGGCCAATAATAATGAATTATCACCTGTGTACTAGGGAACCTCGTACTATGTATCGTCCAAAAAGCTAACCACAATCACAAACACCGCTGCATATTCTTAGCATGGGTAGAAGGTACTGATCATTATTATTGAATTTATATTCAATTACATTACACTAAAACCGTACGAAAACACCAATGAATCAGAGCAAAATATTTACGATGCACAGTAGCAACACGAATGACATAACAGATAAAAAAAGTGTTGCAAATGGTTTGAAAAAATATTTCTACTATCGATTAAAAAACAAAACGATTTTTACCGATTAATAATTATGGAATATATAACAAATTATATATTTCTTGATTCTTTTTACAAATATACTTATAAAGTAAATAAAATATATTGTTTTCTAATATAATAATAAAAATATTATTTCCTTAAAACAATTTCTGCCTACCATACTTCATTTTATTTTTAATGCTGGCAACATAAGACATTCATCCGCTATTACCATAGCCTATTCAAAATAATTAATATTAAAAAAACTAAATTCTTACACCGATACTCTATCAAGAAACGAAAACGATGTAAACATTTTAAAAATTATATGTTTAATTTTAACGATTCACAAGTTTCTGGCCGCTACAGGCCGTATTTGGTATTTCTCCTTTAATTATTTATTTTGAAAGGTAATATAGAACTACATATTCTGTGAAAATTTTAAGCAGCTAGCTGTTACCGTTAGTAATTTTGAGCAATAAATACGAAAAAAAAACAGGTTTATTGTATGAGAGACCCCCTTAATATTTTCATTTTTTTATTTTTAGTAGGTATTTGTTGTTATAGCAGCAACCGAAATACACAATTTGTGAAAATTTCAGCTTTCTAACTATTACGGTTTATGTGATACAGCCTGGTGACAGACAGACAGACAGACAGACAGACAGCGGAGGCTTAGTAATAGGGTCCCGTTGTTTACCTTTTAGGTACGGAACCCAAAAAATACAAAATTAAACCGATTTCAATTATGTCAGCAAATATTTCATAAAAAGACAGACTTCAAATAGGTATGACATAAAAAATTATGTCAACTGAAATAGGAAACATCTACTATTGTAAACGTCTAATTTGCAAGGTAGTAGAGCCTTGCTGATTTCAGCATGAATGGGCCCGCTCGACGGGGGAAGTACTACCCTCTCACAGAAGATCGACGTAAAGTAACTGTACCTAAACTGTTGTGTTTCGTTCGGTGAGTGAGAGTGCCGGCGGCCCTATCAACTATTCCTTCTCCCTCATCCCACTCCTCATCCTATCCCTTTTCCCAACCCCTAGGGGCGGCAACGCACTTGTGACTCCTGTGGTGTTTAAGGTAATTGCTTACCATCAGGCGATCCATCTGCTCGTTTGCCGCCTATTACCATAAAAAAAAATATAATACAGTTTAACCTTCCTTAGGGCCATAATAGTAAGAATAATTACAATGCCTACAGGTAAGACTGGATAGTTAGAAAAATAACAATGTCTACCAAAAACGCAGCGATAGCGTAGTGGAGATACCTACCAACAGGCTGATTGGCATGCAGAGGTTATCGAATTCGAATCCACGGCGCGCACAACTGACTTTTCGGAGTTATGTGCGTATTCAATTGAATTGTTAACCCTTAATCAAACAAACTTTCTTTTTTGAGCAATTTGAAAACTGATCACGGCTTTTAGGTAAGTGGTATCTATAGATTTCGAAAAACAACTCTTTTTTTTATAAAGAGGGGGGAAATGGGGGTTTTGCGGTGGGAAATTATTTCCCAGTATCCGGTATTTCAAAGCAAAATATAATTAAGTGGGAAATTATTTCCCATTATCCGGAACAGCTCTCAATTTTTAATATATTTTTACTACAAGACATACATGTCAGTTGCTCCTACTTTGCTTGCGTCTTTTTTATCTTATACAATAAAATATAAAAAAAAAACAAGCAATGTATCATGAGTGACAAATGAGAGACAAAAAAATGAGAGACAAATTATTTATTGTATATACAGAAATTGGTGTTTTTCAATGCAGGAACAAACGATGGGAAATTATTTCCCACTTATTTAAACCTAAGATAATACAACAAATATCAATGCTGCGGGGCCAAAAACCGTAAGAAGCATTCAGAAAACAAGTCTAGTTTACAAAAATATTGTGTTTATGCACTTATCAGATTTTTTTCTTCATAAACTTTTAAATCTTCCGCCAGAACCGGTTTTTTTTGCAAAATATTTCAAACTGTGTTTTTGACATTGACATACGAGGACAGTTCACGTCTTCAGACAAAATGTTGCAAATAAAAAATATTTAAAAACTCTGTAGGATTATTTTGTTCATGAGGTTGGTACTGATTAGAGTTACCAATAAAGAAACAAAACAGAAATTTTACCGTAGTGTCAAGTGGGAAATAATTTCCCAATATTTGATTAAGGCGAGGATTTCCCAAAATACAGTGTTGTCTAGCGTGTTCAAACGCGTTTTATTTGTAAATAACAGAGATTTAAATTCGGCAATAAATATATGTTATTCTTCAGCATTAGATCTATATTTGTCGGCCATTCGAAACACAATTACTGACATTTTATACGATAGAAAATAATCGCGAATATAGGTCTGTTTAAACAATTTGTCACGTTTCATTTGAGTTGTATTGAGATTAGAATTTTCAAAAGTATACCAAAAGAAAAGTCATGTAAAAGCGGATGATTCTCGGGCATCACATTATGAATTTTAATATATACAAAAATATAATAACGAAAATATGTAATTTCCTACTGCCGACGCGCTCTTTCCCGCGTCGTTCAGTCCTTCAGCTTTGAGCGCTCGGAAATCCTCGCCATAACCCCTCACCTGATACGGTCGCGGCGGCTATGTTGCCGTAATTTGATCGCCGAATTGAGCCGCGCCGCGGCGCGATTTGAGTGGGTCACATATTTAGCATTTTATGGCCTTTCTGTGTATAAATACCTGACACATTATATATTGATGGAATCCTTGATAAATTATCTACAATGTTACAGTACAACCGTAACATTATATCATACTGTGACCGAACTGTATTCAAGAGAAAAATAAAAATGTAATGAAATTGGGTAAATTCTGACTTTCTGATGAAATATATAAAAAAATAAACAAATTGTAGTTTTCTCTTTCCTTTTTATTTAACCTGCTATTATAAAGGAATAAGCATATTGAAAAAGATTCACACCTTTTCATAATAATATCTAACGTAAATCAACAAATTCCATAAGCGGTTTTTGTCGTTTTCATACCGTACGCGTAAAAACTGCATAAAAATGTCTGAACTTTGCACCTTCACTTTGTTCAACATATTTCATTAACTCATGAGATATATATATATTTAGAAAGCTTGTTTGATGGTTAAAAGAATCACAATAAATTTAAGCGACAGAATTGCATTAATTTTAAACAAAAGGTAAATTAACAAGACCCTCGTTTTAGGCGGTCCAAAGCAGGGCATATTTAAAACTATGCTCATTATAACAAAATAAAACCAAAATACAAAATAAAGACTTATGAGTCTTAAAGAGTATAAAAGGAGCTTTAAATTTCAACAAATGACAATCTTATAGTTATTGTAAATAATTATTAATTAAATAAAAATTGCAGTAACAAAGGACAATGACTCGGCCTGACAGCCGGTCATAAAATGACCGACTGTTACCTGCATTATATTTTTCGTGAATATTTAGAAAATACATGAATTTAAGGACTTCTGCATATTATATACTATTTATTTATGAAATTATTCAAACAATACAACAAAAAAAATACCAACAAGTGCAGAAACAATACGTAAAATCATATGAAATATACGGGTGCGGGGCGAATTGGTTCTTACCTAAGGAAAAGTGTCTTTAATCTTAAATTACACTACGAATATTATCAACTTAAACATAAAACGAAAAAATACTTACTAAGGCATGATTAAATTGCTTCGGACTGATGCTGCAGCGTTTTTTTGGTATCAAAATTTATTATTGCGACGGGACACGCACAGCGACGCGGGAACTTTCTTTTGATTAGACGAAACTTTTTTTTTTTTTTGGAGCATGTCTGTTTTCGTTTACAATACGCAAGGCGTGTTATTGTCCTACCAACCTAACGCAATCGCAAGCCGCTACAAATCGGTAAAACAGAGAAAACAGACTTGAAATGCGAACATAAAAAATGGTCATAATATGACTACGTATCAAAAATCGCCCTACTTTCTTCGGTCATAATATGACTATAGATCAGGTGAGGGGTTAAGGGTTAATAATCGCTTGCCACGTGCGTCGGACAGCACGTTAAGCCGTCGTTCTCGGCTGTCATGAAGATCTTTGACAGTCGTAGTCAGTAGTTATAGGGCGTCAATACTTTTGAATAAACTGACACTAGTCTAAAGCACAGAATATCGCTATCCCTTCGGGTTGCGGCGGTCAGACAGGCAGTCGCTCTGAGGAAAAGCTAATATTCAAACAAATCCGGTTAGATTAGTAAGCGGACCCTGGGTTGAAATTGGATACTCTGTCTTTCACAGTAGAAAATATGGTAGAAAATGTGCAAAGACTTGGACAAGTTTCAGTGATGAGAAGTGTAACTATAATCATTGATAACTGTGCCCATAGTCGTTAGACATACAACAAATAATAAAGGATATATTACTTACAAGGCACGAAGTAGGTACACCACCATCACTTTAGATTGTTGTATTATTTGTAAAATATTGCATCGAAAGCGTAGGTACCCGTAGAGTAACTCTAGCTCTTACTAAAATTCAGTTTTAAGATTCTGGATGCTTTTTAGTTATATTTTAGACGACCGGTTGGCGCAGCGGGAGTGTAAGCGACTGCTACGCCGAATGTCGCGGGTTCGATTCCCGCTCAAGTCAAAAATGTGTGTGCATGAACATGGATGTTTGTCTTGGTCTAGGTGTTTCTATGTATAATATGTATGTATTTACAAAAAAGAAAAGTATATAATATGTATATATATGTTTAAAGGACAAGTAAGAAGTACCCTTAACAGAAGAGCATGCATGAGAAACTTGATGGGAGTGAGTGAAGCAAGTGAGGTACATATGTCAGGATCGTTGCAAATGGCGTTCCGTAGTCTCTGCCTACCCCTCCGGGAAACAGGCGTGAGTCTATGTATGTATGTATGTTTATCCATTATCTAGTACCCATAGTACAAGCTCTGCTTAGTTTGGGACTAGATGGTGTTGTGTGAATGTGGTAGAATATTATTATTATGTGTCTCTTTTTCACGGCTATTCTTCTAAAATGGTGTTAGAAGAATAACCGGTCCTTTAGGAGGCTTACACGGGGATATAGATCCAACGTGCAGAGGCCCGTAGAGAACTTTAATCTAAATTGGGATGGGACACATTATTATTTTTTTATATCAATAATGCGATGTATCACCATTCTGGGACATGTCTGTGTTTGTAAAGGCGCACTAAAGGTAGCGACCTGTGTCACGTCCTTTTCAGTCCTCATGTGCGTCTACTGTAGGACATCATGGAGAATCTTTTGTTTCAGCTGACGCTTGATTTCGTTATTGTTCATTAATTGTTGGATGGCTTTAACATTTAAATGGTTGTTATTGTATTTGCACATTAAGTCTGTTTTTATTGGATTATAGGCAGAAAAAACACGAAAATAGAAAACAGAAAATTTATTTATTGCAATTTTGTAAAATAAATACAATTAAAATCCTTAAAATAATTGTACAAAACGAAACAAAATACAACAATACTTATTAGAAACTAGTGTTTTATGTAATTCAATAAATTATTCGTTTTAACCTAAAATACTTTGTACGAAATTTCATAGCTAAAACAATTTAATGGTCTAAAACTAAAATATACTAAAAACTAAGAATATTTACATTTGTTGTACTAGTCTAATAATCTCACTTTGGTAAACTGTGGTTAATGAGTTCCGTCGCTTACTCTACACTAAGTAATTACTTACTAGCTAATACTAGGCAACACAAATGGAAACATTGTGTTCTATTCTTAACACACACTCATACAAACACGCGCGCACACAGATACTCATGTAAGTAGTACTTATCTAATGAACACATACAGAATTCAGGGTTGCCCACGGTGCTCTTACGAGAGGAAACAATTTAAATTTAAAAAAGATTATTGTCTTTATGTATATAATTTTATATGAAACATTTTTTCAGCAATATTTTTACACCCATCAGGGTCATAAGCTAATAATCTGAAATTAAATAAAATTTTAGTAGTGAAAATATGAACACATCTGTGGTACCAAAAAAATTTTGAAATTTTACAAAAGCTCCAAATAGGCCAATTATTTGTTTGTTATACAAAAGCATAGAAATTAAAATATTATAGGTTTTACAAAAGTATATACACTCATTTACAATTTTGAATATAGTCCAAATAAAATAAACCAGTCAATAGCCATATAATCATTTATGTATAATTTTGAGTTGCATCTTTACCAACTCATAGTAATTTATCATTTATCAGAAAATACCCACAACCACAGATGTGTTTGATAAGAACCAAACAAAACCCCGTGTCACCAAGAATTGACAATATCGTAAAAATATAACTTTAAACTAGGACACATCAAACTTACATAATGGCCAAAGTAATTTCCTGTATATCAGTTTTTAAACGTTTAAAAAGTTAAAATTTTGTTTATTCTTGAAGCAAACATGTGTACGATTTCGAGTTCAAAATTCAAATTGTACAAAGTAGTATGACTGTTTCGTATTCGCCGCATTATCAACGCGTTGCATTATGCATAAGGACATGATTCGGGCGACGAAACATTAGTACGCGAACGTTCGCGAGATGCATACAAAGTGTCCGGTGACACTTGTATGCGAAGATTTATGATTGTGACGCTAACTTATGCCCTTACGTCCGCGACGGACATTCGACTTGAAGCATCAGCCAATATGGCCCGCGTTCCTGTGACAAGAGAATGTATGGTCTGTTTCCTTGTGGTTAGAAGGCACATTGATGGATAACATAGTGACTGTACAGAGAAAATGTAAGACATATTTTGTGTAGAAGTTATGAAGACTCTATCGGTAACTAAAGCATTCCGGATAAGCATCGTGCCTTGGGCATTGGGGATAAACTGTGAGCAGAAGTGTGCTAGCAAATAGTCGCGAGCCTAATCACGGATGACGACGACTACGATGAAGTTAAGAAGCAAGCTAAGCATAGGAAACGGCATCCTAAATGCTAGAGCATGATACCTATTAAGAACCATCATGGCATCAATTTAATCATCGTGCCAAATAAAGAAAATGCACAACACTATCCAAAAGAAATGTTTTGTCAATCAAGATGTTTTCGAGGAAATCGCCGCCATACACATGTTGCTGTTGTGAACATAACGCAAGTATTTCATTCACATCGGTCATGATTTGATCTGGTGTACGGGCGAGACGTCGGACCGGTTCTCACTTCTTCATTACGGAGCGACTGACATCGTACCGAGGACTCAGTACCACTGGGCACGGCGCTCACTCGCGTATTCGCACAAATTTACAAGTTCACCGTGCATTAACATTTACAATGAGACACGAAATGCCAAAGTTGATCGCAAACACATCTCATTTTGACTCGTACTGTGATGTAAGAATAAGAAAAACTTGATAGCTTAATCATGATTTTTTTGTTTGTATTCAATTTATATTATGTTCTTATATGGAGGGCCCACCAAGTCTCTAGCCAATTCGTGTCGAGGTTAAAGGTTGCCAGGAGTATACGTACTCAGTCACTACAAATCAATTCTACCAACCACGCAACAGCTCGGCAATTAACGAGGTTACTTCTAATTGCTGACAATTCTAAATATAACAGGAAGATACATTGATCTCGCGACAGCTACAAATCTAATAAAAAATAAAACACAGTATTTCAAACGGATGTCAAAGACAAGAATCAAAAGGCGACCTGAAAAAGAGAAGTGGCATCCCGTGGGCCGGGTGCGTATTTGTAAAACGTTAACCGTCGCCCTACATCACAGGCAGCGATTAGTGTCGACCACCGGATTTAGCTACGACTGTGTCATTAGATCAGCCACTTCCCTAATTCACTATTACACATCTCACACTGGTTCTCGTGTTAGTTTTTATCCCTTACGTATCGGATGTCACAGAAAGAGATAGAGGAAGTTCGCTTTGACGTAAATACGTAGATGATGGTGCGTTACCGGAACAGTCGTTAGATCAATCGGCGAGGCGCCACATCGGGAACAGCCCAGCATTTGTCACCGGACCACCGGCGCCGCAGTATTTATAGTGACGCCTGTGCGAGCGCCCGTGTGCCCCGACCCGACCGTGGGCGCGAGACACGCACACCATACCACACCACAGTCACTTATTAATACAATAGTTTAAATCAATATTCGTTAGCATTACATTTATTTTTAACTTTAATTACCCTTGAATTCCCTCACGTTCACCTAAAATAGCTAATACTGTTTTTACATATATTTACACCGTACTTAAAATAGACTACTTAAAGCTAATTATAATAAATACGTACATACTAGCACTACAACACACTCCACGCAAATAGTCTCTTTTGGCAGCGGCCGTACGAAGTCCAATATGAAGATAAATGCCTAAACTATAAAACGTATATCACGTGATGAATCTAAGGCTGGAAACGCACATGAGTATCCCAAGCACAGACAGTTGCACGATAGTAGCTGCGTTGTGTTCATCATCAGGCGCATTCTTGACATGTTTGTCACCATGTCTCTGGTGGCTTCTTGTGTGGTTCTTTATCTTATGGAAGCAGAACCTTGCGAGATTGTCCTGCGTTCTGGCACACCTGTAGTCATTCCCATCACATTGACATGCGGTCAAGGCAGCCGCTTTTTCTTGCTTCCTCAGAATCTGGATGGAGTTCCGGCATCTGTTTGAGCATTTAGTGCCTCTGCGTGTGAAGAGAGATTTGCAGTTCTTGTGGTAGTAGTCAAGTGCAGTGGCACACTGAGCGTCGGCGATACAGATGAGTTGGGAGAGACTACATGACGAAGTAGCGTTGGCTGTCCCGTTCAACACTTGGGGTCTGCAGATGTCGATGCGTTGTTTCGTCTCCATGCAGAACTCGTCTTCGCATTCACACTGCAACAACATAAATCAAGATAAGTCTCTAGTGTCAGAAATATATTTGATTAAATGACACGTCTACTCCGAAGGGGGTATGTTTATATTCTAATTCACTAAGATTGTTAACAACGTTAACAAGGAAGGTTGTATAATAATCATTCAGACTAATTTACAGCAAAGGACAATTGCACAGGTTTTAAGCACCTGTGTAGTGCAATTATAATGGTTTTACATAGGTAGTTCATATTTTGTCTCTAAAATATTGATAGCAGAGATATGGTATCTAATGTCATAACAAAAATATTACGGCACAAATCGCCACAATACTGCAAACACTTGACTCAAGAGTTACTTCACCAGGAAAAGTCCTACACGTGTTTACCCGCCTATTGCCTATTATAGTACGATGACCTTTTTGCAGAAAAGTACATCGATTATTACTAATGCAAACGTTAAAGTTACAAGAACCGCCCACCAACAGTTGCACACTTATTTACCATCAGTACAACATATTCAACTGCTTATGTAGAGCTTGTATTTGTTCTTCTCTTGTATTAAACGTTATAAAACCCAAATAAAGTAAAGTGTTACCTGAGCTACAACATGTAAAAGATATCGCACTTTCATCAAATGTTATTTATATTTAGCAGAAGTATACGCAAACTACACCAAATAACAACAATAATTATTTCAACTGGCATGTAAACAGAATTCCGTCCGTACACAAACCATATTCACGAATTTGAGATAAAAACCCACCTTGTGTACATGAAAGTCTATTAATAATTGAATGTAATAAAGTTTTAGGGAAACTCATAAATTTCTCGCGGTCCATAGCGCATAATAATAACGTTCCACGTTCGTAAAATAGTTTTACGATACTAAACATTCCGGGATCTACACTATCACAACGTCGATGTGATTTGTTAAATTTATTATATGTCGGTTTATAAATGAACATTAATTCAGTTTAAATTGACGACCCATTTGGTAAGCTTACTGCGTCGACAAGTTACGATTATTCTATGGATTATCGTGATAGGTTTATGCATGTTAATAAACATTATTATTGCAATTTACATCGTCGGTGAAGTTAGATGCAACTCCGCGTGCTTTCAAGGATAAAATTTTCTCATTACAAATATCAACAACTTAGTGTAAGATGAATACGCTGAGTACTATTTTTTTAATTTCTTTTGCTATTTTTAATATCAAGATTATTACATACCTATTTGAATTTTAACGGTCTATTGTAATATTACAACCTACGACAACTTCTGACGCTGACGGCTCAATATTTGAATTTTAACGGTCATGACGGTTGAACCGTCCTTCAATAGTCGCGGCTGTTTCTTTAATTACCTACCTGCAGTGTAACAAGCAATCAGTTACGCTTTTAAATTTAAGAACAATTTACCGGATATCTAGCGCGGATTAATGAAGACACGGCCGCCGTCTTACGCTTAATTTTTTGTGAGGGAGGCAACACCTGCGCAAGAATCGACGCTGCGGTAGGTCCCGATCAAGACGTCAAATCTCAAGGCTGAATGCGGCCGCTCCTATGCTCTACCTTCTCAATATATTGCCCAACGCAGCACTCGTAATCACACTCTTGTACCGCGATAATTAAATGCCGAACCGGTTTATAAAATTACTCCTTTATCTATGCGTGAATTGACCAGGATACTTGCAAAACAATTCAGCTGTCTTACGTAAACGTGTGCAAAACTTAATGGTTATTTAATTCGAAGTACAAAGTTAAAAACTTTAAATCGTAATGTATGCAAAATGTAAGAAAGGTGTAATATGTTCAATTTAATGGAAGCACCTGCGCTACCTCGAGGGAGGTCTGTGTCATTGTTGGCGAACGAACTTTGTTGTCAGTTTTCGATGCATATGTTGAAATAAGTTATTGAATTTTTTGCCACTGAGGTAGTTTCTGTATATTTTATGTCCCTAAAGCCATCGTGTCAACGGCACGTATACACGATGACTTTATCTAATATAACTGCACTATTCTGTGTCTATTTAATAGTATAATGACTAATATGCAAAATACTTGGGTAGTTGTAAGTCTTAAAGACGATCTACACTGGTCATTTTAAAAGATAGTAAACGGACACATTGCATCTGCGGTAGATTTAGCTGATGACAAAATACTAATTGTAAAGTTAATCCTAATAAAGGAAGGAAATGCTGGACAAAAAATACCTAATACTTGCCAGCGAGGTCCAGCGAAGGGTTGCAATTTTGTTTTGAAATATATGTACTTAGGTGCTCTAAATACTTTAAGACTATCATTATGTTCCCTTTTTACTTTCTAATTGGTAGATATACGCACATTTACTTTTCTTCTGGCCTTAATGTTCTTCTTACACATTTATTACAAAAGGCGCTTGTTTTCCAATTATTGTTCAAATCAACTGAAGATTGGAAAAGGTTGCAATGAATTCCTTGTGTGCGCCTTCTCATTGTGAGCTCTACTCCTAGGACAGGATTGGTTTATCTTCATTGTCTCCTATTTTATTACATTAACAACAATATTCTAACTTTTCAATAGAAATAAATGATTTCGATTCAAGTGGCGAGAAAGACCGACACGACACAGTGAAGTGTAATTATTAACGTAAAGTAATCGTATTGAAAAAGCCACAAATGGTAAAGTTCGTTAAAGTTTAATCAAAAATTATAATACAAACCGATATTAAAACGCAACAATCTTATATATTTGATGACTTAATTTCTCACTTCGTTGAGTTTTTAGGATGATATGATCGCCAAATATATGTAGTAAAATTGGGACAATACCTTATTACTAAGAAGAACTATTTGTTATCAATCTGTAATCGATATACCTTAATGCGTACTAATGCTTTTTTAAAATTTGAACTAACGATCTTTCTTCTTTTTTGTGTGATACCTATTGGTCCAACTCTGATAACGTACTTTTTAGACCGCCAGGTTTCCAACAGGGCCAAACGACGTTTCAGCTAAGTACAAGGCAACGTGGTCACAAAATAAATAAAGTAAGTCAGTTCATGATCAGAACTTTCTGATTTTGCAACTGTAGAAACAGACAGAACGCTAATCAAGTACCTTTTGTTAGTATATGAATATTTATTTAGATTAGGCCACGCTGGCAAATAATTACACAAGGTCTCGGTCCCACACATCATTGAAATCTCATAATTACAAGTAAAAGTATCCACTCATCTGTATATATAAAATCCTTGCGTTACTGACTGACTGACAGACAAGCTACAGCCAAAACTATTGGGCGCATGATGCTGAAATTTGGCATGTATGTTCATAGGGGACCATAAGTGTGCACTAAGAAGGGGTTTCCCGAAATTCCCACGGGATCGGGCAAAACGAATAAATAAAGAAAATGTGCGGGCGTAGCTGCGGGCGTCCACTAGTCTTTGATAAAAATACTAATGATAAGATTTTCATTAATTAGGGGGGCCGAGACCTTACGTAACATTATAATTGATAACCTTATCAGATATGTCATAAAAACGATTACTATAATAATGTATCAAAAACTGACGTCAACCAATACAATTATTGTATAAAAAATTATGAAAAATTAGCTAACTCTGATAATTTCAGTTGCTAGTCAGCTGATTATCGGAATGTTTAATATATAGTCAAGTAAAGATAAGTAAAAACTGTTCTAATTATTCGTTGACCTCGCATCATGATTGCAACTGATAGTACTGGGTAATTTAAGACTGTAAAGGTATAATTGGAGGTTTCTCGCGAGAAAGCTTTAAATTGCGACACGTAATATTGTGAGCCTATAGTTCTAGGTTAACTTTAAACTGTTGGGAACAATGATATTACAAGAAAAAGGTAGAAACGTTACCTACGTAGTAATCAATTCGTAGAAACGGTACACTAACGGACACATCGATAACTCCATATTTTATTTTATTTTCGGTTGACAAGATGTGTCAGTTTCACTTTGACGCCGGCTCGCGACGTCACACACACACATATGACAGACTTGCCAACTAGCTTATGTTTAGCGGCCTGCTTTTAGCACGCCTATAACATATCGACTTCTTTTTACTTTTGTAACATCATTGGTTGGGAATATTTGAAGAGATAGATATATGGCCAGAAAGACTTATAGCGACATAAAGCAAGACATAAATCGTCTGACCGCAGCAACCCAAAGGGATATAGGATTCCGTAACACCTGTCAATGTATTATGTCTTCATCATTTAAGAGGATAAAAAAGCCAGACTTTAGGCATATTTAATTGTTCAACTTCAAAAGATTTCCATTTATATGAATTATTTAATACGATAGCTCAGAAAGCTGATCAAAAAGCCACAGCTACATTCCATGTTAATATTCGTTTCATGTTTCCTATTTGGTTTAACGTATTGCGCCCTAATATGTCTGAGTACATTTTATCACTACAATGCTAATTGAAAGATCAAAATTGTGCATCAACAGAGTCATATCGCCACGCCTACGTCACTTATTTTTAAGTAAACGCTATACTCAACTTAGCTTTTTTTACTGAGCGCCCACAACCACCTGGCTTTCGAAACTGAATTCGGCCACGAAATTTGAAACGGGGCAACTTAATTCTTAACAGTTGCCTAAAACGTGACGGCTATTACAATTTGCTGGATCAATTCTTAAAATGCATTTGTGCAGTTTATGTAACCGTATCCAAATAGTTACTGCGCTTTCAGATAAAGCAGTGTAGACGGTATATTTGCTATCTAGTTTTATTCGAATTTAAATTTGCTCTCTAGGCTGGCAAGTACCAAGTGAGTGCGGGAGGCGAGGTCGTCAACCGCGACCCTCATTCGGCCGCCGTCGTGTCGGACAAATCTGCCCACCACGTCTAAATTAGATTTTATTGCGGGGCGTCTGCTACACACCTATACAGCAACCAACTAAGCACGAACCCTCAGTCCCTTAGCTTTACAAAACATAACAGTTCCCAACTTACTGGCGGGTTCTCAATTGAGTGAGGCGTAAGCTGTAAACAGCTGTTATATGAAGAGTAATTGTGACAAGTTGGAAGTTAGTCTGAATACTCAATCTGCAGTATATAAATAGTGATGATTCCAAGTGGTTGTTTCGATTATGAATATTGTGACCTCATCGGTCATTAGGAATACTGCAGTCGTCTGAGGCTGTTTCAATTTATATGTAGGTAAGTGATTAAAGGCATTAAATCAAATGCCTTTGCTACAATTGACTGTTACTATTTTTAAACGGGGTTCGTGAAGCCGTCATAAAAATTGATTGTTAGCGAACATTCGAATGGGTATCTTTATTTTGTGACTTTACTGTAGTAAAGCTTGCCATTAATTGCACCTTAAACTTAAAATTAATCAATAGAAAATCTCTCTCGTCTTATGCTTTTCATGTAGAGGCTGTATATCTTTATAGATATACAGCCTACTACTTCATAGTAGTAAGTAAGAATTCGCTGGTATGAGAAACTCTTCGTGTGGATACAATATGCCACAAAACCAAAAATAAACCAATGTACGTTTGTCCTGCATATAATATACTTTAAATTTTATAGCAAACAATATTTGGATACATCCGTCCGCCAAGTTGTCACCACATAATCTACTAATTCTTTCGTTAAATGCTTCACGTTACTGCTGGAAAGTAGCCAAAGTATCTCGTTTAAATAAGTCTAACGTTCCAGTCAGATCATTAAAGAAACATGAGAAAAAGTGGAACCATAAAGTGCCAATACATTCTTTTGCAGTCATCTTACCACGTATGCCTATCCACTTCAATCTTACTTCAAAAACTTAGGTAAAGTTTTTGGCAGACCTCGAATGATTTTTTTTGTATTTATTCCTCCTTTCACAATGGCTATTGCGACCTCAATGTAACATGTTAAAAAACAAAATAACATTTGAAAGCCGGTTTTTCATATGGTTAAAAATTGGTGGACAAATGTACAGGTATGATAAAATCATACCCAGACTTTCAGGCATCGGTATTCTGTTTTGAAATTAGAGAAAGTAAGAGTCTATTGTGGCCAACTCATCTTATTTCAAGAGAAATCTGCTATATAACTTTCAGGCTAAAGAACTTAGCCTGAAAGATGAAGCAGATTTCTAAGTCAAAATGCTGCAGTGCAGTTTGATAAATGTGAGGTCTCTAACAAGCGTCACGTCGATGCTACACTGAAAGTTTGTTTAGCCTTGCGGTACACTCTTCGAGATCTAAGCGGAATGGGACACAGAAAGCCACGTAGATATGTACTCTTGGGGAACATGTATAGGAGCCTCCCCGCGGTGCACCCTGGAAGCAGCTAGACCCGGTAACGCAGGGTCCAGGCTGACTAATCCTTAGACCACAATGTTTCCCTTGAATCCCTCCCTGTTATGTATTCTTAGTTGATGATACTTACATTCATAAGCTCCTTCCCCTCTGCCGTGGAGGTGAGCGCGATCAGCGCATTGCCGCACTCCCTGGTGCAGGTATGTACGGGCTCGGTGAGCACAGACTCGCACATCATCATGTAGTTGCCGAGCGCGGCGCCGCAGCCGGTTCGGTAGGCACAGCGCGTGCGCGCCTCGGCGCACGACATCGCGCCCGCCGACGCCGCTAACGCCGCTAGGAACACCGCGAACGCCCACATCACCTGAAACAAAATAACAATCTATTAGTTATGTGATCCGTCATCATAGGTTTTCTTCTCTCCACCCTTGGAAAGTGGGAGTGGCGACCTTGAGATATGTTCCCGGCGGTCCATCACAATGAGCCGGTTATTGGGTTAACCGCTCTCAGGGCTGAACAGCCCCGTGATCATCATGATGATCAGGGTCAGCTTTGTTTATAATCTCTCCCATTTCTGGACACTGGCCTGTTCTCTTTAAGAGATCGTTCGACGTTCATGCTACAATCTACCACGCTGGCTAAAAGCAAGTTGACAGACTTCGCTTGTGATTCAAGAATATGGAGAACTCTGAGACATGTAAGTGTCCTCACGATGCTCTCCTTCACCGTTTAGCAAGTGACGATTACCAGTTTAATCCGCGCGTAAATAAATTGATTAGAATGCACTGTGCATTTGAACCCGAGATCCTCTACGTAGCAGTCCGTTGCTCTATTCACTGGGCTATCGAGCAGTAGCTCGATATTGACAAAAAATTTGAGGATCCCTTTGTTGGCAAAGGAGTTGTTGCCCAACATAGTCTTTGTTTGCCACAACGCGTTTATGAACATTTGATGACATTAACAAAGAACTTACTGCTCTACATCTTTGTAGAGCTATGGGTGAAAAATGTACAATCATTTTTCAGGGCTACCTATCAATGTACTTACTAACAAATCTGACAGGTAGAATTGGTGATAGAAAAGCTCTAAGCTGTTTTGATTTGACCACCGTGTCGTTATTCCATAAATGAAAATACCTCAATCAAAATATATGGAGTACGTAATATTTACTTGAATTTCTAAGTAACGCCAAAAAAATCTTTAAAATAGATACGCTTCTATACACTAGAACAAAATATTATCAAGATTTAAATCAACGAATGCTCACAACTCATCGACTTTACTTTTCTATGATCAAATTCATTTATAGAGATCTTACTCAGCTTTCAACAGCTTCGTTATACTAAAGCTTTAGAAAATATTCAACGAAAATAAGATATTTGTCGACCAAGATATATCCGTAAAAGTCACGATACGTCCTACAGTATTTAAAGAATTGCACATCTTCACTACAAATAGCTGCCATAATAAGCCAGAACATCCCAGCAATGCCTAAAATAGCCATATTAATATTATGCGAAATGCATGTTGCCATAACAATGTTCGTTTCTTGCATGCCTATAACAACTCAGTTTACAATGTATGGCTTGTAAAACGTTTGGACAATTAAGCTGTAGGACGTGCCATGGGTTGTAGCACAGGTCATCTCGGACGGTTTTCGGTCATCTTCGGCCGTCTTCGGCGTGTTCTCGGAAAAGTACGACGTCCGTAAACAAACAGAATCGCGTCACGTCCACTCGTCACTCGCTACTAACTTACACATTTACCGTAACATTGGAGTAGGGTTGCTACTCTATTCAATTCTACGATTTTTATTATTTATTTATTTTATTATTCTGTCCCAAATGTAAAGACGGACTTTACACAGTTATCGGTCCAGGTAATAAAATATAGGAAGATCCGTTTTTATGTGGGTTTTTATAGCTCCAACACATGCTCTAATATATCAACCCACCTATGCGTAGGTAGATATACTTTCCACATACAACATTTTATGTTTTTAAATCCAAACCTCAGCCAAAGATCGTGTTACAAACAGAACTCAAAAGGACAATAAACAAGTACCACTAACTCACAAAACGCTGACACCCCTAAGAAATAGAGACAAGAGCATAAGGTCGTCGGCCGCTGAAGAGTCTCCGATGCAAAAAGAAAACAAACTGACAAGTTGAGATGTCCAGCACTCGGAGTGCGGGAGCCGAGTGTTACATTACAATAACAATCGTTACCTGCGCAACATAATCCTTATTTACATACAAATAAGGAGCAAGAGCGTCACAGTAGCGGCCACGGGTAAGCGCATCGATCTACGCCCGACGTGAGCTGTTTGCTTTGGTAATTGAATTACATAATAGAATGACAATCAAGCTCCATGTTTGAATTGTATTTAACGCGTCATTCCGAGGGATTTGATGTTTTTACGTCTTCTCGCCTAAGTCACGTTTCTTAGTAACTCTCAACAGTAGCTGCAAGTGTCGAATATATTTTATACGTTAACAAATAAGGTATATGTTTATTTTCTTTATCTACGTACAGAAGCATAATTAAATCATGTTTAACACAAGTATCTATGAATGCAAGATTTGTTTTGCATTTGTAATTCTTAACTCAATAAAAATGTACTGATTATGTAATTAGCCTTGTAAACTGCTAATCCCTTTAATAACGACCAACTATTTTACTTACAAATTTTGTTACACTTAAAGTTCGTAAGTAATAAAAATCTTGCTATTTTGCTAAAGATTTTTAACGGAAATACAATCACTATCATAAAGTCATAATTTATACAATACGAACTGGCTTGACCGGAGAGAGAACGGCTGAAGTTTCACCTCCTTATTGGTATATTTATTGGCCAAGCCCTGAGAACCACTTGGCTGAAACCGCACATGATGATTCCACGACAATTCTAGGAAAAATATTGTCTATAACTAATGTACAAGCCACGCTGTAGATGAGATCAAACGTCAATATAACACGAATGTAAAGTCGTGAGCCGTGACTGTGATAGCTGGACCTCTAAACCCACAGTTTGTGTTTGGCATTGGCCCGAAGACGTACAATCGAGATCCGAGAAAGGCATCGCTGCGACATTTCTACACTCATAATCCAAACAGTTAGCGGACAGGTGTGAAAAGCACCAGTAATTGCTCGAACTGAGTCAACAAACGGAACGGACGGACGGACTCGACGTGGAAGTAAAAATGTAACGCGTTTACGCGTAATTTATGTAACTTTATAGCTGACTTGATTCTGAACGCGTAGGTGTTGGTTACCGCGACAAAAGGTAGCCCATCTGTTATTCTATGTGCGCATACGCTCCATTATCTCACTGCAAAGTTGCATCAGAATCCGTTCATTAGTTATTGCAACGAAGAGTAACAAATATCCGTCCAACCATCCTCCGTGTTTTTATTAAGTAGTGCCTACCTAGTTAGATGAGTAGGTACACTCGTCACATATATATGTACATATTATTAATACTACAATAGATTTTAAGTTCGTAAAATTATATTCAAACGAAAGGGATGTCAAGTTAGAGCATTGAACAAATCGTACTATAGATGAGCTTATTGCCTGCCTTGCAGATAGAATTCGGTTCAAGACTGTACTACTATTGAATACTTTTTGACCTGCATAAAAATACACACATCTATGGAATCGCAATATTAAGTAAGTAAGTAAATATTGACAGTGTCCTTACACAACCAACAAGGATAATAAATTGTATACAACAACTTCGAGAATACCGCGCAAGTACATACATAAACATGAAAGGCAGCTAAGTTAATAAATCTATCTCATAACGTGCTAAGGTACAAGGATAAATCATGTAGTAGGTAGTAAGACATTTTAGCACAGGCGTAGTGGCTCTGTTATAAACTTTGTATTATCTGTGGTATTGGCTGGCAGTCGCGCGCACCGCTCACCGGGCCGGCTCTAACCAGCAACGCACACAAACGTTTTCCCGCGCACCTCATTATTGCATGTCGTTAGGCGCCAACTACCACGACAAACAGCTACTGAGCAACATTTTCTAACCTTTTTAGAATGCGTGTTTACTTAAAGAATTCCCGAGAAAACTAATTTTGCCCAGCAATGACAGCGAGAATAAACACGTCTCGTCTCTCATTATTACATATTTAGATCAGCGCATTTTGTAATATTTAATTGAGTGTCAGTACATACAGTCGTCCTTGTGCTCATATTAGGTTGTTATTGATAATTCATAAAATAATTATTGCAGTTAAATACATGTGCTACAATATTTTATGAGCAGTTCTACGAATATAATTTATTGTTTTTAAACAATAGTGTATGTAAATGTAATTTATAATATTTACTTCCAAGTTTATGATTCATGATTTTACTCTGTGTAAATAAAAAACGAAGACTGCAATTTTAGAACACGCAGTTATTTAAAAAAACAGTAATTTGCTAAAGTAATAGAGTTTTGCTCTACCTACGGCCTAAAATTACGAGCGCACTTATCCTACACTGCATGGTTTTACATAAAGTATACTAAGTGCATAGCATTACTTTTAAATTTGAACATGTTTGTGATAATTCGACATAGGTACCTACATAGATTTTTTGTTTTAAAGCTAATACTATAGCTAATGCTATAGGCCAAAGTTAAGTTAAACGAACACTGAAGTGCGGCCTAAAGAAACACTTAAAACTGAAATTTTACACAGTTCTATTTAAGTATTCCTTTCATTCTTAATTGTAGTAATAGTAAAACCGCTAAATAAACGCAGTAATATTTCTCTTTACAGGTAATTTATTATACAACTATATCCAAATCCGAGAGATCCCACCGGTTTCGGAGTTCTACGTAGATAAATCACGGCTACATACGGACTAATGATAAAGAGTATGTGGTTCCAAGCCGATGTGTAGTACAAACTGATTTACGACAGTTGTAGGAGCCGGCCGGTGCCAGTAAAACGAAGCTCTGTTCGAATATAAACTATCACATTAAACCACTTTCTAAACTCGAATACACCTGCACGGATAATCACACATGAGTACACAAATACATGGATGACAGTGATTGTATGTTTAGTGTAAAGTAAATTACGATGAAGGGTCTATTTGTGCTGAAGAATAAGTTATGGACAAATTATGGATTTTAATAAAATAAAATAAAAAAAGTAAATACATTCTTAGAATATAATTATCGTTTTGAATTACTAACATACATTGTATTTTATCCATGACTTGAATTTGCATTATCTGCTGACTCTACAACCAATAACAATGTATGTTAATGACGTAAAAATCAGGACAAGTATTCCAAAATAAAAAGCTATTTTTTTTTTTCAAATAGTTGCACGATTTTCTCTCATTTTTCTTCACCTTTTCCTTGTACACATGTCATTTGACAACAGTAATTTACGATTTGCCGTAAATCAGCGTCCCAGGGAAAACGCACAGTCTATTCTTGAAAGATACCACATATCTCAGAGCAAACTGTAATCATTATTTTATAATACCTGCCACATAAAATAATCTCTTGATGTAGCAGACTATTTATTTTGAGTAAATCATATGCCATAAAGAACTCAGAGGTGTAAATAAGTCTGCAAAAATTCTGATTCCTTGTTCGAAAATAGCACATGTTTAATAAAACTTGAGATACTCGTACATTATAAACAAGGCACGCAATATGTACATTATTGTAACACAATGCTAAGATAGAGAACGCTATACTGAATACATACTTGAGTACAAGTACTATCTATGGATCCGATTACAGATGTTTATAGAAAATGTTAACGTGTGAAAAACATATTTGTGCTAGGTACACTTATTTGATACCTTGAAAATTTGACTTTATAAAATAAAGTACTCTTCTATATTTCTGATATTTACCATATTTAACAGGGATTTTATAATTGTGCGCAGACCTACACTATAATAGGCAGCTTATGAATAAGGAATATTATTCTGATATTTACCATGGATTTTATAATTGCGCGCAGACCTACACTATAATAGACAGCTTACAAATAAGGAATATTTCTGATATTTAGCATGGATTTTATAATTGCGCGCAGACCTACACTATAATAGGCAGCTTATGAATAAGGAATATTTCTGATATTTACCATGGATTTTATAACCACGCGCAGACCTACACTATAATAGGCAGCTTATGAATAAGGAATATTTCTGATATTTACCATGGATTTTATAATTGCGCGCAGGCCTACACTATAATAGGCAGCTTATGAATAAGGAATATTTCTGATATTTAACATGGATTATATAATTGCGCGCAGACCTACACTATAATAGGCAGCTTATGAATAAGGAATATTTCTGATATTTACCATGGATTTTATAATTGCGCGCAGACCTACACTATAATAGGCAGCTTATGAATAGGTAAGGAATATTTCTGATATTTAGCATGGATTTTATAATTGCGCGCAGACCTACACTATAATAGGCAGCTTATGAATAAGGAATATTTCTGATATTTAACATGGATTATATAATTGCGCGCAGACCTACACTATAATAGGCAGCTTATGAATAAGGAATATTTCTGATATCTAGCATGGATTTTATAATTGCGCGCAGACCTACACTATAATAGACAGCTTATGAAAAAGGAATATTTCTGATATTTAACATGGATTATATAATTGCGCGCAGACCTACACTATAATAGGCAGCTTATGAATAAGGAATATTTCTGATATTTACCATGGATTTTATAATTGCGCGCAGACCTACACTATAATAGGCAACTTATGAATAAGGAATATTTTTTATATTTACCATGGATTTTATAATTGCGCGCAGACCTACACTATAATAGGCAGCTTATGAATAAGGAATATTTCTGATATTTACCATGGATTTGGATACAACGGTGTCGTAAGAACCGACAGATGGAGTATATTATGCAGAGAACAACACTGCAAGAGAAGGAAAACTTGATATAAACCCTATACCAACCCGTTTGGCCAGCGTGGTATAGTAGGCCAATTCCTCCTTTCAAAGGAGAGGCCTAGTCCAGCAGTGGACTATAAAGGCTGATATGATGACCATGGATTTTATAATTGCGCGCAGACCTACACTATAATAGGCAGCTTATGAATAAGGAATATTTCTGATATTTACCATGGATTTTATAATTTCGCGCAGATCTACACTATAATAGGCAGCTTATGAGTAAGGATTTCTCATTTAAAACCCAATAATCGGCAATATTGTCAATAATAATTATAATTTTACAAAACTGCACAAATAACAAATCATTAAACAAATCTGCAGTTATTTATGAAACATCCGACGTTGATTCTCACGAACAAAATCTCTTCAATCAAAAGAAAGATAACAAGTAAGTAGGTATTTAGAAAACTGTTGAAGAAGCAAACTGTAGTAAAAAGAAAACTAGATACTTAGGTATTCTATATACCATCGATATCTTAAAATTTGTCATACTTATACCTACCGCAAATTTTAAAAAGGACTTCATGGTTATTGTTCATTTTAATTGCATGATAAAAAGTAGAGTAGCTGACATATTTACAGATTTGTCAAAAATATGCCCGTAACATTAAAACTTACACATTGTAATGTTCAACTCTATCCAAACCACCAAGAAGAAACTCGTAGAGTCGTAGTTATGCCAAGTATATTATTATTTTCAACGAAGCGAAACATATTTTATTATATTTGTCTTAAAACAGAACGCAAACGGCACATTCAACGCTCCAATTTGTCTACATTTAGTGCCGCTCATAAACTAAAATCACACTAACTTACACAATACACTGTGCACTAATTACAAGAAAACAAGTGATTTAGATAAGTTTTATCGCCTGTTTCCGATGTGTTATCTCAACGGCCAATATATTCAGACCTCTGTAATGACCTGCGCTAATTTATCTAAAGAATGAACATTGAGACATTACATGTGTCATATAACTTTGGTATGCTCTCTTGAGATTGTTCAATGATGGCACATTGCAGTTAAATGAGTGAACGCTTAATAATGCTGGCACTCATCTTTCAGACATACAAATTAGAATACCTACTGAACTAACAGACCAACGCGGCAACGCATAAAATTGTACAAAATATTTTTTCGCAGTTCAATAAACCATCGTAGAGACAAATTATAATTAGAAAAAATAAAATAAAAAGAATATAAACTATTAAGTAACATGTTCCAATTTCAAATTTCACTACATCAAATGTTTTTAAATCTGTGTCACATTCATTAGTTTTTTTATGTGCCTTGATATTTTCCAGATATTTTCACAACTGCAATATTGTTTTAAAATCTTTATCTCGGTACAAAGAGGCCGTCAATGTCACTTTGTAAAATATTTTGTAACACTTTTAATGAGGTTATCGCAGATTGTTTGTTTAATTCGATTAACGCGTTTGCCAGCCCTTGAAAGATAATGCTTTTTAAGATACCGACCTTTTTGATACCAAAGTAATTAAAGATACCGACCAGTTACTGCCAATTTCGCATGCAGTTTATTCTCTTACAAGAAATATGTAGCTTTAGTTCATTTATAGAGCTCGGAATGTATCACATCATAATATTTAACTTCAAGAATATTTTGTAAACTCAATAGAATCTTAATGATGGTGAAGAGGTCAAAGTTAGTTAACCCTGCTGTACCAATGTAAAAAATTGTGAATATAAAAATTACTTCGACATAACCTACGTGTTAGAAGTCAAATTAAGAAACGTACATTGCATGTTTTTTATCCTACGTTTATAACGTTTACTAAGAAATCATTAATTTGATGTTACACGCGAATATAATTTGACTCTACTTAGCTCTATCTGCCCGTGTGCAATATGAGTTTAAGAAAACTCTTCGATTTATTCCTTGCAACTTACATTTAAAAAATACTAGTATACCTCTAGTAGTTTTACAATGTTAAATAAAACCTTACTATAATAGTAATTTCAGATAACAACATCGGTATAGCGCAAAATATTGTCGGATTATATTATGCGTGTCGTACTTACAATGTACTTGTAGTATTTCCCAGTACTAGCGGCAGATATCCGAATGCTACCCGCTTCAGGGAACGCATAGCAACGGGACACTTACTATTCCTCATAAAATGCATCAGCAAACCGTCTGCAGATAACACTGCACCTTTGTGATAAACATGAGAACGGCTTGATGACATTATAAATGTTTATAGGTAATAAAGGTATACATACCTACAGATACTCTATGTAATGTTAATTCTAAATAAAGTATATCACATTTAAATTATTCCGAGTAATGCTGTACACGCAGAATGTTAATTTATTACGAGGTAAATATTCAAATGAATACATATTGAAGTGATTTTTGTAACTACATTATTGAGGATATTGATACCGAACGCGAAGTAGGTACCGTGTCAGGAACTCAGGAGGATGACTATGAATTCAGTACGGATGATAGGGTAAATACGCTATACGTCGGCCCCCCCCCCAAACTTCGGCCGTCTGCACATTTTTAGCTTGCGTTCATTTAAAACGTAATGAAGTGACAAATTTGGCACTTGAATTACAACCTTAGTTCATGCTCTATATGTACAAACCGTTACTTTCCGATTACGCCACTCACTCTTCGCACACTGAGCGTCAGTAGCGATTGCGCCGTCGAAGCGTCAATTTTATATTAAAAGTACCTTACTTGCTGTGAATACCCACACTTCGGGGATTGATATAAGAACGGTCAGACATTCCTTTTTTTTGTTTTAAGCTTTATTATCAGTAAGTAGTGATTTTTACTATATTTTGAGATAGTTTTTCCAATGTTTTACGTATTTTTAAAGGGAAAATAGGAGGCCGCCAATAGAATACCAATTTCGAATTAAAACCGGATTCTCGGCCGTGGCCGACTTAAAGTAAATGCAGTCTGTTTTATAAATTCAAATTATACTTATTTCATTGGCTTAATAAGAGAATTTGCAACGCATATAGGCAAATAAATCTATTTTACGTTTAATCGCCAAATACCGGCCGGGGTGATGTTAGTTGAATCTCGAGAAATAATGTACCCGAAATAGGGGCCGGCTTTAGAAACATTAAAGATCGTAATGTCGACCAGCCTCGAATTCGAGCCCAACTATACAGGCTGATTACTTTTTCTTATTTTCTCAAAATTAAATATTTATTATATATTTATTTATTAATAATATAAAGAGTTAAGTTTAAACATTTAAACTCCTACATAGGAGTTGATATTATTGAAAACATTTATGGTAGCTTATTATGGTATGGGAATATAAGATATACATTGCTCTTTGGAACTTGCTACCTTAACCCATGTTAATTAGCTTAAAAAATAGAAATGGTTGGTCGTGAATATTTCATTCATTAATTAACTTGCATGTCACAAAAAGCTGCCCTTAGAATTAATGCTTTTAATTTAAGGTACTGCAATGACAGCAGGGAGATCCAGGGCCTTCACGAAAACAAAGAAAATTATGCAGTTACGATCGCACAAAAGTAAAGGAAGCACTTGAGGCAATAAATAATGGAATGCCCTTTCGTGCAGCCTCTAAACTATTTGGCGTCCCGCGAACGACGACGTTGCAGGTTGGCTGGTCGCATAGACATACATACATTTAAAACTGGACGTCCTTCGGTTTTGAATCCAGCCAAAGAAGAAATACTAGTTCAATGGCTAATACAACTCGCGAAGTGCGGTTTCCCAAGAAAAAAAAACAGATTTAATTAATAGTGTAAAAAAAAGCCGAAAACAGGCAAAATCTATTCAATGATGATACTCCGGGCCAAAAATGGTATGAATTATTTTTGAAAAGACATCCAGAACTAATTATAATTATTGTGATGTTTACTTTGATAAAAATTGTAATACCTAACATTATTTAAGTGCAAATAAAAAAAATACTTTCCCTGCTATTAAACCAATAACTACTAATATACTTAGTGAGACTCCTGCCAAAATAAATCATATTAATAATATTTGTCAGTCTTAATTTAAAACATCCTATACCCGGCCGACATTTGGGAAAAACGCGACCGACCATGGGCCGTGAACGGCCGACTTTAGAGATTTTTCGTTCTCGACGCAACTAAACCTTAGAACTTTTTCCTTGTAGTAGAAATGTCAATCTTATGCCCATAAACATGAAATAGATTTATCAAACTATCCAAAACCGCATCGGAAGCTGTCCTTTTGTTGCAAATTGATGGTGCCAGACCCATCCCAAAACAGAAAAACCGTAAGGTGGCCGACATTTAGCGTATGTACCCTATTGTTCGTTTAAAGCAAAGCCGATAGGTTGCTAGGATTTCGTAATTTTTTAAGTGGTTACTAAATATTTCAACTGATATGCTTTTGTAAACAGGACGAGCTAGATCAAAATGCCTGTTGTTTCCTGATTTTAGTCTCAAAATTACTTGTGAAGAAGAAAATGAAACGAAAAGCAATGCCAGACTTGCCAATCCAACTTATTCAAGAGGTACCCAATGTAGTCAATTGGATAACAGCACTAAAGACGTTGCGTCTTTTCGTAAACGATATCAACGTTTTAAGTACCCACTCCAGGGCTGGTGAAATATGCGGGCGATACTGAAGCAGCCGGCTTCACACAACTCTCGGGTTACCTCATACATCACGTAAATCTCCACTAACTCGTTTATATTGAGGCTCATTCAATTCCTTTCATTTCTAACCCGCGACTGCGCTTCAAGAATATTATCTGACTGGCTAGTGTCTAGTGGTTAGGTATGGGAATACTAAGCCAAGAATATGGATTCGATTCACACCGAGGACTAATCTTTATGAGATAGCTCGATGATATTTTTTTTATTCGTTTTGCTTGATTGTAATATAATATCGATTGAAGAATATGTGATCAGATGATCGTGTTCCATGAATTTGATTATGTCTTCTTGCCCTGGTCCCCCAATCTATTTGAGGTCGGCGCAGTACGTCCTTCGCTTCCATTCTTTTCTGTCGCCCGTCATCTGATCATTTACCCTTTTCTCTTTCATATCCATCCTCACACAGTCCATCCATCTTTTTCTTGGCCTCCCTCTCCCTTTCCATCCCTCTACCTTCATATTCATCACTTGCTTACCTACATACATATCATCTCTTCGCATAATATGTCCATACCAAGCTAAACGACTTCCTTTCACTTTCTCGTCTATAGGCGCCACTATCAGACTACCTCTCACGTATTCATTCCTAATCTTATCCATTCTCGTAACTCCACACATCCATCGCAACATTCTCATCTCTGCCACATGTAATCATTTTTCATCCATCTTCTTAGTAGCCCAACACTCAGCTCCATACAATACGACAGGCCTTATAACCGCCTTATATATGCGTCTCTTGAATTTCAAAGGCATTTTAGGATCGCATTTTGTGCCCGAGACCTGTCGCCATTTCATCCATCCTGAGTTGATCCTTTGCCGAACATCTCGGTCAATTTCGCCGTCGTGTTGCAGGAGTGAACCGAGGTAGCGAAAGTCGGAGCATACTGGTCGGGGTATACCGCCGAGTGTAACCGGGCTTGGACGTATTCAGTTTTGGTTCTGCTTATCCTAAGGACTACGTTCTCCAGTCTCTGCCGCCACTCCTCCAGCTTGCTCTGCACCTCCTGTCCACTTTCTGCTACCAGGACGATGTCGTCGGCAAACAGCATGCACCAGGGTGCCTCTTCCTGTATGTCCGATGATATGGCATCCATAATCAACAAGAAAAGGTAAGGACTAAGAGCCGACCCTTGGTGCAAGCCTACAGCCACATCGAATCTGGCTGTGATTCCAGCTGCGGACCGGACTTGCGTGTGGCATTCAGCATACATAGCTTGGATCAACTTCATGAATTTGATTATGTATTATGGTGTAAATATAACAAAAGCACTTTGTTGTTAAAATCAGACTAAGGCTAACCTGTCTCAAATATTATTTTGTCACGATTGATCCTAACTCTACTTTGAGCAAGTAAGTAAAATGATGCTAGCAGAATAATGTACATCTCCAGCCACCCTCCCCCTACCCAAACAGTTAAAGAAGCTTAAAGTTTGTTGTTTTACGAACGGAAACAAACTGATTGGCTCCAATCCAAAGGACGTCCGGCTCAACGCGACCACTTGAACTGATGTTTTTGCAACCACATAAAAATATTATGACATTGAGGTCTCCAATGTGTTCAAAAATTATTATTTTCTGAATGAAAGGATCCAAAAATGGTTTCAGTAAAAGAGCCAAACCATTTTTTTCATGTTAGCTGAAAGCTGCGATAAATCGTGTCTTTCGAAATAATTTTTTAATCGCAAACGACCGTACTATGAAACCCGGACTATACTAGACTAGTTTGATGTTAAATCCTAGACTTATCGATGTAAAAGTAATAAGTAGGTACATAAACTAATGCTAAACTTTTTAAGAAGCATATGTTTCTAAAGCCGTTGAAACAAATATCGAACCGTCACTTTCTAAACAGGTATCTAATCTAAAACAGTCCAAACCTGCGACTGAATCCGATGCCATATTAAGTCCTTATTTTTTTAAAAAGACAAAAGAAGCTTTAATGTCTGGCAAAAAAAATTAAAAAGGAAACACACGTACGACGAACCTTGCATAAGTTGGACAGTAAAAGAACATCTTAATACTTATTTCACGCAGGTAAATTTCGCTTGATCTCTTCGAGAAGCTGGGGTAAAAACGGGATAAAAAAGTGAACAGTAGCAACTGAAGCGACAGATAAAAGGCCGCAGGTAGCAGCTCTCTTAACACTTCATTATAATTGTCCGTTTGTGCGTTCAAATAGAACACATTAGTTATGATATTTTGTGTTGCCAGACGTTTTGTTGCTCTCTTTTCATTAGAACCAAATGACTATAAGAATACTATCGATACTCACTACACCCCATTAGAAAATACGCATAGTACCTACTTAAACTATCAATAATACTTCGTTTGAAAACCTGTTAACTATTTTACTTGCCTTTGAATATAGCAAATTCCGAAAACAGATTCGTTGACTGCTGTGTGAATCTTTTTGTAAGAATATCACAGTCGTTAGCTAGAATGCAAGCTGGGGTTGCCACACGCTCATAAATCATGAAAAAGGTTAGTTTCGGAGACAAATTCAAGACATGTGGCATGCAGCTGCAAGGGTCACAAACTCACAATAGTTATATGCGTCGTCCACGTTTTTTTGTTTTCAAACATCAAAGTAGTGCAGTGCTGCAGCCAAATCAACTATATGAATCATTCGCAATCGTGACCAAAATGAAAACAACATACGAATATACCGCGATCGGTTTTGGTAACGCCACCGATAAAACGGTCGTAACCGCGCAAACGTGTTACCGTTTCGCAACGAGACACCTCGTAAATATCACTTTATTTTCTTTTCATTTTATCCTTTATTCTTTATACATTTATTTGAACAATTTAATAAAAGAGCACAGGAGCTTTCGAAATAACTTATTGGAATTGGGAATGCAGGATACTATAAAATATTTTATAAAATTTTTCGTCTTGATCAGCAACTGCATCGGTTGCTGAAAGTTTATAAGTCGGTTTAAAATATTTGATTCATTTGATTAAAATAATATATATTTCATTGAAAACCGCATTAGTTAATTTAAACGCATTAAGCTTTTTTTCATTTCTTATTTCACCCATGATTAGATTGATTAGGCACTCTTCCGAAAACAAACAACGACAAATCCCCTTTTGGTAAGTTATATTTAAAGTTGGCCTCATGTCATCCTGTGTCCTATCAAATCCTATAAATGCTTATGTAAACATCACTAAGACGATGACAAGAAAAGTAGTGTGTGACAGTAATCTTACGATAAGGCATGAAGCGTAACATAATATCCTTGAAGAGCAACCATTCTGTTAATTACGGAGGTAAACATAGATTAGAGACATCTGACGCTGCTCAAGCTATCCAATTACTATTGCTTCGTGAAGAGAAAAATAAGCATTAGAAGGAATTTGTAGTAAAAACTGAATAGAATCAGTCAATGGCTTTGATTTATTTTTATCAAAATGCTTGTTAGCTTAAAACAATACTACTATTTAGAGTAAAATTGGAATAAAGATGCTAAGTTACATCGTTTCAACCATTTATTCCCTTTGAACCATAATACGTCATTATTTTAACTAACAAGCTGTAGTTGTGCCTCTTTATAAAGGAAAAGGCTCGCAACAAGACTGCAAAAACTATAGAGGCATTAGCCTTCTCAGCATTGTTGGCAAATTGTATGCGAAGGTACCTACTGATTGAAAGAGTTATGAAAGTAACCGACAAGAAAATATGGGATGTACAAGCGGGATTCCGAAAGGGTATGGGATGTACGGATCAGGTTTTTTCCTTGCGAAGCATAGCGGAAAAGTTTTTGGCCAAAGGTCAAATGGTCTATTGCACATTCGTGGATTTGGAAAAGGCTTACGATAAAGTGGTGAGGAATGAAATGTGGTCGGTGCTGTCAATGAATGGGGTAGACAGCAGTCTCATTCGAGCTCTGAAATCCCTTTATGAGGATTCTAGAGCTTGTGTGATGATAAACGGGGCATACACTGGGGGGTTACCTTCGAGAAAGGTGTTAGACAAGGACGTGTAGCGTCGCCGTGGCTGTTTAACCTCTTCATGGACAGTTGTTTGCAAGATTTAAAAAATAATGACTGCGGATTAAGGATGAATGGGTTACTCGTCAAATGCCTTCTTTATGATGATGATCAGGTAACAATCATGCGTGGTGCGTTAGAGAGGAAAGGAATGAAAGTGAATGTAAGTAAAACGAAAGTTATGGTTTTTGAAAAGGAGGAATGCGTAACGGCTATGTTTTGATCGATGGACAGCGAGTGGAACAAGTAAATGAGTTTGTTTACTTAGGTACGTTTACAAGAGATGGTAAGAATGAAAAAGATATTGAAAGAAGAGTTAATGCAGGTAATAGTGTGAATGGAGCTCTGAAGGCGTTTATGAAAGTCAAAACGTGTCCAAAAAGGCGCGTTTGGCTGTGCATAGAGGGGTGTTAGTGCCTACCCTTATGTATGGTAGTAAAAGTTGGGTATGGCAGAAGAGACTTGAAAGTAGAATAAATGCTGTAGAAATGAGAGCACTGAGAAGTATGTGTGGTGTGTCTTTGACCGACAGAGTAAAGAATTGTGTGATACGAGAGTGGTGTGGGGTAAAAGAAGATGTAGTGACAAGCATCGAGAAAGGCACGTTAAGATGGTTTGGGCACATGGAGAGGATGGATGACGAAAGACTGACAAAGAAGATATATAAGGCAAGTGGGAATGGGACAGGACGAAGGGGAAGACCTAGGCGGACGTTCTCTGACCAGATTGGAGACATCCTAAAAAAAGGACAGGTCAGAAGTACCCTAAACAGAAGAGCATGCATGAGAAACTTGATGGGAGTGAATGAAGCAAGAGAGGCATGTCAGGATCGTTGCAAATGGCGTTCCGTAGTCTCTGCCTACCCCTCTGGGAAGCAGGCGTGAGTCTATGTATGTATTTAACTAACAAACTATGTAATAATACAGTTATCATGCAATGTTGGAACGTCGTGAATGCCGTGTATAAACAGCGTCGAGATTTTCTTAGCACGCCTACACTTTTATCTGAAGGTAATAATGAAAAGTTATTACTATTCTAAAATATTCCGACGTCTGCCATCGCTCGCCTATTGTCGGATACCTAAAAGTAAATTATCATAATTTTCCGCTCACCACTCGTTCTGCGAAACTCGCGACGTTTTGGTCGTTAAATAAAATACCTTTTTAAGCCGACAACGGTTAACGCTGACATTTGTGTATTGTATGTTTAAAGTGGGTCTCAATTGTTGCTTTGAGCGACTTGCGTTACAAATTGTGCCTTATTGAAGTTTATAACCGCTTGCAGACTCCTTGAAACACTTTTGTAACTAATTACTGACAAATTACGCGTAGGTATAGGAGGAACTTTTGGGCTCTTCAAATAAAAGAGCCATATCTTTTAATTATATTAACTTGTATGTAGCTCAAATAAGACTAGCTAGTACATTAAATATAATCTAAAAGGTCAAATTGATTATTAAAACCAGATGTGCAATGTGGTTTAAAGCGGGTAAAAATATTTGTTTATGTAAAATCTTAAAGTTCAAGTGTAGCCAGTCTGACAAAAATGTCGCCAAACAATAAGGTAATGCCGTCGCATAGATAATTTTTATTGTTTTGACGATTCAATGCGGGCTCTGGTCTGCAGACAAGGAAGGAGGAATATTACTATGGACAACGGTCGGTAATAAATCAACCGAGGCGATGAAAACAGCTATACCTATGTAGGGAACGTGCGTCCGAGTAGATTGGAAAATTGTAGTGTAATGACTAATAGTAATAACTCATACACCGATTGTACTGTGACCTTTAGAGCGGTGCTTTAGATTTAGAAGTACGGCATGCTATGACCTCTAAAGTTATTGTAACCACGTAATCTCATTCTTTAAGTTGCGTAAGATTGATGAAAGAATGCCTTCATCGGTTTTTGTTGAAGATGCACGTAATATTTATACATGTAGGTGTCATTTGCCAATTCATCGGACAATAATTCTTTCGGCTTTTAATTTACATGCTATGTTGGTACCGGATCTCTACGGGCATTTGTCTATGTGCATCTACAACACATCTACTCCTCTGTTAATTTGTAATGTTTTGGGATCAGACTAATACAAGCTAGTCCGTTTTGATCTGCAGGACTTATTTTTATCAAAGTGCTGTTTCTTATTTGTTACTCAGGAATCGTAGGTACGCTGTCCCATAATTTGTCGCAATAATAAATTAAAACCAGTACCGTGGGACAAATGAAATAGTCAGCCAATTCACATGGCAAACCTGACCGACATTTACAGACGTTGTCAGTCATTTAACGAAAATAAACTTCCGAAGCATCATTATTCCGTTGATGTGTTCAAGTGTCCACTAGCTTCCACATAACATGTTGATGTTATGCGCCGAGTGATATATTTACGTCAAACATTTAATAGACCATCTCATTAGTCTGTTCACGTCTGTGGTACAACAACTAAGGCCACGGGAAAAGCGAGGACGGACTGGCCAAGTCTGCGTCCATCACTTACTTGATCAATTGAGTTATTTCTATGCAATATCACGAGTATGCAAATTGTTTTACTATGCGATGAATTAACTTGCGATCCCTGTTATTGGTGCTACGTATCGCATTCATATTCATTGTATAAATCATGACACGCGTGACCTTAAATCTTACGGTAAATTATCAATTATTGATTGTACCAGTTGCCTCTACTTACAAGACAATGTTATTGTCGTGATTACTTCATCATTAACTATTTATTAATATTTTATTCATTTTATCTTTTCATCTGTTTCCATAATTATCTGTAATTTATTTAATTACCTTACAAAGGTACATAGCTCTATAGTAGAGCGCGCTCTACTAGTTAATTTATGTAAATTGATATTTTGAACTGGAAGTATTTAATCAAATCAATATTAAGTAGCTACATTAAACTTGTTTTTAGATAATAAAAATAAGGGTTTTGACATTGGTTTCAATCTTGGACTAGGTATCTTTACTTAGACTTCAAATGATATAATCCAGTACGTACTGTTAAGTTTTGCTCTACAAAGCCGAGATTTCAAGTGCAAGTGAGTACACAAGTCTTATAATAAGTGAACAAACAGACTTCCATCGCCCAGACTATTATTAGAAACGTTACAATAAAGTTAAAATAAGATAAATGCACGTACAAATCTTGCTTCGCCGCTCTCGTCGTAGTCACATGGCTCGTGTTCATTGGAAAGTTTAGAACTCCTGTTTTTGTTAAACTTTTACGATCTTCCACAAAAATATCACTGTATAACAACGTCACGTTAAACCATCACTGTACTATTGTGTTTCCACGTAAAGTTTAATTTACAAACTCGGTTCGCGAGGGAACTCGTGTACGATAAACAGTATTTGTATTGGTTTGCGTTTTGTTTATGTGCCTGCGAGGCTGAGTGCGTGGGTACGTTGGGCCGGGCCGCGCGCGCGCCTTCGATTGAGCACGATTGAGTTGTGTAGCCGACCGGAGCGCCCGCCGCGCCGCTCCGCCAGATGACAGCTTCATATCTTCTTCCCTTCCCGTCCCCACTCCCACCTCTTATGTCTCTTTGGAATAAACGTGGCTCACTGGACGAAATAGACTTGTTGCATTTTTATTTTATTTTATTATTCTACCGGCATCGGCCTGGCAAGTCAGAATGAACTGTGTACGGATCAGTCGGATTTGTTCGACTTGGATGAATGATTAGCCTATGAGCTGTAGATTCATAAATTGTGCTCACTGAGAGATACAAATGTTTATTTATTTTTGGACAATCACCGAGGAGGCATGTTGTTGCCAAAAGCTTTTCTAAACTTGGTTCTACGGTCCGATGTATAAATCTTGCAAAGGCTAAGGACCTTATAAGTCTTAAAACTATATCGAATAAAATGTGGAATAATCTACGAGCTAATGAACTATTTGAATAGTCCTACACGCAAGTACCTGATAAACCTGTTAAAATAAGGTTCAAAATGGCTTGACCCCATAAAGCCGTACATACGTCTGCTTTACGTTATCCATATGTAACAAGTTCTCGAGAAAGTCATTATTAAGACCTTCGCCGAGGGATATTTTTTGTTCATGGCGGCCAGTGTTTGTGGACGGCATAAAAAAAGTTTATTTTAAAATTGCGTTGATTGAGTTGTTATGGGCCGGGTCTGAGTACCGGAATGATTTCATGCTTGCAGCCTCGCTTTATAAACAACAGATTACGCGTTTAAGTGTGGATGAAATAATTGTGGCCATAATCTTCGACGAGTCATTTCTGAAATCGTTAATAGCTGTATTAAAATTAATAGTTTATCTGAGGTAATTATAATGTTAATTACGTAATAAGGTTCATGTTAGTTTTGTAATGTTGCATAAGTGGCTCGCCTAACAATTTTATAATCGTTTAGGTGAAATGATTAGGAAGTATCAAAAATTTATGAATAAGCTATTTTTTATCTTCAAAACTATATCCGTTAAGTATATCAACAAATTGTTTATTAAAATATTATGCTCTTCTCTAGCTTTTGGCTTCTTAATGCAATTGCTCTCAACCACTCAAAGAAACGATTACAATTTCGCTTAATATCATATAATACGTTTTGGGTACCGCAAGGAGCGCATTTAGGACCTTCATTATTACCCGAACCTACATGTAAGTACATATGTACTTAACTCATTATAGTCATTATACAGTAATATATAATAAATAATCTATACATATAAATTAAACTGAAGTGTCTTTGCAAGTGCATATGATCACTTGATCAGTTTATAAAGTACCTTATTTTTTTATTTTTTTCTGTCTGTTTATGTGCGCTCCGAACACTGGGATAATCTCTGGATTGGCTTAACTGATTTGATAACCGATGGACGAAAGAGGACTTCGTAAGTTTACATATTTCACCTGGTAGGTATGGCTGTTTTGAGTAAGACTTTCAGTCTCGGTACATTTTCGAGTCCCGGGCAAAAATTTCGAGACTCAGCCCGGTCTCGAAATTCCCGGGTAAAATGAGACTTTTGAGACTCTTTAGAAAAAAGGTTATAGGTACTTGTATGTACTCATAGGTTAGGCATTTTGGCAGTGAATACAATATGTTTAAGAGCGTTTACGCCTTACGGCTTTTCATTTAAAATATTATGGAAAAAAAGTCAATTGAAAATTTTATCGACAAAAAAGTGTTACAGCTAAAAAAAAATATCGCGAATGAGTTGGCAAAAAAATCCTGCGCAGACTAGGAAAAGTTGAAAATTTCATTTAACATACGAATTTAATGAATAAAACATTATACGCAACGACAGTCCCTACAAGAATGGGCATTCTCCTTTAGTACTAACCGAATGTATGAACCCTAAAGAGTACGTAAACATTGGATTGTCTATTATATTATTGGATATAGGCCGCCAAGGCTCTCCACATGTACCGATCCTGAGCCACTCGCATCTGCTGCCCGCGATCTCAACAAGACCGTCAGTCCACCTTGCGGGAGGCCTACCTCTGCTACGACGTGCAGTGCGTGGCCGCCACTCCAGAACCTTTCTTCTTCAACGGCCATCGGTTCTTCTGGCTATATGCCCTGCCCACTGCCACTTCAGCCTGAATATTCGGAGAGCTATGTCGGTGACTTTGATTCGCCTGCGGATCTCCTCATTTCTGATTTGATCTCGCAGGGAAACTCCGAGCATAGCTCTCTCCATCGCCCTCTGCATGGCCCTGAGCTTCCGGATAAGACCCATAGTTAGAGACCACGTCTCGTAGTATATTTATCAAATTGTTTAATAGATAAATCTTATATACAAAGATGTAATCTTAAATGGACAACCTTTAATATTACATTTTTTGTACGTTGTAATTTGTACACATACATATTACGACAGTAAATGATACTAGTTATATTTATCAATTTCTTTAATAGACAAATCTTAGGTATATACAAATGAGTGCTACTTCACTGTGAACACGATGATATCTGCGAAAATCCTGTCAGGAAAAGGTGTTGGCAACTTCTTTTTTAGGCTGGACCGGTTTTTTTTTGCCAACCACGGTAATTCACGAGATTTTTTAATAATGGTTATTATTTGACTAAAGTCTCAAAAGTCTCGAAAACTAGAGGTAGCAGTCTCGAGTCTCGAAAACACAGAAAAGTGGTCGAGACTCTCGAAATTTTCGAGACCGAGACTCCCGGGATGAAAGCCTTAGTTTTGAGATACCGAATATAACGGGAGAAGTAATGAAGTTGGCACTAAGTAGTACTAGGTCCTTATAGAGGCACTGCTCTTAAATGTTTTACTGAGAGGACAAAAGTCTTCTCAAAGTCAAAGTAAAAGATGACGTAGATACACTTGTCTCTATTCAGAGGCGTATCTAGAACCGTATCAGCAATATCTAGCTGAGCCCGCGGGTACACCCGTAATTTAGGGATAATGCTCCGGACCCGCAGCACTTAGCGTGATGTTATAATTGTTATAAAGCATAGACTTTATCAAAGCCTCCCTTGTTGAAATCCAACACAAAAATAATTATTTTAATGGAACCAGTAGTTCCTGAGATTAGCGCGTTCAACTAAAATAAACCGGTCAAGTGCGATTCGGACTCGCGCACCGAGGGTTCCTTACAAACCTGTAGGTATTTAAAAATATACATATGTGATGTAACTAAAAATTTAAGGGATTCGGCATTTTTCCTATGTACTATAAAACGTTGCTTTATGACAAATTTCAAGATTCTAGATCGACTGGAAGTACCCTTAAGGTTTGACTTGAGCATTTGATATGAATTTCAATTTAATAACTCTATGCGTTCAGGAGGAAAAAGGTAGTAACTTTTTTTTATATTTTAATTATATGATGTAACTTAAAATTAACATTTTTGTAAGTTTTTCCTTGATTTGTTCAATAAGACATTGCTTCGTACCAAATTTCAAGATTCTGAGTTCACGGGAAGTACCCTGTAGGCTTTGATTCTCTTGCGAGTTTTTAAATTTGCGGAAATTTGCAGCATAAACGGCTGTATCTTTTGATTGCGTTGGCTTAGAAGTTTGATTTTGTTACAGTTTAAAGATATTATAGACGGAGATTCCCATCTTCGTCTATAATATCTTTAAACTGTAACAAAATCAAGAGTATTGATATGAATTTCAATTTAATAACTTTCAACGTTCATGAGGAAAGGAGTAGTAGCTTTAAAATTAATACAAATATTTTTTTACGTGATGTAACGAAAAATTTACGGTTTTCGAAATTTTTCCTTTATATGTGCTATAAAACATTGCTACGTACCAAATTTCAAGATTCTGAGTTCACGGTAAGTACTCTGTAGGTTTTGATTCTGTTGCGAGTAGATGCGAGAAAATATGCGGCTTAAAGTGCTGTTTATTTTTATTGCGTTGACATAGAAGTTTGATTTTGTTACAGCTTTAATGTATTATAGACTTGAGTATTTGAAATGAATTTCAATTTAATACCTCTACGCGTTCATGAGAAAATGGTAATAACTTTAAAATTATTTAAAATATTTTTATGATATGACGTAACAAAATATTTACGGTTTTCGCAATTTTTCCTTTATTTGTGCTATAAGAAATTGCTTCGTACCAAATTTCAAGATTCTGAGTTCACGGGAAGTACCATGTAGGTTTTGATTCCCTTGCGAGTTTTTAAATTTGCGGAAATTTGCAGCATAATCGGCTGTATCTTTTGATTGTGTTGGCTTAGAAGATTCATTTTTTCACAGGTTCAAGGGACATTAGATTTGACTATTCGATTTATATTTCAGTTTGATACCTCCACGCGTTTCTGAGAAAAAAGGTCTTGATAGACGGACGGACAACAAAGTGATCCTATAAGGGTTCCGTTTTTTGCATTTCGAGGTACGGAACCCTAAAAATGAAGTCTTCAGCTTTATAATAATAATATAGGTACGGTGCCCTCGGGCTACAGGAGCACCCAACGCATTGTAAGCCAAAATTTGTGGAAATTTTACCTTCCGTTAAGTCCCGTTTGAAGCCACAAACTCTTTTTGACAGGGTTCTTAGGTACGCTACACCGCTTTCAAGGCGTTGAACTGTTAAATGTTTATTATCTTGTTTAATTGGCGCGTCCCAAATGTTTTCATGTTCGATACGATCAAACGATTTACAAAAGCCATAAACCAACAATAAAACGATATAATTATGTAGGTATCATATTCTTTCTAATGTTAAATATCCACTACGTAAGAAAATTGTTTCCTACGTTAGTTGTCATCGTAATTTGTATAATAAAATTCTGTTTAAGGTTAGTTTAGCAAAGATTTTATGTATATGTACTTGAATTTGACGTAGAGCTGCTGGGTCGCTAATTAGCTATTTACCTAATAATACTTGTGGCACTTTCTTAATCTATACATATTATAATAAAACAGTAAAAAATATTTTTGTAAATTGAATATATTTACAAAAAAATTATTCAATTAGGCTAAGAATCAGTTAAAAATTCTATCTATTTGTCTGTTTGTACACGCTAATCTCCGAAGTTACTACTTAGACGGACTTGAATGAAACTTTTTTGTTTCATTGCTATTAGGTCTTGGCAACATATAGGCTATCATTTATTTTGGAAAGTGGAACACCTGATGCAGGACCACAACAGCCCAGCAAACTACAAGACATAAAAAAATTGCGGCTTGGCAAAAAACATTAGGTGTTCCGTGTGGTGACGGATTAAGAATACGGATTGTCACCACCCCATATCATCCCATGGGTGTCGTAAGAGCCGACAGAGGGAGCATATTATGCAGAGAACAGCACTGTAAGAGAAGGAAAACTTGATACAAACCCTATACCAACCCGTTTGGCCAGCGTGGTATAGTAGGCCAATTCCTCCTTACATAGGAGAGGCCTAGTCCAGCAGTGGACTGTTAAAGGCTGATGACGAAAAAACATTAGGTACGTCTGATAAGCATTTTCTGCTGCAAGATTAAAATTCGAAGATCTCGAACATGTGTTGTGGAAGTCTAAGAGCCCATCTACACTATGCCATATACAGAATTGATATCCTAGCAAAAGTCGTTCAGTCTGATGAGCATTTTCTGTTGCCTTATAAAAATCGAAGATCTGAAACACCTGATGAGGGAGCATATAAGGTAAACGGCCCAATAGCCGTGAAATTCTGAACTTCGCTGACTTTGCAGGTCTGCTATGTTAAGGTTAAAAGACTAACAAAAATGAAATTTACCGAAGTTTATAGACAATTTATTCTTGTTTTCGTATAATTTTATAGTTTTTGATAGATATGACTGTAAGAATACTTTAATTTAAATTAAGTTTGAAAAGACCCATTTGTACCAGTATCCGGTAGATTTGTCCTAGTAAACGGTAGATTGTCCCAGATACCGATATTTTTTTACCGCGAATTTGAACCCTATTTGCTTAATGTTAAAGTTAATAATATTTGAACTTTTTATTAATAAATATTGTGTAATTTAATTATTATGTATTTAAAGAGGCCAAAGAAAAAATATTTATTTTAATTAAAATGTATTTCAACGGATATCACAAGCCGGAATTAAAATTGTCGTAATACTAAATTTATATCTTTTAAACTTTTCTCTAAAATAAACTAAAACAAACAAAAGTATACCTACGTCACATTATTTTTGAACTTTTAAAATTACTGTAAAAAGTGACTTCTTACAGTAATTTTCATTGGATTAAAGTTAAACAAGATTTTTTTTTTTTTGGTTTCTAAACACAGATCAAATCCTACCGTATAAATCAATTTAACAACAGGTACTTACAAGAAAATATCGTATGCGATTGGTTTAATTACAATTTACGTACGATTTATAGCTTCGCAAGGCCCTTTCTTTAATAGAACAACTCACGCATTAGGGTTAAATCCTGTGTCGCAGGAGTCTCTATCAACATACAGCAAACGGACACGATGAACACCCAGTATTGAACCCACAATACAAGGCAAGTGCAAAGCGGCGAGGTGGCCTCTTAAACCACGACGCCAACCGTGCAGTCAGCTCAACAACCACTCTTTGTTTGCAGCAACGTGGTCTCCTCTCTAAGACTTGTCTGCTCCATCGATCGTTGGTCCCTCGGCAGACGTGGCCAGCTCATTGCCGCTTCAGACTGCTTATACGGCGATCTATGTCGGTGACTCCAGTTCTCTTCCTGATGACCTCGTTGCGAATTCTATCCTTTAGAGAGACTCCGAGTATAGCTCGATCCATAGCACGCTGAGTTATTTTAAATCTATGGACCAGCACTACCATGAGTGTCCAGATTTCGGCACCGTATATCTTTACTGGTAGGACTGGTGGTCCAAGACTTTTGCCTTGAGGCTTTGCGGGATAGGCGAAGAGAAGATCCGACGTAGCTTACCGATTGCTGCCCATACCAACTGAACCCATGTATCGATTTCCTTCTCGAAGCTGTTTCCACGCAACTGTATTATTTTCCCCAGGTAATCATTCTGTTGCACAACTTCAAGCAAGGAACCGTCAATGCAGATCGGTCTCAACACGACGTATTCATTGATCACACTCCTTCGTTTTAGCCAGGCTCATGCCAAGACCAATCCACCGGGAAGGCTTCATTAAGGTCGTACAGCATTCCGCTAAGCTCTTCCAACGTCTCTGCTATTAGGACGATGTCGTCAGCAAATTGAAGGTCTGAGATGTACTCGCCGTTTATATTCGTTGAGCCCACTACAATGTCTTGAAGACATCCTCAAGTGCGTTGGTGAACAGCTTGGAAGATATTACATCCCCTTGCTGGACTCTCCTACCCAACTCTATGGTGTATGTCCTTCTGTCTTGGATCTGAACGGTCATGGTCGCCAGTCGGTTTCATACAAATATCTTAACACCTTGATATATCGCCAGCTAATGCGTCATCGTTGCAGGATGTCAAGAACTGCCCAGGTTTCGATAGAGTTGAAGGCTTTCTCGTGGTCTCGTGGACCGCGAGAAAGCCTTCGACTGCCATACACACGAAAGACGAATGCCATACACAGCGGCTGGTTGTACTCATGGGTCTTCAGTATGGATGTACTCCACAGTGATGAAGCCTTTCCGAAACTTGCACTGATGGCTGGAAGTCGTCGAGTTGTTTGTTACAACCCTCGAGAACAACTTGTAGATGGCTGAGGAGTGAAATGGGTCTGCAATTCTTTAATAAAGTTTTGTCGCCTTTTTTGAAGAAAAGAGCCACCACACTCCCGCTCCATGCCCGTAGTTTTGAACCTTCGTGGATGACGGTATTGAAATTACTTGCTAGCTCTCTAAAGGTTGTGTCCCCATCTGCTCAGAGGAGTTCTGCAGAGATGCCATCATCACCAGGTGCTTTGTTTTTCCTAAGTTGCCCAAAGGACATCCGTACCTCGCTCTGTTCGGCATCCGGGATAGGTAACTTCGTTGAAGTGGCTCGTGGTCGAGGGCTCTGTGGTCGCCCAGTTGGTCTGTCACGTTGAACTCATGTTTCAGTGGAACTCATCTGTCAGGTGAACTCAACTATGATTTGAAATCAACTTTGAGTTGAAGTCAACTTGTCAAAGTTGTCACGCATCATCAAAATCTGGTTGCCATATAGGATCAGAGTACTCGTCAATACGATTGAAACGAGTCCAAACTCGATGGGCTTGTGTCGTTTTATTGCGGAGTTCCTATGGCCACTTTCCAGCTTCATCATGCGATTAGCTCTATACGAATTATCAAATGGGAGCTGGGCACCGATCTCTTATATTTCATTACAAATAAGTATTTATGCCTCGTAATAAAATACGTTTTGAAATATACACATCAAGCCCTTTCATATGATAGGGTTTAGAATCGTGAAAAGTGGTACTGTACGTCCCAGCATCAGGCAGAATATATTGTTATAATACTCTACTACTACACTTTCAAAGGATAATGATACTTATTGCAAGGCATTATGATGCAGTAACGGGCTCCGGTGCAACGGGTAGTACGAAGTTTACTTGTGTACCAGTATCCGGTAAAAAAGGGTATAATATTGCCGGGTCATGTGGGGGTTTCCGAGTCCCAGTAAATGTAATATGCCAAAATACTTACTATTTCATAAAATTCATCGCAGCTTATGGACTATATCGCTAGATAATTAACTCAAATATTTAAGCAAATAAACACTCTCACTGTGCCGCTTTCCGCAGCAATATGATAAGCAAACCAATACAATGTGGTAGCTTCGTAGTTTAGTGACAGAACCTCGAAATTCCACAAAATTTTCGCACACCACACATTCATAGTAGTATAGTTTTGCCACCTTTACAAATATTGACCAGCGTTTATATTATAATTACACGAAATAATATCAAGTGTGTATTGCAATTCTCAAACTTTAATTATCTTTTGGTAGAAACCTAAAAAAATATAAAAACCGACTAGTTACCGGGTACCGGGACACTGCCGGAATTACGTACGTTTACCTTAAGCCCATCTATACTATACCATATACCTACAGGCTTGACGTCTTAGCAAAAGTTGTCCAGTCTTAGATGAGCATTTTCAGTTGACTAATGAAACTTGAAGATACCTATAGAAGATTTGTTGTGGAACTTTAGGGTTAAGCGCTTAGCTATCGATTGCCGTGCCCCTAACGCCCTACAAATCGATAAAATAATACCTATAATAATAAGGGAGGTGTATTCGATGTATCGATAAAAAAAAGACAAATAGGTTTTATATTTAATTATGTGTACCTACCTACTAAGGCAGTTGTCCGACCGCCGGCGAGAAAACGACTAACTATCGGCGATTTCTCTCTCAAGAAACGTACCATAGATATACATTCCGTGAGAACAAAAGAGATGCATATATTAATAGTTGATCGCCGACTGTTCACACTGCCAGTGAGGACTCGCTTCAGTAGTTTGTCGCTGAGCGACAAGAGCTATCAAATATAATACTCGCTCAGCGATACTCGTTCAGCGATGCTCGCTTGTTCATTTCTGTACAGTGCGGGCGAGTGGCGCGAGTAATCGCTCGTCGCACTTGCACACTCGCTTATAGCCTGGCGACAAAACTATCGAAACTAACACTCGCTTCCCGCTGATCGCCAACTCGTTTATAGTTTTTAGTTCTACTCGTTTCTCGTTCATCGCCGGCGGTCGGACAACTGCCTTATATACCTAAAATAAAATGTTATTTTTAATCACTTTCTTCGTATCACAATCGTTCATCTTGAAGCTAAAAAAAATAGATGTTTATACCAATAACTAATTCTTCGATCAATCAAAGACCCGAGGAAGGACATAGAATAGTTTTTATCGCGATAACCGACATCCACGCGGGCGGAACCGCGGGCGACAGCTAGTGTAAACATAATTTCTTAATTCTGTAGACCACTGCATGAGATAAGGCCCGGTTTTTTGTACAGCCCCAGTTAACGGGGTATTCCTGAAAGCGCAACTATTTTTGAGCGCAACTAAAAAAGCGCAACTACTTTATTCCACAAAGCGCAACCACGTCGAAAAATATCGAAGGGGCACAACAGATTCTTAAAGGACTATTTACTATCGATAGTATTTTTAAATCATCTGCCCATTCCTTATTTATTATATTGTGATCGTTTCCAAAAGTACCAGGATAACAGAAATGAACAGAGGTTAGAAGTGTTTATAGAATCTGGTAACAAAGATCAATCAGTAAAATGTTTTGAAAAGTACCAGGGTAAAATAAATTAACAGAAGTTAGTAGCTTAATAAAAACCTGGTTTTAGGGTCATGAATCTGAAATAAAGCACTGGATGGTATAGGTAAAACACAGCGCACAGCTACAGCTAAAGTATACTTAAATGTCCTGTCTTATCAATTGCTTCTTAGATGCAACCGAGAAACGACATCATAATATTCGCTTTAAATAGTGCTGCAATCCGTCCGGATTTCCCCGGATTTGTCTTAGTTTGAAGGGCGTCCGGGGCTCGTCCGGCCTTGGTTTTTGGAAGCGTCCGGGTTTAACCCGGACATTTTTGTTGTCGGGGGAAATCTATTTTTCTTATAAATAAGCGATAAATGGTACTTTTTCAGAGATGTCCGGGGCAAAATCCATATTTCGCCCAAATGTCCGGGATTTTTACCGTGTTTATCCGGTGTCGGCAAATTAGGAGATGGCAGCCCTAGCTTTAAATAACCGCTGTATTAACAAACATGCTAAACGGCTGACACAGAAAGCTGCAAAGTAGGACTGATAATAAATAGTCTCAAAGCTATAGCTATGATAAATAAGCTAACAAATGAGACATATGTACCTAATAAAATTAACAACCATCTTATCGACCACCGCATTCATAAAACCACTAAACAAAGAGTAAGTAGGTAGAGGCTTACTGGGAAGGATTTGCATGATCTATTTTATCAGGTTTTATATGATGATGATATTATATGATATAAGATGCCTTAGTTCACAATTGCACTAACTACAAAATTTTCACTTTAAAAAGTGAAATTTTTTTTGTTGCAAAATACACTAATTTGTATGCTTTTTCGTTTCCGCATACCGAATAAGGTTATTCCGTCCCTTCCTACGAAAACATAGATCACAATAGGTAATTGTAATAAATAAGTTCCATGAATGTGTTTTTAAACTAATGTCCTTTATTTTTGTAAAAACAGAAAATATTATGCTTTAACTGATTTTATCATACTTTAACTACAGAAAATTTCAAAACACAACCGTATTACAGACATTTGTAATATTTGCTCATACTTTTTAGCAATGCTATATCCGCTTGACCGCGCACAAGTGACTATTCTCCCTTTTTCGAAATGCCGTAGACCGCGCACAAGTGACTATTTTCCCTTTTTGGTTACAGCGCTATACTCGGTCTGAATTGACTGTTTCTTTCTATTACGTAATGTTTTAAATTATTTTTCTCTGTTCTATTCAAATCATTGAAAATTTCTTGATGCTAAAAATACGAAGCGAGTCTTAAAATCGTTAACCCGGAACGAAAAAGTAATGTCAAATGCCACTCTTTGTTTCGCGCGCTCCGTGATTACGTGCGTATGGTATGCGTGTAATTAAATATTTTTATACTATGATACATGTTTTTTTTATTTAATTCGGTGTAGATAGAATCCCTCTACAGTTAAAACTCATAAAATATGTATGTCATCGATTTACTTTTTAAATAATCCTGTTTAAAATACACAAAGTGTTTTTTTCAACGATAGTCAATGTTCGCTGCTAAGTAATTACGTGCTTATCGTATGCGTGTAATTAAATATTTTTATACTATGTTACATGTTTTTTTTTATTTAATTCGGTGTAGATAAAATACCTCTACAGTTAAAACTCATAAAATATGTATGTCATCGATTTACTTTTTAAAATAATCCTGTTTAAAATACACAAAGTGTTTTTTTCAACGATAGTCAATGTTCGCTGCTAAGTAATTACGTGCTTATCGTATGCGTGTAATTAAATATTTTTATACTATGATACATGTTTTTTTTAATTTAATTCGGTGTAGATAGAATCCTTCTACAGTTAAAACTCATAAAATATGTATGTCATCGATTTACTTTTTAAAATAATCCTGTTTAAAATACACAAAGTGTTTTTTTCAACGATAGTCAATGTTCGCTGCTAAGTATAATAAATTAGAAAATAAATATCAACAAAGAATTCATACGACTTGAAAGAGTCATTTATAAGGTTGAAGAAAAACATCACTTCAACTTACTCATGTTACCGACTTATCAACAATAAATGTTTATGTTAGCGCGCCCATCTGGCGAGCGGCGGCGCGACATTTTGTTTAGAACGTGAGCGGTCAAGTGAATTCGACGAATTGGCGCTAGCGGTTTTTTTTTTTACGAGGTGGAAAATCCCTTCGGATCTCCGACTCTTGGGGGAAATAAGAGCCGGAGTATGTGGTGTTTCCACTAAAAACCACCTCGACTTCCGCCATGTACCCGTGTGTCGGAGGGTGGGGCATCACCAAAGCACTCGTCGCCACCCTCCGACGGGTATTGGCCCGCCAGATGGTCAGGCGGGCCCCGAACAAAACCCCCTTGGCGACGGATAAAGGTGTTGGACTCCGCCGCCAAAACGCCCAGCGGCCGCAGAAGATAGGGAGGACGGCAACGCAACACCGCATCTCCTCTTCCTCTGCGGCCCCACCGCGACGCATCGAATGGTGCGCCCCCATTTGGGCGCGGGAGATAGGGCGTGCGGCAACGCAACACCGACACGCCTCTCCTCCCGCGACCGCACCCGACTGCGAGGGACAGACAGAACTGTCCCCCGCACCCGCACCGTTGGACGCATCCTGCGCAGGCCCCTCCAAGCCCACGCGGAGCGTTCCCTCCTGGATCCCTCTTAGCTTCACCGCGGGTGACCAATCCACGGTTACTGAGCCCCCCCACCACGACAAGGTGGAGCTGGAGATCCCACGGGGGGGAAGTAATAAGGGGGACAGCGCGTACGCAGTCCCCACTACCAAAAATTACGCATCCGAGTTATCCACATTAGGGATAATCGCAGGGGTCAACCCAACCGCAGTGCAATGGAAGAGTCTCGCCCTGGGGGAACCGCCTTCTTGATCACGGTGTCCCCTATGCCAGGTAAGTATGAGTGTATTATGTGCTGGTAGTACAAAATTTTCAAGAAAGTTTAATGTACAAGTATTTTAAGTAGGTACTTTAATTCAAAGGGTAATGCAATTTTTAAAACATTAAATCTGTTTGAGATATATTCCCATGTCCCATGGTACATATGAAATAAACAAGAAAGCGGCAATAAACCAATAGGCACCTAAATGTATTATTTACGCAATTTGTTGATCTACTATCTTAGATTGTGATGTCAATACTGGCTACTGCCAATATTTATGGGATGAGTGTAATGGCAAAACAGGTACACCTAGTACCTTTTTTGCCATTACACTCATCCCACTCATACTGAAATCCGATCAATATTGTCAAAATTTATTAGTAGTTAACCCGAAACTGTTACTCATGTCACATCATTTTCTGACACTTGTGGTAATCAGCACCGCAACAAGTAGGTATGTTACTCTAGCTACTTTATATGCTTTTAATAACATACTCACTTAGATATGATTAATTTTAATTCTTGTGATCTGCAGGGCATCCGTTTTTAGAAGTGGATTCAATTCATGCGTATTCACTTTGTGGGAATATGAATTGGTGATAGGGTCTGTTAGAACTTAGAAGCAAGCCGAAACCCTCATCATCATCATCAGCCTGCCGTAGTCCACTGCTGGATATAGGCCTCTCCAATGGCACGCCACTGAGGCCGATTTTCGGCTCTTCGTGGCCAGCCGCTGCCAGCCACTTTGCGTATATCGTCACTCCTCCTAGCCGGAGGGCGTCCTACACTACGTTTGTCAAGGCGCGGTCTCCACTCTAGAGCACGACTACTCCTTCGGATATCGGTTCTGCGTCAGATGTGACCAGCCTACTGCCACTTCAACGTGCTAATTCTCTGAGCTATGTCGATTGGTGCTCTGTCGGATCACTTCATTACGAATTCGATCCTTCAGAGAAACTCCGAGCATAGCCCTCTCCATAGCTCGCTGAGCGCCCTTAAATTGGTGGACTAGTCGCACCGTCAGTGTCCACGTCTCGGCACCGTAAGTCATAACGGGTAGGACGCACTCGTTGAAGACTTTTGTCTTAAGGCTTTGCGGTAGGGATGACGATGCCGCCCAGCCGAGCTGTCTTCTTCTGCAAGCCTCCCTGTCGAAGTTGTTTCTACCCAACTGTAAGGTTAGCCAAAGGTAGACGTACTTCTGAACAACTTCGAGAGGGACCCCATTTAGGATAATCGGTTCCGGAGAGACATGTTCATTGAACATTGTCTTGGTTTTATCCAAGTTCATCCGGAGACCGATGCGAGCAGAAGAATCAGCCAGGCTGCTCAGCATATACTGCAAGTCTTGCACGGCTTCAGCCACGATAACGATATCGTCTGCAAATCTTAAGTGTGAGAGGTACTCGCCGTTTATGTTAATACCGCGTCCTTTCCAGTGCAGCGTCTTGAACATATCCTCCATTGCATTTGTGAACAATTTGGGGGTGATAACATCCCCTTGTCTCACGCCTCGATGCAGGTGGATAGGTTCAGACTGCTGGTTCTGTACTTGGACGGTCATAGTCGCGGCGTCATACAGACCTCTCAGCACTTGGACGTACCGAAAATCGATTTGGCACCGTTGCAAAGACTCCAGAACAGACCAGGTTTCGATGGAGTCAAAGGCCTTCTCATAGTCCACAAACGCTAAGCACAGGGCTGATTATACTCCTCTGCCTTCTGTATAACCTGCCGCACTGTGTAGATGTGGTCTATGGTGCAATATGCTCCTCAAAAACCGGCGTGTTCGGGCGGCTGAAACTCGTCGAGTCTACGCGCGATACGGTTCGTGATGACCCTAGAAAACAGCTTATAGTCGTGGCTCAAGAGCGAGATCGGTCGATAGTTCTTCAAAAGAGTTTTGTCTCCCTTTTTGAAGAACAAAACGACTATGCTCTTGCTCCACGCCCTTGTAGTTCTCCCCGAGAACAGGACAGAATTAAATATGCGTTGGAGCTGCACCAGTATAGGTTTTCCACCTGCCTTTAGCAGCTCCGTCGTAATTCCATCTTCCCCGGGGGCTTTTCCATTTTTAAGCTGCTTCAGGGCCACCACGATTTCGTCTTGGCTGGCGTCTGGCAACTCTTCCGTGAAGTGGCGGGTTAAAGCAGCCGAAACCCTACGATGATATTATTATTAAACACGGGGTATTCTATGACTTGATGAGGGATGCAAATACGACTAAGAATACAAATAAATTAAATCAAGAGAGAGTCGGACTTGCCCATAAAGGTTTCTATAGTACCTATAGATATCCACTAAACGTACCCATTGTCTTCTCCTAATGAAATTCCACTATCACCTATGCGCCAGAACAAATAACGTTGTTTTCCATAGTGTTTGTATAAACGACAAAATTCTGCGCTCATAACGTAAAAGGGCACAACTAGCATTTTGTAAATCGGGAGAAAATCGAGTTTAAAATATTTCTTAGTTTTTGTAAAAAATAAATTACGGTATCGTAGTTATAGAAAATGTATGAATGGAAATAGTAGCGTCTGTATGAATTCTATAAGATGATTAACGTATTTTATTTTATTTTCACTGTATTTATTCAATAATCTACATTTTCCATTTCAACTTAACTTAAAAAATATTGTAAAATCATTAATATTACGTATAAAAGGCATAATTAACCAAATGTGACTTTCTATTCTAACATTTTGGGGAAAAAAGTTAAACATTACTCTGCCGTCATAACGTAAAAGGGCACAACTAACATTTTGTAAATCAGGAGAAACTCGAGTTTAAAGTTTTTCTTAGTTTTTGTAAAAAATAAATTACGGTATTGTAGTAATAGTAGGGTCTACATGAATTCTATAAGATTATTTACTTTTTTTTAATTTTTACTATATTTATTCAATAATCTACATTTTCCATTTGTAAAATTATTAATATTACGTATAAAAGGCATAATTAACCAAATGTGACTTTCCATTGTAACTTTTTGGGGAAAAAAGGTTAAATAATAAAATGAAAACCCATATTAATTAAAACACGTCTATCCACTTGTGACTTCTTCATGTAATCTAAACTAGATATGCCCTTTTCTAGTGCTATCACAAAAATAATTGCTCAGTTGTGCCCTTTCAGGTTATGCTACTTTTGTTTATTGTGGTTATAAAATTATACAGAAAATATGAGCAGATAGGCCTTTTTCTCCTGATTCCAAATATGTATATAGGTAACTCAATTTCGAAAAAATGTTAGTTGTGCCCTTTTTCCTTATGACGGCAGAATTATGTTTGGGGTTTTTGAACATGACTACATCATGTTCAATCTAATTTTCGTGGGAAGTTCTTATTACGATCTGCAGCAGAATTATATTTTTTTAAGATTTATCCCTTAGTTTAAAAGTTAGACAGTTAGACAGAGGAAGAGAGGACACTTCCTTTTGGGAGCGTCTATCTTTCAAACGATTCAGTTCGAGAAACAATGGTTTTAGAAACGTCAAAACATTTTTATAGACCTATCTATAAACGTGGCGCTCGGATATGTCGGATGGTAAATAGTTATTTGTGCAACAAGAGAGCAAAGTTGTTTTTTGTTTCGAGTGCTGATTTTGAGTCTCGAGCAAGCGAAGGATTCTATGATTGATTCACGAGCATAGCGAGTGCCCGCATTTGCCCCCCCTAGACTTTGGATAACTTCCCTGATGTCTACTGTAATGTGGTCAACAATAGTTCTTATTATGCCAAAAAATATAATAAACGTTAACGTTTAACAATGGCTACAAGAAGGTCTTACGATGAACAGGGACGAAGAAGGAAGCGCGTGAGGCGAGCCTAAAAAATCAGTTTTGCCCCCCCTTGACTCAGAACCTAAGTACGCCCATGATGCTATTCAAATCGTAGGCTTTATAAGGAGACCAAGAGATGAGAGCAATATTTCAGAACTGTCTTCTATTGCCCATCCCAAATGACCTATCACCTAGGAACTAAGGTGCCTGCTTTATTTCATGCAGTGATTGAGCACGTAGTATTAACTTTGTGGGTGCTGGATTGCTCAAAAGATAATGTGTAATATATGGCAATAAAGTAGGTACTGAAAAATAAGCACAGTAGGTACCTACCTACGATTTAGATTCCAATTCCAATGTTTAAATTCTATAGATTTTGACGGACAAAACTAATCCTGCAGACAGCAGACAGCTATACATTTCTATATAAAACTATACCTACATAATATGTATAGTTAATCTATAATAATAACAAAATGTATGTATAGGTTAGCCACAGAAATATTCTTTGGTCTTGTTGCGGCATAAATGTGCGCGTGGGATTGGGAGGTCTCGGGTTCGATTCCCGGGCCGGGCAAAGTGTTATTAGGTTTTTCCGTTAGAAAATTCTCAGTAACAGCACAGAGTCTGGTAATGTACCCGGTACGGCAATAGGCCCCTATTATGTGGGACCTAAAAATTCATGGCGAAATGTGGGTGTAATATTACACCTCTGCCTACCCCTTCGGGGATACAGGCATGAGTCTTAAGTAAATATATTAGGTAAGTAAGTATGTTTTGTTTTTATTAAAAAAATATTAATAAAATAAAACGAACTCCGAAACTGACATTCCAGTAGTATAAATTCTTAGTGAAAATTGTAAGATTTCAGATTTGGCACGTCACACTAAAGTAGTCACAAATGTGACCATGGAGACCATCTGAGAAACGTGAATATTGTTGTGTGCGTCAGTATTAATAAATTACGTTACACCATTTAGTGTGCGTCAAGATGTCAAGTCACCGATTTAAAATTTGTAGTACCTACAAAGATGTACTACAAACCCGGTAGGTATTGGGCTAAATTTAAAAGGCATGTATTTAATGCGGCGACTAAGTAAAGCGAATACAAGTTTCAAAAATAATTAGCGTGGGTACCATATTATATAATGGGTTGGCAGCTAATAAGGAGTATCGTAATAAGTAAAATGTAGCATATTAATAAGTCAGTAATAAGCTTCGTTTTAATTTAAACTGGCTGCTTTTTTTATGAAACTTGATGATGAATAAAAAATTGAAAATGGACATTAATAAATAATACAAATTTCAATATTTGCCAAATGATTTTGTCTTAAATGAAGTGTTTCGTATAATTAAATAAGACGCTTCAGTCTTTTAAGCCAGCCGGGCTCCTACTTTTGGGTACAGGGTCACAAGAAAACCTAACATAACCTACCTACTTACTAACATTATTAGTCGCCAAGTCATTATTTATAGCTCCTCGGCTATTATTTCAATTGACTTGTATAGTTTATTTGCTACCTAAACGCAACTGCTAGTTTTAAGTTTTTATAACACCCTTAGTTTTGAATCTTATTTAACACACGAAATGGGGTATCTAATTTATTAATGGCCCCTAAGCAGCTTAGTCTAGTGCGCATCCTGGGTAGGTTATAATCACATTACAAATAGTTTGCTCTCAGTGCCCGATACCAATGAGCTTTTGAATATTCATATTTTACCAATTTCATTTTTTGTATAGGTAGTTACGTCATGTGCCATGAAATGAGTGATTGCCTAAGTGATGGTTTGCTAATACAGCCATTGGAGAAGCGAAATCATTGCTTTTCAATCATAATTCAATCACAATATTATTTATGTTCTAGCTAAAGAAAATAAAATTCTTATGTGTAGATTACGGTGCAAAGTTAGCGGTACCACTTACTAACTTAAAAAAACACGTTTTGTTTGTTTTCCTTTCACGTCGCACAAAAATAAACCAATTTCTAAATGTCTACTTAATTGGCAACATATTTAGCGCATCAGACGACAGTTTGACAACTGTCACAAGTGTCACGCGTGACATATGTGTGTCAAAACTGTCAAAATCTGTTTATCTGTTTGTCTGTGTTGTGGTGTTTTCCTAAAGTTAGCTCAATTTTCTTTCAGTTTCAAACCACCGAACTTCTGAATTACAAAATTAAATTTGTTTATTATTATGACATTGGATCCCAGAAAGTATTTGATTAAAGATTTGATTAACAAGTCTACACCTCTTGATGTTTGGCTACAAGGAACAATAGAACAAACGGTGGGAACTGATATTTTGATAATATCAGACACAACTGGACGCGCCAAAATAGCAAAATGCGATACCGCACATGGAATTATTGATAAGTCTTCGCTAAGAAAAGGTAATGAGAAACCTGGACATCTTTAATAGCTTATAAATCAGCAGCAGTATCAGCTTAATAAAAGTAAATTGTTAGGAATTTAAACTGTTTTTAGACATAATAATGCAGACTTTGCCCCTAATTTAAAATTTTACTTTTCGTAAAATGTACATATATAAGCACTGAAGATAAATGCCTGCATTTATAGAGAGCCTTTTATTATAGCATCATAAGTATATATGAAAAGCTATATTTTGGCTGTTGTAAAGAGTGGAATGATTCCAAAACAAAGTTTAAAATTAAACATAAATTTATTTGCCATTGCCACTGTCATGTCTGTTAGAATGCCATTCTCCTATTATGTGGGTGTTATTGCCAACTTAACTTGCAAGTTATGTTGTGACCCAACTTTAGTGTAACTAGTGTAACATGTGCCTAGTAATGGCAATAGGCTCACCCCCTATTACATGGGACCTAAATTTCATAACTAAATGGCGAAATGGGTGTAATAATTATGTTAGTTCAAATTAATTTTAATTATATTACACCTACTTCTTTTCTCTTTGCACCACTCTAAGTAAGACTGGGAGATAATGCCCATGGCATTAAGTCTGCCTTTATACTATTGTGTATATAAAGATTTAATAAACAACAAAAAAAAAAAAATTACACCTCTGCTTACCTCTTCGGGGACATAGAATTGACACTACTAAAAAAGCCTTGCTCTCATTACAGACAAGATTAGTGTTAAATATTGCATACCCCATGCTTAGGAAAGCTTGCTATTGGTTGTGGTAATTATGTGTAAGATCCTTGACAGTTTGTAATTTGTTGAATATTGCTATAACTTAGAGTTGAAATATTCTGTAACATTGGTTTGAGTAGAAAGTAGACTATGGGCTCTGAGATAAACCTTGCAACTGGCTTAGTTCTATAGCCTATGGCTTGACTGTCATCCTAACCCTAGTACTATCCATGTAGGGAGGAACTTGCTAAACTATGGCATACACTATGTGTATGCCATAGTTAACTATGTTCCAATGGACAAGGTCAGGCACACCACAGTACTATTAGTACAAGCTATTTGGTACTCATACAAGACTCCAAAATCCTGGGACATAATATCACCTGTTTTGTTTCAGGTACTTACTGCTGCATAATAGGCATAGCTGTGAAAACAAAAGGAGTCCCTGAAATCCATGCTAGCAAGTTCATAGACTTGACTTCCCAGCCACAAATGAAACTAGCCTGGGACACAGAAGTTAAGGAAGCAAACTTATTCTTAGAAGGAAAATTGGTACCAACCATATAAATAAAATGCATTTCTATAATAAAACTGGTGTATAATTCCATCACCATACAAAATAATATACATTCATCATATCATTATTGTAATTATTGTGAGTATTGAACAATATTGATGCCAAAACTTTACATGCAGTCCCAAGATGTTGTCTTGTAAATATCACAGGTTTTGATAACATCACCATAAATGCAATTTATGGTTATAACAACCCAGTCATTCAAATGGAATGAAAACCATATTTAAAATATATAAAACAAAACTTGATATATTATTTTTATATATAACAAAGAATATTGCTTGAAACCCAGAAATCCTTGTTCTGTGTGAAAGTTTACAATAGCCTTACATGGTAATAGATAAAATATAAGCCTTTTCCCTATAAATATATAAACATCTTAAATCTTAGCAGGAGACTTGAGCAATGGGCCAAGTTTTTGGGCAAGCATGATGTTTCCGGAGATCTTGAGCCTGCCTTTCAAGTAAGCGACTTGCGGGCTGAGAGTACCAGATGCGATTTCAACCATATCATTGTCAGAAACAGTCATGGTGGTATCAGCCTTGCCAGATTTAGGTGTGCCTTCATGCACTGTAGGAGTCTTCAGGTCCAAAGCTGTAAATAAATCGAATGTTAGACAAATCAATTTAGAATAAGGCTTAAATTTTTTACTAATGAGATCTCTCTCATCTTTTGTATACACAGAGGTATTTGATACTGACAATCTTATCCCAGTAGTAGTAGTTGCTTATTTACTATGGTACAAATTGTAATAAGCTTATGTATGTAGTCATTTTTCTAACAATTTACACTTCTTTGACAACTGGTAAATCCATGAACAGGTCACCATTGTCACAACTTTATCACACTATGGCTTAATATATGTGTTACATCGATCAACTGTTAGACAAAATAAAACATTTTGACTGATAATTTAATTGCATTCTGATTGGCAAGATATGACTACTGTCAATGCATAAAATCAATTTTTAGTCACCCAAAAAAAATAAAACAAACACTCACTCCACGACTTAACAGTCTTGCCGTTATCAGTGATATTGTACAAGAACACGCCGCCGACGCTCTTGGCCATGTCCCTGTTGTTGTCCACCTCCTCCTTGATCTTGGCGAACAGCGCGTCGGACTTGAGCGCGCCCACTGATGCGGGGGCGGACGCCGCGGAACTTGGGGACGCTTCGCCGGTTACTACGTTCTTCAAGTCGATGTATGCTCCTGGGAATAATGAGAATTAGTGTTAAGGCGCTGTACCTAGTCAAAATAGGCTTCACAAAACAGTTTTTAAGCCAAATGTATACATTTTAGAGCAGCTAAAAAAATATATGTTAATCTTGATCATATTTATGGGGGACCATTGTGTTCAAAACACGTTTTCGGTAAATTTTCTCGATAAAAAAAAACATAAAATAACCATTAAAATTGAAATTGTAGCAATTGTAACTGTATTATTTATAAACAAATATTGATAATATTAATAACAGTGATGTAATATATAATAATAAAGGGAACTGTTGTTTTTATTTATCGATTGGAATAAGATATTTGTAAGGATTAATGTATTTAATGATAAATAACTCGTTCTGAACGTCCCGTCGTCATCGCGCTTCTCTTTCTTATGTATACAATCCGACAGTGACAGCAACAGCTGAACTCAGTGTACTGTACACAGCGCCTTAAGAAAGCCAAAGTAATAGAAATCTTCCATTCATCATTTCGACTTAATCTTGTTATTTTTCATTATATAAGTGATTAGTGATTAATAAGTTACCTATACAAATATGTACATGAACAGAAATACCTCTGGACTAACGTTGGACAACATTAATATTATCACATATTACTACCCCATTTGAAAAGCATATTCACGTCGCTTGGGACTGAAAGCACACCCCTTTCCATTTATAAATTATTAAGGTTTCTTTTGTCTGATCGTTATTTTCTTACAAAGTCGGAACCTCCATACTGGACGAGCTAAACGAATCGGTGCAGAGAGGCCATACAGAAAATCGGACAAAGATCTCATCAAATACATCCTCATTTATAAAGAAATTGTTTTCCCCAGAATTTACCGAACATCCTAATAATAATTTGTCAAATATTTTCCTGTTCAAAAATAGAATAATTATATTACCTGCAATAACGATGTTGCCGGTCTCCTTGGTCTTGGTCTGGAAGTGCACGCGCTTGCCCTCGAGCCACATCTCGGTGACGAGCGTCTGTCCTGGCAACACCGGCTTCACGAAACGCGCCTTCAAGGCCTTCACGTTGCTAGAGTCGTTGCCGCCATACCTGGGGAGGATAAGCTTGATGATAAAGATGTGACTTAATAAAATTGCATCTTTGTATATTTATCAGGTTTTGACACATGTCACACACATTAGTCGCACATTGTCACAGCATTTCATGAGCCAATTTATTTTGAATTAATGCAATGACATAATTATATTCTTAGTACATATAATATTCTTCTGTTAGTCGCTGACTGACAACTCATAGTAAAAACTTTTGAGTACAAAAAGCAGAAATTTGGCTCCTTAGAACATACATACATACATAGACTCACGCCTGTTTCCCCGAAGGGGTAGGCAGAGGCATATTAAACGCCCACTCCACTGGTGCTCCTTAGAAGTGCACTTAAAAGGCATTAATTTTGTCAAATTGCTAAAGGATCGGGCAAAAATATTAAATTAAAAAAAATGTGGTAGTAGCTGCGGGCATCCCCTAGTATTTCATAAACTATCTACCTACTACATAAAAGATAAATAATACACATAAAAAAAAACCACATGGACAAATTATTCTTTATGGTGCAGGTGTACAAAAACAACACTCAAGTAGACAAAGAATAAATAATGTATACTTACTTAGCCAATACATGTCTGGCAGAGAATCCAAGCGAGGCGAGACCGTGGAGGATTGGTCTGGGGTGACCACTCACCTCCGCGACACTCGGGTCGATGTGCAGCGGGTTCAAGTCTCCGGACAGCCTAAAAAAGTATACATTGAAATATAGAATACCTATTTTAGAATAAATTAGGATTAGCTAAATCAACAGTAATTATTTTAGAACAGGTTTTTATTCCATAAGTTACAGTTTTAATCTCGTGAGCCTGTATAGCTATATCGACGCTGGAAAGGCAACCTTGCTTATGCGCCAAATTTGCGAAAATAAGTTTTATATATCATTCGAATCGTCTGATTTTTTTCTATCTGCAGATCTCGGTTTCATCCAATTCTGACCATTTTTGATGGTTGATAAGCAATTCGTGATTCCGATTTTTCAGGTTAATAAACGCACAATTTTAGATCATTTTAGAAATTTTGTCTGTTAAGCTACATATAATTATGTAATATAGGAGGTTAAGCAATATCTCTTTTCCGATATGTCACTCATATATTTACGTAAGAAACTTTGCTTCGCTATGAACCATGGAATAGTTTATACATCATACAATTAGCCGCGCAAAAGTTTCTCATGACATGGCACTTCAGCAATTTATCTCCGCCGCGTCTAAAGCATATCTGATATAAGTAAGCCATTTTATCGAAAAAACTAAGTTATGCGATTGGGATATAAGTAATTTAGCTTGGACTAGAATATTTTTAAAGTGGCTTATAAGCAAGTTTACTCCGCTATACATTTTAAAAGAAATAATTTTAAGATATTTTGCTTTCATTTAATTTCTACTTTATGATCACGTACAACGCTCTTCGATACACGACCATTCACGACGAACGGCGCTTAAACTACATTTTTCTGATGTAATATTGCATCAGATGCGGGTGCGCGCGGGCGCATCAGTTGGTGGTCCGAGAGGAGGTGGTCGTCCAGGACGTCTATCGATGGTGCGGTCGGCAGGCTGCAGATGACCGTCAAGTCGATGACGTCTGGTGTGAGGGCTGCCTGGTACGAGTAGTGCGTCGGAACTTCTGGCCCCAGCACGTCGTAGCCGTTGCGGTCTGCATCATCCAATAGACGGCGGCCGTCAGGGCAGGTGGTGGTGGAGTTCCAGGCCGTGTGTTTGGCGTTGAAGTCGCCCGCGACTATGGTCGCGTTTGGCGAGTCCAGCAGGGCGTGAACATCAGCCGTCACTAGTCTGTTGTTGGGTGGCTTGTAGAAAGCAAACACATGGATGGGGCGGCTGTCAATGCAGACTTCTACGCCAAGAGCGTACGACGACTGCAGCGTTGGTACAGGCAGCGGTTGGTGGACGATCCTTCTCTTCACTAGAACTGCTAATCCCCTGTACGCAGTCCCAGCTGGAGAGATGTGGTCCTCTCGGTAGACATGGTACCCTGGCATCTTGAAGGAGATATTGGCCTTAAGGTGCGTCTCGTTGACGAGGGCAATGTCAACCTGCCGCTGGGCGAGCAGCAACCTTAAAAGCCTGGTCTTCTCGGGGGACACTCCGTCGGCGTTCCAGTAGACAATGCGTAGGCTACTAGCGGCCATAAGCGCATAGTTCGCCTACGCATTTGAGGATGAGCGGGACCGGATCCCGCCCGTCCTGCAGGGCCTGTAGCACGGCGTTGAGCGCGCCGATGGCCATGGTTATCACCGGGTCTATTCGTGGCGGCGCCGGTGTTTTGGGCACCGGCGCTGGCGCTGCAGCCTGCTTCACCATCGTCCCCCTCGAGGGGGCAGCGACCACAGGTGCAGTAGACTGCTCCTTCTTCTTGGTCTGCTGCGTGGATGTCACAGCAGACTTGCTCCGGGGTCTCCTTCGCCTCCTCCTCTTCTTACAGGCTGCCGCCTGAGCAGGGTTAGCAGCGGCCATAAGAGAACCGGAGGCGTTTTCTTCGGCAGCGACAGTGGCTGTTTTTGCCAAAGCTGCAGAAGTGCGAGCAACAGTGCCGGCTCGTTTGTTCCGCGCCCCCTTGCGGAACACTGGGCAGGCAATGTTATTCGCCGTGTGTGCACCTCAGCAGTTCGCGCAGGTGGGTGGCGCCTCAAGTGGGCGTGGGCAGTCCTTCGCGGCATGTTTCTCACCGCAGCGCACACAGGCAGGGGGCCTGCCGCCTTAAACTTGACGTCATCGACTTGACGGTCATCTGCGGCCTGCCGACAGCACCATCGATCGACGTCCTGGACGACCACCTCCTCTCGGACCACCAACCTGTACTCCTCACACTGTCGAGTGCTCCGGCTCGAACAGTGACGCACCCTCTCGTCACTGCCAGGATTGGCAAGCATTCGCCGACTACATGGCGGAGCACACGCCCTATCGCCGGATCGAGACCCACGCAGACGTCGACACACTCGCTGAGCAACTCAGCACTGTTATCAACACAGCGCTTCGAGTCTCGCGTTTGGACGCTGCGTCGACACGTCGACCTCCCCAACTCCCGGCTCACATCATGGCGATGATTGAGAGGAAGAGGAAGCTGAGACGCCCGTGGCAACGCACCCGATGCCCGACCATGAAGTCCCAGCTCAACGCTCTGGCTGCGAAGATCTCGAGTGCACTGGAGATAGTCGCCACCGAGTCCTGGCACCGCACCATCGAGCGAACAGGTGAAGACTGGTCAGGCATCCACCGTCTGTGCCGCCAGCTATCTGGGAAGCAACCTCCGATTAGGCCCCTCCTGGCTGGTGACGGCACCCTACTTTATCGCCCCGAGGACCGAGCGGAGATCTTTCCCGACCATCTGGAGACCCAGTTCCAGCCAAATCCAGCTTCCAACATGCAGCATGTAGAAGCTATCCAGCAGCGTCTGGAGACCTACTTCCAATCACCGATAGCCCCCACGGAAGACCCAGTAGTCTTTTCCCCGGGTCAGGTGCAGCGAATGATTCGCCGCACCAAACTGCGGAAAGCCCCTGGTCCCGACCGGATCACCAATGAAGCCCTGCGTCACCTACCTCCGCGAGCAATCGCGTCGTTGACGCAGCTATTCAACGGCATCGTCCGCACAAGCCACTTTCCCGCAACATGGACACTCGGCCGAGTCATAATGCTGCCCAAGCCCGGGAAAAACATTCTGAAGCCCGAAAGCTATCGGCCCATCACGCTGCTGTCGACACTCTCGAAAGTCTTCGAGAAGCTTCTACTGCTGCATTTCACTCCACACATCCAGCCACGAGACGAGCAGTTCGGGTTCCAAATCGAACACTCCACGACACACCAGCTCGCGAGACTACTGCACCACATGACGGTGGCCCTCAACAAGAGGGAGAGCCCTGTCGCAGTACTTCTCGATATGGAGAAGGCGTTCGATCGCGTCTGGCACGCTGGCCTGGTCTATAAGCTGTCCACGTCTACTACTCCCCGCCGAGTAGTTAAGACCGTGGCCACCTTTCTTCAGGACAGGCGCTTTCAAGTGACAGTTGACGGCGTCCTGTCAACAGAGCGCCCCATCAGAGCCGGCGTCCCTCAAGAGAGTTGCCTCTCGCCCGTGTAAAAATGTAGAAAAAATGTTTCGTATAGGTAAGATACGAAACATTTTTTCTATGCCTCGCTTTCAGGTCATTTAGAAGTTCCTAATTTTGGCAAACTATTGGATAGTTCGTTGATTATCACTGAATTATGCCGTCGTTCTTTTCGAATGACTGAAGAGTTGAGACATTTTGCTCCGATATTAATGACATACTTTTGGTCCATACGCAATAAGTGCAGCAACATTATAAGCTGAACTATGTCCTATAAGAAAATTTGCCTTGCCTGAGGTCTGGACATTTATTGCTTAACCGACTCCTAACTTCGTCCCCTGACGTTTTTTAAATTATTTTTTATTGTGAATTTGTGAAAAATACTTTTCTAGATGTCTATGCCCAATTTCAGGCCATTCTTACAAAAAACAAATTTATTTATATTTTTTTTCGAAATTGCCATTCTTTGAATCGCTCTCCTGTAAAGTTGCCAAATGGTACATAAGCAAGGTTGCCTTTCCAGCGTCGATATATGTAAAGTGTAAATGTAGATTCATTAAGTTTCATCATCAACTTTAAAAAATTGACGTTCATAAGCGTCCGAATGACCTAAGAATGACTATGATTTTGACTTGACTTGATTAAGCTTGCCAGATTAGAACTGTGAATCAACTTGAACTTAATAGCTCTCATATTCAATTGTCGACGAATTAGGTACTTCCAACGAATATTTCATATCTGCGTACAATACGATTGTTGTACGCAGATATGAAATATTCGTTGGAAGTACCTAATTCGTCGACAATAAGTATCGTAACATCAATACGGTGGAGTCACTACACACACCAGGAGTACTTGACTAAACTAACTGCCGGGATGCAGAGTTTCTTATTGATGAATTCTGACACTCATGTAAGAGAGAGAACAAGCTTAACCCCGCCTCCCTCCCCCCTCCGTGGAGTCATCATTCTCGCTCTAAATGCGTTACTTCGAAGCTTGAATGCCGTACCTGTACAAAGCAGCCTGGTCCTCCGCAGTCCGTTGCTCGACGACGGCGTCGGGCGCTCGCTTGGGCGCGGGCTGTACGTCGACAGCGAGCTTGGAGTTGCGCGGGCCCCCGAACCCGCCCTGCCCCAGCACGAAGATGTGCTGCTGCGTGCGGGCTACCAGCTGCTTGTTCTGGTAGATCTCACCTACGAATGACGACAACACAATCATTTAATGATAATAATTAATGGTGATGGTGACGATGACTGACTGATAGACAACGCACAGCTAACACTATTGTGTGCAGAAGCTGAAGTTGTGGTATTCTGATGTATAAGCTATATTACTACAAAGTTTCATCAAAATCTGTTGTATAGTTCTTGCATGAAAAAATAGGTGTCATGTTAGCCTTCTGAGATTATATCTACAATAGAAAACAATTTATGCTACGTAAGCATTAATTACATAGTAATATACTAAACTGATAAACTCATAAACTGCATCAAAGTTCAGGATTACTTTGAAATGTTTTTTTTTAATAAGTATGCAAACTTATAGATTAAATTATATACATATGGAGAGACTGGGTCTTAATCTTAAACAAAAAAAAACAAAATTTAAAAATAGAACTACAGCAAAACAAATGAATATAGCCGGGAAAAGAAAAGTTACTCGGTTACTCGTAGTATCAGATTTGCGTGTTATTGAAAGAAAAGTTTTAAATTGATTCGCATTGTTTTTTTTTTTTTTTGTCAATTGAATTATTGTTACCGGCAGAATTGTTGGGTTAGTTTTTTAACTCATCGAGAGTTTTTGAACCATAATTATATGGATACTTCGTCCGAACAAGCGGCTCAAATTGTAGCACTGGTGCGGGAGGGCTTGGATCAACGAACGATTGGTAGAAATTTAAATTTAAACCAGTCTACGGTTTCTAGAATATACAGAAGGTTTATGGAGACAGGTTCTTACAGAAGAAGACGTGGTACAGGCAGGACTCGAGCAACAACCGGTCGTGATGACCGATTTATTGTTACAACTTCCCTGCGAAATCGTTTCCTCACGTCAGTTAACATCAAAACAGAGCTTAATGAAGTGCGTGGAGTAAAGCTGCGCGTCCACGCGCGGTGGACGCGCAGCTTAAATGTGAGTGCACGAACAATAAGAAGAAGGCTAAAGGAAGCGGATCTCACCCCTTTTAGACCAGCAAATGGTCCAAAGTTGTCTGTAGCTCACAGACAAACTCGCTTAAGATTTGCGCGTGATCACCTAAATTGGACAGAAGAGCCTCCGAATTGTTCACGGACGAGTGCAGGACATGTTTATATGGTGCAGATGGTCGCAGAAGAGTCTATGGTCGACGTGGGGAGCGATATGCTCAAAGTTGCATTGAGGAGCGTGTTCCTTTTGGAGGCGGTTCGTGTATGGTCTGGGGTGGCATATCGATGAACGGGCGAACAGAACTTGTGTTCATAGACATGGTGCGTCAAAACGGTAATAGAGGGGGTTTGACTGCACATCGCTACATAACAGAGATCTTAGTAGATCACGTGGTGCCTTACATGGGATTCATAGGCGAAAATTTTACTTTAATGCAGGATAATGCCCGGCCGCACGCTGCTGCACAAGTTCGACAATATTGCGAAGAGATTGGGATACGTACAATGAATTGGCCAGCACGTAGCCCGGATCTTAATCCCATTGAGCATGTTTGGGGACAATTTAAAAAGAGCTGTATATGAGAGAAATCCTGTGCCCACGACAGTGGCAGCACTAAGAACAGCACTTTCAGAAGAATAAGACAATATTCCGCAAGATCTTTTAATAACCCTAATAAAATCTATGCGGAACCGATTAGAATCCGTAATAAGGGCACGTGGAGGTAATACACCTTATTAAAACATAAATAAACCCTTGCATAAAGTTTGTGTCTATCGTTAAAACCAATTTTTTTATGAAACCAATTTTCCTTACATTTCTGTTTTTTTTTTTCAAAAAAGTCTTAAGGTCCTTTCCAGTACACAAACTTAAACTTAAGGATATGACCCTACGCTGTTTTAAAGTTCACGTACCAATCTAGAGGTTTCAATTTAAATCTGTATAGAAAGTTTGCATACTTGGTTAAAAGATTTATTTAAAAGTCGTCTATTAGTTTGATGCAGTTTATGAGTCCGCCAGTGTACGTACGTATTACATAGATACGTAATTAACTAATTATGTTTAATGTGTGCTTGCTACCTGAGCCGCATGATCGAAAGCCGTTAATAAAACAATTGCACGTCGCATTGCCGAATTTTCAACGAGTCATTATTTATTTCTATATGACACCTTTGTCCATGTTTTTGATATATAAAATATTATTGTTTCTCTATACCGTGGCTATTTTTCTTTTGCCCTTAGAATAATACCCGGCTCCTTGGGATGCTTACACGGGGACATACATTCAACATAGTCTTATTTTTATGAATATCCTAGTAGGTACAACTTACCTTATCTAAATAAATATCACAGAGGATTTATAATACAGATAAAATACACATTTTACATAATCTTATCATATTATGTATTATAGATAACTTTTCTGTTGCGTAAACGGTACTGATGTGATTATTTATTCTACTTAATCCATATTACAAATGCGAGAATAACACTGACTTGCACATTTTCACTATCAAACTTGCTGAAACATTTTTTATCATATCTATACCTACCTATATGGTGCCACCGAGGTAGGTGGCAGAATATAGACTACATTATCTAAAACACAATTAATTATAGGATGATTTGTGGTGACACGGTGAATTTACGTGTGGCGAATCAAAGCTAAAATTAATGTATTGCCCAATATCCTACTCTAGCATTGTAGCGCTCATAGCGAGACTTGGCTTGCTGTTTAACATATCGGCAAATTTAAGCAACGCTTGCACAGGTCGCCACTTGGATGGGTAACCAAGTGTGGCATTTACATCTGAGCGCTACCGTGCTTCGGAGGGCACGTAAAGCTGTCGGTCCCGGTTCTTGTCTCAGGATAAGAATCATTAGGCCATGTCGGAAGCCTTCGGGCGGTCTAAAAACTCCGACACTAGAGTTGGGAACAGACTCACACGAAAAACAAACATTCTAGCATTAAAAGTGTTAGACAATTTCAATAGCTCTTACACTAATGGAATCCCACCAAAAAAATGATGCATCCGTTATAAGGCTAGGATTATACCAACGCACCAATTATGGTTAGATTTTCATTCAAATACAAAGTACTAAATTAATTCGAATTGCCTCTTTCAGTGCAACTGAATTTCCCAATCTTTCTCGGTTTTGATAAAACTTTGCAGTGATATACATATTAAGCTCCGTACTCACATACAGTTTTACTCGATCAAGTCAAACTCGAAGACTCGCTTAAAGTAGAATAAAGCTGCGCGTCCACAGGATCGGAATCGGAGCGTACGGAGCGGACGGAGCGGCGTCATTTACAAAATGCCGATGGGGTGCGTCCACTGCATTCGGATTCAGCATCAGCAATTTGCTGTGCGTCCACCGGATTGGAATCCCCCATCGGCATTTTGTAAATGACGACGCTCCGTCCGCTCCGTACGCTCCGATTCCGATCCGGTGGACGCACAGCAAATTGCCGATGCTGAATCCGAATGCAGTGGACGCACCCCATCGGCATTTTGTAAATGACGACGCTCCGTCCGCTCCGTACGCTTTGATTCCGATGCTGTGGACGCGCAGCTTTACAGTGTATTTGATGTCATCGAAGTGTGAGTTTTGCAGTCCACACGTGGATTTCTGCTCGTTTTCGAGTAAAACCGTGTATCAGTACTGAGCATTATAGATTATACGTCAGAATAACACATCGGCCAGTGACGAATCCGGGATTTTGTTTTGCATGTGCAGCTTGCTTTGGGAGAAAATATATGCTTTTGGCTTGAGCCCTCTAGCAGCCTTCCTTCCCTAGGATTCGACCCTGAAAAAGTCTATATAAAATATCGGTACTCACTGTTAACAATGGCGACGGCGCTGGAGCCCTTATCGAGTATCTCGGCGACGTAACAACGCGTCGTGAACTCTCCCTCCGTGCCGGGGAACTCGCCCACGTACTCGATGTACTGCTCGCCGTGCAAGATCTTTAACATACGTTATTTATTATTAGCTGTTACCCACTGTATATCTTGTAATTATGCTCATCACAATTTTGTTAGATAGGATTCGAACCGCTATCCTGTCAAAGTTACTAACAACTAGATTAACAGATCAGTCGAAATTACTCTTCAAAGTTTTTGGACGGGTTATGAGACAAGAGGAAGGGGAAGACCTAGGCGGACGTTCTCTGACCAGATTGGAGACATCAAATCATCAGACATCAATCAAATTTGATGAGAGTGAATGAAGCAAGAGAGGTTGTCAGGTGTCAAACTGCCCCTTCGGAAATCAAGCGTGAGTCGGTGTTTGTATGTAAAGTAATAGGTAGTAGAGCTTCGCTTCGACTTGGGACCGAAACATAACTGGCGAAGTGAGGGTGTATAATACGCTTCTGCCTACTCCTTTTGGGATAAAGGCATCAAGTTATGTTATTACAACAGCCGTGCTCACGGGCACAAATTGTAATTTATTTTATCAATAAATAGTTATTAAATAACTGTTTTATGTATGTAGATAGGTACTTACGTTCGTAAAGTCTGCGTGTTTGCCAGGCGGCATGGAAGTGGCAACGATAGGCGCTTCCATGCACATACCGGCCAAGATGAAGTACGTCGGCAGAGCTACGAACTTCTCTTGGCTCTCGTATAGGAACTTCAGGTCTGATGGGTTGACCACCGATGCTCCCACTGCAACAGATATTGAGTTCTACAGTCCAGCATTTAAGGTCTAGTTTTCCCCAAAGGTATATGTGTATCATGCACACATAGATTTCAAGTACTCCTGTGCCCCAGTAACGTAACATAATGGAGATGCTACTAGATTGTTGATCATAAACCAAACTACTGTCCGAAGATGATGTCCCAGGATAAGGCGTTAAACGTACTTGAACTTTAAAATGAATAGGTACTAACAGCTGGCAATAGAGTCGCCCACTTTAATAAAGCAAATCATCTGCTTATTAATATCCTTATAGTACGTGTGATCCTCACGTCACGGTAGACATTTCAAAATAAAAAAAAATGAGATTTGAACACAAAGTTCCCTTTTGTACTATAATATTTAAGTATATTAAGTGGGTAGCTAATTGTTTTGGATACAAAAAAATTAATTTTAATTGGATACAAAAAATATTTAAGTATATTAAGTAGGTAGCTAATTGTTTTCTTTATCTCTGAAAACATTTTAATCTTTACGATTTACGTCAATACGAATCTTCTGGAGAATTAAACATCTTACATAATACTGGTCTTAAGATTTTAATGTGGTAAAAAGTTACTACACATTTTGACATTCGTTTTTAGATTTTACTGTGAAGAAAAATTTTAGTAATATTTTTTTGTGTAATGAACGTTGTGTGCGTACCTCCGAGAGCGTACGTGACGAGATCCTTGGAGTCGTATTTGTAAGTGGTCCAGTAAGCTTCGCGGTCGCCATCTAACTTGCTGCGTTCCTCAAACTCCTGTTAAATTAGACATTTCTATTGAATACATATTATAAAAAGCAACAAGACCCCAATAAATTAAAAAAAAATACCACGAAAGACGTACAAAAATCTGTAGCTGTACGGTTTTCACCAACAAATAGCGTAATTCTTCAGAAAAGTTTAGGTGAATAATTCACGCGGAATTGGAACCGCGGGCGAAGTCTTGAATATACCTATCGACAGCTCCTGTATATAGGTATGGAAACCTGATATGCAGCTGTATAGATTTCAATCTCTTTTGAGCTCAGTATACTTAGTCAGACAGAAATAAAAAAAAATAGCGAGAGAGAGATCCGAGATATGAGATACAAGAACAAGAGAAAGGGGAAAACAAGACAAAGCGCAAAATAAAACAACATCAGATGTTCCTTTTGTGGATTTAAAAAAATATGTATTCTATACAAAGAATTAAAATAATTGTCGTGAACCTAATGAGGGTGTTTGATATTTCTTCTACCACCAGACGGCGCTTAGTACGCGTCAGGTCCAAACTGACGTCAGATATGTACAGACGCGTACACACACTTAATACAAACAAACACAGAAGTACGAAAATATAGGGGCTTTGACAATTTTGACAGGTTTCTGGACCTGATGCCTCAGCGCTGCCGTATAGTGAGCGTCATTTCAGAAGACCCTCATTGACCTAGCATTTATTTCCCTTTAGAAAAAAGAAGGTGACGTGGATTGTTAATGGGATAATCCCTTAGCAAACAGAAGTAAAGTTTCCGTAAAAAAAAGTAAATTTCCTTCCCCATTGACATCTCAATGGGGAAGGAAATTACACATAGCATTAATTTTCTTTATGGACAGTCAAGGATATCTATTTTATTTTTCTCACAAATAAACGACACTAATATAAGCAGTATTGACCTTGGAAAATAAACACAAAAGGCATTCAGTCTCTTTATAACTAACTTTTTGTCTAAAATATATATTTTTATTTTTTTACAGAGATCAAATCATACCATTCGTAAAAAATATGACATAAGTATCATACATACGTCATATTTTATTAAATCGTATAAAATTATAAATTATTATTGCCAGATATCTATGCCCAAAGTGTATCTAGCTATTTAGATATTAACATTTTAGATAATCAATCAAGATTGCAAACATGACATAATATACCTTACACTATGCTATGAATATAGATAACTGTTCAAAGTCCAAATAAAAGAGAAAAAGATAAGGACAGTCTGAGTATGGTCAAAGAGCTCAGATATTTACATAGAGGCGCATTTCATATGGACACTTTGAAGACAGACTTTCTGCGACTCAAATTGTCGCTTGCGGCGTGGCAGTCGCACTGCGGCAGCTGTCTCTCTCATCCAGTGTATTTTAACTACGAGAGCGAAGGAGACGGAGAACGACGCCAGCGCTGCCAACGGCGCCAACTACGAACTAAACTGGTGACAGTCCCCACTTGGAATCGGCACACGAAATCCTTAAGAACTGCGCTTCTATGTAAATCTGTATCCATTGGTATGGTGAGGTGATCAATAAACTGTCAAGTCCATGGCATGCACCACTGACTTTTCAAAGTATATCGTCACTTACTTTCCATGCCATGGTGAGCAACGTTACTCAGCCATCGATCCTAACTGTCATATAGATCTCCACTATAGTTCACTATACTAACACTGGTCTGAACCATGGAGCTTTGCTATTTCTGAAGATATGATTCCCTTTAGCAAAGCTAATATATCTGCCAAATTTTGTTTAACTATAAAATGGACCCATAAGGTCTTAGCCCACATAAACGACTCACCTTACACCCAAGCAAAAGAATATCATTCAAATATGGGCTTAAGTATTGCTCTTTAGGTATTCTTTACATTGGCACATAAATTAGCTGTCGCCGCGGAGACCGCATACCTAAAGAGCAAAACTTAAAGCCTATATTTGAATGATATTCTTTTGGTTGGGCGTAAGGCGAGTCGTATATGCGGGCTAAGACCTTAACTATAATTTGGATACAGCTGGGACAATATGCTGAGATCAAAATGAGATAGTCTGTAGATACGTACGAAATCTGGTTAGACCGCAATTAATAGGGGCCAGCGGTTCCAAGCCCTAGATTTTGTTTTGCAGCTGGTATAGCGCAAGTGTGATCGACGATGTCTCAAAGTCCAATTCAAATACAATTTAGTATTTTTATGACGCATGGCTATTGTAAGTAGGGATTACCGCGATAGAGGTATACGTATGTCGGTATTAGCGTAATGTTATCTATAGTTTAGTTCCTACAATAAAGAATACGTATTATAAATATAGTTTATCATAAATACGATATTTTTATGACGTGTTTGATAATTGCACGTTATATAATATTCGTGAGGTCAAAAAATCAGAATTATTGTATGTATTTTAATATGGTGTTTACTCATTAAAATATTTTTTTAGAGGTATCTTTGTGATTTTTTTCTATCAAATAAAGTTAGTTGTATTCTGCTGGCAGTCTGTTTGCCGTCATGTCATGTCTGCCGTGAACACGAATCCTGTAAAGAATTCGAAACGTCGGCTAGTAATAAAAATGTAGTTTCTAGATCTTTCGGTTTAAATGTAATAACAAATAACCAGTGAAACCAATATAACGCGATAAAATCCGTAAACTGTAGTTTAATTTCAATGTGTAACATTCGCGTAAACCCAAGAGAATATTAGTTGTATTATGTTTTCAACACAGTACTTAACTAGATTATATCCTGAAGAATATCATATATTTTTCTGATTGTGCTAACTGCATTGAATCATATACTTTAAAGCATTATAAAACTTGCGTTTAGCTCTTGTAGGCCCCTTAAGAATACATGTCGCATTAAAATAAATAACAACCTTCTTCAAAAGCCTTTTTTTAAATTGTCAATTAAGGATTAAACCTGGTATTATATTTAAACCTCGTTTTGTAATAAGGTCTATAATGTCTGCATGGGGTTATAAGTACGAGTTTACGTCAAGACTCATAATCTCTCTGTCTCGTTATTGCCCCCACCAAGTTTTTCGACAATATGAATTATGGACTCAAAGCAAGCCAATACGCGCCGTACGTCGTCTCAAAAATGTTTGCACGAATGATCCCGTCAGCCATTTCCTATACATACGATCCAATGTTATTTCATAAACGACTGAAGCCAAGGATACAATATAAACCAATGACAAACTGGTTGATTGTTGCTTTATAGAGTTTGAAATGTTACAAGGGTAGGCTTTTTGTATGAAAATGTTATTCAGAGCCTCATATCTCAAGACTAGATGGCCGTAGGCATATACCTACGTGTTTCATTATAATATCAATCATTGATATCTAAAATGGTTAGGTACATTATGTCATATCTTTAAACGCAGATAGCAGAATAGAGTGATTTTTGGACTTTTGATGTAAGTATCAAACAAATTAGTAGTACTTAATAAATAATAATAATAATATTCTACTACATTCACACAACACCATCTAGTCCCAAACTAAACAGAGCTTTTACTATGGGTACTAGATAATGGATAAACATACATATATACTTCTTTTTGTAAAAACATACATATTATACATAGAAACACCCAGACCAAGACAAACATCCATGTTCATGCACACAAATGTTTGCCTTGAGCGGGAATCGAACTACCGGCTACGCCAACCGGCCTTCAATATTTGGAGAATACATACATAGAAACATATGCCAAGTATATTTCAATACTTTCAAGAGTCAAGCACTTATAATTGCATATTTTTAATTTTAAACTGAGCGTTCATGTTTGATTTAAATTTTATTTTATTTTAATATGGTAATCTTGAAATTAATAAGCGACTTTGTTCCTTCAGATATAATAATGTTTTTAGAGGACACACATACCTATTGACATATTTTTATTTTTGACAAGTATGCCCATATATTTCGTTCTATAAATATAGATCGGAGTTATAACCGGTATAAAGTTATAACCGGTATAAAGGCATAACTCATATAAAGGTATAACCGGTATAAAGGTATATTTCAGTTTCTTTATCATACCTGTAGTTTCTCGACGAGGTCTAGAGTAACTTCGGCAATCTTGTCCAAGTGTACGGCTCCGTTCATGTCCACGACCTTGGACCAGTGCTCCTTCACTGATTCGATAGTCACTGGGTCTGATGGCTTCTTCCTAATAGAAACGACAAGGAATTTTGAAACAATAGTCGGAAATCATTAGAAACTTGGTTAGTCTTTTTATAATAGCTATAAATAAATGAAATTGAATTACCTATTTGTAATATAAAAATAACAGCTTTGTACTAAACGCAAATACATATATGACATTAAAAAGAACCGCCTGACTATAAGTTAAGGCTAAGTTCCGAAACGAGTAGGCCGATTTCACGGCATTTTCACAAGCACATGAATATTCCTCCATTTTGATAGAGGAATATTTATTAGCCTGTGAATGAAACTGAATGTAATTCAAATGTAAACCTATTTAACTCAAAATGTTCATCATGTTTCTACACAGTTGATTTTGGCATGTTATATTTTTTACTGCTGTATTTCATTTGCTTGGTAAGAAGGCTAGGGTACAGTTAGCTGCATCCCAGACGAGCACTAGCTTGTTTACCCATCGCATTTACAATTGCAGCATGTAATAAACGTATAGATATTTTTTTTAATATATTTCTTGCCATACTACGCAATAATAGTAAGATGAGTAAAAGCGAAGCTATTTATAGCTAAATAACATTATATTGTTGTAAAACATTGCGACAAATCACGATAAGAATGTGCAGTAAAGTGAATCAATGTTTGTGACGTATTATGTTTATATGCTCTTTGAATAACAAAGTCCATTCACAACAATAGCATTGTTTAATATCACAAGAATTTTAAACATTGTCTGTTAAATAGTAATTGGCCTTGTGAATGCTGTCTTTTTAGGATGCTTTGAACAATTTGTTGAAATATTCTTGTTTTTTAATACTAGAGCTGACCTAGAGTTGGCCTAGAGTTAACATCTCAACATCTTTAGATATAAATAAAGTGTAATACACTTTTTACTTAAAGGAATACGATAATTTTTTTAATCTGTGTATCAGTCTTTCTGGTCGTCCTTTTGTTAGTGACTCTGTCTGTCTGTTTCTCGGGTATAATCTCTAGAAAGGCTGTAACTGGAACTCTATCTTCCAGTTAAAAGCCATTCCAGAGATAGGGCTACATACAGGATGTAACTAGACCAGGTGGTTGGACCTTTTGTAATTGGAGCGAATTTGTGTGAGTTCTACACTAAAATACTTACTTGAGTGGTGTACCAAGACTCCTGACGAAGTGCGCCTTATTGGCCATGCCCAGGGTTGAGTCGATGACCGCACCATTTTCGGGGAAGGACTCGTGTACCATGTAAGCCTACACAAAAATGTGTTCCCTTAATTAAATCTGGCAATGTTAACCTAAATGAAGTAGCTATTTTGGCTTAGGTAACTAATATGCAGTGACCTAGAAAGGACACTTTCAAAAACATAATTTTCAAGTGAGTTTTATTTAATGGTTCAACACTTCTGCACTTACAAATAACTGGCTTTAACGGAAAAATCGAAAGGAAACCAGGCCCCTTAGCCAAATGGCATTCGACTAACGATATCGCTAATCGCTAAGTGCAATAATGTATGGAACTGACATAAGCCTTCGTTATATCACGTGGTCAACGAAGAAGGCATACAAAGTGTTGGCGAAAGTAGATATCAGAGCGAATGCCGTATGGCTAGGGCCTCTGTACGCTCGTGACTTTTGGCGTTATGAGTAACATAACGCCAAAAGTTTAAAATCGGGTAAACTTCAATAAGCCTGACGCGTGTTTTATAGAATAATGGGTCTTATAATGGGAACGGCTGCAAGTCCAGCATTAAAACAGCTCATATTTAAACTTTCACACTCGTAACGTGGCTTTGCTAATTTCACATAACAACCATCGTCAACAAATATAATACTATATTTATACCACAATTTGATAATACTTACAACAACAGGCGCAATGAGTTCGGGCTTCATGGCTTCGAACATGTCAGGAGGCAAGATGTCCTCGGTCAAACGGGAAGCGGCAGTGGGTACGATCGTGTTCACTTTAATGTTGTATTTAGCGCCCTCAATAGCTAACGTGTTGGCGAAACCGACCAGGCCCAGTTTCGCAGCACTAAAACAGAACATCAAATGTAGATTCTTCCATCGTCTAGTAGCCGCAGTACAAGCTCTGCTTAGTTTGGAACTAAATGGTGTAATGTGTGTGTAGTACTTTCATCACAATTTCCCATAGTTGCCGATTCCGTAAGTTTAGTAATGGAGTCAACTTTGTAAACCTTTTAGAACAAACAGAATGCTACTGCGAGTATCTATGCAAAGCAATTCGCTAATTTGTATAGATTATAATTGTATGACAAAGCAAGTAGGTAAATCGTACTTGGCAATGTCTGCACAATTAAATTGAGTGACCTAGGACACTGCCCTGGCATACACCCCTGTAGTATAACTTCTACTTTCTGTTACTTATGCATATATCGTATATTTTATGTTAAATAAATCTTGAATAGTTATTAACTCGAGTATATTATTCATAAGATGGTATCGTTTGTCGGGAATTGAATTGTTGTGTGCCCATTTTTTAAGCCTTGTTGTGTGCGACTAAGTCAAAGGTCTTCCGCATTTCTTAGCTAGCTGAATATCGTAATAAATACCTTAATAGCTGTTTCTAACGACATTCTATTCGTACGTATGCTTCGGTGCGAATACTGATTGTGGTGCACAAATAACACTGCATAACTAATAAAATGATGATTTATTGAATAAGTACCGTGCCCCAGGACAGTGACCTTTGTAAATAATTCAGAACTCAAAATTAATTAAAATTTGAGTTTTTGTTGCATAATAATCATTTGTGAACATTGTATTCAAAATGAGTCTTCAATGTTGGAATGACATGCTAAAATGTACATTCGGCTATAGTACTAACCAACTTTGTCAAGTAAGCATAAGTTCTAACAAGGAATCAAGATATTTGATGTGCAAATTGTGACGCCCATACGATTGAGACATAGTAGATGTCATTCATCATCCATAATTACTGCCCAAAAACGAACCATGTATGCTATAACAATCCCCTATTTAAATAGACAGAAACATGTTTTGTAACAAGTGTACCTTGTAATCATCACAATAAGATTTATTACATCTTATCGAATTAAGTCTTATCGACAAAAAAGACAATGGTGGCAAATATACTCATTATAAAATAATGCTAATAAATCCTGAACTTGATAAAAGTTGCTTAAATTTATGAACAAAAGTTTGTATTGAAGGCCTGGTGATGTGCAGCAAATAGACACTTTTTATTCCTTATCAATCCAACTATAGGCACACATACACTCAGTAGCGGATCTAAAGGGGAGCTAACCAGGGCACATGTCCCGGGCGGCAGCGTCAAGGGGCGCCAAATTCATGTCACAAATGTGGCAAAAAATTGGAACTGATTGGAAAATGTTGGGATGGGGCGCCATTATCAAGATTTTCCCCGGTTCGAACAAAACGTAGATACGGTAGGTACTAGTGTATGATACACTTGACACAGTCCTTGCTTATTAAAGTTTAATACCAACCTGTAGTTGGCTTGTCCAAAGTTGCCGAAAATGCCGGCATTACTGGAGGTCATTATGACGCGACCATATTTCTGTTTCCTGAAGTGTTCCCATGCGGCATGGGTTGTTTTGAACGCACCCTTCAGGTGAACGGCATGGATGAGATCCCAGTCCTAGACATTGCGAAATATTAGATGACGATGAAGCATGAATTCGAAAAGAAACTTGCGGAACTTGCAGAAACTGTATCTATGAAAATATCACACCATAACAGAGTGATAAAATGGTAATAAAAAGATAACAATGGTATTATTAATAAAGTATAAGATACATGTATAAAATTAAGGGATAATCACCTGATCGGACATTTTGGTGAAGCTCTTGTCACGAAGGATACCGGCATTGTTGATAAGGATATCAATTCGGCCGAAATTATCAATAGCCGTTTGAATAATCTTTTCCCCTTCAATTACGTTGTTGTAATCGGCGACAGCTACTCCACCTAACAACATAAAAATTAACTTTTAGAAGGTCAAGGCTCACATGGTATGAAATGTTTACGATCCATGAATATTTGTTCCAATTCTGGGTATTCGAGCCAGAGGTTTGGATATTTCTAAGCTCACCAAGAGATAGGATTTACAATGCTGGGTCTGTTTTTCAATCATTATAAAATATATATAAATTTATAATATGGTACCAACACCATCTTGTCGCAAATTAAACAGAGCTTGTACTATGCGTACTAGATAATGGATAAACATACATACAGGGTGTAAAAAGACCCTTGACGAAAACTGAAACCCCATATTGCACCAATCATTACGAACATTTTTTACTTCGGCACCATACCTGGGAAATGCCTGGTTCAGGAGATATTGAGGCTCAAAGTCACGAATTATTTTTTCTAATGATTCCAAAATCGTGTTTTGAATGATAAATGTAAACTTTCTGCCAAATCAGCAAAATTTTCAATATCTCCCTAAAATAAATGGCTTTAAAGTTCCCTAAATGCAATGTACGCGCTACTAGCAATCAGGTGCGCTGTAGGCGAGGGCATTACCCTCGGCCCCGCGACTACGTGATCATAAACAGCCGCCGGTTTCAGATTAGCGTTTTATACGCGCGTATAAGCTCGTTTTTGGAAGCGCATGTAGGCGTGTATAGGAGCGCCTTTTGGCATACGCCTAACTCGTACGAGCGTTGATGCGCTTCAAAGCTGCTCGTATAATAAGCTTGAGCCGTCAGAGTCCATGTTGTCACTGACACGATGTCACTACCATTTCGAGCGAACATGCCGAAATATGCCCGTTTACGCGAGTCCGGTTTCTTGAAGCGCGTAATGTAGCGCGCGTGTAAGCGCGTATGGTGAAACTACCCTTTACACGCAGAAAAATACGCTAATCTGAAACCGCCCTTAGGAACCAGCCGACGTTTATGGCGGCTCACGCTTTAGGTAGATACGGCCGATGTAGCGCGCGGTATTTCGAGCGCTATACATTGCGGCTTATAAAATGTGTCTATATTATATCTAATCTAAAAAAAATGTTCGTTTCCCAGGTATTATTTCCGCGTAGTATGACTTGGCATGATATGCAGAATGAGAAGACCAGCCTGCCTTCCGCTTGGTGGTGGATCTTTTTACACCCCATATAAAGCATTTTTGTAAATGCATACATTCTATACATATAGAATATAATATAAATCATTGTAAAAAACTTTATTACACTGAATTCCAGACATGATATGTATTCAATTACTAATTTTGTCTATCTAATATTTGATAACCTTTGCTCAGTTTTAACAGAGGAAAGCATTGTGCTGAGAAATTGAATAAGTGACTCTGATAGCAAAGTTTATGAATGTTTTTACATTAAAGTACATTCTACACAACTTGCAGTAAGCCAATGAATAATGCATTTGACTTGTAATTTATTTGCTTGATATTCAAATCCTGGCATTGACATGAAACAACTCATGACAAGCATTTTATTAAAAAAAATAAGATGTTATATTAGAAACTACCAAGATGTCTACTGAATATATAAAATGGAGTAAAAACAAAAAAAAAACAAAACATTGTCAAAATATCATTTGATGAAGTTGGACTGATTAATACACATTTTAGATTAAAATACAGATTACTATATAAGAGGCTACAATATATTAGAGAACCAATCAAGACTGATCTTTTTAGATTCAGGAATCACATATTTTATTTTGAATGAAGCAATAATAAGATTAATTCCCTTCCTATTTGTAACTATATGTAATTATTATAAAACATTATGAATTCATCATAAAAATATATTGCAATTTTATAATACTAATCCTAATTGCATTCTGAGACAACTCACATCCCAAAATAGACAGTGCCGGTATTATATTACATCATACATATTTCTATATATAATAATGTATAAATTAGGCCCCTCTACAGAAAATAATTATAATGATATTTTTCATGACAACCCAGTACACCAATATGTCATATTGAGAATCAAACGTACAACCTTTAATGTAATCAGTCAGGGTCAATAACCAATAGACCAACATGCCAGAAAAGATAATAAATATTATGTAAGTTGTTTACCAAACTGTATGCCTGATAAAAATTGATATAAATACATTACTGTCAATATCTTGCCCCTATATTTTAATAAAATAAATTACAGCCCATATTTTATTTATTTACTAGAGGACGCCAGCAGCTACGCCTGCATTTTTTTTTATTTACCCGTTTTGGCCTATCCCGTGGGAATTTCGGAAAATCCCTTCTTAGTGCTCCCCTACGGTCCCCAAGGAACATACATGCCAAATTTCAGCTTCCGGCGCCCAATAGTTTCGGCTGTAGCGTCAATCAGTCAGTAACGCAAGGATTTTATATATTAAGATTAGTTATTGATATAGTCTTCATTTCCACAATGTAATTTCTACAATAAAACGAAAAATCCTACCTAATTGTTCAGTGTCAATGATCACTTATAACTAGAATAATACATTATTTCTAAGCTTCCTAAAATTATGAAGCAGTTATCTAAGAAAATATAATAAGTATAGTTATTAAGGCCAAACACATAATTAGGCCTTGCATTAGTTTGTCTCTACTATCCATGGCTAGTAATATGAAAATGGTTTTAAAATATAACATATGAGATGAGATTTAAAGATTGTATTATGAGGACCTCAATAAATAATGACTATCAAATGAACACTTAAGTCATACCTTTGTCCTTGATTTCTTTGACGACTGCGTCCGCGAAGTTGGACTTGCCAACGCCATCACGAGCTCCACCGAGGTCGTTGACAACAACTTTTGCGCCTCTTGAGCCCAAAAGAAGAGCATACGCTTTACCCAGGCCTCCTCCGGCCCCGGTCACCACCGCAACACGTCCGTCAAAGCGTAGCTGGTCCATCCTTCGCAACGAACGAAATGTAAATGACGCGAAATCGCTAGCAATACCAAGCAATACTAAGCCGGCGTACTTATCAGTGTCAAAGTCCACCAAACATAAAACATTCGTTTTCGACAAACAAGTTTCTCCCACTTTAAGTGCAAGATAAATTTGATCATATAAATTGACGACTGTTTGTTATTTTACGATTTAGTTAACATACCTTTTATTTTACTTATGAGTAAATTATTGAATTGAGATATACTAACAGCGGATAAACTCAAGTTACGAATTTTACTGATACGATGTATCAAAGTTTACTTTTTATCGCTTCCTTCACAATACCTAATTATAAGCAAAATTAGCAAAATACTTTTTTGAAGTTTCAAAGTTTGATAATTTTGACAACTGGATGTTGACGTTGACGTTATTTTTTTTTTTTTTGTGATTTTATGACCTGGTAACTGGACCTTTAGGTCAAATCTTATTTTATTTTAACGGACACTGCACATTCACTTAATTTTTAAATTGTCTTAACAGTATTTTTAATGTATTTATATATCGGTTTGTAAGTATTTTTGTCTTTCAATAACTCTTCGAGTGGCGGCGGGCGGGAGAAAGAATCGCACTTAATGTTCACATCACTGAGTTCACTAGCCAACACTAATCTGTCAAGCAGGAAGTTTTGACCATAGATGTGTGAATAACATGGATTGGACGTACCTACGAAGTTAGCGTGCATACCTACGAAACGTATGCAAATAAAATGGTGTCCATTAGGGTTGGGCGCATATTAGTCAACTCAAAGCATATATCGACAAGTTTTTTTGTTATCGATAAAGTATAGCACCTTTAGGCATCATTCGCACGAGGATTTAAAAAACGATTGCGTTGAACTCTGGCGTAAGCACTTTTAAAAGCTTGCGATGAGAGCGTTCATACCGGCGCTAAAATCACTGTTGTCTCGGTTCAGTAAGAAGTCGAAATGGTTAAAGCTAACGTACTAGCAAATGCGATTTGTGTTGCTAAAAGATGAAAAAGAAAACTATTTTTTTAAAGTTTTTGAAGGGTTTTTACTTTTTCTAGTAATAAAAACCACAGATCTATGAATAACATGGATTGGACGTACCTACGAAATTAGCACGCATACCTACGAAATGATGTGGAAAATAAAATGACTGCCGTTGGGTTGGACTCCAGAATATAATCGATATCGACATTGAGCCGGTTAGAGGTAAATAATACATTACTGTAGATTTAGAGAAAATATGTAAATTGATATTTGTAGTAAGTTACTTTAGATCTTTTGCCAAATTAGTTTATTCCATAATGCAAATGCGGGCGAACATGGTAAAGCGAAAAACGTCCCTTGTATCATACAACAAAATATTCTCTGGTAGCCAATATCGATACTGTGTCGCTGTGAATGAAAGTCCCGGACATGAATGGCACCGTACATCATCATTATCATATCAGCCAAACGACGGCTACTGCTGGACATAGGCCTCCCCCAAGGTTCTCCACACAGACCGGTCTTGAACCACCCGCATCCAACAGCCTCCCGCGATCTTGACTAGATCGTCGGTCCACCTTGCGGGGGGCCTACCTCTGCTGCGTCGTCCGGTACGTGGCCGCCATTCCAGAACCTTTCTGCCCCAATGGCCATCGCTTCTTCGAGCTATGTCCCCTGCCCACTGCCACTTCAGCTTGGCTATCCGGATAGCTAATGGCCGGCGTCGACTGACGGCATGGCATGGCACGGCGCGGAACGGCATGTTTCTTTAGCCAGAAGGACGCTTCGGCACGTCGCAGCATGCAGCGGCATGCCGAGGCGTCCAATTGACTGGAATTTAGTATCAATAGCACTTCTTGCTGAAGATTAAGAACGACAAATACAAACTGATATGTCGAAGAGAAAACAATTCTGGATACATTATTTATGAGAACAAGATTTACTAACGGTGAATTCAGGAACTTATTTACCTACTGATTACGTCGTGGCACACTGCAAGACGCCATGGCATGCCGCGGCGTCCAAGTATGCCGCCGATGCCGCGACGTGCCGCGACGCGCCCCGACGTCCCGCGGCATGACACGGCGGGCTGCGGTACGATTGTATCGAAATAAAGTAATATGAATTCTAAACTCATTGAAATAAGAATGAAAATGACTTGATCGGTAATAAAATCCTTTGCCATGCCGCGACTTCAGAGCGCGCCGGCCTTATGTCGGCGATTTCTGATTTGCACCATACATACCGTAATGAAACACACAGCTACACTGAAATATCATAAGGGGGTAAGAAAAATCATAATTAATTAATACATGTTATTTATTTGTTTTTTATCTGTATAATGTGTGTGAGAGGGCGTTACTGTGCTCGCGTTAACTTCAGCTCCATAGTATTTTACGATTTAAAAATAGTATACAGTGATTATTTACACGTACAAGTGCTAAATTCAGTGCATTATCATTAAAATCAACTGTAGATAATATCATCTCAGCAGATAAGTGCAAGAAAAACAACAAAACGGGCAATATACCGACACACAAAACATTGTTACAACAGTTGGATTTACAGTGTAAATAACAGGAGAAACATAACAAAATACAGCAAATCATCGTCTTAAAGGTCAGTCCATGATTACTAGTGCAATAAATCAAAGATCTACGATACCGCTAATTTCAAGAAATAATTCATAACCTACAAACGAAACTGCAAATCACTTTCATCAAATTATTGATAATTCCGCCATCTAGTGACAGGTGAATAAACTACACGCACACTAACCTGTGTTTGCGCATTAGCTCTGTCAACGCTGACACCGTAATAGCTAAGGACATATTTTAGTAACGCTATTCACCACTAGGGGTCACCACTAGTACCAAAACATGGATAATGTTATGAAAGTTTTGAAACAAATCCAAGACGACCTAAATGATCAAAAGCAGGAAATAAAAAACATGCAAGAAAATATTACCAAGGCTATTAACGATAATATTAATGATAAATTTACTCAAATGGAAAATAGAACGAACAACTTAGAAATTAAACTAAACCAACAACAAAAAACAATATATCACTGGGAAAAACAATTCAGGAAGAAAAATCTAATATTTTATGGAGTGGAAGAGACCGAACAGGGATACAAGGAATTACAAGATTTGCTTTAACGATGCATACGAAATAAGACGGGTATCACTATTGAACAGTCTGAAATAGAAATTGTGAGAAGACTTGGCAAAAAAGGGAGCAAGACCAGACCCCTGTTAGTAACATTTACAACTATGGGCCGAAAAATTGAAATATTGAAGAAAAAAGAATCACTGAAGGGCTCACACATTAGCATTAAAGAAGATTTCCCACAAGAAGTTTTGTTAAAGCGTAAGAAACTGCAAGAAGAAGTTGAAAAAGAACGTAGACTTGGAAAAAATGCTGTATTGCGCTATGACAAAATAGTAATTCTTCCAGGTAGCCCTAAAAACTGGAATTCTGTATCAGACACACGGAAACAAAAACGTAACCTATCGGCATCCCCTGACTACCAAAACACCTCGACCAACGTAAACAATGTTAAACAGATACCAAAGAAAAATAAAACAAATAACATTACCTCCTACATGAACAATGCAACACCGAAACAAGCGTCTGAGTCGAGCTCCAGTGAAATACAATCAGTACCAAAAAACTAATAAAAGAAGCCCCTCTACATCTCCCAATACGGCTTGTCACCGCGGGAGATAACGACAGCAACCCTCCATCTCCACTACAAAATCTCTACATTTGTACATTCAATGCTAAATCATTACTATCAGAAGAAAGACTACTCGACTTTAAGAGAGCTATATCAACAATAAAATATGATATTATTGGCCTGGCCGAAATAAGAAGAACAGGATACAATATTCTAGAAGATGGCGAACATATCTTCTGCTATTTTGGGAAAACAAAGGGTCATTATGGAGTCGGATTCCTTATAAAAAGAAATATAAACGAAACATTGAGAGCTTCATCGGAGTCTCAGAACGTATATGTGTCCTGAATCTCAAATTTGACAATAGAAAACTTACATTAGTCCAAGTACACGCGCCAACTATTGATGCAAGTAACCAAGAAATCAACAGTTTCTACAATCAAATACAGAATACACATTGTCAATATAATAAACAGAAAATTATATTAGGCGATTTTAATGCTCGTATTGGACAACAAGTATCAGGTGAAGATAAAATACTAGGCAAATACTGTTACGGGAATAGAGACAAAAGAGGTGAAAGATTGCTCCAGTTCTGCTGGGAAAATAGATTTTACATTACAAATAGTCAATTCAAAAAGAATATTAAAAATATGTGGACATGGCTCTCACCAAAGAAAAGAAAAAGCCAAATCGATTATATTCTAACAAATATAAAAGAAAACGTCACAAATTTTGAAATAATCTCAAATATATCATTTCCCAGCGACCACCGCCTCCTAAGAATAACAGTACAGATGTCAACAATTAAAAAAAGTAGAGCAAATTTCAAAAATTATAGAACCACACTAAATACAACAGAAGAAAAAGAACAATTTATACAAACTTTAAGTCTAAATATTAACGAAATAAAAGTAGAAGAAAATGAAGAAGTAGAGTCCCTATACAACAAGATTAAGAAAGCCCTATCCACTAGTTTAAATTCAATTCAGCAGAAATCAACATCAAAATCGCAAACCATCCCTGATAATATAAAATTCCTAATTGCAAGAAGAAACGAACTGGTCCAGAAGAAAACTCTGACTAAGGAAGAAAAAGACGAACGCACTTACCTCTACAAGAACATTTACAAACTAATGAAACAAGAACGTATGGAACACAGAATAAAAGTTATAGAAACACATCTAAAATTAACAGGTAGCCTTAAGAAAGGTTTAAAAAATCTTAATACCACCAAACAATGGATACCCTATATAAAAGATGACACCACGGGCAAGAAAATATTATCAAGAACGGAAATAATAGAAAAAGCAACAACATTTTATAAGAACCTATACTCGGCAAATGACTCGACCTCGGAAATCATAACAACTAACCAGTATTCTACTAGTCTAACTAGATTCTCTACACACGAAATCATAAAGAAAATTGAATCTCTAAAACCCGGCAAGAGTAATGGTCCAGATGGAATCCCCAATGAGGCATTACACTTAGGTAAAAGGATACTAGCACCATACATAACAACCTTATTTAATTTGATTCTTGACGACAGAGTTGTACCGAAAGAATGGGCAAAATCGGACATCATTCTACTTTACAAGAAAGGAGACCCTGCTGATATTGGAAACTATCGACCCATAAGCTTACAACCAAATATATACAAATTATTTGCTTCATGTCTTGAGGATCGCTTAGCAAAGTTTACAGAGAAATTTCAACCTCCAGAACAAGCCGGCTTCAGGAAAAACTTCTCCACGACAGATCACATCCATACTTTAAATCTGATTATAGAGAAATACATAGAACACAGTAGACCACTCTACCTGGCTTTCATCGACTACGCAAAAGCCTTCGACTCTATATCCCATAACAGTATGTGGAAAGCCCTACAAGAGTGTGAAGTACCATCAGAGACCATCGATCTCATAAAAGACATCTATCACAAAAGCAGAAGTCGTGTAAGGTTAGAGAGTCAAGGCCCCGAAATAAACATTTGTAGAGGCGTCAGACAAGGCGATCCCCTCTCACCAAGAATTTTTATAGCTGTGCTACAAAGTATAATGAAAACTCTAAACTGGGAAAAGAAAGGAATTAATATAAATGGAAAACTTCTCAGTAATCTTCGATTTGCGGACGACATCATACTTTTTTCTGAATCACCATCTCAATTACAGACAATGATTAATGAACTAACAGTGGTAAGCAGGGCAATAGGCCTAGAACTAAATACTACCAAGACTAAAGTCATGACGAACCACCATGCCATACCAATAAAAGTTAATAACAGTACATTAGAATATGTTCAAAGCTACGTTTACTTAGGACAACAGGTATCTTTCTCTACAAAAAGACATGAAGATGAAATCAAAAGGCGAGTAAATATGACGTGGAATAAATTTTGGAACAATAAAGAAACCTTAAAATCAAAACTCCCTGTAAAACTTAAGAAAAAAGTTATGGACTCTTGTTTACTACCCTGTCTTACGTATGGCTGCCAAACATGGTTATATAATAATTACACGAAAAACAAAATACAAGTATGCCAGCGAGCGATGGAAAGAAGTATATTGAATATACAAAGAAAACACAGAAAAAGGAACACAGAAATAAGGAAAACAACGAAAGTAATAGATGCTTTATCATACTCTCGAAAACTAAAATGGAAATGGGCAGGTCATATTGCACGCATGGATAGAGATAAATGGACGCACAGAGTCACTACTTGGCAAGGACCACCAAACAAAAGGAAAAGAGGTAGACCTAAAGAAAAATGGATAGACGAAATAATAAGAATAGCCGGTGACAACTGGATCACAAAGGCAAAGGACAGACAGACGTGGAGTAAAATGGAGGAGGCCTTTACCCGTTGAGGGGCCCTTAATGAAATATTTTAAATTTTAAAGTTTTATTAATTTGATAATTGAATAATCTAAATAAATTTTGCTAATATATTATTATAAATAGTAACGAAAAATATTATAGAAAAATCAAAATGTTATAAAATGTGATAAAAAATTAGTAGTAATTATATTAATTGAAATAATTATATCATGCATGCATACAATAATTTAATTAAGTACTATAATTATGTAATTCATTATGGGAATAAATGAGGCTTTATTATTATTATTATTATTATTATCTGTATAATATATAAAATCCTTGCGTTACTGACTGCCTGACAGATAAGCTACAGCCAAAATTATAATGTGCAGGAAGCTGAAATTTGGCATGTATATTCTTTGGGGATCGCAGGAGTGCACTAAGGACTTTCTTGAAATTCCCACGGGATCGGACAGAAACAGTCGAAAAAATGTGCAGGTGTAGCAGCGGGCGTCCTCTTGTTTATAAATAAAATTATTTTCTTCAACGTTTCATTGCTAGGAATTCTCGCATACAGTTGCTGTTCATGTTATCTGTTGACAAAAAACATAATATAATTATTTTAAGAGCGTTTAATCCGTCGGAGGCGATTTTGCGGGTTTTTATTGTTCTATTACGTTACGGATAAATAACAATTAATGGAAAAGATATAGAAAATATGAAAGTTCAGTTCTTTATCAAGAGAGTGTTAAAGAAAATTATATGGGTTACTATAGTAAATATTTTAAAATGGATGAATTTAAAAAAGTCATTTTCGTAATTTCTGTAGTTTAGGCCAGCATTAATGGTCGCTACTGCTATGAAAACTTATCGTTCTATAATTCTGTAAATGTAAACTGTACGAGCAAAAGCTATACAAGCGAGTCCTTAAAAAAGAAATTGTACTTTCATTCATAATTTTCAAGAAAATCGGAGATCAATACAGTGCATTTTGCTTAATTATAGCCCGCAAATTTGCATTTATATCTAAAAAACTATTGGGATTATTAAAAAGATATATACATATTTAGAAACCTTAAGATTCATTTTAAGTCATATAAAAAAATTGGAATCTAAACTTTTCGTTTGTAATTAATATGATTTTTTTAAAAAGACCTATAAAGCTCGAAGCGCGATGCTATGTCCGCCATTCAGCGCTGAGCGCTCTCAGAGGACGGACCTGTTGCTCGCGTCCGCGTCCGCCATTTTACGTAAATATTGCATTCCAAAACGTTTATAGCGCGGCTAAAGCTTCTTGATCCTTATTTTTTTTCTCAACGTATTTTTTTTATAAATATGAAAAGTTGATGTACTTAACTTTATTTATGTATTACGTATTAAACTAGTGTGTTTAGTCAAGACATCTGGAGTCTAGTGGTTACTGGTTAGTATAGTAGCGCGGTCAACTAGGGGCTGGGCGAGACTGACAGAAACGGACCGTTAGATATAATACCTTGCTACTAAAATCAAGTGGCAATTTACAGTATAAACAGGTACAGTAGTTAGACGCATTTGATCTTTGATGGGTGACCATGGGATTTGCTTGCAGAGCCTATATCGCTTAGGTTTACTTTCGTACAAACTACATAAGTTAAGGTAAAGTAATTGACATCACGGTCATAGTATGGATGGGTGCACGACCGATGAATTTACAGAGCCCATGTATCAGGTTCTTAAGGGGGGCAAAATTATGGTTATTTTTAAGCTAGGACGCGCCGCCGTTAGCATGATACCAATGTAATAGGTATTTACCTAAAACGTACTATGCAATGCAATTAAAAACACACTTGAATCGAATATTATCTTACAAACCGCCGCAGCTCAGCTGATCCCCGCGAGCTCGCATTGCAGGTACCTAACACACACAAGCCCACGTACCTACTGTGCAGTCTTATTCTGCACCAGTTAACAGTTTATTTTGAGACTCAATTCTTCTAACAATATTTGTTCAAAATGCAGTTTCGATCTAATGTCAGTGTCATACTCATGTCACAAATGGTATTCTCCTAAATAAACTGATATTGGAATGTTATCGTGACTAGATCGTTAATTTAACAATGTCATCATCATCGTTCTAGCATACCGTGGATTCGAACCCGATACCTTCTGCATAGCAGTCCGTTGGTATCTCCAGTAGGCTATCGCTGCCTGTTGTTAATTAAACAATGTGTCAACGTCAGTGAGAACAATAGAAGTCAAATTATAGTTAGTGCCACGAGAAGATAGACTTTTTGTAAACAAACATTCAGAGCTTCACAACCTTTTTTCAAAAAGTTGCGTTTTAGATTTTATGCTTTTGAACAGAATTTTTTTTTTCAATGCCTAATTATGCCACTATGTTTTTAAATTTATATTGTTAAATTTTACTGAAATAAAAATATTTGATTTTGTGTTTTAATAGTCGAATATTCATAAATATGGGCGACTTTTTGTTGTTTTACACGTAATAATCTGTAAATTAATGAAAAATAGAGTACCATATATATTATGTTAATTATAGAGTACATACATGTTACTTTATTATTGTCACGATTTTTTAAAAATCAATACGCAATAAATAATATCGCTCAAAGTAGCATATCTATTCTAAAATATTAAATTATTGGCCAACAATGAATAATATAGCAGATAACTAGCTAATACATTGCATAAACATTTCTAGGCATAGAGATTTTACGTTGTCTGTGAATGAAATCGTCAGCATGAACTTAAACAAAAACCATTAAACGTTACGGTATTCTGAAAACGCAATTTCTTTTTGAGGTATAAATAATTTTCTGCCATCTGATATTCTGCACGCGCTTTTTCGAGATGCCGTGACAGCGAGAAGAGCGTTGCGATCCTATAAACTTGTATTTAACTTAACACCGACCCCTTCTTGATAACTAAAAATTTAATTTTGTCCTCTGATAAAAAGATGTTAAGCCCAACAATGTATCATTTCAATGAACTAACGCCAAATGTTGACACTCTAGGCGTCAGTACCTCAAAACATTAAAAGATCCTGTTGACAGCGCATAATATGGATAAAAACCCGATCCATTGACATATTAGTTTCCAATGACACGTATCATGTACCGTTGCGCTTATTGATTTGAAATTATTTGTTTTTGACAGAACTATCGCTAAGTCACTTAGTAAAAATTCTTTGTTTACAAAATGTCTATGTTCTCGTCGCACGGACTCTAGATGATAATGACATTTAAATTAGAAGAATACCAATTCTGAGTCAATTTAAAATCTAATCTCATTTCGTTCAAAATATAATTTCAATGTCATATAAAATACGAGAATCGGCCTTATCTATGGAAAATTTTATAAAAAGAGGGATAAATATCATCGCACACTGTGTGAAATAATTTTAGGTGAATATATATTGTATAATTACAATATTTTGTAAATACAATTCAACATATTGTATATAATTTTTTTCTTTCTTTTAATTATTTTCTTTTACCCGACTCTTTTGGTTTTGTATTTAGTGTCATTCAGTCAGTATATTTCAGTCAGTATATTTGAAATGTAACAATTATGCAGATGACAATTATAAATTATTTCTATCATATAATAAAACTGCGCCAAATTATTATAAATAGTCGTTGTTATCCTGAGGAACATCATCCTACTAAACAAATATGTAATATCTATCTTTATTTGATACCTTTAAATGCATGTGCATTAAAAATAAATAATTTGAATACTTTCATATCATAATCGACGTATTACATAAACGAATACTGTTTATGTATGGCAAGAAGGATCAAGATTATTATTCCACGCGACACCGTCATAGTGCGCCGGGTCTCGCATCCGCGGTGCACGGGCGACCGCGGTACTATAAAAACCTAAACTCGAGCCGCCGCTCGAGGCGTATACGCTCTTAACTGCTTATTTTCCCCAACATAGAGCAGGATGCAGCGGTTTTGGGTTTTATGTAATCAGGGCTAAGTAAAGTAAGTTTGTGAAATATATATATGTGGTAGAATAGAATACATTAGCAGTAACATCACTACTAACCTCTAATACGTAAATATGGAAAATTCCAAACTACGAAAATAACAACATTTAGGCCATAACGAAGCTAAAACCTGTTTAATTAACTATAAAAAGAACCTTTTGTAACAATATTTTGTACAAATACTAATCCTATTCAACAATATAAATCATGACTTGTTACTTACTTGTGAAGAGTACATTTGTGTTGATTATAGCTTTATCTTGCACTGCACAGTTCAAATCAACACTTAGGCATGATTTTACGATCTCTAGGAAAGCCTGAAGCACTGATTCATCTGGTTTTTAGACATATTTATGCACAAAATCAAAATTATTATGTTCGATACACAATGATTTGACAGCAGATGTACCAAAAACCCACTTGGAAAACAATATGGCGACACTGGCACGATTGACATTTCTGATAAAAAATCACTATGATCAGTGTATTCAGTAAGCTATGGCTATCTCTTTTTTCTAACAGAGATATCGCTAAGTAAAAACGAGACAACGCTATGTTTGGTGGCTTTATGTCGATTTCATATATATTTCTATAATGTAAAGTATCCATATGTATTATTTGTCCACTCCATATTATATTCTTTTCTCAAAGGTTTTGACAGTCAAAAATAATATGATCAACGGTTGCAACGGCTCCCTGAGCTCCCTCCTGGGATTCACAATGTGGGCATGTATTGCTTGTAATAATGCCAAGTCTAGCAAGGTGTGACGGAGCAGTATTATGGCCAAAGCGCAATCTATTTATCGTAGTGATAAAGTCTCGGCTGGCTTCCTTCAATCTATTGTACCAGGGTCTAACAGGTAATTCTTCTTGTATACGGCCGTAAAATTTTCCTTTAGTGTCTTGGTCTTTTTTCCACAATTCTAACCATAAGTTACAAACATTTTCATTAATACATTGCAAGAAGTCAGCCATAGGAATGTCCATTGCATTTCTAACATCAATAGCATTACTACCTTCATATGCGGTTTTATCAACTATTTCATTGCCATAGATACCTCGGTGTGAAGGTACCCACAGAAAAGCAATGCTTTTGTGCTTGAGGTAATATTGATAAATTATTTCTTTGATGAAATATAGAATATAATTTGTCTTAAAAGAAACTGTAAGGTTAGTTAAGGCTTTAATCAAACTCAGTGAATCAGAAACAATCAAAAAGTATTTGCTATTGTTAATTTGGCGAATATGTTTTAATGCCTGATAAACCGCATATGCCTCTGCAGTGAATATGGTGCATGTATTGTGTAGAACAAAGCTTTGAGAGAATTGAATTTGTGGATCATATATAGCACCATGCACATGACCACTTCCTTTACTGCCATCAGTGTAAATAACATAATAATTCTTATTATCTGCCATAAACTGTAACATATCTAAATTGTTATTGATGGGATTTTGCAATTCTTTGACGGGATGTTTGATACACTGATAAGAGAAGGAGTAACATGGCCATGGGCATTGTTTTCTAATACCAGTAAAACTGTTTTCTGTTTCCAGCAATATTTTGGACAATGTTGGGGATTTACCATTTAAAAGAATCTCGCCTGTTGTTAGAGGTCCAGGATTTCTACATACAGAAGGTACTATTTTGTTTATTATTTTCTTGTTATCTGCAGCAATTAATTTAAGACAGAATCTCTCTGCAAGTAGAATGCGTCTCAAAATTAGGGGCATTATTTTAGTCTCCACTTCCATGGCCCTTATGGGAGTAGAGCACATTGCACCAGAAATTGTTCTCAAAGCCCTGTTCTGCAATAGATCTAGTTTATTTACATGAGTACTATTTATATACACTAATGAGCTATAATCAAAATGGCTTCTAACTATACTTTTATACAAAGTTGACAATATTTTCGGGTCAGCTCCCCATGTAACGCCTGCAAGACATTTTATTATATTTAATCCTTTAAGAGCATTTTTTGATATGGTTTTAATATGTTCCTCAAAGGTTAATTTCTTATCTAATACTATGCCTAAAATTTTTTTAACATTCACTGGATTTATAAATTCTCCGTTATATATTACTTTTGAATATGTGTTCTCATTTCCAAATATCATGGCACTACTTTTGGAGGGATTAATTTTTAAATGTAACACATCATTGTAATAGTGAAATATTTGGGACAATGCTCTGTTTATATTGTCTATTGCAATTTCTACATTATAATTACTACTGTACAAAACAATATCATCAGCAAACTGCAAAATATCTACATTACTATTTACAAATTTACAGATTTCACTTGTATATATATTGTACAACAAAGGAGATAGTGTAGCACCCTGCATTGTACCTTTAGATGCACATTTTGGACCATGCAATGTATTATTATGCCTTACATAAAGTGTTCTACTATCCAAAAAATTATATATCCATTTACATAGTTGACCAGGCACACCTAACCTAGACATAACTTGTACAAGTATAGCCGGATCTAGACTGTCAAAAGCACCCTGAACATCTAAAAATACACAAACAGTGTGTAACTTATTATCTTTTGCATGTTTCAGGTCTGAAATTAAGGAAGTGAAGCTGTCTGCACAATTTCGCCCTCGACGAAATCCATATTGTACATGCGGAATGATGCCGTTAGATTCCATATACCAATCCAAACGATTTTTAATCATGTTTTCAAATAGTTTACCTAGACATGAAGACAGTGATATTGGTCTATAAGAGCTGGCAAGCTCGAGAGGTTTATCTGGTTTGAGTATCGGAATGACACATTGTGTTTTCCATGATTGTGGAATACATTTACAATGCCAAAGTAAATTAAGAATATTAAGAAATATTTTTTGTGCTGATTCATCAAAATTTTTAATAGTACAATAGGGGAAATCATCTAAACCAAGTGTAGTGTCTTTCCGAGATAACAAACTCATTTTAAATTCAGACCATGTAAAAGCATCTAGCAAAAATTTTGAATTTGGATTATCATTATTTAATTCGAAAATATTGCCTAAACTATTAATATTATTTAGATTGCTATTGTCAGATAATTTATCTAGAAATTGAGAAATAAACTCATCTTTATATGATTTATTACCAGCTCTTATACCTTTGAACATTTTTAGAAGATTCCAAATCTTACTTATAGGAGTAGTTCTATTAAAAGTGTTACATAAGCTATTCCAACATATTCTCTTTTGTTCTGATATGGTTCTTTTTTTAAGTGCATCCTTTCTTTTATAATCTAAATAGTTCTCCATAGTAGGATCACTTCTATATAGTTTCAATGCATTGTAAGAGGCAATAACACTTTTTTCACAAATGTCATTCCACCAGGGAGCTGGAGGTCTACTTTTGAAATTATTTGGTTTATTAAGTTTAGGAATTGTCATAACTTTTAAATTATCCAATCGAGAACAAAAATCATTATAGGTTGAAATAGGATCATATAATTTTAGAACTAAATCATTAAATATTGTTTTAGAAATAGTTTTAAACTTTTTCCAATCTGCTTTGTTATATATAAACCTATCAACAGGAGGATTAATATAATATTTATCTATATGCAGTGAAATCTCTGTTATTGTTGGGTAGTGATAGCTGCCCATGGCATCATCATGTACAGACCACTCGCATATTGATGCGAGGTTAGCACTAATAAAGCTTACATCAATTGCAGACGGATTTCGTCTCGGGTTGTTAACAGTTGTAAAACTACCATCATTTAATATACATAAATCCAAGTCATCAATGATATTAAATAAATCCTGACCTCTGCTCTTAGTGGATAGACAACCAAAAGCGATGTGGTGTGCATTAAAGTCACCACTTACAAATATAGGCTTTGGAAGATCATTGATAATATTACGTAGTCTATTGATCCGTATGTGTCTACTAGAAGGAGGACAGTATACACAAAGAATAGTCAAGCTACCATGCACCGTAGATAAGGACAGAGCTACAGTTTGAATTTCTTCATAAAATCTAGTGTTTAAAACTTTGTACTTTAAATATGGCTTAATTAGTATTGCTACACCATTATGAGTATTTTTAGAATTTTTATTATAAATATTATATCCAGGTATTCTAAAACTATTGTCTTTAAACCATGTTTCGTTAAGTAAGCAAATGTCAATATTTTGTTTTTGTAAGAATTGAATCAGTAAGGGTTTTTTATTTTTAGCACTTTGAATGTTATATTGAGCAATACGTAGCTTAGACATTGTATGACTTGGATCCATTATTTGAGGTTTTTAATAAGTGTTTCTCTAATGGTATTTACAGTGGTAGGCGTATTATCGCCCTTATTACCCAGTTCCACCAACGTCTGTACCAGGGCCTTAAGTACATCGTTGTTGGCAACTATTTGGGCTTTGATGTCTACTTTAGGAGAGACATCTCTAGAGTTATTTACACTATGTACAGTATTATTTACAGATGTATTTACAGACTTATTTACAGATGTATGTACAGACTTATTTACAGATTTATTTACAGTGTTAATTGGTTTCATTTTTGGAGGTGGCAAGGGTGGAAATTCAATGTTATAAATCACTTGAGTGTTGTTTTGTGATTGTAGCACTTGCATATGTTATATTATTTTTCTTTTCTAATATTTTATTTAACTTAATTGGACATAATCTCGAAATTGCAAGATGAGGCCCGCTGCAATTGCAACAGCAGATCTCTGTTGGTCTATCACATTCTTTATATAAATGCTCATTTCCACAAATGGAACATCTTTGTTTGCCATTACATATCCTAGCGGAGTGGTTAAATTTAAAGCATCGGAAATATTGCTGTAATGGGGGTATATATTCGAAAACTCGGTATGAAAACAAATCGTATTGTACATTGTCTGGGAGAATATTCGATAGAAAAGTAATGCTAACTGTTTGTAATGGTACTCGCTCTTGTCCTACCTTCTTTGTGAATCTTCTTATAGCTATTATTTCATAAATTGATGATAATTTTGTGTATAGTTCTTTGTTCGAAATGTTTGCTGGTACAAATCTAATTATGCCTGTTTTTTCTATTTGCGCAGCCGGAATAAATGCTTTCAAGCCATGTTTGTTATGAAAAGCACTGTTGTTGATAAAGTTATTGGCCGTATTATACTGTTTAAATATGACTGCTATTTTATTTCCGTTGATTCTCTGTATAGCCGTCACTCCTTTTATCTCACTTGAAAATATGTGATTGAGATAGGGCTCTTATTGCCTATTCTATCTTTATTGTTTGTAGCTTCTATAAACACTTTAAAATCTGTACAAGTTGCATTTTCTGGGTAAAGTCTTTTATAATCTGGTTTTGTATAAGGTATATAGTCATAATTCTCACCGCCGCCGCCATTACCACAGTCCTTCTCTGTCCCGCCGTCTCCGGCCTCAGGCCGAGGACGTTTATGTGAGGTGGGCGGGTTATCCCCACCCCCCTCATTTCCCACCATTTCCACGGGTTTGCACACCTATCACTATTGTTTTGGATCAACTTTTAAGCAAAAACCACCGAATATTTAGCAAGAAATTAAAATTGAAAAATTTTCTTATCCGCGCTTTTTTAAGGTTCCCGCCAGAATCCACGTTGACGTTATATTTTTATTCTATTGTGTTGTCATCATGGTTGTCATGTTATCAGTGCTGCAAGTGTAAGATTTAGAATTTGTCGAATTTAAGGTAGAATCAAAGATCATTACAGACCATAGAGATAATAAGAACGGACTGTACCAGGAATAGGCGACGTTCACCGGGAACATTGCTAAATAAAAGCTCAGAGCAGATGGCGCCACAAGCAAGTACAGTAAACAAATACCTGTAACATGCTTGCGGACTTTTTAAAGAATATTTCGCTTAATATAGATAGACTAATGCTAAATAATGGAGGATCGCTGCAATAAAAATAATCGAAAACTAGTAGTACTTGCCGTAGGTTGCACATATAGGCGTGTGGCAGCCAAGATATGCTGCAGATATTATAGCAATGATTTATCTGCTACATTCCAACCCCTCCAATTAGGTTTTGGCTCAAAGGGGGGTTGTGAGGCTGCCATACATGCCCTGGCCACGTACCTTGGTTGTGGTAATGGAGAGGTCATCCTTAAGGCTGACATAAAGAATGTCTTCAACGCAGTGAATAGGGACACCTTGTTGTCTGAGGCAAAATTAGAAACCCCCAAAATTTATAAATTTCTTTCGCAATGTTACAGATATCCCTCAAAATTATTATACAAGGACAACCTATTGGAATCCGCAGTTGGATGTTAACAAGGTGACCCACTTGGACCAGTAATTTTTAGCTTAGCAATTCACCCAATTATTCGGCAGCTAAATTCAAAATTCAATGTATGGTTCTTGGACGACGGAACCCTTGCTGGAGACGCTGACATAGTGCTACAAGATTTGGCAGTTCTAAAAGACAAATTTAAATCGATCGGTTTGGAGCTAAATTCAAGTAAGTGTGAGTTATTTCTAAATAAAATTGACGATGAAAAAAAATCTTTGGTATTATCAAAATTTAATTATTTGGCACCACACATTAAAATTTGTGACAAGAATTCTCTTCGCCTCCTTGGGTCTCCTATATTTGAAGAAGCCTACGAATCTTTCGTAGATGAAAAGATTCAAAATTTTAGTGAAATTTCAGATCGCCTGCTAAAAATTAATATTCATTCCGCTTTTACAATCATTCGATATTGCCTTTTCGTTCCCAAATTTACGCATGTCTTGAGATCTTCGCCGCTTTGGAAAAATATGAAATGTTTAGAAAAAATGGACCAAATTATTAAAAATACACTTAAAAAAATATTAAATGTGGATTTGAACGACCGAGCCTGGCTACAAGCGTCTCTTCCTGTACGTCTGGGTGGGCTCGGCGTTCGCAAAATTTCGGATGTTAGTTTACCGGCGTTCCTGTCCTCGGTGCACAGCACGGAAGATTTAACCAGGCAAATATTAGCACCTACACTGGTTAATTCGGAAGTGCTGTGTAAAACCGATGCCGTGAACGCCTGGAAAATGGCTTGTCCAAGCTCTGCTTTGCCTACCAACCCATTCTCCCAAAGGCAGTGGGACGGGCCGCTTTGCAACACGGTGAGAGAAAAACTTATTTTATCGTCTACAAGTGTTGCTGAGCGTGCTCGCTTGCTGGCTGTGGCAGAGTGGGAGTCTGGTCTTTGGCCTCAAGCGCTCCCGTCGTCCAATGTGGGCACAATGCTGGACGACACGACATTTCGCCTCGCCACTAGCCTCCGTTTAGGTGCTCCGTGTGTTTCTCCGCATCGTTGTCATTGTGGAGAAGCCGTCGATAGCCTCGGACACCATGGATTATCTTGCGGCAGAAGCGCGGGCCGAATGCCTCGTCACGCCAGCCGTACTTGAACCCAATGGTTTGGTACGCGACGATGGGAAGAGGCCCGACGGTATGTCATTGATGCCTTGGAAGTTGGGTAGGCCTTTGGTATGGGACGCAACGTGCGTAGATACCCTTGCGCCATCACATCTTCCAAGTACAGCCAGCTGTGCCGGCGCTGCTGCTGCAAGCGCAGAATCCCTCAAGCGGCGAAAATACGGTAATTTAATAGGTAATTACGTATTTGAGCCGTTTGGGGTGGAGACGCTTGGTCCATGGGGTCCGAGCGCTCGTACTTTGTACAGAGAAATCGCCAAACGATTAATCGACGCTTCACGTGACCAGAAGGCTGGGCTGTATTTCGGCCAGCGTATCAGCATTGCCATCCAGCGTGGCAATGCTGCCAGCCTTCTAGGCACGTTACCAATAGACAGCGATGCGGAGGAATTCTACGATGCCTAAACCTGTCTGTACTTTGTATTTTGCCCCCGTTTTTGTACTTATTTCTTTTTTATGTACCTATGTAAATAAACAGTTCCTTCGTTTTTTAATTAATTTGTACGTCAAGCGGAGCTACTACTTAGATTTCAATAAACTAGTTAGATAAAAGCATTAAGTATTTTAATATTTACTACGCTGTGCTGTTATGGTAAGACTTGTCAAATGTCGGTGATACCGCCATCTAGTACCAATCAAAGGAGTCACGTATACCCATCAGACAGGGTTTTTATGAGAATCTTTGGGTAGCCGTTTCGTGGCTTTAGTATATCCTTGAATAATAATGACAACTTTCTTAAGGCTATCTCTGTGGTAAAGCTTTAATAATCTATTTTAACTAGTAAGCAGACCAGCTTTACGACTAACCTGTCAGATAGGTAGGTACAACCGGTACAACCAAGATAACGCTAAGATAACGTTGATGATGACCGTCATTAAATACCTACCTAAGTATTTGTAGCTCAACACTTCATCATTAACGTTAATATTGTCTATTTATCCTTAATTAATATTTTTTTAACAACTTTGGCGTTTAATACTAAAAAACTTATGATTTTTCCACGGAGCGACTGCCTGTCTGACCTCCGCAACCCGAAGGGATAGCGATATTACATGGTTTAGACTAGTGTCAGTTTATTTTAGAGGTACTAACGCCCTATAACGACTGCCAAAGATCTTCATGACAACCGGGACCGACGGCTTAACGTGCTCTCCGAGGCATGGGACAAGCGATAATTAACAATTTAATACGCACATAACTCCGAAAAGTCAGTGGTGCGTGCCGTGGATTCGAACCCGATACCCTCTGCATGGCAGTACGTTCGTATCTCCACTAGGCTATCGCTGCCTTTTCGAATATCATTAATAATAATTTATCTACTGAATAACTCAAGAGTATTTAGTCCTACAGCATTTATTTTTTCAATAATGGTTGATTATATACTTCACTTGAGGATGCCCGCAGATACACACTTTTTTATTTAATCATTGCTGCCCGATCCCAGGTGATTTTTAGGCAATTACTTCTTAGTGCACCTCTAAGCTCCGCAAGAAACATACATAATTATGACTGTGCGCTGTCTGTACAGTACGTACAGAGTAGTGCCTACACAGTATGCAATACAAAAACTAGTCTTTAATTTTATATACATTTGTGGGCAGCAAAATATTTTGCCAACAGCTTAACACAGTGCCTTACTGTCTTAAGACGTGGGTAAAATATAATTACTGCTTTGCAATTTTGTCTATTGGTTTAATTCACAGCTTAAGGACAAGTTGGTATTTTGCATTCTTGTGATATCTGAGTAGTCTACAGATAGTCCCCGACACCCATCAAATGTTGTGCATATGTAGATACCTCAATGAAAACCCTTCTTCCTTGCTGATTTTGAATCCGTGACCTATAATAATATTCTACCAGTCACACAAAATACTATCCAGCCCAAACTAAGCAAAACTTGTATGTACTATGGGTACTAGGCAATGGCTAAACATACTTACATAGGCAGTAGGTACTTACTTCTTTTTTTAAAGACATCCATATTATACATAGAAATACCCAGACCAAGACCAACGCACACAAATAATTGACTTAACCGGGAATCGAAGCTACGACTTTCGGCATGGCAGTCATTTACACTCCCGCTACACTAACGGGTCATCAAACATGGAAAGTATAGAGATTAGCTCTATAACGTGTTTCACCGAGCGTTAGCCATACTTAAAAACAATTCCTAACGTTTTATTAATTACAAAATCTATTACCAAAATAATCGACCAACGTCACCTTTCACACGACCATTATTTGATGATAAGGTTGTGATTTTCCTCTATAAAGCTGATGCAGTCACTGCCTTGGCACAGTTGTTGCTGACACCTCTCACTGAACACTGAAAACATGGGGAAGCTAATAATTATATTATTAGGTAAGTACAAGTTTTCTTGAACTTTATTTTACTTTACCTATTTTGTTTGAAGTTGTCAAGAAAGATCTAACCTGATAGATTACCTATTCATGGTGCCACTATCTAACAGCAGCTAGTAGGTATATCGTCGACGTGCAATAAGTTTGTACCTACTACGTAAGCTGGTTTGATATCGTCGTTATCATCATATTCTTCCCTCAAAGCTCATCCTGGACAGTTTTTCCACTGCTGGACCTATATGAGCCTCTAGTAGTCTACTTCACAGTATCATTGCGAATTAATAGTAGGATTTGGTCTACTATGGCCAGCTAAAGCGCGGTTGGAGACTAAACCGACCTTGCGATGGATCGTAATCATACTCAGATATTATAGGTCTTTGAGGCTGTACATGTAATACTTACCTACCTATATACATACATTGGCTGGCCAGCTATAACTTTGCTTGATGCAAGGGAATGAATACCAGAATCCTCAAAAAAAGATAACGATGGTAGGTTTATTGAATCTACGTAAATAACATTCAAATATTTATTTTGCAGGATGTATTTGCGTCACTCTCGCGCAAGGCTTCCACTTTAAACCACCATATGAATATAAAAGAACAGCTCTAGGTGACAGTATTGATGCATCTACTATGAAGATTCTTGAGGTATGCAGCCTGAAATATCTTAATCATATGCTCATACTACTTTGAATGTCCCTTCATCACTGATACGATATATAAATTAATTTGATATCAATTTAATAATGTCTATTTTTCGAAACTAGTCAGCGTACAAGCACGCAGCTGATAAGAACTTAGTGTCATCGCCTCTGGGCCTCATGACTCTACTCTCGTTGTATAGCGAGGGAGCTGGTCCTAGGACCAAACGCGAAATAACCAAGTTCTTGGGTGGCGGCGCTGTTAAACAGGTAAGGCGTTAAGGCACATATAAGTAGGTACCTACTATTTTATTTAACTGCGCATAACTATTACCTAAGAAAAAGGCTACAGAAGTGCGTTTCAATCTCCTTTCAAATTCTACGCAATGTTGCAATCATTCAGTTATCTTAGAAGTGAAAATATTTTTTATTACATTTTTCAGGTTTCCGAAGCATATAAAAACTTGACAGTGAAGTTCTCCGAGATGAGTCCCAAGTACCTGACTGTTGCTGATAAGATCGTCGTGTCAGACAACTACAAGCTTGACGAAACGTTTGACTCGTATGCCAAGGCATACCATTGCGAGTTTGAAGCTCTAGACTTTTCTAATCCTGAAGAAGCAGCTGACGATATTAACAAATGGGTAATTAATTACACTAATAATTAGTAATAATCACTGATAGCTAAAAATAGTTACTCGACTAACTTTAGTTATATCTTGTGCAATGTAGTTAAATTCGTCATTAATTTCATTTATTTAAATTCGTCAATAGGAAATATCTATCATTCTCTTTTATGACAAAAACTTCTATTACCTACAAGAATATAATATAGGTAGGTATCTACTTCAGGTACTGATTATAAAAGTAAAGTAGGTATACCTACCAGCATGTACCTACTTTACTTTCAGACATAAACCTAAACCTCAGGGTCGTAACTTTTGCATCTGTAATATTATCTTTAAAAATAATTATACTTGTGACTTTTAGGCTGCTGAGAAGACAGAGGGCCACATCTCTCATCCAGTCACTCCAGAAATGATAACTCCCGATATTGCAGCCGCACTTTTTAATGTCATATTCTTTAAAGTAAGTAATAATGTTTATTTTATTTATTTTATTTTTACACTTCCTGCATTTTTAATGCAAAGGCGGACTTAATGCTATACTTATTTTCTGCCAGTCAACCTTAGGGTGGTGCAGAGATGATTGTGGCAGATGTATAAACTACAAAGACTGAAATAGTAATCCAACATATTATACTACTTTTTATATTATATATTATATATAAATAATATGATAATACATAGGTAGGTACATATATAAATAATACATACCTATAAATACTATATAAAATGAATATAGGTATACATATCTGTTATGCTATAAATGTTATGCTAGTAATTAAAATGATACACAACGTATAACAAGGAGCCGTCGAAAAAAATAAACTAAATATCGCTGCATTACACAACACAGTAACGTCGTATAAAGGGGTCAAAGCACTGGCTGAAGATACGACTACACGGAAGAGGCTCCACCGACAAGAGCTCAGTTCTTAAGTCGAATTAATATTACACTACACAGTAAACTAGCTTCAAATCACAGTCAATGTAGACGATAGCTGTGTCTAAAATGATAAGACTTCCATACAAATTTGATGGGAAGAAGTTGTGTTGAACGGCGTGACTGGGCTGCGCGACACCTTCACATAATTTATAATTCTGTAGAAAAAGATAAATCGAATAATTGGGCATGCTGGCTGCCTCCACCGCTTTCTATAAAATTATTTTTAGCATTCCAATATTAGAAAAAAAAAGCACCGAATTACAAGGTGAGCTATCTCTTTCGTGCGTTTTAAGACTCCTTGATGACCAGTGAAGGCCCAGACAAACCTACCGGCGCCTCTTTTTAATTCCGATTGCATAAGTATGATTCGTTCGATGCATTCTCTCAAGCACACTTTAATAATTTCACAGGGACACTGGCATGTTCCATTCAAAGCTGAAGAAACAAAAGAGAAAGATTTCCACATCAGCCGTAAGGTTGTAGTTAAAAAGCCGATGATGCATCTGTACAAATCCCTGTTCTACACTGAGAGTAAAAAGCTCGGCGCTCGGGTAAGTTATTTAAGTAGTATCATTGTAAACAATATTAAAACACCATGAAACACAACTTCAATTATAATTGTGTAAAACTGTTGGCATAATAATTATTCTGTTGACCTCTACAAACTTAGTTTATCAGTAGTAGTTCATTTTGTACCATGCCTGCTTGTCTCTAGATGATAGAACTGCCATACAAAGAGAAAGGCTTCCGCATGGTGGTGATCCTACCGAACAAAATAGATGGCCTGCACGAAGTCCTTAAGAGGGCATCGAAAAGAGGAATACTCTCGGATGTGTTCAAACTTCGACCGGCCTATCGTGACGTGGAGCTTGATATGCCCAAGTTCGATGTCAGGACCAAACTGGACTTCAATGAAATTTTGCCAAAGGTAAGTACTTCATAAGTTTATATCATACATACCTACTCACTTAGTAATCCGTACCCATATTCATAACACGAGTCGCATATTAACTCTCTGTTTCGTAGATGATTAATATATAAATAAATAGATTGGCGACAGCTCAAAGTTATAGCTCAAGACAACGTTGTGAGTTGTACGATAAAATGGCTTAATATTAACGGTGTTTTGGCTGCCCAGGTTGGCATCAAGAAAATATTTGAAGAAGGTGCACCGGGAATTGTGATGGGTGCCGATGTCGTTGCGTCCAGGATATTCCAAGAAGCATTCATCACGGTGGATGAAAAAGGTGCTACTGCAGGAGCATTCACTGGTTAGTATATATGCGTTCAGAAGAACCACCAAACCAGGAACCAAAGAAGAGAGGAAGCTTACCACATTTAGTAGCAGTGCTGTACGCAAGGCTGTTTGTCAGCAGCATAGTACCTAGGTACTGCAGATCGTTGTAAAACTTGGAGTGAGCCAATCAGATTGCCGTAGGTCGATCGAAAAGATTTTTAATTACTATAGCAGTGTCGTAGATAATGCTAATATAACCAAACAAATAGGTAGGTACCTTATCTTAATTGTGGAGATATGATGAAACAGGTTTGTGATTGTGCATGCATGCGCATAAGAAGCGATCATGCACGTGATACCCGATATTTAAAAAAAGTGACGATACCCCAGTGGTGTACGTAACGGACAGCCGAGACGATGGTCTCGGGTTCGATTCCCAGGTACCTACCCAGGGCACACACCTCTGTATTTTCGAGGTTATGTGTGTATTAAAAACATTAATTATCGCTCGCCTAAGTGTACACGGTAGATGGCAATAGGGTCGCCCCCTATTACTTTGAGACTGAAAACATAACTGGCGAAGTGTGGGTGTGTACTACACCTCTGCCTCCCCTTCGAGGATAAAGGCGTGACGTTATGATGTGTACCATTTGTATAACACAAGACGTAGGTATACGAAAGACTTAACATCTACATATTAGGTATGTTCTTATTTTTGGATATGATCTACGTAGACTAGGTAAGTCACTTGTTTTTACTATATTCAAATTAAGTTGCGTTACCAAATAGGTAATGTCCAAAGTGTTAGATATGCCTTTTTATTATTATTTATATAACATCATCATCCTCCTAGCGTTATCCCAGTTGCAACGCAGGGTCCAGTTACTATTCTAACCAGATTTGCACAGAGTGACCACCGCGCCTGTTTGACCTCCGCAACTCAAAGGGATAGCGATATCGATATTCCATGATTCAGACTAATGTCCGTTTATTCAGTAGGTACTAGCTTATCCAAGAAACCTGTGCACAATATACATGTGGCATATGACTATATTACTCAATTACTTTTACAGGTTTAATTCCAGTTGCACTATCGTATCCCGCAGAAATACCAAGACCGTTGAAATTTACTGTGGACCATCCTTTCCTTTATGCCATCCTTTATGAGGATAAAATTCTATTTGTGGGTACATACTCAGGTTGAGAGCTGTGCTATTTTATTGGTAATTATCATATTATGCTCATGTAAATACTTATACGTAATAAACCTTCAATATGCAAATTGACTTACCTGGATTTATTTCAACGCGGTCAATACATTAATGGTACCTATCCTATCACGGTAAGCCAAATCAAAAACTTATTTCAAAAACCGAAATCGCTAAACGTATACTATACATAGTGAACATAAGGCTAGTTCTAAATTCTAACCATTTACCTACTACTGAAACTACTTGCCTAAGAGCTGGACAATATTGTGACTATAAGTAGATAGTACCTTTACAAAGTTGGCAAGTTTCATAGTAACGATTTTAGTTTATTTAACGCAATAGAAAGATTAAAAGAAATAAATCACTATCGTTCCGTCAAATATTTAACCTACAGACAGACCAATAAAAATATACTTACGTCGGTATTTTGGCCGTCTCTTATTTGAGTGGCTTAAAATTTTACTACATAGGTGATAAATTGTTTTAGTTTCAGTTATAGTAGGTAAGTATATAAAATATGATTCAATCACCGCAAGAGACTACATAATTATCAATGAATAATCGAGTTTAAATCTAAGCGATTAGGATGGAGTGACGTCACATAGCCCTAAAAAATTGGTGCAAGTGGAAATTTGAAAGCACATTACTTTTTTATATGAAACGATATTTTATGATTTCAAGCATTCTTAGTTTTACAAAATTTTTATATATTTTTTATTTAAAAAAATGATAAATTTACTCATTGTCAAATTAGTATCAAAATGGTTCGATTCGCGGTAGATTGGTATTTGTTCCAAATTACGGTCGATTCTACATATACAGGATGTCACAAGCACAAGACCCATCACCAAGCCGAAGTCAACTCGTTTCGGGCATCATGCCAAGTCACACTAAGCAAAAATAAAACTTGGGAAATATTTTTTTTTTTTCAAATAGACACATTTTTTAAATCACAATTAAAGATATGCTCGTGCAATATCCAAAATACCTACGTATCCATGGGTGCATAGGACATCCATAGAACAGATTGGCTTGGTAGGTAATTGCATCGATTTTGTACCTAATTACAAAAATTGTACCTATAGTAACTTTGAGCCTCAATATCACCTGAACCAGTAATTTCCCAGGTATGGTGCCGGAGTAAAAAATGTTCGTAATGATTGGTACAATATGGGGTTCCAGTTTTCATTGAGGGTCTTTTTACATCCTGTATACTGAACCTGTATATGAAATATGAATACATATCTAAACCTGCTAGCTTTTAACTGCGTCTTTGTCCATGCGAAATATATGGAATTCATACACATTTTGAACACCTAATGCAATTTCAAGCATACTTTTAAAAGGAGACCTTAAACCAAGAAACAAAGGAACTCGTGTAGGTACAATACAAATCCAAAGGGTATTAATTTCAGAATGTTTGTTTGTTTTTTTTTTTGTTTTTCGTGTGAGTGTGTGGCCAACTCAGCTGTCGGAGTTTTCAGATCGCCTGATGACCTCCGACATGGCCTAACGACCCTTATCCTTATTTCAGAATAATAATTTAGATAAACTAGCAATAGGATCATTTCTACTTATGTGCATGTAGTGATTAAAAAAATTAAATTTAAAAAAAGTATAACGTAACGACTATAATAATTACTATTACAGGTTCCATCGCAGTTTCACGCTCGTATCCCGCAGAAATACCAAGACCGTTGAAATTTACTGTGGACCATCCTTTCCTTTATGCCATCCTTTATGAGGATAAAATTCTATTTGTCGGTACTTATTCTGGATGAAAAATGTTATAACTCAATCCCAATTATCATAGTACGCACTTGTTAATAATATATAATAAAGAATCAATAAGTATATTTATGTGGATTCATTTCAATTTTAAGCGATTTCAAAAGAGTCCGGTAAGACTGGTGACTTATCACTCTACCATACCTTTAGTTTTCGAATCAACGTCAGACGGAGTAGTTAACTCATGGTTGAGGCGCAGGTGTCTATTATAAGCGCGTATTTGGAAAAAGTCGCACTAATCATGAGTGACTTTCCAAAAAGTTCAGAATTAGCTATTGAATTAAATTCAAATGCCTTAATTCATTAGGAAATCTGAATAATAATATGAAAAACTACTATGTAAATGTAGAAGCATTAAATAATTTAATTAAAAAAATAATAATAATTTTCTACCATATACACACATCACCATCTAGTCCCAAACTAAGCAGAGCTTGTACTATGGGTACTAGATAGGTAATGGATAAACATACATATATACTTTTTTTTTGTAAATACATACATATTATACATAGAAACACCCAGACCATGACAAACATCCATATTCATGCACACAAATGTTTGACTTGAGCGGGAATCGAACCCGCAATCTTCGGCATAGCAGTCGCTTACAATCCCGTTGCGCCAACCGGTCGTCTAAAAATTACGTTCATAAGCGTCACCTTGTGACCTAGATGAATAAATGATTTTGACTTTGACTTTACTAGCTCGTTCCAAGTTCTACAACGATCATGGAGTCTAGTCCGAGTTTGCACACTAATGGATTGCATTCGAGTAGAGATGTAAAGAACTCGAGTCTTTTGAGTCCTAAATTTTAGGCTCAGCTGACAAATTGCACAACTCGACTCCTTACAACAAGACCCCTAGACTAGAACACTTAAGTTTACATAGAGACTCGAGCGCAACATGGCGCTCAGGTCTTGATTCGAGCTCGAGTCGTTTTACGCGACGAGTCGCGCTCAATTTCTTTTCCATTTGGAGTTCCTTTATAAATAAACAGGAAATGAAATATAAGTCGAAATAAAAATAATATAGGAATATAATATAGGAAGAATATAATATAGAATAATAATAATATCGGTAGAAGTAAAAATATAATATAGAAGAAGAATATAATATAGGATCAACCTTGATACGCTCAAGACTCGATACACTCGAGCTCTTTTTAAGACTCGAGTTCTTTTTGAGACGTGAGCTTCTATTTAAGACTTGAGCTCTTTTTGAAATACGAGTTCTATTTTGGCGCTCGAGTTTTCGAGAAAGGACTGGAGCTCGGCTCGACTCAAGGCTCTGAGTTTTGTTAGTACACCGAGTCTTGTAAAATTGAGCCGAGTCTAGACTCAAAGACTCGAGTTCTTTACATCTCTACATTCGAGCCGTTAGTCGATGCGAACTGGTTTACTCAAGCAATGGGATGATAAATTGCATTTAGCAATAAAATTAAATAGAAAATCAAAGTACTAAAATGACTATAATATAATATTTAATCATTATTCTTGCAGGTCTCATTACAAATGCATACTCGTATCCCCCAGAAATACCAAGACCGTTGCAATTTACTGTGGATCATCCTTTCCTTTATGCCATCCTTTATGACGATAAAATTCTATTTGTTGGTACTTATTCTGGTTGAAAAATGTTTTAACTCAATCGCTATTATCAAATTATATATATTTATGTTAGTTAATATGTAATAAAGAATCAATAAGTATGTTTATGTGAATTTATTTCAATTTTGAGCGATATCAAACGAGTCCGGTGAGACCGGTGACCTGTGTCTCTACCATAAATTTAGTTTTCAAATCAACAGCAGACGCGCGGTAGTTAACTCATGGTAGTGGCGCAGGTTCCTATTATAAGCGCGTATTTCGAAAAAGTCGCACTAATTACGAGTGACTTTCCAAAAAGTTCTGAATTAACTCTTCCTCCTAGCGTTATCCCAGTTTCAACCCGGGGTCCGCTTACTAGTCTAACCGGATTTGACTGAATATTAGGTTTTACACGGAGCGACTGCCTATCTGACCTCCGCAACCCAAAGGGATAGCGATATTCCATGGTTTAGACTAGTGTCAATTTATTCAGAGATAGGTAGGTACTGACTCCCTATAATGACTGTCAAAGATCTTCATGACAACCGGGACAGGCGGCTTAACGTGCTCTCCGGTGCACGGGGCAAGCGATAATTAATAAATACTTCAATACCCACATAACTCCGAAAAGTCAGTGGAGCGCGCCTAGGATTCGAACCCAGAACCCTCTCCACTAGGCTATGGCTGCCTTCTGAATTAACTATTGAATTAAATGCAAATGCATTACTACAATAAGAAATCTGAATATGAAAAACGACTAGCTGGTTCTAAGTTCTACAACGATCATGAGGCCTAGTCCAAGTTTACACACTAATAGATTGCATTCGAGCCGTAAGTCAATGCGAACTAGTACATTCAAGCAATAGGATGTTAACTGCATTTAGCGATAAAATTAAATATGAAATGAAATGAAATGAAATGAAATGAAATACTTCTTTATTTCGTATAAACTTTGCAAGTACTTACGAAACGTCATTAAAAAAAGCAAATTATACAATTATTTTTGTGTGCCGAATTAGAACAGCTCAATCCCAAGCGTTTTGGTCGTCTTTATATTCAGATATTTTATAGTATGCTTTTGAACATAATTTCGCTTTAATAATTATTTTGAACTTATTTATAGATAAGTTTCTTAAATTATAAGGGAGCTTGTTATAAAAGCGTATACATTGCCCCATAAAACAGCTACTTATTTTGTGGAGACGAGTGCTATGAACTACCAGATTATTCTTGTGTCTCGTATTTACAGAATGTATATCACATTTTTTACTAAATTTGTCAATATTTTTATGTACATATAACAGATTTTCATAAATATATTGTGATACAACAGTTAGAATGTTTATTTCTTTGAATTTTTCTCTTAGAGTAACTCTTGGACCGAGGTTATAAATTCCTCTTACAGCTCTTTTCTGTAGAACGAATATTGTATTTAGGTCTGCAGCACTCCCCCAGAGAAGAATCCCATACGACATTAAGCTATGAAAATAACTGAAATAAACCATTCTAGCTGTTTCTAAATCTGTAAGGCGTCTAATTGTCTTAACTGCATAAGCAGCAGAACTGAGTTTGCCCGATAGCCTTTCAATATGTGGACCCCATTGTAGTTTGGTGTCGAGCATAATACCTAAAATATGGTTGTCTCGACGGGCTCAATCCTAGATTCATTAAGTTGCACATTGGTTTCCATTTGTTTAACATTAGGCATAGAGAATTTTAAAAGTTTCGTTTTCTTATTATTAAGTAATAGGTTATTTACATTAAACCAATTAACAACTTTAGAGAGTGCATTGTTTACTTCGTCAAAATTAACGTGTTGTCGTTTAATGTTAAAAATCAAAGATGTATCATCCGCGAACAACACAATCTCATGATTGTCCTTTACATAATAAGGTAAATCGTTAATATATATCAAAAATAGAAATGGACCTAGAATTGAACCCTGTGGGACACCCATTTTTAAAGCTGAACCTGGAGATGTCTTACCATTAACTTCGACCTTCTGGATTCTGTTGCCCAAGTAAGAAGTAAGGAGATCGAGAGCTTTGTTCCTAATGCCGTAGTGATATAATTTCCTGATAAGAGTATCATGATGTACACAATCAAAGGCTTTTGATAAGTCGCAAAATATACCTAACGCATCTTGTGACTTCTCCCAAGCCGCAAAAATACTTTTCAGTAACTCAACTGCTGCGTCAGTAGTTGAACAACCCCTCGTAAATCCGAACTGTTTCTTGTGAAGAAGATTATGTCTATTAAAATGATTAAGCCATTGATTAAGTATTAACTTTTCAAAAATTTTACTAAGAGTTGGCAATACAGAAATAGGTCGAAAATTTGAGGGGTCTGATGTGTCACCAGATTTAAATAAGGGTGTAATTTTACTATATTTCATTAAATCAGGAAATGTTCCAGAAGCGACACAGCCATTGAACACTGTGGCTAGATGTGGAGCAATTAAAGTAATAATATATGAAACAGTCTTTACTGACAATCCCCATAAATTCCATTGTCTTTTTCATATTAATAGTTTTAAATTGTTTAATAATATCTTCAGTAGTAACAGCGTAAATTCAAAGGCTGTGACACATTCTGGTACGCAGTCCTTAAGTAGTATTTCAGCAGACGTGGAAGATGACTTGAGTGACTCTGTAGTTAAAATGGGTATATCAGCAAAAAAATTTTCAAATTCTGTCGCTACTTCCAAGTCCTCTGCAACACTCACATTATTGATATTTAGTAGGTAGTCGCGACTGCGTGCTTTGGCTCTACCAGTTTCGTTATTGATGACATTCCAGGTAGCTTTTATGGTATTTTCAGCGCATTTGATTTTATTTTTCAAGTAAATAGATTTTGCAGCATAACAAGCTTGTCTGAATGTTTTTGAATATTTTTTTACATAATTAATAAAGTCTGGACTATTATTAAAAGTTTTTTCATTGTAAAGTTCATATAACCTAATCCGACTTTTATGAATGCCTTCAGTTGCCCAATCACTAAACGTCAGACGGTCAGTTACATTTATTTTTTTGGGTTTAAATACAACAGAAAATTCATCATTAATCAATTTAAATAATGAGTTATATAACTGATCCGGACGGTCATGAGTAGGCAACCAACGCATTTTACTAGATAAATTATTTTTAAAAACTTCCATTCGGTTTTCATTTATAGGTATAAAATTTATAATTTTACTCTGAACCTTAAGGTTTTTTCTTGGACAACAGACTAACTGCCCACTGTGATCAGACTGTAGCATATTAATTAAGGATTTATGTAAAGGTTTAGTGTTAATAAATATATTATCAATACAGGTGGCACTTGTGACAGTCACTTTAGTTGGTTCTAAAAAAGTATGACTTCAATTGTAAGATTTAAAAAGATTTAAGAAATTAATTGATGAAGAAAAAATAGAAGTAAATAGAAAATCAAAGTACTAAAATGACTATAATATAATATTTTATCATTATTGTTGCAGGTACCATTGCAGTTGCAAAGTCGTATCCCGCAGAAATACCAAGACCGTTGAAATTTACTGTGGACCATCCTTTCATTTATGCCATCCTTTATGAAGATAAAATTTTATTTGTAGGTACCTATTCTGGATGAAAAATGTGCTAATTCATTCGCAATCATCATATTATGCACATGTTAATAATACATAATAAAGCATCAGTATGTAAATACTTAGACATCAGGTTACCTCACGATGTTTTCCTTCACCGTTTAGCAAGCGATAATCAATTTAATACGCACATAACTCCGAAAAGTCACCGGTGCGCGCCGTGGATCCGAACCTGGACCCTCTGTGTAGCAGTCTCTCAGTTTCTCTTAAAAAAACTTATGTCATAGACCGAGATAGATTAACTAGTACACAACTTCCTACCGATACCTACATGGTGCATTTTTTTAGCAAAAGAAAGTAACTGCCACCAATGGTAAAAGTGACTTAGCGATTTCAAACGAATCTGGTGATATGTACCTACCCCTACCACGAGTTTAGTTTTCGAATCAACTTGTGACGTGCGATAGCTGAAGTTATAATATAGCCACCCACAGGCCACAGGTCTATATTATAAGCTCATAATCTCATATCGAGTCCCAGAAAATCATTGAAAAATGTAATTTCGTTAAAGTCACTTTAAAATATTGAATATCAACTGTGTTTCTTGACATTGCCTTTATTGTACGGCCCAATTCATACAAAAAATAAATGTTCTACATAATATGACACGGGTTTACCTCGCTAATTACTTATAGCTGGAGAATAATAGAAATAAGTATATCCATGATCGTTTATTTCAATTACTGTACTCTAATGGTTACACAGAAAGACGTCACTAGTTGCTTCAGGCTTGGTAAGGATATACCAAAGGAGACAGGGTCCGCTCTTCGTTCACAACTGGGTCGAAGCGGAGGTTCTTTCGATACGTAACCTTTGAAACAGGTTGCAGTAGTGGACTGGGCCCGTCAGACCCAAACAATGGAAAGATATGGGTGGAGTCGCGCCAAAGTTTAAAACGTGAACAAATATATAATAGATTAGAATCAGCGGAACCGAAATAACTATAAGAAAATAAATAATTTGTATAAATTGAAATCATCATCCCCCTAGCGTTATCCCAGCTACAACACGGGGTCCGTTTACAAGTGTGATTTGTCTGAATATTAGCTTTTAGATGTCTGACTTCTGCAAGCCAAAGAGATACCGATATTCCATGGCTTGAAGAAAATCTTCATGTCAGGCGGGACCATCGGCTTGACGTGCTCGCCGAGGCAAGGGGCATGGGATAATTTACAATCCAATAAGCACATAACGCCGAACAGTCAGTGGTGTGCTCCGTGCATGGCAGTCTGTTAATATATTCACTAGGCTATCACTGCTAACCACTGCTAACCATAAGGCCATAGATAATCTGTATATATAAAATTATTGCTTTATTGACTGACTAACAGACATCACGCAGCTAAAATTATTGAGTGAAAGAAGCTGATATTTGGCGTGTATGTCCTTGGAGACTAGAGACCGTAAAGCCTCGTATTCATTAGGGGACATTTGTCCCGCGACCTTGTCGCCCGACACGAATTCTACGTGTTGAGCGACGCGTCGCGGGGGACATCGCCCGACATCGCAGGCGACATCTACGTGTCGGGGAACAAGTCGCTTGTCGACGCTCCGATAGCGTCGACCTTGTGCGACTTCGTGTCCCTCGACAGTTTCCGACGACATTTGACTTGTGAGGACGTGTGTTGCTATTTGTTCCGCGACTACCCGCGATTATAGCATACTTCGTTGGTCCGCACTACCAACGAAACTGTGTTAACACTTAGGCGACATCTCGATCACAATGCCGGTATGTGGACGAGCGAAATGTCGGTCGACATTGTCGCGGGACAGTCGCACGTAAATGTCCTGCGACTGTTCGCGACAAGTCGCGTGACTTTGTCCCCTAGTGAATACATGGCTTAAGTGTTCACTAATCTATCTACTAATCACTTCTTGAACTTCTTGAAACCAGCGGGCGTAGTATCCTCTTACTAGTCTGTGCAGCGGGCAGATCGCGCGGCACTAATAATAGCCGTATAGCGGCGTAGTGTTGTCTGTTGTGTTCGTTGTTGTATCGTCAAGATATTTTTTTATTCGCATACGAAATATCTGAACATGGACGACAACATCTTTTTCATTCTAATTTAAAAAGGCAAAAGAAGAAGTGAATCCCTACTATAGGGCAAACCAAACATAGCAGTCGCTTGGATTCTTTTTGAGCATTGTCCTTTTAAAATTGATTTAGTCCTTTTCTTACGTCTGTGGTTTAATCGTACTTATTCTTTGAGTAAAGAACATAGAGATATAAAGGATAGAGTGGCAGAGAGGGGCCAGTTGGTAATGATCTGTGGAGGGGCCAATGAGTGTCCGTCGGTGCGAGAGAGAACGCTACAGTTAAAGGCATAGAGATATAAAGGATAGGATAGAGTGGCAGAATCATACCTAAAGCCATGTATTCACTAGGGGACAAAGTCGCTCGACTTATCGCGAACAGTCGCAGGACATTTACGTGCGACCGTCCCGCGACAATGTCGACCGACATTTCGCTCGTCCACATACCGGCATTGTGATCAAGATGTCGCCTAAGTGTTAACACAGTTTCGTTGGTAGAGGGACGAACGAAGTGTGCTATACTCGCGGGTAGTCGCGGAACAAATAGCAACACACGTCCTCACAAGTCAAATACCGTCGGAAACTGTCGAGTGACACGAAGTCGCGCAAGGTCGACGCTATCGGAGCGTCGACAAGCGACTTGTTCCTCGACACGTAGATGTCGCCTGCGATGTCAGGCGATGTCCCCCGCGACGTCGCTCAACACGTAGAATTTGTGTCGGGCGACAAGGTCGCGGGACAAATGTCCCCTAATGAATACGAGGCTTAACTCAATACTGTGTCGTGTCCGCTGATGGGAGAGAGAACGCAACAGTTTAAAGCAGAGAGGTTAGACTAGGTTTTAAGGTTATATTTCTTTGGTTTATTAGGCATGCAAGGCTGCATCTCTCTTTAACAACGCATGCTCAACATTCTACAATGGGGTTGCTCTATGGACACGACACAGTATTGAGTTAGGTAAATAGGTACTATTCTGCCACTCTATCCTTTATATCTGTATGGTAATGAAGATCGGTGTACTTATTTTATTATTAATAGGATTAGAAAGAAAAAGTGGTTATGGTCACACTGATCTTCATGTCAAACTCAAATGTCAATCTTGGTTGATAGCTAACCGTCACTTTTGTTTTGAATTGAAACGAGTTTGAAACTTTGAATTGAAAACATTTCGAGTTTATACAGTGAAATAAAATTGAATTTGAAAATCCTAAATGACGATGCAGTCTTATCGGTCAGAAACTGCTTGGCAGCGTGAAAATAATACAAGTACACAAAACCTTGTATCTAGTGACCCTTTAGCTGGTAAGGAAAAGGGATTTTGTGCGATGTGATGAGCAGTTTATTGTGATGCATTGTTATAAATTTTGTGTTGTTTTCAGTTATTTATAATGAAGGCTTGTGGCGGCTAAGCAAAGTGTCTCCTCTGTATAACTTACAATATCGAACGGTGAAGCTAAAGCAGTATGCTTCTAAAATACGTCAAGCCCTTGTGAGTGCAGTGCCAGCAAATTCTTCCGTAAAGTATGTTGTTCAGATGGAAGAACAAGTTCATTTAAAATATTCTGAAGACGATGCTAATGGTTTGATTGTAAGTAAACATGATTTTAAGTTAAATAATATATAAAATTGTATGATTATCAAAAGTATTTGAACTATATGCAATGAGACAATTGGTGACTCTCTGATGGAGTATAGGTACTCCATATACAGTCTTGTCTATATATGCCATATAATTATATCATCAGTGTCCTAGCAATATTCCATTTGCCATCAAGACTTAGTGCAATATATATAATAGCAAAAAAGGGATAGTGATTTTCCACAAATTTTGATCAATCAATATTTTACTTCACAACAAGCACAACACATTTCAAACCCTTTCTTTCCTTCTAGATTAATGTATTGTCCTCTGCTCAAGAAAACAACAGTAAGAGTAAGATATCATATACAGCCATACTGCTATCATGGGGAATCAGCGCTACTCTTGACAATGCCACGCACTTACCATACATGCTAGAACGAGGGGAACAAAGAATAGGATCCGCAGTGAAGGCAACCTTGCAGACTATATTTGATTGTAATATCAAGCAGTTTTGTTTTACTCAGGTATGTTACTATATACAAAATCTCAACTCTAATCTTTAAACTGCCTGTATGTTAGCATTCTGGACTCCAGTCCAGTGTGACTTTCTGGTACTCTTGATCAGTACCCTTACTGGTCAAGAGTTTTGCTGCAGGTATAAGTTAAAGCTTTTAGCGTTAGCTAACAAGTTAGACTGTTCTTTTATTTATATTCATGTAGATTGATAGTGTTGTACGTACAATAGGGTTGTTTTCAACTAGTCAAATCAAGCACTTTTAATGAAATGTCAAAAACAACCTTTGCCAAGGGTTTTGTATGAAATATGACGTAGTGACGTTCATAGTGTTTTGCTGTCATGTAGAATACTTATCATCAATAATTTGACGATATATATTTTTTAATAAAGTTTTAACATTAATTGATGAATGAAACTACTATTATTTTGACACGTTTCACTAGATAAAAATACTTGTATAATTTATTTCACTTGCAGGAAACTTCCCTATTCAATAATGTTGAATCAAGTTGTATGATTATAAGTAGGTATAAGTCAATTCGTGTTGTAAAATCTAAAATATTCTTTTTACATTTTCAGCAACAACTGTTACAATTTGGCTTTACCTTTGTGGAAAACAACTCATCTCGTAGTACAGATCCATTTACACTTATGTATAGGACACCACAAGTTGATCACAAGGATAAAATCAACTTGTCCTTTGAAGTAGGAGATATAAACATCATATGGAATGGGTAAGTACTGTTCACTATTCATTTTAAGTATTTATTAAATGTAATTAACTTTAGAATAATGCTTATGCATATTTATATATGATTGTCCTTTTATTAATAAAAGTATTTTAAAAGTCTTAACCTCTTGTATGCCGGAATACCAGACACAATTAAAAAGCTATGGTGTCTTGCGTAGATCTGCGTTCCGGCATACAAGGGGTTAATAAAGGGATTTTTCTGTGCCTAAAGTGACACTCTTCAGGCAATGCTTCCCATACATACATACATACATACATAGACTCACGCCTGTTTCCCGGAGGGGTAGGCAGAGACTACGGAACGCCATTTGCAACGATTCAGACATATCTCTCTTGCTTCATTCACTCCCATCAGATTCCTCATGCATGCTCTTCTGTTCAGGGTACTTCTCACCTGTCCTGTTTTTAGGATGTTTCCAATCTGATCAGAGAACGTCCGCCTAGGTCTTCCCCTTCGTCCTGTCCCTTCCACACTTGCCTTATATATCTGCTAAATAACGATAAATAATGATAGATAATATAAATGCTTCCCAATGGTCAATTAAATAAAAATTACTACATAGACCAAAGAAAACTATCATCTATCTACATTTACAAAAGTTACCATTTGATGTGTTGTAAGAGGCAAATCATTTCATTGTGCACATTATGTTACAAAATTAAGATTGTTATTGACTTTTGTTTTTCTCTTTTCAGAATCAAAGAAGAAGTTGAAAAGAAATCTGAATTAGTGACTTTAGCATATCAGATGTTGCAAAACCAAATATTTTACATGATTATGTTGGATATAACAGTGTTTGATTTGTGCGAAATAATACTACCCAAAGCAGAAGTTAAGAGCAATGGAGTGGTCAAGATGAAAACACCTGAACTGGTGAATTGTGTCTTTACAGTATTAAATGAAACTAGTAACATACCTTCTGACAAAGATATGAGTACAAACTCTAGTACTTCAGAAACATAATAGGAATAAATTTCCTGTTTTTTAAACTTCGAAATGCAATGGCTATAGGCCATACAAGGGTTTAGGTATAAAACCCATAATGAAATGGAAAAGGAAGGGGTGTTGGAATAAGATCTTACAAACCTTAAGGAATGCACAATATTTTTGACAAATTGGCTGGCTGATGCATGAACCCACCTCCAAAAATGAATTCTAGGCTAGCATTGAGCTGTTAATATAATCAAGAACCATATTCAATATCTGTACAGTACAATATGTAATAATAATAAAACAATTTATTATATCAAATATATTTCATTGATCAATGCAACAGGGGACTATCCTGTGACATACCTGTTGAATGGCATAATGGTAATACTAATAACCTTAGACCACAGCGCGGGCTAAGCGAGATACGATGCGAACTAAGCGAAGCTTTGGAGGACCAAAGTATAATTCATGGGCATCGCCGGATATTTCGTTTCTATAGTTTTGTCGCGCTGTGAACCGATCGATGTATGACAGGAGGTGAAACGATTCTCATCCGCTCCCCATGTGGCCTTATGGACAGTCATTATCAGTAGCCCTATATACATACGGTCCCAGTGCTGGGCTCAGGCCTCGTATTATTTATTGCATCACACCTGTGCAGTGGAGCGTTTGTCGACGTATCAAAAATAACACTGGTGAAACCGCGGAGACAGCTAATTCGTAATAAAATTTCACCAATAAGATCATTGCAGTAAGGTCGACAATCATTTCAAATTCAACGCCGGAGCAGTTGTGTCTGTTATACAAGACCCAGGTTCGCTCCTGCGTGGAATACTGCTCTCACCTTTGGAATGGCTCCGCTCAGTACTTATTGGACGCCCTCGATAGGTTGTAGCGGCGTGCTGTCCGTATCATCGGGGATCCAGAGGCCACTAAGACTCTTGAGTCACTGCAATTACGCAGAGACGTGGCCTCAATGGCTGTCTTCTACCGTATCTATAACGGTGAGTGCTCCGAAGAGCTCTTTCAACTAATCCTACCCTCTCCTTTCCTATCCCGAACGACACGTGCTGGGTTGAGGTGCCACTCTTACACGGTAGAACAGATACCGTCACGCACCAAACGGTTCGGCGCCTCTTATCTCTGCCGTACCATTAAGATGTGGAACTCTACCAGTCCACGTGTTTCCCTCCACTTATGATCCCGGGTCCTTTAAGCGGGGCGTGAAAAAGCTTTACTCAAGGCCGTCAAGGTGAGGGCCATCATGCCATAATGCCATGCTGGCTGCTGGGATGATGGCCATCACTATGGGACTTCACTGACTGCTTAACATCAGGCAGCATGGAGTCAATTTGTTCGGCAGAAATAAAAAAAAAAAAAAAACGTGACGGAATAACATTACGAAGTGTCACTACCACCTTACGTTGTCTCATATGAGGGTGTGAGTCTCATCTACCCCGGTGGTGCGCCCCGACAGCTAAAAAAATTGTTGCACTGGTATCCAGGTGGTGCCGACATCGCCGTTCAACGAGGTGACATACATTTAGTTGCATCTGCCCCGGTGGCACTGACCATGCCACTTAACGGGGTAGATGGCACAGATTAAGTAGTTTAAAGTCTTAGGAAGCTTAGGAACTAACCGCCGTCTGCAGCGCAATGTGCAGACCGAAACATGTGTGACAACTCTGTTTTCTTTACGGCTGGCGCCAATGTGGCACGGCATCATCTGCTTGTACTCTACTGCTGGACATAGGCCCTAATTTGCGTCACAGTAAAATTATGTGACAGTAGGAGAATTTGGGCTAGTATACCACGCTGGCCGGAAGTTGGCATAGGGTTTGAGCTTTCTGTTTCTACCGCAAGATACTATTTGTCTGGAGTACTTTCCTTAGTATTAGAGACGCCTTGTTGTGTCCAGTTAACGTGCGAGCTCCAGAGCGGGAGGCCGTATCAAGGGAAATGGAGCGCCAAAATTTTGATACAGAAATGTTAGAACGAAGTAGAAAAAAGAACGGCGATATGGGATTTGGAATCATCTGATTTTAACGGACATACGAAAGTAAAAAAAAATCTTCTCATGTTGTCTTAACTTTGGATACAAAGTTACAAACATAGAAACTATGTTATATTTTTTTAGACTCACGCCTGTATCCCTGAAGGGTAGGCAGAGGTGTAATATTACACCCACATTTCGCCATGAATTGTTAGGTCCCACGTAATAGGGGGCGAGCAAATGGCCGTTACCGGGCACTTCACCAGGCTCCGTGCTGCTAATGAGAATTCGGAAAAACCCAGTACTTAACACTTGCCCGACCCGGGTATCGAACCCGGGACCTCCGATCAGCAGTCGCATACGCTATCTACTGGACCACGGAGGAGAAACTATGTGTCATTATTTTATTAACAATTGGATGTGCAAAATACATTCTATTTTCTCTCCGTTTTTGTTTCTTCCAGCGACGGTAAGCTAGCCACAACGCGACCGCGTTTTATGAACTTGGTCCACCGCTATGTCGCTTCGATCGGCACAGAACATACCGGCGTTATTCCTTCGAATTATGTAAAAGGCCGGTGCACATATAAACGTAGCGCAGAGTACATATTAAGTAGGTAAGGATTTCATGGCAACTGGATGTAAAAAAAGACAATATTGTTTTTCAACATTTACTTTCATGAATTACACCTTACAAATGTGTCTGCATATTGTAACCTTATAAAATATTACATTATTACAATGTGCTAAACTTAAAAATAACCTATTTTGTAATCATGTCTTTCAGTACCTTGCAAGCAGTCCTTTTAAGATTACAATTTCATCACTTACGAAGTTCAAAACCTTTCGAAAATTGTTATCTTGTGCAAAACTATGTAAACTAGGCCACCACCTAAAAGCGTACTTGTTATTTTGATCTAAACAGCTGACGTATTGGTCTCCAAACTTTGATGCAAGGTATAGAAGGTACCAGATATTCATAATTTGAAACAAATAAAAAAATAATTACAATGTGTACACCTCGTTTGATTCAACTCACTAAAGTGGATTAAACTTTCCAATTTGTACAGAAGAGTCTACATAAATTAAAATGTTGACATAAATAATAAAAATATTTTTTAATTTTCACTAATATTCAAATACAATAGTTATATAAACCTAAATATGTATATAATGTAATGTACCTCTAAACATTGTAGCCCGCGCTACAAAATTATGATACAAGTTATAGTTTTATCGCATACTGTGTTAACACTCAGTCGCATACTAGTGACGGGCTCAGTACAATTTATCTTAAGCCTCGTCTAAATACCACAATCGGTCAAAACGATGACAATGATGAAACTATGAAGACATACAACATATAATATGATCTTTCAAATAAATGCCAGATTACGAGATATTTGTGAAACTTCATGACATTTGCAAATAAAATATAATACACATAGTTTAAATACACACAAAATTACATAGAAGCTTAATCGTATGAAGGATCTATTTAATTAATATTATGTTATAAATATTACATACGACGTAATTTTCACATCTGGTCCATTCATCGTAACCATTATCTTCCATATCTGAATACTCGCTCGATGAAACTTATGTGTACAGTATTATTATAATAGACGCCTATAGTCATGAGATTAAATTTAAAACTGCCACCCCGCTGGGCACAAGAATTTCTCTTACAAAGGAATGGAAAGTTGGAAATCTAGAATTTATCTGTAGGAATTATATTTTTACACTTTGATGAAAGAGTTTTTACCTTGCTGCTGTCAATCCTTTATGTTAATTGAATGTCTACTAAGTATGAGTCGCCTGAGCGGCATATTATTCTATAACGTGAGTCAGACGCAAGCTATTTATGTAGCATATATAAAATAATTCTATTGATCCGGCATGCAGTAAGTTTCGTACCAATGTTCGTTGCACACAGCTGCACCTCTCCTGTAAGTGAAATACATATTAATTATCATTGTTGTTCAGGGTCAAAATCTTCAAGAGAAATCTTATCGCCTTAATACGTTATTTTATAGATATTTCTTCAATAAAAAGAGCCAATTAGGGGTTCTGAAAAGACATTACAATAGGCGGCAGCACTAGGACGTAAGGTCCAGCCTGGCGCAAGTTCCTAAGAAAAAACCGAATGTATGAAACCATCGAGGTAACATTAACACTAGAGTAGCAAACTCCTACAATTGACGTTCAAAATAGCGTGGTGACCAGCCGAGATAGAAGACGTAGCTTTGAAACCAATAAGCATCTTAGAAAAAACCTATATTCATCTCTTTTGCACTCGTTAAAAGCAAGTTCCTTAATGTCAAGTCAAAACTGATGACAATTGACCTTTCATCGAGAAATGCGGTGTTCTCCAGTTTAAAAATATTTTCCCATTTTTTTATTATTAGTATTACTTAACAGAAGGTTGTGTACATGGGTATGTATAATTTATTGTATGTATATTAATATGTGGGAATGTTCATTTGTTCCCTGGTTGCTACTTATATGTTTATAAGTAGTTTCAATAAATCCAGTATTGAACTATGCTTACAATTACTTTATATACCTAATTATTGAGCTTCATAATATCTCAAGTGTATTTACACATACATAGACTCACGTTTCATACCTGTTTCCCCGAAGGGGTAGGCAGAGGCATATTAAAAGCCCACGTTTCGCCAGTGTTTTGATCCCACGTAATAGGTGGCGAGCCTATTGCCACTCATCGGGATATTTTGTTTGCCAGAGCCTCGTCCGTTGATCGGCAGGTGCACCACTAGCAGGTGAGGTTGACTTGGGACCCTAAGTTCTTGATGGGAACCCTATGCACCCAGTGTATTTATTATTACATAGAAGTACTACATAGTTGTAGTATTAAGGAAAGTGGTAATAGTCAGCTGAAAATTGGTTCAACATGATCCGACCACTGGAAGAAAAAAACTCGATGTCAAAGATCTCAAACACAGGTTCATCGGGATTTTCAGCAAATCGGTAAGTTTTATCATAAATTTATTATAACAGGAAGCCTAAGTCTAAGCGACCAATAGTGGCCCTTAGATGCCAGTGATGCCAAACGAGGCATCACTTACGCGTTGCCGGATGTTAAATACTTAGGCGAAGAAAAAGGTTTCTTGGCCGCCTTCACTCGAATACCCTTCCCCTATTGTCTGAACGAAACCTAACAGCATAAATATTGTTAATTTACATATATTTTCTGTGAGAGGGTGGTACTACCCCAGTTGGACCAGCTGTAATCAGCGTAGTTCTACCACTCAATATAAACCTTAGGACTTTTCGCACTCCGGCCTATACAAAAGCACGTATTCATATACGTGCTATTGTAAAGGGGTTTTTAGACATTTTCATAGAAAATAAAAGCAAAATGGAAAATCCACATAAAACATTGTTGTAATTAAATAAGTAGTAATACAAAATAATTAAACGGGTTTTAATTGCGAAAACTTCTTATTTAAGGTATAAATACATAATTGTTTCTTCGAGAGACTGATGACAGCTCAGCGCCGTCTTGTGGAAGTGCGGGTATCGGCATCTACCCTCACTTGGTTTTTATTTAAGTTCGCAATGTCAGTCTTTCGACACACTACACTAATGACGTCTAGACACTGTTGAGTTTTGTCACTGTGGCAGTGTTCACATTTGCTGATGACTGGTTTCCAAGTAGCCGATAATCTATATCCATCCTAACGGTTGAAATTGTTATATTTCCCGCTTCACATAATATCCTGGAGTAAAACTCCCACAAAAGTGGGAGATCCAAAATTTTATAACTTGGTATCATTGTAAATAAAAACGATTATTTGCCATTTTCTTCGTCATTTTCAACCAAATATTGTGAAAAATAATGATGATTACATGTGGAATGATATGCCGCACTTATAAAATTATTTTCTTTACGAGAATTTCAAGATTTCACAACGCATTTGCCCATTTCAAGTTCGTATTATTTTCCTGTGCGGCAAATTTGACACAATAACAATGTTGTAACAGTATTAGGTCCAGACCTATAACAAACGGCAACACATTTCAGCGCTGTTTGCTTATCTGGTTGTAAGTAATAGATCAATGTATGAAACGTGCTGTCTTTTTAATGGCTACTATTATATGTATAAAACGTGAAGATAGCATCCTTCACTATGTACCCTTGGAACAGTATTCTTTCAAAGTTAGACGGGTTATACGTACATCACCTCCTTGGCTGACAATAGTGTCAAATGTCACAACTGTCACATTATTATCCAGATTGAACTTTGCCGCGTTATGTAGTTTGTTTATAAAACGTAAAAAACATACTGTAAAAGTGCTTTGTGTATACCAAATAAATGTGATTTTACACTTGTAGTGTTAGTGTTACTATATTTCTTTGATTAGCATTGAAAGGAGCGCAAAGGAAACAAGCAAAATAACGTACGAAATGTGGCATACAACAACATGCCGGTCAGGCAATGAAAAAAGGGTAGGTATTTATGGCAAAATGTTCCTAGATAAAGATCAATGAATATTTATAATGTGATATATTTCAATGAAACATAAAAAATAAGGAAATATTCTAAAGTTTCATATCCTAGTACTTTGTAGGTAAACAATAGTGCTGCCTGTCAGTTATGGATAATCCGTTATTAGAAGTTGGCACAAGGACTAAAAATTCTATTATTTTTTTTTCTGTTTAGATGTAAAAATGGGTAGCTGCAACAGCAAACCAAGACTTGATTTATGTGCCCATTGAAAAATTACATCAGTTGAACTATGTGTGTGGCAAGCATTTTAAGCAGAAAGACTTAAAAAAAAAGGGAACTCAAGTCAGAAAAACAGCTATGCCTTGTATCTATAGACATTTCTTTAAATCTTATTACAGAAGAAATGTTGAAAACCTTTCCATTACATGTACATACATATATCTTTTAGTTCTGCGTATTTTTCTTCGCTAATCTAGAATAGATTTATAGAATAGGCTAATTTGTTTGAATAAACACATAAATATTAAATACATCTTTTATTTGTGTTGGAAAAGTATAATTCTAGTCGAAACATAATTATAATTATTTCTTACCGAATATTATCGATATCGATATTTCGTTAATCACTAGAGGGTACATCCCTATATTGACAAATATGACAATGCTGACAACATAAAAACGATGTCAATTAGTATCTTTATGTTGGTACGAGTTCTCCCTGCACGTTTCATACAAAGCTGAAAGTCTCGCATGATCTATGGCACATCCGCCTCTTCTTACGTAGTATTGGTATACTCTTTGGTAAGGTCCAGAAAACTGTCAATAGTGTCAGAACGCATACATTTTCGTACGCTTGCGCTTGTTTTCTTTCGCGTGTGTACGAGTCTGTACATATCTGACAGCTGTTGGGACCTGACACATGCGAAACGTCTTCTAGTGGCAGAACAATTATCGGGCACAATATGAGTGAGTTCCTACTGTTTTTGTTGACAAAGGCCTGATGTCGAATACTAATTGTGTGTTCCGTTCTGACCCGGTCATGATGCCAAATAAAGTCATAACTAGATGGATATTTACGTTTTCGTAGAGTTTGTTCATTCCTAGGAGAAGGATTCATGAAAAACCAATGGCAACAATAATGGCGGTACGAAGTCACCTGACTTCGTACCGCCATTATTGTTGAATTGACAGTTTATTAGTTATAAGTAGCTACCTAGCTACTTATTAATAGGTCGGTTCACGAAAGATGACCACTGCGCAGAAATCATTTTTAGGTCCCCGTGGAGGTGCGGGGTGAGGCGCGAGTGGAGTGCCAATGGCATGGCTCCGTTCTTGACGCATTCCCTAAATGCGTCAAGAATAGAGCAACGCCATTGGTGCACGAATGTACATATGCGCGACGGCCGCCATTTGTGGTCAACTTTCGTGAATTTACCTATACTAATAAACTGTCAATTTGTAAAGTACAAAGTGTGTGTCGACCTCGTATGGCCACAGGTGTGGCCGCCCGCTCAGTGTGTGCAGTGCAGCACCTAACAGCAGCCGCCGCCCGCCGCGCCGCCCGCGCCCGCGCCCCCCGCGCCCGCCGCGCCGCCCGCCGTCGAGTGCTGCGGACCGATCTTGATACCATTCGCCTGTAACATAATAACAAGAAACATTATTTGGTTATAAAGGTTTTTTTATGAGATGACAATTAATAGGGCCTAGCCAAATGGCATTCGATCTGATTTCTACTTTCGCTAACGCTTGGATGCCATGGCAACACAAGGAATTCCTTCTTCGTTGACCTAGTAATATATCTAAGGCTAGGACTAGGTCAGTTCCATACATTTTTGCATTTAGCGATTAGCGATCGATATCGCTAATCGAATGCCATTTTGCTACAGGCCCTACGGCATTCCATTACGGGCACCCTAAGGACCCAGGCTTCACCTGCCCTAGACTTTCAACCTTTATTTTACCCCCTTTGGGGCGACAGAAAGTGGATGCTTGCCATAAAAGGAAACTGCTGTCATGGATTTTGTGCCAACTTATCAAGTCATCATTATATCAACGCATGTTCGACGGAAAATCCAACATATGTTGTCTCCGTGGTCCAGTGGATAACGTATGCGACTGCTGATCGAGGTCCCGGGTTCAATTTCCAGGTCGAGCAAAAGTGTTACAGGGTTTTTCCAAATTCTCAGTAGCAGCACGGAGTCTGGTGATGTGCCTAGTAAAAGCAAAAGGCTCACCCCCTATTACATGGCTCCTAAAATGTATAAGGTGAAATGTGGGTGTAATATTAATACACCTCTGCCTAACCCTTTGGGAAAATAGGTGCTAGTCAATAAAAAAAAAATGAGATAGTACTGCTGCTTTTGAAGAATAATAATTTTTGTAATAGGTATAACTGTCAACAATATAAAATGTATTTCAATAGCTTACAGATCACACTGTACTTGGTGGTAAAAATGCAAGAGGTCTTATGACTACCTATGCATATGAGATGATTGAGAAACCAGGGAAGCATACTAAAGATTATGTAACGGGTCTGAATCGTGTTAATGAACGAAAAGAAAAATGAAATACCTTTCTATTTTTCCCGACGTTTCAGCATGGGTTACACCAGCCGTGGTCATGGGATGACTCATCATCATCCCAATAGAAAGGTATTTCATCTTTCTTTTCGTTCATTAACACGATTCAGACCCGGTACATAATCTTTAGTAGGTATGTGTGCAAATCAGGGAATATAACTGAAGAAAATCTCAAGCTATCTAGAGTTCTAGGATGGTGTTTGGAATTTGTAAGTATAAGTGTATGTAACGGCAATAGGCTCGCCCCCTGTTACCTAAAAGTTCATGACGAAATGTGGGTGTAATATTACACCCTTGCCTACCCCTTCGGGAATACAGGCGCGAGACTATAAATAAAATAAATATATAGGTAACATAAATCAGTAGGATAACAGAAGATTGATGAAGACACTACCTAACTAAGCGAGGTAAATAACAGCTTGCTTAAGGGCCTAGTCACGAGATCGGTCTAAGCGGCGCGGCAGAGGCGATGTACATGGCGCATTTACCCTGAGGCGCCCGAACGCTGCGTCACAGTAAACGCGCCATGTACATCGAGAACGCTCGCCGCTGCCGCCGCCACTGTAGGCCGTGACCGAGCCGTAAAAAAACATTCAGATTTTTATCCATGAAATCTTTGTTATTGTTCTTGTTTCAACAAAATAAAGGTTCCTATAAATTGCAGCTCTAAGAAATAAGAATGTATACTAACATCTGCCTATTTAAGGTACTTCTAGCAATATTATTTTAATCGCCCCTATCTTATGAAAGGCAAAACAATTCAATCATAACAAAGCAGCTCAGTTAGCTCATTCAATATGAACCATCAAGGCACATCGGAGCGCGCCAGTTACCCAACTGCATATTGATTAGACGAGGGACTATTACACAATACAATATCGATTAGCAGATAAGCTCATTGGCGTATCTAGGTTTATTTTCTATGGTGGGCCTGGGTCTTCATAAAGAGAAACGTTTTTGTTTGTTTTTCGAGTGAGTCTGGCCAACTCCGGTGTCGGAGTTATCAGACCGCCCGAAGGCCTCCGACATGGCCTAAGGATTCTTATCCTGAGATAAGAACCGGGACCGACAGCTTTACGTGCCCTCCGAAGCACGGTAGCACTCAGATGTAAATGCCAGACGTGGTCACCCATAAGTGGCGACCTGTGCAAGCGTTGCTTAACTTTGCCGATCTGTTACGAACGCAAGCCAAGTCTTGCTATGAGCGCGACAAGCCTAGAATTAAAATTCTGGGTGGGCACTAGAGCATACTGGGGTGGGAACAGTCCACCTGGCATCTGCAATAATACGCCTATGGTATATGGATAATCTGTACATACCTCGTTGTTGATGTCAAATACTCCTTCCTGGATTTTCTCGTAGATCTCTTTGGCAGTGTTTATGAACGCCTCCTCAACGTTGGCGGCTGTCTTGGCTGACGTTTCCATGAATACCAGGCCGTGTTCACGCGCGAAAGCCTCACCTTCCTCTTTCTTTACTTCACGTCGGGATTCCAGGTCACTGGAATTGTGAAAATGGACTCATTAATGCCTGCTTTGGATATAATATTGATGGATACTGCTATGTAAAAGTAGTTAGTTACAACTGTACCTTTTTTTTAAGCATGATGGAAACCAAACTATTTACGGGCTTACCCCCCAGGGGCTGGGCCCCTAAGGGGGCTCAGCCTAGGGAGAGTGTGGTGACTCCCCGACGAGAAGCGCCGGGACTACCCACTAAAACCACCATGGTGTTCCTCTATCCGATCCCATTGAATAGCGGGGTCACGGGAACTACGTTAGCATTACTGCCGATCATACTTGCAGGTACAACTGTACCTAAAAATATAATATGAAACCTAACGCTCTAGGACGATTTCGCCTTTCTTCACTTCACGTCGCGATTCCAAGTGAACTGATTTTTTCAAATGGACCCTTGAGTCAAGTCTGCGGTAGATAGAACTCTTGGATTGGGAAGACAATGTTATAGTAGTTTGTACATCAATAAAGACGTAATATGAAACAACGATTAACATGAATTTCCTTTTTGTCTGGAATAATGGAAATGGACTGCTTTAGAAATCTGCTGGGTTTTAATATATACCTATTTGGATGGATCCTCGTTCGCTAAATATCGATTAACAGGGTTGGGCTCAGTCATTACATTAGAATGGACACAAACATTTATTTGGACTTATTACGCATTGCCATCTAAGCTGATCATAATAGCTGTTAAGTAACGCACACTTATACTCATGTTCAATTTCATTCCCGTTTGTAGTTATGACCGAGTACTGCACCAATGTGTACGTGTGCCAATGCCAAAATATTGGCTGAATAATTAGTAAATGGAAGAGATGTTAAGTCAAATAGAGTAAATAGGTAGTGTTACTATATCATATTTATTAGCAGTCTGTGGTTACACAAAATGTATGCAATGGTCAAAATACACTGTCATGCTTATTTTAACATCGACGTGAGATAGAGCGCATCTCGTATAGCGTTTTTTTTTTCAAAGACAGCTCCTGCTCACCTGCTTTCAACTACGATCACCATCATCATCAGCTCTGTATATAAACAGTCCCATTGCTGGGCACGGGCCTTGACCTTAGAGAAAGATTGGGTCATAGTCTACCACGCTAGCCAAGTGCGATAAAAATGAATGTATGTAAATATTTGCTCACCTCTTGTTACCAATCAACATGATGACCATGTTTGAGTTGGAGTGCTGACGCGCGTCCTCGAGCCAGGTGGTGAGGTGGTTGAATGTGTCTCGCCTGGTGATGTCGTATACTAGTAAAGCGCCCGCCGCGCCCCTGTAGTACGACCGCGTGATTGATCTGCAAACAAATACAAAATTTTAGTGTTTCTGGGGCCTAGTAGCTCTAGGAAAATATTGGCAGGTGTAGCGATAGCTACATACTACAAAAGGTTTTGGCATATATTTTACCAGCCGGCCGCCTGCCTGACGCCAACCCTCCTTGGGAATATTATCGTTATAAAGGAAGAAGGGTAGGAGATACTGGGTAAATGGATAGGATGTATGACAAGGAAAATGGGTTTGTAGGTGGGGGGTACTGTAATCACTGGAAAGGATATTGGGTAGTGACTACAGCAGCTCGGAGAGCCGGGATCGCGAACCCGAAGCCCTGTGTAATGGTCGGACAGACCAGTACACAGAAGCACCCCCTGACTTACGATGGATGTGCGGAGTGACAAGAATGGACAGAATTAGGAATGAATACATTAGAGGTAGTACGAAAGTAGCGCCCATTGATGAAAAGGTAAAAGGGAGTCGATTGGCCTGGTATGGACATGTTATGCGAAGAGATGAGATGTACGTAGGTAAGAAAGTGATGAATATGCATGTAGAAGGACGAAAAGGGAGAGGGCGGCCAAGGAAAAGATGGATGGACTGTGTGAGGATGGATATGAAAGAGAAAGGGATAAACGATCGGATGGCTGGTGACAGAGAAGTATGGAAGCGAAGGACATACTGCGCCGACCCCAAATAAATTGGGACCAGGGCAAGACAATGATGATGATAGCGATAGCTACATACCACTGAGGCCATCTATCGTAGATCTTACGGCGTTTAATGGACTCGACAGAACTAAATCCTGCATCGAGTAATCAATAGTCTCGTAAGCAGTTACTATAATAACATTATATAAGTTCTAAACTACTTCCTTCGGACAGCAAACCTCATCCAGTTTAGCTGCATGCTGATTGGAAGTATCGGCAGAACACATTTCTTTAGAACTGGGAGGAAGTGTCATTATTATTAGTGGCTAGGAAAATCTGTCCGTATGGCGCTGGTTTTGCCACGGCTTATGAACTCTAACACTAGGGATTTTTTGCTTACATAATGTACGAAAATGACATGGTTAGCTACCTAAATATTCGCAGGGCTTGTAAGTATAATAAATAATTCCGAACTTTTCCGTGCATTTGTTTCTTCATACTTATACTTAGATGTTCTATTCTAGAAAATTACCTTTCCTTACCTAACAGTATTGCTAGTGGTCAATTTAATTTCATTGAGTAAATAAACGCAAGTTAACGAGAATTTGATTAACTCTCTGAGGTATACCTGTTGCAGTGTTGCAATAAACTCTAAACAATCGTTCAGCTTGCGTTCTAGTTAACCTTGCGACAAGTTTCATTTTATTTTATTTTTCATTTAAAAGTGAAGGTTTTTTGTTGAAAAGGTGATTCTTACTAACTAGATTAAAAGTTTCGACCATTTCTTACACAATTTTTATTTGTAGATAAATCTCTGATCTTCTTTATTAGATATTATTTGTAAACGTCACTACCTACTTAGCGCAGTATTAATGTTATCGAACATATTGAAAAATAACGATTAATTTTATAGTACAGTTATAAACAATATTACAGGAAAAATACACTTTTATGATAAGCAGATTGTTGTTCCAGCGTACACACTGGTTTAGATTTAAATTGGATGGACGTATGTGCCATGCTAAGCGCTAACTCGGTTCATTTTAAGGAAAGGTATAGAAGAAGACGAGCAAGATAATCTTGAGCATATCAACTATTTCCAAAATGCCATAAGATGGCCCAAAAAGAACACCTTGTTGGAATCGCGGGCAGCGAATGGATGCGGGTGGATGCCTTTCGTGGACGTCTTTCAGCTGATATGATAATAAGATGATCAATATAGCATAATTTTATACGTATCAATTAATATGAATGTAAATTACATAAAGCTATAACATACGGAACATAGTATTACTAGATATGGGACCACAGCCAGAACCTAATGTTCTGAACATGGATTTTCTTGAAGGCTGTGAATTAATTATGACCTTAACGGTACAAAAGATATAGCAATATTAGGTTGTATTGTTCTCTCTTTTAAGGATTGTGGTAATAACTTCCATAACAAGAGAAATTGTGCAAATAACCTTTTTCTATCTATATCATTTTACAGACGCCAAAGGCAGAGAGTACCTATTGCACAGTCCATAAATCTTTATGATTCGCTAGAATTTTACGTAGCAGTACAGCCAGAGCACTTCTCACTTGCTCCATCTATGTCCTTTATACTGTAAGGAAGAGCGTGTAATCTTTTAGTACGTAAAGACCGCACTACAAGCAGGCCTTAGTAACCATTTTGTCATTGAATGCGTAAGAGAATGACCGCGCTTTATAGTTCAGTAACCCATAATTTGCATAAGAAAGTAAATCATTATGTAAATACAATGAACGAGGTCTTTTGATGGCCAAAATAATAGGCTAGTTGACAAAAAAAAAATATAAGTCCGTCCTTTAGATTATTCAAAAATAAGCGATACGTATTTTTTTATTTGTAAATTAAACCAAAAATTACCAAGATATAGCTCATTAAAGTTACGTATAACGTCACGCCGTGCTGCATTTTTTCGCACTGGATGACGTCACACGTAACTTTAATGGGCTATATCTTTGTTATTTTTTATTTAATCTAAAAAAGAAAAAATACGTGTCCAATATTTTTTTATAATCTAAAATACGGACTAAATAAAATGTAATTATTTTGACCCTGGAAACTACCCTATTGTGAGTGCGGATTACTACAAAGTGACAATAGTACCTACTTACTTAGATAATAATATGTAACTTAATAAGTTTATGTTTAATGAGATTATCAAAATATACATAGGGGTAGATTGATAATGTCGTTCATTAAGTGTGTCATTAATCTATTGCTTATCTTTATACTTGTTCTGTATTTCTGTACATTTTATTTTCTTTTAAACAATTGGACTGATTTAAATGATTTTATTTTGGTATACAGGTGTTGTTTACACTCTGTATAGAATCACACTTGAATCCGGCAGGTGGCGACGTTGTGGGGATCAAATTAGAAGTGAACTTGATCCCTCGAGATAAATATCGTGCGTGCTTGCTCTTTCAATGCACGACCGACAATGATGCGGCGTGAAAAATCGTTGACCTACTGAACGAGACCCAAAAGAATTGATATTAATTTTGATAACAGAGTGAAAAAATAAACAATACCATAAATGAACATGCAGCATAAAAAAAATATGCCCTCTCAAATAAAAAATGTGTATCTGCCACTGGCTATATTATCTTATTTTCTGGGCAAAATTTCTGTTTTAATCCGAAACACAATCAGTACCTAATGTCGAGCGGACATGCAAAATTTGACGGCCGAGTAAAGCCGTTGGTTCAACTTTGGAAGTATGAATATGTAATAAGTACCTACCTTGCTTCATTTACAACTAGTTAGTCTGAAATATGTATTAATTATCTCTTTTGTTAATTTTTAAGCTAGTAAAAAAGTCATGTAAAGTCATGAATATTCTTATTAACAATAATTGGCATTTTGCAGCTGATAATATTTATCCGAAACTGATATGACGTAACGTGTACTAGTAACAATTATGATGATGTAAATGGTTGGATGAATTCATGTTGCTTATAATCTTGACAGCCTTTCGCAGCCCACTGCTGGACTTAAGCTTCACGTTTGCTTCCCTTTTTTATAGTAATAGGCGGCAAACAAGCAGATGGGTCGCCTGGTGGTAAGCAATTACCGCCGCCCATGGACACAAGCAACACCACAGGAGTCACAAGTGCGTTGCCGCCCCTTGGGGATGGGATGAGGGAGAAGGAATAGGGGATAGAGCCTCCGGCACTCTCACTCACCGAACCCCTATAGACTCACAGTAGCACAGTGCTACTGTGAGTAGGGGCATCTGGCAAGAGAAATTATGGTGAATATTTCTAAAATCTTATCAGTCAACATCAATGAATAAATACTCTATTACTACAGAAATAGAGTTCAATATTGTAGTGATACAACTAAATACAATCCATGTCTTGCCTTATCAATTCATAGGACCTTATGGCAAGTTTAATAATAATTCACCTACATTCCTAGTAGGCTATGTAATCTACTATGAGTCAGAGGTTCAAATTCCAACTCTGAACAGTCATAAATTGCAGTTAACTGACATGTTAGAATAGTTATTTGGTTCTGTCAACATCATTACTAAGTTTGAATAGAAAAGATAGACTTGTTTGCTATTAGTTTCTCATATGATTATGTGGTATATATATATTAATTAATATTTAGGTGGGTAGGTACGGCACGCACCAATGACTATTGTCAATTATCGCTTGCTTATCGGTGAAGGAAAACGTCGTGAGGAAACCTACATGTCTGAGAGTTCTCCATAAAGTTCTCGAAAGACATGTGAAGTTTGCCAACCCGCATTTGACCAGGTGGAGGACTATGGTCTTAACCTTCTCATAGTGAGAGAGGCCCGTGCCCAGCAGTGGGACAGTATAAAGGGCTGATGATGATGATGAGGTGGGTAGGTATTTAGGTATGATTGATGCAATTCTTAATATTTTTTTTTATAGCTGATTGACCATCTTTCTGTTTGTGTGAGTGTGTGGCCATTTCTAGTGTCCAAGATTAAGCGTCGGAACATATCTGACGGAAGATGCGTCGAGCGTATCATCGGTCGCGTCTATTCCGTCAGATGGGTCGGTACATATCTGACGGAAAATACGTCGAGCGTGTCTGCATAGGTTGAGTCTATTCCGTCAAATTAGACCTGCTACATTACGCGTCTAGTCAGTTTCTGCTTTCAGCAACTACAGTGCGGTTGCTTTGTATGACATTTAATTTTAAAACGTCGCCAACGCGTCAGTTAAAATACACGTAATGCGTGGTGCGCGCGACGTCCACCGACGATACGTTGACGGAATCAGGACAGATGCTATACGCTCGACGCACTAACGCATCATCGGTTAGGTATGAAATGTTGAATGATTTATCATATATTTAGCTGTTTTGGTGTTACACGACGCATCTTCCGTCAGATATGTGCCGACCCTAAACCACCGCTCTGATGTAAATGCCACGTAAGCAGTAACCCATCTGAATACAAACCTCTGTGCTTGTGCAATGTTGCTGGATTTTTTTGATCTATTGCAAACAGCAAGTCATATCATGGTATGAGCGTGTGATTGCTACAGATATTTGATAAGTCACAATAATTATAAGATTTTCAAAGGAGGAACTAATTTTAGGGTGATAGTTTACAAAGGTAGGGCGAATATAGAACAACCACCTCTGCGCATAGTTATGTTCCTAAGTAATTTTTATAGTTATTCAATTCTAACCTGAAAGCTTCCTGGCCGGCTGTATCCCATATCTGGAGTTTGATCTGCTTGCCATCAATGGTGATCATGCGAGCGCCGAACTCGACGCCGATTGTGAGGTCGTGCACTGGCTGGAATCTTTTGTCCGTGAACTGGAGAAGTAAGCATGATTTGCCTACACCTGTTAACAAACGAGAGGAGAGATATGTAAGATTTGTTGCAAATGGCGGTCCATAGTCTCTGCCTACCCTCCAGGAATCAGGTGTGAGTCTACCTTTGTATCTATGGCAAAATTTAAGCATTTAGTTGTTTGTTACCTGTATCAGCTACCTATCAATTATTTATAGTTATTGTCATCATCATAGTATTATGCAGTTGTCATCCATTACCTGATTTTATGTTTTTTTTATGAAGACACTTTTATATTTTGTGATTTTAATGTTAGTTAGTTGAGTCATACAGCAAATATTGCAAAATTGTTTGCTAAGCCATTTTAGTGTGCAAATGTGCCAAACAGCAGGTTTGTTACAATCTATATAAATAAAAATGAATCACCGAAATGTTTGTACGGGCATAACTTCCAAATGGCTGTACCAAATAGGATAAATCTTTCTTTTATGTGTTTGTTATTATCAAGAGGCTTTTATGAAGAAAAATGCAAACAGGTATTAAAAAAAAATGGTGGTACGAAGTTCGCTGGGTCAGCTGGTAAATAGTAATAGCCAAGTATATTGGCTATCTACCAGAACCATACCCTATCTTATTTTTATATTATATATATTAATTAGTATGGTTCTACATGGTTATGGGGATACAGGTGTGAGTCTATACCATATCTAGTCAGCAGAATACTGAGTTTTACATATATTCTATTAGTTAAAGGTATCCTTAGTCAAAATATTGCATTAAAGTAGGTACTTCATGGAATTATCCTGTGAAAAAGAAAAATATAATAGTCTCTTGAGTAAGCCGTAATGGGCCAAGCTCTCAAAATTTTGTGTGATCTAGGAATAGTAAAGTTGATCCCAACATCACTTGGCTTGTTTTTTCGAAGAAACAGAAGAACTTTCTAAGAAATCAAACAGAGTCATATATATGACCATTCTGTAAAGCAGGCACAGCTGAGAATGAAAAAAATCACATAAATTCCAATTGGACATAGCCTGCTTATGTGAAAATGGATCTTATGAGTGCACTAATGTACTGGGTGGTAATCTTATAAGATTCTAGATAGATATCTGTTTTGATCTCAAAATAATAGAGTGAGCTATACTTATATTCATCAATTATCAAAAATAACATCACATAATAATAATTTAGCACAACTAGTTTCTATTTATTGTGAAATAATCCAGAATTCTCTACCAGACAATGTCAGGGACAAATTATAATGTCAAATACAATACAAATAAACAACATAATTAATAACAAATACAGGTTTAGTGTTACTTTTGATCTTAATTATTATTATAAGTATAGTTATATTAAGTAGGTATATTGGTCTCTGATATTAGACAATAAAATGAAACAAGACAAAAGAATCAGGTGATGTCTTCATGCCATACAATAAAAAGAGCTATGAACCCTTATCTTGCACATTAATCACTGAATATATTAAAAATATAGTGGGATTATACCATGCATAGTTTTTACAGTTATTGGACCTAAATTACTTCATTTATTAGAAATGAGGGCAATGTAGATGGAAATAAATAAGAATATTCTGATACTGACGAAATCCGTGCTAAAAAACAAACAAAGAAAGTCCTTGAATTGGACACAAAACAACAGACCATGTCAATGTTTATATCATTGTATTGATTTCTAACAGTATATTTGCGGTACACAGACCACGAAATTCAGGAATATCTAACGATATGCGCATTAGTATCTGCTCGACATAGGTAACGAAGAGCGTAGGCGTAAAATATATACTTTTGCAAATAACAATATATCAAAACAACCAGATATTGATCGATGAGTACGGAATGATTGACAAATTACATACAATTCAATATAAAAGCAACAAATTAAGTAAAAACACGTTGCATTGAGATAGATAAAACCTAAATAAAATATCAGAGAATAAAATCAATACCTGTGTCGCCGATGATGATGTATTTGAACAAGTAGGCGTATGCCATTTTCTCTGCAGTTTCACCTTACTATTGAAAATAACAATTAGCAATGGTAGTAAATTGAGGTTTTATGAACTATGTATTTGTGTAACAAATAAGACGTAGTTTTTAGAAATCCCACAGCTGGTTGAATCAATTTGTCATTGTGAAATTTATGAAAGAAAATTTGACAATCATAGCTAATAGCATAAAGGTTGTTACATACAGGAAACTCATGAAATGCTATCAATCATGTAACTTAGCTTCGTAAGCAGCAACCGGTCTGTTATCTAATAAATAAATATTTATTAGACTTTTAGTAACAAAAATATAATCAATATATTTAAAATCAATTATTTTATCTGCCAGATAGTATCCCTGTCGGATTATCTGAACTTGGCTTTAGAATCATAAACAGATAATACGGCATAAAGAACTAGGTATTACCATCATCAAAATGTAGATATTTTTTTCGTCGACAAAAATAGTTTCTTCTCGTTTTCTCGCAACCTTGCAACTGTCAATTCTGTCATATGTCAAATCAGGATTTTGATCTGAATATTGCGAATTGGTTTGTTATTATTTCCTTTTACAGATTGTGTCCTAGTTATCAAGTGTTACAGATTTTCCATTTAGTTATAGTTTGTTTTACGATTTAAATTTAGTTTAGTGCCTTCTTTACCACCTGTATTCATATCAACAAGCCGTTGGTAACCTTAAAAATTAAGTGAACAATGCCGACTTTTACGATGTATTTGTAATCATGGATTCTACAAAAGATTCTGCATCTGTAAGGAATCCTGTTAAGCTCGATGGTGAAAACGAAAGAAATAGGAATTATAGGAATACTTCTACACAGTCTAGGCAACGGGATAACGCTGAAAATCTATTTACATCTTCAAATCAAAGCTCGAGCTTTGTCCCATTGAACGGACCTCGAGTGAATCACATGAATTCATTATCTGGCAATGAAGCGGTGCCACAAACGAGCAGGTGTAACGAAAATCCTCCTGAAACAAATAAAAGCTGCGGTAGTACTAGCCAATCACAAATGTGTAATAATAAAGTAGCCAAGTCAAATATTGAACAAACAGACTCTGCAGTTGCAGGCAACAGCAGGAGTGCTCAAAACATTCTCGACAATGGCACAGAGTCAAATCAAGACACACAGTCCTGTCAAAGGCATAAAAAATGCATAGACAAAGCAGCAAGTAGCAGTGGTCCTTCAACAAGTGGCAGTACAGGCAGAGCTAGTGATAATCCCGAGAGCAGTACATTTAGAGAAAATAGAAAAAGGCCATCAAGCTTGAAGTTAAACAGGATAGATGATGACAGTTCCAGTGACACTGGTAATGATGACTATTCCTTAGGATCAGAGGATGGATGTATTTACACTTACAGAGGTGGGGAGCATTTAGCTGACTTGCCTAGCTCATTCTTTAGTTTAGACATGGGTCTACCTCTGGATAAACATCTGCCACTACCAAATTATCCCGTGCCACAGCAGGGAGCAGGAGGTGGTAGAGATCAAGGCTCTAGAGCATCAAGTCCTGACATGGAGTTCCTAGAAATGGATTTCGACCCTGGGCCTTCATGTGAAGTAGATACAGGTGATGAATCTTCACCTGATGTAGATTTAGAGGTTGCTGGTAATATGGTCGAGGAAATTGAGCCTGTGATAATTAGAGGAACGTCACCTGAATATGTGCCGCCTATTGTACCTCGGTTTAATCCTGTGAGTGTCCCTCCAAGTGTAGTGACCGTGTCACATGGGGATAATAGTGACCTATATTCATTCAGTGTGCCATCAACAAGTCGCAGTGTTGTCTCTGGTCATGGTGATGTTGCAGAGAGCAGCAGTAGTTACAGTTTTGGTCCGTACATCACACATATAAACACCAGAGGGGAACAACTGCTTGTACGAAGGACTATGGCCCATGGACCAGTGAATCTACCTATTAGTCTGCATGTTTCAAGTGGAGATTTGGTGTCACCAAGAGAAATTTTGAACTGTGAGTTGTATGAAGTATTTATTTCTTTGAAAGTCTGTTAAGTATCTCTAGTAATTTATTAAGTATAAGTGTCCTATTATTGGAGAGCCAAAGATTGAGCTTAGTGGTGTGCTATTGGAGAGGCCAATATCCAACAGTGGCCTGCATTAGACTGATGATGATGATAAAGTGTCCTATTACTGGTTCCATTTAATTTTCAATTAAGACTAAATAATTATGGCACGGTAGTCTAAGCTATTCTCCCACTACTGCAGGTGAGGGAAGCAATTTATGCAGGGTCTGTTATTAAGGTCTAAGTATTTCTAAAATTTGTTAATCAAATCCTCAAAATCAAGGTCTCTCAGTACTTATAAAACCATATTGTGTATTAGTATACATGCTATTATATTTGGATGCGGGCGGCTCAAGACCGGTCTGTGTGGAGAACCTTGGGGGAGGCCTATGTCCAGCAGTGGACGTCGTTTGGCTGATGTGATGATACATGCTATTGAATTGGTTGTTGGTAGGTAATTCAATAAAAGCCTATTTTACATTGTTAACTATAATAAGGGTTAGTAATTTTTATTTATATTATTTATGTTTCATAATTTCGTAAAGCTATGTACAAGTTAAATGTTTATATAGACACAAAGGGGCAATTTGGCTAGACTAATATTGAGCAACAAAAACTTGCATCATATTATTGATATGTAATTTATATTTTTGTGTTATATTCAGTGATCGGATAATGGGATGCATATTCACCTAAAGTTCATTTTTGGCTAGGATATTATGGATTCTTAAAACATATTTTTTTAAATATAAATCCCGGAATTCCAGAAAATTCGGGAATGTGAAACTACTCTAACATGGTGAGGAAACAACGTCTTTAACATGAGGTTTTTATTTAAAAAAAAACTGGTCTCCGGGATTACATAATTATTCATGTGTATTTACTTGAAGTTATTTTTACGCTTCCCATCAATTTATGAGTATGTTGAGTGTAAGAGGAGGTAGGCAGTGGGTGTTAATTAAAAAAAAATTAATACATTTATACTTTATTGCACATAATTACAGGATACAAAACATATTAAGCATATTAATAACTATAAATTAAATATACTTTATTGAATTTTTTTGGGTTCCACACCCGATTTGATTTCTATAATAAAAACACTAAATTTGTCGATTCCGAAATCCCGGGATTTTTTCAATATAGAAGTATATTCCAAATTAGCCAACACCTTTAAATATGTAAATATACCCACACCCCATTTGATTCTACAGTAAAAAAACGAAATTTGTCAATTATGTAATCCTGGAATATTTCAATTCAAAAGTGCATTCCATATTAGCCAACACCTCAACTTTAGGTAAATATGCATCCGATTATCCGATCACTAGTTATATTTTTTATAGTGTCATAACATTATCTATAAATCTTTGTAAGGATATTTATTTTTCTAATTTGCAGTTGAAGAAGAGAAAGTGGAAGGACCTCATGCATATCAAATAAACCAGGGACCTCTAGACTCAGCCAATATATCATCTGCTTTATATCACATTACTATGGCCAAGAAACTAATGTTTGAGAAGAACAGATGTGATGCAGAGGCTCAAAATGTAGCTAAGGTATGTGTAAGTACTTATATTTTTTTGGATTGTAATTTCTCTGGTGATTGGAGGCTGATGGTTGACACCATTGTGTTCTTTGCTAAATTCTCTTATTTTAAATGATACATATATGATGATGATTGATCAATCCTAGCATACATGACAAGGGCTATACAATTATTTGCCACGACCCTGCTGCAACATGAAATCGCTGAAAAGGGACCACTGGTCTGATCTGAGTCCATATGTACACTTGCAAAGGGATTGGCTTGTCCTGCTTTTCTAATTGATCATTATAGATATAGGGACATTGACTGAGAATCTCTTCAAAACTGTCACATAGTAAAATTATGCCAGAAAACATGGGAAAGACTTACACTTACTGTTGGGGCTGTTATTGCTTGTCCAATTACTCCCTTTGTCTCTTTCTACAATAGAAAACTTCGTAAAGGTGTCGCAGAGTCTGTGGCTCATAACCACGCGAACTAAAGCATTTATTGAAAACAATATCAGAACACACCAACACCAAAATTTGCTAAGGGGTATCTTCATGCGATAAATACACTATCAGTTTTAATTTTGGTTTAAAGTTTTTATTCCACATCCCTATATACTCAAATACTGCCCTATTTGCTGAAGATGAAGATGATTAATCCATAAATAATGTCCGGTAGGGGATTTTTTAACTGAGACAATGATAAATGATGATTTCTTATTGTGAGTATTTTTCGGTTTGATAGGCAGGTGAGGCGAGCGGCAGTGGCGCCGGTTCGAGCACGAGTGCGGCGGGGTGCGTGGAGCCGCCGCGGTGCATGATCTGGTCGGAGGGCGAGGCGTGCGAGCGACAGGTCACGCAGATCGCCACCTCGGCGTGCGGCGCTACGGCGGTCGTTAATGTTTTTGTAAGTTAACAGATATTTTTTTTGTTATTGAAAGTTTTATGGCCAGTGCCACTGCTGTTTGAACGGCCATCCACAATTGGCGTCACATGTATACGGTGGTCAATGAATGAAGAATGATATGACGATGTACGAGACCAGCTGTTACTAGGACGAGGGTGAGATAAAAAAAACATGAGAATCTGACGTAATTTATGGATGGCCTCTTAGGGCGGTTTCAGATTAGCGTATTTTTCTGCGCATATACGGTCGTTTCATCATACGCGCTTACACGCGCGCTACATTACACGCTTCAAAAAACCGGACTCGCGTAAACGGGCATATTTCGGCATGTTCGCTCGAAACAGTAGTGTGTCAACATGGATTCTGACGGTTCGCGTTTATACGAGCTTAGGAGCGCGTCGACACTCGTACGAGTTGCGCGTATGCCAAAAGGTGCGCCTATACGCGCCTACATGGCATACATGCGCTTCCAAAAGCGCGATTATACGAGCGTATAAAATGCTAATCTGAAACCGCCCTCATTTGTCAGATAACCCATACAAATTTCGTTCTACTTTTGAATTTATTTAGATAGTACGACTGCCTGCGTGGTCCACTTGATAGCGTATGTGTCTGCTAATCGGGAGGTCCCCAAACTGCGACAACTGAAACTGCGTTCATTAATTTGACTGTTGTCACGTGGCAAAAGGCGAACGCATCACATACTATGATCTTTCAAGAGTATTGCTTTACAAGTCATATCTTTTCCGACTTGTTCCATTCGTGGCTTGTTTCTACATTTGATTCTGATCGGCTCGGCGAAACTACTAGACGCTCATGTTGACTTGATAACTTTTTTTGTTTTAGAATGCATTGGGCGTGCCTGTAAACTTGGAGAGGATTAACTCAGCTGTTGGTACACGACAACGAGCGAATAACGCCCCATTACCCAGGTAAGTGACTTCTAAAACGTTTAGATAAGTTTTTAGTAAGAAAAGTAGGTCTCCTAAGCTTCATCATATCAATATAGGAATTTAAACTTTCGTGGTCATTAAACAGAACTGTATATCGCGAAAAATAATTTATGATTCATAATATCAGCCGATAGACTTCCACTGCTCGACAAAGGCCTCCTTCAATTCTCTTCACAAAGACCAATCTTGAGCCGGCCGCATCCAACCGTTGCTAGTGATCCTAATAAGATCGCCAGTCCACCTTGCAGCAGGCCTACCTCTATTGCAATGTCTGGTGCGTGGCTGCCACTCCAGAAATTTTCTGCTCCAGCGACCATCGTTTCCTCTGGCTATGTACTTGCTATATCAAGCTTCATCATATCAGCCCAAAGACGTCCATTGGACATAGGCCTCGCTTAGGGCTCTCCACATACGAGCTTACCTTATATATTTTCAGGTACCTACTATCGCGTGCGGTAGCTGGTTGCACGGCAGCGGATTTAGTGTCGGGCATACACCGAGCTTCAGACGGTCTGGTCACCGCACGATTCTTTCCCACCTACCCAGAACGAGCCATCTCGCTGTCACACTGGCTGGCCGACTGGATTACTTTGGGTAAATATAACAGGATAATTGTTTTTGAGCAAACTACCGAAAGCTGGTTGTGTGTGTATGTTACCGACTCGTTCTAGCGTTATCAAAATTTTTGCCTCGAAGTCCGTGGTCAGCTTTCTAGTCTAATCAGATTTGACAGAATATTAGTTTTTAGGGTTTCGTACCTAAAAGGTAAAAAACGGAACCCTATTACTAAGCCTCCGCTGTCTGTCTGTCCGTCTGTCTGTCTGTCACCAGGCTGTATCTCATAAACCATGATAGCTAGAAAGCTGAAATTTTCACAAATTATGTATTTTGGTTGCCGCTATAACAACAAATACTAAAAATAAATTTTTACATAGGTACTGGTACACTTCTACAACTACCATTTATTTCCTACCAATAATATCTCCATCCAAAGGTTGCCTGGTAGAAATCGCTTTTAGCGATAAGACCGCCCATTGTACTGTATTTCATTTATAATTCCTTAAAATGTTTTATATAAGTGTACAATAAAGTATAAAATAAATAAATAAAAAAAATTAAAATATTAAGGTCCCATACAAAAAACGTGTTTTTTTTTCGTATTTTTTGCTCAAAATTACTAACTGTAACAGGTAGACGCTTTAAATTTTCACAGAATATGTAGTTGTATATTACCTTTCAAAATAAATAATGAAATTAAAAAAAGTAAATAATAAACGGGGGCTCCCATACAACAAACGTAATTTTTAAGCAATTTGTTACTCGATCTAAATAAACAGGTAGAAACTTAAAACGTATTTAAGTATACATACAACGAACGTGATTTTGTTTTATAGATGATGGTACGGAACCCTTCGTGCGCGAGTCCGACTCGCACTTGCCCAATTTTTCTACTGAGCGTCTGCAGTCTGATCTACATAATATAAAGTTATAGCGGTATATCTGGGTATCAATAGATATATCGCATGTACCATATTTGTACCCGAAATGATAAGTGAAGCTAAAATTATACTATTGGCTATCAATGACATAATGGTCACCTATAAGTACTATTGGTAATGTCAAGGAATTCAATGTGTTGACAACGTATTGTAATTATATATTTTCTGTCTATTTACTAGTGAAATTTATTGCACACCACTGAAAAATAATACAGGACAGAGCAATTCAGGGAAACTACAACATGATTTATACAAACAGTCTGTTCAAAATTCTACTTTTATTTTCCTTACCCCATAGGAGCAGTACCAATACTCACCCTAAATCTACAAGCGGGATGCGAAGGCGAAGTACCAGACGCGTGGCATCATCAAATGGTGTTCGGCGTTTCACCTCGCGGCGTTTACCTCTGCAACCCCGTGGAATGTGTACGCGAGGCGGTGTTATGGCCACACTTGATATCTCCGTCGGTACTGCTAGTACGGAGCAGGGATGTATTGTCGAGGTTTACGTCTGATACGGACCTGACGCCGCTCATGGCGGTCCCTGATCGACGGTTCCATACGTTCAATGTTCTGGGTGAGTTATTTTGTGGTGACTATTTTGTTTTGTTTATTTGCTATTTCTTTTGGTTTTTGTCGATTTGAGCATAACTTGTATTAATACTCAGTAAATACGAAAAATTCTGCAATAATCCTTACATAGGTAATATCTCTCTCGCTTCATTGGTCATTCATCATCATCAGCCCTTTACAGTCCACTGCTGGACTAAGCCTCTCCTTTGAAAGGAGGAATTGGTCTACTATACCACGCTGGCCAAACGGGTTGGTATGGGGTTTATTTCAAGTTTTCCTTCTCTTACAGTGCTGTTTTCTGCATAGTATGCTTCCTCTGTCGCCTCTTACGACACCCATGGGATGGTATGGGGTGGTGACATTTCGTATTCTTAATCCGTCACCACACGGACATTGGTCATTATATTGATTAAATTGTTGCAGGTCAAGTAGCGAACCTGATCCGCGAGTGGCGGGCCGTGGGGTGGGGCGAGGGCGGCACACGTACTCGCCACGTGCGCCTGCCGGCGTCGTACGCGTGCGGCGTGACGGTGGCGGCGCTGACGGGCTCCGACGCGCACCGCCGCCTCGCCGCCGCGCCGCCGCTGCCTGTACTCTCCGCGTATGAGCCTTGAGCGAAATGTGAGTGGACGTCATGCTCTTGAACGCCATGCTCGTAGACGTCAGGTTTGTGAACGTCATGCTCGTGAACGTCATACTCGTGAACGTCATGCTAGTGAACGTCATGCATGTGAACGTCATACTCATGGACGTGTCCGTCGTGCTACATACTGAGCCCGGCAAAATAAGCGTCACGCTCGTCTGTGTCGTGCAGGTGCACGTCATGCTGGTGTGCGTCGCGCCACATACTAAACTCGGAGACATAATTATGCATCATACTCGTCTACGTTATGCCCGTGTCGGTCGCTCTGCGTACGAAACTCTTGAGTCATAAGCGTCATGCTCGCGCCCGTCATGTCCGTTCACGTCATTCCTGAACTAACCTCAAAAGACCCATGAGTTCGATACGTACCGGTCTCGGCGATCATGATGTTCTTCAATTTTGTGTGGTGAAGTCATACATCAAACCGTTAGATTTACTCATCACAGAAGTGTACAGTGTAACAGTGGTGATATTCACTGACTTGTCCGTATGTCAGGATTAATCACGCCTCAATTAAACATAATGACGTCACATAAAGATTCATTAGTCTTACGCAATACAGACACTCGTACAGTGTCGCTTCAAAAACGTATAAAAAGAGACCCATGAACGCACAGAATTCCCTTGTTATTCATTTTAATCTTTATCTACGTAAAAGATCATCAGACGCTGCATCGCAAGTGTCACTCAATGACTCCACAGTTCTGTACATCAGTAAACCTCTCTAAACACTCATTATTGAATGACGAACATTTATAAAAGCGATTTTCGAATATTATGAATATAGCCTTATTTGTCGAATAAAGTAGAAGTTTGCTTTCGATTGAATTCGAGCGATCAAACTATAGTCGCAGAAAGCGAATATTAAGGAATTTTATCGGCAATAATGTAAGAATTGTAGATAACTGTTTTTCTGGATTTGACGGCAAGTTCCGTACGATACTCATTGCTGTATATGTGTAAAAAACTTGTGATTAATTCAGAAGTAAGGCAGCATTGGAAATCTTATATTATTCTCATATAGAGTAAGAAAATAATGATTAGTAGTTATGGACTGAATTGGTAGCCATTTACCATAAAAGACGTTGAATTTTCTTTCAAACCTAGTGATGGTTATGACGATTGAAAATTTTATTCCATTGCGACTGATGTCTGTTTGGTATGCGATACCAACTTGTGGACGCCAAATAGGTGTAGATGTTATTATGATAAATAGTAGCTGTAAATTGTTTAGAATTGAGCCAGAATCATATTAGGTCCACATAAGGTACTTAGATCTTTAAATACTAATATCCTTTGATCAGTGCTCTAAAGAGAAACAGTTTATAAACAGGGCAGATATGTATGTTGCTCTAAAATAGTTAGACGACATGTTCACACTGTGGCGTATTCTTAGCCGTCGCTTATGAATCGAAGGTGTATAAAATTGTAAAATGTAGGCTTATATTCGGCTGCTGATTCTACGTCACATTTAAGCGTATTCTATAAACTTCATGTCTGTTTACCGAAATAGTAAACATGATCTAGAAATTGGTATTGAGGTGCGATAGGTACTTTATATACGTGGATCGAATATGTTTTTGGCTGTATAGTTTCTTCTGTATTGGTTTAAATCCATTCTGCGTAAATTGGTCGTTACGCGCCTACATTATTTGGGTATTAATTTTAAATGTTTAAAATATGATTTGTAATGGTATGTTTTATGTATTTAATTAAACGGTCATTGAAATGTAAATTCTTTTTCGGAATGTTGCGTTGCAGTTGTCTATTGGCGATGCAAAGATTATACGCGCGCCTCTTGCGACGGATTTTAGAAGTTGTCTAAGAATGACACTTTTGACAGATTTCAATACAACTTTATCATAGAGCATAGATATTTAATAATAGAGGCACATTTCTTATGGGCGCTCTGTAGACAAACTTTCTGTGACCAGTGTGACCCATATTGCCGCTTGGCGGCGTGGCAGTCGCGCTGTGACAGCTGACTCTACGAGCGCAAGAGAGACGAAAGTTTCTCCTGTGTCACTTAACTACGAGAGCAAGAAAGACGGAAAACGACGCCAGCGCCGCCAACGGCGCCAACTACGTACTACACTGACAACCGTCAATACGCCAACTTTAATCGGCACACGACATCCTTAAGAAATACGCTTCTATTATGTAAAATTTGTATTCATTGACTTTACTTCGAGGATAACCTCACCATAAGGTGAGGTTAATATTTCCCTGACGTAAATTGTATTGAGAGCTGTCAAAATTGTCATAAGTAGTAGTGATTTATGACAGTGTCGTTCTTAGACAGCTTCTAAATTTAGCCACTAGAGTAGCTAGTTAGAATCTTAGCATCGCCAATACAATTTCAATTTATATTGAACTTAAATTTTACTATCACCATGCGTCACAAAGCAACATTGATTAAGATATTAGATTCGTAAAAATAATTTCATTTCAATGCATAATTAATATTGATTATTTTAAAAGTATAATAATGTCAAATTTAATACTAACATTTTATCGTGTAAAACATAGTAAGTTTCAAAATTTCTTTCGAATCGAGTTTAATGCACTTGGGATCAGAAAATGTAGATGTTGTAGATTTACCCACACATTGAAGGTTCGCATCGTATCTGGACAAATCATAGATTAACCTACGAGGACCACCGAATTAAACAATTTAAATATAGAAATATGTCTCTGACCATATTGGCTATGCTACTCACTATTCTAATCGCTTTGTCAAGTCGGGTAACTTGACCCCTGCAAAATGTATTTTTATGTAAATATTTAAGGAAAAATAAACATGCATAAATTTAAATTTAGCTTATAAAGGTCGGTTTACTCTTAGCAAAAATTCTCAACATTATTTCATAAAATTAAAAAATAATGCCGTAAATTGACAGTTATGGAGAAAACATAACAGATTTAATATTTACTATACAGGGTGTTTCAGAACCCCCCGTCCGATCAATGAAGGGGTTGTAGGGTAGAGTAAAATGATGAGGGATTTGTCATTAATTCACGGAAATTCGAGATAAAATTTTCCCTGGTAAATTTAATTAACTTCAAATAATATCATATCAGATTACCCATGGCAACACTGAAGAATCATAAATCGTAATAACTAGGTATCTACCTAAAGTTCATAAAAGGTCGTTGAGTGCATCGGCCGCCGCTGGCGGCCGCGTCTAGTTACCTAATCCTTTGACAAAAGCCGAACGTCAACTTTACACGTGCCATCATTTTAGTTAGGTAGGTATACCCATTTTATTTATGAGTTTGTTGCAACAGCTGGTTCATTGCATTATTAGGTAAAACGGAAGGTATTGTTTACGTTGTTTGTTTGTTTCGTAAGAGTGCGTAGCCAACTTTGGTGTCCGTGTATTCAGACATTTCAGATCACCCGAAGGCCTCCGACATGGCCTTACGATTCTTAGATTCAGTTTTACGTGCCTTCTTAGTACGTGGGCACCCATCCAAGTGATGACCTGTGCAACCGTTGCTTAACTTTGCCAAACTATTACGATCCAAAAGCTTAGTCACGCTATGAGCGCTGCAGTATTTACGGTATTTACCAATTTTTTCAAACTTCCTTAGGCAGGTTACCTTTAATTCCGAAAAACAACAACTTGTAAGCTGCGTACGACGATCATGCTCCACATGTCGACCGTAAAGGTTAAGACACTTACGGTACCTTTTCATCAAAGGTACCTATTTGAAAGCACACTAACTAGCACACTGTAGTTCACGAGGTGGTGAAGCCGTTGAACAACGCGCTCCAAACGCACTGGCAGACCTGGTGGTCCAGCGAACTGTTCCTCCTTATCACTACGTGCACCTGCATGAATTGCATTCACTCCTACCTAAACACATCGAAATGTTAAAGTATTCAGAGTTTGAATACGATCGACGACGTAACCATTTCACAACGTAAGTTGTTCCGGAAGTCCGAACGAAACTAATCCTAGGGCAAGACTGAGTGATCAGTAGGTAAATTGAAGTCGTAAAAACTAGCCAGCTAGGGATGTAACCAATGATATTTATTGGAGTTCTGTTTTTATCGGTATGTTATTATTGTCCCCGTACGAGATGGGCACGTATCCAACGCAAAATTGCTGTTTCTTTTTAAATTATTGTTATAACATAAAAATGATGTAACTTTTTTATTTGATTTAGGTTACCGAAATTAGTAGATCATAGTCTTTTGTCTATGATCGACTAAGTTCTGTAACACAAAAGTATTATTTATGTCTTGTTTACGTAATGTGTCGATATCGAAATATCATTAATGTAATAATTCTTTGAAAAATGAATGTTGTGTCACATTTCATGTTAAAATTTATTAAATCGATATTAGCTGCTATCGAACGTAAACATCTCTACCGCGTTTCGGTATTGTGTCGAGCGGCTTTTTATTAGAATCATAAAGGATACCGCCGCCGAGTGGAGTGTTGCTAGTTTAGGGAATTTTCCCTAATTTCGGGGTAATGTTTCTCGTTAATACTATACTAAGAAAATAAATTGTGAGGTTTTATGAAGACCTAGATTTTTTTTATTATTTTTCCTAGTATGCCTTACAAGTCAGTAATATGTGGTTTCGGGGTCAGACAGGGGGATATGAAACACACTGTATATCGGTCAATACCAAACACGTTGTCCTTCGTTTTTGTAGATATTCAAAGCCTACAAATAACGACACACCAGAGACAAAGTGCACAAATTACTACGTATTTTGTTCCTCCATCGAAGACGGTTTGTTTCTCGTCTTGATATATTACATTCAGACTTCATGTTGTTTGTTTTCACTATGACGTATTCCTAGCCATCGACTGAGGCCCAAGGTTTAAAGATTGTGAAAAATAGGGTTATAGTCGGTGGCTGACTATCCGTTAAATCTGTACGTTTCCTAACATGAATGTCGCTCAAACGTTAATTTGATATTTTCACTGTATAAATAATAGTTGTGTAACTGAAACTGTGTGATTGGCTAAATTTTATTAGCCATTAAGAATGTAAATAGGTTTTATAAGGAATAAATATTATTAGTCAATTGGTGCTTACTAGTCAAAATTATATTAGCACGTACTATAGTTTGCTATTGACGTGGGAAATACAAAATTTGATCTGTTTTATTTTGACTGTTAAGAGAGGTCAATAGCCACTTTCAAAATGAAAACAACCCACCAGTATGCTCGTAAAATAGTTTCCATACATATTTCCGCCAGTTTATTTTTAAAAACCGGTTCTATCCGTCGGCAGTCGTCAATATACCTAATGGTTGCCGCACACTATTTTGTATAAAGCTGCAACGCACACCCAAAAGCTCCAAAGCGGCATTGCTTCAGCAAGACAAGTTTAACTTTCAAACCAACTCGTTTATATAAAATATTCCCGTCTATTTAGCTGTCTTCTTAGGGCTGCTGAGCCCGGACGGCTAACAATAATTGAGTCTGCCTGCTGGCAAGCGATCCGTTTCCGAGGTGATTTGTATGCGTAAACGGACTGTTCTTGGAGGAAAAACCTCTATTGTTCTAGAGCTATACTGCTATAGTTTTAGAAACTTTCTTGTTATAAGGCAGCATAATAATTTAAGAGATACGTTACGTACGTTCACCAAGGGTCTTTGTTGTGAATTTATTTAAATAAGAAAATAATACTAACATTGGTGTGGTTGATATGGCTATAGATTGCCATTGCTTGGTTGATTGTCGGTCTTTCAACAAGACAGTGCCTATATACCACTACCTCCACGTACAAAACATTAGCAATAAAAAGCATGAGCAATATTAATTAAATTAATTTATCGGATCTGCTATCTGAATCAGGCTGGCTGTCCTCTTCATACAACCTATAGAAATGGTTCTATTGGTTCTACAAACTCTGCCTTTGTGGACAGCCAGCCTAAAAAATACCTATGTTATTTGGTGGGTGGTAAACATGTTAAGTTTTGTGTTTCTTATTGTATTAGTAGACGCCTTGTAGTCATTTCAACACAAAATAAACTTAATTTTGTGAAAATTATTGCACTGATGCTAACGCTAAGTTGTGTACTCCATTATTCGGTATATTTACTGTTGATAAGTAATGTGTTACGAGATGGTACATTATTGATAACATTTTCCTTTTGTAATATTACAAAGATGTTGATATTATTGTTTGTAATGATATGCTACCCATCTGTTTAGATATGTATGTATTATTCTACAATGCTGGTACTGATAATGTTTTTGTTATATGTAAATTATTTCATCACAATGCTTGATTATGTAAATAATTAAATTTGTTTATGAGGCGCATTGCTGTCGACCAGGGCATTAATTGCGAAGGTTATTATGTTCTTTGTTTATGAAAGATATTTAAATGGCGATATTAGTCGTCATCGAAATAATCTTACTCAGCCTGATGGCATGCAGTTGCATTAGTATTGAAAAGGCAAAGACTTTAAAATTAAGCAGGTAGGTATGATGACTTTCCTTGTATTTTTCATTCAATTTTGTAACATCTCGTATTCAGCAGCTCACATTATAAGTGTACTATAGTTTTGCAAAGTGGATAAGTTGGAAATAGCATATTACTTTAAGTACTGCTGTTTATAAAGGGTCAGTGTTACTACCCTCTGTACTCGATTATATAAAAGCAATGTCATGTAACATTATATTTTTGGAATATACTATGATAGATCCTACATTTGACTTTTATTTTTCCTCCTCTAGGTATGTTGAGATGTGGGAGAATCATTTTTATCCCATTCGTCCACATGCAAATTGCAAGGGGGTGGATGGGACTGAAATTATTTTGGGTTCCAATCGGATCCCACGTGAGCGTCGTAGGGTCGGTTGGTAACAATTCCAACTTATAAAAGTTTACTGACTAGCAAAACGCAATCAGGGTTTACTCGATTTTTGACACATGTGAAGAGTAACGTGGAACTCATTTATACCGTATGGAAATTAAACGTTATATGTTATCGAAGTTAAGAGACTTCCAAACTAACGGTTTATCCATCACCAGTAGATACTATGCCTTAACTATATACGTATGAGGTAAATACCATACAGTAAATATGAAAAATATATGATAAAGCAATGAATGAATAAGGTTTCGGTCTTATAATACACAAACCATAAATTACGTAGGTACTTTAGGTAAATTTTTATCCTAATTATTGAATGTTATTAATTTCATTTTAGAATGCGCCAGCTCACAAAATTATTCGTATCGTGCAATTGCTCTTAGGATAGCATTCGACGATGACAGAGCTAACAAAATAACATTTGTACGCACGTCACTCATAGAGCTAGTCACTTCGACCTTTATAGCCTAGAAAATAAGTATTAAAATCGTACTGCAACTGTCAATCTTGACTTGTCGCTGTGTGTACGTACACGTGGAAAGATCTCAAACAGGATTTCAATAATAACATCATTTATTTTATTCTCACATACATCTATGTACACAACTTGTATGCAAATGACTACAATCGTATAAAATATATGTACTTACGTTTTACATTAACATTTTTAAGTAGGCCTTGTTCAGAGAGACGTCTGGACGACGCGTATGGCGTTACATGTACAAGTCGTCAAATCAAACAATAATATGGTAATTAATATAATATGAGAACATCGTAGGGTGTTTGTTAACAAAAATATTTTACTAGAACAGAAGTTTTCCTTTTATAAGACTACTTCCGCACTGGGACTAAATCCTGTGTTTTTGAAGTCCCAAAAACATACAATCAACGCACCCAATGAAGACTCGGACTCGAAACAACAATTTATGAATCATATAAAGCGTTTTCTCGGGCGGGGATCGAACGCACGACACTCGGCGCAGTTTCAAGCGGCGAGGTGGCCGCTTACACCACTACGCCAACCGTGCAGTCAAGCAGCTTCGCGATTTCTACAATTACTCCGGGAAGAGACTGTTACAAGTATTTGTGTATAGAAGGTGGCGGCCTTCGCCCGTACTGCCGGTTGCCTGACTGCTCTGTAAACAAGGCCTTACAATACCACTTAGGTGTGGGGTATAAACGCAATCATCTTACATTATACATTTGTATTTAAATAACCATCTCACACGTGGAAGCTCGCATATTTTAAAATACAGAAACATCTCTAAAGGTAACATACTTATCATCTATTATCCCCTCACCTGATCTATAGTCATATTATGACCGAAGAAAGTAGGGCGATTTTTGATACGTAGTCATATTATGACCATTTTTTATGTTCGCATTTCAAGTCTGTTTTCTCTGTTTTACCGATTTGTAGCGGCTTGCGATTGCATTAGGTTGGTAGGACAATAACACGCCTTGCGTATTGTAAACGAAAACAGACATGCTCCAAAAAAAAAAAAAAGTTTCGTCTAATCAAAAGAAAGTTCCCGCGTCGCTGTGCGTGTCCTGTCGCAATAATAAATTTTGATACCAAAAAAACGCTGCAGCATCAGTCCGAAGCAATTTAATCATGCCTTAGTAAGTATTTTTTCGTTTTATGTTTAAGTTGATAATATTCGTAGTGTAATTTAAGATTAAAGACACTTTTCCTTAGGTAAGAACCAATTCGCCCCGCACCCGTATATTTCATATGATTTTACGTATTGTCTCTGCACTTGTTGGTATTTTTTTTGTTGTAATGTTTGAATAATTTTATAAATAAATAGTATATAATATGCAGAAGTCCTTAAATTCATGTATTTTCTAAATATTCACGAAAAATATAATGCAGGTAACAGTCGGTCATTTTATGACCGGCTGTCAGGCCGAGTCATTGTCCTTTGTTACTGCAATTTTTATTTAATTAATAATTATTTACAATAACTATAAGATTGTCATTTGTTGAAATTTAAAGCTCCTTTTATACGCTTTAAGACTCATAAGTCTTTATTTTGTATTTTGGTTTTATTTTGTTATAATGAGCATAGTTTTAAATATGCCCTGCTTTGGACCGCCTAAAACGAGGGTCTTGTTAATTTACCTTTTGTTTAAAATTAATGTAATTCTGTCGCCTAAATTTATTGTGATTCTTTTAACCATCAAACAAGCTTTCTAAATATATATATATCTCATGAGTTTAATGAAATATGTTGAACAAAGTGAAGGTGCAAAGTTCAGACATTTTTATGCAGTTTTTACGCGTACGGTATGAAAACGACAAAAACCGCTTATGGAATTTGTTGATTTACGTTAGATATTATTATGAAAAGGTGTAAATGTTTTTCAATATGCTTATTCCTTTATAATAGCAGGTTAAATAAAAAGGAAAGAGAAAACTACAATTTGTTTATTTTTTTATATATTTCATCAGAAAGTCAGAATTTACCCAATTTCATTACATTTTTATTTTTCTCTTGAATACAGTTCGGTCACAGTACGATATAATGTTACGGTTGTACTGTAACATTGTAGATAATTTATCAAGGATTCCATCAATATATAATGTGTCAGGTATTTATACACAGAAAGGCCATAAAATGCTAAATATGTGACCCACTCAAATCGCGCCGCGGCGCGTCTCAATTCGGCGATCAAATTACGGCAACATAGCCGCCGCGACCGTATCAGGTGAGGGGTTATCAAAATACTCAAACATGCTAATAATAAATATTTATTTTAAATTATATAGTTACCTAACAACAAAAATGCTGCGCATACATATTTGGGAAAAGGTATTTCCATAAGAATAAAAAAATGCTTTCACGCCTAAAGATATAACAGCGACCTTGGAGCTTAGTACGAGTTGGCCAGCTGAGCGACTCTCACAGTCTTTCAGACTTTCAAAGTCAGATTGCTTTTGATATCAAGGCGAGCCAACCAGACGCATGTCGAATCGAGATGAGGCGTGCTGCAAGCCAAGCCCAAGCCCTCCCAATAATAATAAGACATTTCAGCAAAGTTAATACAGAAAATCTCAACGCAAATACGAATAAAATAATAAATTATAACGAGGTTCAGTGGAGTACCAAAAGCGTGTCACCCTTTCTGACGCCGACAGAAACTCTATGACTCCACTTCAAGAATAAAATAGATCTAGCAAGAGTATGACTCAAGAAAAATATCGTCTTCTAAATCTCTTTTGCTCTCGAAGTTGGGAGACCTTACTGAACCAGTAGGGTGACACCAGCAATTGTCACCAATGGTAGTTAGCCACAGATGGGGTTACAATGACTTTATATTATGCCAATAGATACATATACATACATTATTTAACTATATTTATTTACATTATTATATATTAAAGCACCATAGGTAACGGACTCATTATTTAGCCATGCCTGAACTAGGATATAGACCAGACAATTAATTTCATATTAAGAAATATTGAGTTATTGCTACGGAATTCGAGACAAAAAGTTGCAATCGATTGATATCTTCATAATCAGATTGAACAGCTTAAGCATAGAATAAGTGTACATAATAATATAAAAAAACAACATTTTTTTTAATAAAAATATATCTTCTTTCATAAGTTGCAGAAATGCAGACATATTTTAGAACTTTATTAAAATCTGCCAATGTTTTAAAAATATTTGATATTTCTGCATTAAAAATTGTATGATAAAGTAATTTCAAACTGGCGATTGGTGAAATTGGCACATTATTTTCGTCTCGTTTTTATGCGATTTTGCAAGGATTTAATATTTCTTTTACATTTTAACGATTCCTAATTTTTATTACATTTAATTTGAGCAATTATCATGACTCGAATATAACTTTGATTATACTCCATTTGGTTAGGTACTTAACTAAAGGTAAACAATCTTGATGTGATTTTTTATATTATCACATGTTAAACAAATAAACTACTGCTTAAAATAATGGTTCAATTGATTTAGTAATCATTATTGTTGTATTTACCTTGATCTTTAGCAGCATTGTGATTTTAAACACATTTTGGTTAAAAAATACACAAGATTGTTTACCTTTAGTTAAGTACCTAAACAAATGGAATATAGGTTCGTATACAGGGTGTTTGCGAGTTGATCAGTACACAAACATGCTGTTTTATAAACTTCCGGTAACTATTTACGTAATATTCAGTCTATGTTCAACAAAACAATATATTTTCCATAAACAACTAAATTATCTATGGTTACTAAATAATATAAAAAAACTCTCCGAGTAACTACATAAATATGTATAAATTAAAATAATTAATATTCGTATTTTGTGACATCTAATATCAAAACATATTATTATATTGTCATGTCCCACTCGGTTAATAACTCTTGACAAGTATTATGTGGAAAAATATACAATACGCTAGATAATTGCAAGTCATTGGTATCTTTATATCCATTTGCTGCCAAGCGAGAGACACAATAGAAAGTCAATAGTTATGAATCATATATGATACACGGGAAACTGTTAACTAATTCGTGTACGGAGTCAGCCAAGAAAGTAGTCTACCAGTTGTGACAAACTTTCAGTGTCATTAAAATAACGAAACGTTGAAGTTAAATCGAATAATGTGACAGGTAAGCTGACTAAATTCCTCTCGCATCATTGGATAAGATCGTAGTTTGCGATCAGATTCTAGAAAATTGTTTCGCAATAGGGAGAAAATACTTTGGCAGAAATGTTTACCTAAACAATGACTTCAAATATCTAGTTACATTTATAACATTCTGACTCAGTCACATTTTTTCTATCACGCCTTGCTATGAATTTTTTTCGAGCACCTTTTGTTGACAAACTAACAAAACATTTGTTAAACAGTAACCATAAAATCAATGTTTTCTTTTATAAGTCTGTTCTAAAATGCTAAAGAAATAATTTGACGCTCCTTCGGAGGGCAGTGCTTTAACACGACTTACAATATCATTGTAGATGTCCGTTTCCTCTTGTCTGTAGAGCTCTTGTAATTTTAGATCGCTGTATAGTTTCTTTATAAGTGCCACGTGCTGCGGCTCTTTGCTCGCGTAGTATTTTGTGAAGAGTTCTCTTTGTGATTCGTTGCTTCTATGGAGAGCATGCACGGATAGCCAAGTGCATTTTCCCTCTTGAATATCAGTACCTGCTTTGCCCGTTAGTTTTTCGTCGCCATAGCAATCGATGAAGTCATCCTGTAGAGTAATTATACTTATAATAATCGATTTCGAAATGACATTATAATATGATAATATTGTTGGTAATATTATAATGTATGCTAAATTCTCTTTAATGCGTACTGTGTCATTTAAAATTACAATGACAATTTTGTAAATTCCCTCTCTGAAGGTTAGAGTCATAACGAAAATAAGATGATATTTTTGTGACGTATTGAAGTCCTTTTAGTGGTGTCCGATCATATGACAAAAAACAAATGAAAAATTTTCATTTGACAAATAACATTTGACGAAATTATACTTGATAAATTTATTATTTTACAAACTATTGTTTAATAAACTACTCATTAGACAATATATTTACTATAAAAAAGTTATTATGCTAAAACATTAATTTACAAATTGATTATTTTTTTAAACATGTTATTTGGCAAAACAACGTAAAGCATAAATAACATTTGACAAAATGCCTTGCTTGGTAAATATCTTAGTACCCAAAATCTACGTTAAAACAACAATCTTTGTGTAGGGTCAACTGAAACAATGGCTGGTTAAGTTAGGTTAGAACTGCGACCACAACGCACGAGCCGAGCGAGCGAAGCGAGCGTGCCGCAGCAGCGGCCGGCGAGTGGCAGAACCGAATTCTACTTCTTTCGCTTAATTCAGGCAGTGTGTATTTTTTTTTAAAGACTTAAGTTTCTTTGGAATTAGTATTAATACAAAATTATTACTTGCCTATAAATAATCTGTCCAAGATGAAAATTGCAACCATGCTATTAAATATTTTCAAAATTTCGCGTAAGTATTGGTTACAAATTAGTTATTTTTAAAAACTAATAATTTATCTTCTAACTTTTTGTACAATCACCAATTTGGCAAACGAATTATTTAGTCAAATGATTATTTTTAAAAGAATTATTTAACATTTTAATTATTTTCCAAGGAAAACATTTGCGAAATTATGTCAAATGATTGTTTTTAGAGTAATATATATGTTTGCGAAATTAAAGTTTGTCAAATGATTAGTTTTTCAAACGTTGTTTGTAAAATGATCTTTTGTCATACGTTTTTTGTCAAACAATACCCCCTTTTAGCACATTCATTTCTGAAAATGTAGGTTACTTAAAATGTTTTAAGTTCATTTTGCAGTGCCTTTACCAGAGGCCCAGTTTCGGAACTTCGCCCTTTATAAATATTCGATAATTGGATCAATGTCGCACCCAAGTACGTCGCCAGCCGATTGCCAGGGAGGGGGAGGGGGGGGTGGAAGTCAAGGTCGTCAGCAGATGGACTAGGGTAGGGGAGAAAGTTGATACGGAAAATGAGAAAAGAATGGGATTTTTTTACCTGCATTTGGAAAAGCCGTCCCAACTGTAGACTAATATCATCTATCACGTTGTACATCTTCTTATCAACATCCTTCACCAACGTCAGCCCTAGTAGGGCGGGTAGTCTAAACGTATAAAAGGTAGTCTTGTATCTGACGATAGCGTTGTAACGATCTATCGTAAACAGACTATAGCCGTGCTCGTGGTGGGCTGTTGTGTAGTCAATGTGCTGTCCCATGCATGTGTATAAAGTGGTCTGAAAAGGACGGTAAGGTGTAAGTTACCTTTATAGGGTGAATGGCAGAGATACAAGTACAGCGGAAGCCTAGTCGTGAGTGTAACGGACTGTTGTGCAGAGTCTTGGTTCAAACTCACGGCGGTCGGCAAGAACCTACCGGTGACTTTTTATAAGCATTTATCTAAGTTATTGGTGTGTGCCAGTGGGCTTGAACCCAAGTCTCTGCGTAGCAGTCTTTTAGTCCCTCCACTGGGCATATCATTCACGTTATTATTAAATTATGATAAAAAATAAAAATAAATATTTATCACATGTCAGTGTCATTCTTTCTTATGCCACTTGACCCAGTGACCCCAGATTAAAATGTCGACCCTGACTTTTGGTAATGCACGGTTTCAAAATTATTTTTACATACATACATACTGCCTGTCATACTGTCTGCCTGTCTGTCTGTCCGTCTGTCTGTCTGTCACAAGGCTGTATCTCATAAACCGTGATAGCTAGAAAGCTAAAATTTTCACAAATAATGTATTTCCGTTGCCGCTATAACAACAAATACAAAAAATAAAAAATATTAAGGGGTCTCCCATACAAAAAACGTGTTTTTTTCCGTATGTTTTGCTCAAAATTACTAACTGTAACAGATAGACGCTTTAAATTTTCACATAATATGTACTTGTATATTACCTTTCAAAATAAATAATTAAATAAAATAAAAGTAAATAATAAAGGGGGGCTCCCATACAACAAACGTAATTTTTAAGCAATTTGTTACTCGATCATAATAAACAGGTAGAAACTTATAAAGTATTTAAGTATACATACAACGAACGTGATTTTCTTTTATAGTTGATGGTACGGAACCCTTCGTGCGCGAGTCCGACTCGCACTTGCCCAATTTTTATACATACCTCATGGAAAAGTTTTATGAGACGAGCAAAGTGAGGAGTATCCGCAAAATGCATTTCCAACAGCTCCGTGATACAGCAGGATAATAGTAGGCCGTCGTTTATAGCGCCCATGCCGACGTCGGGCATGCGGTACCAACATGGCACACCTCTACGCATCGTCGATCCGTCCATCACATCGTCGTATACGCAGAAGTATGCTTGAGCCTGCAATTATGAAAAGGATTGTTGAAAGTAATAATACTAATAATGGGGTCTTATGGTCGGATTATGGTCATTATTGTGTTATATCCTCCTGACACCTGACATTCTAAGAATCAATGCCATCTTGAGGCCGAATGTCCTAATTATGGAACAAATTTATTTCTACAGTTGAGTCCTGAATTTCATGTGCTTATAATAAGGTTTATAATACTTTTTGCAGATTTTCGCTAAAACAAAGTTGTGTTGGGACGGTTTAAGGAATATATAGAACTCAACATTGAATCCCAATATTTTGTTTGTTTCTTAGAACTTTCGGTCATAATATAGGTACTTTTTTGTCAAAATCAGAAATGAAAAGTGAGAGATTTTGAACTTATTTAATGAAAATCAAACATATTTTATTTACATTCTAAACTAACAAGTTGCACAGGATTATATTAACATAACTTCACGCCTTTTATGCCCGAAGGGGTAGGCAGAGGTGTATTACACACCCACATTTCGCTAGTTATGTTTAGGTCCCAGGATTATATTGTTTCTTTGGAAAATATTTTTATGTAGCTACACAACATAACATACCCTTAACTTACACATGGAAACGTATTTTTGTCCTTTATTAGGAACAAAACAAATATCAAAAAACAAAATGTCTCACAAACTTTGGTAATCATAATTGTTATAAATTAAGAATTTTGTAGGATTTCATTTGTCCATCACAAATGAAATCCTACAAAATTGATATTTCTGGACAATATATCTATATATATGTACAAACGAAAACAGTTTCTTATTACTTTATTTCTTATTCTTATTACTTTATTTCTTATTATTGCCATTGAAAACTAGGTTCCCTTTTATGGAACAAAATATTTGGTGCACATATTTTGACACCAATATCATAACTCACGGTAAACTAATTAAATAAACACTATATTGATACCCAAAAGAAACCTAAAAAAGTAAGGTTTTACTAAATCAGTAATAGATTACATTGAATATTAACGATTTAACTTAACTCTGCCCACGCGACCGGCCCTCTTGACGCATAAACGGCGAAATACTGAGCAAACTGTCAAATCTTATTGTGTAGGAAAGGGATACACATATTACGTTTCATTTTAATCAGAATATTTATGTTCTAAACATTAAGTATTTAAGTTATAAGCAAAGAAAAATTTGTTCTTTTTTTGGACCATCCGTCCTTCATGGTCGGGATTTACAAAAGGCAGGACTCGACGACATGTTTTATTTTGTTCCAAAATATGGTCGCTAGGTCCCAGGAGGATATATAAAATTCTAGTGATATTGAATGACTGATCGGCAACGCACAACCGAGACTCGCAGGAAATTTGGCATTTATGTACTTTGGGGATCGTAGGTGTGCACTATGATGAGATTTCCCGAAATTCGACCGGGATGCCGGGATCGGGATCGAGACGAAACGAATAATATGCGGGAGTAGCTGCGGGCATTCTCTAGTTGTGTTATAAGACTGCATGGTCAATTTAGCTGTTGGCGTAGCGGGTGTGTAACCAACTGCCACAACAACGGTTACGGGTTCGATTCCCGCTTAAATCAAACATTTGTGTGAACAAACCAGTCGCTATTTAAGTTGCATAGAGACCCCCGACTACGATATTGAACGATCATATTTATGATTTCCATTACCAAAAATTTCGCACATGGTAATAGGCGGCAAACGAGCAGATGGATCGCCTGATGGTTAGCAATTACCGCCGCCTATGGACACAAGCAACACTACAGGAGTCGCAAGTGCGTTGTCGCCCCTTGGGGTTGGGAAAAGGGATAGGATGAGGGAGAAGGAATAGGGGATAGGGCCTTCGGCACTCTCACTCACCGAACGAAACGCAAATGTTTAAGTACTGTTACTTTACGTCGATCTTCAGTGTGAGGGTAGTACTTCCCCGGTCCAGCCGGCCCATTCATGCTGAAATCAGCAAGGCTCTACTAACTAGTCAATTGGTGCTACTTGGTGCAAGTTACCACAAGTTTCGTCAATTTGCAACTGATGAACTTACATAAATAAAACAACTGATATTCTGTCTTTGGTTGGACAATAAAGCAGATTCCGAGGTCAAAGTTAAAAGTCTTGAATGGGCTGGCGACGAGGAAGATGACACGACAGTTCTAAGCCTATTCCTTCTATAAATAAACATGCCAAAAGATATACAAAATGTTCTTTTAATTGCCTTTATCTAAAAACAAACGATATAAAACTAAGGCCATGACTGCTTTTAGACGAACGTTATACGTCTTTATTTATCTTGTTGGCCCCATCGTCATAGTCACTTAGATTTGATTGTTTGCCCAATTTGGCTTTCCGAAGCGTGTCAGTTAAAGGATTTCATACGCAAACGTAGGTACTACATACACATCATATCGTGACGTTCCTACGATGTCGATCTTCATTAACATCGGTTGCGAATCGACTCGACCGACTTTGGTTGTTAGGTTTAGCTTGTATTGAATGATATTGTAAGATCTTAAGTTCTGTTCTCGGATCGTAAAACTACCTTCGAAGAAATAGTAAAAAACGAAGGCATTTTAAAGTAAGTATATGAGCAAGACCATTTTAATGTGTAGTTTGCCTGTTTCGTGATTTGGTCAGCGATGCCGATAACGCAAAGGAAGTGTTAAAAAAGAAAATCATACCTATTTAGCTAAGTTTACGCCATTGCCCAAAAACGGATACAACGCAATCTAAGCGTAAATAGTTTCCGTTATGACTTTATGTTGGTCATCTACCTGTTATTCCGTATACCTATCGGATAAGATCTAGGAAGGGGACTAGGCGGCTGGAGCTCCTCCTCAAAATTTGCCGTTTTCCTACAGAGACTAATAACTCTTTTTCTAGATAAAACCTTTTTTTAACCAGTTTCAATCCCACTCCCGCCCCCGCCAACCAAATTCTAGAACTGCCACTCTAAAATTCTGCTAGTTAAATGAAAACCTATAATAGGTAACTCGCATGTTTATCATGATGAAAGTACAAAGCTGTTTTATTCTGCTGCAAAGCTCTCGCTAAATATATATCGTGTTTACATTACGGCTACATTCTTAACAGGTTAACTGTTAGCAGCCAATCGGTAAACAATAGCTTCTTACTTACAAATATATAATACATATAATGTTTTTTAACATGTACCTATGGATGTTTCTCTAGTTTAAGCTTATTATAATGGACCATTGTAATGCGGTGTGACAACCAGTAATATGGTATAAAAACAATATATATTATAAGAATATTGTGGGACAATTCACACACTGCCGTCTGTTCTCTCATTAGGCAGAGCCTTTATTATGATAACTGATAAATGAATATATATATTTTATTTATTTATTTAAAAACTTCCTGCAAAATACATTGCACAAGGCGGACTTAATGCCTACAGGCATTTTCTCCCAGTCAACCTTTAGGTGATGCAGAGATGATCATGGCAGGTGTGTACTACACATAAAGAGAAAAATTAAAGAGAATACCCAATATAATATATACTTAGAATTTAAATATAAATACATAACGAAATACATAAGTATACCTATACATATATATATATATAAATAAATATATAAATACATATATAATATATACCTATACATGAAAATAAATTATAGTTAAAAAGATAGAATACTAACAAGTAGTGAATTGCTACTGAGAAAGTTCCAACAACTCGCTATACAACAGCTGGCGAACTCTAAATTTGAACGTGGCACGACTAGTGGCCGTCCTAACTTCGGGAGGGAGAGCATTCCAAAGAAGGATAGATTGGATATTGAAAGAAGAATGTACTAAGCTAGAAGAGTGAGATGGACAGAGAAGGAGAAGGTTATTAGTAGATCGCAAGTTCTTATCATGGTTGGAGCAGAGATATAAATAAGGTACTAGATATGACGGACCGTTAGGAGAGTGGAGAAAACAGTATAAAGTCGTCAGAGTACGCAAATTTCGTCGCTGACGAATCGGCAACCATTTTAATTCTTTGCGAAATTTAGAAATGTGATCGAACTTACGCAGATTAAAAACGAACCGAATGCAATAATTGAGAAGTCGGTCAAGTTTGTTGAGTAGATCTGCATTCAGGTCGAGATAACACACGTCACCATAGTCAATTATGGGGAAGATAAAAGTTTGCACAAGCATTGCTTTAGTTTTGGATGGAAGAAAATTTTTGAGACGGTACAGTGAGCGCAAAGTCCCGAATACTTTTTGGCTGACAACTGAAATCTGGGTCCGCCAGTCAAGGTTGCCATCTATGTGTAGACCAAGATTTTTCACAGATGTCGAGAATGGTATAGCACACCCGTTAAAAGTTACAGGCGACAGGCTTGTGAAATCTATTCTGGAGATCATACGCGGGCTTCCCACAACTATAGCTTGGCATTTTGTAGGATTGACGCAAAGGCCAAATCTGTCAGACCACACTGCTATGGCATGTAAGTCTCGATTAACATCTGCAATGACTTCGGACAGCCTGTCCACCCTTGCCTGAGTGTAAAGCTGCAAGTCATCAGCATACAGATGATACGCACACTGAAGTTCGTGAGTGATGAGGTTAATGAATAGTGAGAATAGAAGTGGAGAGAGAATTCCGCTTTGTGGAACCCCAGCGTCCAGATCACACCAATTCGACGATGTCTCATCAATGCGAACCGATTGCTGGCGCCCACGAAGATATGAAGAGAACCAATCCCGAGCCTTAGATGAAATATTATGGTGGGAGAGGATGGCCAAAAGTACATCATGGCTGACGGTATTAAAGGCGTTCGAGAAGTCCACCAAAACTAACACAGTTACCTCGGCTTTCTCCACGCCCGCCCTAATATCGCCAGTCACCTTAAGTAGAGCTGAAACAGTACTGTGATCAGGCCGGAATCCGGATTGGAATGGGCTAAGGCTGTTATTGGATAGGATGAATCGGGATAACTGCTTGTGTACGCAAGCCTCTAGGACTTTGGATAGGAATGGGAGAATGGAAATGGGTCTAAAGTGGTTCGGTATAGTGGGATTGGAAATTTTAGGAAGAGGTCGGACGTAGGCTTTTCGCCAGATGGCAGGATATTGACCCGAGGAAAGGGAAAAGTTGATTATGTGACAGATAACAGGAAGGAGTTGGTCAAGGACAGTGGTAATCATGCGACGACTGATATTATCGTACCCGACTGTCCTTGACTTAATAGAGAGGATCGACTTTTTGACTTCATCTAAGGTGACGGGAGAAAAATTAAAAGGATTTGTATCAAGTGTAGGCAGTCCCTCAAGGTAGTCAATCGTTTGACAGATGGTTAGACGATCCAGAGTATTCGAAGTTATGAAATGAGTATTGATATCGTCTTACCTAATAGTCTCCGGCAGACTGCACTGCCTCGATCTGCCTATCCCCAAAGTCCCTAGAAATCGCCAGATATCACCTGGCGATCCACAATCGATATTGCTTATGATGTGTCGGCGTTTGGCATTGCGTATCATCTGGTTGCAGCGATTTCTTGCAGCCTTATAATAAGCCCAGCTATCATCCGAGCGATTCCGTTTGAATGCTCTGAATGCCCGATCTCGTCTCCTCATTGCCATTAGAATTAACCTAGACATCCAAGGCGCTGGTGGACGTTTCAACCTAACCTTCCTAATAGGGGCGTGATCGTCATAAAGCCGTATAACAGCGGTATTGAAGAGGTCAAGCTTCTGATCGATATTGACTGCCACCATCAGAGGTTCCCAGTCGATCAAGGAGGCATCTGAAGAGAGCATCTCCACATTCATCCGGGCAAAGCAACGCTTGTGCAATACTTTAGGTTGAGGTTTGGGAGGGTTAAGAGCGTAGGCTAGAAAAATGAGGTCATGGTGGGAAAAGCCGGGAGCAGGATACTGACCATGGGAAGATACTAAGGACGGACTTGAGGTTAACATCAAGTCAAGCCAAGTGTCGTCGCCATTATTGTTGTGATGAGTGGCTTGCAGTGGTAATACACTTAGACTGGCTGACTCGAGGATGTGTAGGAGTTTTTGTGCACGAGGAGACTGGACAGAAAGGAGGTTGGTATTGAAATCTTCCACAATGACGTGATGTTCGTACTCAGACCCTAAAGATTCTAATACCAGTTCTATGTCGGTGAAATAATCAATTGCAGGGGGACAATATACTACTCCGAGGATAATTTTAGTCCTCCTGACCCAAACCTCTAGAAAAAGAAATTCAGCAGAAGAACTACAAGGCGAAGAGGCAAGAATTTTATAAGAAAATTCACTTCGCAAGTAAATTGCAACACCACCACCTCTTTTCTCTGTACGGTCGTTGCGAATGAGAACATATCCCGGTAAAGGATAAGTGGTAATATACATATGTGTATACTAACTGACCTCCTGCTATTTAGTGCTACTGAGTCATTTGGTAGTCTATGCTATACTGCAATTGCCACTGTTTAACTTAAGAGAGTGACTGGGTGTTTTATTGCCCATTCTGTCTCATGGTTATATGCCCATGCTTTGTGAATTTGGCAGTAAATGTACAATCTTTAAGTAATTCTTTTATAAATGTATTATTTTGATGTTTTGATAAATTAATGAAGGATTTCGACTTAGAAAGAGTTTATTTATACTTACAAATTCCAAACACCATCCTAGAACTCTAGATAGCTTGAGATTTTCTTCAGTTATATTCTCTGGTTTCTCAATCATCTCATATGCATAGGTAGTCATAAGACCTCTTGCATTTTTACCACCAAGTACCGTGTGATCTGTAAGCTATTGAAATACATTTTATATTGTTGATAGTAACATTACAAAACTCATAATTCTTCACAAGCAGTAGTATTATCTTGCACTTTTTTTATTGGCTCATACATACCTAGATCTCTGAAGGGACCATTTCAGCTTATAAATTTAAGGTGACATATAATAGGGGGTGAGCCTATTGTGCATTGCCAGGCTCTATGTTGGTACTGAGAATTCAGAAAAACCCAGTAACACTTTTGTCTGACCCAGGAATTGAACCCGAGACCTACCAGTCAGCAAATGCATAAGCTATCCACTGGAACATACTGTTGCACTAATAGTACTACTAAAATTATACTCTTAATTTCATATTTTATTTTAGTACCTTTTTTATCCAACTGCCTACTTCAGGTAACTGTGCTATTCGGGGGCTGGATACCAAGTCATTTATGATACTCGGTAGTGCATCAAGGAACACTTGCTTATCTTTCATTTTTTCAAGGGATGCACTGGCTGACATTGGCCTCTGTGTTAACTGCTGTAAAAGTCTGTGAGTACAAAATATTATTTTTTATTATGTGTTGACAAGCTTGATAAAGTAAGAATCGGCATTTTAATGCAGAATGATTGTCTCATATTTGCACAGTACATAAATACTGTCAGGCAATGAGCCCTTTGTGTTATGAATTATGCAAACAGAAAATAACTAATGACTTACAGGAAACTCAGTATAAAAACTGCATTGTAATAGTGCATATGAGTATTATACCGATAAGAATGTAAGAGTGTTATATGAAGTAGGATTATATTTTCAAGTAAAGCTTATGATGACAGGGTATGTAATAAGATTTTATATTTCTAAAAATATATTTGACGGAACTTACCCAGAGTATTTGTGATGGTTAACAGATAATATGCGTGATCTGGCCACAATTTTAAGAAAATTCAAGTTATTCATCTTTAATTTACCACTGGTTGACTAACTTTCTCTGACCGAATTTTGAGAATTTCTAAATCAACTGTATATCGTGGAAGATACGTTTAATATGTACTCACATAAAAATGCAATAATTAACGTTATATTAATATAAGAGCAATGAAATATATAGCTAAAGGCAATGAAAATTTCAGTAGTTTTAACTTTTTTAGTGGCTCCTATTTACGCTGAAACAAGCGACTGAGACAATGACATTGACGTTTATGACACTTGACTAGCTTCACAGTTGACAGGTGTCAGCTTGACACTATTTTATCATGTTGGCACCTTTGCTTGCCTATAGTATTGCCAATGTCAATCTAAAGGCTCCAGTACACAATGGTCCATGATGGGCCACTGCAGGCCATCGCCGTTGTATACACACGCCTACACACCAAACTATTCTAAACCAGTATAAACTGATCGTTTAATGTGCGGAAAGATAACACAAAGCGAGATCGTGAAAAACTGGTTTTGTTTAACTTGATGTGTAGCCGTGTGTACACGGGGTACGGCGATGGCCTGTAGTGGCCCATCATGGACCATTGTGTACACGGGATGATGGTATACAGTGGCGGGCAATTGTCAATCGTGGCGCGTAATCGGGATGTTGTCGGTTTTTTGGGCACACTTCAAAGGAATCGTGGCGTAGCGTGGCCTGTGGTGTTCACACAATGGCCCATTGTTTAGTTCGTCACCGACCGCAGACCGGGATAGTGTACTTTTGGTTTTATGTATATAGAAGGCAGTAAAAGAAACTGTATATTGAATATATTTACAAAATAATTATACAGTTATGCTATAAATCAGTAATGGAGCAAAAATCTAAAAAAATAATTCTGTCTGTTTGTACACGCTGATCTCGGAAGTTACTGGACGGATTTGAATGAAACTTTTTTTTATTATATTGCTATTAGGTCAGGCGATATATAGGCTAAAATTGATTTTGGAAAGTGGAACATCTGATCCAGAACCACAGCAGCCCAGCGTAACTATAAGACATAAAAATTGCGGTGTGGCAAAAACATTTCACATGATGAGCATTTTTGGATAAGTGATAAAAATTTGAAGATCTCGAACATCTGATGTGGAACTTAAAGAGCCCAGCTACACTATAACATACAGGCTTGCCTTTTTAGCAAAACTTGTTCAGTCTGATGAGCATTATTTGTTGACTTATCGAAGATCTGAAACATCTGATGATGAACTATATAAATGCATCTGCACTATTCCATACAGACTTGAAGGCTTAGTAGTAGTTGTCCAGTATGACAAGGATTTTCTGTTGAAAGATCAATATTTATAACTAATTATTCAATCAAAGACCCGAGGAAGGACACAGGATAGTTTTTATCGCGATAACTTACATCCACGTGGGCGGAGCCACGGGCGACAGCTAATATATATATATATATATATATTTATTTATTGTCTCACGCCTGTATGAGATGGGGGTAGGCAGAGGTGTAAATATTACACCCACATTTCGTCATGAATTTTTAGGTCCTACGTAATAGAGGGCGAGCCTATTGCCGTTACCGGGCACATCACCAGACTCCGGGCTGCTACTGAGTATTCGGAAAAACCCAGTAACGCTTTTGCCCCATCCAGGAATCGAACCCGGGACCTCCGATCAGTAGTCACATACGCTATGCACTGGATCACGGAGGCAGTATATAATATGTATAAATATACTAGATGAGCAAGCGGTAACTCCCGCGTTATTTAAGTCTTTGTCCGCTCTCGTGGCTCATAGCGTGATGTTATATAGTAAAAAATCTTTCTCTATTAGATAGCCCATTTATCGAGGGAGGATATCTAATAGAGAAAGATTTTTTTGAGATTAATCGCAAGATTAGATAGCCGTGGCCGCAACTACTTCCACGTCCATCGCAACTGATTCGCCAGGCAGCAATGAGCCATGCGCCGTTGTGTGAACACCAAGTGATCGTGGCGATGGCCTGCAGTGGCCTATGATGGGCCACTGCAGGCCATCGCCATTGCGTACGGTAATGGCGATGCATGTTCACACAATGGCGGGCGATGGCCTGCAGTGGCCCATCATGGACCATTGTGTACTGGGCCCTTTAAAAAGGTAGATATTTCGCGGTCTTTATTGCTGTGAAGCTAAAAAACGAAGACACGCACCGCACGTGCCTCCGTTCGAGTGAAAAGCTTCATGATTCACTGATTTCACTATAAATGTGAAGTCAATTTTAATGTAGTGCAGCATTGAGCGTCTTCTTATTTACTTTGGGCTGATCAGGTGGTTGTAGATGTAGAGATTAAAGTAATTATAATGCGTAATACTAATTATAAAAGTAATTAAACCAATATATAGCATAATGTTTACAGTATATAAATCGTAAGGAGAGCATAATTTAGCTGGTCTGGATAATATTGGGTATCTTATTGAAGAAATACAACATGACATTTATTACGGTTTATTTTTTACGGATACCTAAATACTACTTAAATATATATTTTCAAGTTTATTTATTTCTGTTTTAGATCATAAATATCCAAAACTTGGCGATATAATTCACGTTCTGCAACAGAAGGTAAAGTTTCTATTCTTTCTAAAAGACTATTATAACGATCACGTTCTTCTTGTTTAAAAAGTTGGGGTAACTGCAGTTGAATATACAGCTGTTTGATCCGTTCAATATGTGCCGCTTCCTTACTGCCATAAGACGCGAGGAATACAATTCGGTCCTTAGCATTGCATCTTGCCAGTGCATTCACTGCTAACCAGGTACACTTGCCTCCTTGAATGTCAGTACCTGTCTTGCCAGTTAAAGTTTCGTCACCAAAACAGTCAAAATAATCGTCCTAAAAATATAATCGAAAGTTGCAAATTAACAAATAAATGCTACTTGTTTATAATTTTATATGTTATAGAAATGTGATCAGGAACTAGCTGCTATCGATGGTACAGATCACGTTGTGCGCTAAGTTAACCAAAATTAGATCTACACGTTAAGACTTTGTGAAAGGATAAAATTTTATTGATTTTATTGAATGTTGTCAGTAGGTCTGTTATACGTACGTGTAAGTATACAGTCGTCTGATTGTTGCTTGCTTGCTGACGCAGAACGTCGCATTCGCAAATTGTCACATGTACACCAGCTGGTGGAAAAAAAAACAGGGAAGTCCCAATTCGAGAACATTTTGGAGACCTCTCAGACATACAGGTTTCCTCACGATGCTTTCCTTCACCGATTAGCAAGCGATAATTAACAATTTAATACGCACTTAACTCAGAAAAGTCATTGGTGCGTGCCGTAGATTCGAACCCGAGACCCACTGCCTAGCAGTCTGTCGGTCTCTCCACTCAGCTATCGCTGCTGCATAGCTGCATAGGCTTGGTATAAATGAGACAATTTGCGAATGGTACATTTTGCGCCTAAACAGATGGAAATTCTTATCTGCCTATGCAATAGTTCCTACCCAACATCTATGAAGCGGTGTCTCTGATAGAGGCACCGCTTCATAATAGATATTCAGATTCAATAGAAGTTCATCTTCATATGAACTTCATAAAAGAATTACTCTCACTTGTCTTTGAGATAGGCTTGAGTTTATTGGCTCCCATTAAGTCTTATTATTGTGAAACTCGAAATGAGCTAACTAGAGCACCAAATGATCAGTACCTACGGCAAACTGCCGGTTTGCCCTTGCTGAATTCAGAGTACTGTAGTTAAATTTTAGTCTTCGTCACTTCGAGAATCGGCGATAATACTGCTACGAACATCCTAAGAAACTAATGATTTCTAATTTATCAGTTTACTGACCTTCATTTGCAGGAGGCTTCCGAATTGAAAAGATATCTGGTCGCAATTTTTTTGGCTTGCTTCCTCTAAACAGTTTGCTAGTAACAAGCCATTGCTGATAGGTAGTTGGTACGTATAATAAGAACACTTGTATTTTACTATGGCATCGTAGTATTCTTTAGTAAATACATCATATTTATTTTTTATTTTTGAGCCTCTGATGTCGAGAAACTGACCAGTACTTACATAAAATATATTCTGAAAGAACAACAAATAAATAAAAGTATTTTTACTTTGTCAAGGTAAGGCGATTTAATTGACGGCCGTCATAGTAAACTGGTGCATCTGGTAGGTAACTATCATCATATCAGCCGAAAGACGTCCACTGCTGGATAAGGCCCGTCCCAAGGCTCTCCACATGGACCGAGCCTGAGCCACCCATATCCATCCGCTCCCTTTAATCCCAACAAGATCGTTAGTCCACCTTGCGGGAGGCCTACCTCTGCTACGACGCGACGTCCTGTGCGTGGTCGTCACTCCAGAACCTTACTGCTCCAACGGTCATCGGTTATTCTAGCTGTGTGCCACTGCCACTTCAGCTTTACTATTCGAAGAGCTAATTCGGTGACTTTGGTTCGCCTGCGGATCTCCTCATTTCTGATTCGATCTCGCAATGAAACTCCGAGCATAGCTCTCTCCATCGCCCTCTGAGTGACGTTGAGCTTTCTAATGAGGTCCATAGTGAGAGGCCAGTCTCCGGTCCATATGACAACAATGGCAACACACACTGATCAAAGATTTCGTCTTGAGACACTGCGACTCTGGTAACTATAACCTTCCTAATATTATTATTACGTCTTAAACATATAAGTAGACAATTTTTAAGAGATGTGAATACTGAGCATCTCTTTAAGTTAAGCTGGCATCATCTGAGGGAAAGGAGCTTGTATAAAAGCTGGCACGTTCCAGAGTCTAAGCGGCACAGGATATTACCAATCGCCGCTATTTTAAATACCTGAAGCTGAGGGCAGCTCATTATGCGCATTCCGCGTGGTGAAAAAGCGATCTTATTATTCTTTGATTCGTTGTCATTCGGAGGTCTGCTCATGATGTTAATAATCAAAGAAAAGCCCTAGCGGTTATGGCTGAAGATGTCCAGAGGGTTCATGGCCTCAAGAATAATCGGCAAGCTGTCAGTAGTGATGAAATCTCCGTTGCGTGGAAGGCGATCAAGAACGTGCCCTTACTGATCTTTTTAACCGCGTACTCTTTACTTTTTTTTTATGGTAATAAGCGGCAAACGAGCAGACGGATTGCCTGATGGTAAGCAATTACCGCCGCCCATGGACACAAGCAACACCACAGGAGTCACAAGTGCGTTGCAGCCCCTTGGGGTTGGGAAAAGGGATAGGATGAGTAGTGGGATGAGGGAGAAGGAATAGGGGATAGGGCCTCCGGCACTCTCACTCACCGAACGAAACGCAACAATTTAGGTACTGTTACTTTACGTCGATTTTCTGTGAGAGGGTAGTACTTCCCCGGTCGAGCCGGCCCATTCATGCTGAAATCAGCAAGGCTATACTACCTTTAAAGCTTTTACTGGCAAATTCCCAACCAGTGGAGGCTGAGTTTTATTACTACATGGAATCGTAGATCCTGATTTTGTCCTCAGCAAAGTCAGCAACGCTATACAGATGTACAGGTCGAAAGATACGCTTTTGTATATTTTTTTCTGGACATACAGAAGGCCTTTGACTATGTGCCTCCATTGGTGATCTAGTGGGTTTCATGGTCTTAAGAAGTACCAGTGGCATAATATATTGACATCATCCAAAATATGTAGGTATTCAAGCTCCAATTAAGTAGTTGGAACAGCAGTTGAACATACAAATTCTTCGCTGTCGGGGTGCACCAAGGTTCCATGCTCAGTCCTTTTCTATTAAGCGTGGAGTTAGATGGATTATCTGACAACATCAGAAACGCACGCAAATGCGTATTAATCCATACTTAGACATGTCTTTTAAAACGGTAGAAATATGTGGCCTGTGCATGAGAAACAGAAGCAGGGTCTGCTTTTTACTGAGAAAAATATGTAGATACATCACATCATACAGGTACCCTCGCCATCGTAACAGCCTTTGTTTTCGTGACATGGCAGCTAAACTATAAAAGGGTCGCCTTAGCTATTAAGGTCACGTCTAGGTAGGAAACAATACGTGTCTTCCTATGCCACCTCCTCTGTGATGGGCAACCGGGAAAACGCTGAGATGGTTATGATGACTTATACTTAGTAGGTAAGTTACGTATAGAATATTATAAGAATAATAACTAACCTCATTGAAGGCGTGAAACAGATTAACATACACTGGTGATTTCTCAAACTTGTCTTTTAGAATATGATGCATACACGCATATATGAGGCAAGAGTCGTACATCGCGTTAGGTAAGCCGACGTCTTGTCTTCGGTACCAGCAAGGTTGGCCACGGCGCATTAGTGAACCATCTGCTATATCGTCCAGCACTACGCAGTAAGCCTGAAACTGATTACAAAAAAAATGGTAATATTTACAAATGAAATTACAGGGTCAGTCTGCAAATGTAAGCAAAATAGTTTTTACACCTATATTTTAAGAACAGATAGTGGACAGTTTAATTCTTTCCAACCATCACTTATAATATATTATGCAGGTACCTTTATCCAAACTTAAATGCAAATCGCATAACGTTAGTAGCATTTGAACACCTATAAGTACAGTGTACCTACTATTAAACTGATCTTCAAGAAATTATAGACGCACACGTTGTGTGTGTAGGTTGGTACAGAAATCCTATCCGGTAGTTTGTTTGTTATAACTTACTAATTCAATGCACCACCCGAGTGCCTGCGCAAGTCGAACAGTTTCTTCTGTGATTGTCTCCGGTTTTGCAACTGTTTTATACGATAGTACCGTTGTGAGCCCTCTTGTATATTTACCACCAGTTACAGTGCCATTAATGACCTGGAATCAATGTATTTAATTAAGAACATTTCATCATATTTCTGCAAGTTATTCATTTGCATCTTTTGTGGTTACGAAATAAACCTGAGGATTATAAATCATCCCGTATACCTAATGAATTAATTTACAGAAGCAATAATTATTAGTCATTTTGTAAATATGATGTTCATATCGAAATGACAACATATGTTTTATCTTATACTAATATATAAAGCTGAAGAGTTTGTTTGTTTGTTTGGTTGAACGCGCTAATCTCAGGAACTACTGGTCCGATTTGAAAAATTCTTTCAGTGTTAGATAGCCCATTTATCGAGGAAGGCTATACAACATCACGCTATGAGCGACGGGAGCGGAGCAGTAGCCTTAAATAACGCGGGTGTAACCGCGGACATCGTCTAGTAAAATATAAAAGCATTCAATACTTAATACAATGTTACAACGTTGTATCCTAGATCCTCGCCTTGAAGCTCAGGGTCTACTTACCGGTCTTGCCAGATTGGACAGAATGATTTCCACATCGCGATTTCCGCCTGACTTTCGCAACCCAAAGGGATGAGTCTTGCGACCCGCCATTTACGTCCTTCAACCCCAAAAAGGCCCCGGGAGTGGACGGCCTCACAGCCGACGCATGCAGCCAGGCTATTGCCAGCTCGCCGCGGACTTCCCTGACTCTCGCAATCAAATGCCTCCAGCAGAGCTATTTTCCTAAGAGCTGGAAGGAGGCTGTTGTGGTAGTTTTGCGAAAGCCAGGAAAGCCCGATTATTCAACCCCGAACGTGTACCGACCCATCGGGCTTTTGCCCGTCTTGGGCAAAATATACGAGAAGATGCTGATGGCCCGCCTCAGGTTTTACATGTTACCCGGGATTAGTATTCGTCAGTACGGATTCATGCCACAAAGGAGCACCGACGACTCCCTTTATACCTTAATGCAGCACACAAGATGTAAACTTAAAAAAATGATCACACAAATTTATCTAGATGTAGAGTTAGCCTTCGACAATGCCCGGTGGCAGTGGCGTAGCGTGGGGAGGGCCGGGAGGGCCATGGCCCCGGGCGGCACATTTAAGGGGGCGGCAAAAGAAGCCGCGAAAAATAAAATAAAAAAAGTCTAATTTTAAAGTACTTGGCGCGCGCACTGATACGATCCCAGAAGGACCGCGTGGCGGCGCGGGCGCAGTATCAAGAACAACAGTCAAAAACAAATCATCCTTATTTTCATTACGTGAAGACTTGCTTGTGCCCGTAGTCCGGGTTTATTAGTTCTATATCCCGATGATCTGTGAGCCTGTTATGAGTAATCCATATATCAGAGCCAAGCCGCCCTTGTGTACGATGGGTGCCTCCCTTATTGCCATGGCGCACTGGCGCACATAGGCGCCAGGGCAAATCTGCGAGAATAAAGAGTCGGTATAAACATAAACCGGTGACGGGCAGCAACGTCACCGGTGCGAGAATCTACGCCCTGCGCCCTTCATGAAGTACATGAATACACAATTTCGTATGCGTATTAAATTGTTAATTATAGCTTGCTATACGGTGAAGGAAAACATCGAGAGGAAACCTACATGTCTGAGAATTCTCCGTAATGTTCTTGAAAGACATGTGAATCTGCCAACCCGCACTTGGCCAGCGTGGTGGATGCAACGTGGGCGGTGGCGGGCGTCTTATCCTTCTCATAGTGGGAAGAGGCCCGTGCCCAGCAGTGGGACAGTTTATAAACAGGGCTGATGATGATGATGATGATGACCTACAACGAACGCAGTCTATGACTAAATGAAAAGAAACCTCGCCGAGCCCGAGGTAGAATTAAGTCACATAATGACCGAGACAGGGGGAGAACATGGTAACTCTAGACTCAAGTGACTTGTTCTACCTTCAGGAAAGCGACCGACTCTCTTTGGTGGTGTCGGGTTTCTGGTCAGGACGAAACTTGTCAACAACGTTGTGGAAGTCGATATAGTGTGTCGACCCAGGTAGCGTACATACCACGTACTTAAACTCAACAATAGGCGTTGCCTAAAAGTGATACAGGTATATGCGCCGACCTCAACTCACCAGTCAACTCAGTACAATTTTGTTCTGAGGGATTTCAATGCCAAAGTGGCAGAAGGACGCAGTGAAACGAAAATCATAGCATACGGTATGGGGGCATAACCTGGGATCCAACGAAAATAAATTCACAAGAATCGTATGGGTCAAATGCTAGTTATTTTCCTCGCAGAAGGGGCTCTTTTTAATTAGGTAAATCCCGTTTCAAGTAGAAGGCCTCACTGGTAGAGGACTTGGTGAAGCCCCGACAATGCGACAAAGAAAGATATACGCTAATGGATCGATAGCAAATAGTTAGAGACATCTCGGTGATCAATAAGTTAAACATCGGATGCGTTCACCAACTAGTATGAGGCTCTTTAAATATCAAAATTATAACTGAAAGAGCCCAGACAATGAAGTCTACACTGCAGTTCCAGCTAGAACTGCAGAATCCTTTTAATCAGTTAGAAACCACCGACAGCATTAATCAGAAGACAGACACAGAGGTCACGATACTAGTAGATCGGTCACAAAATGTCCTCCCCTTTCAAAAAAACAAGGAGTGTAAACTTTCAGCCAAGACTCACGGACTGATGAGGAAAGGAGGCGAGTTGCCATCCTGTCAGCTGTCTTCACCAGATGGGAGGGCCGTAAGCCAACAAATACGGAAGCTAATGCGACGTGACTTTCGACGATCTAACACACGCACCATGGAGACTGTGATTAAGGAAAATTGGGGATCATAAGTCTTCGCTCTGCGGTTGAGGCGGCCCGATCTAACGAAACTAAGAACTGCGGATGGCCGCACCCTCAACTCAAAGTTCAAGATTATCGAGGAGGTTGAAAGTTTTTATCCACAATTGTATACCTCGCGAGTAAACAGACCAATTGGACCTAGTCCTGACGACCACAGAGCCTCACTGATGCGCCACTACACCGAAGACATCTTGGATGTCGACCAGAGCGAGGTCCAGGCGGGACCATAGGACTTTAAACATTCTGGGTCATTACGATTGCTTTCACATTACCACGAAGCTTTGTTTTGAGTAACCGATATTTCGAGAGTGCTACAAGCGCTATGTTCACGGACTCTACAAACTCTACAAAGGTACGTGGTATATTATATCCCGTAGAAGAATGTAAAAGTAACACAAAGCGCTTGGTGATGATGGATCTATTTTTTAATTGATTAAAAGCCATTCAAATTTTATTTACGATAATCCTAAAAGCCGTCAAAACCTAGACTAAGCTATACATATATTGCAGTAGAGAAACGGCCGCGACCCTGCGCGAAATATAAATACCGCTGAGAGCTGCCAGATTTCAACCTTAAAAATAATAATATTTTTAAGGTTGAAATCTGGCAGCTCTCAGCGGTATTTATATTTTATAAAGCATTGGGTATAAACCCAATGCTTTATAATAGGTGTATTACACATTGAGATAAAAAAAATGACAACTAATTTGTTTAAATCCATTAAGCCGTTTGGGGTGTAAAGCCGAACTAATGAACAAACAAACATTACTACTTCCGAAAAATTTTAGACTTTTGGCAGATGTAGTGGGGTACGTAAAAGAAAAGGGGGCGGCAAATTTCCGATTGGCCCCGGGCGGTGAAAACCCACGCTACGCCTCTGCCCGGTGGCCGGCAATCAGGGTCCGTCTGGCTGAGGAAAAGTGTTCCGAGAACTTGAGAGGGTCTTCAGCAGGTATCTCAGCGAAAGAAGGGTCAGGGTAAGGTACGCCGGCAAGCATATCAAGAGTGTCTGTAGTAAGGCGATTGCGGTCCATAAGCAGTTGACCAGGGCAGCAAGAGTTAGCTGGGGTCTAAACCCGGAAGTAGTAAAGACCATCTATACCACGATCATCGAACTGATCATAATGTACGCGGCTAGCGTGTGGGCGCCGGCAGCCCAGAAACTGGGGACGTCGAAGCAGCTGGGCACAGTACAGTGGAGTGTGGCACAGCAGATGTGCAAGGCGTACCACACCGTCTCCCCCAATGTCTCCCTCTTGTTGGCTGGGGTGCTTCCACTCAACCTACGCACACGCGAGGCGGCTTCGTTGTACGAAGCCAAGAGGGGAGCACCACAGCCAACACTGAGGGGCAGGGAGGTGGAGCGGATGGGCTCTGCACTCGAGTGTCCCCATCCCGCCGAGCATATCGACCTGGAGTTTGGAATCCTGGGAGATCAAGAGCAGGTTAGCGCCAACCCAACTCCGGACGTAACCATTTATACGCACGGGAGTAAGATCGGTGGGCGCGTCAGGCCCGCGTTGTCCATATGGACAAACGGCACCGCAACACGCGTCCGCTAGTTGGCGTTACCTGCTTATTGCATGGTCTACCAGGTCGAGCTTCTAGCGATATGCAAGGCGACTGGGGAGATTATTAAGAGCGCGTCACCGTCGTTCGGGGTCTTCAGCGACTCGATGGCGGCTTTGCAGTCGGTGAAAAACCATAATTGCCTTCACCTCCTGGCGATGGAAGCCAGAGATAATATAATATCTGCATCTCGCCAGAATAAGCTAGTTAGCCTGTTCTGGGTAAAGGCTGACGCAGGGATCGAAGGCAACGAAAGGGTGGATCAGCTGGCTAAAGAGGCAGCTGAGAGTAGCAGGAGGGCTCCGGACTACGATGTTTGCCCGATTTCATTCATCAAGCGTCACATCCGTTCGGGGACTTCGGGGACGCTTGATGAATGGAATCGGAGATACACCACCGGTGCCACGGCTGCTACGACGTAATTGTTCTTCCCGGACGCGGTAGCCGCGTACACGACGATCAGGAAACTCAGCCTGGACGGTGACACGGGGTCATCACTCAGGCTTTGACTGGGCACGGTGGATTTTCAGAATACTTGATGCGATTCAAGTATAAGGAAAATCCATCGTGCATCTGTGAACCCGTCCAGGAAGAGACGATAGAGCATCTGCTCTTTTGCTGCCCTGTTCACGTTTTGGATCGCATGATGCTCGAGCAGGAATTAGGAGAGAATGTAAGCAGGAACGCTATAGCACTACTAATGCACGGGAAAAGCAGGGACAATCTTGTGGAGTGCTGCAAAAAAGTAGAGTTATGCTGGTCAATAAGAGAAACAAATAGCTGTTAAAATTATGTACATTTATATTATGCAAAATAAAATAAAATGCTAGATTAGATGATAGACTAAGTACTATGATAGACTAAGAAAATAAATAAGATAACTAGCAGTAGACATAAGAACCATAGAATTAAGAAAATAAACATCATAATATGTAGTAGGTTAGAGAAAAATTGTACTAGAAATTAAGAATATTAAAATATAAGTAATATAAAATAAAACAGAAAAGTGTGAAATAAAAGATAAGAAAATTATGTATAGCCCCCTAATTTTAAAACCTACCTGTGTACATAGAAATAATATATAAATAAATAAAAATAAAAAAGTCAAATAGAATAGAGTCGATATGGGTGTGACCCTCCATGACAAGAAAGTGTGCGGATGAATGATTGATAAGATAAAGTATGAGGAATGGAAGTACGAGAGGCATAAATGAAAGAAAATGATAAAGAGAATAGATTAAGTACCAGTGTCAGTATATTCAAGCGTACTGACTCCCTGTAACGACTGTCAAAGGTCTTCATAACAGCCGGGACGCAACGGCTTAACGTGCTCTCCAATGCAAGAGTTAACGAACAATTTAATACGCACACATATTTGAAAAGTCAAAGGTCGCGCACCTGTGACTTTGTTTTTTGGGATTTCTACCCGATGCCCTCTGCATGAGACTCTGTTGGTATCTTCACTAAGCCACCGCTGCCAGTTTCTCTCAAAGCCGATATCATTGTAAAAAAATGTTAGATACTACATTTCTTTGCTTTCATTTTTACTGTTATACGTCTAGTTACCTTTCGCATCCATTCCCTGGCTGCTGGTATTTCCTCAAACTTTGGATGCTTTGCCATGTCTTCTATTAATCTTGGCAATGCTTTGATAAACTCTTCCTTTTCCCTTAAAACATCAAATGGCTTCGTCTTCATGGTAGAGCTGAAATGGCCCAGGGTCCTAAAACGTACTTTATTAGTAAGATTTTGTCCGTATTTCAATATTTTTGGCAAACGCCTGCAAAAATATTGAAGCCATGATTATGTCCATCGTTTAATAAGTATTAATTTGCCCTAAATACTAGAAACTTCGTGTATATACTTCGTCGTATAGCCGTAGGCCTCACCAAGTATGCGTCACAACAGCTTCAGAAACTACCCAGGCTAGTTAGAAACCTACCTAGGGTACTATCATTTTCGTGTTTGTCTATTATAAGGTAATTATATATGTATGTAAGGGACACGTATGAAACTAGTACCTAGCACAGCAAATACTTGTGAACAAATTCAGTCAGCTAATCAGCCAGCAATCCAGAGATACTAGATTCTAGTGTTATATTTTGTTTACTAGTCCTAAGTTTAATCAACCGCGCAGACATACCTTTTCGTGAATTCCTTGGTCATCATTGAAGTTGCCATCTTCGCGACCATTGAACCATTGTTACTCAATCTTCTACAAATCATCACTATAGTTAACTGCACAGGGAGACTCAAGACTATTGTGTGGGATGAGGGTCGGGCTCTTTTTATAGACATATAGTGCAACGTGCATTTTTTTGAAAATGCATTTTATCTGATCAAACTTGTGCTTCGAATGCATTGTAATTTGAACAAGAATAGGATTAAATGAGGATTCGTATTAAATATTTTCTTTTTGGCTTTACATGACAAAGTGTCTATTAACATTTCAGGTGAAGAGGTCAGGATAGCTTGCATGAGATTAACGTACAACTGCAAATACCTATGCTTGTCCATTTTTTCAATGGTAGGTACCTAGTCATCGTTGCACGAAGTATACGAAACCAATAACTTAGCACCGGAATAACGGAGTGTACCTACCTATTAGTTTATTTTTGTATTGCATTTTCAATAATAGCCTTCATGTTTCATTGGTTTCATTAATATTGGAAACCTATTGTGATTTTAGCGGTTTATAAAATATTAGCTTTAGATAAATGATTGGTATCGTTTCGATAGCGAAGCGATACCAATCATTTATCTAAGATATTAGCAAATGATAACCGTGAGTTTTATTGCCCGTTCTTTCTCTTGTTCTACGCCCTTGCTTTGCGAACGTGGCAGTAAATGTGGAGTCTTTAAGTAATTATTTTATGAATTTATTATTTTGACGTTCATAAGCGTCACATTGTGACCCAAATTAATAAAGGACTTTGACTTTGATTTTGAGCATATGCGTAAGTATTGTGACACGTTCATGACTGCATTAACTTACCAAACCTTCAATTGGGATCCTTCGTTAGGTATAATAACTAGTCTTGATAATAATCATAGATAGTAGTAATGTTAAAAATATTTTGCGTATTGGATCCAAGTGATCTAAGTGGTTTATAACGGGCTAGACCTATCTAATTACGTCTTATCACATATTACGTCCACTACCATCCAAAATTGCCACTTGATAATAGTTTGCATGTTATCATCAATCCAGTTATAGATAATATCTTCAGCTTTTCTAGCACCTACTTTCCATAATCATGATCTGAATCCATCACTGCATCTCCATTTACCGATTAGGTACGTAACTTTTCTAACAGTAGAAGAGTAGGTTCCCATGTTGCTGATTGTTGGGTGATTAGAGCATTCAATTGGAATTTGTGATAAGATGATCACCATCATCCTCATTCTAGCGTTATCTCTGTTGCATCTAAGACTTGGCACCCGGGTTCCCCTTTTCTGGTCCAACAGATTAGGATATTTGCTTTGCCTTATGGTATTTAACAATTTCGAAAGGTCAGTGATGCGTTGATAGACTCTGCATGACAGTCTGTTGGCACCTCCACTAGGCTATAGCTGCCTTGTCAACGTTTTAATGTAACACGATATTCTAGCAGAAGTGGTAAACTACAAAAAAAGCAATTTTAAATTCAGCAGCCAACCAAGCAGATTTGTTTTATCTAAGTAAGCTAATTTCTTAAGTACTTACTATATCAGATCGCGCAGGTATCACTTTTGTTCTCGAGGTCTTAAGGAAAACCGGATTCTTTACTTACCCCTGTAGCAGGTCGGTAGTTTTATTTACACCCAGTATTCTGGGACTCATTTTCATGATCTAAGCCTTAAATAAAATAAAAATTCGGGCAAATGCGAGTCTGACCCGCGCACTGAGGGTTCCGTACGCATTTTACCTTATATTTGAGGTTGGTGCTAATTACGCTAGTCCTCTGAATCTGTATGAGCGCCCATACAACTTAGAGGACTATCTTAAATGGAGTCTACTATGTATGTATGGGGAACCCTTAAATATTCCACTTTTTTGTAATTTTTCCTTTATTTGTGCTGCAAGACCCTGCTTTTGGGCAAATTTCGTGATTCTAGTTCAACGGGAACTACCATACAGGTTTTCGACCCAAAACCTACTTACGATTGACCTAGAATTGTCAATTTTGGTTAAAACCAAGGCCTTACAGCACAAGTAAAGACAAAATTCCGAAAATTAAAAAAAGTTGAAAATGAAGGTTAATTTTGGTACTTACAAGTTTTCGCAAAAATCTAATTTTGACCATATCTTTTTATCGGTTTGACCCAAGAGCCTGATTTTTATACACCTAATAGGAACCATAGAACTCAGTATTTGGTATAAATTTCAATTTGCTAGGTCCACCCGTTCCTGAGAAAATCGGTGGTGACACACGAACAGACAGACAGACGGACAAGAAAGTGATCTTATAAGGGTTCCTTTTTTTACCTTTTGAGGTACGGAACCCTAAAAGTGGGTAGAATTCCTTTATAAAGTAGCTAACCAGTAGCTAACTTATTGTCTGGAGGAAACATGTCAATATACAGATAAGTCGGCTAACGTGAGGATGGTTGGTTGGGATTTTGCTAAGTTAGGAGTATCAAACAACATTACTCATACGCATATTGCGTATCAAGTATAATTAATAAGTTTCTGGATAGACAAAATAATAAATCACATTTATTTTCTTTAAATTCTTTTAATATCATCATCGAGAGAAATACATATGCATATTTACGAATTCAGTTAGGAATCTTATCAAGTAACTTATCTAGACAAACAGTGTTTGTAAAATCCATCTCGACCTACTTCTTTTCGTGACTATCTTAAATGCTAAAATAATTGTTACAATATTAAATTCATAGTAATGTTATAATAAGCCAATGTTTTTTTAGTTCTTATTAGAAGCGTTATTTCATTTGTTTCTTTTTCTCCCGATGTTCATTTTCTCCTGCCTGTCTTCTTTCTCTCATTCATCTCGCTTCTCGCCCTTGACTGGTATTGTGGCTTCACAGTCTTTTTCATTTTTTATAGTTTATTAAAAGTACAGTGCGTTCAACACCCAGTGCAGTGCATGAAATTCGTCAGCATGTCGGATTCCTTAATTATCCCTATGCTTGCCTATTTCATCGATTACACTAGTTTATATTTTAAATAATTCGAATATACATAAACTAGGTATTTGCACCATTCTATGAGACTATCTTAACCAATAATTTATTCTTAATGTGTTTAGATGCTTCGCCTGAAGATGTTATCTAAAATTTTGAAGAACAAGTCATGTGGGAGTCCCCTGGTGACTTGTTGGATTTGTGTCCTAAGGAGATCATAGGTGGCTTCTTCGAAGACTGAGTAGGTGTGGGGAAGTTGAAGTTCTTCATAGAGATCCTTGATTTTGGCGACGGCTGCGGGGTCAGAGCTGCCGTAGTTCTCCTCCATAAATTGCCTTTGCTTGGGGGTCGCCCTCTGCAGAGCTACGACTGCCAACCAGGTACATTTTCCGTCTTGGATATCTGTTCCGTTGTTGCCTGTGACTGCGGGGTCACCGAAGCAATCTAAGAAATCATCCTGTAAAATAAGATAAGTTAAATTAATACTTTAGCAACTTATGAAGTCGCTTAGGTCAAGTAACGAGTTATGTAATTTGGAGTTTGAACTGCGAATACTTTATCATCGTTATCTGCATTATCAGTAGCGGGATTGCGGGGGTTCTAATTACTTTTATCGCAATGTTTGTTACTCTTACTCTTATCCGTTCTGACAAGCGAAGTCAAGTAGGTCGAGATAACAAAAAAGCCTCAATTTCGCCTACGCCTGATAAAACCGAAGTATGCTCATAACATGTTATTCGAAAACACGAATCTAAGTATTTATCTAAGAGTGTAGACAAAGTACCTAACATGGTTTAGTGAATCGCTATTCGTTAAGTGCAATTTATGAGCTTGGCTTAGGACTTAAATATGGCACGTGTTCAACACAGAATTCGGCAACCTAATCTAATGTTATTTTGTATTTGTCTATCGGTGTTTTCAATTATTGAATTCAGTCAGGCAAGAAGCAATTCATCATTATTAAAAACAATATGCTGTTTATGATACTAACTTGAATCTGGAAGAATTCGCCCATCTCCAGCAGAATGGTTTTCGCTTGTCTATGTGTTTCTGGGTCGTCGACCCCTGACATGAGCAGTGCCAACGTCACAGGCATTTGGAATGTGTGGTAAGCAGTCTTGTACTTTGTGATAGCTTCGTATTTCTCCATTGTGAAGTGCGATAAGTCCGGCTTATCAGTCTTCATCATTTGTTTTTCTAAGTAGTGACCGATGGAGCATTTTAAGAGCATCTGCAAATAAAAGAATTTATATTATTGATATTATTTATATCAACAACTTCGACATACCTACAGAAAAATCAAATGTATTCGCAAAACCGGTTTTGATGTGTTTGGGTGTCGACTTAGGTACCATAAATTGCTAATTCTAAATTGTTGTTTATATATTTTTACAATTCTAAATAGTTGCTCACATTCATATATTTAAAAATTCTAAGATCCATGGAAACTACAAGGAGTGACTGAGTAGAATCAAATGTTAGACAAAAAGCTACGAAGTCTAAAAATATTTTTTTTACAAGTATCAATTGATGCATAACTTTATGCAAATTTTTGGATCTCTAGAGCACTAAATAGGTTCTTAAATTCAAGTAGGTAGGTACTTCGTTTGTAAAATAAATATGGCAATATTGAAACATGTGTTCGCTTCAATAAATAAATAATGACTAATCGATGTTTTCTACTGTCTAAAACAGCAGTAAGTTATGTGTGATCATTTCCAAGTGTTATGCCGTATGTCACGTTGTTACCCATGTGGTCACGAATTATAATTCATTGTAATCTTTTGTTTACGGCCAATGGTACGTGAACAATGTGCCATTTAATAGATAATTGTAGTTTGGTATGACGCATATCTTAAGTATGTCCAGTAATGGATAGGTGTTTTGTACAGAATTCATAACAATGGTGCGTTCTCGAGTTGCGATGATACCCTAGTAGACACCACTTCCTAATCATACATATAGCTATGTAGAATATGTATGTAATTCCGTGAGCACATGAATACCAACAGCACAGACATCCTAATAACTAACCTTCGATAATCAAAGCGAAAGTTTGTGAGGAAGCATGGACATATATTTGTTACTCATTCACGCAAAAACTACTCAATGGATTTTTTTTTTCAACTTTGCCTTTATACATTACAATAGCACATAAGCTGCCTTTTATCTTGATAATCCAGGCGGACAAAAAGCTGCAGCAGCAGCGGACAAAGCCGCCCGTAGTAACCAGTTGTCAATAAACTATTGAATCTGTTTTCTTATCAATCGCAGCGGACTTTCGACTTGAAAAGATTATTTTAAGGCGAATGACTCAATTTTATTTACACATTGCAATTATAATCTACATCCATTTTATACCTATGTATGAAACTTGTTTACTATATCATATTATATAAGTGCTTTCGGAAGTGTGAATCTCCTGGACACGTGCGTCATGTACCTAGTGTCACTACGTTGCTACAATTGTGTCTTGTTTGTCCTACAAGTGATGTAGACGATCACGTGTTCCAATAAGGTCAAAGTGGAACTTGAGATATGTAATCTTAAAACCTGTTTAAGGCGAGTCTGTATACCTACATACAGACATAGCATTGTCAATAGAATTCACAAGTATTGTAAGTATATTCTCGTCGGATTATGATAAAATTTTGTCTTTCATCGATGTCGAATGTATTTTACATATTACACCTACTTCTGCCTTCGTTTTATTTTGTCATGTATTTCTTTGTATTTTTATTGCGTTTTTGACTTGTTAGTTTTCTGTTTGATTTATTTTCTTCTTTTTATATTTATGTTACTTTTTATAAATTGTTTCCTTATTTTTGTTCATTTTTTGTTGTGTATGTTAAAATAAATAAATCTTTATCTTATTATAATAAATCCTTATATTTTTTGTCTTATACGCAATTAAGGTATTGATTTACGTAGTTTGGATAGGCATACCATCCAGTTAATTAAATTGAGAACGAAATTTGTACGACCTCATCAGACAAGTAATTTCATCGGAGCTTAGCGAGGATGGTGAAACCAACCCAAAGGATTTCTCACTTGCATTAGAAAAATATGGTAAGTATATTTATGTTGTTGTAAAAGTAACTGAATTTTGTAGCTAACTATAAACCCTTACAATCTAATGCTTTATTACTTGCATGGCCTTTAGTGTCGTTAAGATCAATTGATAATGTCAATAAACTACGAAATTCAATATTCGAACTATAGATAGATCTGTAGATTTTAGATTCGTTTTTGACATAAGCTCCATACAAAATAGGTATGTCAAACACGAATTTCGAATCTCGAAATCCATGTGTGGATCGAATAATGAAAATGGCCGATAATCGTTGTCAATAGTAAGTGCTAGAAACACAAGTAAGTAATAATAAATCAACGCTTAAGGTAAATCTCGTACAAGTTCAACAACTAAGTTACAAGGTCATGAATACAAAGATAGATCGATATATTCTTTAATAGACGTCGCCAGAGCGGCTTCGCTCGCGTCAATTTTACATATAAACTTTCCTCTTGAATCATTATAGCTATTAAAAAAAACCGCATTGAAATCCGTTGCGTAGTTTTAAAGATTTAGGCATACATAGGGACAGACAGACAGAAGACGTACTTTGTTTTATACTATGTAGTGATGATAATGATTGCACAAAGTACAGTGTTTCATTTTTCATGTACAAACGGCGGCCTTATCGCTAGGGGCGATCTCTGCCAGGCAACCAATGGACAGATGGATGGTTTAGTTATTGTTTGTTTGTTTTGCGTGTGAGTGTGCGGCCAACTCTAGTGTCGGAGTTTTTAGACCGTCCGAAGGCCTCCGACATGGCCTAACGATTCTTATTTTGAGACAAGAACCGGGACCGAAAGCTTTACGTGCCCTCCGAAGCGCGGTAGCGCTCAGATGTTAATGTCACACTTGGTCACCCATCCAAGTGGCGACCTGTGCAAGCGTTGCTTAACTTTGCCGATCTGTTACGAACAGCAAGCCAAGTCTCGCTATGAGCGCTACGTGTGTTTAGTTATTGAATGGTACATACCACATTGAATGTTTCCAGCACGTTGGTGTAGTAGTTCTTGTTGTGGAAGTGCCTCTTGAGAGTGGAGAACATGGCGGACTGCAGCAGCGAGGCGTCGTTGATGCCATCCAGGCCGACGTCGGGGCGCTTGTACCAGCACGGCGCTCCGCGGCGCATCTCGTTACCTTCCATTATGTCGTTCAGCAGCAGTTGCCGGGTATGGAACTGTGGACAAAATTTCGAATAACTTTAGTATTATTTCATCATCATCATCATCATCAGCCTTTAACAGTCCGCTGCTGGACTAGGCCTCTCCTTTGAAAGGAGGAATTGGCCTACTATACCACGCTGGCCAAACGGGTTGGTATAGAGTTTGTATCAAGTTTTCCTTCTCTTACAGTGCTGTTCTCTGCATAATATGCTCCCTCTGCCGGCTCTTACAATACCCATGGGATGATATGGGGTGGTGACATTCCGTATTCTTAATCCGTCACCACACGGACAGAGACTATATTATTTATAAACGCGAAAATATGTGTTATGGATGATTATAACTCTTTCACGCAAAAAATATTGATCGGATTTTAAAAAGACACTTTCCAGTAGAATCACAATTAAGAATTAGGGACACATCCTTAAGTACTGATAACCGACCCGAAGGCAGAAGATAGTATCGTATAGGTATTTATAACGTATTTAGAAGCTATTTATACTTAGATCTTAGAAGTCATGAGTTCAATCTTATATCAATTTGGTATGCAGCATGTTGTTCGTATGGCATTAACGTGCATATGGCCTGATTGGCCAAGCTTCAGTTAGTTCATTCAAGATGCATTCCAAACAGAACAGAACATTGTTTTGTTTTATGTAAGGATCTTTCACGCTTTTGTCTGTGTTTATCGATAACTACAGATTAGGGCAGGTTAGTTATAGATGTCGTTGGTTATATAGTAGGCCTGGCCTGGTATGGACATGTTATGCGAAGAGATGAGATGTACGTAGGTAAAAACTAAAAAAGTAAATATGCACGTAGAAGGACGAAAAGGGAGAGGACGGCCAAGAAAAAGATGGATGGACTGTGTGAGGATGGATATGAAATAGAAAGGGGTAAACGATCGGATAACTGGTGACAGAGAAGTATGGAAGCCATAGAAATATAAACAAGGACTGCGCCGACCCCGAAATTGGGACCAGGGCAAGACAATGATGATGGTTATATAAAGCCATACCTACCTGTTAGCCTAAGTTTATGGCGATATTCCTAAATGTTCTTCAATAAACATTTAATTTCCCTATATTTAAATGTAAATGGCTACTATACAATAGAAACATAGGTTATTTTACGATGTATCGGTGCATCGTAAAATCTATTTATGTTTACATTTATCATACTTGTCAATTTATTACTTTGATCGTGAAAGCTAGGCAGTGTAATGAAACTCGATACCTATATTACTAAACTTGCAGTGTTCCATCGTGACATTATCTAGCCTTATTCTCGTTCGTGTTTATGTTCTATTTATAGTCATGCGGACACTGGTGGGTGTATTGTTGATCCACGTATGACAGACACTGAGCCCGTTAGTCAAAAAACTTCAAAGAGCAAATGTAATGTTTACAAGTGCTTTTGTTTATCTTTTAAAACTGCCAGTTTAGTATACTTACTTGTTTTATTATGTTCTTAGAATCTGAAGAATGAAAGTTGCGAATAATCAATTCTCTAGGAAAACCTAGGTACACAAGCCAATGTTACGGATTTCTCTAGTACTTTTACTGGCGTTACCCTTATCATTGTAAAATCATCATGTTATATACCAGATAGGTATGTCATATTTCGCATTTCCGAAATTATGTAATTATCTACCCATAGAGTAAAGTTGTGCCTACTACCTAAATAATATGTTGGATATTATTTAGGTAGTAGGCACAACTTTACTGTTCTTCATGCGCAGCGCGCAATGCATATTTTTCACATTTTTTGTGACGTTATATAAAATAACATACCATGTAAATATTTACTTAATTTTAAGTCAAGAATTATTTAAGTCATATCGTTATTGACATACGATAAGCGTCTACGGTAAGGCTAAGTCCAAATAAGTAAATATTGTATGTTCTTGTGAACTCAACGCTTCACACTGCACATTTTAATAAACTATGTTCTGCGTCGTTCGTTCGAAAACAAACATTAATATGCAAGATGGCTGTTTGTACTTTTAGGTTAGACGACAAGAATATTAATAAGTCAGATCGCTAGGTTTGGTTTAGACACACACAAATAATGCATTCAAGGACCATTTTATCGTCAACTTTGAGTGGCGTTTTTGCATTTAGGTACTTAGGTATATTCTTTTACTCGATAGTTTAGAGTTAGGTACAAATATTTTGTAAGTTCAAAAATTGTCTAAGTATCTGTATAAGGTATTTATGAAATGGTCTGGTTTAATGGGATTAGATAAGGCATCGCTCGGTATCCGTTCCGCCGCTAAACTTATTTCAAGGTTACAAGCATAGGGGAACTTGATAAAGTTGTTTTTTATGTAACAATATGGAAATATATGTTAACATGTCAGTGGTTTTTATTTGAACGAGTAAATTTAAATGGCAAAATGAAATACCGATAAAGAAATAATATAACAGTAAGATTGTGAAGACAATTTAGTGAAACGAACAGAGTCCCGTTGTTGATGTTAAACTGGATTCGAAACGCATAAGAGAATGATAACACGGTAAAACGATACATGAATATTGAATACCGACATAACAGACAGCAAATGAAATGTTGTTAAACATTCGCATTATATGATATAATAAGTAAAGACTGAAAAAGGAAGAATAATATGATCAGATTTCAGAACATCGAAGAACTCTTCAAAGGAGACGAGATATAAGTAGACAAGGATTTTTTTCCTGACATGAAAGACATGCTTATAAATTCCTGCATTTTGTTGTTTACATACACATAAATAAGTCTAAAGCCTATTCTAGATGATGGCGGAATTTACTAGCTAAATTACCTCTTGAGAAGAAAAGCCGTAAGGAACTCAGTCATTCATTTTTTCCTGTCATTTCATTCTCTTTTATCTTTTCTTAAGTCATGGATTCTTTTCGACTTACCATTTCTACGCACCATCCCATCATGTTCGCGAGGTGGATGTTCTCTGGCGTTAAGTTTTCTCTCTTCTCCAACATTTTGTAAGCCATGACCGTCGCTAGCCCGCGGTTCTTTTTACCGTTGGGCACATTGTATTGCAACATCTGAAACAATGACATGCCGTTGTTTATCTCATTTACAATTCAAAACAAAGACCCCATAACATAAGGCAGTGTTGTCTGACAAAATATTTACTTTTCGTTATTCTGTTATTGGTTATTGTTAAACAATGATGTCATTAATATTTTTTAACAAACGCCTCTTCAGTATATCCTTTTTGCTAACGAGTCAACCTTGAAAACTACAGCGCAGTATACTATATTTTTTTTACATACCATGATTATTTTTTGCTCGATGTACTGCGATACGGTTATTGGACTATGAAACTAAGCGTACAAAAGTTGTTTAGCAGCTGCGCAGTTTCAATCAAATCTGGCATCCAGTGCTAACTAAATCTACATTTAGGTACTAGTATACTTTAACGCTAATCAAATGTAACTCGACATGCGAGCGATTAAATTGTTTACTCCACGGGTAGAATACTGAATAAGTGCACATAAATGGCGTCAATGTGATGAATAGGGGGCATAATAATCAGCATCGAAGCGATTACTACTCTGAAAATGTTTTGCTGACTAGCGACTACCAACGTGCAAAATATGTAACAAATAAGACAATGATACACAAGCTGTTATAAAAATTGTTAATCTCAAGCAAATTAATGTTTATAACGAACTCATTACAATGTGCTATTTATAGCGCGTGCGATGTCCATCCAGACTGGACGGACAAGTTTCTACTTTCTAGACAATTTTTATAACAGGTTTAGTACACGATGCACTTCACTTACGACTGACGGCGACATATAACGTACCTTAGCCAACCACTTGCTGGCTTCTGGCACATCAATGTGCTTGCCAGTCTCAGTGAGATCCCTCACGATGTCCGGAAAGCAAGCCATGAACTCCCGGGACTGGTCCTTCGACACGGCCAGTCCTCGGGTAGCCATCGGCATTTCCTGAGGTGTCAGGGTTGACAGGAATCTAGACATCAACAAAAGTTTCCATTGACCAAACAATATTACGGATTCAATGGAGGAAGTAAAATTGAACATTATGATGAAATGAGAAAATCAAAATGACTAACTTTCATTTCCGAAATATTAATTCTAGTGCAAGTTACAAACAAGTTTGGTGTCATGTTCATGCCTCAGTTGTTGTCAAGCAAGTTATTATTAGTTATACCTATTACATAAATGGATACAATACTATATAAAATATTATACGTTGTTTAAATGCAACTCAAGTGGTCAACATGACTCTTCTATTTAGCAATTTCAATTGACACTGTGAGTGTGTTGTATCCATCACGTAGCTTCAGCGTGATCAGTTATCGACGCAGCAAATGTTAGCATAACATTTACGAGTTTCTAATGCACTTTGTATTTATTTTTAGTGCATACCGACATTTTTTATGTAAACTGTATGCATGAACATGGTACGGCTTCGACGTTACGCAAAATTTATGTCGCGGAGTTCAAATGAGTTCACTGACCTGTGGTATTTTTGCAACTTCAAAAGCTTCTTGGGCAGGCCTGCGTCCTCGTTCTGCGGGAGCTTGGACGAAGGCTGATCCAGTCTCGGAGCCATAGCATCAGAATTGGTGACACTGGTGGTTTTGCTGATCTGCCGGCGAATTTCCTTCTTGTACGCCTGCAGAATCTTATCCAAACTTTTCCTGGTCGAAAACATCTTGTAACTTTTTTAAAAGCCTCCTCCTTGTAATTTGTGTGCTTATGTAGAAACTTGTTGGTACTTAGCAAGTGTTTAATTCAATAAAATGTCTCTCTTTTAGAGCAATGTTTGTAGCGTCTGTTCTCGTTGAACGTATTTAACCGACTGATTCTTTGTTGTGTTTTGCCTCCTTACAAGCTCCAGTGATACGATAGGACTGTCCACATTGTTTACATTACTTCTATCGATATCGATATGCTGATCACGCATGCAGCGCGTGATTCTTATATTTGTATGGAAACAATATTATTAATTTACTAAACGGTATTCTTATCGAATAAAAGTTTTATGACCACATTATTAGCTTGTTTGTGATACGGGTTATCAAGAATAGTTATTTTAGAGAAATTATTTATAAATCTGATGCATACTGGTTGAGTAGTGCAGCGAGGTTTCCTTTTTGGATATTTAACACCCCTTATACATATATATACATATAAATAATTATATAAATCATGTATTGTTTAACGAAATTGCTTTTGGCTTATTCTATTTGCTAAACTCTAGTGTATCTTCAACCTGTTCTCATTGTTTTTGCCACCGCTTTAATTTTTGTTTTACTCTAATAACATTACCAATATTATTATCGACATAATAACATCGATAGAGGACACCATTACGATGCGCACGCAACAAAACAAAGTGGGCGAAGCGCCCCCCGCCTCGGGCGTCGCCACGCGGGCCGCGTCACGTAGGCACCCGGCATCCACGCGGCACCGGGCACTCGGCGAGCGCTCCGTACCCATAGCACCGCCCGTGACCTAAAATATATCACACGACGCCTTTCTCATCATGTATCAGTTCTAGAAGGTGACCAGCTTGCAGGTATATAAATAGATGCAGTCTAAATGCGATATGTTGCACTTGGTCTATCTTAGGTATCAACTTACTACTTACTATTATGAATGTAAAAGTTTATTATGGATGAATGTTTAATTCTCCTTATACGCAGAAACTACTGAACGGATTTTGATGTATCTTTGCGGTGATATAGGTTAGACATTAGATTAGCATTTAGGCTTTTTGCCGCAACGACCAAAACCCACCATCAACATCAAATCAACTGCACATGAATCGACATTTCGGCTTTTGCTAGATCTATACCTAGGTACCTACATATTGTAACGAAAATACTTTATTACATAATTGAAAAGTTATTGAAAATACTGTTAATTTAATCAGTAGGTATATAGCTAAGTACATCTGGCAGTAACAATAAAAATTAAAACCACGTGTATTAGATAGATGTGGACTCAAATTTGAAATTGTATAATGTATGTATTCCTAAAATATAAATACATACATACATAGTCTCACGCCTATATCCCCGAAGAGGTAGGCAGAGGTATATTGCTACACCCACTTTTCGCCGTACTGGGCACATTACCAGACTCCGTGCTGCTACTGAGAATTTCCTAAAGGAAAACCCCAATAACACTTTGCCCGACCCGGGGATCGAACACGAGACCTCCTAATCAACGCGAGACCAACGAGGCATTCTCGTAATAATATGCTGTTCATGAAAATGCACTAAGGGTGACAATGCACTATCTTTGGTATGCCCTGGCATACCAGAGATAAACTTAAGTATAAATCTGTTTAGGTAAATATTTTTATAGCTTCATATACATATACCTACCCAGTTGGTGCAAGAAGTAAATAAGATATTGATTTCCTATTCAAAATTTTACAATAGGTACTTAATCTTGTTACTATTTAATATAAGTACATAATTATATCCGTCTTTTATCGTTTGTTTGCCTTCTGTTTAGATATCTTTGTTTCTTTATGTATCTGTTTAGGTATAGGCATTAATTATTTACACTATGAATACCTAGTCTCTTGAAGTATAACTTCTTAATGTTGTATGTAATTCGATTTTCTCGATGAACATCACTATTCATAGATTTTCTTTGAATTAAAGCTACTTAAAGACATTATTCAATGACAACACCATAAAAATATTCTCAAGTAATTTGGTTTAATTTTTATTGCCTGTTCTAAAAATGCTAAGGTAGGTACATCACTATTCACACACTATTTATTAGGTAAAATCTATGTAAATTAATAAATCTTTTTCTAGCATGTCGTGTTTATGTTGTCAAATAAAACATCCAGTATTTAACCTGCTACTTACGTACAAACATGTATGTACCTACATACATATTATTATGAATTTGGAATGTACCTACATAATTATAATCACTGTTTCCATGCTGACAAGACAGTGATGTCATCTTCGTTAGAGTCCTATGGCAACAAGCAATGAAGCAATAGAAATATCTAATAGTACCTAATCAGGTGATACATGATGAGATTAATTCTGATAAGTGTGTATTCCGATACCACGCATACTTATATAAAATTACTTGTCTGATGAACTTTAAGATGACATTTAGACAGTGGCGTCTTTTTTGACCTTCGATATTCAATATTCCTGCCCTTAGGGATTAAAATAGAGAACAATAGAGGTAGAAAGTTTTTAGTAATCACCAGCATCGTCATCATCATCATCGTCAGTCCTGTATATGTATAAAGTGTCCCACTGTTGGGCCTCTTCCCACTATGAGAAAGGTAAGGCCGCAGTCCACCACATTGGCTAAGTGCGGTTTGGCAGACTTCACATGTCTTTCAAGAAATGGAGATCTTTCACATGGGTCTCTCAAACATCCATTCTTCCACTCTCAAACTTTCATATTTCTTATTAGTAAAATAGTATTTAGGTATCAACAGGCACAAATAAGCTTATCTCTAACCACTTAATATTGTTCACCACAAACTAAGGTCAATTTTTTTAAATCTATTGACATTGATAAGAAATTAGTACAAGGATATATATTAGCTTTCTTCTGGTTATTTAGTAAGGGAAACAGACATGAAATTTGTAGTTTCATAACAGCTGATCGGTAAACAATTTGCTCGAAGGTGTTGCAATTGGTTTCGGTGGCTTTTCGCAATAACCTTGCAACAATTACTCGATCATCAAGGTACTAAAATAAAATTGAAACCGTAGGAAGCTTCTAGAAAGATGGAATAATAGATTTTCTATTATAGGTGCGAATAATTTCACGGTTTTTGTTGCAATAGCTGCGGTGCTTAGAGTCTAGTGCAGAGGTTTCTAAACTTTTAAAGGCGACAGAACATTCTACAAAGCCTCTTGCATTTTGTGGATTCTTAGGTAATATTTTTTCTGTTTCGGATATGGAAAGTAATGTAATGGTTTCATCATAGGCTTGATTTCGAAGAACCCTGCTGGCTTTTCCTCTGGTCACTTGGATTACGCGTCACCCAGTTTGGGGATTGATGGTCTGCAGTAGAGATTCACTGACGGGGTGACGAAAATATTGTAAGGCTCTTCAGTAAAGTTTAGAAACGGTGCAAAGTACGGATACCTCAATTAATGTATTTTGCTCTGAGATTAGGATAAATAAATTAATTTTGTTATCTAATAGTATCCACAATATTCATATCAAACAAAATATGTGTCAGTTTGATTAAAATATTAAATCATCGATAAGATTGCTTATAAGCATTAATACCCTGATTCAAGATTTAATACCCTGAGAATACTGCGATCAGCGATGCTACAATTTCTTTTCTTTTTTTCGATTAATGAGACGATTGTTTTGCATTTTATTTCTTTTCAGTTATGATTATGAATGACTAGACTTTGTTCGCCATCAGTTTCAGATTTGGTTTCCGATGACGGTCACGGCCATATTTAAATAAATTAATAATTCAGGTTTTGCGTGATTCTAATGAGATAAATGATTGATTAAATCCGTCTATCTCCATAAACTTTTGTGATTAATTAGTAGGAGGATCTATGCTGCTGCGTTAATTTCAGAACATTATTGCATTGCATTATTGCATCGTCCGTGTGGTGACGGATTAGGAATACGGAATGTCACCACCCCATATCATCCCATGGGTGTTGTAAGAGCCGACGGAGGGAGTATGCAGAGAACAACACTGTAAGAGAAGGACAACTTGATACAAACCCTTTACCAACCCGTTTTGCCAGCGTGGTATAGCAGGCCAATTCCTCCTTCAAAGGAGAGGCCTAGTCCAGCAGTGGACTGTTAAAGGCTGATGATGATTGCATTATTTTAATAAAAGAAAACAAAACAACGATCCAGCATTCCGCAGTTCACTGTTAGACGTAGGCCTCTTCTAATTTGAGTCACAGAGGAAATAAACAATGCCTAGAAATTTCTACAACAATATTATGATCTGTTGCGGTGTTGTTGCATTATAATGATCTACACAGTTGATAAAACACTAAATCATTCATCATCAAGTAAATAAATAACAATAAATACTTGACAATGCTACACTTTACATAATGCGGTAGTTATCGACAACTGCACATAAATACATTATGCAGTCATTATTGACGTTAAACTGAACTTGTATTCATTTAAAAACTTAAAGCAATATTCTTATAATTTGCGACTTAAACGCCACTTATGGCCAAAGATGATTAAGGAAGCCATTGTCTGTTAAGACGTTAATTACAGACTTCTTCATAACTCATGTTTTTCTTCCTTAACAGATGATTAGGTTCGCTGTTTATTATATACCAAAGGATGATTATAAAAATTACTTATCGTATTACCTATATACCGTTTACGATGAATTTCATTAATAGATTGTTAGCAATGTCTTAATGAAATTCTTTGTTAGTTTTTGTAAGGGAAGCTAAGTTCTAATGAGCTTTTCTCTGCTGACCCATTGCATTCTCGTTAACTACTAAGTATCTCAGTAATTGATTTTTGTCACTAATTAAGTACTTACTTTGTTTTTGCGGCACTGTTAGAATATGTAAACAACTTCAAGCAAGTCAAAACTAAAGATTTTAAGCCGAGAGAAGAAGTTAAAATTAGCAAAGTGCATGCATTTATGGTGAAGGTGACGATTTACATGAAGCCTGCCAACGCGCACGAAACCATATTGTATCCAACTGCACAGTTGGATACAATATGGTTTCTTCTCAGAAATTATTGAATATTTCGACTTAAATACTCATTACAGTCAGAAGTGATTAAGGAAATCGTTGTCCTTTAAGTCGATAATGACCTACTGACTTTATAATAATTCACAACCATTTGCATCACTATTTTCAGATGATTATATTTGTGTTGTATCCATAACTATAAAATTAAATCGATACTCATTAATTTAATTAGCTCAGTAATATCTTCATCTTTATTATTGGTTGGCTTTACTGGCGTAATTTTTTTGACATCCACATAATAAAAAGAAAAACAAAACTCTACCTACTCTACATAAAGTTACTTTATAGATGAGATTTATGAGTTTTTTATTTATGAGCCTAGTCATTTGTGCACGTACAGTAGACAATGTATAGAATTGTAAAATAAAGTATTGATAATGATATTCCAGTCTTACCTGTGTCTATAAACTTACTTACTACTACAACCTTGTAAAAGACCACGACAAAGACGCAACATCTCTAGTTAGGCGCCGCGAGAGTGATCTTGTCCATGAATAAAGAAATAAAATAGAGATTTCTTGAGGCTTTAACCTTCTTTCAGATCAAGCCAAATTGACCTTTGACGCGACCATAACCTGCCTTATCATAACAGTGATAACACAACAATTTTCTATTACGAATTTGCAAGAGAAATTCTTCAAGACCGCAGTAGCATCATGGAGCGCAGCGTTTACTCTTAAAACGCCAGGACGCGTTAGAGGTGTGGCAAATCTATTTATACTGCCAGAAGTACCGCGTGTTATACAACCTGATTCGTTGATAGTATTAATAAAAACACGTGTTGTATACATATGTGTAGGTGTGGACTAAAGTTGAACGATCACGAACGTCGGGCGTGCTATCTGGAAGGTCAAGTTCACGATCACACTGGGATCACAATGTTTACCCGTTACCGAGTTTTAATAGCAGTCTGGTAGCAATTAATAGTGATGTAGCACGCAATTGTGTTACTGAATCAGTCGAGTATGATATAACATGTTACAAAGTCGAAGTACCTATATTATGTACATGGTCAAGATGATCACTCTACTCTATATGTATACATAACTTAACTCAGCTTAACTCAGACTACTGACGTTTTATGTATGACTAATGCTGAATACCTACAAGCTTATCGTTAGCTACAAATTGTTTATTTATAATAGAAATGTTGAACGCATAACATAGAATATTGTTAGGCAATTGATTTGTGAAGAATGCAGTAAGTAGGTACTGAGAAAGCAATCGATAACAGTCGAATATAGACTAGGAGACTAGAGAGAATATAGTAAGAAATGTTTTCTACTATGTAAGTCGGATGTACCTATAAGCAAATCAATTTGTACAGCCAGAAATAACGCATGTTATACAACCTGATTCGTTAATAGTATTAATTAAAACACGTGTTGTATACATACGTAAGAAGTTTAAGTTTGATACCTATATAAAATAAAAAAATGGTAGAAATTGTTAACACAAATTCAGCCCCACCTTAACCTTTAGTAGATAGCACATCCTGCGCAGTTTTTTTACACCACCTCTATAAATATTTTGCTTTTAACTTAAGAAAAAAATCTAGTCTTAAGTGTAGGTTTTTTGCTCAGCTGTAAGCGTGATTGCTACTGTTGCTATGCGTCATACAGTAACAAATTGTCTATTTATCATTCAGAATAATGACTTTAATTCTTCAGCGATTTTAGGTGCTTATTTCCATTGTTCTTACTAGTTTTTGAGTAAATCAGGATTAACTTGCGCAGATATATTGAAACACAGGGTCGGAATAGGTCGAATGGCTCTCAAAACCTCTAAGTTTCTAGGTCGCAAGAGCATGTCCGGCAGCAAACGCCACTTCGAATTTCATCATCATCATCGTCCTAGCGTTATGCTAGTCGCATCTTATAATGACTACGCCTTGGGCCCCGGGATCGCTTACTAGACTTTTTACAGAGCGACTGTTGTCTGACCTCTGCGATCCAAAGGGATACCAACATTTCATGGTTTAGACCGGTATCAGTATATTTGAGGATACTGACTCCAAGATTTTATGGTTAAAGTTGTGGTCACATCAGCTTCATGAACTGATTGAGTTGGTTGAAACTAAGTAAAGGAATATAGGACGGCCTATCGACTGCACGCATGGCATAGTTGTATAATCGGCTACCTTGCCTTTTAACACTACGCCGCCGAATGTATTGGGTTCAATCTCTACATGGGCCAACACTTTGTGTGATGCAGAAATGGTTGTTGAGTCTGAGGGCTCTTTGTGTTCGTTAATTGAATGTTTCTAAGGTGCGGTAGAAGGCTTTTGTTTTTAAAATGACCATCCTATAATTTGATCATATTTTCAGCGATATTTAGTTGAAGATTTTCAAGCTATTTACGTCTCGAAATCCTTTCCGATGACCTCGTTCTAAAAATAGCAAATCGATCCAAGGGTTATTATTATTATTAGTAGGCCAGATCGAAGGTGAAGGATAATTGAGGTCCTGAGATGTTTACCTGCAACATCGGAGGTATCGCCGGAATTATCTAACTCACACAGTAGGTTTAAAATAGCTCATTGACAACAGTGTTTACTTGGTAACAATACATAATAAGATTATTCCAATAATGAAAAAATGGTGAACGAAATATATTTACTTAATAACTTATGCTCTACGTTAGAAGTGGTATAACAGTGTTAATAAACTTGACATGCTCTATTATAAGACCATTGTATATAACTTGTTTTGATCTTAATACGTAGAAAATAGGCGTGGTGTTGCGATAATATGTATTATCAATCACATTCTAATTGTAATGCAAACTGACTAAATTGTTTGTGTTTCGTCACAGTAGCAATGGACAATTGTTATTCAACCTACTTGTATGTAAATAGTGGCGTCAGTTTTCATTACAATATGTTTAGTAATTTAATTAGTATAATAAATGACGTGTTCTATTTCAATAAGGTGGCAAAAATGTAAATAGTATGCGACAAAAATATCTTCACCACAGCAATTCAGCAAATAGGAAGTTTACAGAAAAAATTTCAACAGGAATGGATGGAGAAGTATACCCTGGTTGAAATGGTATACAATGTAGTAAGCCATTACCATGCAGTTTGCATGGTAATGGCTTACTGAAAGGTATACCATTAGCCATATTTATAAACAATTTTAAATTAGTACCTATCACTGCCTCCTTCACAGTATGGGACGGATTAGGCAAAGTTCTCCACGCTGTGCGACTACCTACAAACTTGTCATGTGTTTCGAGTGCATTATGGAGATATGTTGGCCATGCAAGATTCCTCACAATACATAATGTTTTTTTATTGTAAGTTATTTGTATGCAGTTAACTTCAACTTCGTTAGCGGTGTGCGCCGCCGTGAGTTTGAATCACAAATAGCAATCTGCTGATCTATCCATTAGGATATGGTTGCTGCTGTGAAAGTACTACTCGTAGTTGCAACGATAGTATCATTAAAATATGCTTCAAGATGTTGCAATTATATAACCTGCCCTAAAATCTAGATAAGTAAAGCTCCCAGCTCTATCTAGATTTTAGGGCATCATTCTCAGATTTTTCATCAGCAGCATCATTCTCAGACTATTCCTTTAAGTTGCGGAGGCCAGACAGAAAATCATTCCGTCAAATCTTGTTGGACTGGAAAACGGGCTCCGAGACGGGAGTCTTGCAACTGAGATAAGGCTAGGACAGTTATTGGAATGTGTCCTTGTGAGTCTTGTGACGCGGTAGATGTTTTGCCAGACTATAAACAAATTCCTGTTAGTTGTAGGAATTGAAGTCATATGATCAAACAAACACTACAATACTATTCATTTGTTTACAATTCAGAGCATGATCTGTCATAAAATGCAAAACATCGACGATGTGATGTTACGATTCAAATATGCGCATATAAATGTTTTAGTTTTTCTATTTTATACATTAGCGAGGTTTTTGTTTTTATTTTGATGTCATTTGTCGCGTTGGTGTCGGAACTTGATTCTGCGATCGAAATTTAACAAAAACTCGTCTGGACCACATTTAGTAAGTACCTAGGTACGAGATATTATTTTAATGTACTGGATCGGTTGGATTTAAATATTACTTGTATTATATTGTTATTACTTGATTTAAATATAAATCTGTATCAGACTGGATTCTTCGCAGACCACTTAAGCAGATAGCCCCATATAAGAAAAAACCGACGCGGTAAATGGATTGTAGTGATATTACCTAAAAAAGCCACAGAAGATACGGGCATGTTCAAAACATTCCCTGCCAAAACTTGGAGATATTTTATAAGTATAATATCTCAAAAGCGTTGATTGTTTACGATGCAGCAAATGTGCCAATACTCCTTGTTATGTAGGAATAATACGTCTTTTAGCACAGTATATAGACGAAGCGAAAATTACAGCTACCCTAAAGCCTGATTTTAAACGGTGGCTATTGGTTATCGAATTCTACAGTGAATGTTAATTTATCAAATAAATAAATAAATCAAAGGGTGGAATTATTGCACAGATGAATCACGCCAAACGAATACTAACACTGACTATGAAAGATGGTAGATCACATTCACGTCATCATTCTCTAACAATTCGGGCAACAAGTAGGTATTTGTAATTAAAGTAATCTATGTCGTTCTGCCGAGAACCTAGAAACTAGCATAGTAATATTATCTGTGCTAGATATAAGAGACTGCCTCCGTGGTCCAGTGGATAGCGTATGTGTCTGCTGATCGAAGGTCCCGGGTTCGATTCCCGGGTCAGGCAAAAGTGTTACTGGGTTTTTCCGAATTCTTAGTAGCAGCACGGAGTCTGGTGATGTGCCCGCTAACGGCAATAGGCTCGCCCTCTTTTACGTGGGACCTAGAAGTTCTTGGCAAAATGTGGGTGTAATATTACACCTCTGCCTACCCCTTCGAGGATAAAATCGTGAGTCTATAAAAAAAAGATATAATAGGAGAATCCAGATAATCATCTACATGTCGCGATGTCGCTTACCTGTGACAGATAACACGTAACGAACAATTTCTATCTTAAAAATAACATAAACTTGTAGCAATTAAACATTGAAACCACTATCAATAATAATTGCCTCTGTATCCTAAGACTCACAGGCCACATATGTTCTTTAGCGTAGGTAAACGGTTATATTACAAGCTAAAAATAAACATTTTAATATGTTAACTGTGGATCCCTCTAGAATTCAAACATACAGGATACTTAAATAATATGAATAGTATATATCTGTCTCGGATAAAAGAGTGCAGGTACATTTTTCGCTTTGCCAGAAAAGGGGCTCGCTTTGAAAACAATCAAACTTAATAGGTCATTAACTCTATTATGTTAAATATTAAACAATGGCAAACACAGGTAGGAACAAAATAAACACATAATTATTCAAGTTGTGTAGTAGCCAATACGAATGGCTGCAAGGCCGATTTAGTTAGTTTTAGGTAATGCAAGTATTTCTCTATTCACGTTGTAACAGGCAGGTAACAAGCGGCAAAAAACCTTACAATACTTACAATAGACCGTAACTAAGAAATACGAACACAGGTGTAAAAGTACACCACCAATTTAAATGGACAGAAAGGTGAAGCGCCACTGTGTATGACGACTGCCTATTGTTTATTCCGATTTGTATTAGTTTCCGTTCTATGCGTTGTATATTTTATTTGGTCGTAGTATAGTGAACGATCAGTATTCGGTAGTAAAAAGTTAACAATACTGCGATTAAATTTCTTTGTTATACTGCTAGCTAGTGGTTCGGTTTATCTACAGCTAAATCGAGGAAGCGTGATAAACGCGTTCCATTTGAATTATTCATAGATACTCGCAGTTTTATTGTCAAAAGGGTAGAGACAGGAAGCTTCTTATAGAAAATTGTCATGTTATTTTCGACTAGGTACCTACTTAGTAATGATGATGGTGTTCAGGATTCCATGTTATAAAAGGGGAGTCTGAAGTTGTTTGTATATATTCTGAATTATTTGCAAATTCGGCTATTCTTTGTAGTAGGTGGTACCTATAGAGTATCATATAAGTGTAGATCACTGCAGAAACACATCATCATGTTTTGCCATCCCAGTCCTGACTATTCGAACTAACGTGTTTTGAGAGCTGTGGAGTCTCTGGGAATGTCTTAGAACTCGCAACGATTGTTATCAAAAGTATATCGAAGGACTTGGCAAATATTCACAAGTCTCTAGATAAATACATATTATTTGATATCAGTGACGTAAGTCATATGTAAATTAGTCTTCACGCCATGACATAATTGCCTTGGCACATTGTTTTACAATAGAGGACAAAAATGCTGTCATTCCTTTCAAGGTTCCACTTGTTTTATATGAATACTGCAGATAATAACAATGTCACAGGTATGCTTCCGTTTCGTCATTGAAACAATTGGACTATCGTAAATATACCTCGTATTCAGTACCCATAGTTGAGTATTCCGCAGATATCGTGAGAAATATTTGTGAATAGACGCGCGTAACTAGTTTTTTACTCATACCTATTATCTTCATCTATTCTAGAGAATCTTTCCAAAGAGTACAATATTGATATGTTTTGTACTAGCGTGACATCAGTGAAACGGCTATTAGCCGATACATACTTTAGTGAGGGAGGCGGCAATTAGCACACAATTGACTTACAAATCGTTTTATTTTTATTTTTTGTTATTAGTTACTGTTTTAGTTTCCTTATAAGTAGGTACTTTTATCCTTTAGATATTGAATTTGTATCATCAATAATCAGTTTATTTTTTTTTAGATGATTTTATCTTTTTCTGGTGTTTTGTGTTTATTTTACTTTTCATTTTGTTATGTACTATCGATAATTATGTTGAACCTAACCGTGGAGGCTTGTTATTAGCAACATGAACAAACATTTTTTATACTGCAGTTGGTTATTAGTCTGTAAGCCTTCTTAATAATATCTAAATAAATAAATATATTATAAGAATATTTGCCGTGTGGTTGACGGCATAGAATACAAGTGTCACCACCCCCTATCTTCCCGTGGGTGTCGTAAGAGGCGACTAAGTGATAACACGATGCAAATACCATATTTGCGTAGAGACGGCAAACTCGACATCAAACCCTATACGACTGCCTCGTTGGTCTCGTGCCATAAATGTGTGCCTGGGATCGGGAGGTCCCGGGTTCGATTCCTGGGTCGGGCAGTGTTATTGGGTTTTTCTGTCACGAAATTCTCAATAGCAGCACGAAGTCTGGAAATGTGCCTGGTACGGCAATAGGTTCGCCCCCTATTACGTGGGACTAAAGTATGTCTGGCGAAAAGTGGGTGTAGAAATACACCTCTGCCTACCCCTTCGGGGATAAAAGGCGTGACGATATGTATGTATGTATGTATGTAAGAATAACCAATAATACTTTGACATCAAGAGCGAATTGATTTGATGGCGAAGTGACTATTTTGTTGTGGAAGAAAAGTTGTTAAACAAATATTATTTTCTTTTACAGACTTTTGGGTAACGGACCCCAACAGCTCAAGACTCAGCGGGTTAGCAGCATGCCTAGATGATCAGTGCCAACCGAAGCCCAGATTTAGTTTGGAGGCAAATCATTTTGGGCGCCTCACTCTGTGCTCGGCTCTTGGCTTCAGCGCCTCTTGACCCTCGGCCTTCTTCAGTTCGTTATATGATTTAGCCATCATCCCAGTCGTTCAAGCAAATATCCAGTAAAAAAGTTACGGTATATAACAGTTAATAGGTGGTCGATGCAACATCGGTTAACCCTGTTGATCGCTCCACTAATACACCGCCACTCCCTCGCCAGCTCTTCAAACAATCAACAACACGATTGGTATTTATTATACCAATTTACCCCCCACGACTCGTCGCGGTACCGAGGCCAACGCACTCAATGAGCGCTAAGTGACCGATAATGACCAAAAACAATTGGATTAATGACGCTTGCACATAAAACAGAATCGCACACAGACTTTATTTATCCTCTGTTTACTTTAGTCTTTAATTCCTACTTACATTTCTACAGTTTATTGTTTAATACATAGCGACTGAAGAGGATTCATTTAACGATTGAAGATAATATTTCTTAATAGAGATTGTACCTACTTCGTGCAAGTGGAGCTAAGAAACACCCAAAAGCATTGACTGTGCTGGACGGCCTCCTTCCTTGAGCTGTATCCATAAACCCCTATTTACGAGTACACATATTAACTCATATAATGGTTCAAAGGGTTCCCACCAAGAGGGTGCATAGGGTTCCCACCAAGAACTTAGGGTCCCAAGCCAACCTCACCTGCAAGTGGTGCACCTGCCGATCAACGGACGAGGCTCTGGGAAAAACAAAATATCCCGATAAGCGGCAATAGGCTCGCCACCTATTACGTGGGATCAAAACACTGGCGAAAAGTGGGCGTTTAATATGCCTCTGCCTACCCCTTCGGGGAAACAGGCGTGAGTCTATGTATGTATGTATGTATGCATATTAACTCCGAGAGGCAACGATAGCCTAGTGGAGTTTTCAACAGATTTCCACCCAAGGGCATTGGGTTTAATCCGACGACGCGCACCATTGACTTTGCGAAGTGTACCGTTGACAAAGTTAATCTGTCGGTCCCGGCTGTCATGAAGATCTTTGACATTCGTAATAAAGGATCAGTACCCTTGTGTCATTGGTCCAAGCAATAGAACATCACTATACCTTTGGGCTGCGGACGCCAAACGTCAGTCGCTGTGAGGAAAGATAAATATTCTGTCAAAGTCTTATTACTATGTATCTTCAAACTCAGTAGTAAAAGCGATTCGTTAAGAAAATGTATTATTTAATATTTTCTTAACAAATCACTTCAAATTGTCATATCAACAGTTAAAATTAATCTAGAATTTTTATTTCAAGGACATGATAAAAGCTAATAACAAAAGCTCATAAGTAATTTATATAATAGTGCTCTGTTTTAGATCAATATTTGTTATTAGACAGCAGATAAGACGTGAGGTAATTATAAGATAGCAAACTTTACTCAAGTAACATGTTTGTATGAAATTGTTTTGCATTTCACGTTTAACAAATAAACTCTTTGTACTGTGCCTGTTATAACTAATTCTATGTTTGCCATGTTCTGTATATAACCGACTATTTTTAAACTGCTATATTGCTACATACCTACCGTGTATAAAGTTTATTGGTGCATAACCAATTTGTTGTTCAAAAGCAACGTTATTTTAGATTTTCTCTAGCAGTAAATGGTGATAGGTTCATGTGAACGACAGGGATGTACCTATAGCTTTCTTGATAGATATAAAGTAACTGGAATTGTGTCCCCAAGAACTTTTACTTTCTAGAAAGACAGGCTTTACCCGCATTGTTAAAAGCCTGTTTCGTGAGGAACTTAACACAAGGAACACTGACACAAAATAAAAAAATTGTATCACAAAAATCGTATCAAGGTGTTGTGGGTTCGATACCCGAACCGTTAGTTAAAACATTGTGGCGGCCGCTTGAACCACTACGCCAAACGAGCAATTAAATAAATTGGAAACTTTCTAACTATCGTAACTTACCTATCGTCTTGGATAATAGAAGTATAATCAAGCCAAAATGTATTCAGAAGTAATTACTTAGACAAAGACGTACCAATCTTAGCTTATGTTTTTCGTACTCCACCACTATGCGCATATTATAGTGACATGGTTGACGTCGACTACTGATAGCTGACCCAATCCTTCTAATTTGCCACTAAAAAAGCTGACATTAGCTGACGTCTTTTTTAGTTTCAATACAGCACTTCTATAAATAGTTTTCAGTGATACAGAAGTGTTACTCAGTGGACAGTGGTCGGTTATCATGTAAGGTACGCAGGTATCTTCCTGAGCAGTCGGATCGGGGGGCGGGTGACACTTGTAAAATATTTATTTTGGTTAGAAAATACATACCTACATTTGGGAAGTGCTTGAGTCCCTTAGGTTCTACCTGGATCCGTGCCTGACAGTTTTCAAATTACCTTAAATTCTACGCACGGTTTTTACTTTATTACTTTTGATGTAAGCTTCTCTCGCGCTATCACGTCTGTCTTATAATAATACTATGCGTTCGTACTTCGTTAGCTATGTATAGCAGCGTAGTGGTTATAATTATGTGAACGAAGTCACGTAGTCCATTGCAAAACAGAGTTCACTCAGCTCCGTAAACTCTTTCACATTTCGCTACACTTTTAGTTGAAATGTTTGTAGAATATTAATTTAGGTTGTCGGCGATTGACACAACACGCCAATACTCGGCATCTGTGATTTTTTCATCGCTAAAGATAAGTGATATTCAGCGGCAGCTACCGCTTTTACTAGAATCAGTAATAAAGCGTTTGATAGAATATCTTTCAAGTTGAATTTTATAATCCATTAGATTTTCAAATGTAAGAACTAAAAGAAGAAATTAATATTTTAATTAGAGACTTCAAAGACTATAATTATATAGGACCACCTCTGAAATATGACTTACTTTACACAACAAGGATCATCTGAATCATACGGATTTAGAGGATCCGGATACGGATTCAGATTTTATAGTATTTTTACCTAACTACTATTATAAACGACTTCAAAAAGAAGGACTTTGTACTTTTGTTACGCGATTACTACGCGTAGTAAGTAATAGCGTAACAAAATTATAGTTAGGTAGGTAAAAATACTAGGTAGGTATAAGTCAAGTCAAGTCAAAATCCTTTATTCATTTAAATCACAAAGTGACACTAATGAACGTCAAATTAAAAAAATAATACAAGCTTCTCATTTACACTTACTGCCACGTTCGCAAGGCAGTATAAAATAAAAAAACATTGAAAACTAAGAATTCATAAATGGTTGAATAAAGTTGACTCAAGATAACGTACTGTATGGTATGGATGGACAAGTTGTGTTATCTTGAAGCATATATTCTTAATCAAGAGCACGACACCCCAATAATTATGATCAACACCTGTTGAATAAAAATAATCAAATCTGGTTTTGTGCATATATTCAGATTTTATACATTACATCGGGTTGTGCAATATACCTACCTGTTTAATATAGCATTGTCATTGGGGCCTGAATCACCTGACTGATGTACTGTTATCTTAATATATAAAATCCTTGCGTTACTGACTGAATGACAGACACGCTACAGCCGAAACTATTGGGCGCAGGAAGCTGAAATTTGGCATGTATGTTCTTTGGGGACCGTAGGGGTGCACTAAGAAGGGATTTCCCGAAATTCCCACGGGATCGGCCAAAACGGGTAAATTTAAAAAAAATGCAGGCGTAGCTGCTGGCGTCCTCTAGTTTTTATATATACTTATACTTATTCAGGTTATTAGATGTGATCATATTGTGAAAGGCGAAAGCTACAAATGCCAATAAAAACTTTTCTCGTTTCCTTGTTTCAGCAACAGCTCAGTGTAACTTTTGTGATTGCAGAAAAATTACCTAATTTATTCGCGCTATTTCCGTTTCTCCGCAACTTGTCAAATTATGAATGTAACCCAACAAAGTTCCCACTCCAGAGATTACTCCGGGAAAACAGAATAGAGAAATTAAAATTAAGAAAATACTTGATATCGACTAACTAACTATAAGTATGCACTTGAAATTGAAATAAATCAAGGTAATCCGTTTGAAATAAATAAAAATCTTTCCTTTTAAGTCTTTATATGGTACAAATCTTGTGCTTAGTCTGTTATGTTCAGTCCTTGTAGGGGCTAAAATGTATATGCGTATCCAAACGTATGGGTCATCATCATCCTAGCGGTATTCCGGTTGTATGTATCCAAGACTTAGGCTCAGTTCACACCGAAATGGCAGCGGCCGGAAGCGAAGCGGAGAGCAGTTTCAGTGTCATATAATTTTAGTCTTTATCACCATGACTATAATACATAGAATCACTTGATAATCCACGCCGCGTCGGCGCGCGACCGCTCTGGCGGGCGCGAGCGGCCGCGAGCATGCGCGGGAAGGCGCGGGCAGCCGCGAGCATGCGCGGGAAGGCGCGGGCAGCCGCGAGCATGCGCGGGAAGGCGCGGGCAGCCGCGAGCATGCGCGGGAAGGCGCGGGCGGCCACGAGCATGCGCGGGAGGGCGCGGGCGGCCGTGTACCCAAGAATCCGCGTTTCCTCTTCTTCTTCTTTAATTATACGTGCAATAACTATTAAATCCAAAATACTCATTTTCACAGCTAATTACACACGTGTTACCTCGTTATATGTAGAATATAAACTGCGCATAGGAATAGCGTGAGCCTGAGCCGTGACGTGAGCTGCGCGCGGCCGCGAGCAGTCGCGGGCGGGCGCGAGCAGTCGCGGGCGGGCGCGAGCAGTCGCGGGCGGGCGCGAGCAGTCGCGCGCATGCGCGAGCAGTCGCTGGCAGCCGCAAGCCTTCTCTTCGATGCCGGCCGCTGCACGTCGCTTCCAGCCGCTGCCATTTCGGTGTGAACTGAGCCTAAGGCTCATCTTGGCGCCTGAGGTCCGCTTACTAGTCTGACATTACGACAGAAATTAACTTTTCCACAGAGCGACTGCCGTTTGACCTCCGCAACCCAAAGGGATAGCGATATCAACAACACATAGTTCAGATCAGTATCACTTTATTAGAGGGTGCTGAGGGTACTCCTCATTCACGACAGCAGGGACCGACGGTTTAACGTGCTCATTGAAGCACGGTGCACGCGATAATTAACAGATTAAAATCATTAAAATATACATTCGTCATACTTTTGAAAAGTTCATGGCGCGCACCGTGAATTTTAGTCAGAAACTCTTTACATGCCAGTCTGTTAATCCATACTTATAAGTAGGTACTAATCACGTACTAATGATATCAGATGGGTACTATGGAATGTATTTCGAGGTATAACGTTCAATGAATTATTTTTCCTGATGACCGAAGATAAGGATGTTACAGGATTTACATTGTCGGTGTGATACATGTTGGCGAATCCGCCTCCATTATCGTGTGCTATTTAGCAAATCCTGTGAACCGACATGGTGGACGGCTATCGGCGTGGGATCAGCGATGATGAGTGATGACCGTGCGTAACCGCTGCCAAGGTCATGACGGAAACAATACCGACGTTAATTCGGTATATGCTCGTAATATGCGGTAGTGTTGCCAGATTTATTAGGATTCCGTAGTGAACACAAGGAGCCCTTATGTAAATTTACTAATATTAAGAAGCTGAAGAGTAAGGTTTCTTCTGGTTCTATTTGTATAAAGCTATATAATATCGTGCTATAAGCTAAGGATGTGGACATAGATATATTAACTATAACTCTTTTAACTGTTCTGTGGATGCGGACCACTAGCATTAAATAATGCGGGTGCAACCACGGGCGCATCTAGTTACTTATAAAAAGTTGTTTGTTTTGTGAGTTTGTATGTAGAAAGAATCTGGGAATTAATTAAACTAAATAATTTTAAATTTGTTTATTACAGCGTAAAATGCAGTGTGCATATATGTGCGAACAATGACTATATCATTTTATAATCTATATGAAGCTTAATCTAATCTGAGTATATATTATGTACAAAAAACCGTAAAAAGAAATTAATAATTGAAAATATTTACAAGGTTTAGGCGTCGTAAAATGCCTTCTAACGTGCCCAGAAGGCTGGCAGCATTGCCAAGCTGGGTGGCAATGCTGATTCTCTGAGCAAAGAATAAACCAGCCTTCTGGTCACGTGAGACGTGACCTTTTATAGGTTTATAATTATAATATATTTAAATAGTCAGACAGAATATGCAGTGGCCTACTTGCTGGTAACGGCTTATACTAATTGCTGTGAACGAAAACACAATCAAGCTGATGTTTATCACAAGGATAGGAAAAGGCATAGATGATTCAAAGTAGCGGGATGAGAGAGAAGGAAAAGGAAATGGTGCCTCCTGTAATCTCACTCATCAAACGAAACAACAGTAGGTATAGATACTGTTACTTTACGTCAATATCCTGCTAGACGGTGCGGTACTTGTCCGGTAGAGCCGGCCGATTCATGCTGAAATCAGCAAGGCTCTATTTTTACCTGCAACATAATATTAATATAATAGCTATTTTTCTAAAAAAGACTCGTAGAACTAAAGAAAATAACAAGTGTGATATAATTAGAATTGAGATAAGGGCCTGAATAACATGAAACATTGATGTAGGTAAGTAAAAAATTATGTACTTACGCATTGTTATAATATGATTACTGATTAATTGTATACCTCATACAAAATAGTTTAGCGGGTCTTAATCGCGTTAACTTATTTAAGGTATAAATACCTATTTGTTTCCGACGTTTCGCTCGTCTTGCACCGAGCGTGGTCGCGGAGAGATAATTGTATACCTATCGGCGCCGCCGGCTATTAAATAATCCCAATGGTAACGAAGAGATGTTGGAATTAATAGAGAAGTGAACTAAAAGAGAGAGAAGTTAGGCTTCTCTTAACTTACTACAAATTTGTTTGTAAAAGTATGTACCTAATTGGTATACGGCATATGCTTTAAATATATAAAGTTGTGATATAAATTTACCCATATCTACTTATCTTTTACCAGTTTTGGACAGCCCTGATACTTTGGGCAGCACTGTTAAAGATAAGGAAACAAAATAATATTTCGTTAAATGCATTTTCGGGTTTTAGCGACACAGAAGCACGCAATTTGCTTTCTGTATAAATATAATACGTGGTTAGAAGATATCGATAATATAAAGTGGTCACCCGATACTGACACAAATTATCTAATTACCTAATAAGATGCCATCGCGAACTTTCCGTCCTAATGGCATCGAGTTGACCATAACTTATCGATATGCGTTAACAAATTAACACACATGGGCTCACCTCACCCACATATAAAAAAAATGATCATTAAGCTTTTACGAGACAACATTATAGTGTCTTCAAAGTATAACGATTTTGTAATTTTAGGGCGTTTATTACATCAGAGAGAAACCTCCTTAGTTTGAATAGTTGTACCTAACTGTGACAAATGTAGAGTTTTCCGTGGGATTTAGGCAGATTTCTACAATTTTTTTATTACCTAATGAATAACCAGAATTTTGTAATATTAATTGAAAAATCAGCCCACCATTGGTCAGTTTGTATAAGTTTCTGTTAATATCTACAGACAGACAAGAAGTATTTATTAATTTAACATTAAAGCCACTTGTGCGGCTTGTGCCACGCTTACAAGCGCATACGTAATGGCGGGCTGCGGCGGCCATGTTGGATTGTAAGCGTCCGCGCCGCCGCAGACCGATGCCATTGTACGTCGCTTCCGGAAAAGCGCACTCTTTGGGGTCACTGAATGATACTTGTTAGGTGTAATGATGCCTCGTTAGCTTCAAGGGAACTTATTATTCTGTGTTATGAAGCCTTGTTATTTATCCTTTATACTATTAGTATTCTATGAGATGACTTGTACACACAGATTTGTACAACGGTTACTTTTATTTTGGATACCAAAAAATTAAGGGTTTAAATAACAGATTTTGTAGATACTGTCTCACAGGAGTAAATGTCATATGTGCCAACTGAAATGACTCAAGTATATTCTTTTAGCGAACACACAGGTCGCTCGCATTTGTATAACAATAGCGCACGCATGTCCACAAAGTATTATAATTTTGGTTCGGTCACCGGCGTCAGTAAACATGGATCACTATGGAAAATTAGCGATGCGTAGCGATGGTGTGATTCGCTCACATCGATGCTCTCCTATTGTAGTCCCCCCCTTAATGTGATTTAACTGAATTATGGTGTAGAAATGGTCACAATTTAGTTTCGGCAGTCCAGTGGTATGCCCGTGCTGTGAACCTGGTGTGAAGCACCTATACCGTGTGTGGTTACTCAGTAATAATATAAAGTACTAGTCTACGTACTTTGGACTTTGTGAGACTGCAGTGCTACGCCGAACGCTACGTGTCGTAGAGGCCGCCTTCTGAGAAAAGCTCAAGTAAGTTTTCATCTTGGCGTAGCTGATAGATGTCGCTACGAGTGTAAATATTTTAACGAAATTGTTTTTCCGCAGTATTTTCACACGCATATGAAACTTTTAAAGTACTTTTTAATTGTTTTGATCGTATAACGATGATACTTCTAGGTATATTTACGAAAATGTTATTTGTAGCGATAATATTTGCCTTATATTTAACGAAATTTTAATGTTAACGGGTAACCCGTGATTCCGTTAACTTTATTGAACAAATAGTCATGTGTCAATATGTACGATTTATATTATTTTATACACAAACGTATAAATCCTCCAAAGCACTGAATTCTATTAATTAGGTATCTACCTAGCTGTAACAAATACAATATTATTATCGTTCACATACTTGCATAACAAACATGTTGTATCTGCAAATATTTAATACAATATTATAACATCATAATAATATGTTTAAACAACGTAAAGCAGCACATAATTATCCGACTTCGCACTTCAAAACGCATAGTTACATATTGTAAATAATTTTATAAGCAAAGTGCATTGTCAAGCCGTTTTATTGTTGCTTCAAATATTTAAAAAATAGCACAAACAGCTACTTACATAAAGTAGCGATCCGAAAACGGGTAAGTTACGGGTTTAAATATTCAACTTTAATTTTATGATCATAAGGTTCAATTTTAAATAAAATAACCTGTTACTGCGTTTTAGGCTCTGTGCAGCGTAGCATTTAGGGCGGTGCCGGAGTGGTTGCGCTAACGCATCCTCTGAATTGCATTATGCAATAGCACTGCGCTTGGCACGTGCACATAATATAACCATTTAATATTATCAAACATTCATCCTTTAATTTATAAATATTATTTAAATGTTTTTACACTTGCCGAATTATATTTTCAAACTAATCAATGTGTGTTTATACACTTATGAACAACTCTTCTTGTAACGAAAAGGCTCGTGCCTAGTCAGTTTATAAACACAAAAAATATTATTGTTAAATAATAAAATTTAGAAGTGCAAATATACTAAATATCCGTGTGGTGACGGATTAAGAATACGGAATGTCACCACCCCATATCATCCCATGGGTGTCGTAAGAGCCGACAGAGGGACCATATTATGCAGAGAACAGCACTGTAAGAGAAGGAAACCTTGATACAAACCCTATGCCAACCCGTTTGGCCAGCGTGGTATAGTAGGCCAATTCCTCCTTTCAAAGGAAAGGCCTAGTCCAGCAGTGGACTGTTAAAGGCTGGTGATGGTGAAATGTACTAAAAGGACTCAGGGCTCCAAGGAGCAAGTCTTGGAAACAACTGTGATAACGCTAGGACAGTGACGATAATATGATTTCATACTGTATGTACAGTAACCCATGATTCTCGTCTTAATAAATAAGAGACACGAGACTTGGGCACTCCCCAAAGGGAGCACTAAAAAGCGTTTTTAGAAATTCCTATCCTAAATGGGTAAAAGTCCCACGCGGGCTACAGCGGTCGAAGAAGTAGGAACCGTAAAATTATTAATCAAGATAAGCGTTGGTAATGTTTTAAAACGAGCATAATGTGTACTTTAATTTTGATCGCATGGACAAGCTGCATGTTCTTTCACTTTATTGATAGCGAGCAGATCTTTCAAATAAACAGACACAAGACTTGCAACATATACACTTGTCAATGATAGAAAGGGACTGAGGGAGAGCTAACAAAAATAAAGCATAATTATAAACATTTTGTTGTGCAGGTGCCTACATCTTTATAAAATAATATACATACAATCTACAACATTATAACTGTTCTAAAATACGTTGAGAAGCATTTGTATAAAGTTTCGATCCATAGGTATCTAAAACTAAAGTTCTAAATGAAAAATGCCCTGACAATTCATCTTAATTTCTTCAAGAACTTCAAAACTTGATGCCTATTAAAGTAATGATAGCGTTCACTTTCATTGTTAATATCATTAAAATCAAATACAACACCAGTTTGATCGCTAACGAGGACAAATTTGTTCATTTATTTTTAAAATAGCTGCCACAGATATCTTCAGTAACAGATAAATATTTACTACTTTAATAGATATATTTAGTTATCGTTATCTTTTGAACGAGGTTACGCATGTGCATGATATAACATGAAGGCACCACGTGTTTACTTTATTGTTTCTTTGTCATTTATTTCGCTTGCCTTTTGTCTGAGTTTTGCTTTGGAAATCGATTTTCATATTTCGCTAATTGTATGGAGCATACAACTTTGTTTAACTGTTCTTAATCGCGCATACCAACTAACACAACAACATAATTATGGTTTGTTTTTTTCTACGACGACGCGCGACGTTTAGCCAAGTCCTTTTTTACTCCATTCAAAATCGTTGCAAACAAGTTTTAACTTTACAGATGAATTCTACTACCTTCATAAGTATTTAAAACTCTTCATTATAATTCGCAAAGCCATACTACGCATAGACGCGTAACTTAAGTACAAATTGGGAGGCAGACAGAAATATCTACCACATCGCGTCTTCGCTTCCTTCCGTCTATTTTCATGTTTCCAACGCTAGGAAGCATTTGTTAGCTGAGCTACCACTGAGTTACATCAATATCGCTATTTTCCAGTTTGAGACAAAGCTACTATTCAGGTATAAAACAATGAAAGATTATATAATTATCACAATGCACTTATGTGCATGCAGTAATAAATACGTGACGATTACGTTGACTGAACTTCTTACGTCAATCGGTAAAACAGAAAGAAAATGATACGATAATTATGTATTGTAACTGTCAATAACTAATACACATTATTATAATCACTGCCACCCATTGATTATGGGTGGCAGTGATTATTATTATTGTCTATTCATTGCGTACTCGATCAATTGATCGAGTACACAATTAATAGACAATAATAAGGAAATCTTATTCTAATCAATTTGATAATATGAAATATACAGGGTGTTGATTTGCATTTGCAAAATATTTTAAGGGGTGAATATACTACTGTAACTGAATACAAATACATGGAAAAACAAGTCACTAAAAGTTAAAAAAAAAATTCGTCATCGTCCCTTTGAAAATTAACTCGGTGTATTGACCGCCGCCGCCAGCTGTCGCCATTGCAGGTGCCTATCACACACAAGAACACATATGTAGGTACCTACGATGACTGCGTGATTCTGTCTTATTTTGCACGATTTAACAGTTTATTCTGATTTACCATCTAAGTAACATTTAAAGAAAATAGGGTTTTATATCATCGCGCACTGTTTGAAATAATTTTAGGTTAATAAGTATACTGTCTATGTTGTATTATTAAAATATTTTGCAAATGCATATCAACACCTTGTATAGGTTATTAAATAAGCATATGTAAGGTTCCATGCATTCTTATGTCAGAAATCAGTAACAATTGGTTATGGAGATTTTTTTATTTTATTTGTTTCAATTAATAAACAAAGAATACAATCCATATAACAGGTCAAAGGTCCACAAAACTGTGTTAAACAGTTTCACTGTGGATTATCGATCTATTCTTTAATTCAATATCTTTCTCATGAACATTAAGGGTTCACCGCTCTCTGATAAGTTCGTGTTAAATTAATTTGTCAGATAACTCCTACAAATATCCTTCCGATTTGGAATTTATCTGTATAATAAGGTTTATCCATAAATTGTGAAACTGGGTTTAAAAGTGGACTGTAAACAGTTACATTTATCGTATTTGCAGTTCATCTCAATCGGCACTTATGGGGTAAACAGAGAAAGGGTAAGGGATGAAGGGTTTGGATTTTTTTCTTTTTAAAAACCACAAACGGACGTAGTCTGTATACATAAAATTGGTCCGTTACTGATTGACTGACAGACAACGTTAAGCCAAAATGTTTGGGCGCAAGAAACTAAAACTTGGCATGTATGTGCCTTGGGGAACGTAGGAGTGCACTCAGAATCGATTGCCCGAAATACAAAGGGGATCGGGCAGAAACGACTAATAAAAAAATATACGGGCGTAGCTCCTCTAGTTGAGTTTGTATTCCCAGTAACATTTTATGAAAATTTCGGCAATTATATAAATATTCTTTAGTCAGGTGAGACGAGTTTGTCAATTTGTCATTTGTCTCAGTTTCAAGACAATGCTAACACATTTTTCCGAGAAACTGTTTAACTTCATTTTTGTTTCAACAGACATAATGTAACCAGGTGGTCGCTATGAGTCACATACATACTCATTTGTTTAAGTTGTAAGTGTATTGTTAAAATATCGCCACATCCTCTTTATGTATTGTTATATTATTCTATGTTATTGTAACATATCTGTTTTGAGAATAAAGAAAAATTCCTAAACACATTTTCAAATACCTATTATCTATTCATAAAAATGTCGTTGTCTTCACATCGGATTGTGATTGAACAACTGAAATAATTCCAACTCAAAGTCCGTTTATCCATTTTGTATCAATTATAATTATTACTGTTCTGGACAGTTGTTGTTAGTGGAATCTGTCTTGGCAAGTCAAAATTGAAATCTTACTTATTAATAACTTATCCGACTTAATACGAATTTTCTGTTTTCGATTTAGTAGAATGTAATGTTCTCAGTTGTAAGACTCATCTTTCCTGAAATGTATACCCCTAAGAAAGTCAAATAGATGCACAAAGCATCAGTGCTAGTGAAAAATTTCAAATGTAATAAAAGTATATTTTTCAGTAGGTGATCATTATTTTAGTTTTCCAAATGCCAATTATTTCAGTAACCTCAATCTTATGACCTGCTTCTCGAAAGTGGTAAATTTTTCGGTTTGTCTCTACTACACAAACAAGCTTTGAAGAAAAGTAGAAAAATAATTCTGTAAAATACTATTACAGCTATTTAGCAATTTCATTGTTATGTTTGCTATTTTCATAATACCATAACACAAACGTCCTTTAAAACTATACAATAGAATGGAATGTTTTGTTAAAAGGCTTTTATTATAGGAAGTAGACAAAAATGTTTTCCCATGGAATCGCTGGCATTTTATCTATACTTTTCACAAAATAGGCAAGTAATCCATTTCCAAATATTGGATGTACATTCAGGAAACGGGACCTATCCCTAGTGTCTCTTGCGTCATTGTGTTTTCCCACGGGCCCATCCTAGCCTAACCCAGAATCCCTACAAAAGGTCCGCGTACAGTTTTCACACTATTTCGTTCTGCGTGATCGGTTACTGTGAAAAGTGCGCTGATCAGATGGGTATCCGCATTGTGCTCTTTGAATTTGAGGAACGTTAGCATACAAAAGATTGGACTTTCACTAAATAGGTTAATTGCTTCACAGGTTTTTTGTTAGGCGTATTGGTAATAAATAACTATTAAACTATTCGTAGTACGATCATGTATCAGATAAGTGAGTGAATAAATAAATGGTTACTTTTTGTGGTTACTCAGTAAATACTTATTTGCTAAAGTAACATTCTAAAAACGGAGACACATTGTTTAGCAAACACGGTTGGCTGTTTTTTTCTTTGAGACTACTTTTCTCATTGTTGTCTGTTCTATAAGTAAATATAGTAAAAAGCAAAACAGTGTTTCAAACAATGACAACAAAGCGTTAGAACACGGTCACAGGACAAATAATCTGACACTCTTGATAAGAGAGATATTGCGGACATTCACTTACGTTGATATTCTCGTACACGGTATTGTTATTAGAAATATTTATTTTATTATATATAAACTGTATTACCATAAACTTACATTTCTGTTTTGTGATAAATATTTTCATAACAGATTTATTTATTTATTTATAATAGGTACACAAACAGATTACAATCTTAACATAGTAGGTAGTTAAGTGAACATAATATATAATCTGGACAGTAATCCTAAGGTAGTGTACACAGCATGCATAAATCAAAGCAGATTACTCGTGCAAAAACTGCAAAACAAGACAAGAAAATGTTACAAAACAGATTTAGAAAGAGCATCTACAGTTGTCCCTAAACTGTATAATACCGACACTCATCCGGTAAGAAATCATATTAAACATTAAAAAGCTCTAGTCAGCTTAACTTCATAGGTCCAATAACTGGCTATAATTACAAGAAGAAACATGAATATTTAAACAGCTGCCTGAACATTACATGATGCAATATTATTTTTACATATTATGTACAAAATGAATCACTTTTAGTCTTAAAGAGACTCACATATTATTTCTGGTTTATAAATTACCTATTATAATAACTTAGAAAGTGTAGTGAAGTTTTAAAGGTATACTCATGCATCATAAAAGTGCAATTGTTTGCCTCTAAACCCTTCCGTGAAACGTTTACCAGCTCTTTTATTATTATTTTCTATCGACGTAGATACACATTACCTACTACCTACTAAGTCTAGGTACTAATACTCTATATGAATTATTATTGTCTTTATAATTCAGCGTTTCATATGTATTCGTACTAAAATTAATCGTGTTGTTACTGTCTACGTTTTGCGACTGTAACATTGCAATAAAATATTAGTTACGATTTGGATTCGCATATCAATAACAATGAGCTGAACATTCAGTGTGTGTTTTAGGTGTCCATTACAGATCTAAATTACCTACGCCTAATTGAGCGAACAAAACATGGCTATACAATAATCCATCGATTCTGCAAACAGACCAGACTCCGATTTCACGGTAAAGATAACTGTATCAAAATTTGGTAGCGACGTCATTTGTCCAATTGGCTTGGCGAGGACATCGGTCGAACACAATGTGCCGGATGCTGGCATCCGCTTTCCATCGGCACAATTTTTTTTGGAAACACCAAAATTTTCATAGTCCAAACCTTCGAGCTGTCATTGTCATGTAGATTCGTGTTTTGTTGTATCTGTACTAGCCACCTGTGGTATTTATGTGGTACTTGCGAATCTGAGTAATGCGCAACTAGCTTTGCATGGAATGATTGTGTACCAAAATTGCAAATGATTTCACCGACCTACCGACCCTGGTGCTGCTAAAACTTTGATTCTAAAGCCAAAGAGACTGATCGAAGATCACATGTTTGCCATACTCTTCTTTTAATAAAAAATCTCGAGAAATAGAAGCAAAAGCAACAATAACTTTTTTCAATCTTATATCAAAGAGTAGGCACAATTGTTTCGCATTTTTTTAAACCTGTTAGCAAGGCACATGATCAATAAAATTGTTTATGTTATGCATGAACTATCGTTAATTTTCCTGCGCCAATTATTTTTCCTTTAATTATCTCGCAACGTAATAAGTCCGTATATAATTGTTATGTTGCCAATTACGACATACCGGCGCTACAGGAAGGATAACTTCAAGGAAACTGATAAACATAATTATGTTCCAGTTGGAAGTAAACAGTCGTACGATAATAGGTCCAAAGTGATGTCTAGACTTGTACTTGCTTTATTTACTTTGGAGGGTGGGACGAATGATTGATTATCTGGGGGCACTTCAGTGCCCCCACCAAGTCGAGCAAAAAAGCGGCACGGCCGTACCATCCTTTTCTCGAAGCAATTCAGGCCATTTTCGACCCCCTATAACTTGGTTGTGGATAAAACTAGAAGCCTGATTTTTAGTAACCATGCAGGCATTGTATAAAGATTGTGTTTTTCAAATTTCATTCGATTTGAACAAGTAGTTTAAGAATTATAACGAGTCAAAATTCTTAATTTTGTCACTTACTGACCGATCATCAAAAGTCTAAGGCACTTCTAGTAGACATAGAAGCTTCAAATTTAGAATACAATTAGTATTTAGTATATGAATCGAGGAAAAATTACAATATTTTTCAATTTCTGTCTAGTTTTCGAGATACATTAACTGCATAAATAACTTTGTAATCCCATATAAATATAAAGGATTACAAAATTACATTTGCAGTTAGGGCTTTAATTAAGAAAATTCGTTGTTGGTGTACAAGAAGTAGAAGGTACCGGAAAGGACAAAAGTAGACTATCTACAAAAAGAAATGAGATCCCATAAAAACAATACTTGTCAAAAATACCAAATCTCGCGACCGTAAACGTTGTGAGATCCATGTAATACCTACCAAGTCGGTTAATTAAAAATATTTAATGTTTTAAATAAATATATTGACTTGGCAATCGCATTAAACAATCTCTTGTATATATGTATTACATATGAGAAATATTGTGTTTTCATGCGATGGCCGAGTCAATCTACTTATTTAAAACATTAAAGATTTTTAATTAACCGACTTGGTAGGTATTACATGGATCTCACAACGATTACGGTCGCGAGACTTGGTATTTTTGACAAGTATTGTTTTTATGAGATTAGAATAACAACTTATACTTTTGGCAAATACTATAAAGTACACCGTTGTATTTCTAATTCTTTTTCGATGTTAAGGTGCTCTTGTAGAATATAGTCTAGACCGTACCTCTAGTATTTTCAAGATATCGGGGGCACGGCTCAAATGTACAACTACAGACAATACAAAAAGAAAATGATACTAATCATATTAATTAATGAAAACAATTAGCTAGAGAAGATCCTTGAGAACGCACTGTTCTTGCAACAATGCAGAGTTGTTTTACTTTCTTCGTTAGGCAGGAAATGGGACCGTGGCTTTAATAATACTGCATTAGAATGTTGTGAACCTTTTGTGAACTGTATTATATTATATCGACTAACGACAATAAATAGCTATTTTAACATGTGTAGGTTACCTACCTCTGACTCATATCATTCGTAACAAGCTGTATTTTCTATCCAATTAAATACTAAAAATATATTCCGTTTAACTTTCACACAATGCAATTAATTGCGACCATTTCAGGGTTCCACGCAAAATAACGGTGTCTATGTCAGAATGTATCCATTTCAATACGTTGACAAGCATCGATATTTGTACTGTTATAATGATATCAAAAATTAGTGATCCATGGGTTTTGTATACCATGAACAGTAGCCACTTCGTGCTCCGATAGTTGCAAATGTTTATAAGCCAATTGTTGACCGTCACTTGTATTGCCCCGTTGATTGTTAGGAATTTGTGGTGTCAATATAGTGGTAAATATGTAGTGAATGTGATTGTTGACTATAACTAATGCGTAAAGATGGCAATCCATTGACTATCACGCAATCGTTCTGGGACTTATAATGTTTTTGATTTGGTAAATAAAGGGGTTTGCCTTAAGTGTAACTTATTATGTAATTTATTTGGAAAAGCAAATATACCTACTGGTTAGACTGGAAAGCGGGCTTTAGGTCCCAAACGGGGAAGTCTTGGATGCAACCGGGCTGATGCTAGAGTGATGAAGACGATTCAGGACTATTTACTAAAGTGTCAATTACAGCAAATTAAGGAAATCCTATTTCCCTTTAAAGGTAGTCTGACCCTGTGAGTTTGACCACATTATTTAGGTGAAAAAAAGCTATCAGAATAATTCAGAGATAGTTTGTCAACATGACAACTAAAGTAGAGCCCCACGGTGGGTGAGTGCTCCGAAGAGCTCTTTCAACTAATCCCACCCTCTCCTTTCCTATCCCGAACGACACGTGCTGGGTTGAGGTGCCACTCTTACACGGTAGAACAGATACCGTCACGCACCAAACGGTTCGGCGCCTCTTATCTCTGGCGTACCATTAAGATGTGGATCTCTTTACCAGTCCACGTGTTTCCCTCCCCTTATGATCCCGGGTCCTTTAAGCGGGGCGTGAAAAAGCTTTACTCAAGGCCGTCAAGGTGAGGGCCATCATGCCATAATGCCATGCTGGCTGCTGTGATGATGGCCATCACTATGGGACTTCACTGACTGCTTAACATCAGGCAGCATGGAGTCAATTTGTTCGGCAGAAAAAAAAACTATTTAATGCATACAGTTTATGTTTGCAAATGTGTGTCACTGGGTCACCAAACAGTCGCTCCTTATTATATAAATTAAGATTATGTTTTATAAACACATAATTCACACGTATATATTACGGTGCTCCAGCTGTTACGATATCTATTTCATAGTAGCACCCGCTTGGAAAAATCAAGTACTTTGAAAGGACTATTAGAAAAGAATTATAACAGCTATCCTTTGGAATCGACAAATCGAATCGAGAAAGTAAAGAAAAGACTATTTATGGGACAGTGGAGAAGAAAGAAAGGTTTCACACGAGTTTTATAATATTTTTATAAAGGTTGTGTATTTTATACGTGAGACTATTGTCTTGTTAAAGCGGCGATGCTACCAAGAGAATTGCAGTAAGGACTTTGGAAAACAGGATTTTGTTGAAAAGTTGCCACGAAAGCCTGATCCATAGACTGCCAAATTAGCTACGGAGTACAAATCTAAACATGGCTATCAGAAACGACACGGTTGCGCTGTATTTGGAGAAAACCGCTTCATTAGCAACAATACTTTGGGATTTAATTCTGTTGACTTGTAATCTCGTCAAGGATATTGTTTCGAATAATACTTAGTTAAGATTTTGTATCTTAGAACAATAGATCAATTTTTATAGTGCTGCTATACACTGTAAATATTGGCTGCCAATTGTAACTTTCAATTATTTTAAGACTTTTCATATTAACTCTTTGTGTGGTTTAATGCAATGCAAGCAATAAAAACAATATTTATATAGACAGAATATGTATTCACACGTATGTGTCATTTGTTAGTAGATATATTTTTATGGCTATATCGTTGTTATCTTTTTGATATACATATATATTTTCAAGGTACTACTATTCTTACTTTTTCAATAGAATAATAAAAGTAACATGTCACAATAATGCAAGCGTTAAACATGCAATTTAAATATCCTATTTTCTTCGAAAATTGTATTTCTTTCTCCATACTTTCTTTGCCATAAGTAATTACTTACGTCATTTATGTATATTTTTTGCATTATAATATCGTAAATAGAACACTTTTTATCCTAAGAACGTTTTTATAACATAGTTTTTGACGCCCTAAACAAGTTGGCGCTAAACCAGTTTGAAAAAAATTCCCTTGGATCGCTCATAGAGTCGAGGCACACTAGAAACTGGTTTTGTATACGAGTGTCAATGTGCGTGTAAAGTAGCACTGGAAACGACGATCTCTTGCTGACCGATTCTCGCCCTTATGGTGGTCTAGCGGGAAATTGTTCGACTGTACTGTGTATGGGCAGATTAGCAAAAATATTTGTCCTAAGAATGAGTTCAATAATATCTGTCTGCACGTACGCAGCAAAAATATCTGATATTATTAGGCAGCATAATGAAGTGGCATCAAAATTAGGTGATGAAAATGTCGAAGCATTAATATGTGATGTGACAGGTGGCAAAATGTTATGATCCCTTGTGGAGTGCAAATATAAGTTACGTTTTCGTTTTCTGTAATTTGCATTGATTCCGCCCTAAAAGCACACAGTAAACAGAAAGTAAGAAAGTAAACAGGTAGGTACCTACCTGATCGAAATTAGAATTGCTTTACGATTTCGTGCCCCGCCATCTGGCGAAAGAGACAATAGTTTGTAATGGACGCGAAAAAGGATTAGGAAGCTGAACGGGATGATTATGATGGTTAGGAAGTTAGACAAAAATAATTAGATTTCTCAATTGCACTTTCTATATTAGGTATGCAGCTTACAGTTATATCAGCGACGAGATATGACTACTCCCACCGCTACCCAAATATCATCATCATCAACCCTATATACTGGCCTATCTGGGCACGGGCCTCTTCTCACTATGTGAAGTATAAGGCCATAGTCCACCACGCTGGCCAGGTGTGGGAACTCTCAGACATGCAGGTCTCTCACGATGTTTTTCGTCACCGATAATTAACAATTTAAGGCACACTTAAAACTTCAAAAAGTCATTGGTGCGTGCTGTGGATTTGAACACGAGAACCTATACGTAGCAGTCTGTCGGTCTATCCACAAGTCACTAGGCTATCCCCAAAATATTATTTTCGAATATGTCAATGCAGCCTAATAGCAAGTGAATTCTTATTTTGAGAATGACAACCTAAATTAATAATGTTGCCAATGTGGTATAACATTTAAGCTCTACTATGTCTAAATTATGCAAAACAGTTCATTTACGAAACCGTCCAGGACATCGGTGTTTACAATAATTGAACGCAGAATAACATGTTTTGTCATAATTTTGTCATCTCAAGGTCGTAATTATGGACTAAACGTTTGAAACCTGTCGTTTGCACGGCTGTGCATAATGTTTGTTCGATTCAGCCTTGCTCCCGATTGACAGTGCGTTGCGCAAGCAAATGATCATCGTTTTCCGTATGATGTGTTGCATTGGACATCGTATGGTAGGAATTTAATGGCGCTGATACACCTGAGCATTCGCTAGTAACAGAACAGCGAGCATTCGCCGTTTTTTGTTTTGTCGAACCGAACACTTTCACGAGCATTCTAGCGAACACACTAATCCGTAGAATGTAGAAAAAATATAAAAATCGCACTACAACAGCAATTTTATCCAATTTATTTACTTCAGTTTCACTTATGCATTATTTCTAGAGTCAGAGATAGATAGATACATAGATAGATAGATACATAAACAAATGACGTTTCTAAATAAGAAAATGCAGATTTTAATTTGAACAGGTTTATACAATTAATTAATAAAAATATAAATATACAAATTAATTAAAATTTGTATATTTTATCTTTTTCTTACTAGATTAAAATCATAAGTCAAAGTGAAGTAAATATATTGGGTTTAACCGCCATTGTACCGCAGTTTCTATGTATTTTCTATATTCTAAGGCTCGCCAGAATGTTCGTGAGAATGCTCGCTAACACACACTCGTTTGTTTTGTAACATTCACGAGAATGCTCATTAGTCATTACAGATAAATGGTCAGTGTATCAGCGCCATAAACTGGCTATTAGTTTCATTTCGATTGTTGATCAAATATACCACACATAGTAAGGGCAATTAATTAAAATAGCCAATGTCCTTTTGGTTGTTTACATATTTACACATATTCCTACCTATTTATAGTATTAGGATATATATGACACCAACAATTCGTGCACCAAATACATAATAATTAGGTATATCCACATTTCATCATAGGCAGCGATTGCCTAGTGGAGATATCAACAGACTGCCATGCAGAGGGTATCGAATCCAGGGCGCGCACCAATGACTTTTTGAAGTTAAGTGCGTATTGAATAGTTAATTATCGCTTGCCCCGTGCCTCGGTGAGCACCTTAAGCCGTGGGTCCCGGTTGTCATGAAGATCTTTGACAGGCGTTACAGGGCGTCAGTAACTTCTTAATACACTGACACTAGTCTAAATCATAGAATATCGCTATTACTTTGGGTTACGGAGGTCAGATGGCACACGCTTTGTGATGTTAAATACTGATATTCTGTCATAACTGGTTAGACCATTATGCGGAGCTCGGGCTGCAAGTCTTGGATGCAACCGGGATAACGCTAGGACGATGATGATGACATTTTATCATAGTCTTAGCATTGTTCCGGTTGCGAATCACACACCTCGCCTTGGAGGACGTTCCGCTCAATATATTGACACGTATGTTTGCTGAAATAGTCAAAATCCTTTATTCATTTGGGTCACAATGTGACGCTTATGAACGTCAAAATAATAAATTCATAAAATAAACATTTACATTTAGTGCCACGTTCGCAAAGCAAAGGCGTAAAACCATGAGAAAGAACGGGCAATAAAACTCACGGTCACTCTTTTTCATCGCCAGGTTTTCCATAATACACATAATTTACATTTTGTAAGGTGCTGCAACTGTTACACCTTCTATATCACTTGTATATATTTACTGTATAGAATCTCTTCTCTCAAATCCATCCTCCTCAGAATAGACATGGTGAAACAGGAGTATCCACTTACATTATATATACCTAATAATGCAGGCAATCCGCGAAAGTGATCAGAACCATGATGGAAATGATGCAGTTAAATATTAAAATGTAATATGAATCTGAAGTTAAACAAACTGTATGTTGCCCGTCCGTATACGTCGCATTTCGTGGTTTCACCATCATCATTGTCAGTCTGACATAGTCCACTGCTGTATATAGGCCTCTCCAATTTCGTGGTTTAGTTCTAAACATTTGCCTTAGGACCAGTATTACGTGCAGTTAAAAACAACAACACGTAAAACTCAAATAGAATAATTATATATGCTAATGTTTACGTTTTACTTTTGCATGAGCTCATTCATGAAATCATGATGCGACAAACAACCGTATTTACTTCGCAGCAAACGAACTAAACGTAATGAATGCAGTCAGTATGAATGGTATTAGCGCACGATATAAAAAAAAATCTCTTCAATTTCTGGCAATGAAATTTGAATAGCAGGAAAATGTATGCAAGCATGAATATTTACGCAGTATACACCCTGTAACAAATATGTTCGAAGAGTAAGAAAGCATAATAGCTCTAATAAAGTATGATTGAGGTCTAATTTGAGAATTGGTACAGTACACATATAGAAATCCGTCCTCCTATGGATGGTACTGCAGGTTTAAATTATTGTGTCGAAAATTCCTACTTTATCCTTTAGTATACTTTCCTGGCCCATGAACATATTCCTAAACTGGTTCCACCAGCATGACAAAGTTTTCACAAAAGTTTCGAACCCGAGTGTGTTTTTCTGATCAGACACAGCTTTTTAATGGTACAAAACATTGAAAGTCTTCCCCCTCACCACTTGTAAATGAATGCCTCTAACAATCGTTATCTTTTGTGATATTTTGAAATGGCTCCAAAATAGAGTGAACGACATATCAGCCGAAAGATATAGGCCTCTCCCAAGGCTCCATGGACCGATCTTGAGCCACCCGCACCAATCCGCTACCCGTGATCCCAACAAGATCGTCAGTCTACCTTACTCATGACCTACCTCTGCTATGTCGTCCGGTGCGTGGCCGCCACTCCAGAACCTTTGTGCTCCAACGGCCTACGATTCCTCTGGCTATGTGCCCTGCCACTTCAGCTTCACTATTTAGAGATTCTAACCTCTTTGCTTTAACTATATTTGATTGTTTACGTTGTCAGCAGGTGACCCTATGTGCGGTCGGTGACGCGGCGGCAGCGACAGCATCAGAAGATGAAGCCCCGGGGGGCGAGCGTCATGCACGCCTTCACTGCGCTCACCATGCTCACTATGGCTAACGGTAACTATTTACTCTCTTTCCCTCATGATAGCCTATGTGGTACAGGGGATAGCGTATGCGTCTGTTGATCAGGAGGTCCCAGGTTCGATTCCCGGATCGGTCAAAAGTGTTCCGAATTCTCAGTAGCAGCACGAAATCTGGCTATGTGCCCAGTAACGGCAATAGGCTAGCCTCCTATTACGTGGGACCCTTAATTTATTTTAATTTATTGTAATAAATGGATCATCAGCCTGCCACTACTACTAGATATAAGCTTCTCCAATAGCACACCACTGAGCCCGATAATAAGTTGATAAGAACGCTTATGGGTCTAAAGCATAGCTCATGAGTGTCAGGATGTCATGTTGCCGTCTGTACAAAACATAAACGCAAAAAATGAACAATTTCAAGAATAGTTAGTTCAGAAAGTGATGGTTATTGGCAATATATTATGTCGAATATTGCAATTCCATCACCGCGCGAAACGGCAAGAGGCATCGATATACTAGTAAAAAACCGGCAAGAGGTATCTCGGGCAAACGAAAGTAGCTAGTTAGCTACTGATGATTTAGATTATCGCTGAATATAGGAAACAGATTTAATATCGGTTATCAAATAGTAAACAAGCGTTCTACCATGGATAATGTTTTACTTCACCAATTTGGTTAAAATTTTGGCATGTCATGTATGCCAAGGGATTCTGTTAAATCCGATAATCGAACGTTATCAAGATAAATATGTGCACACTAATCTAAAGCTACTTCACGTAATTTAAACAGCGTATTCTGTGACGCTACGATGTTATAACCGTTTCTGGTTAAATATGGACCCAAATGCCGGAAAGTGGGATAGAGACTGCAAACACGGAAATATCGATATGTTTGTAGTACCTGATTGATAAAATAAGTTTTGTAAATATTGATGGACGTACTTGAATAGTAACATATGTAGTAAATAAAGTTTATAGACCTTACGTAAGGGCATAGAAATCTGACTTAAGTAATAGAAGCTGTTAAAGATAAAACTCATCAGCCATAAAAAATACTTAATTTAATGTAGTAATTTTTGTGGCTGATGAGTTTTATCTCTTGATATAGAATTCGGATTATCTAGAAGTGTACAATGTTGGTAGCTTCGTTAGTGGTCAGTGGAGCAGGTCATATACACATTTGATAGTACATATTTGCTTCGGTTTTCTAAAATCATAATGCAATCGGTTTTCTTTGTTTTCCTTATAATTAAGTAGTATCAATATATTGTTTGATTTCTCTTAAGTCTTTATAGATTTATGGCTGAAGTAGGTATTTTTATTAAATCAGAATGGTTTACTGGACTGAATAGTCATCTTGTGACATAATTGATTGTACTACTACTACTACTACGACGTTGAATTTTATAAAGAGATGTTTATAAGATACTCATTCGATATTAGCCACATGTTGGTTGTAATGGCATTTTGCGAGTAGTCAATATTTAGGCTTCGCATACCAATTAGTTGCCAAGATAATATGAAAAGTGTAATAACGTGCATTGTCCGCAGCCCAAACAACTTGCAACCAAGGCATGGGCCGAGTGATGTACGAGCGACTGCCTAACCAACAGCTGCACGGATTTGATGACGACGTTGTGAGTAAACAGAAAAACAAATAAATGTATAACACATACAACATGTACACATTTAATGTTATGATAAGTGTTATAATTATGGAATCACTTTATGTACGGAGGTGACGTACTATCGTACGAGCCAGTTCGTAAACCATCCCGCTGCTGGATACGGTAACAAGGAGTGACTTAGTTTGTACTAAACTTATGTCATCTTCTCAGTACGAGAAGGATTAGGCCAAGTGCAAGCCGCAGTCTAAGTGCGTGCTTGTTGAGGAGATAACGAAGAAATCTTACACATACAGGTCTTCTCACGACAGTCACGATGGTACTTCGCCGAAAAGGCGTCGGTTGCTATCAACATACCTATTTGTTTTTTATATGGGGTCTTCCGCGCTGCTAGTTTCTCCACTAGGAAAGCGTTGGTTATCTAAAGCAAATTGTTATGGTTTACCCATGAGATAAAACAAGAGAAAAATATAGCATGCTTAGGGGTGTTATCGTAGCACAACACAGTTTTACATCTTTCAAAGGATTTGCCGCAACGTAGCAAAAACCTGTGGGCCAGTTCACGATACGTTTTACACACAGTGATTCCCCGGTAAAATCACGGTTAGGCCAACTCATTGAGTAATTTTTTATTAGTATCCAAAATCACACGCTAATTGTATACAAGTGACATGTACAACACGTATGTACTCAATTTTTTTCTTACTGTATTAACTACATTATAAATTCCTCATTTATATAGGTACGCGAAACAGCACCCCCTTTCCGCGTCTTGGAGAAATGCCAGGACCTATGCTTACGCGACCGTTCAGGCAACAGCCTGGTTAGGACTTGCAACTCTATCGACTTCCAACCAGGAGCTCGAATAGCTGCCTTTAGTCCAGAACCGGAATACGAAGAATCGACATGTTATCTGACTCGGGAGCAAGCCGCTCCCGAGGGAATAGGAACTCTCATGATTGTTCCAAACAGCGTACACTTCAACGAAATCTGTCTCACATGTAAGTCTTTCTCTGTCAATATTGATGTACAGTTTCCTGTCAATACAATGCTTATTATCGTTATCACATTTTAGCGAATCGACCGGAGCGTGAGTGCCCGTCCCGTCGGTATGTTTTCGAACGTCATGCTCGCAAACGTCTGAAACTCCCACCCTCGGATCTCAAGGAAATCATGGTTGCCAACCGAACTGAATGCGAGGATAAATGCTTGGGAGAGTTTAGTTTTGTGTGCAGATCTGCTACTTACGATTCTGCTTTGAGGACTTGTTCTTTGAGCAGGTTTACTAGAAGAACACACCCAGAATTACTGGAAGATGACCATAATGCTGATTATTTGGAAAACACCTGTCTAAACGGTAGGTATTCTTAGAAACGAATTATGAAATTCTAGAGTCTTCTATGTAAGGAACTTGGTATAATGATTGACATTTGGTTTTAGCTGAACGCCGTTGTGATGGTTTAGCAGTTTTTATAAAAGAAGAAAACAAACGACTGGGTGGTCCGTTTGAAGCTGATGTTTTCTCTAATATGACTTTAGATGAATGTCAAGCTATGTGCGTGAGGGCTGAAAAGTAAGTGAAGTAAACATTGTAATCCCGTTACATTATTTATTGACAAATACCGTGTACCTTTATATTTACCTTTAAATTTTACGAATAAATGAAATAAAATTTAAATAATCTACTAGATGTTCCATATCTGTGAGGGAATAAGCTAGAACTATATTTTATTTAAAATTTATCGATAGTTAACGCCAATAAAAATATTTTAAAGAAATCCGCATTCCAATATCCATTCGAATATCCCCTGAAAATAAGATAATCTAACACCACGTAATACTAACGGATTATACTTGTTTAGTAGGTATATAGCGATAGCCTTTTTGGGTCATCAAGTGGATAATCCATCTTGCTTATTATTTGAATAACTAATCAGGCAATGAATAGTGACCAAATTTCTAAACATTTTTATTCAACAACTTATATTCTGAAACTTCGTAGCATTAAGAGAGGGTGCTATATTCTTTTCGTGTTCAGATATTTCTGCCGTTCAATCGAGCATGACGCCATGACGCGTCAGTGCGTGCTCTCCGAAGAAGACTCGGTGTCGCAAAAGGACGACGTGACAGTTAGCGCGTCGCCAACCCATCACTTCTACGACCTCGTGTGTCTCGACAATCGTGAGTATTATTATGATAGTTTGTTAAACAAAGATAACACAGAACACTACTTTAATTGTTTCTGTTTTACGTTAACATTTAGTTTAAATACAGCTAAGAATATATTAATTGTTTTACCTACTATTTTTGCGAATACACAAAAGCACAAGAAAATTAATTATGACATTGATTGATGATTTGCCTTACTTTGCTTTGTTTATTATTCTGCAAATTGTAAATGTAATGGTATGCTACGTCGCATAATTGCACAGATTTCATACGAATATGTTTGGACAATTTTATAAACGCTGAATTTAATTAAGTGCCCAATTTACAAATAAGTACTTATAGCTCGCGGCACGAATCTTGAGATCTCATTTTTTAATAATACACTAATTTGCTCTTAACAGGGACATTGCAGGCATGCACTGTGCTTTTCAATTAAAAGCTTCTAGATTCGTTTCACGACCTATAGATAATATAGTGATAACCATTTTAAACTAACATACTAATATATTGTATGTAGTAATGCATGAAACCTCATTAAGGTTTTTCTCACGATTATGATCAGTCTCTCATCGGGTGACAGCTCGCGGCACGGAGTACCCTGACAACAGTGTGACGTCGCACCTGTTCTCTCCCGGTCGGCGACCCGACACCGCCTTCCAGAGGTACAGGAACAGCCGCATTACGGGAGAGTTCCATTCTGAGATCACTGGACGATCCCTCAGCGAGTGCCTGGATGAGTGTTTGAGGCAGACCAGCTTTCAATGCAGGTAATGTAACTGAATCAAATATATTTTTCTGACTATACATATGTAATGAGACTGTTAGCATAGGTGTACTTATAGAGCGGGGTTGCTGGGTGGACTGTGTCCACGCCAAAATTTGGTAACCGATACGAAATTCTAGGCTGGATACATCAGGAACTTCACAACATTGTTTTTAAAGACCCACGCGCTGAAAAGTAATCAGCCCTAGATACGCCATGAGACTTTTGTTCTATCCTTTTAAGCACTGAATTGGTCCGTCGCTTGAACAAAATTATGCATTCAATTTTAGTATCGTGTTTAATATACTCACGGTTGTGCTGTGCACAGCTATTTTTGACAAACTGGAACTGAGAAAGCATTGTATATAAACAGTCTGTAGAACGATTACTTTTATTATGAAAAAAGATTAGCTTATCAACCAAGCCGTACAAGGCTTATACAAATAAAATGACCTAATTTCTGCGAATACTCGAAAGAATTACGGACAATTCTCAAATATTATCATGATATGTTCCTCGTCGTTAAATCATTCATGAATGAAAATGAATCATATTGTTATAAATAAGCGCGCAACTGTTTACAACTGTTGAGCACGATTTCGCCACAGCACATGTCATTTGTTGAACAGTTGACGTCCATGTATTTACATAATTTATGCTGTAAAACGTCTGCCCATCATTGAGCTGTATCTGCCCATTGAGTGGAAGGGACTGCACTCGGTTTATCGACACAATAATATTTAAGACCAGAATAAAAATCTTAATGGGAATATTGCCCTATTTATTGTAAATAATATGTTGATATTTTGATAATACCTATCTAATAAAAATTCCTTTTTATCATCACGGTTTAAGCCAAAATGGCATTGAGAAAAGAAAATACGAGTAAAAAATTCGGCATTTATTATCTTCGAAAACATAAATATTGGAGATAGAATATCACTGAGTAGGTACTTATCCATAATTCTGATATCTATAGAATGATATTGCAACGTAAAATCTGACCTAAAAAGTATAAAAACAAAAGAGTTATCTTAGAATGGAAAATTAATGCGGCCATTTAATTTATCTGACCAGTATTTGTGTGTTATGAAGCAGAGATAAGTTATGAAAAGTTCGTTGTACGATTGCGTGACTGTTAGCCATTTCACATGTATTGGGAAGTAAGAGCGACGCCACACGGCGAGTTGCTGCACTACTGCTGCAGCTTCTGCTACGTCCTACGCTGTAAAATTGTGTTATGTTATGTAATCTGCCATGCAATGTGCTATTGCAGCGCAAAACAGTGAGTTACGGCATCGCTGCGTAGCTGGAGCGAAATCAATGCCGCATCCAAATTTAAGAGCCATACTGGTATAGTGTGTCTCTCGGCGAGACATTCTGCAGCAGGTTATGCTATTCGCTGCAACATTACAACGTTGTTCACGCGGCATCTTTGTCACAGAATGGAACATACGATCTGCGCGGTGCGGCGTCCCAAAGTGTAATGTGACAAAATGACGTTAAAACAACGCAACTCCTGTGTGACACTGTTCTTAGGATTCGGTAGGCATGTCGTGATTTTCGTACCTGTCCCCGATATAATGCATATCACTGGAGTTACAAGATATAGCGGATGAATCGTGCATTTCCTTCTTCTACTGCTGATATACAGTTTGTTTTTGTTGTTTTGAATACGGTTTCAAACTTATTCTGCAATCAAATCTTATATGTGTCAGATTGATGTATTTGAGATAGGATACTTCAGTAATTCTCGAAAAAACGATGGACATGATAAATAATTATAATAAATATTATGTATGCCAAAATATGGGTCATTACAAACAAAGATAATTTAATTGATAACCTTATTAAAAAGCACGTAACCGATGTTATGTAACTTTTAAATGGACTTGGAATATTCTTGCTAACAACAAAAAATCAGTAGGTAATATTGTATCTAGTGGTTACTAGGTGGGTTAGGGTAGTATTTTATAATAATAAAATCTTAACTCTATCCGTTATGATTCATAAGATTACAACCTGCCAGTAGGTTACAGTGCAGTGCCTTAAAGTCCTTAAGGCACTGTACACGGCACATTTTTTTAAATTTCCTAAATGTTCATTTGGTCCGTTCGCATACAAATGACGACGCACAAACTTTTCGTGTTAATGACAATGGGATTGCGTGTATGAAAGCAATTTCGCACACATGTTGACTGCGCTGCTTTGTTCGCATGCACAGGTCGGCGGTATACAGCGACCGCGCCAGGACATGCCGCCTGAGCAGGTACAATCAGAAGGATGGCATGCGACTGCTTTACGATCCAGATTTTGATTATTATGAAAATTTGATGCGTAAGTATCCTTTAGTATTTTTCAGTAAAATTTATGACGTAAAACTTATTTATTTCTAGAGGACAAGCATCAATAATTATGAGTTAACCTATATTTAATATAGTTATCGACAGTAAATGTCTCTGTGTGCCTATCATTACGATAGGTTTTGGCACAACTGACCTTCGACCCTTATTAAAATTTTTTCAATAAGATTATAAATCGATTTTAATTAAGATTTTGTCTGCTAATAATAGTTTACTAGCAAAAATAGCAAGTTATGATCAGTCAAAACAGTTTCATCACGATTTAATTCACGTTTAAAAGCAAATATCGCCATGCGCCGAATGGAAAAGTTAAGCAAGATTATAACTAGAAATGTGTTTCATAAAACCATTTAGTTAATACACTTTTTGTCAATTATCCAGCACTTTCGTACAACCACAATGCTCTATAATGTCGTTGAAAATTATACGCTGGCCTAGTTGTCAACGACATACATAGTTTTATTTTCGAACCATGTTAGATTGCGACAGAGTAGCCGGTGAGCTACATGCACATATTGAGCTGTCTGTTATCATTGCACATCACATGAGAATGTTTAGACGGCGCATGACGTATTTCACTTGTGAAAGAAGGGAAGGAACACGCCACTCAACGTATCAGCATGAATTGGGTTCAATAGGCACGAGCAGCGTAGTAAGGCTATTTTTAGGATTAGGAGTATTCAGGGTTGCCACTACCAGCATGATAGGTAGTAAGTAGTTTCAATTAAGGTACAGAGTCTTTTACAAATATTGTTAGGAATAATAGACATGACAGCAGTTATTATTTTTGAAGATAGACGTGCTTTACTTAGCTCTTCTTAAATATGGGCTAGATGTTTGCCAATTAGATGAGGTAACCCCCACAACACAGTAGCAGTATATAGCTCCGATAATAACGTAGGCACATAAATGTACGAAAACCGCACGTGCCGGTACTTAAATTAAAATTCGTGTGGTTTATGAGCACCGGTTTCCCTAAACATGAAACGAAATAGACGTAGCTAAGGTGCTAAACTTTTTATAATTGTATTAGTCAAATACAACGATACTACTCACGAAAAGCGTTGAATAAATCAGGCCATAGTTGATGCAATATTTGTTTACATACTCGACAGCCTTAAATCCTCAACAATTGGTTTAATAAGTCGTTTAGTATCGCACGACAACGACATTGACCCTTCTAGCTCTACAAATAGATCTCCTTTATCGTGTCTTATTATTAGGATAGATTACACAATAGGTTTTAGGTATAAATATCTTGTTTAATTTTCGTAAATAGCTTGTTTGTATCTATCTGAGAGGAAGTCCTACCGTACAATATGTTACTAAGAATAAACCTCTGTGAGTGTTTGCTAGTAACTCATTTTAAAATCGAAGAGTAAAGGAGATATAAACACACGAAAGAAGCTGATTAGTGTACCTGCTGAATTTTAGCTAATTCTAGCATATCGTCTCTGCGATGAGCAGTATGATGAATTAGTGCAGTGCAATTAAAGCCTATGTATAAGAAGACGGGCAGATTGGGCTTATACATTGGAAATACTATGCTCATGTATTTCTCTATCCTGAAATGTTACGCATGCAAATTTTGCTCATATCAACTATGACGCGACTAAATTCCAACACGTGAATAGAATGTCGTGTAAACAGGCCATCTATAAATTATTGTGATGAGCCTGGATATCTGAATGCACTCTTTACATATTTAATAAATACTATGAAATTATGAATAGTAGGAAAGTTATCTTAAAGTTAAGAACTCGATTCAGACGCAATATGTGTTTACAAATGATTGTGGCGAGCTTGAGTATCTATTGTGCCTGATCGCTAATTATATTTGCAAAATCCGCCGCGATATAGCAACTACCAATGGTAATTGTAGGTATAAGTTAACATAAAGCAACAAAACCAAGGGAGGTATTGATTGAATTTGTTACGGGCATCCAGATCAGCTAGTGGCAGGTGAAACAGACGCAGCGAGCCCTGGCACTGGTTCGCAGGGCAATTGGGGACGACCGACTACGTCTACAGGTTCGATGCATGGTAGTCAGGAGCGGGAATGTGTCTTGATGATTGATGAATGTTACTTTTCCTGGTGAAAGGTGATATCAAATTTATAGACAACACGGTTTGTAAGAAAAGTGACTAAGTTGTTGTGCTCTAGATTATTCGTGCGGTGTTGATTCTATTGTTACACTTATGGTCAAGAGATGTCTTTCGTAAAGTAGGTACAAAAAGTTCAAGTTTCCGATACCCTTCAATGTATTTGCAAAAGTGTATCCAGAGTCCCATTTTTCGATTCTTATTGACCAACAGGCCATTAAAATATAATTTGTCAGATGTCATGAGACCAATGTTTAATGCCACCAACAACATTCTATGAATATGAATAAAATTATGAAGTGCTACTATTTTTTGTAAACAATCTATGAAAACATTACATTATTATGTCAAGTACAAGGTACCTACAGTACCTAAACAATGGTTCTCATCTCATACCTGAACACTACGGCACTATTGAAGTTGTCCCAGAAAGATTCAAGAAAAAAGGCATCAACAGTAGAATCAGTACCATTTGTTTTATAAAAAGAGTTACACTGATAACTAACATTCAATAATCAATCAAGACAGTCGTAATAGTGGGTCAAAATTTTGATCTATTTTTTGTAGTTACATGATGTCTGGGCTTATTCTCAGAGGTAGTCTGTTGTTCATTTGTAGAGTGTTTTCTAGAGGTGATCTAAAGGAATTGGTAAGCTACTATAAGTAGAGTAGATTATAGGTTGATCTCATCACACGGTGACAAATAAAACAACGTCACAGACATTCTGTGCCACTTTCAATTTATCTGGTGATCCCGATAATAAACAAAATATGGTTTCGTTTTCTGAAATTACTATCTGGATTTTCTGGAGGTGGTAAGATCGACCTATACAAGTATGTTCTAATTATAAGCATAACAATAGTTGTCAGTAGATTTATAAATCGTGTAAAAATCATTTAATATTGTTTGAGAAACGGAAGCCACCATTCTTTTTATTTACATTAAATTGCGTAGTTTGTTAAAAGCCTGAGCACTTTTCAGATACATAAGTATAGATGATGCAATTGTTTAAAATACAATGCATTTTCTAAACTCATTGAAACAACAGTTCAATATTTCCTCCCTTTTTTTAATGAAATAGTTGATGTTAGCAAATAAGAATCGATGGTGGCTTCCTCCATAAATTAATTTGTATTTTGATATTGAGTGTCTCTAAGTAACTGCCAATTTGAGTAATTGTAGCTTTTGTAATAATCTGTATCATATAATTAATTGATATTAAAAAGCATGATAGCCTTTATAGTAGCTAGTACATTGTAAAAATATTAGTTTTCGTAGAAGTAGTTAGATGTGTTCAGTTGCATGCAATACCAACTAAAAAGAATCCTTTTTAGAACATACCTTCTGATGCAGGTGGTAGTAATGGAGGCGACCGGGACCGATACCCGCCAGGCGTAGACCGCTACCCGGATGATGACCGATACGGAGACGACGACCGGTACGACCGTCGACCGGACCGGTACCCAGACGACCGGTACCCGGGTAACGATGACCGGTACGACGACAGATACCCTCCCGGCGTCGGATCAGACCGCTACCCATCTGACAGATACCCACCAGGTGTGGGCCCAGACCGATACCCATCAGACAGATATCCACCTGGCATCGATCGATACCCGCCTGGCATTGACCGCTATCCCCCTGGAGTGGACCGATATCCGCCTGGTGCTGACCGATACCCGCCTGGTGCTGATCGATACCCACCTGGTATTGATCGGTATCCACCCGGCGCTGATAGATATCCACCCGGAGTAGACAGATACCCAGGCGGTGCTGATCGTTATCCACCAGGAGTAGATAGATATCCACAAACGGGTGGCCGGTATCCAGTTCCAGGTGGAGATCGCTTCCCAGTCGACAGCGGAAGATATCCACTCTATGAATATCCCTCTAACGACATTGGAAGATATCCAGCTGACAGATATCCTATTAGTAGATACCCGATAGATGTAAATCCTGAAAGGTACCCAGCCGACAGGTATCCTGAAAGATTCCCCGCTGATAGAGAGAGATATCCTGTTAATCCAATTCGCGGCGGTGGGCGATACCCAACTCGACCTGCGTGGTATCCCAACCGTTATCCTGATAGATACGATCAGGACCGATTCCAAGGCCCTAACGATTGGGGACGGTACCCATACAGTCGGTACCCGGTCGGTGTAAACAGAGACCCGGTACCGTTGGGCGGTGACCGTTACCCAGACCTGTATGATAAATATCCGCCGACCGGATCGTCATATCCTGGTGAGCACATAATCAGTACTATCTAGTATAACTAATTTATTTCGTGTGTCGTTTTTCTTCGTGGTAATGTCAATGAGGTCTTTTACAGCGGGCTACAGCCGAGGAGGTTATTACGGACCCGACTATGTAGGCCCTGATCGTTTTCCAGATAGAGGCGTTCGACCTGTCCCTGACAGGTAAGCAAAGATTCCATGTCAAATATTTTACAAGATGATCATGAGACACTTTCTGTGTTCAAAAGCTTTTTTCTAATACCTAACAGATTCCCAGTAGAACCAAGACCTAGTTTCGGCGTCAGGCGTCCTATTGACAGACCAAATGGATATCGCGGCTCCTACCCGCCACCCGGACCGGTAGACCGGCCTATAGGTAAGAGATTTGTTAAGAAAAGTATACCTTGTCTGTATAGGTAAATACATTAAAGATGTTTTTACTTGTTAGGAGGACCAGTATACGGTGGCGCTATAGGAGGATATGAGCCTGATGGTCCCATAGGACCAGTCGGATCACCAGTTGGACGACCACCCATAAACGGTTTGAATGGACCTATTGGCGGCCCCATAGGCGGGCCCATAGGTGGACCTATTGGAGGACCTCTTGCTGGCGGTGTAGGACCTATAGGAGGACCTCCCGTTGGACATCGACCATGGCAAGGAACACGTTGTGAAGACGATAGCTTCCGACAAGTTGGCAGGCAAAGAATGCAACGACGATTTGTAAGACGATTCACGACAGCTCATTCTTTGGCGCACTGCCAACGAGAATGCATAGAGGCCAGAGACTTTATCTGCCGGTCGTTCAACTATAGGTAGGATTCAGCTATTATGTAATACTCGTGTTGAATATAGAACATTACAACTGACACATATTTCGTCACCAGGGACGTGGGTTTCTCGGGCGAGCCGCGCGACAATTGCGAACTGAGTGATCGTGATACTCGAGAATTGGATGCTGCCAACCCTGCACATTTTGATAATACTGCTAACGAATACGATTTCTACGAGAGAGCCCTTGGAAGGATGGCTGACGACTGTTTAGATGGTACAACATTCACAGGATATTAACAATCTTAGTACTGTTCCATCAAATAGTTACAAGACTTACACTATTCTTTGCTTTGTCATAGTTTCGCAAGTGTGTAATGAGGATGGAATGGAGTTCACACTTCGTCTACCGGAAGGTTTCTACGGTCGCATGTACACTTACGGTTTCTATGACCGTTGTTTCTTCCGCGGTAATGGAGGAGCAGTCAATGTACTACGAATTACTGGAGCACATGGCTATCCCGAATGTGGCACTCAGCGGGTTTGTATACCAAAATAAAACGAAACTTTCCGACATTTGACATAGATTCAGATTTCTTTAAATGTTTTTTTTATTTTACTTTAATGAAAGATAATGACTTTATTTAACGGCAGTTGACTTACAAGTGCGTCATAACTTCATAAGTGAGAACAGACAGTTAATTTTGTTTGTAAATATATCTGATACAATTACTAATATTATTTTGCTGGGTTATGAAGTCAATGCTAAATTGAAAGAATATCTTAGGTAAAATTCCATCTTTCGCCGAATTCAAAGTGTTTCTTTTCGTGCTTATTTAACATTTATTTAATCGTAAATCTCAAAAATCTCCGTGTGGTGACGGATTAAGAATACGGCATGTCACAACCCCTTATCATCCCATGGGTGTCGTATCTAAGAGCCGACAGATGGAGCATAGGTATTATGCAGAGAACAGCACTGTAAGAGAAACTTGATACAAACCCTATACCCACCCGTCTGGCCAGCGTGGTATAGTAGGCCAATTCCTCCTTTCAAAGAACAGGCCTAGTCCAGCAGTGGACTGTCAAAGGCTGATGATGTAAGTATGATATAATCGTAAATTGAATGTATTCAGCTTTCTGTCTAATTTCAGTATGGCGACACGATGACGAACATTGTAGTGGTACAATTTAGCGACAACGTCCAAACTTCTCGTGACAAACGGTTCAACTTAACCTGTCTGTTTCGAGGCCCCGCGGAGGCAGTAGTCACATCCAACTATATTGGAGCCGGGTGAGAATTTCGCAGCCGCTGATACAATGATGTGTCTATTCAATAACAAGTTATTGATAACAAATTCTTACACGTGTGATCAGAGATTTTTCGCATGTGTTGTGTTTTCCATGAAGGTTTTTCAAACATAACATTAAATTATGTTCTAGTAAAATATGAATATGCAAATTGTATTTTATAATTTTTGTCTGTAGGTATATGTAAAGTATAACGCTTGTTACTAAAGTTTCTAAGAGTTATCTCTGGAATTCATCATGAAATAGAGATAGAAGCTTCAGACTTCAGATTAACAATATTTATCTACTTACCTTTGTGTGTTTGCTATATGTTTGTTGAAATTATTTAGCTCTAAATTTGGATTTTTTGTTTACATCGTAGTTTAACTATTTTATTTGGAGAGTTTCATTTAACTATTTATTTATTTCGTTGAAACATCATGTTTGTTTTATCTAGTGGTGTTTTTGCGGGAATCGTGTGTTTCATTCATTATGATCTACCATCTTGCTCGGGTTTTTTGTTTGTGTTTGCCAGATTTTCCTTGATTTTTCGATGTTCCTGGAAAGTAGATGCAATTAACAAGATGGTTTATTTAGTGAGGGCGTTGTATTTGGTTTTGAGTGCTGTTATTTCACTAACAGCTACTAACGACGGACTTTGAATGAATATTTGTTTATTTAATACATTGATTTTATTACTTCCTAAGTCCTTGACATGTTTATCCGTTAGTCGTCGAACAAATTCATTCAAAGTCAGTGAAGGCAATTAATAAAGATTGGCTTCGAATCTAACCGTAGCCTTGGGTATGATTTGGTCGACAGGTCTGGCAGTCCGATCCCCATCGAGTACCTGCCCGAAGAAAGTTCACTGAACTCTAAAGTACGTTTGATGATCTTGTACCAAGGTCGTCCTACGACGACTATAGCTGTTGGAGACCCACTGACATTTAGGTTGGAAGCTCAAGATGGATATAATTACGCAACAGATATATTCGCTACTAATGTGATTGCAAGAGATCCTTATTCCGGACGTTCAGTACAGCTGATTGATCGCGTAGGGTATGTATTTTTGAAAATAAATGATGGTTTTACTCGTCTCCTTCAATTTGATTAGCTCTAACATTTTTTTCTATATTTAAGATGCCCAGTGGATCCTGACGTGTTCCCAGAATTAGACAAAGGTCGCAACGGAGATTCTCTTGAGGCTCGTTTCAATGCGTTCAAGATACCGGAGTCAAACTTTTTAGTATTCGAAGCGACAGTGCGTACGTGTCGCGACGGCTGCCAACCGGTCAGTACAATCATACTTAGAAATTAGAGAACTACTTATTTGCTGATTACAAACATGTTTGTGTCTCTTTATCTAAATGAACCATTAATATTAGCTTTTAAGTCGTAACAGTTTCAATTACGTCAATGCCTTTAAAAATATACATTATCGGCTTCATCCAGTTTAAGGGGTTATCGCGTAAAGTGATCATCCGATGTATTTAGTTGAGTCTGCATGATATTTGACAGACGATTACAGCTGGTAGACTTGACTTATAAATTTAAATATAATAAAGGGTAATAAGAATTTTTGAAAAAATGTATATAATAATATGTAGTTGTAGAGATGCTCAAACTAATTGAAGCAACAGCAAAATAACTATCACACTATTATGATGGAAAATATATTTTATATGTCAATCCAAATTTTACCTAAATTGCATATGTTTTTACCGGGCAGGCGTAACAGACAAAGTTCATATTTGTTTTATTACTCGAATATATGCAATAAAGATTTGTCTTACTCTAGATTACAGATCATTTAAATCAAAACTATTAAGAAACTGCAATTTTAGGAGAAATTTGTGTTATGTAACGTATTTCAGGCAATTTTGCCCGGAAAGTGTGAAGCTTAAAGTCTACATATATCGTATTATACATATAATCATAACTACAAATGCATACTCCTATCACAGCCTGTCTACGACAGTTATTAGTCTGTGCCATGTATTAAATAATAGACTTCTGTTTATGCAACTTTAATACAGCTGATATGGATATAGATATCTCATCTATTTGACCCCTTGGCCTTATTATATGTTATCTAGTCCGATCACGTGAATAACATGTGGTACAAGTAGGTAAATTCTTGGCGTTATCAGCTATTATCTTTCTACGGATGTTAAGAAAGAAAATAACTGTTTCGATGTTCGCTGGATTAAAACCATTGGCTGTAAAATAATTTAATAAAAATAAGTTCGTAAGTGAATATTTAAATTAATAATCGAATCTTTATTATTAGTATTCTTAGCAACTCTTGCAGATGGCCTCCATCAAGCATACAATACAAAAATGTAGGTACCTATTACAAAGAGTCTCTACATCATTATTTCTGATATCATGTTGTATACCTATTTACTATATTCCAACTAGCTCTTATACTTACTTCCTACTGCTTCCGTGGATAAATGCCAGGCATACAAATACGTTGTGCTAATAAAGCAGCTGCCCATTAAAATGTTGGCAGGACTAAGTCGTGTTAGCAGTCTATTGATAGCTAATAGGTATTGTTTTGAATATTCAACACACCTTGGCTCTATATTTAGAAGCTTACTGGAAATAATTTCTTTATTTGTTTAGTTTTCCTAAGTACGATGTAAATTTTATCTGAGTAAACATAATCTTATGAGCTTATAGTAGGTATGCCTAATTGTTACTTTTGACTGTAAATAAAACATTTGAAAAATATTGATTCTTAGGTGAAATCAACATGTTTCAAGCAAAAAAATACTTTTAATAACAACGGTCATTTTATAAATTATCTATGTGAATTATCTAAGCATTATATTATTACTATGCAACTTAAAATATTTTACGTTTATGGCACAAATACGTGTTTTTGTTTACACATAAAAAGTTTTGGCGTCATTGGATTCCATCAATAAATAGATATTGTACAGCCTAGTTGCCCTCGATTCTAAATAATATGTTTAGATAAATCAGGACCATCGTTCATCAAGCCATATCTTAACATGTCAAATGTGCCCTTCTTTTATTTTTCACTCACATATCCTTTGTCCTTGCAGGCGTACTGTCCAAGTCATACAGGCAGATCTGAACCCTCATTTGGCAGACGTCGACGAGATGTGAACTCCACACTGGGTGCAGAAGGTAACGACACAACCGAAGCTAAAGCTGACGATACAAATGAAACGAACCCGGACAAAGAGAAATCAGAGGACAAAAATGCAGGAGCTGTTTACAAAGTGTCTTACGAAGAAGCTTCAGTTGATAAGTATTTGAAGGATGAAGTTGAGACGCCCAGTCATGTCAGGAAAATGATTGAGGTAAGCGTGTACAATGATTTTGATATAGCTAACTTGATACTTGGTAGTGTTTAGTATCTCAGAGAATATACGTTGTATAGCTACCTGCCAGGGGCATTTGCGAAGGATCGTGAGGATCTGCATTTGATTGTGACCAAGTAAGGTCTAGATACATTATTCTGCATGTGTGTTGTTCCTATAACAAAAATAATCGATCTAAGTTCTGTCACAATTTTGTACCTACCTAATTCCTATGTTAAAGACCTGTTATCAACAATTCTTATCTTGCATTAGATTTGTGTCCTTGTGGACAACGGTAATGGTTTAGTTCATTAAATACAATGTTTATGCGTAATGCTTGCGTAGTTCGCGATATCCATAATTTCACATGTTTAATGGTACTGAGTTTAACATGTTTCGCGTAGATTTAAGCATGGTCATTATTTATGTTGGGGTTTTTCATTGTCTATCTGTATTTGAGGAAATGCTATGCACTGTATTTTTTATTGTGCTAGTAGGTATGGTAAACTAGCATGATGCATACCACATGGTCCACAGTTACTGTCCTTTTTGGACACTACGAACATCAATGCTTTCAGTAGTTAGGGTTTTATTGACTCGCTAACCCGATGAGTATAGGTTACTTGGAGAGCCTAAGCTCTGTGCTGGTTCAAGCCCAGATTTTGATTGAGCTGAAATTATTTCTCGGCACCCCTTATAGCAAATGAGTGTTCATTACCTCTCTCGCCAAATTAAATTAATGAATATTGCAAAAATAATTATTAATGAAATAACATAACATAACATAACTTCACGCCTTTTATCCCCGAAGGGGTAGGCAAAGGCAACACACCCACTTTTCGCCAGTTATGTTTCGGTCCCAATGTAATAGAGGGCGAGCCTATTGCCATCTACCGGGCACATTATTAAGCGAGCGATAATTACCATTATTAATTTAATACACACATAACTTCGAAAAGTCAGAGGTGTGTGCCCGGGGTACGAACTGGGGATCGAACCCGAGACCATCGTCTCGGCAGTCCGTTACGTATACCACAGGGCTATCGCCGCCTTAATGAAATAAGGTTCGTTTTAATTATATATCTTACTCATATTGTTAACTTTCTAACAGGTGTTCGACAACCGCAACGAGTTGCTAGAAGAGAACGGCGAGAGAGACTCTTCGCCCGTAGTATCTGCTGCTGGCATCTGTGTACCACCGTACCACTACAGAGCGTTGTTGGTCGCGCTATGTGTGTTGTTGTCCTTGCTTCTGGCTATGTTGACAGCTGCGCTCTACATCTATAGGTAATTAATACATATCTGTGTACCTCCGTACCACTACAGAGCGATGCTGGACCAGCATCGCTCCACCAGCCTGGTGCGCTATGTGTGTTGCTGTCTTTACTTCTGGCTATGTTGACAGCTGCGCTCTACATCTGTAGGTAAGTAATACATATCTGTGTACCTCCGTACCACTACAGAGCGATGCTGGTGCGCTATGTGTGTTGCTGTCTTTACTTCTGGCTATGTTGACAGCTGCGCTCTACATCTATAGGTAAGTAATACATATCTGTGTACCTCCGTACCACTACACAGCGATGCTGGACCAGCATCGCTCCACCAGCCTGGTGCGCTATGTGCGTTGCTGTCTTTACTTCTTGCTATGTTGATAGCTGCGCTCTACATCTATAGGTAAGTAATACATATCTGTGTACCTCCGTACCACTACAGAGCGATGCTGGTGCGCTATGTGTGTTGCTGTCTTTACTTCTGGCTATGTTGACAGCTGCGCTCTACACCTATAGGTAAGTAATACCTACATATCTGTGTACCTCCATACCACTACAGAGCGATGCTGGTGTGCTATGTGTGTTGCTGTCTTTACTTCTGGCTATGTTGACAGCTGCGCTCTACATCTATAGGTAAGGAATACATATCTGTGTAACTCCGTTCCACTACAGAGCGATGCTGGTGCGCTATGTGTGTTGCTGTCTTTACTTCTGGCTTTGTTGACAGCTGCGCTCTACATCTATAGGTAAGGAATACATATCTGTGTACCTCCGTTCCACTACAGAGCGATGCTGGTGCGCTATATGTGTTGCTGTCTTTAATTCTGGCTATGTTGACAGCTGCGCTCTACATCTATAGGTAAGTAATACATATCTGTGTACCTCCGTACCACTACAGAGCGATGCTGGTACGCTATGTGTGTTGCTGTCTTTAATTCTGGCTATGTTGACAGCTGCGCTCTACATCTATAGGTAAGTAATACATATCTGTGTACCTCCGTACCACTACAGAGCGATGCTGGTGCGCTATGTGTGTTGCTGTCTTTACTTCTGGCTATGTTGACAGCTGCGCTCTACATCTATAGGTAATATACATATGTGTACCTCCGTACCACTATAGAGTGTTGTTGGTCGCGCTAAGTGAGTATTCTGAGGAACTCATCCAATAATCGCATCCTCTCACTCTCTAACCACAACAACAGAGGTTGGATCTTACCAGGTTGTGTTAATTAATCATATCATAAGTTAAAAAACACTATTTCACCTGTTTCCTCTATTAATCTTGACAATTTATTATATTATTTAACCCGAGACCATCTGTGCAGCAGTATTTTAGCCTCTCCACTAGGCAATCGTCTAGTCACAGTGTAACCAATACCTAATACACTAACAAAATATTTTATGTTGTTTATATATAGGTCACACTTAATTACAAAACACGCATCATATCTTGTCATATTATTGAAATAACTACCGGCAATAAATAAACAGCGGCAGTTCCGCTATAAATATCTTCTGCGTATAATAACAGTGTGTTTATTTTCCTGTTTCAGGCGATATTGGCGGGTACTACGTAAGAACATCCAGGCTTCGTCGCCGGCACCGGCACTGAGGCCAGTGACCCCGGGACCGAGGCCTACACGACCTTCACTCTTCTCCGCTTCGCATCTGCATAAACCCTTCTCACTAAGGTATGCTACACAAAGAAGCATTTTAAAATGCTGTGCAATAAACACTAAACGTGCTAGCCTAATGTTTTCATTGGGGTAGTAAAGTGTGAGGTGCCAATACGTAAACGAATTGATCATAGAATCTGTGATATTTGAGATATAAGCATTTAAACAGGTCTCAACAATGTCTGATATGTGGTGGTGTATCTGTTATCTGGTTAAACTAGTTAGCGACCCCGGGGTCCAAGGTAGAAATAGCTAGTACGATGATGATGACCCAAATGTCAATTTTGTCGCGTCGCTTCAGCACCTACCTAATGGGAAAATAGGAACTATCATGATCACCAACATATGTTTACTCCTTACCTCTTAGAGGCTTAGAGACTTTATTGTTTATGTGACTGAATAGGTGAACTCTCACGATGATGGTAGAAACGTGTTTTGTATATAACGTTTTATCTAAGAATAGTGAGTAGTGTGTATTCTCAGCAAGGACGTTAGGTGTCTATTTATAGTTTTGACCCCGTTTTAGCCTTTTTTTTTTTTTTTTTTCCTCCTCATGTACCCGTATGTCGGAGGGTAGGGATTCGCATAAGCATTCATCGCTACCCCCCGACGGGTATTGGCCCGCCAGATGGTCAGGCGGGCCCCGCACAAAACCCCCTTGGCGGCGGATTAAGGTGTTGGGCTCCGCCGCCAAAACACTCAGCAGCCGCAGAGGATAGGGAGGACGGCTACGCAACACCGCATCTCCTCTTCCTCTGCGGCCCCACCGCGACGCATCGAATGGTGCGCCCCCATTCGGTCGCGGGAGATAGGGCGCGCGGCAACGCAACACCGACACGCCTCTCCTCCCGCGACCGCACCCGACTGCGAGGGACAAACAGAACTGTCCCCCGCACCCGCACCGTTGGACGCATCCTGCGCAGGCCCCGTCAAGCCCACGCGGAGCGTCCCCTCCTGGATCCCTCTTAGCTTCACCGCGGGGTTCCAAGCCACGGTTACTGAGCCCCCGCACCACGACAAGGTGGAGATCCCGCGGGGGACCCCGTTTTAGCCTACCAGGCGACGCATTACCTAACTACCCTTAGTTTACCAAGATAATTTACATAAATATTGTTGTTGTTTATTTATTTATTATTACTAGCTTTCGCCTGCGGCTTCGCCAACATGAAATTTTAATAAAGGGTAGCCTATGTACTTCCCCGGGTTTCAGACTATTCATGTCAAATTTCATTAGTTTCATCACAAACGGCTCTGCAGATTATCCGTGTAGCATACATATAAACAGATAATACTTAAAAATTACTTATGTTTTCATAATCGTCGAACTTCAGGTAAAGATTAGTGTGTAGGTATATTATTGAAGTTATGAAGAGCTTATATACCTACTGAATATAACAGCAGCAAAAATTAAAACTGAAAGCATTACCACAAAGTACACATCAGACCGTCCCTCCACCCCGCTGCGCTGTGCTTAAGCGCGCCAACTCATAGAAAGCTTTTAATGACGCTGGAAATATATCGTGATAACTTTTAAACTATTCGTCCAAACTACTAAAGCTATAAAAGACAAAGTTCATCTACATTAAATACTGATCTGGCAATAAATCTATCAATTTTGAAAACAATTTGATAACTACTCTAGAATGAGCATTGTAAAAAACATAATTATATATATATTTTTTTATGATAAGACTGTTTTATTACAATAAAAATGATGTAGTTAGGTTATGTACTAAAAGCTGAAAAGTAATTCGGTAAGTCCTAGCTACCAGATCGCACCAATCTTCTCATCAATCTTGGGTATTGATCAGACAAATATAAAATCGTTGGGCTAGTGAATTTTTTTTAATAATGTTTACTCATGGATACGCTACGCCCAAAACAATTTTTTTTTAGTTAATTTTATTTTCAAGTATTTAGTTTTGTTGTTAGTTAATACTTCTCATTATTTTTTCATAGTGAGCCCTTTTCTACCACTCAAGCCCTTTCATTAAATACCCATATTGAGGTATTTGTGGAAAATATGTAATCCGCCATTTTGCGGCAGCGGTCATCTTGGATTTTTCATAGTGAGCTCCATTTTACCAATAAAGACCTTTCATTTGATAGCCATATTGAGGTATTTGTGGAAAATAAATAATCCGCCTTTATGTGGCAGCGGCCATCTTGGATTTTTCATAGTGAGCTTTATTCTACCAATCAAACCCTTTCTTTTGATACCCATATTGAGGTTGTTGTGAAGTAATATGTGATCCGCCATTTTGTATCGGCGGCCATCTTGAATTTACAATCATTTAAATATTTTCTTTTAATATTGATGTTAATATATATGTATACCAAATATCAGATCAATCATGAGGAAGGGGTTACCCCCTTCCTCATGATTGATCTGATATTCCAATGACTAATTTTGACCCCAGCAAACAAATAAAGATAATACAGGATTTTTGCCGACTTAGTTGATACTTTTCCTTATAGTATGGCAACATTATACAAAATCTTTATAAATTGTAGCCTATGTGTTATTCTGATGTATAAACTATATTACTGTAAAGTTTCATCTAAATCCGTTCAGTAGCTTTTGCGTGAAAGAGTAACAAACATCCATCCATCCATACATCCATCCATCCATCCATCTATACATACATCTTCACAAACTTTCACATTTATAATATTAGTAGGATTATTTATTAAACTTCCTGCACAATACTGTACATAGGCGGACTTAATGCCTTAGGCATTGTCTAACAGTCTACCGTGCTTTGTGATTGAATTTAGATAATTATAACTAGATACTTTAATAAATAATATACATAACAGACTAATACATTACACATATAAATTTAATAATTAATATAATATACTATATATAACATAATTTAGTATAATATAATATATATATTAATATATTATAACATATACATATACATATATATATATATATATGTACAATATATATATATATATATATAGACATAATTATATATTCAATAAAATATTCTGTATACATACATAATCATGTGATGATTACGATGATTCAGCCAATAACCCACGTTGAATCCATTGACGAGCCTTGTTTTTAAATGTCCAGCGACTGTCTGCCGTCCTGACTTCCAGAGGGAGCGCGTTCCATAGGTGTATAGCTTGAACGTAGAAGGAAGTATGTACAAGGCCAGAGCTATGTTGAGGACATCGAAGTAAAAGGTTATGGGAAGAACGAAGGGCTTTATCATGCGAAGAGCATAGGTATTGAAAGTGAGAAGTTAGATAAGCTGGAGGTGTGGGTGAGTGAAGTAGCGAGTAGAGAGTAGTGAGAGCACGCAAGCTACGGCGTTGACGAATGGGAAGCCATCTCAGTTGAGAACGATAAGTAGACACATGTCATGGTCATACTTCCGAAGATTGAAAACGAATCGAATGCAGTTATTGAGAGCCGGTCGAGTTTGTTGAGAAGGTCTGCATTCAGGTCATAATAACACACATCACCATAATCGATGATAGGGAACACTAAAGATTGCACTAGCATAGTCTTTGTTTTGGAGGGGAGGAAATTCTTCAGACGATAGAGACATCGCAGGGTCCCAGTGACACTTTGACACACGTTCGTGACTTGCGTTCTCCAGTTAAGGGTGTCATCTATGTGTAGTCCCAGGTTCTTAACGCTCGAAGTGATCTTAATATTTAACCCGTCAAAGATGATTGGAGGGTGAGCTGCAGTATCCACTCTGCACATCATGCGGTTACCACCCACGATAATGGCTTGACATTTTGACGGGTTAACTGATAGTCCAAACTGATCGGACCAATGCTTTATTGCCATTAGGTTTTGGTTTACATCATTGATGGCCCGTGTTAGATCCTCAACCCTCGCCTGAGAATACAGCTGCAGGTCGTCTGCATACAGATGATATGAACACCGAAGATTGTGAGTTAAGAGATTAATAAATAGAGAAAAAAGAAGTGGAGAAAGAATGCCGCCTTGTGGGACGCCAGAGTCGAGATCACACCAACGAGATAAGGTCTCATCAATGCGAACCGACTGTTGACGCCCACGAAGATAGGATGAGAACCATTCCAAAGCTTCAGGTGCGATCGAAAGGTGGGATAGTATGGAGAGGAGGATATCGTGACTGACGGTATTAAAAGCGTTCGAGAAATCTACCAAGACCAACACAGTGACCTTGGTGTCCTCCACTCCCGCTCTAATATCGCCAGTCACTTTAAGGAGGGCTGAGGTTGTGCTGTGTCCCGATCTGAATCCTGATTGAAAAGGACTCAACAGGTTATTATATTAACAAGTACAAATCGGGTCAGCTGCTGGTGGACACAAGCCTCAAGCACTTTGGATAGGAAAGGAAGAATGGATATAGGGCGAAAATGACTAGGTAAGGTGGGGTTGGGAACCTTGGGTAGAGGACGTATATAGGCTTTACGCCATACCGAGGGGAAAACTCCAGACACGAGTGAAAAATTTATAATATGGACAATTGGGGATAGGAGTTCATCTAAGGCTGCGATAATCGTACGACGACTAATGTTGTCGCAGCCCACCGCCTTAGATTTTATGGATAGGATAACCTTTCTGACCTCACCCTCAGTGACAGGAGAAAACTGAAAAGAAATTACGTTTGGCCGTGGCAAACTAGCGACATAATTGACCGTCCGATCCATAGTTTGGCGATCCAAGGCAGGCGTGGTGACGAAATGCTGATTAATATCGTCCAAACCAACGACTTTTGGCAGGTCAATCTGTCGCTGCCTGCCAATGCCTAGAGTTCCTAAAAACTTCCAGATATTCGCAGCAGAAGTTGATGAAATATTTTCGAGAATATGACGGCGTTTGGCGTTACGTATCATCTGGTTGCAACGGTTCCTTGCAGTCTTGAAAACGACCCACTTGGTGTCACAGCGATCTTTTTTATACTTCCGGAAAGCTCGGTCCCTGCGCCTCATAGCCATCCGAATCCCCTCCGTCAACCATGGCGCTGGTGGGCGCTTCAGTTTGACTCGCTTGACCGGAGCATGAGCGTCATAAAGGTCTAAGACAGCTTTGTTGAAGACTTGAAGCTTATCGTCGACCGTGGTAGCTGTAATCATAGGTTGCCAGTTAATATTAGATGCATCTTCTAACAATTTTTTCCAGTCAACACGGGCAAAACTACGCAAGTGCAATACTTTAGGCTGAGGTTTGGGTGGTTTAAGGATATACGAAAGGAAAATAAGGTCGTGATGGGAGAAACCAGGAGCGGGGAATTGACCATGGGTAGAGACAAGGGAAGGATCAGCAGTGAGGATTAAATCCAACCAGGTATCTTCCCCATTGGTGTTGTGATGTGTGGCTAGAAGGGGTAAGATATGGAGACTGGCAGATTCTACTATGTGGGTAAGTTTACGGGACCGAAAGGAATGTGGGATTAGGAGATTGGTATTAAAATCACCCATTATGATGAGATGTGCATATTCAGACCCTATAGATTCCAGCACCGATTCGATACTGGAGAAGTAATCAGCGGATGCTATGTTTATGGCGACATTATTGAGTGCACTACGAAATATAGTGATTCAAATGACTAATCATGTCGATGTATATAAACGGACCATCATTTTAATTGAATTCATAATTTGTAGCGCCTGCCACTGCACTCGTTTTAACTGTCGCTAATGTGAGCATTGAGACTTAAAATATTCTGAGTATCAACTATTTGTAGAGTAAGATTTGACGAAGTCAGAAGACAATAAATACCGCGTTCAATTGTTGACCATGACCATCCACATGATGGGACAGTAATGCAGGTAATGTTTTAGAGATGAGACCGCACGTTGCCTCCAATATTGAGATTTCGTTAGATATACCTACTTATTTATTTAGTCCGTGTGGTGACGAATTAAGAATACGGATTGTCACCACCCTATATCATCCCATGGGTGTCGTAAGAGCCGACATAGGGAGCATATTATGCAGAGAACAGCACTGTAAGAGAAGGAAAACTTGATACAAACCCTATACCAACCCGTTTGGCCAGCGTGGTATAGTAGGCCAATTCCTCCTTTCAAAGGAGAGGCCTAGTCCAAGCAGTGGACTGTTAAAGGCTGATGATGACTTATTTATTTATAAGCATTCGATCATCCAACCGTGGAGCAAATTGTCGAGAATCTCGAGCTGAACTGCTGCAGCACTGCACACTGGCTTCATAATAATGGATTATGAGGTTTTAACAGTCTCAGGTCAGGTATTACCTCCAAGGTAGCTAGTGGTCTAAACATTTTCCGCTAAGATAATAATGTGCTATCACGGTGAAAAGGCCGTTTGTGAAGATCGACAAGGGATAATTAGGTAAAAGAAAAACCCTTAACTAAAGGATTAATTAGGTACCAAATTAATCCCTTATTTTCTGATTACAGTGGCTTAGGAAGAACGTTTGCAGAAGTAGGCGAAGAAGCTGGCTCGTCGGGACGTTTGGCCAACGCCTTTGATGACGGCAGTGAACCAATCTACACTGACCCATCTTTGTTCGAGCGTTCGAGATCTTTGCGTTCCCTGCATTCTTTGGATATGAAGCCAGAAAGACGTGACCACCGCTCGTAACTTATAGGCAAATATCTGTAAAATATAGGTTCATGACAAAAGATTTTCAAATGGAGCATTCAATATGGAGTAATAATGGCAAAATTCGATTGCTCCCTGAGATGAAAAAATCTTTCACTAGCATTACGCCTATAAATACTTAAAGTGCCTTCGTTTCTCTTTCTTCAGTTCTGTATTCATCCAACAGGTACATTTCTGTAAAGTTTAAAACATCTTCATGTTTTTACCTACTGTAATAATATTGCTATGTTTAAACATATAGGCATCAACAGAAATCACCGTAACCAAAACGATTTAATACTTACTTACATATATTACCTAGATAGGCTTCTGTCCTTCTAAAGCTCACCTGTCAATAGATGAAGCTATATTTTACAGAATTTATCGCAATTGCAATTCAGTTAATATCTAACTCGAATATTTAATTCAAAGTACATTTTTGTAACGAGTCTTTTTAAACTCAGTTAATTTTAGTATTGCCATAAATGCTCAGTTCTTTAATAATTCCGTCCATATTGTACCTTCTGTTATACCTATATAGGTAGGTATAGGTACCTAAGTACAATAAGTGCCTACGTGAAAATAGAATACTAGTGTATTTTAACATATTTTATGTATTAATTTGAGACATTTGCTGTAAGTTGCTACTAATAAAATATATTTTACAGTGATTAATTTTATTTGTTTTATTTGCTTATTTTTACTTTTACTAATTATTATTATGACAAAAAAAACTCGACATCAAACCCTATACGACTGCCTCGTTGGTCTCGCGGCATAAATGTGCGCGTGGGATCGGGAGGTCCCGGGTTCGATTCCTGGATCGGGCAGTGTTATTGGGTTTTTCTGTCACGAAATTCCCAGTAGCAGCACGGAGTCTGGAAATGTGCCCGGTACGGCAATAGGCTCGCCCCTTATTACGTGGGACTAAGGTATATCTGGCGAAAAGTGGGTGTAGAAATACACCTCTGCCTACCCCTTCGGGGATAAAAGGCGTGACGTTGTGTATGTATGTGTAATTATTATGTAGGTAAACGCTTGGATGCGAACTGCTCAAGATCGGTCAGTGTGGGGAGAGAAGGGGAAGTAGGGAAGCCTAAGTAGGTAGGTAGGTAGGTACAGCAGTGTGTGTATGTCTATAGGTACGCTGATAATACATACATAGACTCACGCCTGTTTCCCGGAGGGGTAGGCAGAGATCCTGACATACCCAGTGACGGATTAAGACTACTTGATGCCCTAAGCCAGTGTTTCCAAAACATTGTTCTGCCATGGCTCGGTAATTTTCACATTGCCCCTTCGCACAGTGAGCTGAAAATCAACTTTCATAGACATAGGATACAAAATTTTTAAGTGTCGGTTTTTATGCCGGATATTGCTTCTATTAGCTATTAATATACATAAAAATGTTATCCGTGTTAACTCTACACAAAAACGAATTAATTATAATATTTTTCCGAAAATTTTGTATGGAACTAGTATGAAAAATCCGATTATCTCCGAAACTGCAAAGAAAACCGTAATATCCTTACAGATGGTTATAGACCTAATTATTTATGATTTTGTGACATACTCCATATAACGGTTAGTGCTGCACAATTTTTTTTTTAAATCATCGAAATATTTTTAATTATTTTTAAATACTAAACAATTCCTTTTAGTTAATTAGTTAAGGAACGCAGATTTTTAACCACACGTAATGTGACATAATATCATGCCTGTATTCACGAAGGAGTAGGCTACACCTAAACTTCGTCAGCTATGATTGATCCAGAAATTTATAAAAAATTTATAAAGAAAATCGTTTAACACTAAAATATTTCTTAAAACAAGTCATTTGATTACATTACCAAAGTCTTTTAATAAGTCTGAATAAGTCATTAAGTGATTTGCCATATCGCGGAACGGAACTATGGACTACATCAGTCTCTTACTGGTAAGCTAATTAAATATTAGTAACGTTCGCGTTATGAGTTTCAAAAAATATTTTCACACATCTTTTATAACTGTCTAATGAAGGTAGTTAACTAATGATCGACTTAAGACTATAAAAGGGTTAAAATTTCCTTCATAATTTAGTTTATTCAAAAGTTTGTTACTAGTAACATAACATCTTCTGTGACTGTGTAAAATATTAGAATGGAAAGTTTAGTTACCACCTTAGACTTATTTGTCCTTCTTAAAAGTGAGAGTACTTCATTTGATCATGAAGTATTGTTTGGCGCAGTTATAACCCGCCTAGGCGATTGCCTTAGCGTCGAAGATCGAGTAATTCTAAAAGAATTTTGTCGAAGATTCACACGAGCTGTATCACAGAGGTGGCAGAAATCCCACCGAAGGATTGATACATTCAGAAAACAGTACGAAAACTAGCTGCAAGCAAATATCGATTGGCCAAGTTGCGTACAAACAAATTAAGTCACTCAAGAACTAACTGTTGATAAAAGAAAAATAGCCCACTCAGTCTTTCCAGAACCGTCAACATCATTCTCTGTTGGAACAATGACCAAGAGGTACGGAAACCAATCCAAGATCTGAACAGCAAACAGAAAAAGAGACGATCTGAGGAACATAAATGCGAAGCCGAAGATCCGAGTGAATTGGCCTATACAGCTGCAGCACGTTTTAAAGCAAAAGGTCGTGAGGATATTGCATCTGTCATTGAACATATGCTAACACATCCTGAAGCAGCCGCTAAAATTAAAGAAACGCTTAAGAAACCAGTAAAAACTGTTATATTTACACCAGAAAAAGCGCTTGGATTATTCCTTTCTCTAAAACTGACAAAGTGGCAATACATTAAATTGCGAGAGACAACCATTCGAGAAGGTGCTACGGATGTTTATCCATCTTACTAAAAGTGCAACAAACCAAGCTTGAATGCTATCTCCAAAGCAATCGGTGTCAGTGACTTAAAGAAGCTTTACTCGACATCACGGTGAAGAGGATCTTCCAAAGCCTTCCTAATGAAGTGCAAAATAAGCATTTAAAACTGATATCTAAGTGGGGTTTTGATGGTGCCTCAAGGCAAAGCCAGTACAAGCAAAAAATGGAGGGAGAGCAAGACGATTCAAGCATATTCATGACTTCTTTGGTGCCACTTAAACTAACTGATAGAGACAATACTTTATGAATGAACCCAAAGCCATGTTCAGCAGTGTATTGACGTCCAGTTCAGTTTACTTTTGTGAAGGAGAGTGAAGCAATTGTCATTGATCACAAAAAACAAATGGATGATGAAAATAAATATTTTATATATTTTGTAGTTGGTCATGGATCATTAATTAATTACTTAACCACCTTCATTAGACAGTTGTAAAAGATGTGCTAGTGAAACATTAAAATAATAGAAAATATTTCTTAAAACTCATAACGTAACTAATTATAGCTTACCAGAAAGAGACTGATGTAGTCCATAGTTCCGTTCCGTGACATTACAAATCACTTAATGACTTATTCAGACTCATTAAAAGACTTTGGTAATGGGATTAAATGACTTGTTTTAAGAAATATTTTAGTGTGAAACGATTTTCTTTATAAATTTTTTATTAATTTCTGGATCAATCACAGCTGACGAAGTTTAGGTGTAGCTTCTCCTTCAAGAATACATGCATGATACTATGTCACATTACGTGTGGTTAAAAATTTGTGTTTCTTAACTAATTAACTAAAAGGAATCGTTTAGTATTTAAAAATAAATAAAAATATTTTGACGATTTTTTTAAAAAATTGCGCAGCACTAACTGTAATATGGAGTAAGTCAAAAAATCATAAATAATTAGGTCTATAACCATCTGTAAGGATATTACGGTTTTCCCTGCAGTTTCGGAGATAATCGGATTTTTCATACTACAACTTTTTCTGAAAAATATTATAATTAATTCGTTTTTGTGTAAAGTTTACTCGGATAACATTTTTATGTATAGTAATAGCTAATAGAAGCAATATCCGGCATAAAAACCGACACTTAAAAATTTTGTATCCTATGTCTATGAAAGTCAATTTTCAGCCCACTGTGCTTCGTGACCCATTGAATATTTTTAAACCCAAGCTGGTTCCATTAAGGTTAAATAATACACATTTATTAATAGTAGAAATGTTTTTTATTAATACAAGGTACTTAGGTAATTATAATATTTTGGTATCGCCTATTTAATCACTAAACTATACGTCGATCGATAGTAGGTAGGTATTATTTTTAAAAAAATAATAAATATTGCGACCCGGTATTTTATTTTGACGGCCCGGTACCTACCGGCTCGCGACCCAGCTCAGGTCACATAATTTTATCGGCATCGGGTATTTTATTCAATAGTGAGCAGCCAGTGGGCAAGCGGGAGTAAGGTTATGACTCTAGGTCGGACTCTATATCAATTTAAATCGCGCGAATTTTCAAATTAGTCCTAGAAACTTTTTTGGTGTGGTTTTTGGTGACGTGAGAGTGAGACGTGATGCCCTAAGGACGGATTTTATTTTTTGTGCTTCTTCTGGTGCCCCCTCAGACGTGATGCCCTAGGCAATTGCTTAATTTGATTAAGGGTTAATCTGTCACTGTTCACCGTCACCGTCACGTCACGTTATACCTCTCTTGCTTCATTCACTCCCATCAAGTTTCTAATGCATGCCCTTCTGTTTAAGATACTTCTGACCTGTCCTTTTTTTAGGATGTCTCCAATCTGGTCAAAGAACGTCCGCCTAGGTCTTCCTCTTCGTCCTGTCCCATTCACACTTGCCTTAATCTCTTCTTTGTCAGTCTTTCGTCATCCATCCTCTCCGCTGATAATATGATGATGATTTCTAAAGTCATAGTCCGATGCCTTATGGATGCAGTATGCTGTACATATGGTGGCTCCGGCCTATCTAATATAATTAAGTACAAACTTAACTCTTTATTTATTTATTTAGGTATGTGCAATGAATTACCTATCTTTATTTGAAAGAACCGTAGGTAGGTACCTTCCCTTACTTTTATCAATTACCATTTGAGGTATAATTTATAAAAGTAAGGGAAAGGTGATGATAAGTCATTGATAGGTAGTTCGGTATAACCTTAGTTATTATATCTATGGGTAAAACCTAGTAGGACGCTTCATTGCCCAAAATTTAGTTGGCATTCCTACTTAGGCGTAGACACAAGCGAGGCAGTGGGTTCTGCGCTCCCTACTCCTCCCCTTTAGCATGACTAAAAAGAAAATTATAATTATTTACGCCTCTAAAGATATTTCGCACAAGTCTATTCTTTTAATCTATACTTACATATAATAAAATAGTAACTAAAGTATTTCTGTACATTGAACAAAAAGCATATTCAGGTAGGCTAGCAATCAGTAATGGATCAAGAATCTAAAAAACAATTATTTCCGTTTGTCTGTTTGTACACGATAATGTCCGAAGTTACTGGACGGATTTTAATAAACCTTTTTTTGTTATACTGATATTAGCTTTGGGTAACATATACTTAGGCTATAATCTGAAATCCCTGTATAGGGATTCTAGAGCAAGTGTCCGAAATTCTTTCCGTTTGTCTGTTTGTTTTGTACACGCTGATCTCCGAAGTTACTGGACGGATTTTTATAAACCTTTTTTTGTTATATTGATATTAGCTTTGGGTAACATATACTTAGACTATGATCTGAAATCCCTGTATAGAGATTCTAGAGCAAGTGTCCGAAGGATTCTAGAGCAAGTGCCTGAATTAATGGTGCCTATACGGACTGGTTTGTCATCTCCAAAGGTGTCAGACAAGGGTGTCCAGCCTCGCCCTGGTCGTTCAACTTATTCATGGATAGCTGCATAGATGATATGAGAGAAACTGAATGCGGGATCGATATGGTAGGATTGCGTGTTAAGTGCCTGTTATACGCCGATGATCAAGTCATCCTTGCATCATCGGCGAATGAGTTGCAAGAAATGATTGACTACATGAATGAGAGCTTTAAAGCTAAAGGTATGAAAATTAATGCAAGAAAGACGAAAGTGATGGTGGTTGAAAAATATGAAAGTTTGACTGAGTGTAATATTGCGATTGAAGATGAAAAAGTAGAGCAAGTAAAAGAATTTGTATATTTGGGTAGCGTGTTTACAAGAGACGGAAGATGTGAAGAAGATATTGAAAGGAGAGTGACTGCGGGCAATCGTGTATTTTTTTCTTTTTTTCCACTTACACACATCACCATCTAGTCCCAAGCTAAGCAGAGCTTGTGTTATGGGTAGATACTAGATAATGGATAAACATACATACATATATACTTTTTTTTGTAAATACATACATATTATACATATAAATACCCAGACCAAGACAAACATCCATGTTCATGCACACAAATGTTTGACTTGAGCGGGAATCGAACCCGCGACCTTCGGCGTAACAGTCGCTTACACTACCGCTGCGCCAACCGGTCGTCAGAGACGAAATGGAGCACTGTATGCCTTTATGAACGGCCAGACTGTGCCAAAAGAGGCGCGATTGGCGGTTCATAATGGAGTGCTTGTCCCCATGTTGATGTATGGAAGTGAGAGTTGGGTATGGCAGAAAAAGCATGAAAGTAGAATTAACGCAGTTGAGATGCGATCACTGCGTAGTACCTATGTGTGGGGTGAGACTGATCTCACTGATCGATAGAATTCCGAATGTAACTATACGAGAGAACAGTGGTCTGAAAGAAGATGTCGTGACTAGGATTGAGAAAGGAATGCTGAAGTGGTTTGGACACATGGAGCGAATGAGTGAAGAAAGAATGACGAATCAGATTTAGGTATAACGCAAATGTGTGTGGGCAAGTCGGTCGCGGCAGACCTCGTCGAACATTCCTCGATCAAATTGGGGACGTCCTAAAAAACGGCAAGGTCCGAAGTACCCGAAACCGGCGAGCATGTATGAAAAGAGTAATGAGTGTAGAGGAAGCGCGTGAGGTTTGTAAGGATAGAAGCAAGTGGCGTTCTGTTGTCTCTGCCTACCCCGACGGGAAAAAGGCGTGAGTATATGCAGTGACGGCGCTAGATCACATGTGGGCGTCGGCGACATCAAGTTCGCGAGGCCCTTTAAATCGATGGCGAGGCCCCGTTTACTTCGTAGTACAAAAAAACGTTAAAATTAAGTGAGCCAAATTATAAAATAATGTATGAATAGGTAAATAAATGACAATTCAAACAGACCCAACACCTCAGAACATAAAAATATTTTCTCTTCCGTGCCCAACACAGATCTTGTCACGCACGTGTTCGAAAATAATTAAAATCATCATCATCTGCTTAGCCTTTGCCCGAATTGTTCGGTGTCGGCTACCTAAGCCAGGATGATTGGCGAAACGAAATAAAGTATATAACTTGTAAAACTTTTTGCGAGGCCCCCTCAGGCGCGTGGCCGTCGGCGGTCGCCGACGCCTGGCGCCGCCACTGAGTATATGTATGTATGTACTATGTGTGTAAGTAGGTATATTGATTTTGGAAAGTGTAACACCTGATGCAGAACCACAATAGGCCAGCGAAACGACATAAATAAATGCGGTTTGACAAAAATTTACCTGATAAGCATTTTCTGATGAGAGATTAAAATTTGAAGATCTCGAACATCTGATGTGGCACTCTAAGAGCCCAGCTACACTATAACATATACAGACTTGAAGTGCTAGCAAAAGTAGATCAGTCTGATGAGCATTTCTTGTTGTCTTTTAAAAATCGAAGAACTGAAACATCTGATGAGGAACTATAAGAGCCCAACTGCACTATACCATAATAATATACAGACTTGACGGCTTAGCAGTTAGTTGTCCAATATGATGGGAATTTTTTGTTGAGAAATCAATATTTATAATTCTTCGATCAATCAAAGACCTGAGGAAGGACATAGGATAGTTTTTCTAGAGCCGCGGGCGACAACTAGGATGTAATATTTCTTTTACATTTTTACTTATAAACGATATCTATTAGCAGATTTAGCAGCATGTACAATCATGGTTTTCTTTTGAAAGCCAAGATTAACTTAACAGGATCCTAGCTACGACCATGCTTGCGGAAAACTTTTTGTAACCGGTGGTAGTTATTTTTAACTGACAGCGCCTCTAGTGGCAAAGTACGCAAACTAATTATGATAGCCAGATTGCTATGAATTTATTATTTTCGGATTCAATATCCACCCTATGCGTGGATTTGTAGATTAGAGATGCATGTTTGTTGTAAGCTCCATACAAAATTTGTCCAACATCTCCAAAACCATATAAAGATAAAATATTTTTTCTATAAAGACACAACAAAATATAAAGATCTTGATGTCTGACAAAAAATATTAGATCACAGATTTATTAGGAAGATGTAAAATAGTGTGCATAGGGTTCCCACCAAGAACTTAGGGTCCCAAGCCAACCTCACCTGCAAGTGGTACACCTGCCGATCAACGGACGAGGCTCTGGCAAACAAAATATCCCGATAAGCGGCAATAGGCTCGCCACCTATTACGTGGGATCAAAACACTGGCGAAAAGTGGGCGTTTAATATGCCTCTGCCTACCCCTTCGGGGAAAGAGGCGTGAGTCTATGTATGTATAGTCTAATTCTAGACATTCACAACCCCCACTGTTCAGTTTAATTTAACCATGTTCTCTTTGGTGAGAATAAGAAGTATTGTACACAAAGAGCTAGCTAAATGATAATAACATAGCCAAAAATGCCAGCTAGAGGAAAACTAAAATATTTACAGATGACATAATTATATGAACTCAAATATATAGGTAAACATATTTATTATCAATATAATATAACATAATCTTATAATCCATAATCAAGTATTATGCTACATATGATAAGGCGCTGGTGTAGGCACACTCATGAGTGGAGAATCCAAATACTCCATCTCACTAGTGCTAGGCACTGGCTCTATCTGAGTTGTCATCTTCTGTTGTAATGTCTCATACAACTTATGCACAGACTCATTATGCTGAGTCCCAGGTTGCAAAGCTTTCATAAGAGTCTGGATTCTAGTCTCCGGCAGTTTAGGATGAATATACCAAAGTAATTTCAATAAATGCCTTGTAACATTGTCCTTTGAAAGTCCCGCAAAGAAAAATTCATCAAATAACACAGTGCTGAAGTCTTCTCCTTGGAATTCATCAGGCAATTGTACCAGTAATGCTACAAGAGCATGCAAGAATGGGTCTTCATAAGCTCTGCCATCTTTACAACTACCTAGAATACTTAAGATTCGTAAAAGAGCTCCTCTGTCTCTCAGTTTGGCTGCATGAAGTGTATAGTACATTGCTAGAACACCACATACAGAGCTTTCCCTCATGTATGCCTCGCAAGCATCTGGGGGCGGTCCAGAATGCTCAATTGTAGTGATAGCAGACTCTCTCTCATCTGGTGGCAGTTTATTATGCAATGCTCGCACTTGGTCATCCACCATGAGTGACATCAATGCTGGTAAATATTTTGTGACAACTTGACTGTCCAATTTTGGTTCCTTGAACTCTTGGGAATCAATCATTACCCAAGCACTTAAGCCTAATGCTAACATTCTTAAAAGTAATATTAAAATAGTATTATCTCTTGGAAGACCTTCTGTGTTGATTAAATGTTGTAATATTTTAATAGCAGAGGTAGCTAAAAAGTTTATAGCATAAGGATCACATAATGTCATAGACAAATCTCCCAAAACTTGCTCCTGTCCTCTTTTAATACTGTCTAAGAATCCTTGCAGTTCTCTTGATCTCTTAATGTCAACATTTCTTTCTCTTATACAAGCATCTAAGCACCATGTGAATTTGTGACAAGGATCTACAGATATAATATCTTGTATTTCCAAGTCATGCAGAGCCATCAACAGCTCTGCTCTTAGAGTACAGTAATGTACATTTCTTGTTCTCAGGAATAATGTGCGTAGAAATTGTAATACCATGTCATATAGTTTGACACTGGTACCTATCATGTGAGCTAGTTTTTGTACAACTGTCCCTTGTCTTCTCACTTTTGGAGAGGGAGAGAAAAACAAATTAGTAAGGTTTTCATGATCAAATAATACATTTTCCTTTTCTCTAATGTATTGACTTAGTAAAGGTGACACTTCATCACCAAAAAGAGATTGGTTATCTTGCCAGATCTGTCTCTTAACCTCTGTGTCTGTGTCATTATATAGTTCACGATCTCTAACCAAAACTCTGAGATATTTGTCATCAATGTGTGGAGTATTCTTCAAAATACTCATAATTACTGGCCTCAAAGCTTTCACCCTTACAACAGGGAAACTCTTAGATAATAGCTCCTTGAGTTTCTTGTCATTTTCTTTGCCTTCTTTGCCGCCAAGCTCATTGATATGTGCTATGAGTTTGTCTCGTAATTCTTCAAGTACCGAAGTATGGAAATCCAGCCTACGTACTCCGTGGAGGTCAAGTAAAGGCAACATTGGCCGTAAAGACGGTAATAAGATACCATTTTCTAACTGAAACTCTTCAATAGCTTTTAGCGGGTCCGTACAACTGGTGAGTGCATCTCGGAGATAAGATTGACCTGGCACCCCTACTTCTTCTAACCCTGTGCCAGGTAGTTTACTAGATGAAGCCATGATATATACTCAAAAATCACACTTAGTCATTTAAAATTAGCTGCTTTTCCAGTGACAAATATGAATAATTTTCACAACATTTAGCGCGGCTTTGAATAAATTATCTTGGCAGCGTACTGTCAAACTCAAAAGTGTCAAAAAGAATGCTTTCCAGGCATGAAGTTATAGATAAACATGGAGACCGCACTCCGAATACCTACTTGAAGCTCAAATGATGTATCGCTATCTCGCTCACTGTGGTCATACCATCTCTTTTCAACCAACCACTGCCATATTGACAAGATTTACTTGACATATGGTGGCCAATGTTGCCACATTACCAAATCCTTAGGAAATGGGATTATAATTCACTGTCTCGCCAACCATGATTATAAGCGTTCGTGACCTACAATATTGGGAGTTTTAACAAGTGATTGGATTTCAACTCTTGATTTAAATACACATTAATTGACCGTGTAAACTTCTGATTTGCTTAATATGTCGGCTCTTTTTAAGAGCTTACTCGGAGATTTTAATAAGAAGATAGCAATACTAAATCCACGCTAAAATGAGAGGTCAGACCACAGAGAGTGAGATAGAGAAATGTAGGTATTTGACTCAAGGCTTTGTTGCAGCTGTGGCCTCTGTCGTGATTTATAACACTGGCCATTAGCTTTAAAATATTATGTGCTCTATGGTTGACAATGAACTGTCACTGTGATTTATATATGCTAAAATTTTAATCGAATAAAGCCATAATAAATAAGAAAGTGGTTTAAATGCTACAATTTATTCGATTAAAATAATATGGAAAAATATCTAAAACCTGAGAGGTTCGAAGCGGATCCATCTACAAGCTCAGATCAATCATCTCTATGGATCCACTGGAAACAAACTTTCAATAATTTTATACAAGCTATACAAACTAAAGAAAAGCCTGTAAGTACAGAATGCAAATATCAGCTACTAGTTAATCATCTATCCCCGCTCCTCTACAATCATATCAAAGACTCCAAAGATTACCACATAGCAATACAAAAACTGGATGAGCTATTTTTGAAACCAGTGAACGAAATATACTCTCGATATCAATTAGCCAAACGACAGCAACAACCAGGAGAATCAATTGATCAATACATACAATCGTTAAAACTTTTATCAAAGAACTGTAATTTTAAATCAGTAAACGCCGAACAAAATGAAAGCGAATACGTTCGAGATGCCTTCATCTCAGGGCTATCATCTCCGGCAATACGACAGCGGCTACTGGAAAACAGTTCCCTCACTTTAAACAAAGCATACGAGCAAGCGCGATCTTTAGAATTAGCGCAAATTCAGAACGATAATTATCGTCGTGAGTCTACACATTACATTAATCATACTTCAGAAGACACAGTTACTGCTGCAGCGCGTGGAACGGCAAAACAAGAGTTATGCTACTTTTGTGGGAATCAACGCCACCCTCGCTGGGAATGTCCTGCTTCTAATGCTATATGTACAAAGTGCAGCAAGAAGGGCCACTTTTCAAAAGTTTGTCTCAGCAGAGCTCCTCATAAAGCAGCTACAACAACAACAGTAGAAGACGATTACACCACTCAAGTCACGCCATCCTCTTCACATACCTTTTCTTGTATATTGTCGGCAGCGGATCTCAAAAAAGCTATTATCCCAGTCATCATAAATGGAAAAACTACTGCGAGAGCACTTATTGATACAGGCAGTACAGCAAGTTTTATCGATAGAAGTCTAGTGATACTATGTAATTTAAATGTTACACCCTGCAAACAGAAAATTACGATGGCCACGTCAAACTTATGTACGCTCGTCAATGGATCATGCACATTAAAACTAAAAATACAAAATCAAATTATTGAAGTAAGTCTCTTGATCATGGATGGGCTTTGTGCAGACATCATACTAGGACACGATGTTTTGCAGAATCATAAATCTTTAGAAATGCGATTTGGTGGTGCTCAACCGGCCATCAAGCTTTGCGTCCTTTCTGAAGCAAACGTGGAACCAGTCAGCTTATTTACAAATCTACAACCTTTTGAAAAACCTATCGCTATCAAGTCAAGAAGACACTCTGATTCAGATCATCTTTTCATCAAAGCAGAAATCCAAAAACTCCTTGATGACAAAATAATTGAACCTAGTATTTCACCATGGAGAGCCCAAGTTCTCGTCACATCCAGCGAGCATCATAGGAAAAGGATGGTTATTGATTATTCTCAGACCATAAATAGATACACAGAACTTGACGCTTACCCTTTACCTTTAATGGATAATCTTATTTCAAAAGTAGCCAAGCACAAAATCTTTAGTAAACTAGACCTGCGCAGCGCATATCATCAATTTCCAATAAAGGAGCATGAAAAACCGTACACAGCTTTCGAAGCGTGCGGCAATCTATATCAATTTCGACGCATACCTTTCGGAGTAACGAACGGTGTTGCAGCTTTTCAAAGAGCTATCAATAGCATCATAGAGAAAGAAAATTTACAAGGTGTTTATGCCTATTTAGACGATATTACAATCTGTGGATATAATCAAGCTGACCATGACGAAAAATTACGCAACTTTCAGGAAGTTGCAGCCCGCTACAATCTAACTATGAATCTTCAGAAAAGTGAGTTTTCAAAAACGGAAATTAATTTACTGGGCTATAACATCTGCAATAACGTAATCAAGCCAGACCCTGAGCGACTCCGTCCTCTTTTGGAGATGCCAGTACCTGAAGATCTATCATCACTTCGAAGGACCATGGGGGTTTTCGCACACTATTCGAAATGGATACCAAAATTCTCAGACAAAATAAAGTTTCTTACTAAATCAGAAAAACTTCCTTTGTCACCCGAAGCCGTGAAAGAATTTCAATTATTAAAAGAAGAAATAAGTAAATCAGCAATCAAAGTAATTGATCCTGATATCCAACTATCTGTAGAGACTGACGCATCTGACTACGCATTAGCTGCCACTCTAACTCAAGGAGGCAGACCTGTAGCGTTTTTTTCAAGAACCTTAAGCACTCACGAACGTAATCATTCAGCTATAGAGAAAGAAGCTGCGGCTATTGTAGAAAGTCTAAGAAAATGGAGACAATTTCTAATAGGCAAAACCTTTCAACTGATTACTGATCAGAAATCGGTATCATTTATGTTTGATCAAAAGCACTGTTCTAAGATCAAAAATGACAAAATCCTACGATGGCGCTTGGAACTTTCCAGCTATAAATTCGATATAACATATCGCCCAGGCAAGGAAAATGTGGTCGCAGATGCGCTCTCACGAACAAACGTAGCAGCGTCAACACGGTCAGTTAGTGACAGCCTTCTTGAACTGCACAAAAATTTATGTCATCCTGGTATAACTCGAATGGTACACTGGGTTAGAACTAAGAGTTTGCCATATTCTGTGGAAGATATCAGGCGAATCACAGCATTATGCCCAACTTGTGCCGAGATAAAACCGAGATTTCTAAGGACAAAAGGCACTTTAATCAAGGCGACTATTCCTTTTGAAAGGATTTCAATTGACTTCAAAGGACCACTGCCATGTGATACTACCAACCGTTATATACTAACTGTGGTAGATGAATACTCCAGATTTCCTTTTGCCTTCCCCTGTTCTGACCTGAGCTCAGAAACAGTTAAAAAGAGATTATCAGAATTATTCGCATTATTCGGTATACCATCTTACGTACACTCTGATAGAGGAGCCGCGTTTGTATCAGCTGATTTGAAAAATTTCTTACATGGAATGGGAGTAGCTACTAGCTATACTACGCCGTATAATCCGAAAGGCAATGGGCAAACTGAGAGATACAATGGTATTATTTGGAAAACTATTCAACTTTCATTAAAAACCTTGAATCTCCCCATCAATCGGTGGGAAACTGTTCTCGAAAAGTCGCTGCACTCTATACGATCCTTACTATGCACAGCGACCGGATGCACTCCACATGAACGAATGTTCACTCATCCTCGCAGATCTTCCAACGGCCAGTCAATGCCAACGTGGCTCATAGGGGCAGATAAAGCACTGTTGAGAAACAACGTAAGAACAAGTAAATATGACCCCGCCGTTGAAGAAGTTGAATTAGTTGAAGCTAATCCCCTACATTCTCATGTTAGACTACAGAATGGCCGGGAGCTCATAGTTTCAAATCGTCACCTGGCACCTACAGCAGATAATTCCTTAATTATCGAAGATCGTGAAGCAGAATCTGATTCAAGCTGGATTTCTGCTGAGTCAAACGAACCGGAAGCTTCCGATGAGCCAGCCATTGGTGGACCAGATTCTACTAACACAGAAATTCCGGAACTACGCCGTTCTTCGAGAGAGCGACGTCCGCCGGCATATTTGCAAGATTATACTACATTCTAACCATGGGAGAATGTCGTGATTTATAACACTGGCCATTAGCTTTAAAATATTATGTGCTCTATGGTTGACAATGAACTGTCACTGTGATTTATATATGCTAAAATTTTAATCGAATAAAGCCATAATAAATAAGAAAGTGGTTTAAATGCTACAGCCTCCATGTTTATCTATACCTTCATGTTTCCAGGTATAATCATAGAGATATTAAGAATAGAGTGGCAGAGTGGGGCCTATTCGTGTCCGCCGGTGGGAGAGAGAACGCAACATTAGAGGCCCCCTGCATCTCTCTCTAACAATACATGCACAACATCAACATTACGCAGTGGCGTGCTACCTGTAACTATTATTTAAATCAGTTTATTAATAATCAATAGTTTAAAAGTTGTTTTTATTGATACACGAACATAGTTTGAAGTGACAAAAATGTTTATATATTTTTAAACTATTGATTACTGATAAACTGATATAAATAATAGTTACAGGTAGCACGCCACTGCGTAATGTTGATGTTGTGCATGTATTGTTAGAGAGAGATGCAGGGGGCCTTTAATGTTGTGTTCTCTCTCGCACCGACGGACACGACACAGTATTGAGTTAGGTACTGTTCTGCCACTCTATTCTAATATCTCTATGGGTATAATATATTAGTCTATGAAGAATGCCAATGTCAACAAAGTTCACTCCTACGGCAATGGACCTATGTCTTTTTGCTACTTACTGCAACTTAATCAATAATCACTACATATATATAGTATAAAACAAAGTCCTTTTTTTTTTTGGTGTCGGGTTGGAAAATCCTCATGGAGCCCCTTCGCCCTGGGGGGGAAGGACGAAGGGGACTGTCAGACTCTTACTGACTAAAAACCAACCCGTGCTTCTCATGTACCCATGTGACGGAGGGTAGGGTTTCACCTGAGCATTCCTCGCTACCCCCCGACGGGTATTGGCCCGCCAGATGGTCAGGCGGGCCCCTAACGAAACCCCCTTGGCGGCGGATGAAGGTATTGGGTTCCGCCGCCAAAACACCCAGCGGCCGCAGAGGCAACGCAACACCGCATCTCCTCTTCCTCTGCGGCCCCACCGCGACGCAACAATGGTGCGCCCCCATTTGGTCGCGGGAGATAGGGCGCGCGGCAACGCAACACCGACACGCCTCTCCTCCCGCGACCGCACCCGACTGCGAGGGACAGACAGAACTGTACCGTCCCCCGCACCCGCACCGTTGTTGGACGCATCCTGCGCAGGCCCCTCCAAGCCCACGCGGAGCGTCTCCTCCCGGGATCCCTCTTAGCTTCACCGTGGGTGACAAATCCACGGTTACTGAGCCCCCACCACGACAAGGTGTAAATCCCACGGGGGGATAAAACAAAGTCTGTCTTCTGTCTGTCTGTCCCTGTGTATGCTTAAATCTTAAAAACTGCGTAATAAATTTTAATGTGTTTTTTTAATAGATAGTATGATTCAAGAGGAAGGTTTATATATAGTGTGAGTCTTTACAAAGTGCACATATCAAAAATAGGGAAACTACACACATTTTCGTCGATAGAAAAATGGTAAAAAAATATTCATTTTTTTATGAATATTTTAAAATTTTAAGTTGCAGCTGCTAACCCTATTTAAATAAATTGTTATAACCGCTTGCCGGCGAATCACCCCAAATGGGTGGAAGACATTTTTGACCGTTGACGGCTCTTCACCCCAAATGGGGTGATAGTGCTGGTCGTCATAATATTGCTTAATCCCTTTATTCCTCTGTGTTTTGAATCGGTTTTCTCTTTTCTATTTAAACTATCGAGAATATCTGCCTTAAAAAATTGCAACACTGGCCGTCAAAAGTTTGTCTGTGGTTAAGAAATAATTTCTCAAAGTCAGTCTCAGTGAATTCGCGACGTCACACATTTTGCTGTTACAGAAAAAAAAATTTTTGCTAACGGGTGAGTATTTTTGAGTAAATTACTGATTTTTTGGTTAATTATAATATAGGTAATGTGAGTGCAACGGGGTTTTACCCAGAGGTAAGTATGTTTCAATTTCTGTGTGATTTTCGGTGCCGTGTAAGTCGCAACGGACTTTTGTTTTCCTTCAATCAATCCCATGTATTTCTGTATTGAATAGACCTATGCATTAATATTCAACGCATAAGTTCCTCTATGAATGTCGTTTTCAGGTAGTAACTATATTTTTAAGTTTCGTGAAACTGTATAGTCGTAATAATTTATTTAATTCTGTTAAAAAATTTTCACCGTCGGCAAAATATTTTGTGCCAGTTTTATGCCTGTAAATAAATATTTTTTACTATGACGTGTAATTGTATTTTTTTTCGTATGAAGATAGAACCCTACCACCAATAAAAGCCATAAAATATATATGGTATCGATTTACTTTTCGAAATAATAATTTTTAAAGTTCACATAATGTTTATTTTCAACCATAGTCAATGTTTAGGTACCATTTATTATAATAAATTAGAGACGAAATATCAACAAACACTTAACACGACCTGAAAGGGCCATTCATAAGCTACAACAAAAATATAACTTGAGATTACGCCCGTCGCCAACGAGTAAACAAAAAATGTTTTGTTGAGTGCGGCCATCTGGCGCGCGTGGCGTTACGTCATCGCGTGAGCCGCCGGGCGTTCGGGAATTCCGATGTTCTAGCGCCGGCAAGCGGATAATTAAACTGAATGTCCTATCAAAATGGAATTAATTTTGAAATGATTTTAGTAATAGACCGTGCCAATAAAATAATAATTTCAAAAAAATTAAACGCCATAAAATTAGAATTAAAAGGTATTTGATAAAAATCTGGTATTTTTTAAAATAATTTTTGCAATAATTTTTAAATTTCTCGAAAAATCGTCTTTTTAGCCTACTTTTTTATTTTAAGTTATTTTACATCATACCTATTAGCTTTCTAATGGTAAAAATGCACGTTTTGTTACTCAGATACAACTTTTTAAATTAGCGTTTTAAAAAAGCACCTACTTATCTCAGTTAAGTGCCGTAGCAGGTAGAGAGAACTACATTTTTAGGAATAAAACAATTAGAATATATCTACTTACCATTTATTTATTAAAACAAATTAAAAACTAATAGCTTAATGAAGCAAATGTTCAAAATAAAGACCCCGTTTTTAAGAAACACATTGTAGAGCGAAGCAAAATTTGCTCCGTTACTCTACGTATCTTTTCGGGGTAGTTTCTAATTTCGTCTGCTACACACAAAACTCTTTCTTCGAGTTCTGATTCACTATTCATGGGACTGCTATAAACCCTAATACTAATGAGTACATATTGCACTGCGTTATTAAAACAGCATCATAGACACTGTTTTTACAGTCAATCAAAAAATGGGACCTGCGACCATACCACAATCATACTGCGGCAATTTGAGGCTGTGACACGCAACCATCTGAACTTCAGAATAAACTAATGAGAATTTGAACTTAAGTGAACCATCGATCTAAGCAATACAGCATAGGCTTAGGGCTCTTTCAATTTAGGCGTATCGTGTCGGATCGCGGCAGTGCCGAAGCGGTGCGTTTGTTGTCGTACGGTGCACGGACGGTCATTTGTTTTCATACAAAGCGCGCGGTGCGGCAAAAGTGCGGTGTCGGTACCGAGAACGCACGACAACAGTACAGCAACGTCACAAACTCCACGTGTTTATTTCGCTGTTCAATAGTGTGGTGACTAGACGTGAGAGCTAATTTCATCGAATTTTAATTTTTATTATTTGCTTAAAATGGATGATATAAACGTGGAATAATTTATAAATGAATATTTAATCCTGCTATATGATATAAGTTGTTTAATTTATGTACCTCAATGTTATCAGTAGTCTTTCTTCGGCTGATATAGTATGTCTGAATGTAGTCTCTTGCCGCTAAATTTTACTTCCAACTAATTCAAGTAATTCGTAGAAACATTCTCTAGACATTCTTAAGTAATTAAAAAAAATGCTTGGATCTTGTTTTACCCTAGGGTAAAGATTATGGAAACCACCAAAATTACATGTTAATGAAAACATTGGTGATGCTCTTTTACGGGGGCGTCGTTTTTGTTTCTGTTTGATATTTTTCAACAAGAGCACTAACAGTAATGTTACTTCGTCAGCGTCCATGGCGTACCTGCTGTCAATGAATTTATAACATCACTAGCATACAAACGCACGGCAGTCAGATACGCTTTCAATTTAGGCGTTTGGTGTCGGACGGCTACTGTAGTGCAGCGGCACGGCAGCGGGTAGATAACCAGCGGCACGGTAAACGTGCAGCAGCCGTCCGACACGAAACATCTAAATTGAAAGAGCCCGGCTCAATCTGGCTCAATTTGGTTAGGCTGCGTTGCACGTTGGCAATAATCAAGATAATGTCATATCGTACTGTCAACCATAGATATTATATTCTTTTCTCAAAGCTGTCAACTGTATATTTGACGTTTAACTATGTTAGTACCTACTATTCTTTATTCTGTGGTTTAACTTGAATTGAATGTCATTTGGTTTTGGTTACTCGTGATTTGTAATAGCTGTTAATTTGTGATTTATTACAAATTTAATATTATTGGAAATGGATAAACAAAAAACGTAAGTACTATTTCGCCCTACCGTAGCAGTGAAAGTTTTATAAAGCCGGCATTTCTACTTTAATGCATTTATTTCTTCCATAATCTTGTCTTTTTGTTATTGAATCCGGCATGTAATGCGTGTTTTGTATATAATATCAAACATTCATTGATTGTTTCCTGAATTGGTTTCGAAATTAAACAGTTTAATACAAATATTTATTGTTTCTAGGTTAATATGCGGCGATGTAAATGGAAATTTCAACGGTTTGTTTTCCCGGGTAGAAACGATTCTGAGGAAGTCTGGAAGCTTTGATATATTATTGTGTGTCGGCAATTTCTTCGGAGATGATAATTCACAGTTGGATGCGTACAAAATGGGTACACGAAAAGGTAAAATAATATTGAGTTCTTGCTTTAGTTAATTATCATGTGTACCAGACCTATTGTGTTATGAGTTCTAAGTATATTTAGTTGTATAGCAATTTGCATAGGAAAGCTATTTAAGCATAGCCAGTCTTTGGCACTACTTATTATTGCTTGTTAATGGTCTCATTTTCTACTGTTTGAGGAAGTATATTGTGCAAGCTGTCCATGTATAAACAAAGTGGCTAACAAGAGCATATTATAACATATGCAAAAAGCACATTACAGATATAATATTGACAATTTGATAGCGTAGAGTATTTCTATCATCATCTTTATAATCTATAAAACTTGTACTGCTTATTTTAAGTTCCAGTCACCACTTATGTGTTTGGCCCATCTAAACTGGAACATGTACCACTTTACTGTGATGAAGGCTCTGAGATTGTTCCAAATGTTATCTATATGGGTATGTAATAAATATATTTCACATTTATCTCAGCAAGTAGTAAGTTACAAAACCTTAGATATTGTTACATGTTTAAATGCACTGAGAAAGAAATGCATGTTTAGAGAATTAAATGGATGTTCAAATAATTTGTGCTACAAAAAAGATTCTACAATGCAGGTGTCTGACACCTGCATTGTAGAATCGCAAAAAAAGTTAGCCTGTGTATATTGTATTGATTTATAAGCTAGGTACAGCAAAATTCAACTTTTTATTTTGTCAAGAGTTCTAGAATATACTGATTTGCATATTTTGTGACTTTTAGGTAAAAGAGGCATATTCACAACCAGTGCAGATGTCAAAATAGCTTATCTGACTGGTTTGTCTAGGAGAGAGCTTGGCAAAGAGATTCCTATGTGTACTTTTGAGCCAAGTGACTGTAGCACAGTGAGAGACGCTTGCTTCAGAGGTCAGAGTGAGTACAGAGGGGTGGATATATTAATAACTACTCTGTGGCCAGCGGGGATCCAGCAGGATGAAATTCAAAAGGTGTGTAAAACTATAAACACTGATAAATTACATAACCCATTTTATTTTGTGATATATATTTTGAGTAATATTAATATTCCTTATAAAAATGTTCAATAAATAATTTTATTTCATTTCAGGCAGAAGTGGAACAAGATAAATTATCAAACTTACTATCATGGCTTGCCATACACATAAAGCCTAGATATCATTTTGTGCCCCATGATAAATATTATGAAAGACAGCCATACAGGTAAGAAACTTATTTAAAAATTACTGGCACAGGGAATGGTACCAATTATGCAATAATTATGTCTCTAATAAAGAATATATTTCACAAATATGCCACAACTTTGGCATTCTGTAATATACATAAAAGTATGGGAATATTTGTGACTCTTAGTTTTAGAAATATATTGGTGTTCCATGTAAGGAATGTACCTATTCCATAATTGGTACCTTTCCTCTAAACCTTTTGCCACTGGCTATTAACCCCTCAAAGCATTTTGGCCATCATCGAGGCATCTCAGGACACCCGTAGAAGTATTTTGGCCACTTTGGAGGCTAGGCTTTCAAGCTAAGTACGTCGCGTAATATTTTCGTTGAAAGAATGGTGATGTTTCTATTTATTAAGTTTATATTGTATATCAAAAGACGCGTAATTAAATAAGCTTTCGAATGATATTAATTAACACCAAATAATATACTTGAAGCCCACGTAGAGCGGTATAAAGCGCGCCCGGTATAATATTTTCCCGCCATTTTCGAGCGCGCTATTATATTTCTAACATATTCATATTTCTCGTCGTTTTTTATTATGGGAGGTATATAAGTTATGTACACGGTTAGAAAGGTAATTTAATTTACATTCAGAGATAATAAATATAATGGAAAGAAACATTTTAATTTGAAACATAAAAAAATATATAAAATGTAAATGATTGTTAATTGCCGCCAATTTTCGTATTTTATTTTTTTTAACATATTTTTTGTTATATATCAGATTCAAACCTAGATAAGTTTATTTTCAACTAGATAACCAATTTAAAAAACCATATCCGATAAGATTCCGATAAAAATTATTCTTATTGGACTTTGCACAATTGTTAATTTTGCCCGCAAAAAATAACCGCCATACCCGCCAAAATTTTCGAAAGCCTATATCTCATGAATTATAGGAGTATTATATATCACATGATAGGTTTGTTTATATACTCATAATAAAATAATAATTCATAGCATAAATGTAACATTATCTACATATTTTCATTCAATAAAAAATAAATGCCGTTGTTTCGGTAATTGAATGAATATAGCCTCTTGAATTAAATTATTACACAATATTTGTCTATTTTATAACTTATTAGCCCACGCACAATTAAAACATAAAAATATCAAATATAATTATATTATTTGTTTACAATGATGTTTTGAATTCATAATTACGCCCCGCGCGCAACATGCAAAGACAGTGAAATATACAAAAATTTGAAATGCTGACATTTAAATAATTTTCTAAGCAAACATTGCTTTAATTTTATATTTTTGTAAAGCTTATACCACCAGGTATACAAAATAATAAAAGTAAGCAATTTATAACCCATATTGTTATCATGACAAAAAAAAATTGGCGAGTAGGTCATCGATAGACGACATTGCTTACAATAGGATCAAGTTCGGCGGGTCGCATAAACTAAACATTCCGTCATTTAGTCACCATTCAAACATTACTACAAAGCAAGCTTATTTAATCTACTTTCATAAAAATATCATTTCAAATATCAATACCCGAGTGACGAGTCGTAAGTTTAGGTTTAAGGACGTGTTTACGCTTGTATTAAAAAACCACATATTTCCGGTACATTTTACGACATTTTTAGATAATAACTAATAAAACTAATGATTACGATAAATTGATTACTTTTTTATCTATAAATCAATTTGAAAATAAATAAAAAATATTTAATTAATATTAATGTAAAATCGATTCGAAACGGCCTCTTAAATCAAAAATAGGCATATACTGCTATTTTTGGGTACAATTTTCTCTCTATTTTTACATTTATTTAGATTTTCAAAGATAGAATAGGGTAGTAAATATAGTCAACTCAAAAACAATTTGATTATTTTTTTCAAAATATTGTAAATTGACTCAAAAAAAGCAAAAAATCATCTTACATTTTTCTTCTATTTTGCTCGCATACGTGTGTCTTAATATGTGGCAATAAGGTTCGTTTTATTTAGCCACTTTCTTGATTTATATATCCAAATTCTGCAATGAGATCTCAGTCTGCGCTTGAGCGCCGTCGGGAGTGGACTCTATGTCGCTTGTCGCTGCAGCCCGAAGACGAAAAAAGCAATATACGAATACAAAATATTCGCTAAAATCAATTTGATACTTCTCGTATTCTGTGCGAATTACGTACAAGCAGAGACGAGCTAGAATATTATTACTTTATTTTCTCCGTTATGTTGAGTCAGGATATATTTCGGAATTTAGATATTATTTTGTTTCTTGCGTTGAAATCTGGTAAGATTATCTGGACTGATGGTATACCATCCCGTTCAAGTGTTGCGACTGGAACTCATAAAAGAGTAGACCTAGTTATGCCAGGTTGGGGCTCATTTTATTTGTTTTGGTGAGACCCTATCACTGGTACTAGTGAAGTAACCTTCCAAGGTTATTCGATGAGTCGTGCTGGTACTCATATGTGAGTAGAGCTAGGCATGCCGAGTTTGGGCTTATTTTGTTTGTACATAAGAGACCCTACCACTGGAACTTATGAAGTAACCTTCCAGGGTTATTCAATGACTCTTGCTGGTACTCATGTGTGAGTAGAGCTAGGCATGCCGAGTTTGGGCTCATTTTGTTTGTACATAAGAGACCCTACCACTGCATTTTATGAAGTAACCTTCCAGGGTTATTCAATGACTCTTACTGGTACTCATATGTCAGTACAGCTAGGCATGCCGAGTTTGGGTTCATTTTGTTTGTACATAAGTGACCCTACCACTGGAACTTATGAAGTAGCCTTCCAGGGTTATTCGATGACTCTTGCTGGTACTCATGTGTGAGTAGAGTTAGGCATGCCGAGTTTGGGCTCATTTTGTTTGTACATAAGAGACCCTACCACTGGAACTTATGAAGTAACCTTCCAGGGTTATTCAATGACTCTTGCTGGTACTCATGTGTGAGTAGAGCTAGGCATGCCGAGTTTGGGCTCATTTTGTTTGTACATAAGAGACCCTACCACTGGAACTTATGAGGTAACCTTCCAGGGTTATTCAATGACTCTTGCTGGTACTCATGTGTGAGTAGAGCTAGGCATGCCGAGTTTGGGCTCATTTTGTTTGTACATAAGAGACCCTACCACTGGAACTTATGAAGTAACCTTCCATGGTCATTCAATGACTCTTGCTGGTACTCATGTGTGAGTAGAGCTAGGCATACCGAGTTTGGGCTCATTTTGTTTGTACATAAGAGACCCTACCACTGCATTTTATGATGTAACCTTCCAGGGTTATTCAATGACACTTACTGGTACTCATATGTCAGTAGAGCTAGGCATGCCGAGTTTGGGTTCATTTTGTTTGTACATAAGTGACCCTACCACTGGAACTTATGAAGTAACCTTCCAGGGTTATTCGATGACTCTTGCTGGTACTCATATGTGAGTAGAGCTAGGCATGCCGAGTATGGGCTCATTTTGTTTGTACATAAGATACCTTACCACTGGAACTTATGAAGTAACCTTTCAGGTTTGTCAGGTTTATTCGAAGACTCTTAGTGGTACTCATATGTGAGTAGAGCTAGGTATGTTCCAGTGGTAGGGTCTCTGATGTTCATACAAAATGAGCCCAAACTCGGTATGCCTAGCTCTACTCACATATGAGTACCAGCAAGAGTGATCGAATAACCCTGGAAGGTTACTTCATAAGTTCCAGTGGTAGGGTCTCTTATGTACAAACAAAATGAGCCCAAACTCGGCATGCCTAGCTTTACTTCCATATGAGTACCAGCAAGAGTCATCGAATAACCCTGGAAGGTTACATCATAAGTTCCAGTGGTAGGGTCACTTATGTACAAACAAAATGAGCCCAAACTCGGCATGCCTAGCTCTACTCACATATAAGAACCAGCAAAAGTCATCGAATAACCCTGGAAGGTTACTTCATAAGTTTCAGTGGTAGGGTATCTCATGTACAAACAAAATGAGCCCAAACTCGGCATGCCTAGCTCTACTCACATATGAGTACCAGCAAGTGTCATCTAATAACCCTGGAAGTTTACTTCATAAGTTTCAGTGGTAGGGTCTCTTATGTATAAACAAAATTAGCCCAAACTCGGCATGCCTAGCTCTACTCACATATGAGTACCAGCAAGAGTCATTGAATAACCCTGGAAGGTTACTTCATAAGTTGCAGTGGTTGGGTCTCTTATGTACAAACAAAATGAGCCCAAACTCGGCATGCCTAGCTCTACTCACATATAAGAACCAGCAAGAGTCATAGAATAACCCTGGAAGGTTACTTCATAAGTTCCAGTGGTAGGGTCTTTTATGTACAAACAAAATGAGCCCAAACTCGGCATGCCTAGCTCTACTCACATAAGAGTACCAGTAAGACTCATCGAATAACCTTGGAAGGTTACTTCACTAGTACCAGTGGTAGGGTCTCACTAAAACAAATAAAATGAGCCCCAACCTGGCATAACTAGGTCTACTCTTTTATGAGTTCCAGTCGCAACACTTGAATGGGATGGTATACCATCAGTCCACATAATCTTACCAGATTTCAACGCAAGAAACAAAATAATATCTAAATACCGAAATATATCCTGAATCAACATAATGGAAAAAATAAAGTAATAATGTCCATTTAGGTATATAAAAATAAGAAACTTATTTGTACGTAATTTGCACAGCCAGGCCTATAACACATAGATACATATCACAAAAAATTCTAAGTCTCAAAGTTATTTAGTTGAACTACATTTCCGCAAATTACCGTACGTAGTACGTACTGTTGCCGCCGTGTCGCTGTAGTGACGCGATTTTGTACCTACTAATTTTGTAAACGCGTCCTTAAGGTAGCACGGCAAGTGGCCTTGCTTCGCGGGTGGTCAGATAACGACCGCGTGATGCTTTAGCGATAAATGTCAAATTAAAGCGGTACCTTGAGAAGTTAACACATTTACTGTGGCAGCTTTGAATCTAAGCTAGTGTGGTACGAGGCAAATACTACCCGTATCTACATTTCCTACTATGCATTATGACTTCTATTTAGCCATACTGGAACCTGACTTTTAAAGTCCATATAGACGTGGATAGGCTACATCCTCGTGTATACCTAGCTGCAGTAACCCCGGGTTCTGTATGATATTTAGAAAGATACAGTCATTTTTCAAAATCAGTAATTCATGGCAATATAAATGCCTTATAGCATACAAGTGACAAAATTATGCAGATTAATTCTGAAATGACAATCAATATCTATATTTTTAATTTAATATAGACACAACATTAAAAGTGAATAGAGTATAGATCAACACAAGGATTTTTTTAATTAGTCAACATAATATTTATTTTCACAACTTTCACAAGTATCATCAATTTTAAACATATTTTAATATGAAATAAAATAAAAAGCAATAGTACTTAGTACAAATATACTAAATAAATAAAATTTGAGTCAAATGAAGTTACCAAAACATTATTATTATTTCTATTATGATGAGATCACACAATCTTAGATACTTTACTTAGACAAATAAAAATAAATCAAAAAGCTAAGTTTGGTTTCAACAATCTTATAACCTATATTCTAAAGAAGTGTTAGTAAGTAGTTATCACACTGAACAACTTTTTCACTTGACGTCTTAGGCAATAATTTTCAAAGTATAGAACGGCCAGCACTAATGCAAACTGAGACGCCGCGCACGGACGCATGTAGTGAGGCGCGTGTTAAGTACGGCAAGGTAGTCGCCCTACCGTACTGAATAAAAATACTTCCTTTACTGTGCGTTACGGCAACAATTTTGCACTATATTATTAGTGTACAATATTATTATAATAAAAGCAACTATATTGAAAAGATTACTGTCTCTTTTCTACACTTACGGGAACATAATTAAATCACCCCCGCACCGCGCGCAAGACAAGGACACCGAGCTGTTGTACTAGCTGAATGTCCAATACGGCAAAATACTTGCCGTAACGCAGCAAATGTGTTAATAGACAAATTCGTAATATTTTTTATATTTTAACACAGGAACTTGAGTGAACACCAAGACTACAGAGAGTGTGCATCAAGGTTCATAGCATTAGCTCCAGTTGGTAACAAAATGAAAGAGAAATGGATATATGCCTGCTCTCTTCAGCCTATCTCTAAGATGAGGGTAACAGATCTACTGCAAGGCACCACTGATGAAACTGCTTGTCCATATGACCCTGAGTTAATGAAGCAACACCAGCCAGGAAAAGTTGTAAAGGTAATATTCTTTATTGCACACGAATACATAATTAGACAGTTATCTTAAACTATGGTTTATGTACAACCGGTGGCCTTATCGCTAAGTGAGATCTCTTTCAGGCAACTTTTGGATGGACAGAAATTATGTTAGCAATTTTTTGTAGTGATGGTGTAGCACTGGCTGACATGGATAGCAAGATAATTTGAAATAATATACATACATAAAATTATTTACAATTTTGAAGATATCTCTTGGCTAGATTTTTTTTTGTGAGCCAATTATTATACTGTTACATTTCATTCTCGACATATGAATACAAATGACAATGAAGCTCAACTACATATATGGCAATGAGATGGACAAGTCTAACAGCTTCTTAATATTGAATATGCATCCCTTATCAACTACTGTCACAGAGATGTTTTATACATTCAATTTGGACATAAAAGTCACCCAGATGTTGTAACGGGTTCTGGTATTAAAACGCAGAAGAGGGTCTTATGCGTTTATTGCCGAGTATTGCCTCACTTCCCTTGCACGAGTATGACCGACCAACAACACGACACTGGCCTGAACACTAAGGGCTGCAGTCTCCCTCGCTGTTCCCTCCGGTAGTGTGCAGGGTAGGCTCCTCGAAGGGCTGCGCGTAGCGGCAGATCCTCGTAGACTGTTCAGCTGGCAGGCGCCGGCGGTGTGTGTGCGATGAGCAGGGCAGGCCAGACTCTTCGGCAGAGGCGACGCCGAAGGCGATGCAGGAAGTGTAGCGGTCTAGGTAGCGTAGCCCGGAGCTTAAGGTAGACCTGGAACCCACAGCTGGGACCAGGATACACGTAGATACGACGTAGGGTCAGTAGGTACGCGTAATTATAGTAGGTAGGTAGATAGAGTAGCCGTGTCGGCCTCTCTGTCGGCCCCTTTATATACCGGGCCCTCCATCAGAGTTGAAGTCGCTACCTGACCATATTTGGTCAGGCTTTGCGAGCGCGGAGGATGGCCTTCTCTGATTGGCCGAGCGTATGGACGGTATTATGACGCAGACGCGGTAGGTACCGGGCATACGCTACAATGTGTAACATAAATCCACAACACTTGGTTATTTATCAAACATATTTACTATCCAGTGTGTAGTTTCATTAATATATTTATGTATGTGATGTATTGTTTTAGTTCCGTGGTAACGGTCAATTCTTCTTCAATATGGACGAGCAAGACGATGATCAGGGAAAAAGAAAACGAAAAGGAGGTGACAATCAGGAGAGGAAAAAGAAAGAATTTGATCCAGGTATCCTTTTTGTGACATTGAACAACTGTAGAGAATAACTTTATGATCTTAAACTTTCATTAGATAATAAATAACATAATAGGAATTTTGCCTGCAAGTAAAATAAATTATATTACTTCTTTCTCTAGTAGATCATGCCGAAATAATGGCAGTTACACTCATCAAATAATTTTAAAATTTTATTTTACATTTTTTATTGTAAATTTATTGATAATTAGTACTGAATTATTTGACAGCAAAAAAATATTTCATACGAAAATCATTCTAAGCGAGATTTAATTGTTTGATTTGACTATTTGTCAACATCCCTATTATGTAAAAATATGAAGTGCCTTTACTAATAAACTCATAATTTTTTGATGCCCAGGAACAAATTTCTTAACCTACTTTGTATTATTCCAGATACATGCTGGTTCTGCCTATCTTCTCCTTCTGTTGAGAAGCACCTCGTTATCAGCGTGGGTACACATTGTTACCTAGCACTCGCTAAGGGACCGTTGAACCCATACCATGTGCTCATCCTGCCTATAGCGCATCACCAGTCTACTACTAAGGTAAGGAAGTGTTTTTGTTTATTCTAATTATGTATTGATAGGCCGTTCTTTTTGTCAGAAGTATGTATGTACACACGCAGTTAGGTATTCGCCTCGGTAAACACTACTACTGAGGGCACTTCAAACTACTACTCGAACAGAGCGCCATCTGGCGACAGCTAATTGTACTCGTTAGTTGTATGTTTGTAAAGTCCCCCACGACACAGGAGTCCTAACGCGGGAGTTGCCATTTAAAAAAAAAAATGGCACACTTTCGATCCGCTTCATGTTTATACTCATTTATCACAAAATATCTCATATTTCTAGTCATTAATGTATTGGACAGTAATGATCCCAATAAGAGATATTTTATCAAATTATCATCAGAATACTAAACACACTATCTCTATTTCACGATGACTACTTCGTACGTCATTTTGTTATTCAAATTTTTTCACCTCAATTTAATAATAGCAATTTTGCATTTTCTAGGTACCAGAAGAAATAATAGACGAGATAAAGAAGTTTAAAGAGGCGCTACAGAAGTTCGCTGGCTCCATGAACAAGCTGATCGTGTTCTTCGAGCGGAACTACAAGACGTCGCATATGCAGATACAGTGTGTGCCTGTGCCGCAGACTTGTGAGCAAGAGATACTAGAAGTCTTCCAGGTAAATTATGTATCTTTTTTATTTGTATCAATATAGAAATAAATTGAACCATTTTTGAGCTCACTTCTTTTTCTTCTTCTTTCGAGTCAATGACGAGTCTCAAGTTTCAAAGTATAAAAATCTTGTCCGCCCAGTACGCAGCCACCCTTACTGCATTATCAGAAGCGTTCATTACATCTTTAAGGGAACATGTGTCTGGGCAGTTAGGGCACGATAGTAGGTGGAGCATTGACTGTATGCTGGTGCCGCCCTCACACATGGTTTCGGCTTCGTCCAAGAAACCCCATCACTGCTGTCACTGAGCTCACTCATGTCATAAAACAATTTTGAAAATTGTTTATTGCACTTAATAACACATTTAATAATAAACGAGATTTTGTAACACCATGCTACTACTAATGTAGCCTGAACTTAAGAAACATATAACTTAAAAGAATCGGCGGGTGCAAGAGCAAAGAAAAGCTGTTGTTAACTGGAAAAGCTTTAATGCTGGCAACAGTTTTTTAATGCCTATAGATGCTAGAAATAGTTGTATAAGTAAGGCAGTAGTCGCGTACAGCTTACGGCGTAAGTCTTGTTTTTTACAAAATGAAGTAGGCAAACCTTCGGCCCGTCTGCTGATACCCAACTAGCCCTAGCTTTTAGACGAAAGTAAAACTATGATTGATTGTTAGATGAAAGTAAAACTATGATTGTTTGGTCTTATAAACTGGGAGTTTATGCCGTGTTTTGCGTTCACTCTGATTCAGCTTTCGGCGCAGCGATTGACCCGCTTCGCATGAATCAGTGCGCCCGAAGCCAGGACGTGCTTTGGCTATACCTACTCCTTAGGATTAAATTCTCTACTATTATCTTTTCGCATTATCTCTTCTTCTTCTTCCATAGGGAACGATATCAATTTGTGTAGAAGCCTTTGGGTTTCCGGCGCATTCGTTAAATTATTGTACCTATCGCAAATAGGCAATTTTAACATGGCAAAATTTTTGCGTTTAATTGTTATTGTTATCTATGCGAGAGCCTAATAGAGATACCAATAGACTGCCACGCGGAAGGTATCGGTCTGAAATTCCCGGCACGCACCACTGACTTTTTGGAGCTATATGCATATTGAACTTTTAATTATTATCGGATTATATAATCTGTTAAACCGCCGACTCTGGCTGTCTTGACGATCGATCTTTGACAGTCGTTTCAGGAAGTCATTATCTCTGAATAATCTGACACTAGTCTGAGTCATGGAATATCGCTATCTCTTAGTTGACCTTAAACTGTTTAGTGGTAAAATGTCCACCAATTTAGTCGCAATATACTTTTACCAGTCAGAAGGTCCTAAGTTAGACAGGTAGTTGTTCTGGGAAAAAACTAATATTTAGTAAAATCTGATTAGGTTAGTACTCGTAAGCGGCTCCCGGGATGCACTTGGGGTAACGCTAGGGCGATGATGATGTTATGATATTGTTATATTTGTTTTTAGGACGAAGCCGGCATCAACAGCATCCAGTTCGAGGTGCTGCCGCCGTACGCCGACATCCGGCAGGTGGCGCTGCCGGGCGCGCCGTACTTCCACGCCGAGCTGCCGTCCGGCGAACAGATCTACGCCAAGCCCAAGCAACGGTTCCCGCTGCACTTTGGAAGGTTAATACCTTTAATAATCTTCTTCTTAGTAATTAGTGCTGCTGAATGCACATTTATTAAATAACTGGAGGATGCCGGCAACTTCGCCCGCACCATGTTTTCAAACCCAATTTTACCTCATTTGGGTTAGAATATTTATTCATTTTATAATCCTCCTTAGTGGACGCCTATGTCGAATAAGAAATCCTTTGTCCATGTTCCATATCTATAGCTTTAATACCTCAGGCTCTGTGCTGTGCAGTGCGCAGACAAGTAAACAAACTCTTCAGACGTATAGAGTAGGTAATCTATCCGCCTGAAGAGTTTGTTTATATGGCTGAAAGCGCGAATCTCAGGAACTACTGGTGCATTTTTAATCATTTCATTATTTTTGTGTTGTACAACTCATATATCGAGAAAGACTATGCTATATAATCACGGTACTAGCGACAGGTGATGTATCAGTAGCTCTAAATGCGGGTGTAACTTCGAACTCAGCTAGTTTATTTCATAACTAGACTATGCCTACGGCTCCACCCGCGTAGGAATATTTTACCTCCATTGGCTGTAAATTTACAAAAAATCCTCTTTTAGTACTTCCAGTACTTCCCTAGACTTGCCAGACTTTACAAGACACATATATAATATAATAATTATATAACACATTCACACAACACCATCTAGTCCCAAACTAAGCAGAGCTTGTATTATGGATACTAGACAATGGATAAACAAACATATATACTTTTTTTTGTAAACACATACATATTATACATAGAAACACCCAGACCAAGATTATTCATATTGATCGCAACATCTCGATAAACCTGGCTTTTTTACATTTTTATTTTAATTCCCAGGGACGTATTATCAAGCCCACCTATCCTGAACTGCGAAGACAAAGCAGACTGGCGGCAGTGTCAACTAAGTAAAGATGAAGAAGAAGAATACGTAAGGAACTTTCGAGAAAAGTTCCGGCCGTACGACTTTACAGCAGACGATGACAGTGACAGTGACTAAAAAGACAAAAGAAAAAAAACAAGAAATTAGTGAAATAACAGAACCTTTTCTAAAGTAAGAAGGTATTATTAGAAGTGTTGAAAGAATTTTTGAAAATAGTTCTAGTTATGACTTTAATGTGACAGTGAAATATTTTCGAAATAAGAATGTTATGCCGAATCGATTGGCTTTCGAAGCTTTGATTGACTCGTCCGAGTTCTACAGCGATCTGACAATGCAGCGGGCCAATAGCAATGGATACAGATTTACATATAGAAGCACATTTCATAAGGATTTCGTGTGCCGATTCCAAGTGACGAGTTGGCGAATGTCGTCAGTGTAGTTAGTAGTTGGCGCCGTTGGCGGCGCTGGCGTCGTTCTCCATCTCTCTTGCTCTCGTAGTTAAGATACATAAATTGTTGTTTCGAGTCTGGGTGTTCGTTTTGTCCGTTGGTTGAATGTTTGTAAAGTCCCCGCGTCATAGGATTTATTCCTGGCGCAAGAGTAGTCATAAAAAAAATCATCTACTTACATTATTTGTATATTGTTCATATTTTTATAACATCGCATGGTTTCTCTTGTTTGAGAGCGTGAAGTGAGAATGAATGGTAGACATGTAGCATATCGTCCCTTAGCTTACAACACCGCTTAAGTCATTTTTGCCAACTTTAAAGGAGACGAAAAAAACTGTCTATTTAAAAAAATCGATTGAGTTTTTTGTTATTACTTAATAAATACCCTATTTAGCGGTTAAGAAATAATTATGTATACTTATTTCGACGATTTACTTTATTTTAATCTTTATTTTATGACTTGAGCTGTGTTGACTGATATTTTATTAGATTTAGGCGGTGTTGTTTGCAGAAATGTTAGGGAATAAGGTATTAATAGATAATTTACAAAGCAAAGGTTTTATTGAGAAATATTTCAAGAATAATTAATTAACAATCGTTATAACATAGGTATCTATAAACTAAATCTTAAGAATCACATTGTTGAGATCAATTGCTTAAAGTTATTTGGTGAAACACGAACTTTTAGAGCGTAAGTGCAATTATTATTTTGTTATTTCAATAAGTAAATATTTAAAACATAGTTTTTAATAAACACTAACGAAACAAGATATAATAGTAATACAATTATAAAAATAATACTCGAAATCTAATCTAATCTAATAGTTAGTTGCAGTCTTTAGCGATTGCTATGCGGAAGGTCATCATAAAATGAATGGCAACTAGATGGTAATACACGTTTTAGGTCTTGCAAATCTTCATACTTCCGCTTTGTAATTGGTATTCTAGCTGCATACAATTTCTGCAGATGATTTATTTGTTTAAATCTGTTAATTGGCGTGGGACGATATGGTAACGGCTGAAGCTCGTCATCAAAATCAATTTTATACCAAATTGTGCCATTAGGTCTGTATTCAAGCAAACGTATATCTGTGACGACTGGGTCACCTGTCTTTTTACCGGGCCGTATAGATTTATAAATCAATTCTTTCGAAAAGTCGGTAAAAAAGGTATAGTCCAAATAACGAGCGTCGTAAGGTATAGGATCACTCCTAGCTGTTTTAGTTATAGCCATGTATTGCTGTGGAAGGTAGATTTCTTTACCTTTTAATTTACACTCTATTGCACTGTGTACGGAATCACATTCCATTTGGGTATGGCCTTTTTCCAGGTACTTTTGAGTAATCACAATATTTTTTTCAAACGCTAAACGTAATAAAGCATTGCTTAAGGTGACATTGCGATTTTGAGCACAACAGCCATCGGAATATAAAATCACAGGCAATAATTTCTGACTCAAAACCTTCTCTAGATGGTCTACTAAGCATGAAGCAAAAACAGAGGCTTCAAGCGTGCTATTTGACTCATCGAACCAATAACACATTACTTCTTTAGTTGCTAAATTGTATAATGTAAAATTGTGGACGCATAATTTAGTCTTATAATAAATAGCACTGGCTTGAAGATACGGGGCCAATTTTACCGATTCAACATCCTGTGTGAATACGTGACAAGCTCCGGACTGTGCAATGCCTTTGTCAGTATCTTTCTCTTTCCTGGCTCGATCTTTCTTCAAAACATGTTGAGCGTATTCTTCATCCGTAATGTTTCTAGTTTTATGACTACAACAAACGTCACACTGATCTTTCTTCGGGTGGAATAGGCTCAGATTGAGTTTCAAAAATAATTTGTCAAATAATTTTCGGCCAAGGCATTCTCTACCCTCTAACTCACAATTATCTTTATATGTGTTATAGAGCTGTGTCATGCTCGTGAAAATTGGTTCTAAATATTCTCGTGATGTTTTAGCACGACAGTAATGCGACGGCATCTTTGGCAGAGCTGCTAAAAACTTTTCAACATATTTGTGGTCTTCAATTTTCTCTGGATTTCTGCGATTACTGGTTGAAGTAGGTAAATCGGGAGGCATGGCACAGTCTGTTTTTGTCAACCAATATCTGACAAACCAATCTTTAATGCCAAGAGTAGCCAAGAACATTTTTTTACAGACTTGGTGACGTACATTATCAATCGTCAAAACGTAAGTTCGACTATCAATTCTTTTGGATGATTCTGGATTTTTTGTTATTTTCTTTGGGACTTTATTAACGTGAGATGTTACAAATGATCTTCGCTGCTCCCAGTTCATGTTCTTCCAGAAACTTTCAAACAAATATTGCCGCTGTTGTTCATTTATGTTGTCACATGATCTGAGTTTCGATTTCTTGCAAAAAGCAGAAGTGCACGGTGGTCCCATGGATCTTGCAGGCTTAAATACGTCTTGTTTCACTTTAAATTTTGCATTAGTCTTTGCTTCTACGTCTCTTCTGTATCCTAAATAATTTTCACCTTTCATCCGTAATTCCTTATTAACATTGCGTTTATATTTCTTCGGATCTTTTGTCGCCTTGTTTTGTCGTTTTTTAAGACTTAATAAATCACCGTGATATGGAACATTACTAAGTATGACCACTTTTGAAGAACACGATGGAGTAGCAGAGGCACTGGACTGCTGCATATTGTTCTGGGTTTTATTATTTTTTTCTGTACATTGATTATCAATGACTATGTGAGAAATTGGTTCTTGAGTATTCGTAGATACAAGAATATCTTGGATTGAAGTAGGGAAAGATTCATAATGATTTAATTTTGTAGAATTTATATTAGCGACAATACTTCCTCGTTCTTGCACCACGTTCTCACTTTCTACCATGATATTGTCAACATTCAATACAGAAAGCTGAGGATACTCAATGGCCACAGTAGCGAATTCGGGTGGTTCCTGTTGTAGATCAAAACAGTCATTACCTACTATTTCTATAACTTGTAGATTACCAATATCAATGTTTTCAATATCCAAGTCTATGTTTTGATCAAAATTTTTTTTTATATTTTCCCGGCTACTTATACTGCTTTTCATGGACTCCCCGAAGTTTTGTTCGTTTCTTGGTTCTGCAATAGTTTCGTTTTTATTTCCTAATAAATACGAATCGCTTGCTTTGGTATCAGAAACTCTAGTGTTATCTTTCTGATTCAAATCTAAAAAAAAAATAGGAGTTACTGCATTAAAGATATAAATAACAAAAAAATAAATGCGGATTTCAAAACAAACCTATGCTACTAACCTAGTTTAATTATTTTTTTATCTTCTTTGCAACATTGTTTACGCCGTTTATGTTTTGACATCAGTCCTGCTTCTTGTAATTGTGCACATAATAACTCATCACCTGAACTCGAATCACTCCAGAAATAACTTTCTTCTCCATCCATTATGTATGTCAATTATTGATGTTCCTAAAAGAAATAAAATACATTTTGAAATACCGCCTAAGTTAAAAAAGAAAATTAGTAAACACCGCTTAAGTCAATGAAGATATTATATTATCATTTCTTTCTATATTAATACGCGTTAAGCAATAAACATTACTTTATTATATAGCTTACCTCCAAATCTTCGATTAAAACTTCTTGCATAGACTTTTCAGCGATAAAACTCACATAAAAATATAATAATCACAGAGCGCGAAGTACTTTTACAAGAAAAGTATGACAGACTAACGACTTGTGCGGTGTTGAGAGGCTAACCGACTTGCGCGCTGTCACTTCTTTTCGGATTAGTGCTTCTGATTGGCTGAAATCTATATCGTTTGACCAATGGTTAGACGCGCAATGAGCAGCTCTATCTAAAGACGTTCAAATGTAAAAACCGCCAATTTTCGACTTGAGCGGTGTTGTAAGCTAAGGGACGATATTGTGTTCCATTATTGATATGATAACGTTAATTTTAACGCTCACATGTCAAGACAAAAATGGTTGTATTAGTAATAATATGTCGTATTGTATGTTGTCATATGTATGTTAAGCTTTGTATCCACTTGAGCATGCCTAGGCAAATGAGCCGCCCATTTTCGTGAGCGTGCTCAGAGCACAAAATAAAAGATTAAAAAAAAAAAATTGTAATAGGCGGCAAAGGAGCCGACGGATCGCCTGATGGTAAGCAATTACCGCCGCCCATGGACATAAGCAACACCATAGGAGTCACAAGTGCGTTGCCGTCCCTTGGGGTTGGGAAAAGGGATAGGATGAGGAGTGGGATAAGGGAGAAGGAAAGGGGATAGGGCCTCCGGAACTCTCACTCACCGAACGAAACGCAACAATTTAGGTACTGTTACTTTACGTCGATTTTCGGTGAGAGGGCAGTACTTCCCCGGTCGAGCCGGCCCATTCATGCTGAAATCAGCAAGGCACTACTACCTTGTTCGAACGAGCCTCAACACAAAAAAGCTGTGCTCAGAGTACTCAGTATAATTATGCTCGGCTCCGTCATGTCTTCACGTGTCCCATAACACCCTCTTTGATTCATACGCATCAATTAGTGTTAAACAAGTCTCGTTTTCCCTCACGCCACTCATTTTATAAGTACCAGAAAAATAAGATAAAGCTTTTATGTAATTACTAGCGACCCGCCCCAGCTTCGCACGGGTGCAATGTTATGCATGTATTTATACATATAAACCTTCTTTTAAAATCATTCTACCCATTAAAATAAACCGCATTGAAATCCGTTGCGTAGTTTTAAAGATAAGCATACATAGGGACAGACAGACAAATCAGACTTTGTTTTATACAATGTAGTGATTATTAAACTATATCAAACTCGGAGAACTCGACGCGCTTGTCATTCGCCGAGCCATTCAAACATAAAAACAACCGTCTTGAGCGCCGAGCGAATACTGAGCGCCTTTGAGCGCGGACAAAAACCGACAAGGTGCGGGCTCGCTCTGAGCGAGCTCGTACTTCCTCAGGCCGAGCGTGCTCAGGCGTCTCCACTTGAACAGCTCAGTCGCCTGAGATTGCTCAAGTGGATACAAGGCTTTAGGTAACTTACGCGGTCGTACATGGAAACAACCCCTACCAAATGGTAACAGGTTTAAAATTTTTTTTACGGTCTAGCATTGTTAAATATGTTACTTTTTATACTGCTCTTAAATGCAAAGTGGACAAGAGATTGCGGGTAGTGTTTCGTCAAATACCCTACCAACCAATATAATTTCAGTAGACCGTTGTCTTCTCTTGCCCGTGTACGGCTGTTTTAGTTCAATAGTTTATCGACTTGTCGACATGTCGACAACTACCATCGATTGTATGGAAATCTGTAAATGTATTAAATGACATGAGAATAAACTTACCTGTGTATTTACTTTTCATAGCTCTTGATAAGTATTTAGTTGATATAGCCTTTTTTAAATATAAACACATCTACACGCCTTTTAAAAAAAAAATCTAATGCACAATATGGAGACAGAACTTCGTTTCATTAGTATTATTTTGTAGTGATGTCTTCGAGCTGATGTTTGATATCTTTACATAGTAGTCGGTCGAGAACTATGAAGATCTAAATGATTTATAAGTTAGTTATCCCTTCTAATTCCATTGAATGCAGAATTCTAGTGTAAATATTTAGAGAAATAGCATAATATTTAAGCTAGAGTTTTATTATGTACTTGTAGGCGGGTAACTAGATTATTGGCCGATATAATCACTTCAGAGTGTTCAGAGTTCCTACTAAGTGGGCGCAGCTGGGTTATTGTGCATTGAATACACACAAACTAAAATACACTATCTACTTTAAAACACGAAAGGCATTATCTTAACAATTATATTCTAACACTTTTCACTTGCAAGTCTTTTAACGAACCGAAGACGGATTCATGGTGTACCGTCAACCAGGCGACCCGACTGAATGTCCCGCAGTCCGCCAGACAAGTCCATATGAACACCGTCAGTGCCCCCCGCCACTGGACCGCAATTCGTTTCGTCACAACCGGCCGGGAGCACTTCGATTCGTTTAAAAACTGTACTAATGACGTGATGACGTTTCATGACATCTGCAATTTCCGTTCCGACGTGAAATAATAAAGAGGCGCTGGTAATGCGCCGTCACGGCCAGACTGACCTGCGACCGTCCTCGGGCGCTTCATTTTGCAATTTTGTATCAATCACACAATTATCTATAGCTTACCTTGAAAAGCAGTCCGCTCGTCCACCCTGACAACCAGAGTACCAGACTCTCCAAACCGTAAGCCTGGACCTGTGAACTCAACAGATTTCCAAACATAAGTCTGGACCGGACGAGTGCGCCCTTTCCACCAACCCTTCCACATGGGTCTGGATCGGGCAACACTGTCCACAGTGAGGACTCCTCACAACCACTTTCCAAACATGAGTCTGGACCGGACAACACTGTCCTCCTAACTTTCCAAACATAAGTCTGGACCGGACGAGTGTGCCCTTTCGACCATCCTCCTAACGAGGCATGGACCGGACAACACTGTCCACAGTGAGGACTCCTCACAACCACTTTCCAAACATGAGTCTGGACCGGACAACACTGTCCTCCTAACTTTCCAAATAAGTCTGGACCGGACGAGTGTGCCCTTTCGACCATCCTCCTAACGAGGCATGGACCGGACTACACTGTCCACAGTGAGGACTCCTCACAACCACTTTCCAAACATAGGTTTGGACCGGACGAGTGCGCCCTTTCGACCATCCTCCGAACGAGGCATGGACGGGACAACACTGTCCTCCTACCTAACCACTTTCTAAACATAAGTCTGGACCGGACGAGTGCGCCCTTTCAACCATCCTTCAAACAAGGCATGGACTGGACGGCACTGGCCCTTTCGTCCAGCTTATCTATTTCAGACTACAGTTAAATTTAAATACCCAAGTAATAAATGTGTAATGTAAGTTTTAAATGTGATGTGAATGTGTGTAATTTGATCAAAGAAGTAATAATGTAGCATGCCGCAGGTGAGGTCAAACCTACGCCTAGCTAAACTAAACCTATGCTACGTCAATCCTAACCTCACCTATCAGTTATGAACTGTCGTATTCAGCGTGAATTTGAACTTCGAGGTCAATTGGCTCATGGTCTGAGTTGATGCAAAGGTTATCTGATCCTGCTGTGATTGTATCAAATGCTACTGAAATAGTATAGGAGCCTGCCGATGTGTTACGCATCTACCGAGTCCATAAGGATAATCCTCATCGAGTTCTACATCAATCTTCGCCGTCTCGGCCTTCTCTTCGTTCCATAAGCTGGTACTAATTTCGACTAACCCATCATGACCCTAACATTTCAAAGAACAGTGATGTCAACGCTTTTTTTTTTTTTTTGATCGATTGATCGTTAATCAATTTATGGTCCAGTCATTTCTATCATAAAACCATTTCACTCAACCTTTAACCAAAGTCCCTTAATAAACTACCTTAAATTTAATTGCTAGAAAGCGATATAGGTTGTAACTATACCGATTACGAGGCACCTCAAAGTCGCGCACATGATGCGCGCCACTCACGGGCCGCGCGTCCCACACGCGAACTTATTTACCAACTGAATTTTACAAGGATTCTTCGCATGGTATACCCACTGATTGGAGACCCTGTTCTTTTCAGACTAATTCAATACCCGTACATCGAAATCTTAAGTGATTATCAAAATCTTTTACAACTTCACTGGGTGCTTGGCTCTCTGCTCAAGAATAAAGATGATAATAACGCAACTTTCAATTATTTTACTACAGCTAAGCTGAAGCTGCTTAAATGTAAACCGCGCATGGACTGATATTACTGATACTAGTAAGTTACAGTTGAACAAATTGATTTACTTTTGTCTACGCGAACGCAACGACTACTAAGATTGTCAATCGACTGTAACGAGTTCTTTCCGATTCTTGCAACGCGCTTCTGTTATACAACAGAAGCCAGGTCGAGCACCACTGACACAATTTTAGCGATTAATATAGAATCAATGAACATAAATGAAATTAAAGCCATTTAAGTGGCGCTGTATCCATGATTACGTCCAAACCCCACATCTTTATGCACTCCCCTCTAGTATAGTAATGCCGGGCCACGCTATGGTCCTCGCTACAAGGCTAGATGAGACTATCACCCAGATGCCGCTTTCTAGGGGCTACCGCTACGATACTCCGGTGCAGTTTCCAATATTGCTTGAAGACATGAAGACAATACCACTTCACTCTATGTCATTTCTTTACTATGTCAGCATCGTTGGTACTTGAAACTCGGAAACATTCCTAAGATCATAAGTGTACTTTAGGTATACATATTTGACAGCGACTAACATGTTTGATAACAATAATTTTCTAAGTCTCAACAGCAGAATGGTCATAACATCAATGTCTTTTGAAATAGCTTTGCCTGATTCGTTCTCATAGCATTGTTTGTAAGATGGGCTCTACTTTTACTTCAAATCTAGCGAGTATGCTACTAAGCAAAATAAAATGAAGCCTTAATAACAACCTTTGTACCCCTAGACATACCCGCTTTCCCTAAGGTATGGTTTATAACAAACTTCTGACCTGCTCATAACTAAGGCGTACAACTATCGTGGTGTCAACTAAACTCATGGTGAATTCATCAATACGTAGGTACTCGCTATTACAGAAAGTACACCAGAACGCGGCGTTCAAACAAAGCCCGTAGTTGCTAGTTTAAACTTAATGGTCGATTCTAAATAGGTACGAAATACTTATCCTAACCCAATCATTAGTGATAGGTACTATGACAGCGCAACAAGGGCTTGTCTTGCTTACGCACCAATGGAAACTATGCCTCCTAACATAAAAGCTTGTCGCCGCACAGACAGCTCATTCAGTTTCTGCAAATCTGCAGCAACGGAAACGAGGGTATGAAGAACAAGAACATCACAACAACGATTTACAAAGTTTGCAACTCAATTGGGAATAAGGTTAAGCAAACAATCATTACTAATGGCCACTAACGTGGTCCTACCTACAATGAAAACTAAAATCATTCAAAATGATTATCATTACACTACAATGATAACAATTATTTTCTTCTACATCTGATAATCGAGTTTAACAGCTTCTACTAAGAACCTTGTACTGAAGGTATCTTCCTTACTGAATCACTCCGAAACGTCCTAAACGTAACTTGGAATTGGAGAGAGAATCGGGGGCAATTGGTAAAGATTCCCAGCGTATCACACTAATTTTTAAAAACAGTATGTAATTTTTTTTTACACGTACAATCCTATGATCGAATTAAATACTAGCAGTGCCATCCATTAACCACAGTATGGTAGCACCAAACTTTTTTTTTTTTTTAGTATGTACCATCCATTAACGTGTTACAAATCACGCACAAAGAGAAGCAGGTTTAAATGCAACAGATTGTCTGTACAAAACAGAATTACAAGGAGTAAAACTGCCTCGCCCTGATTAAGCCGTAATCACGTTTAAATAACACCGTTAGGTATTCAAAATGTCTCGAGTCGGTAAAATAATCGCGCTAGTAACATCTACCAAAACTAATTTCGACTACGGTGGTTAGGTTCCACACCAACCAACCAACTACACGTCTAAAGTTCTAAACAGCACTACAGGTCACACGTCCATTTAAGAAACAAACGCTACAATCAGTTCCACATAAAATAGCTTTGCAATAGCTCAGCACAGTCTAATACTATGAACTTAGTATGTACGATTCGATTAGTCGAACGCGAATCTACCATTTAGCGCCGCTGCCCCGCGAAGGACAGTCTAGACCGGAGTTATTGTTCTAGATTTAGCAGAACACCAGCCGAAGCTGGGTTTTGGTTCTAAAACCAAAATTACAACTGCACTACAACAATAACCAGCACGCTTCACTCAAAACGCACTTGCATGGAATAATGCAAGTCGGCCTGTACGCTCAGTCTTGTTACCGTTACATACTATGTTCACAAACGGCTGCACGCCGATCAGAGAGACTATTTGCGTTCACAAGGTTCGTGATCGCAAGCCATCCTCAAGTTTTATTACGAAAAAAAGAAATAAAAACAATCGTTTTCTTTTTAACTCAAGTATCGAACCCAAAACGTCTTTTCGATATCTGCGCTATAGCTAGGTCACAGTAGTAGTCGGGCACCCATACGATAGCATAAAATACAACAATGGGGTCGCTATTTAATCAGTCATTACTACCCACAAATTTGTTCTTTTTCTTTCCTTCTTTAAGCTATTAAAAAAAAAGAAGCTTATCCAAGAGATCATGACATGGGAAACACGATACCGTAAAGTTCAACCGGTTTCACAGTAAACGCCTGTTTTAACCACAATTTCGTGTCTCGCGAGGGAATCGAACCCATAACGCTGTAGCGGCTAGTGATGTGACGGCGACCTCATCACCACAATCCTAAGGTTACTAAACGTGTAGCAGTATTCTGCCAACCAATAACGTTTTACAACTACCGCCACCAAATAAAACTTGCAGGGCCAATAGAAAAATTAGATAGAATACGCTCACCACGGTAGCAGTTGAGAAATCAACTGATTCGCCAGCACCGCAGCAGCACAATCGCCCTCACTCGCGTCTTGTGTGTACGTTTTATTGCACAATTTTATCCCACAAATGATGTAGGCGGGTAACTAGATTATTGGCCGATATAATCACTTCAGAGTGTTCAGAGTTCCTACTAAGTGGGCGCAGCTGGGTTATTGTGCATTGAATACACACAAACTAAAATACACTATCTACTTTAAAACACGAAAGGCATTATCTTAACAATTATATTCTAACACTTTTCACTTGCAAGTCTTTTAACGAACCGAAGACGGATTCATGGTGTACCGTCAACCAGGCGACCCGACTGAATGTCCCGCAGTCCGCCAGACAAGTCCATATGAACACCGTCAGTGCCCCCCGCCACTGGACCGCAATTCGTTTCGTCACAACCGGCCGGGAGCACTTCGATTCGTTTAAAAACTGTACTAATGACGTGATGACGTTTCATGACATCTGCAATTTCCGTTCCGACGTGAAATAATAAAGAGGCGCTGGTAATGCGCCGTCATACTTATAAGATGGACGTTGTACAAATGTAGGTAATTTAATTAAATAAATAAAATATCCAATTTTCAAGTAAATGAATTTTTATTTTCGTTCACATCGTACTGTCCTATTAACTCATTTGTTTGCATTATAAAAACATATCTGTAACAACATTGTTAACTAACCCTTATACTTAATTCTTGTGTAATTATTTATATTAACAAAATGTTTAAAAATGATATGGTACATTAACTAGAATTCAGAATGATTATAGATAATGATTGATACAACGTGAGGTTGAACCGAAGTTGAAAAATGTGTTCTAAAGGAATAGGCGTAATGCTGAATTTACGTTGTCGTAAGTATATAACCAGTGCCAAGAAAGAAGAATAGAATTGTTGAATGTCGATACAGTGAACTTAGCACGAGTTTCGTAGCTTTTCGCGTCACACAGTGGCCCACTAAGGGGAGCGAGGACACCGCGCTGGTTTTCAACGGCAAGGCTAAAGTTGTTTCGAGAGTTGTATATACGCCTTTCATCAGGCTCTAATTCAACTTTGAGGTAAACTCGACTTTGAATGATGGAAACAGACTAAATTGGGATTTCCAAGATTTAGATTTTGAGGAACGTAGCCATACTGAATTTGCCATACTTATTACTTCGAAATGCCTCTACCTACAACTTTAGTGTAATAAACAAAGGAAAATTCCACTTTAATCGTAATCGACACCCATAAAAACCAGTACTAAGTCCACATGTTTTTAAAATGATATTTCGTCAAAGAAATATCCCATAACCAAACACCAACACTCAAAATCATTACGTCGCGTTCGCTAAAAATATCTACGTTTGTTATTTACTAGTATTAGGTAATTGTGTATAGATTATATAAAATATATCTCAATTAAATATAGGGCAGTCTTCGTTGGAATTACTAAAGAATGTCAACGATAGCGATTGTAAAATTATTATAAACCACACAAGTCACTTAAAACGTTAAAATACAAAACATTATGTGTCCAACACTCATATTTTATGCTACACGATACAGTTCATAAATTCATAATGTACATACAAATTGTAACTTTCTGCCGTATTCACCAAACTATAGGTAAGTGTATTGTCACGTGTTTCTGTTTACTGAGGATTGTATATTACTAACGTTTACTTTATATCGAGTATAATGCACGAATTGAGGAATGCTGATCGCTTTGAGAACGCACGCGGTAGAGTTAGTAAACCGCTGTTTTAGGTGAGCGACGAAAACGAAGCGATGCGACGCGTCTCGTTGCGACCCGAAGCAATGCGACATGTGACACGATACGGCACGACGCAATGTTTCTCGTTAAAGGTACTATATATTTTCATAACGCCACGTTCTGTTCCAGAATTATCTACCTTAGCCACAACGATAAACTATTATAGAAACAGCTAGTCTTTGAATTACTCATTGTATAAAAGACTAGCCGTGCCTAGAAGTCTTAATGCATCGCTTCGGAGCTCAAAGTACGTGTCGCTTCAATAACAAAGCATTGCTGCGGGTCATAAATCATCGCTTCTGATCGCAAAGCATCGCTTCGCATCGCGTCTTTTGTCGCTTAGTTTAGACACAATGTAAGTGCGATATCAAAGCGAGGGCCTGTTCACTATATTACAAGTGTGTATCCGTAAGTTCCACATAATTGTCAACAGTATAAGAAGCTTATTTCCGAAGTACAAATAGCTTCCTCCTCCCAGTATTTTGCATATAGTTATGTAATATTCTTATATTCATTTGCGGTTTTGAAGAATTTACCATGGATTTAATTAATGCTTTTATAAATACATTTCTTAAATGTAGGTACCGAGTTAAGTTTTAACTACTTCGTAAATCTGTATATACAAAATCCTTGCGTTACTGACTGACAAGCTACAGCCGAAACTGAAATTTAGCATGTATGTTTCTTGGGAACCGTAGGGGTGCACCAAGACGGGATTTCTCGAAATTCCCACGGGATCGGGCAAAACGAGAAATACGAAAATATGTGCGTGCGAAGCCGCTGGCGTCGATTAGTTGAGAAATAAATAGTATGTATGTACACACGGCACCAAGTCAAGCTAAACAGTTGCTGTACGATTTTGATACTTATTCCCTACGCCATACGTATGTATGTACACACGGCGCCAAGTTAAGCTAAATAGTTGCTGTACGATTTTGATACTTATTCCCTACGCCATAAGTATGTATGTACACACGGCACCAAGTCAAGCTAAACAGTTGCTGTACGATTTTGATACTTATTCCCTACGCCATAAGTATGTATGTACACACGGCGCCAAGTCAAGCTAAACAGTTGCTGTACGATTTTGATACTTATTCCCTACGCCATAAGTATGTATGTACACACGGCGCCAAGTCAAGCTAAACAGTTGCTGTACGATTTTGATACTTATTCCCTACGCCATGAGTATGTATGTACACACGGCGCAAGTCAAGCTAAACAGTTGCTGTACGATTTTGATACTTATTCTTTACGCCATAAGAACGGTGCAAAGGACAAAGTGTATGGATCGTTTGGGGATCGAACTCAAAACAATATTATGTAAGGCATATACTAATGGAAATTGAAATTCTATTATTATATTTATGAGAAAGAAGATATATCTACAATATACTTTTATAATACGGTAATGTATTTTTCATTAACATGACAATCATTATCACATAATCAATTGACAAGTGCATTTTCACTAATTCAGGCAGAACGGCGTCGACAAAAACTGGCAACACTTACATATTTCTTGCACAAATACGAATTTTATCGAAATTAAATTAGGAAACAGTCAAATTATCAATAGTTACCTGTGAAAAGATATTCCATTTTCCTGTTTTTATTTTTAGGAACAACTTTTACAGTGTTTAAGAACACAAGACGGCATTTTGAGAATTTAAAAGTTGAAGTGATCGTGACGCGTGAACTGTACGATGCTTCGTAGCGCACTGAGACGAGTTTGTATTCGCTTTTCAATTTTGTATTTGCTTTAGTGGCCGCACGCAACTGTGCCGCGCGTTCCATCTGATACTACTTCTCATATCTGTGCATTATACAAACCAGAAAGTGGCGAAAAAGGATAACTAGATATGAAAATTAACTAAAACATCAAGTAACATCTAGTAATCTGGCATATAATAATAATAATAATAACCACATAACCATAGACTAATGATTGGTCTCGCTCTGCAGCGATACCAATCATTTGTCACAGGGTACCTTTTTTGATTTTTGATCATTTGTCTAAGCACATAACCCCAGCAGCACGTAAACATGTCAACATATTTTTCCCTTGAATATTCATATTTGTAATTTATTTCATTTTGTGTTCATATACATATTCACAATTACAAGAAGAACTTATTAATTTGATAAATATATTTTATATTAAAGAAACCATAAAAAACATTAAGAAAAGTATACTGAAAAAATTGTTCAAGATGACACCTAATGTCAAACGAAAAACATCAAAGAAAAGTAAACATAAACGCATAAACAACATAATATACGAGTACACAAGTAAAATCAACAAGGAAATATGTTGACGAGAGCTAAGGTAGCAGCTGCACGCCTGACACCCCCGGACTCGTCGCTCAGCTCCGCTTCGCAGCCGCCGCCGGCACCTGCATCAGCGTTGTCGGCAATTGCAGAGGCGTCGAGCTCGTCGAGCGACGAGTACTTCTCGCCGCCGACGTCGCCACCGCCTGTACGTCGGCGAGGGAGAGGCCGGCCACCGACACGCTTTGGACCCCAAGACCCACCGGTCTTGAACAGGGCCCCCGCTACCGGTGGTGATGTGCACCGCATGAGATGGACGAGTTCAATGAATGAAAACGTCATGCGGGCATATTTTGTGGCCACAGAGGGAGGAACTAACCTCAGTGCGTACCGTGATCGAATGCTGCCTTTGTTTCAGGCGCTTGAGCCAGCTGTCAACGTGTCAACACAACGGCTATCGGATCAAGTGCGGGCCATCCAGCGATGTCGCCTGTTGGATGATTCCGTGCTTGAGAGACTTCGCTCTGACGTGCAGAGAAGTCTCCCCATCACTTTTTCAACGCAACCTGACACAGTGGTTGCCCAACAACAACTGTTAAATCCAGTTGACGAAGAGGTAGATGACGAGACTTCTCATGTAAGTACCCAGTGCAACGATCAGTTAAGGAGTGCTTTGGAATGTGCTATTGCGGAATACCGATCCATGGACCCAAATATTCGGCCTCGTTTGCCTCGTTTGCCCATGCATAAAAAAAACATAGCGCTGGTGAGTGCCCTAGACGCATTACTGTCAACTCAGTTTGATAATAGTGAAAATCTCAGCGATACACATTCAATCCTGTATTGTGCGGCGGTTGCGGCGTGTCGAGTAGCAGGATTTAAATTGCCTGTAAATAATACCGCTACTCGACAGACCGCTGCTGTGCCAGCTTGGCAACGCAGGATTGAGTGTCGTATTGCTGAGACTAGGGCACTCATTGGCAAGCTCTCCTGTTTCAGGATGGGCAATACCCGACCAAGAGTGATGCGCTTTGTAACTCGAGCCTTTGCGGGAACTGGTATCAGTTCCCAAGATCATTTATCTCGGGTTACAGAGCGCATCGACACCCTAAAACAAAAACTTTATGCATGGGCAAACCGTATTAGGCGATACGAAAAAAGAGTGGATCGGTTTGCCTGAATCGCAAATTCCAGAGAGACGAGAGGTGGGTGTACAGAAGATGGGAGCGACCCGAGTCCACGGCCGGTGACGATGGGGGTCGACCGGATAATGATGCTACTAATACATTTTGGCGCAGCATCTGGTCGACACCTGTCAACCACACGGAGAGTGACTGGATTGAGACTGTTGAGCGAGTATGCGAACAAATACCAACAATGGAGCCAATATCAATAACAAAAGATGATATAGCCAGTGCAGTCCGTTCGTTACCAAACTGGAAATCAGCGGGACCGGACAGGCTGCACAATTTTTGGCTCAAATGGCTCCGTAGTTCGCATACTTGCTTAGCATCTCAATTCCAGGCATCACTGGAATTGGGGTCGCTACCAGATTTTTTAACATCCGGCGTCACTCACCTAATCCATAAGTCTGGTAGTGCCACGGACCCCAAAAATTACAGGCCAATAACCTGTTTGCCAACAATATATAAACTCCTTACATCCATTTTGAGAACGAAATTAACAAAACATGTATTTGATAATTCTATTTTATCTGTTTCTCAAAATGGATGTAGGAGTGGGGCCCGTGGCACTAAAGAACTCCTTCTGATAGACATGACCATTAGCCAACAGGTGCGCCGTAACCGAAAGAATCTATCGACATGCTGGATAGATTACAAGAAGGCTTACGACTCCGTGCCACATACATGGCTTTTGAGGGTGCTGGAGTTGTATAAAGTAGATGCAACTCTATGCACCTTTTTAAGGTCATGTATGGGGCAGTGGAGGACCGTATTGCGCTATCCAGGATGTCGATCGAGTTTGGGTTGCGGTGCTTCAATAAGGATCGAGCGAGGTATATTCCAGGGCGATAGTCTGAGTCCTCTGTGGTTTTGTCTGGCCCTGAACCCCCTAAGTACCTTGTTAGAGGCTTCAGGGTTAGGATATCGGTTGAGGAGAGGAGGTCATGTTATATCTCACCTCCTTTTCATGGATGACCTGAAATTATTTGCCCCCAACAAATTCCAACTGACTGCATTACTTATGGTAACCGAAACCTTTAGTAATTCTATCAGGATGGAATTTGGTGTGGATAAATGTGCGGTCATGCATGTGAAGAGAGGCAGGATTATGGAATCTGCAGGGATACAACTCTCAGATTCCATACAACTTAGATCCCTCTCCCCAACTGAGACCTACAAATACCTGGGTATGTCGCAGTCTTTGAATATTTCTGAGACTGACATGAAACAGACGTTGCAGGCTCGGTTCTTTGGCCGCCTGAGAAAAGTACTTAACAGTCTTTTATCAGGTGGCAGCAAGGTGCGGGCCTGCAACGGATGGGTCATGCCAGTCCTAATGTATTCCTTCGGCATACTCAGGTGGACCCAGACTGAACTAGATGCCCTGGATAGAAAAGTCCGTTCAATGCTGACTGCATCTCGTATGCATCATCCACGCTCATCGGTAATGAGGCTGTACATCCCGCGGAAATGTGGGGGTCGAGGCTTTTTATGTGCTAAGACCCTCCACAACCGCGAGGTGTGCAACCTGAGAGATTATTTTCTACAGATGAGTGTGGATGTGCATCGCGATGTAGTCACAATTGATACCGGACTTACCCCGCTCGCTCTGGCTAAAGAGAACTGGCACAAACCTGCAGTACTTAGTACTGACGACCGAAGAGAAGTATGGAAGGGCAAGGAGCTGCATGGACGGTTCTATAGAGCTTTACATGACCCAGATGTCAATTTTAAAGCTTCTATAGCTTGGCTACGGTTCGGTGATCTCTTCGGAGAAACCGAAGGTTTTGTCTGTGCAATTATTGACGAAGTTGTCATGACAAACAACTACCGAAAGTATATACTGAGGGACGGTACGGTTGACATATGTCGGGCGTGTCACCGGCCCGGAGAATCTCTCGGGCATATAGTGTCCGGTTGTTCGAGTCTTGCCAATGGTCAGTATTTGCACAGACCCAACCAAGTGGCCAGGATAATCCATCAGCAACTAGCCCTTAAATATGATCTCATTGGTTCTGAGGTACCGTACTACAGATATGTGCCCGACCCAGTTCTCGAAAATGGTCGTGCACTTTTGTACTGGGATCGGTCTATCATTACAGGCAGGACTATTGTGGCCAATAAGCCTGATATTGTAGTGATAGACCGAGCAGAGCGACTCGCAATGATAGCCGATGTCACCATACCACATGACGTCAATCTCGTGAAAGCAGAAAAAGAGAAGGAAATTAAATATTTGGACCTAGCTCACGAGATTGTCGACATGTGGGATGTGGATTCTGCCATCATTGTGCCGATAGTCGTGTCGGTGAATGGATTAATCGCCAAGAGCCTCGACCAACACCTAAAGAGGCTCGCACTAGGCAGCTGGATCAAGTCTTTGATTCAGAAGGCGGTTCTTCTCGATACGGCGCGCATCGTGAGGAAGTTCCTTTCTCTGGAGCCCTAACCACCGGTAGCTTGGTCCCTGTACCCGATACCGGTGGGTCTCCGTGGTCCTATTTTATATGGTTAATTCTTTTTATTTTTTTTATTTAAGTGTATAAAATTCGACTATGAGAAAAGATATAGGTAATAAAGAGGAATAACAATAATAAAATGGTTTATTAAATGGTTTAATAAATTAAAAATGGTTTATTAAAGTAAGAATTACAAAATTATATGGTGGTTTGAAAATCATAGAATCAGTTTTCGACTCACTAGTATGATAAACATGTGTTGGATGGCGTCAATGAATACAAATTTTTACATAATAGAAGCTTATTTCTTAAGGATGTCGTGTGCCGATTAAAGTTGGCGTCAAAGAAATATAACCTAAGGCATAGAAGTAACACTAAATAACAACAGCGGTTGCTATGATTGATATCTTCTTTCTAATGGCACATTCAGTATGATAGAAAGAGCTGTCGATAGGTTTAGCAGCACGCTCTTATAGCAGCATCGTGGTAGGCAAACAGTAGACAAAACATAGAGTTAGGAAACCGAGTGTTGTTCGTAACAGTGATGAGTTATCGATAAATATTTTTGGTCAAATGTCTAACTTTAGTATGTGTCGATATATTTAAGCCGTAGAAGTAAACAACTAAAATATTGAAATTGTAATTTTTGCTGTTGACGCCGGACAGTGCTTTGCAAAGACTTGCCAGACAGACAGTACTAAAAAATCACGTGTTTAATTGTTCGTTTAAGCCATAAAATCTATTGACAAAAAGTATTCATAAACTAATGAGCGATGCGTTGCGATGCGATGCTAAGAAATTGTCACTTAGATTATGTATTGTACGAATTATACCAGATTGGCTAATGCAGCACGGCAAGCGTTGGCAATTTGTTTGCGTCGCATCATATCACGTTGCTTGCTATCGCTAACGTTGGACACTGCTCGATTTTTTTAGAGTTGTAGGTAAACCGACTCCCACGCCGAAGCTTGCGGGTTTGATTCCCGCTCAAGTCAAACATTTGTGTGCATGAATATGGATGTTTGTCTTGGTCTGGATGGTACTATGTATAATATGTAATATATTTACAGAAAAGTATATATGCATGTTTATCGATTGTCTAGTACACCGTAGTACAAGATATGCTTAGTTTGGGACCAGATAATGTTGTGTGAATGTGAAAGAATATTATATTTTATGGTAGAATATTATGTAGCGGACAAAAGGCAAGACGTCTTTGATCAGTCAGGATAGCACTAATATGATAAATAATATAGAAGTAGGTAGATTAATTAAAATCGTTGTAATTATTATATTTTATTAATATGTTCAAACTAAAATTACACACGTTTTGTTTAGCTTTGGATAAATAATTCTACCGGGTGTGCAATGTCCGGGCATAAATGTAATGTAGGCACAGCTTTCGGTTTTAAACGACGCCAGGTGCTTTCTGTCTTTAAAAAACAGTCTTTCTCAAAATGATGTGAACAAATACGATGGTACTTCTACTAAATCAAACTAGGCCGTCCAACGGCATTTATCCAAAGTTTTCTTGTGACGTCATTAATAGGCAACCTGTAATAAAAAACACCTTCTTAATAATAAAAAATGCTAGTCACATCCCTAATCCATCTACAATTTTATAGATGCAAAAATGTAAGCCTACACACACGCGCGTACACTGGAACATTTGGCTTTAGGTTAATAGACGCTACTTTTAAGGTAGGTATCTAAGTAAATTATGTACATTAAACTGCGCTTACTATCAAACGCGCGATAGAAAATTAGACCGCTGGACGTTTTTGTTTATTGCCAACTTAGCAACCGCGGCTACCCGCTGTCGCTTCCAGCTACAGTCTTACATTCATGTCCGATAGTTAGTTTCCGTATTTATCCCTCATTTAAAAACATCGATATCTCCTTTCACTGTCAAATCCCATCACTAAGGCTATTAAATCAATAAATGTACAAAATAACAATTTGTGAGTTAAATTCATAACACATACGTATGCAAGCTGTTCCCTTGATTTGCAATACAATGATATTGTGTAAACTTAACACTCATTATAGCATTAATACGAGAAAAGTAAATAAATTTGTTGGAAAATTCCGACTCACTGCTAGAAGATAAAGTTTCTCCTGTTATTTCCGTTCCGAGAATAGCGGAATCCACATCCCGATATCACATACACGATGTGTATTAATTAATGAGTACACTATTTAATTATTATAAGCTTACTTACTATTTAAATGCAAAAAAGTTATTAAAAATGTAAACACAAACGCCCAACAAATTTTACACTGATGACAGATCACAGCACGGCTATTTAGAGAATGTAGTCAAAGATATGAGTATGTAAAGAGTCTATGCCTCTTTAAATGAGACGCGTAATTTGACGTTATGATTAACCAACTAAGACCAACTAACATTACATGTTGCACGTTCGGTATAAGGAAATTTATAGGGCATGTTCTCTCTGGTCTAAACCTAGTCCAACCTCTTTGGTTGGCGTTTGGCGTATTGACGGTTGTCAGTGTAGTACGTAGTTGGCGCCGTTGGCGGCGCTGGCGTCGTTCTCCGTCTTTCTTGCTCTCGTAGTTAAGTGACACAGGAGAAACTTTCGTCTCTCTTGCACTCGTAGACTCAGCTGTCACAGCGCGACTGCCACGCTGCCAAGCGGCAATATGGGTCACACTGGTCACAGAAAGTTTGTCTTAAAAGCGCCAATAAGAAATACATCTCTATAAATAAATATCTATGCTCTATGATGGCGTCTTGTTCACACAAAGAGATTGGATAATATACATAGAGACCGTCCTAGTACTCCCAAATTGAACACAGTCAACTGACGTGTAAGATACAATTTAGACAATATTATGCCATCAAATTATATAACCTTAGTGATTTTTTCTTTTATAACAGTTCTATCATGATTTTGAATTTAGTCGTATAATATTTATATCGACTTTTCAAGTGTTGTAAAAAATCTTATCGATATGTCTATCCACAGTATATTTTTACCTCGTTATTTTTTAGATTATATGTGCACGTGATAAAGATTTATAAAATAACTGGATTGCTTCAGTATGTCGTGGAGGAAATTGGGTGCCTAGAAAGCACCATAGAATTTGTTCCAAGCATTTTACTGCGGAATGTTTTTATAGTAATGACAGATGGCTCCTCCCTTCTAAACATATCAGTGTGAGTGCTTAAATAATTACTTGCTATTATTTAAACTATCAGCAACAGTAATGAATTCCGAAGCTTGTTAGAATCCATCATATTACAAAAAAAATCTGATCTTCTACCTATAGAAAAAATCTGATCTTTCTTTACAAAGACAGTAATATTTAAAGGACAGTAATTTGAAGGTTTGATAAGAATTGTCTGCTTTCATAGTCACGACTACTGAGTGGATATGCATCAAAATAAGGGAATCTTCATTTGAAAGAAATTTTGTTAAATGTCATCTACCCAGAGACCAAAACTTGGTTGTTCTTGTTCGACTAGTGGACTAATAATGTGCCGATCCCAAGATAAAATCGAAGGGCTAGTCTAGCCACAATTTTTTTCTCTCTAAATATTCTGTGTGCGAAATACCGAAAAGTGTCCGATCCCGCACATACATTTTTTACACATATGTAGATTTGTATTACCTACACTATGTAATGAGAAAATTTCAATAAAGTGATTATTGTTAATAACAAACCTTTGGGCACTATTCAAGGTTTTGTCTGATTTATCTATTTTAAGTAAATTTTTATGTTTTTTGCTTGATAAAATCCATGTCGACTATCTCCTATCCTTGTAAAGAATTAATTTGGATATGCCATTCTCAGTTATCATAATGCTTAAGCTATGAGTTTTGCTTTTATCTTAATTATTTGCTTTCTCTAATAAAAATATGTTTTTGAGATTAGAGAGAGAGTAGGGGGTGATGATTTATTTATTTAATATTTATTAATCCCACTTACAGCTTTCATTACAGCTGAAAAACTAACTATAAATAAGTATAAATAAACATTTATGCCAAGGGTGTCGTATGAGGCGACTAAGAGAAACAAGAGAAGGAAATCTCGAAATAAAACCCTATACGAATACGTCTGGCTAGTGTGGTATTATAGTAGGCCAAACCTCCACCACGGAAGGTTAAAGACCAGCAGTGAACTTGAAAAGGCTGTTGATGCGTAAAGAAAAATACCATGAAAATTAGAAAATAACGCCTCGAAAGATTATGTGCTACTGAGTACCCATTTGAAACAAAAATATATAAGTTCAGTTTAAAAATGCAAGTTTGTGTAATAATTATTTAAAGACTGTCCATCAACTAGCGTTCTGACTGCTGTGGACATAAAGTTACGGAATTTAAAATGTATAATATATAAATAATATACTTTACAAGTCCGTTTGATTTTGAACCTATATTGAAACTTTAATCGATATCGATAGCGGATTTGCTCAGTCACTATTAAATTAAAAAGTTACGATATTTGTGTTCAAATTGTCTTTAGCCCTAACTGACAAACATAGTGCCATCTTCTTCTGGCAACTCTAATTTATCATATGAGTGAAGAGTGTAGTTATATTCAATTTGTTCTTAAAAATATCGTTCCTTCCATGCTTCAGTTATTCTTCTGTGTGTTCACATCAATGAAGAGCAATTAATATTATTCGATGCATTCGATTAAACCCGTAATAATCACACATCATTACTTTTGTGCGTAATACATATGTTCGAACGTTAGCAAACGGTTATTGATTAAAGATATAATTTAACGAGTAATGGTTCACTGTTGGCACTTCAACAACTGCTTATCATAACCCTAAGATATAAATAGTTAGTTGAAAATTCATCAATTTACACACTTCAAAACCTTAATGTTATAGACAATGATAAGATTTGTCGATGAAAATTACCATAAACTTTACAACAATCAAACAATTCATATTTAATTAAATATGGGATATAATTAGGTACACAATTACATCCGTAACTAGTTTTAAGACTTTGGTCAATAAGGCATTAAGTTTAAAATATATATAGATATTTTTATTTTAATTATTGTTCTCCTTATTTTTTATATTCGATAGTTATTAACGTGTACTTATTATTAGTTACATTAATATTTACATAACGACGAGTGGTTTTAGAACCTACAACTTTTTAACGGCGCTCAAGCCGTCCGTTTAAAATACTCGATTTCGGAGTACAAAAAGGACTAATATGTCTATAATATACGTGGCACTAAAGAATATACATATAATTATATTGGCTAAACCTACCTATCTACATTATTATTTACACGTCTAGCAATATGCAAGTTTCACGGAATTTGGCAACATTTTGTAAAACTATTACAGGCAATATCCCAAAAACCAAAACAGTAGGTACAGTCGTATTGTTAGAAAATGGAAGATGCAGCGTGTGCACGCGCTGTAGGAATTAAGACTTGTGCTAGTCGATTTGTACGCGAAATACGGTAACAATGTATTTTGAGCTCGGAGTAGATTGTCTCAAATGTGCTTGGAACATGTTTATTCATCAGGACCTCTCATAAGTAGATACTTGAGCAGATACAAGAGTTGATAATTCGCTTTCGTATTGCCGTCCAAAGTAGATACATATCTCTAGGGAATCACGATGAATTAACGTGTCCAAAGCAGCTAATGTCATGATAAGTAGACGATACATGTATGGCAGTGTAGTACCGTTGTTTGACAACACCATAAACAGGCTTCAAGTGATAGTGACGAAACAGACGAAAGTTCTAGAAGAGTCCAACATTTCATTCTCAGAAGATATTCGAACACTGAAGTAGCACTTAGAAGGTGTTAAGGTTTGATTGTTCAATAGGTACGTTACACTTATTCCTCCATACATGTGTTGAGTGTGTCTCAGACGTTGATTTGGAAGGCTTCCCTGGTGATTTGTTTCTCGTGTCCGTGATGTGGTGGGTGTGCGGGGTGGGGGTGCGGGACCCGCTTGCGTCTGTGGTGCCCCTCGCACTCGGTGTCGTCGGAGAACCGGGACGGAGGGTGGATGTGCTCGTTGAATGACGGGTAGTTTGATATACTGAAAGAGAAACACCGTTGGTGACACTGTTCTTTTTGTTGCTTTGAGCAGATGTTTACTCTTGTAGGTCTACTAAGTAGGTAGGTACTGATTTGAGATTTGAATGTAATTTATCTTATCAACATTATCTTAGTTCAAAATAGTGATTGTATTTGGTCTCACAGCATTTAAAATTAGATTTTATTCACAAAGCTATAAAAGTATTCACACCAAAAATAGCAGTTACCAGGGAATTCTGATTTAGAATCTTATGAACATTTAATATTACCTCATCGCTACATTCCGCATCCTGTTTCTTTTGGCTGCTGTAGCTGGAAGATGAGGCGACGCTTGCGGAGCACCCATGACATTAAGATTGAAGCATGCCAATAACGTCTGGCTGGAAAAGGCCCTCCACTTTGCAAACCGAAAGCTCGTTCCCTTCGCCCGACTTCGAGCGCTCGGGTCCTCGCTAGAAGCTTAAAGTGGGAGGAGGATAAATTTGCTAGGAGCCCACAATGACATTACTCAGTGCTGATCACTTGTCGCTTGCCGATCGATCAATTCACGTGCAGAGCGCGACTAACAAGTCAGCGATGCCTGTTAAAAATTTGCTTACCTAAAAGTGATTTTATTGTTGCGACTGCTGTAGCCGGATGAAAAATGCACGTGACGCGTATCGATTGCTCCAGTACGAATAAAATAACAAAGAGTGTTACACACTTGTTTACCTGAAGGTGGTCTCATCGTTGTGGCTGCTATAACCGGACGAGGAGCGCACGTGTCGCTTGCCAAGCGCCCCGGCTTTGCCCTTGCGCGACGGGAACGCCTTGCGGACCACACCGCCCACTGTGTTCTCTGATGATGATGATGATTCTTCGCGCTCTACACTCGGATCTGTACCATAAAAGCACCATACCATATGAAATAGTCACGGTTTATATTTGATATTAAAATATCCGTACCTGGTTCATTATCCTTATGTAATTGTAAAGGATTAGTTAGCTAATAATCTTAATCGGCGTATTTTTAAGCTGTGTATCCATTTGAGGCAGTCTCGTGTCGAGCGGTTGCCTTGACGCATAATGAGGCTGCGGCAGCGTCTCCTTTTGAGCAGCCGCGGGCCGAGGCAGATGCTTGACCCGAGGCTGGCTCTAGTTATAATATATGATATCCGGCTTTATAATCCATTCACTCTGATATAATAAGCAGTATGTTTATACAACTAACATGAAGTAGGGTGCGCAGGTCGCAGGCGGGCGGCGGGCTCGCTATCCGAGTGCGGCGCACTGGCGTCGTCGCTCGCATCGTCCTCGTACTCTGTAATTGGCAGGTGCAGCGTTAGTATCTTCTTCACCTCCGAGTCCGTTGACCCCAAGTTGTCCGACTACGCAACATCACAAGCACTGTCACCCTACTGGCTTGTCAAAATTACGCCGTAGATACGTCACGAAATAGCGCCACAAAAGTGCGTTTCATGGATTGCAAACATTTTACAAAATACAACATTTTGGTTGAGGGTTACAGCATTTGGGGCACTTTGGGGCAAATGTACGGCAATGCTGTAAATTTATGTTTTTTTATTTATTTCGTGACGTATTCAACGGCAAAGCACATGACATGTAAGTAAGTAAATGAATAAAATCATGGTTGAAGTGTAGAATGAGAAGGGATTGCGTACAATGACCACTAGTAGGACGACGGCAAACATCTTTAAGCGGGTACGTACCTATACACTAGACAATACATGACAATGAATGAACAGGTGCTACACACATAAAATAAAACATTACAAGAGGTATGTCACAATACATGTCATACTGTGTGCATGCTTACCTTTATAAATTACAACACCATTTACGCTCCCATAGGTTGCATAAAAGGCGATCATTATGTCAAATTTGAATTCAATTACTTAAACTTAAACGGGACAAAGTAAACTTAATTCATAGAAGGTGCAATCTACATAAAATAAAACTATATGTACTAACTACTTATAGATAAGCTTCTGTTTAGACTGTGTAGGTAGGGTAGACTGGGTACGGTTGAAACAAAGGACGGTTGAAACAGAGCAAATATCTCGTAAACGGTTACGCGGGGAGTGAGGGGTATAAGGGGAAAACTAAACAGATAACAGGTCTGAACACAAATTTAGTACCGTGCTGCTTCCCGTGCGTTGTAGTTGTGTGCTGGATACCGTATTGTGTTTTATTACCCAAAAGTAAGTATTTTTCTTCTCACATTAACGGTTATATTATCTGTTCTTTTTAATTTAATAAATTGAGTGTTTGTTTGTGATTATTATGAAGCTAGTTAGATTTCGGGAGCGACGAATCGTGTTTTTAAAAATAGAAATAAAAATTAATATTTAAAGAATCGAAATAAGATTTTATTATTTACGACCCGAGCTCACAGAGTTTGATGTAAGACTAAGACTTAAAACATATTCATTAATCAATTCTAATGCAATAGAAACTTAAAACTATCTTACGAACTACGGTTACAATAACAAGTCGCCCGGGTGGGCCGACTGATAAGAAAAGTGCTGCGTTTGGCTCTACCGCAGCGTGAGAGCTTAAGGCTCCGCAACAATGATGGGTTAGGCATATAACTAGCTTAAGGCTCTGCTACACTAATGGGTTAGGAATATAACTCCTCCCCCCTTGGACCGAAGTTATCGGAAAAGCAGCGTTTTTTCGAGAACTTCGTAAAGTCCCTTGAACAAGATGTTACATACTGGGTATATATGATTACAATTAAATTACTTAAACTGAGAATAATGGAGTTAACCCACTAATAATAAGGGTCTCTGATTAACTCTATTTTCCTCCAGGTGTGCCGGATTGTTTTCAGTTTCTTTTGAATGACAATCCTGCTTCTTACAAACCTTTGCTTTTATTACAGAAAAGTACTTATACAGGATTACGACTAATGACAGTAAAACGACAATCGCGTACAACGAGTAAATGGCGACACTATTTGTTTCACTTGTTTCACTTTTTACACTGGTTACACTTTTCTTCAGTATGTAGTTCAGATGTCGAATGTCATCCAATTTAACTCCTTTCAGGTCTACAGGTTCCATATCTACAGCATCTGAGGTTTGTTTCCGTAAATCAGGTAAGTTAATGATGGGCGTAGGCATATATCCCGTCTGTAGAGAGTAAGAACGCCGCCTTTGGATTTGGATAGTGTCTATGGTGACATCGCATTGCTCCCCTATGGTTATAATGTATGTTCCCCGTATACGCTCCTTTGTATCGTCATTGTCACAAGTTTGAGATATGAGTTTGTAATATTTGGAATATACTATCCAACTATTTGGGGCAATTCTTTCGATTTTCAGGTTTTCAGACTCTACCCGACGTGATGAACAGCGTGAGGGGTTATAGTGGTACTTCATGAGTTGTTCGATACATGTTTCTTCCGCATATTGAACCAATTTATTTTCAGAGCAAAGATATTCTTTAGCTGTAATCTCCTGGCACGGTTGCTCGATCGGGCGGTATCGAACACCTTCTACTAATAGGTAAGGGAATTCAGGAATAACAATAAAGGTCTGGTTACTGGAATCGTTTGACATAGGAAGGGAGTACAATTTGTAGTAATTATAAGTAGCATTATCAATAAGTGGAACTTCTATAATAAACGTTATTTTGTTATGCTTAGAGTAAGATTTTACAGACAATAATTCCTCTATATTCATTAAATTTTGTTCATTTATAGAATACATTAGGTTATCATATTTGCCAATATGTTTCAACAAATCTAATAATTCAGCAGAATTAATAATAGACTTATGTAAAACGGACACTTTACTAAATGCTAAGGCTGTTTCTATTTCACTTAGTTTTATATAGATAGTCCTAAAGTTTACTATAAATTGATTTAGTAATCCAAATACGAAGGTCATATAGATGGAATGATTTTCTTTCCCAGTAAGGTCTTTAACAAGATTTTCAATTAATTTTATGCGTGCATTAATTTTCTTATTGTTTTCATCGATTGTTTCGGTAGAGTTCAGAAAGTGATCCAACATTTCAGATATCACAGTAAATTTATTAGAAATTGCTTGTTCTCTGGTTTGGATGTTACTAATTATGTCGTCATACCTAACTGCGTCTTCATGGTCAAGGTTTCCTGTTATAATTTTGATTATGGAGCCTAAAGGATTTATTAACCCACGTTTGTATCTTTTGAAAGGGATTAATTCTCGTAATTTTTCTAGAGTCTCATTTCGAATGTACTCTACTTGTGTTTTAAGGCTCATGAACTCATCCGCGTATGATTTATTCGGGTATATCATTTTACTGAATTCAGAATATTTTTGGACATTGAAAGAAAGATCAGTACTGATGCCTGTAAGGTTGAATATTCTAACTATTGACCATTTGTCATGTTGTATAAACGCCTGACCTAACTTGACCGGGAGAATACCAGGGTTTTGGTTAATCTTTACTGCTTGAAGGGCCTGGTTTGGGGGATGCTGGTTTGGAAGAGCCTGATTCGTCGTTGTCCATATCACCAGGAGTAAACACCACCTGTGGAGGACGTTTTACATTTTTAATTGGGACTTTTGTATCCCTACCTTTAAGTTTTATTGGAACAATATTGCGTTCTATCTGTCCAGTTACGACAGCCTTTTGGAACCTAGGCATATCTTTGGCTTGTCTTTTGTTAACAGCTTTAGCAAAAATTGTTTGTCCTGATTCTAATGCTGGTCCTGATTCGCTGCCTCGCTTATTTTTAATGTTTGTGTTGTTTGTAAAGTGATTGGGTTCTTTTCTTATGGTCTTTAATTAATTGTTGTTTGTAGGCTTTGTCAAAATCAGAGTCAAATGTGGAATTTAATTCAGTGTGACCAAATACAACTTCGAATGGTGATAAATCTGTAGCGCTGTGTATAGTATTATTGTAAGCCATAACGGAATATGTCATTACAGATGCTGCATCTGTAAATTTTCTGTCATATTTAGCCAATCGGTACAGTTCTATTATTGTGGAGTGAAAACGTTCTATCAATCCCATAGAGTTCGGGTTATTGGGTGTACCTATGTGTAATTTAATTTTATATAAATCTGTCAGTTCTTTTAACAACTCGTTGTTGAACTCAGTTCCAGGATCTGAACTTATTTTCTGAGGAATGCCGTAAAAAGAGAAGTATTTCATAAGTGCTCTAACCACTTCTGGTGTTGACCGTGAAGGAATTTCTATGGCTTGTCCCAATTTACTGAATGCGTCTATTAAGGTCAAATAGTATTTGGATTCTATCGTAAACAAATCGATAAAGATTTCTTGAAATGGTGCATTTTGCGTCTGTGTTAGTTGGAGAGCCGGTTTGATAGGTTTTCTATCGTATTTGGAAGTTTTACATTGTTCACAGGAATTTATGATGGCGGAAACGGTTTCGTTCATATTTGGCTAATAATAAGTACGTCGGATTCGTTTGATAGTTTCTGTAATACCACGGTGGCAAGTCTTGCCTTCATGTAGCTTAACCACAATAGCTCTTTGTTCCTGTTCATCCTCAATATAAACCACACGCTCAGTACATTCGTAAAAGTTAACCATACCCTTTTTAAATAACGAAACAATAATATTACTGAAATCTTTTCTATGTTCAGGATTCTCAAAGTAAATGAAGTATTTAGTTTTCGGTTTTATGTAATTCTTTAAAAATTCTTTTATAAGTTCAAGGTTGTGTAGGGGCAAAAATAACTCCAACACCTTTTGTTTGTCCCTAGATATATCTCTCACCTGGGTTTCAATACGGAACCAGCTAAAAATAAGTATCTGGTTTGGCTTTGTATCTATTGCTTCGTTTAGGATAGGTATTCCGTGAGATTCAAGATCTTTAGCCGAATGAATTGTTTGAGTAGAAGTAGATTCAGATGGTATAGGATAATTAGGTGGTTGTTCAACCGTATCTATGTCTGAAATCGTTATAGGACTAGCTGTCGCCGTCCTTTCGGAGTCAGATATTGAAATAGTCTTAGAGTCGTCAGTACTTCGTCGTTTTGAAATGTCAGTAATATGTTTAGTCACGTCTTCCAAATAGCTTTGAAGTCTTTTTTCTTTCTCGTCTACGTTAACGATCATTGAACTATCATCGGGTTCGCCGGCTCCTAATGCGTTAAGTTTAATGCGAGATAACGCGTCTGCGTTCACGTTCTGTTTCCCATTTTTATATATGACACAAAAGTCGTATTCTTGCAAGCGCAAACGCCAACGTGTTAACTTGCTATTAGGTTCTTTAAGTTGGTATAGCCAAACTAACGGTCTGTGGTCAGTGTAAATATCGAATTTATGTCCATATAAATACGGTCGAAAATGTTTCGTGGCCCATACGATTGCTAACAACTCGCGTTCTATAGTACTATATCTTTTTTCGGTATCCGTCAAGGTCCTGCTGGCATAGGCTATCGGCTTGTCACCGCCTATAGGGCCTTGTGATAATACAGCGCCAATTGCTACTTCGGACGCGTCGGTTGTTAATACAAACGGTTTAGTCATGTCAGGGTATTGTAAGATTGGAGCATTAATAAGAAGTTCTTTACATTTTTCGAAAGATTCAATATACTTTTGATCGATGACTACTCTCTTACCCTTTTTAAGGCAAGCTGTCAATGGCTGCGTAATTTTGGAAAAGTCTTTGATAAACCGTCTATAATAACCCACGAAGCCTAGGAATCGTTTTATTTCCGTCTGTGTCTGTGGTATGGGGTATTTGAGAACTGCTTGTATTTTGTCATTGTTAGGTCGAAGTCCATCTTTAGTCAGTGTATGTCCTAAGTACTGCACTTCCCTACGTAAAAACTCGGACTTATCCAATTGGATCTTCAGATTCGTTTCACGAAGTCTGTCGAACACGGCACGTAACTTTTTAATATGCTCTAGTAGTCCATTTGAAAATATAAGAATGTCATCTAAATATACTAGGCAATGTATGCCTTGCAAGCCTCTTAGCACGTTATCCATCGTGCGTTGGAAAGTCGCCGGTGCTGTTTTCAGGCCAAATGGCATGCGGAGAAATTCGTAATGACCATTTTGAGTCGAGAAAACTGTTTTTTCAGTGTCAAAAATTTCAATTTGGTGGAAACCGGAAGCTAAATCTAACGTTGTAAAATAATTGCTTTTACCAAGTTTGTCAAACAAGTCACATATGTTGGGAAGCGGGTACTTATCGTCAATCGTTATGTCATTGAGTCGGCGATAGTCTATAACCATTCTATATTTCACCTTACCGGAAGCATCTGCCTTTTTGGGAACCAAATGTACAGGGGCACTCCATGGCGAATGTGATTCCTGAATCACATTGTCCTTGAGGAGCTTTTCGACCTGAAGTTTGATTTCATCAGCTTGCGCTGGTGCTTGTCTGTATGGTTTAATATAAATTGGGTCTTCATTTGTGGTCCTAATATGATGTTTTACCTGGTTTGTAAAGGTCAAGGGCAACTCTTCACAGTAAAATATATCCTTATATTCTTTGCATAATTTATTTATTGCGTCACGTTCCTCGTGGTTTAAGTGGTCTAGTCGTAATTTCGATAAATTGTCTGTCAATAGTGAGTCAATCTCAACGTCTGTCAAGTCAGTTGTGGTATTTACTATACACTCATCATTGTGGAATGCGGTAACCTTGAAAGGGGCTGTGATGGTCAATTTCATTCCAAGGTCAGTTGTGTTCTGTATGACAGTGGAGGCAAAATATTTTTCGTATTTAATTATTGCAGCTGGCATTCGGACACCATCCCGAAACTGCTTGTAATCTAAAATTGCGAGGCCATCTTTCTGATTTACAGGAAGTCTAACTCGATATTCCGTGCGCGGATCTAGCTGAAATTCAAGGTCAGCGTTATATACTATGGGGATGTTAACTCCCTTTGTTTTTAGTGTCTTGTCCTTTAAGCATATGTCAGCGCTAAGTCGAGACATAAGGTCCATTCCAATCAGTCCATCATACCTACTGTCAACATTATAGATGTAAAATTTATGGTAGCCACTATCGTTGAAAATCGAGAAAAGAGGAATGTTAGCCACTTCATGATGAATACTAGAAGCATGTGTACTCGTGACTGTAAATGGTTCATATAGTTTTGATTCAGCGAAATATTCTTCAGCTTTTTCGGGGCTTATGAATGACCTCGTGCTTCCTGTATCCAACATAAATTTACCATCTATATCGGGGATATATATATAAGGATGTCTAAAGTTAGCGTCATAATTAAGCTCTATCATTTCTGGTGTAATTGGATCGAATTTATTTGAAAATTTTGCATTTTGCGGAATATCTAAGTTTTCAGCGTATTCCGCGTCGGGGCACTGATCTGTACAACCATCGCTAGAATACATGTTTGTATAATCGTAGTCATAGTCGGTCGTCATATTATAATAAGTATAATCATTGTAAGCATCGTTTGGATTATAATATTGTTGATCGTCACCAGAATAAAGCTCATTTACAGGGAAACCTTGTTGTGGTTTTGTCGGTCCTGGGGCTGTTCTCATGGTCGCGTCGCGATCGTTCAAGAGAGCCTTGGGTGGCTGGTAGCCTGAAGGTTGAGGGTGTCTGTAACCTGACTGTCCTACCTGGGGTCTATAGCCAAATTGTTGAGGTTGTTTGGGGCCAAGGACAGGTGGTCTATACCCAAATTGAACCGGAGGCCTGTATCCAAACTGATTCAATGGAGGTCGGAAACCATTCTGCTGATTTGGCATATTTGGGCGTACGAAATTTTGATTAGGTATGCCGAATTTAAATTGAGGTTGATTTGAGAGAGGCCTGAAATTATTATTATATTGCAATGGAGGCTGTGTTAAAATAGGTTTCGGATTTGTTGAATTAAAAACAGGGCCTTTATCGCGTGATGGTAATAACGAACATTGCGGACGGTGTTGCAACATCTTACTGCGTAAATTATATTGTTCCTGAAAGTTAACCTCTTCAAGGACATGCTTTAACGCCTCTTCTAATGAATCCGGCTTTTTAATTCGAACAATCCGTACCATATGTTCTGGTAAATTATACAAGAAAACATTAAGCGAAGTATTATTATAAATCACACGCTTAGCTTCTCTTAATGATAAGGAGCTATTCTGATTAACTTTTGACATTAATATCGCACGAATATCCTGTACACGACTGCAAAATTCTAAATATGACTCATTATATTTAATTTTTAGGGTTTCCAACTCTATCGCTACGCACTCCTCACTCCTGGGATCGCCAAAATGTTGAATCAACAAAGATTCTAATTCATTATAAGTATCAAAGTCGCCTCTTTCAGTTATAAGGGCTGCCGCTTTCCCTTTTAATTTACTGGTAATTATTTGCATTAAAAATTCATTCCGCTCTACGGTTCCTTGATACCTTTCGATAACAAATTTGCAATTTCGTAAAAATAAACTAAGTAAATTAGTTTCGCCGCTATGTTCAGGAATTAATCTTAACACATCTCGTGGTATCGCTGTCTCCGGTTGAGACATCGATATTAGCGAGGGGGAGCGAGCAGGCACAGCTGCCGCCGCCTCCGCCGTAGATAAAGGAATTTGACCTTGATTCATTTTTGTTTATATTGAAATAAATTTTAAGGTAAAGTTACTGTAAAAGTACACGTTAAAGTTAATTACAAAAGAAATTAATGAAAAATCAAAATTAAAAGCAATTTGAGTTTAAAATTGCAAGGTTAAATTCTTAATCATATGAAAAACTTATAAAAGAAAATGTAGAATATTACTACTTTAATATATTAAAGATATTATTCACTATAATATTACTTGCTAATTATTTAATTTAATTTCTATATTTTCACTATGAAATTTTATAATATGTGAAAATTTTTCATATGATTTTTCAGATTCTATAAATTAAAATCACACTAGAAAAAGACTAAAATTTTATCAACACAAGAATACACACAGTTAAAATTCTATTAACAAAAATGTGCTGGGAAATTGGGGAGAAAGTAGAAGGGTACTCACTGTCCAACCGCCTTATAAACTAGCACCATCTCTGCTCACCTGCGTTATTTTACGCGATATCTAACTTATTTATTTGGTTCGAGGATTGCCTTGATAGAGTGCCATACTGATGTCAAGTATGAACAACTCTATGTATAGTCACCACTCGCGAAACACTTTCCTACGTGATTTTTCCACTTTTCACAGCTTTACACACGCGAAACTTCCGCGAAGGCAACAACCAGCAATCCTACCGGCTGCGCCAGTTAGATTTCGGGAGCGACGAATTGTGTTTTTAAAAATAGAAATAAAAATTAATATTTAAAGAATCGAAATAAGATTTTATTATTTACGACCCGAGCTCACAGAGTTTGATGTAAGACTAAGACTTAAAACATATTCATTAATCAATTCTAATGCAATAGAAACTTAAAACTATCTTACGAACTACGGTTACAATAACAAGTCGCCCGGGTGGGCCGACTGATAAGAAAAGTGCTGCGTTTGGCTCTACCGCAGAGTGAGAGCTTAAGGCTCCGCAACAATGATGGGTTAGGCATATAACTAGCTTAAGGCTCTGCTACACTAATGGGTTAGGAATATAACTAGCTTGTAGAATAAGAGATAGTACTTAACTATTTTTAATGTGTTATTATTACTGTCGTAACTATAAAGTATATTTTACCAAAAGTGGGGTTGGGGACGGTTGAAAATTTTTTTGTGGGTACTTACGATTGAAACAGAAAATATATTAATGTTTATTTTTTGTAGATGCCGAGAGTTCAGGTGAGGAAGACTTCTAAAGGTGAAATTAACTTGTCGAGCTATAGTAATGCATATGAGGAGGTAAAAGCTAGAGATTCACTACGGAAAGCGGCGGACAAGCATGGTATAATAATACATTCGAAAGCGAGATGCGTCCGGTAAAGCTGATGAAGGTATGGGGTATAAAGCACACAATTATGTTTTAATGAAGATCAGGAGAAACAATTGTCAAAGTATTTGATTCGATGTGCTGATATATATTTCGGGCTATCTAAGAAAGAGGTGAGAAAATTAGCATACGAACTTACCATTATAATTTACAACGACCTCGAACTTGGGAAGAGAATGGAATGGCTGGTGAGGAATGGTTTCGGATGTTTCTGAGAAGAACCCCTGAACCATCCGTACGTGCTGCACAAGCCACAAGGTTGTCAAGGGCGACGAGCTTTAATAAAGCAAACATAGACGTCTTCTATGATAATTTGTCCATTGTCACGGAACTCATGGACCTTTTATAAATTTGAGCCCCAAGATATATATAACGCAGATGAAACCGGCATGAATACGGTGCAAAAGCCTGACAGAGTTATAGCCAGACGTGGTGCTCGTCAAGTTGGTTCAGTAACGAGAGACTGAGCAGTCGTTGCCCATCGCTCCTGAGGATGCCTCGTGCAGAGGCGAAACACGTGTCGAAGAATAGTCGGCGCATACAGCGGGATACTGCAAGTCAGGTATCTTCCTGGAACCCATACCATTCCTATATCCCTTATCCTTTTAGAGGAGTTCGGTATTGTCAACCTTTTCTATTGCAATAGTTGGGATGGTCAATCCGAGAGTGCGTAGTGGCTGCCTCTTTCCTTCCATTAGGTTTTAGAAGTATTAAAATCTTGAAGACTGATTACTGACTGAGACTGATGTTGTCATGTGGTGCCATAATTATTCGTATAATTAGTATTAATGATAAATAAAACAGGATTTAATATTTATTGTATTATTTGTATGTGTTTCAACTGACCCCAATCGATGTTTCAACCGCCCCTGGCATGGGGACGGTTGAAACAAATTTATATATTTTTTAAATTTCACGTATTTCTGAAAATAGTTCACCAGGAGCTATAATGAGACAAGCATATCGAAGCTAAAACGTCACATTTTAATTTCTCGTATCATAATCATCACTTGGCTTAAAAATGATAAAATTATAAGCGATAAAAGCTAAATTGTTTCAACCGTACCCAGTCTACCCTACTTGTATCTGACTCATGTATGCAGTTATAATATTACCTTGGCTCTCAGAGTGCGGCTCCCGGAGTCTGTTCCCTTTTCTTCTTACTTTCGTGTATTCTGGTTCTTTGTCCTGCGTTTGAAAATTATGGTTAATACTAGGTATGGAATATGTACATACATACTTATTTTATTTTTCGAAAAAAATATGTGTAGCATCTAAATAAGTATAAATATGTATGTGTTACGTTACAAGCGTAGCGATTAACTCACTACATGAATTCGGTTTATTTATGCGACCACATGAAAAAAGCAGAATAATCTCTTCAACAATGTTATGTCGTTCTTTATGATACAATATGCGTAAGGTGCAAATGTGACTACTGCGGTCCTCAGTTTTCTTAGCTATTGATGTCAACATTGCTGAACGTCAAATCGGTTAAAACAGTTATTTCGATTGCAAATTATCATATTTGTATTTAGATTTAAGGGCAGATATTTATGTTTGTTTTCTTCCTTTACTTCTCGGCAAGACTTTTGCATCGCTAAGGGACCAAAGCCCGACTTCTAGAATATGCAGTACAGAATGTATCAGTAGGTACTTCTCTAGGGTATCAGTAGGTACTTCTCTAGGTGAGCAGATGGCCTGTATAATCCATCTAAAGGAACTAATTAACGTTCTATCATATAGTCATTCAATTTGGAATTGGTGAACATTTTCTCTCATAGATATCGATCTATCCTAGTATAGCGATGGTCCAAGTAACATACATTGGTTAGATAAAATATTGGTTACTGAACATATCAACCTAAGAGTTCCCTGTCTGGATTGCGTCTCATGCAAACATAATCCCCGCGATTCCCCATGTGGGTTATCGAGGGTCTCCGGCAGTCTCCACGTGGGTTTGGTTGGGATGACCTCACTGGAATACGCAGTTTAGACACTACTTTCCCACTCTTCTCACCATGACAAACGTGCAAAAACTGCTATAATACTGGTTGCACTGTTAGTTTCCACCGCTCGTTACCACTGCGCGTTTCCACTGCTTTACTCTAATATTCTGCTCACCAAGACGAAGCGTTTCTACTAAGTTATAATGTCAGTTATCATAGGTACCTTATACTTGTCGTTCTGCTTGAGGTCGTGGTAGACGAAGGAGCCGCGCACGGAGTGGTACGGCCCGCTGTACACGTTGCCACTGTAGCTGCTCTCGCTGTACGCCGTCGGCTTCGTCAGCTGGAACGTCGCTTATGGACAGATGTCTTCTATGTATTCTGCAGGATAATATATCACGTATTTATGACCGTTTACCTGGTTCTGTTTCTCAAGAGTATTAAGCATTGACTAGAAATTTGTGGTCGATCACAAGGCTTTTCGTATTTGACATCCCTTTAGGAAAAGAGTTATCCCTTTAAGAAAGGCACGAAGAAGCAAATACTTGACTTATTTCAGAAGCACTACCTAAAAGTATGTGCAGTGAAGACCGACTGTTGGAAGATCGCTGATCTATAAAGACGCAAGATGCAGATCCTATTATAATTGCACTATCGACTGCTGAGGTTTATTAGGCACAGCCTTTTTTATAAGATAACGCCTGCACTAGAAATAAATCCTGTGTCGTTGTCGGGTTAGCGTTCTGTCACATTTTAGTGCCACTGTCTTCCATATTTTTTTTATAAATAGTTACCGTTAGAAGCATGTTTTTAATGATGCTGCGGCGCGGGATGCTGCGCCCTGGCGGCGAGGTACTGCTGGTCGCGGTTCACTTTGTTCTGCAGCTGAGCGACCGACGGCGACTCGCCCACGCCGCTCTCAGTGGCCGCCGTCTCGGTGCCGCCAGCTTCTAAATACAATTGAGCTTTAAGTATATTGTTTGTTGGGTTTTGTTTGGGTGGCAGGCAAATTGGCGAATTTGTCGATCTACCTGAAAGTAAGAATGCCCACCGTAGGAAGTGGCGAGTCCAGAATCTGTTCGTCGTCCGTCATAAAGCCGAGGGGGCGGCGCCGTATCCTCGTGCGTCTCCATAAGTGATGACTGTTAACAACAGGCGGAAGCCTAGTTGGCTCACGGTAAAGTATGCTAAGTGCCATTCGTGTGACCCCGCCATCAAGGCAGTTAGGTGGTTTTCCCAATGTCCGAACTCTGCGAGCCTCGATTTGGACAGCGTCAAGCCGTCTAGAAGAGTTTTCAGCGTGACACGAAGAAAAGCAATAGCAGTTGGTTCCTAACAAGTGGCAGTAGGTGCGGTGTGGTACGTACTGTTCCGGCGCACGAGCAGCACGATGGCGAGCAGCGCGCCGAGCACAAGCAGTGACAGCGCGGCGGGCAGCAGCACGCGCGCGCCGCCCAGCCCGCGCCCGCCGCTCGGCGCCACAGGGGACATCTCGGCCTCCACCACTGTGTCACGCACTACACGTTACTATTATAAAGTACTAGCTGACCCAGCGAACTCCGTATCGCCTTTTTAAGAGTTTTTATTGAATTCCCTTTTTTCCAAGCCCCTTTTCTAAAGTTACCATTGACTTAGCGCTTAATCTCTTATCATTCCACGGTCTATAAATGATGCAAATCAAACAGATTTTTATATAATATTGAATTGCCCATTTCTTAAAATATCGGCGACGATACCCATATCGACTGTAAAAAAAGTCCCGTCCGCCATCTTTGATTTCCTATCCGCCATCTTTGATCACAAAATAGATGTTTTATTTGGATTCACCATCCCTTAAATCATCAGAGACGACACCCATATTGCTTTTAAAAAAAATCCCATCCACCATCTTTGATTTCCCATCCGCCATCTTGAATCACGAAATAGATGTTGTATTTGGATTCCCCATCCCTTCAAACATCGGAGACGATACCCATATTGATTTCTAAAAAAAATCCCATCCGCCATCTTTGATCACGAAAAAGATGGTGTTTTTGAATTTCCCATTAATTAAAATATCGGAGACGATACCCATATCGACTTTAAAAAAAATCCCGTCCACCATCTTTGATTTCCTATCCGCCATCTTTGATCACGAAATAGATATTGTATTTAGATTCGCCATCCCTTAAAACATCGGAGACGATAACCATATTGATTTTTTAAAACTTTCCCATCCGCCATCTTTGATTTCTCATCCGCCATCTTTGATCACGAAATAGATGTTGGATTTGGATTCCCCATCCTTTTAAATATAGGAGTTGATGCCCATATAGATTTAAAAAAAAAACCCATCCGCCATCTTTGATCACAAAATAGATGGTGGTTTTGAATTCTACATTCCTTAGAATATCGGAGACGATACCCATATCGCCTTTAAAAAAAAATCCCGTCCGCCATCTTTGATTTCCTATCCGCCATTTTTGATCACGAAATAGATGTTGTGTTTGGACTCACCATCCCTTAAATCATTAGAGACGATACCCATATTGACTTTTTTAATTTTCCCATCCGCCATTTTTGATTTCACATACGCCATCTTGAATCACGAAATAGATGTTGTATCTGGATTCCCCATCCCTTTAAACATCGGAGACGATACCAATATTGGTTTAAAAAAAATCCCATCCGCCATCTTTGATCACGAAATAGATAGTGTTTTTGAATTCCCCAGTCCTTAAAATATCGGAGATGATACCCATATCAACTTTTAAAAAAATCCCGTCCGCCATCTTTGATTTCCTATCCGCCATATTTAATCACGAAATAGATGTTGTATTTAGATTCGCCATCCCTTAAAACATCGGAGACGATAACCATATTGAGTTTTTTAAACTTTCCTATCCGTCATCTTTGATTTCTCATCCGCCATGTTTGATCACGAAATAGATGTCGGATTTGGATTCCCCATCCCTTTAAATATTGGAGATGACACCCATATTAATTTTAAAAAAAATCCCATCCGCCATCTTTGATCACGAAATAGATGGTGGTTTTGAATTCCCCATGCCTTAAAATATCGGAGACGATACCAATATTGATTTTTTTTTATTTTCCCATCCGCCATCTTTGATTGCCCATCCGCCATCTTTGATCACGAAATAGATGTTGTATTTCGATTCTCCACCCCTTAAAATATCGAAGGCGATACCCATATTGATATTTAAAATTTTCTCATCCACCATCTTTGATTTCCCGTCCGCCATCTTGGATCACTAAATAAATTTCATATTATTAATCAGCGTCCCTAAAATCTCAAAAACGATACCCATATAGATTGTATCCTATTCGTTTAGCCTTTTTTTGCCTTTGACCAAACCCTCCCCCTTCTCGTTTGACCATTTTATTATTTTTGTCTGGCCCCTAAAAGTTGTATAGCCTATAGCCTTTCGCAATAATTGGGCTTTCACAGGCAATAACAATTTTTAAAATCCGACTGCTAGTTCCTGAGATTAGCCAACATTATGTTTTAGCCTTTTTAGCCTTTTGCCCGGCCCCAAAGGGTCGAAGCGTTATTTTATATAGCCTATAGCCTTCCGGAATAACTGGGCTATCGTATACAAAAAGAATTTTTCAGATCCGACCGGTAGTTCCTGAGATTAGCGCGTTCAAACAAACAAACAAACAAACTCTTCCGCTTTATTATATTAGTATAGATGAGCTCTATACCTACGGTGAGTTAGGATAGCGAGCAATTGAACTTGAGACGAATTCAGGATTTGATTTGGAAAGGCTAGCCTTATACTGGTTAATATGACATTTGACTCTGATGAAGGCAGTCTTTTTTAAGAATAGCTTAAAAGTTAATTTTCATGAGGGAACTCAGATGCTTCTGGAAGGAGCTTAGCCCTCTCCATAAATACCTCCACTGTACTGAACCATAAACTTCAGTAGATACCTCCTTTGTCTGCAAGAACTAATGAAGCTATTCGAAAATAATAATGTATCTAATGGATTATCCCAAAAAGTTAGTCGGTGAAATAGGTATACCTACAATTGTCTTATGGACTTACATGCGTTAAATTTTATATATTAGAGCTGAAGAGAAACTAAGTGCGAGACAAGTGACATTCCAATATTGCTATCGTATGATTTCCAGTAACATGAGCTATTAGTTCTTCGTCGACCACGTGGTCTAACGAAGACCTTTGATTGTATGCATGTCACAAAGACGTAGATATGGCCAAGTCCATTCAATTTTGATATCGCTAATCGAATGCCACTCTCAGTTGTTGTTATTAGTGTCTAGGGTTATTTTAACCTTTGACTTTATAAAACAACTAGAGGACGCCAGCAGCTACGCCTGCATTTTTTTTTAAATTTACCCCTTTTGGCCGATCCCGTGGGAATTTCGGGAAATCCGTTCTTAGTGCACACTACTGTCCCCAAGGAACATAAGGTGCGTTGGGGTAAGATCGTGAATGGGGGAAGACCGTTTTCTTTAAATATTTACCAAATCCGTAGCGATTTTTGTAATCTGGCAGCAGAACGCAAGACGCCATTTTGTTCCCCACCTCTCTGCAGTCCGTGTCTGTCGCTAAGTCACGTCGTTTGTGTGTTATGGCTGCTCAAACAAAACTAGCGTATTTTCTCAAAAAACTCGTTAACCGATCTTACCCCCAGCAACTTGTTACTGGTTTTTTGGTGAGTACTTACTGTTTTTATAAAGTAAATGGAACATTTAGTGGTCAATGAATCAAATCTCTCTTGAATGTTATATTTAAAGTGGGCTAAATGTAGCTGTAGGCTGAGATCCGCACTTACCCCACACTAAAAAATTATGGTAAAGATCGAGTTAAGACTATCCGATCTTAACCTGTGCTTAAAATGCATGTGATTGTCAAACTTTGTTTAAAATTCTACCATTAACCTGTTGTTTTCGTGATAAAATTGTTTTTTTTTCATGGTATAGGATGGCGAACATCAGACGGATCGCGTGATGGAAAAACGATTACCGCTGCCCATGGACACCCGCAACACCAGGGGATTTACAAGTGCGTTGCCAGCCTTAAGGAAAGGGAGAGATGAAGAAATGGAAAGAGTAGAAGGAAAAGGATGGGGATTCGGGCTTCCAGCATTCTCACTCTCCGAACGAAAGATGATAGTACAAAAATTATCACTTCTAGTGGATATTCTGCAAAAGGATAGTACTACTATTCGGCCCATTCATGCTGTTTAGCACCCATAGTATAAGCTCTAAGATAAGCATTAAGATATTCTATCCCATAAACCTTTAATACTGAATTTTATGATAGTTAAATTCAAATACTATAAATACTTAATTAAAAGAAGCTAATAATCTGTAAGAAAGTAAAACTATGCGTAGACTTATAGAATAATACATACAAATACTTAATATGTTAGTATTTAAATAAATAAACGATGACATAAAAGAAGTTTTATTCATACTATATTTTTCAATTTATGACATTAGTACAATAATAATTTTAATAAATTATTGAGACCAACATTAACAAACCAGGCGAAATATTTGGAACACAAATATTTGAGAACCTCAGTAATTTGTGATTTACTCTGATGGGGTAAGATCGGATGCTCAAATGGTAAAAATATATATATGTACTTTTTAAGCTAAGTTTTTAGCAATTATTAAGTTATTCCAGAAAAATATTACAAGAGGAATAAGACCGGATATTTTCTTTTATACACTGTGTGTTCTGACCCACAGGACCGATTTTAAAACGTTTCCGATCTTTCCCCATCAACGTCCGAACTTATACGTGGTTTTTGAAATTAATGTTTGTACTTTAAACATCCCTTACACATCAGTCGTTAAGCATAGTTAAATATAAAAATATTGATCTGATAATTTGGTTTTCTATTAACGATTTTGACCAAAACTTAGTATGTTAACCGAAATACGTCTCAAGAAAAAAAATATTTTCGAACACTTGTCAAACACAACGAAAAACCATCCGAATTTACCCCAACGCACCTTACATGCCAAATTTCAGCTTCCTGCGCCCAATAGTTTCGGCTGTAGCGTGTCTGTCAGTCAGTCAGTAACGCAAGGATTTTATATATTAAGATGGTGTGAAGTTCATTAGGCTTAAATGGCTTAAAATGCGTGGGCATTGACCAGAGAATACTGGGATGGGTGCAGAACCCACCCGGCCCTCCTGCTATATATATACGAGTAGGTATGTATGTTATTGCATTCTTTTTAAAATAAGTATGACATAAATAACAAAAGCTCGGTGTACATTGCTTACTGCCGCTGAGCGAGTGCGTGGTGAAGTTGTACAGCGCGATGGCATGGCCCGCGTTGTTGTGCGCCGTGATGCGCAGCTGGTAGTGCGCTGCGGGCGTCAGGCCGGACACGCTGAACACGCGCTCCGTGGCTTGCACGCTGTTTGATACTAGACGCCACTGTGCATGGACAAGATGGAGTTTGTCAAGTTCTGCTTTAATGTTCAGGCAATTTTGGATTCTGCTTAAAGTTAACGATCGCTGAAAATTTAATCCGATACCTATACCATAGATAAATATAATACTTTACAGTACAGATGCCGCAAGTCGTCCATAAAAATTGGCCACGTTAGATCCTTAATATTAGACCTTTATTTTTATAAGTACTTGTTAATACCGTAAATAATACAACAGATGGCGCTAGCGACGAAAAAATGGGAGTCGATGGTAGCGACATCTTACGTCTCATTTTGTAAGCAATGTTATTTTAAATTAAAAAGAAGAGATGGCGCTATAATAAAAAAGCATTCTGTCTAAAATGTAGAAATATTATGAATTTCACCTTGTCACCCAAGTGTGCCTCATTTCAAGGTTATAACACAATCAACCGATCTAGTAGGTACCTATTTTACGTATGTACCGGTGGCGTTAAAACATCTAGCGATATTTTTATGACTTCGTGTCTTTCCGTTCAAAATTTGGAATGCACTTTGTACACTGTTCCATAAAGCTGATATTTGACATACTTACGTTAGTTTGGTGGCTATGTTACGGTAACATTGAAATGGTGCAGTAATGAATGACCTTGTGAATGCACCTTGGTCTGATGATGAAGCCGGAAGGTGGTCACAGGAACTCCTAAACTACACATGATAAACTAGTAGTGTTCGGGCTCGTTTGAATAGATTTGACAAAACCTATGACCTTGTGAGGTTGCCTTGGTCTGATGATGAAGCCGGAAGGTGGTCACAGGAACTCCTAAACTACACATGATAAACTAGTAGTGTTTGGGCTCGTTTGAATAGACTTGACAAAACCTATGACCTTGTGAAGTTGCCTTGGTCTAATGATGAAGCCGGAAGGTGGTCACAGGAACTCCTAAACTACACATGATAAACTAGTCGTGTTTGGGCTCGTTTGACAAGACTTGACAAAACCTATGACCTTGTGAGGTTGCCTTGGTCTGATGATGAAGCCGGAAGGTGGTCACAGGAACTCCTAAACTACACATGATAAACTAGTCGTGTTTGGGCTCGTTTGACAAGACTTGACAAAACCTATGACCTTGTGAGGTTGCCTTGGTCTGGTGATGAAGCCGAAAGGTGGTCACAGGAACTCCTAAACTACACATGATAAACTAGTCGTGTTTGGGCTCGTTTGACAAGACTTGACAAAACCTATGACCTTGTGAGGTTGCCTTGGTCTAATGATGAAGCCGGAAGGTGGTCACAGGAACTCCTAAACTACACATGATAAACTAGTCGTGTTTGGGCTCGTTTGACAAGACTTGACAAAACCTATGACCTTGTGAGGTTGCCTTGGTCTGATGATGAAGCCGGAAGGTGGTCACAGGAACTCCTAAACTTCACATGATAAACTAGTCGTGTTTGGGCTCGTTTGACAAGACTTGACAAAACCTATGACCTTGTGAGGTTGCCTTGGTCTGGTGATGAAGCCGAAAGGTGGTCACAGGAACTCCTAAACTACACATGATAAACTAGTCGTGTTTGGGCTCGTTTGACAAGACTTGACAAAACCTATGACCTTGTGAGGTTGCCTTGGTCTGATGATGAAGCCGGAAGGTGGTCACAGGAACTCCTAAACTACACATGATAAACTAGTCGTGTTTGGGCTCGTTTGATAAGACTTGACAAAACCTATGACCTAGTGAGGTTGCCTTGGTCTGATGATGAAGCCGGAAGGTGGTCACAGGAACTCCTAAACTACACATGATAAATTAGTCGTGTTTGGGCTCGTTTGACAAGACTTGACAAAACCTATGACCTTGTGAGGTTGCCTTGGTCTGATGATGAAGCCGGAAGGTGGTCACAGGAACTCCTAAACTACACATGATAAACTAGTAGTGTTTGGGCTCGTTTGAATAGATTTGACAAAACCTATGACCTTGTGAGGCTGCCTTGGTCTGATGATGAAGCCGGAAGGTGGTCACAGGAACTCCTAAACTACACATGATAAACTAGTCGTGTTTGGGCTCGTTTGACAAGACTTGATAAAACCGACAAAACCTATGACCTTGTGAGGTTGCCTTGGTCTAATGATGAAGCCGGCAGGTGGTCACTGAAACTCCTAAACTACACATGAGAAACTAGTAGTGTTTGGGCTAGTTTGAATAGACTTGACAAAACCTATGACCTTGTGAGGTTGCCTTGGTCTGATGGTCGGTGGTCCCAGGGTCTGTGGTGCATGCTACAGATAATATAATAGGTACATTACTATACTAGGTGGTGCTTTCCTTTGAGTTCTGCTTCGTGAAAATTGTTATTCTTTATTTGTATTATTATATTCTTAATTAAATTGGTATTCAGGTGAAATTAATGTAACCTAAATGGCGAACCCCTGGCGAAGCGAACGTCGAGATTGCAAAAGGGGAATAGGTAGGTAACTATTAAAATGTAGAAATGAAACAACAGTTCATTTTATTTTTTTATTTATGAAACCATGATATCTCGTCAACTAACAAAAAATCTTGCAAAAACGTTGGAATTTTTTCTCTTCAACTTTCACGGGAACGAAGTCGCGCGCAAAAGCTAGTCATTACAATTGGTTTATTAATTCGGCCTTACAAGCAAGTTATGCAAACGTGCAAGTTAGTTATTTATATAATTAACTCAAATCCAGATGTTGGCAAATTAATATTTTTAAATTGATAAATTAGGTCGTTTTTTATTCCTCCATTAAAGTGGATAAACAGAATTAGATAAAAAACTTTATAAAATCATTTATTTTGTAGGATTCGTAATTTTGAAGCTGATCGTAACGATTTTTTTTTAAATACTTTCAACACTTTCAAAGTATTTCTTACTTGAATTAAACGTACGCGATCGCGTCTCGCGTTTTGCCGATCCACGATCGTAACGGAGTACTTTTACTTTCATGGGATATTATTCCAGACCGCCATACATTTACGGAACTTTGTCGCGCAAAACACTAAAATATTTGCAACACTTTCAAAGTATTTTTTCCTTGAACGTACGCGAACACGTTTCGCGTATTACCGACTCCCGACCGTAACGTAGTAGGGTAAGTACGCTAAATGTCGGCATCCTTACGGTTTTTCTGTTTTGGAATCGGTCTGGCACCATCAATTTTGCAACGAAAGGATAGCTTCCGATGCGGTTTTGGATAGTTTGAAAAATCTATTTCATGTTTATGGGCATAAGGTTGACATTTCTACTACAAGGAAAAAGTACTAAGGTTTATATGCGTCGAGAACGAAAAATCCCTAAAGTCGGCCATTCACGGGCCATGGTCGGTCGCGTTTTTCCCAAATATCGGGCCGGGTATAGGATGTTTTAAATTAAGACGGATAAATATTATTAATATGATTTATTTTGGCAGGAGTCTCACTAAGTATACGTTATTAATCGTATTTGTTTAATAGTAGGTAAAGTATTTATTATAGTATCACTTAAATAACGTTAGGTAAGTATTACAATTTATAACAAAGTAAACATCAAAATCGGCGTCGGGACGTGACGACCCCACCGCCCACTGGGGGAGTTAATCTGACGAGTAGATACTCGTCATACTATCTCCCCCAGCGCAAGCAGTCAACCGAAATATGGCGGTCAAACCATCCGAACCTGGCGGAAGAAAATCCCAAGATGCTAGATGGGCAGCAGCGTCCAGCACTAAAGACTTCCGCCACTGCGATCGCCAATACGCCTGCCAAGCGTGGCGAATATGGCAAATCCCCCCATATGAACCACACCTATAAAAACCGGCCCCTAGTCCCCGGCGGCCCCGCTAGTCCTGGTTATGGTAGCGGCCATGGTAACGGCGGGGCAAGGGGTGCGAAGAATCTCCGGAAGAGATCGGGCTACCACCACCAACGACAATTGGCCCTGGCAACACTGAACACGCGCACACTGCGGACCGACGAGAAGATTGTCGAGCTGGAAGAAGAATTGAGCAAGTTGCGATGGGATATCATAGGCCTATCTGAAGTCCGAAGACAGGGGGAGGACTCGATAGTTCTCAATTCCGGCAACTTGCTCTTCTACCGGGAGGGCGACCAACAGTCCCAAGGTGGTGTCGGGTTTATCGTCCACAAATCTCTCGTGACCAACGTGGTAAATATTGGGAGTGTGTCGAGCAGGGTAGCGTACCTTATACTCAGAATATCCAAGCGGTATTCGCTGAAGGTCATACAGGTATACGCTCCGACCTCGACGCACCCCGATGAAGAGGTGGAAGCCATATACGAGGACATATCTCGGGCTATACATGGCTTCAAAACCCATTACACCGTGGTCATGGGAGATTTTAACGCGAAACTGGGCAAACGCGACGGTGATGAGCTGAGAGTGGGGCAATTTGGTTATGGGCATCGGAATTCCCGGGGTCACTTGCTGGCTAGCTTTATGGAGAAGGAAGGACTCTATATGATGAACTCCTTCTTCAAGAAGCGAGAATGCCGCAAGTGGACCTGGGTAAATCCAGACGGTGCAACCAAAAATGAGATCGACTTTATCATGTCGACGAAGAGGCAGATATTCAATGATGTCTCCGTGATCAATTCACTTAAAGTGGGGAGCGATCACCGAATGGTAAGAGGCACATTGAATATCTGTACAAGCCTCGAACGGTCGAGGTTGATAAAGTCCACGCTCCGACCGGCACCGGTTCATATCCAAAACCCCGAGAGCTTTCAGCTCGAACTCAAGAACCGTTTCGAATGCCTGGGTGAATGCGTAGATGTGGACGAGTACAGTAACGGGTTCGTGGATGCTGTCCATACAACAGGGGCTAAATTCTTTAAGCCTCAGAAAAGCAAGAGAACCAGCAAGATCTCGGATCCGACCCTCGAGCTGTTAGAGGAAAAGCGCAAGTCTCTGACTCGCGATCTCCGCCAATACAACACAAAATGTGTTCGTGAGGCAATCGAGCAGAATAAGGGTTCCAAAGTGTTCCAGAGGGATCTGTCTGTTGGGCAGAGTCAGCTGACAAAGCTGAAGACGGAAGATGGCAGAATCGTATCGTCCAAGCCTGAGCTCTTGGAGGAGATCGAAAGGTTCTATGGACAGCTATACACGACAACGCAACAACCCGCAAGCACTCCAGGGTCAGACCTTAGAGCTGGATTGACCCGACACTATACCGAAGATATCCTGGACGTCAGCATGCACGAGATTAGTGTGGCTCTCAAACAGCTCAAAAACAACAAGGCGCCGGGTGATGACGGAATTACGAGCGAGCTTCTGAAGGCCGGCGGTGCACCCGCTAGAGAAGCCCTCCGGAAGCTATTTAATTCCGTCATTCTCGAGGGTAAAACGGCACAGGCGTGGCACAGAGGTGTGGTGGTGCTTTTCTTTAAGAAAGGGGATAAAACCCTCTTAAAGAACTACAGACCCATCACACTTCTGAGCCACGTCTACAAGCTGTTTTCGAGGGTCATCACGAATCGTCTCGAGAGCAAGCTAGACGACTTCCAGCCTCCCGAACAAGCCGGTTTCCGTAAAGGCTATAGTACCATAGACCACATACATACGCTGCGGCAGGTTATACAGAAGTCCGAGGAGTATAACCAGTCCCTATGCTTGGCGTTTGTGGACTATGAGAAAGCCTTCGATTCGATCGAAACCTGATTGACTACCGATATATCGAAGTGCTGAAGTGTTTGTATGAAAACGCCACTATGTCAGTCCGCCTCCAGGACCAGAGTTTGAAACCTATTCAACTCCAGCGAGGGGTGAGACAGGGGGATGTCATATCCCCGAAACTGTTTACCACTGCGCTGGAGGATGTTTTCAAGCTTCTGGACTGGAATGGACTCGGCATCAACATCAACGGCGAGTACATCACTCACCTTCGATTCGCAGACGATATCGTAGTCATGGCTGAGACCATGGAAGACCTAGGCACAATGCTCGATGGCCTCTGTAGAGTCTCCCAACAAGTAGGTCTTAAGATGAACATGGACAAGACGAAAATCATGTCGAACGTCCATGTTGTACCTGCTCCTATTTAGGTTGGGAACTCTACGCTCGAAGTTGTCGACAAGTATACCTACCTGGGACAAGTAGTCCAATTAGGTAGGTCCAACTTCGAGAAGGAGGTCAATCGTCGAATCCAACTCGGTTGGGCAGCGTTCGGGAAGCTACGACATATCTTCTCGTCCGATATCCCGCAGTGTCTCAAGACGAAGGTCTTTGACCAGTGTGTGTTGCCAGTGATGACTTACGGATCAGAGACGTGGTCGCTCACTATGGACCTTATCAGAAGGCTCAAGGTCACTCAGAGGGCGATGGAGAGAGCTATGCTTGGAGTTTCCCTGCGAGATCGAATCAGAAATGAGGAGATCCGCAGTAGAACCAAAGTCGCCGACATAGCTCTCCGGATAGCCAAGCTGAAGTGGCAGTGGGCAGGGCACATACCTCGAAGAACCGATGGCCGTTGGGGCAGAAAGGTTCTGGAGTGGCGGCCACGTACCGGACGACGCAGCAGAGGTAGGCCCCCCGCAAGGTGGACCGACGACCTCGTCAAGATCGGGGGAGGCGGTTGGATGCGGGCGGCTCAAGACCGGTATGTGTGGAGAACCTTGGGGGAGGCCTATGTCCAGCAGTGGACGTCATTTGGCTGATATGATGAAACATCAAAATAATTATAATTAGTTCTGGATATCTTTTCAAAAATAATTCATACCATTTTTGGCCCAGAGTATCATTATTGAATATATTTATATTTTTAAGCTACGTAATTAACATGGGTTAAGGTAGCAAGTTCCTAAGAGCAATTTATATCTTATATTTCCATACCATAATAAGCTAATATAAATGTTTTCAATAATATCAACTCCTACATTTAAACTTAACTCTTTATATTATAAATAAATAAACGTATAATAAATATTTAATTTTGAGAAAATAAGAAAAGTAATCAGCCTGTATAGTTGGGCTCGAATTCGAGGCTGGTCGACATTACGATCTTTAATGTTTCTAAAGCCAGCCTCTATTTTGTGTACATTATTTCTCGAGATTCAACTAATAACACCCCGGCCGGTATTTGGCGATTAAACGTAAAATAGATTTATTTGCCTATATGCGTTGCAAATTCTCTTATTAAGGCAATGGAATTAGTACAATTGGAAATTATAAAACAGACTGCATTTACTTTTAGTCGGCCACGGCCGAGAATCCGGTTTTAATTCAAAATTGGTATTCTATTGGCGGCCTCCTATTTTCCCTTAAAACAATACGTTAAACATTGAAAAATCTATCTCAAAATATAGTAAAAATCACTAATTACTAATAATAATGCTTAAAACAATAAAAAAGGAATGTCTGACCGTTCTAATATCAATCCCCGAAGTGTGGGTATTCACAGCAAGTAAGGTACTTTAAATATGAAATTGACGCTTCGACGGCGCAATCGCTACTGAGTTACTGACGCTCAGTGTGCGAAGAGTGTGTAACGTAATCGGAAAGTAACGGTTGTACATATAGATTATGAACTAAGATTGTTTGAAGTTTGGGGAGGGGCCGACGTATGGCGTATTTACCCTACAGATACTTTTATGAAATAATATTCCTTACTGCCATACATTTACGGAACTTTATCGCACAAAACACTAAAATACTTGAAAGTATTTTGAGTACTCGGGAATATAAAAATTGCAAGGTTTTGCGCGACAAAGTTCCTTAAATATATGGTAGTAAGGAATAAATTTCCATGAAAGTATTTAGAAAAGTCCATTACCAAATTTTGCGATAAACATCCTTACTCATATTAAGATAAGGTTTATTTTTCAATACAAACTTGCATTACCAGGGCGTCACACGAAGTTTTCTATACTCGAGTGCCCAAAAACTTGCAAGTATATTGATACCTGGTTTTCGACCCTGGTATTTTTATAGAGACGCACTTGGTGTACTTGGTACGCGATTTTGCAATTGTGCGACTCATGAAGTCATGACTATCGGTATAGATAAATTTAATACTATACCTATCGGGAACCAAGCGAATGAGTTCTAGACTTCTAGAGAAGTCGGCTATCAAAGTTTAAAAATGCGTTTTGTTTTTTTCATTAGCTTGATTTACAACATACTCAACATCAACTGTTTATTAGTTCTGTTCAAGTCAAGATACCTACGAAAAAAATAAAAGGTAAAAAATATACAGTATCAGTTATGAATTGAAGGGACAGGCGTATTTTTGTAAAACTAACTGCATCTTTCGCTTGGAGTATTTAACTTAAATCTACTTTTGTTGCGAAGGCGACATTAAAAGAACCATTTTATGGTTTGTTTACATTTTATTTTTTCGTATCTTGAACAGACTATAGGTAGGTACCTATAAATGTAAGACGCATATTGATTAACATAATTTATGAAAATTTATTATATAATACTACTACAAACACAGTAAGTTTTTATTATGTATAAAATTTAAATTACACTACTTTTACGTACTTAAATGTAAAAACAAAACGCAATCGCTCGACTAGGTACCTATACAGGTACTTTTTAAAATAAATGCTCATGGCCGTTCATTGATTAACATAATATCTTACTTTTTCAAATATTTGATGTTTATTTAATAAATATTTATTTATTTTACCATCTACAGATTAATACCAAATTAAATAAAAATAAATATATACATACGTAAAAGCGCCATCTATGAATGCCGAGTGAAAGTTAACTCATTGCAACGTTTAACTACAAGCTAGTACGTATTTTGGCCACCAGAGCAACGAAGTGCACATCATATTTTTCAAAAATATTCATATTCAATTAAATGTTTCATTTTTTTATTTAATCGAAATAAAGGGATTTTTTAATTAATAAATATCATATTTTAGAACTTTATTTTCTTATTTATCATTTATGCATGAAAGTAATCAATAACAATCGATACTAGTAAAGCCATCTGTTGAGAGAGTTAAGAATGACGGAAAACGTTCTAAGGAATGAGACCCCATGCCTATACTTACAAAATTTAAACAGAAGAATAATTTTACTACAAATGTACCTAAAAGAAAAGCTTATGTTCTGTCATATCTGGTTAGACTCGTAAGCGGACTCAAAATTAATTATTTTTTGTGATATTGTTAATAACTTGAGAGGAGTGGTGTTTATTTTTCTGCAACCTTATGAATGACTCATTCTAATGGTACAAAACAAATTACGTTTGAATGAAATGTTTACTTTAGGCGAGGGGCCGTAACGTAAACAATGTAGTCTTTACCGACTTACTCGATACTTTTGTTAATCATAATAAAAGTATAAGCTGAAACTGGTTTGCTGTTAAATTTTCATGTACCTGGTGATATTATCCATGTAATAAAATAAAGTTATAGCAATACTTGCAGAAGATTATTTAGATGCAAGCATTTAAAAAAATATATATATTTCGCTGACTTTGCATTCCGCGCGCGGGGCGTATATATGGATTAAAAACATAATTTCAAACAAATTATGTAATTATATATCATATTTTTATGTTTTTATTGTAAATTAACTGATTAGTTATGACGTTACAGCAAAAACATAAATAAATAATGTGTATAATTTAAATAAAGACAATTTTTTTTCGTAAAAACGTCATTTTATGTAAAAAAGTTCAAATACATATGTATGTATATAAGGTTACAATTATGCGTTGTATTATTTTTTTATTATGAGTATATAAATAAACCTTTGATAAAATTTATAATACTCATATTATTTATAAGATATTAGCTATCGAAAATTTTGGCGGCAACTTCAGTTTTTTTGGCGGGAAAAAGTAATCAACTGTGCAGGTTCCAATAAAAATAATTCTTATCAGATTCTTATCAAAATTGGTTTTTATACTTGGAAATCTAGTTGGAAAGAAAGTTATCTAGGTTTGAATCTGATATATAACATAAAACAGTATTTAAAAAAATAAAATATGAAAATTGGCGCCAATTAAAAAAATCTTTGTTTAATTTTTTTATGTTTAATATTAAAATGTTTCTTTTCATTATATTTATTTCGTCTAAAAGTAAATTAAAAACCTTTCTAACTGTGTATGATACTTACATACCTTCCATAATAAAAAACGACGAGAAAAAGGAATATGTCAGAAATATGAAATCGCGCTCAAAAATGACGGGAAAAAATTTCTAATTTTCACTTTATACTGCCCTTGCGTGGGCTTAAACCATAATAGATAGTTTTAATTTATATAATTGGAAAGCTCATTTAATTACGCGTCTATTGATATGCAACATACCACAATCAGTTGAGTTATCCGAGTTCCACAAACAGATTAGTGCGCAGCGGAAAAGCGTGGGTAAAATTACAGTTTACGCGCTCATCTGTTTTTGCAAAAAGGGAAAATAGTCACTTGTGCGCGGTCAAGCGGTTATGTGGCACGTAGAGACGAGGGTGTTCGAAATTCAAATTACTAAGTAATAATTTTAAGTGCGTGCGACATTGCGACACACACTTTATTCCTGAGAGTAGAATTAATAAAAGTTGCTGCTGGTCTAAACCATAGTAGGTATGTGGCTATCCCTTGGGGTTGCGAAGATCAGACATAGTGGTAGCGCCATCTACCTTTCAATAATTAATTAATTCAACGTCAATCGTTCTACGCTTGCTCGTCCAATGCGAGCGATCCTTTGTCTCCTTCGCTCCCCTCTCAAGGCACGCCTACGCACCAGTGTAGAAGAATCCGTGTCGCGGCGAACACATGTACCGCACCGCCATATTTTTACCGCTATATACCATAAACGCAACAAACCGCCCGCGAATGAAGTGTAGTGAAACTGTATTATTCTGGGTTGGATCCAGACGGAGTGATAAGTGAATCTTCAGGATTCCCGAAGAGACACCAGACGAAACCATTTGCAAGGAAGGAGGACTGAAATACAAGGTAAGGCGTGTTCCCATACCCCCGTCTCCTATTCTTCCCATGAACACAGTTGATTCACTTCTCCTTTCCTAGTCGATAAGAACCCGCATCCTTACAGTCCACAATATTAATATTTCTTTTCCCAAATCGCCTAGGAACATTCGGTTCGCCGAACCATTTTTTGATCCGTACGAGCCGGATTCATTTGCGTTTTATACGTAACCTCTCGCTTATCTCACTCGCAGTTATAGCACCTAGCTATACTCCTAATCCATTTACATAACCGTTACATGGTTATTTCCGCACGCATCAGTAGGTAATATACTTTTATGTAGCTACCTACTTACCCAATTATTATTTCTGGAACTATCATAGTTGTCTTGTAAATCTCATATTTCAAGCACCTTTTAATTCCACCGCCTTAAAGTGTTGCCTACTTAGGTAAAATAATAAATACTTTAGGTATTATTATTTTGATTCGGTCTCATTAGCTTATACTTACGTAAGCATGGCACAACAAAAGAAGCCACGCGTGTCGGAAGACAGAGAGCTGACAATCTTAGAAGCAAAACGCAATATTTTACTTGAGCGTATTCAAAACATTATGAGCGCTCAAAGACCGCCGCCGCTTCTGATATTGAAAGGGAGTCATTTCTTAGTTATTGTATGACAGTAGATAGTATTCGAACAGATTTTCATAAGTTGTTAGACGATTATAACGCAAGATTGCTTTCTACTAATCCTGATGAAAAGCCGAATTATCAAGCGTACACCTCATTCGAGGATCTTTATTGTATCATCAAGCGAATACAATCACAATTGGAGGGTAAATATTCAGCACAGCCCGTTTCTGCGGTTCGGACGCCGAAATTACCACCAATTGAGCTAGTTAAGGATGCTACTCCCATAGATATATGCCTACTCAGCCCTAAATAACCTATATGCCATATGAAGGGGCTAACATAGCATTTTACATAACACGTGTAAGGCAGCGTGAGAAACTTAATGGAAAGTTCTAGAACAAATTATGCTGACTCCAACTTTATAATACTTGTTACTGGAAACCCGTGTAACCATCGAATGTTCTAGAATAAATAATGCTGATTGTCACTTGCTTCCCAGACATATGAAACCTGTGGAAACCATATTTTATGTACTTAGTTTATAAGTTTACAATTGTATTTTATTCATTCTGTTCTCGCCATCGACTCTGTAAACACCTTACTTTCCAAATAAATATATTTTTTGGAAATTCGCTTTCATTAAACCTTGACTGGCGCAGCCGGTAAGCGACCTTGTCGTTGGGTCCTCTGTGCCTTCGCGAATCGTTATTTTCGGAAGCTAAGAAGAAGCCAACGTTCGTTTCTACGATTCAACGGGTCGGCGAACCAAATAAATTCGTCAAGGGCAGCCACGGCGCAGGGTCACCGGAGCAGAATCAACTATCACAGAAGGCGAGCGGAAAAGCTGCGGGTTATGTGAGTAAATCTTTTCACTATCCTGTCAATTTGCCTGTGTATTCTCCTGGTGATTATTATATGTGATCCGTGTTTTATAAGGGATTAGAAAACGCCCGTTAGCACGTAGCATATTTTAGAGTAAAGTGATACAAATTTCACGTTAGTTTATAGCTATTATTCTATATTATTCTTTTGTGTGTTAAATAAGTAAACTTGGTATTATAAAATGGAAGGACAAGTAGGTATTGTTGCTGTACCACCCGGTGTATTAAAGATTATACCTTTATTCAGTGGTGAGTCAAGGCTCCTATCGTTATTCATTCGTAAGACAGAATACATTATTAATTTATACCGTGGAAATGAAATACAAAACGAATACTTGTTCCAGGCGATAACTAGCAGATTAAGCGGGGAAGCTGCCAATTTAATTTCTATACAGAGCTGGGCAGCATTAAAAAATGTTTTACAGGACCATTTCGGGGACCCAAGGACAGAAGACTGTCTGGTCCTAGAATTAGAAAGCGTGAAGATAAATAGAGGCGAAAGTTATTTAGACTTTTGCCACCGAATTCAACAATTACGAAGTATTTTAATTGCGAAGGTCAACGAGTCTGATTTGGCTACCGAGGACAGGATAGCCAAACAAAATATTTACACAAACCTTTCCTTAAATGTTTTTCTTTTTAATTTACCACAATATTTAGTTAGATTAGTACGATTAAAAGAGTGTACTACACTGGAAGATGCACTTAAGATTGTTTTGGAAGAACAAAACTTTCAAGAAGTTTACGAGCAGAAAAATCCAAGGTCAAATAAATTTAATCACAACTTCCAGGGTCGTAACACCTTTAGTAACTATAACTCACAGGCGACGCATGGCGCGAGCACTAGCACACCAAATACGCAACGCTACAATAATAACATAGCGCCGAATCGTAATTTTAATAATAACTCATTTAACAATGCGTTAACAATACGTTATAGAAATAATTCATATAATAATAATTTTTGGAATAGTTCATCCCAATTTAGAAACGCTTATAGACAGCAGATCTATAACTCTTACAATAATAATCCATTCCATAACAATTATAACAACTCATTCGAGCAGTCAAGGCCACAGTTGCATCAGCGAGAATTCACTGATAACGCGCCGCGCAGGCTGCAACAGGCACAGCCGCTACCAAATGGATCAGGTTGCTATACTGACGTCACAATGCGAACGGCTAGTACTAGGCGTGTTAATTATACGGACCGTAATGATAATGAATAATTATAATGTGTTGCCGAGCACGTCTAATGATAATGAACAGGTAGAAAAATTTTGTATAAGGGCCTCTACACATCAGAGCGAATTAACTTAAATTATAATGTGTTAAATCTGCCTCATATACGTATTCCAGAACTTAATGCAATTTTTATGCTGGATACAGGCAGTCAACGTTCATTTTTAAGCCCGAAGTTAGCAAATCAACATTTTTGCAACTTCAAAAAGTTTCAAGTGTTTGAAGTCGTAAGCACCCACGCTAGTAGTAGACATAACGAGGTTGCATATATACCTTTACCTAGAATATTTAGAAGTCAGGAATGGCATAAGTTTTATATTTATAGTGTAGATAATAAGTACGATGGTATAATAGGTAGTGATCTTTTAACACAACTCCATGCGAACATCGATATGAAAAACCAAAGGTTAACTACGAAGGACACATGTATACCTATTATTTATAGCCCGCCCATACATGAACTTTATGTAATACCGCCGCGAAGCGAATTAAGGGTCGAACTTCCAGTTAATTTGTTGAACGGCGAAGGTATTTTAAATTTTGTGGAATTTTGTGATGGGGTAAGGATGCCAACGGCCTTAGTTTCGTGTATAAATGGATTTGCTACAACTGTCATTCAAAATTATACAGATGTACAAATGGAATTAACAGTAACCAGTCCGTTCAAGGTCGAACAGTATATTGAAGATAGTTCATTAAATAATAAATTAAGTTTAAATTTTAATTATAGTGATAGTACTAGGCTGGATCAGCTTTTAACGGATAACCTTGCCAAGTTGAAAGTGGATCACATGAATGGTCTGAAAGCTAAAGAAATTAAGGTTAACGCGTTAGACAACGATAACGAATCAATGCAAGTTAATATTGATAAGAGTAGTGACCACAACGACGAAATAATTTCCTTGTCAGACTCAGATTCAGAAGCTGTAAAACTAAGTGTAAGGCGTAAAGAGGAACCAGTTTATGATATGTCAGATTCAGATGATGGAGCTTCGGCCCATTCAATAACAAATAGAGAACACGAGGGAATACCTATATTAAACGAAGCAGTAGATTCTAAACCTAGACAAATACTCGTCCATACTTGGTAAAAAGACGATATTTGTGTGAAGGATATTTCCAATAATAATCAACGAATAATAGAAATACATATACCAGTTGCTAACAACGAACATTTAGTTAAGAACTTTCTTAAAGAATACGTAGATTTTAAGCATAAATATTACATTTATTTTGAAACGGAAGATTTTAGAAAAGTATTTAGTAAAATAGTAACAGAATTATATAAGAAAGGTACTCAAAATTTGATAGAGTGTACTGATAGAGTAGTTAATGTTACAGATGAGAATGAACAAAGGGATATTACATTAAAGTATCATGAAGGTAAAACTGTCCACAGGGGTATCAGAGAAACACTAACCAAACACTAAAAAAAGACACTACTGGTGGTCTAATATGAAACAAACAGTTTCAGCTATCATTAACGCCTGTGAACAATGTCGGAAAATGAAATACGACAGAAAACCGATCAAACCAACCAGTTTTTATGGACTTATTATATATAGAAAATAATTACTACCTAACTATCGTAGATGCTTTCAGCAAGTTAGCCCAAGCTTTTAACATACCAAATAGAAGTACCTACACCTGAAATTGTGAAGGCATCAATTAAATATTTTAGCATGTACGGGGTGCCGAAAAAAATAAGTAGCGACCCAGGTACAGAATTCAACAATAAACTTGTACAAGAAATGTTAACTTTATATAAAATCGAAATGCATGTAGGGACTCCAAACAATCCCAGTTCTATGGCTATTGTAGAACGTTTTCACTCGACAATTATAGAAATTTACAGATTAGCAAAGTATGGAAAAACAGATCAAGATGCAGCTTCGGTAATGACGTACGCTGTCATGGCCTATAATAACACTATTCACAGAACAACCAATTTTACACCTTTTGAAATGGTATTCGGCCATACTGATTCAGGCAATGCTTTCGATATAGATAGGGAGAAAAATCTGTTACAGAAACTTGTGCTAGACCATAGGAAACGGTTAAAAGTCCTATATATATTAGCGATAAAATAAAAGATAATAAAGTCAAGTTCTTAGAAAAGAAAGGCGGTGAAGAACCACCTAACCGAAAAGAAGGCGAAACTGTATTCATGAAAACGACTAGGACACGAAAAGCTAAGGAAGAACCACGTTATGAAAAGGCAAAAATAATAGGAAAAGTAGATAGGAACATTGTGCCTGTAAAGCTCAAAAAGAGAAATACGAAAGTAGCAGTAAAGAATATAAAACGTCCTCCACAGGTGGCGCCAAGCAGTCCTGGTGAGCCTGGCCCTAGCGGGATTAGCAAACAGCGTAAACATAGAGAATATGAGTCAGAATCCTGGAATAGCGCCGATACGGATAAGTGCAGCAGTGATTCGGAATAATCATTGGACTATTTTTAAGACGTTAGATTTAGAAAAGTTAGATAAGTACTTAGATAGTAATATTCGTCAATATTTTAGGTTAAAAGATATCATTTACGAACAAAAAGAGTCACGGAATGAGCTTATAGGTCTTACTTTACAGACAGAATCATTTATGGAACTTACAAAAGATAGATTAAAACAAATAGTTCCTAGTAAAAGGTTTAAAACAGGATTATTAAATCCATTAGGTTCTATTATCAAATTAATTTCAGGCAATCTCGATAACGAAGATGCTATTAAATATAACTTAGAAATTAGTCAACATGAATAAAGAACATTCAGTAGAAAGAAAGGTATCACTAATGCAAAAAGCATTTGATAAATTAGTTAATATTATATCAGATGACATGAAGTTTAATTTATTACAATTAAATAGAAAAACTTCGCAATTACAAACACTTCAGTACAATCAAACAAAAATACATAATATCGTAAGTCAAATGAATACTGTATACCAGATTTTAAATAACTTTCGTTCTATTTATAACGTTATACAAGAAATCGAAACAGCAATAGCGTTTAGTAGATTGCATATTTCACACCAATCAATAATTAATTTTAACGAACTTTTAAATATTTTAGTAGAAATAGAGAAATACCATAGGTTAGTTTATAAAGTTGATAAAGATAAGCTTACTAAGTTAGAAGAAACTATTATGTTAAAAGCGTATTCAGATAGTAATAAGTTAGTTTTTGTAATAGAAGTCCCCATAATAGACACGATCACATATAATTATTACAAAATAATTCCTATACCCATATACAATCCTAGTACACTTAAAACCTCTATCATAATTCCAAAATACCCTTACCTCTTAGTGAATGGATTGAAATACAAACCTGTAGTTAGCCCGTGCGAGCAGATAGACGATGAACGAGTCCTATGTAAGGAAGAAAACATCATACAGTACGCTGAAACGACGTGCATCGAACAAATCACACTGCTGAAAAACTATTCTGCATGTCATCGCCACTCTATACAGATTAAAGACAGACGAAGCCACATGGTAGCTGATGGAATATGGTTACTCTTCGCTAAAGCAAACGTAATACTCACCGAAAACTGCAACGATGAAATTATGAGATACAACCTACAAGGAACATTTTTGGTAATCCCCAACCAAAACTGTGAGACACAAATAGGAGAGAAAATCATCAACCAAATCTACGAGACAAGGACACCAGATGTCAACCTGCGATTGAGACCTGTCAACATGCCGGAGCTACAAGAAGAAATCAAAGTGGAAGATAACCAAGTCGACCTTCGAGGTGTGGACCTCAACGATATCAAAGACATTTTAAATAGTGCGAAATATAGCAGTGAAAGTGTAAACGAAAGTGATATCATAGTGACCAAGGACATCAGTGTATGGACTATAAGTGTCACAGTTATAATATTTGTAATTCTAATTGTATTTTTGATTGTCAAATTTAAAGCCTTTAATAAGATTTATGTTTTTAAACGAAATCATCTGGAGCCAAGTAACCCAACTACAGCTGATTTCTCTCTTAGGGGGGGAGGAGTTAAGGATGCTACTCCCATAGATATATGCCTACTCAGCCCTAAATAACCTATATACCATATGAAGGGGCTAACATAGCATTTTACATAACACGTGTAAGGCAGCGTGAGAAACTTAATGGAAAGTTCTATAATAAATTATGCTGACTCCAACTTTATAATACTTGTTACTGGAAACCCGTGTAACCATCGGATGTTCTAGAACAAATAATGCTGATTGTCACTTGCTTCCCAGACATATGAAACCTGTGGAAACCATTTTTTATGTACTTAGTTTATAAGTTTACAATTGTATTTTATTCATTCTGTTCTCGCCATCGACTCTGTAAACACCTTGCTTTCCAAATAAATATATTTTTTGGAAATTCGCTTTCATTAAACCTTGACTAGCTAATGACATTCGATGGCGATATACGAAATTGGCCGTTATTCTATGCGAGTTTTAAGTCTACAGTGCACGATAATGGTTCTCTGACAGATGCTGACAGGTTGTACTATTTAATAGGTAAACTGTCACCGAAGGCCCAGTCCGTATTTGCAGGTGTCACACCCAGTGCTGAGAATTATCAGGTCATATTTCAGTCACTACTTGATAGATATCAAGATACTCGTGTTCTAGCGTCTACTTACTTTGATCAAGCTTTAAATCTTAAATTGTCCGGTGCCGCGTCTGTCTCGAATTTCCAGCTGTTTATAGACAACTTTGTCACCGCGGTTAGCTCCCTTAAAACTTAAAATTAGAAGATCTTTCCGACTTTATGTTTCTTCAACTCGCTTTAAAAAAGTTTGACACTGAAACGATTCGCGCATTCGAGATGACGGAACGCAACAATAAAATACCTACACTAGATAGTTTTATTTCTTTCATCAAAGATCAGTGTCGAATATTTCATAATACGCAGTCTACGCAGTCTAGTTCATCTAGCTCGTCTAATAATAACAATAGCAAACAAAGGTCGAATAAAACGCGAAATAGTAATAATAACTCGGTCCCTAATCCGCAATCTTACGTAACATGCTCGGTATCTAATAATAATAATTCACAGAAGTGTCTGTGCAGTAATATAGTGCACGACCATTTTTATAAGTGTCCCGCCTTTAATGGTTTAAATCCGACTGCTCGTTTCAAGTGCGTAAAAGACAACAAAGCTTGCATTAATTGCTTAAGTATAAAGCATAAAACGAGTGACTAGGAAGACGAGATGTCGTTCATGTAGTCAGCGACACCACTCATTGTTGCACTTCGATAAAAACAGTCCGTTGTCGAGCCAAGCCGGTAACCTTGACACACTTACGTCGCAAGTACAGGCCACGATAACTGCGCCTTCCACGTCTCAGAATGAAATATCGTTGTGTACGACATCCATCGCGCGGGCGACGCGCATGCGCGGACGGCCCTCGCGCATCTATAATGATCAGCGTGGGGCCAAGCCGCAGTGTATGGCGTCCAAGACGGTTCTGTTAGCGACAGCGCAAGTTATCGTTTATGATACTAATGGATCGCCGCACATGGTACGTTGTCTGCTCGATAGCGCATCTCAGAGCAATTTCATAACTTCGGATTGTTTGAAACGCCTCGGATTATGGAATAACTTTAAAAATACTGACTTAGTAGTCAAAGGGATCGGCGGGTCAGAAAAACATTGCAAGGGTTCCGAAGATATTAAAATACATTCGCGTTTTGACAGGGATATTAATTTTAACATTTCTTCGCTTATCAAGGAGCGTATTACGGACACATTGCCAAACGCTAATGTGGACGTATCGCTACTCACACATCTCGAGAGACTGCCGCTAGCAGACGCAGAATTTGCGAATCCGGCAGACATTGATGTTTTGATCGGAGCTGCAATATTCCCGCACTTGCTACTAACTAAAGTGGTACGTAGTGAGCAACATAACTTACCGCCCGCTATTGAGACGGTATTTGGGTATATGATTATGGGTACCGTACCTACGTTACATACTTCTCAATATATTACGTCTTGCTGTTGTTCTGTTCTTCAAGAAAATAATATTGATTCTCTTCTCAAGCGATTTTGGGAGCTCGAAGAGATTACCGCACCGCCCTCGATGAGCCGTAAGGATCTCGAGTGTGAACAACATTTCCGCGCTACCACTGTTCGTGGCGACAGTGGCAGATACGTTGTGGCGTCGCCATTCTATGGTGACCCTTATTCGTTAGGCAACTCGTACGCGGCTGCGCTTAGACGTTTCCATTGTTTAGAACGTAAACTTGATGCATCACTTAAGTTACGCAGCGCCTATAATGACGTCATTCGTGACTACATAGATAAAGGTTTCTGGTAACTCTCTTCCCTCATATTATATCCCGCATCACGGCGTAGTTCGCGAAGATAAAACCTCTACTAAACTTCGTGTGGTTTTAGATGCTAGTTGTAGGACTACATCGGGTCAGTCGATTAATGACATTTTGCATGCCGGCCCTAATCTACAGGGTGATTTATTTAACATCATATTAAAGTTTCGTCTTTTCCAAATCGCTCTGTCAGCTGATTGCCGCCAAATGTTTCTCAGTATCGGCGTTCTCGAATCTGACCGTAGATTTCAACGGATTTTTTATCGTTTTGACAATAAGGAACCTTTATCCGTGTATCAGTTCAATCGTGTTTGTTTTGGACTCAAGTCTAGCCCATATCACGCGTTACGAGTTGTTCGCCAGTTGATCGCTGATGAAGGCGATCACTTTCCCGCCGCAGCAGCTGTTGCTACTTCCGCTTTGTACATGGATGACATTGCCTGTAGTGTCATATCCGTTCCGCTAGCAATTTCGCTTTGTGAAGAGCTTATTCAGCTTTTCAAGCGAGGCCAGTTTGATCTTGTCAAATGGACAAGCAACTCTAAGGAGGTTCTCGCACGCATACCAGATTCTCATAAAGCTTCTCCAGACATTGAGTTTGAGAAGTCTGTACCGCATAAAGTTCTCGGTTTACGCTGGGACAAATCCTGTGATAGTTTTCGGTTTGACGTCTCACCGCCAGATGATAAGTGCACCAAACGCACTATGCTGTCCACAGTGGCTCGACTATGGGACATAATGGGTTTTGTGGCTCCCACAATTTTGTACGCCAAGCTCTTGATCAAGGAACTTTGGCTATCAAAGTGTGAGTAGGATGAAACACCCCCTGACCATATTGTCGCCGCTTGGGGCCAGTTTTGTATTGAGCTTACCGCGCTCAATCAAATTACTATTCCGCGTCATCTTGGGTTGGTAGATGGATGTACCATCAACTTAATAGGTTTCGTTGACGCTACGGCGGAGTCGTATATTTGCAAGTCCGCATTGGTTCTAACTACTCGGTGCAGTTAGTTTGTGCCAAGTCTAAGATCTCGCCTATTAAAACCATTTCGGTCGCGAGGCTGGAGTTGTGCGCGGCCCTTCTGCTGTCTCAGTTGCTCCGCAAGGTTCAAGACACAGTTTTGCCCCACTACCCTATTAATAAAATATACGCATTTTCTGACTCCAAAGTAGTGCTCGCTTAGATATATTCATCTCCTCACCGCTGGCAGACTTTTGTCGCCAACCGCGTTAGTAAATTGATTGAACTTGTTCCCGCTACTTGTTTCAATCACGTCGCGTGTACCGAGAACCCCGCTGATTGCTTGTCTCGTGGTGTTACTCCACTTAATCTTCTGCATCATCCATTGTGGCATCGTGGACCTTCTTGGATTTCCCATGATCCGTCAGAGTGGCCCATGCAACCTTTTGACCACAGTGCAGAAGACGAAGATGTACCCGAACGGAAGTCTGTTTCTTATCCCGTGATTGCTGAGGTTGCGGAGTCTCCGATCTATGCACTCGCACTACGCATGTCATCGTGGTTTAAGTTACTCCGCGCCATCGTTTATGTCTGTAGGTTTCTTAGGCACCTACCTAATGGGACTTTTGTATCAAGTACTGATATCAAATTCGCAGAATGTAAGTTACTACGAGCTGTACAGGCTGTTCATTTTAGTAACGACATTCAAAATTTGAAAAACAATGTACCTTGTTCTCCCGCTATCCTTAGACTCAAGGCGTTTCTCGATGAACACGGCGTCATACGCGTTGGGGGTCGTCTGTCAAATTCGGATGAACCTTATAACTACAAACATCCTTGCATTCTGCCGCGTCATGATCATGTTGTCGACCTTTTTGTTGATTTTTATCACAAGAAGCACCTCCATGCTGGTCCAGAGTTGCTTATGTCCTTACTTAGGCATAAGTATTGGATTTTAGCCGCTCGACGAATAATTCGTCACAGAATACATAAATGTAACCCTCCCATGGCAGATCTTCCTAGCCAACGCGTCAATCAAGTTGATAAAGCGTTTACACATACCGGTTGTGATTACGCAGGACCGCCGCAGTATACGCCAGTGCGTGGTCAAGGCGTTAAAAGCCGTAAAGCTTGGCTATGTATTTTTAATGCTTAACGACGCGCGCTACGCATATTGAAGTTGCGACAGATTTAAGCACGGTGTCATTCCTTGCAGCTCTTAAACGATTTCTCTCACGGCGCGGCCCTATACAGTGTTTGTATACGGATAACGGCACTTGTTTCGTGGGCGCAAGCTCTTATTTACGCGACCTCTATAAGTTTCTCAGGGAAGAATATCGTACTCGTCTTCAGGAAGAACTTTCCATAAATCATATTGACTAGAAGTTTATTCCGCCAGCATCACCACATTTCGGTGGATGTTGGGAAAGCATGGTCAAAGTAATTAAAACGCATCTCTTTAAAGTTATAGGTCAACAGATCCTCTCTTACGAAGAGCTTTTAACTGTCCCTGCACAAGTCGAGGCGCTGATCAACTCGCGTCCATTCACGGTATTGAGTAGTGACCCTGCAGAACCATCCGCGTTAAGCCCTGCACGTTTTCTGAACACAGTGCCATTATCGTCATTTCCGGCTCCTGGAGCAGACTCTTCAAGCTTGCTCCAGAGACATACTCTGCTGGATAAACTCGTGCAGTCGTTCTGGCGGCGCTGGCGTGCGGAATATCTACACCAGCTTCAGGCTAGATCCAAGTGGAATAGTCCTGCGTCCCCTATACAGGAGGGTACGTTGGTCGTCATAATACATGATAATGCCCCGCCGCTTTCATGGCCGTTAGCCATCGTAGAGAAACTGCATACTTCCAAGGACGGTACAACCCGCGTTGTTACCGTGAAAACCGCGAACAGCGTCTCTGTCCGCTTCCAACTCAGTGAGATCTAGCCTGAAGATGGATCTACCTCTTTGTTTAAGTATTTAGTTTGTAGTTTTCGCTATTATCGCGTTTGTAATTTTTGCTAAAGTTAATTTAGATTAATTTTATTATCATATCGCTGTCTTAGCCTATTGATGGGTTATGCGGTAGTACACCCAACATAGCTAAGTTCCATTTTTTTTAAAGGCAAACCTTTAGGGCCGGAGGATATGGTAGCGCCATCTACCTTTCTATCGAGAATTAATTACATCCACGCTTGCTCGTCCAATGCGAGCGATCCTTTGTCTCCTTCGCTCTGCTCCCAAGGCACGCCTACGCACCAGTCTAGAAAAATCTGTGTCGCGTCGAACACATGTACCGCACCGCCATATTTTTACCGCTATATACCATAAACGCAACAAACCGCCCGCGAGTGGAGTGTAGTGAAACTGTATAATTCTGGGTTGGATCCAGACGGAGTGATAAGTGAATCTTTAGGATTCCCGAAGAGACACCAGACGAAACCATTTGCAAGGAAGGAGGACTGAAATACAAGGTAAGGCGTGTTCCCATACCCCCGTCTCCTATTCTTCCCATGAACCCAGTTCATTCACTTCTCCTTTCCTAGTCGATAAGAACCCGCATCCTTACAGTCCACAATATTAATATTTCTTTTCCCAAATCGCCTAGGAACATTCGGTTTGCCGAACCACATAGAAAAGCCGAAATTCTGTCAAATCTGGTTCTACACTAGTAAGTCCAGAGGATGATGATAATAGTGCAAGGAATAAAACTGCATAACGTTTATATGCTTACCTGTGCCCTTCGTATATGCATGAACAATATCACAAGGCAGTCCAGTGCCGATGCGGTTGAAGGCGGTGATGTACAGCTGGTAGCGGGTGCCGCACCACAGGTTCGGCAGCAAGTGCTCTGAGGTGCCCGCCTCTACCTGCAGCTCTTCCCAGTCGCCGTGTTCGCACTTGTAGTTTATCACGTAACCTGGTTAATACGACAATTGGTGAGTAAAGTTGCATTACTGCTAGGTACTACAAAATTATAAACTGTTATATTTGTTACGTTCGTAGTACGTTGACGTTATGTTTCTTCTTAGTAAGTGTTGTAGCTAAGATCAAGTGGATATCTTCTTAGATGGTTTTAAGTAGGTCTTTTGCAATATCTGGCACAAATGGGCCCTTGAAAAAGATACAACTGGAACCTGTACCAATGTCGACAGCCAATTTATATACCGCCAAGGAATCCCAGCCAGAAGTTTCGTTCAATTGGTATTTTGCCAGAATATACTTCCTTCATCCCCCATTGTTAAAAATGTCCTACCTACTCATCGGAACTAGTATTTACCTAGTATAGGGCTGCCTCCATTCCCCTGGTCGCTCCACTGCAGATGTAAGGAGTTCGCGTACGAGTCCACGACGGCCAGCATTGGTGGTTGCGGCGGCACCTTCACCTCCACGCTGTACGTGACCTCGTCGCGACCGTGCACGTTCTCCTCAGCACACGTGTAGTTACCACTGTCTAGCGTCATACTGGTAGAAACAAGGTACTTACCTAGTATAGGGCTGCCTCCATCCCCCTGGTCGCTCCACTGCAGACGTAAGGAGTCCGCGTACGAGTCCACGACGGCTAGCACTGGTGGTTGCGGCGGCACTTTCACCTCCACGCTGTACGAGACCTCGTCGCGACCGTGCACGTTCTCCACCGCACACGTGTAGTTACCGCTGTCTAAGTACTGCGTCATACTGGTGGAAACGTAGTTGCGTGAACATTTATCGAAGAAAATAAATTAAGTAAACTTTTGTGAGTTTCAAGTAGGAATTTTTGCATCTACGCTGCTTATAATAATTATTTTGTAATTGGTTTGATAGCCAAGTATATTTTTTTGTCATCAGCCTTAGTAACACTGTATCACACGTGTCGCAAGCTTCAGCAGTAGTAAACTTTGAATGATGCTGAGGTTTGATACTCATGAAGTCCCGGGGATATTAAACTGCCTTGGAACCCGCTCCGAATTTAATCAGAAGCAGGTTGGTATAATTATTTCGTTTTGAATAATGGAAAACATGTCATTGTATACATATATTGTAGAAGATACCTACACAGTGGACATTTATTTCTGAAAACAAAATATTCGATATTTCGATTTTTTGTTCCGTGTGGTTGACGGCATAGAATACAAGTGTCTCCACCCCCTATCTTCCCGTGGGTGTCGTAAGAGGCGACTAAGGGATAACACGATGCAAATACCATCTTCGCGTAGAGACGGAAAACTCGACATCAAACCCTATACGACTGCCTCGTTGGTCTCGCGGCATAAATTTGCGCGTGGGATCGGGAGGTCCCGGGTTCGATTCCTGGGTCGGGCAGTGTTATTGGGTTTTTCTGTCACGAAATTCTCAGTAGCAGCACGGAGTCTGGAAATGTGCCCGGTACGGCAATAGGCTCGCCCCTTATTACGTGGGATTAAAGTATATCTGGCGAAAAGTGGGTGTAGAAATACACCTCTGCCTACCCCTTCGGGGATAAAAGGCGTGACGTTATGTATGTATGTGTATGTGTCGTTTTCAAGATTACCTACCCAAAACCTAATATCATATTGTACCTTATAATTAGCGACCCATCGTTCGTCACATTTTTCCTCAATGTAGACTCCAAGGTGGCTCCATTCATACTCCAAGTAGTGGAAGGAGTAGGTACTCCCACTTTATTGCAAGGTAACGATATGTTCTCTTTCCAAGGCGTCACTATGATCCGGCTAAATGATGTGATCCGTGCTGGCACTGCAAGGAAACGGGCTTTTTTTTAATAGAAAATATTGAATTTCAGTAACCAGGTGTAGAGGTATTGGGCTGGAGTTGTATTTGTTAGTGATAATTGGTGTAATGTTATGTAGGTATGCGTTTTAAAAATTATTGGTCTTTTATAACCATTTATTGTGGCATTGGTAAAGTCTATATGAGTTTTATATGTTTTCTACATAAATGGCAGTAATAAATTAACATAAATGGAAGTGAAATACACCGTGGTTTTATTATTCTAGCGGACACAGCAGCGGTGCTCGGTGACAGCATCCGTTTGTGAATACCTTCCTAAAGTCAAAACATCAGTTATAATATATGCTGACGTCGGTTACAAAAGGAAATTATGCATTTTTATCTTTTAAGGAAAGACTAAGGTCCTTTACTGAAATCGTATTATTTGGGTTTCGGTCATGGTGCCAGTTGTAATGGCGACTACCTACCCATCTGCCTGGTTATTGTCTGGTACATATGTGTGCACAAATGTGAGCGCAAACACAAGCCACTATTTATTGCCGTATTCTCATACATAGTTCAAGGTTACGACGTTCCAACTAGTTGTGACTGAAGAGTGATTAGGCGCATTACTAACAGCTTAAAATGCACAGATTCCGAGAAACAGGAGTCATTGCCAACTTCCTGACATCAAGCTGAATTGTGATTTGAGTAATTAATCAGAAAATATATCAAACCTCTCTGCCGTCTTCTATGACACTCATGTACAGCGTATATCCCACTAGGACTCCGTTTGGAGACGACGGTGGCAGCCATGACACCAGGATTTTGTTTTGAGAAGATACAACAGCTTTGATGTCCGCTGGGGCTGAAGGCACTGTACAAAACAAAGAAGGTAATATGTCAAAGCAGGTAGGTAAATATCATCAATCTGGCCCTTTGTATATCTAATCAATCACATTTGAAAGAACAAATTGGAACACGGTCCCGGGCTAAACAGAGATTTCTTTATAGGTCGACTGAAACAAAAAACATAAGCGTATACATAAATGAAGATACACTTTTTGCTCAATATGGAAATTGAATCCAAAACCTTATGATCCGTCGTCAGCTTAAGCAATCGCTGGACCATAGAGGCAGTCATATACATAAATATTTATAATCCCATGTACAGTTAACATTTCTTACCATCTTCTTCAGTATGGCAATAAACAGGTGCTGCTCTAACTCCGTCCCCAGCTGCAGTGAAACCGCACACGGTGACCGAATAGTTGGTGTACCGCCGCAGACCAGATAATGTCGTATGTAGACCTGATATTTGTTTCGTCACCGCGTCTTCGTTACCTGCAAACCAAGAATGCGTCAATATTCTATATACATATCGTGGATATAATGGAAGAACTGAATAACTCAAAATTTCAAGGTTCGAGATAATCGCGATTTGCTGTTTTTTTTTGACACTTTTTTTTGCATCACTTAAAAATAGAGAACAATTTTACCGTCGGTGATTTTATATGCTTTAAGAATGTTTGCGGTCGATTCTATGCTTGATAAAACTAGCTTTTATCATGAACCAAAAAATATAAAAATAAAAAACCAAGTTATCCAATTTTGCTACACCAAGATATTGCAAACAAACCGTAGTTAGCTAATTCTATAGTGTAGTTATTCAGTTTTCCCACACATTAGATGAATTTGAATACATTAATGTGGGTCAAATAAGTACACTTATTGAGTTTTGAACCTAAAGAAATATTTAAACACGATAGTTAGGCAGTTATATTATTAGTTAGGTATTCTTAGTAAAAGTTTATTTGTGAAATTTTATTACTGATTTATTGATCTCACGTGAAATAAAAACCTGGATTGGAAGTAGTAACATTGTATATATAAAAAAAGAAACGTAAAATTAAAATATCAAAATTAACAGAATTAGGTACATACATACATAGACTCACGCCTGCTTCCCCGAAGGGGTAGGCACAGGCATATTAAATGCCCACTTTTCGCCAGTGTTTTGATCCCACGTAATAGGTGGCGAGCCTATTGCCGCTTATCGGGATATTTTGTTTGCCAGAGCGTCGTCCGTTGATCGGCAGGTGCACCACTTGCAGGTGAGGTTGGCTTGGGACCCTAAGTTCTTGGCGGGAACCCTATGCACCCAAGTGTTGTGGATGTAATTGTACTTCTTGTGGCAGTTAGCCACCGACATTTCAGCTATTTTGTACCAGTAGTTGCTGTTTGACAGCCATACGATTGAGTCGATGTGAGAGTTTTTTGTGAAAATGAGAAATGTTGTTTCGAGCTGACATTAAATTCTTGTTTTTAAAAGGCATAATGCCGACGCCATTTAAATTTGATAAAAACTCTGTTTATGGGACTCTCTGCTCCATCATCATCGCCCTAGCGTTATCCCGGTTATATCCTAGACTTAACCGTCTTAGAGCTCGAGGTCCACTTACTAGTCTAACCAGATATGACAGAATATCAACTTTTCCTCAGAGCGACTGCCGTTTAACCTCCGCAACCCAAAGGGATAGCGATATTCCATGGTTTAGACCAGTATCAGTTTATTTGAGGGTACTGACCCCCCGTAACGACTGTCAAAGATCTTCATGACAGTCAGGACAGACGGCTTAATGTGCTCTCCGAGGCACGAGGCAAGCGATAATTAATCATTTAATACGCACTTAACTTTGCAAAGTCATTGGTGCGTGCTGTGGATTTTAACCCGATACCCTCTGCATGGACTGCCATTGGTACCTCCACTAGGCTATCGCTGCCTCTCTGCTCTATCATTTACCACAGTGAAATTTTGGGCAGCTGAATTTAAACCTGGTCGTAAGAGCTAGGGAACAGATAAAGGTCCGGGACGTCCAAAAACTGCAACCACTGACGATAACCTCGCTAAATTTCACCAAATGGTACTAGACGACCGCTGAATTGAGTAAGAGAGATAGCAGAGGCTATGAAAGTGACCAACAAATTTATTAGTTACATATTGAATCAAGATTTAAGCATGAGCAAGCTCCCAGCGCGATGGATGCCGCGTTTGCTCACGTTAAGATCAAAACCGCGTTCGAATGAATTTTTTTTAATGCTCTGTTTGCGTAGTTTTGGCCTAATAAATCTAAGTTTAGGTCCAATTAATGACTGTAGATGAAACCTGGCTACACCAATATTCGCCAAAATCAATAAAACATTCCAAACAGTAAATTGCTAATGAGGAACCGACTCCAAAGGACGAAGGCCTTTTATTCGGCTGGGAAGTAATGCTGACTGTTTTTTGGGATGTTCAGGGAGAGAGATCGAAAGGGATAGCTATTACTTATTACTGCAGCATACTACGCTTTATTACTAGACAAATTGAAGGTAGAGGTTGTGCAAAAAGGTTGCCACATTTGCAGAAAAGACTATACTACTGACATAAATCTTCGTATATTTTATACTTATTTTGTCGCTGATTGCCTCCATGGCCCAGTAAATAACCAATGCGTCTGTTGCACGAGAGGTCTTAGGTTCGATTCTCGGTTTAGGCAAGAGTGTAGGTAACTGATTTTTCTGAATTCTTTGTACTAGAACGAAGTCTGGCAATGTGCCCGGCAACGTCAATAGACCTCCTTTTTACGTAGGACCTAAAAATGCATGACATGGTCAAATGTGGGTGTAATAATTACAACTTCTGTCTACCTCTTCGGAGTATCGGTTTGCCTCGTCACGCCTTGCTATCTATCTAGCGAGGTATTTTCTCTACTTTAGGCTTTCATAATAGGAAGGTGGCGTATAATGACAAACAATAATTATATTAACTACTTCTTCTCATTTAACTCATTTCATCAGCCTATCACTCCTAGATGTGGGCCTCCCCAGTGTATGCCACAAGACCCATTCTGGCACCCAACACTACGCTTGCAGAGGCGTGGCCTTAAGTTTAGAACCTGATTTTTAATCGACAGACCATAAGTTCCCCCATTCAATTTGCTATAACTCTGAATTATGTCAGTTACTTTGGTATTCTGCCGGATAATATCGTGCCGGAAATTACCCATCAGCGAAATCCCTAGCATTGCCCTTTTCATAGCTCTCTGAGAGACATGTAGTGTAGGCAGTGCATTGCAGGATTCAATGGAATTGAAGGCAATTTCGTTATCCACAAAAGCCAGCCACAGCGCCCGGTTTACTCTTCGGATTTCTAAATAACCAATGAAAAAGTATGCTCTGTATGGATTTGGCCCACGGTACTACACGGCCTTTAAGAAACCTAGCGTGCACCAGTGGCTGGAAGACATCAAAACTTGATGTCAGAAAAAGTAGGGAGGGGCGTCCACACAACCCAGTCTTAAAGAGCTGCTCTCTGAGGCACGAGGCAAGCCATGATTAACAATTTAAACACATTACTTCGAAAATTTAGGTACTGCCTAGAATTCTAACCCGAGCCCTGTGAATGGCAGTCTGTTCATATCTCCACTAGGCTATGGCTGCCCACCTTAGTAACATAATATGTCTAATAAAATAGTATATCTGTTTATACTATAACTATCCAATTGTAATACATCGCCGGTAAAAACATAGCATATAGCACGTACTTTAAGTTGCAGTGAGTTTAGAATCAAAATCGATCATTCTGCTGTATTCTGCTACCTAGTGATTTAGTTATAATTAAGTAATTTTATTTTTATTGGAGAAAAATTGTCGTGGAGCCTCTAGAGATGCTTCGTGGAGCCCTGGCGCTCCGCGAAGCACACTTTGAGAATGGTTGATCTATAGGTTTACATTATTTCGCGCTAATTTGTACTACTGAATTGCACGATAACTTTGCTCACATGCGTATGCTATAAATAAAAATATTAAATAATTTCACTTATTGACATTTATTTGATTGGAATCTCTTATAAATTTATATTATCTCGAAGAAGAAATAAATAAAAATACTTATTTAAAAACAAAAGAACGCTCATTAGTGCCCGAACTAAATAACTCAAGTTGTTTAGTTTTCCTTCAACTTGACTAGTTTCATTAAAATATTTTCGTGCGCGGAAGAACTAAATAACTCAATTTAGCTAATTCATTTCATACTCAATGGTCAAAGGTCAATTTGGCCAAAATCGGAGTTATTTAGTTCTTCCATTATACCCACGATATATAAACCTTCGATATTTTTGTAAGAGATAGAAGTTATTAACTGTGTATCACAATCAATATTTTTATGTGTAGGTTTTTATGTGTACCTACAATGGCCGAATTTCAGAGAGTGACACTAGAGTATTTATGTTTGATGTAACTACATTGTCGTATTGAGTAGAAACCTGTAATGGCAACGGTATGATGATGTTTAATTAATAAATAAATAACGATTACTGAAATCTAGATTACGCTCATTTTAACCATCGTAAGCGAATCATCCATAACCAAGTTATAAATTGTGTATCTGATGCGATCGGTTCAAGAATTACTATAAGTATGTATTCGTATGTGACGGTTGTCGCACGGGTGATCGATTTTCACGGGATAGCCGGGATCGATCACTCGCCGAGCAATAAAAAGAGATGCTTAGGTTGTCTTACGGGAAATAAATAAAAATATCACCAGGACAGATTAAACTCGCGTTATATTCCAGATTCACAATTTTGATTAATAAAAGAACCGACACTAGGGGTTAACCGGCTAGATAGTTATCCAGGGCGTAGGTCGTAAGTTAACACTCCACAGGTCCACGGATGGATACTCAGCTTTCACGTGTCCCAGCCGAAGAAAAAGCAAGCCAACCACGTGTGTCGCCGGTATATATGTCGTCGGCAAGCGGGTTTGGGTCCCCACTCCAGTGCGTCATCGTAGTGGGGCTCGCAAGCGCGGAGGCACGACGTCACACACCCCCCCCGTTAGGCCGGGATTTTCCCTAAGGAAAATTCCCTAGCCCAACGGGCGTAGCAGCCCTGAAGATACTCCCTGGAATTAGAGAAAACAGGGGCATGAGTACCTTGAACAAGTGACAACCCTCTACGCTAATTAGTATACCTAAATAATAATGACCCACGCTTGCATTCTTCACGCGTACAACGGCAGTCTGAACTTGAACATAAACATTTATCATTCATAATTCATCACACATACCTACAAGTAAATGCCAAGGCCAGTGTAATGGCCCAATAGCAAAGATAACAATCTATGGAGAAGCGCTTAGGGTAATTATTAGGTAATAATGGTTTGTAGATATAAGAACTTGATCTAGCCCTACGACTTAAAAATCTTGGGTTCGGCCTTTGCCACTAGATAAGTAAACTTTTTGAATATAGTTAGGTGTAACAACAAATTTTTCGTAACGATGAACAAAAGTAATATAAGCCTCAGACACGACCGGACCGCTCAATGTCAAAGGAAAGAATTTAATAAATATTTTGCTCTAATTAATACTACAACACGACCAGTAAACACCTTTTGAATGTAAACAATGGTGAATCATTAGTTAGGCATTTATTTATCGGCGCGTCGCTGAGTGAACGCGCGTGCATCATAACGACAACTAGGTAGGTACGATTCGACTATTCCGAGCTCGCGACGCACGGTTAATTACTCTGAATGTTTATAAAGTACCTATAATAACAATTGATTATGGAATTTATACAGAATTAAGAATAACAACAGAACTTCAGAACAAGGCACAGCGAAAAACAACACGCCAATCAATATGCATTTATAGAAAATACACATGCGAGAATCGAACACTAGACCGATCCTACAACGACTTTTTAACCATTGAGCCATAACTGATAGTTAGATAAACAACAGATTCTTTGTAACAATATTACATGTAATAAACTTTGTTACCATTTATAACTGAAACATTTATTCATTTTATGTTAGCCTGTTTACATTAACACAACACAATACATTATCTTGTGGGCTTCGACTCGAAAACATAAGAACCATTGTTGGCCTTCACAAATGATTATGTAGGTAATTATAACTTAGTGTAGATATGCGTCTTACATTGTTGTGTTTATGCTTTTATTATTCTTTGTAATTAATCAACTTTAGATCTTTGATGTGCCATTCTCCTAAAGGTTTACCGGCCATGTCGTTAAGTTTGTATACTAGAGGTGACTTTTTTGAGGCAATCTTACATTTAATAAATTTAGGCGCCAATTTCTTGCTAAAGTATTTATCCTTGTCACTAAGTAGAAACGTTCTGCGCCAAACTACATCACCGACATTGAATTCTGCCGGTTTACGGCGAAGATTATAAGATGAACAATTTCGTTGGTGGGCCGACAACAGAGCTGAATGTACCTTCTCGAAAATAGAGGATAAGCAGCCTAAAGTTTCGGCATAGCCGTCCCGTGGTTCGAGCACCATATTGGAATTAAATTCCTTGTCAATATACTGAGAACCACATGTTATGACCTCCCTACCAAAAACAAGGAAATTAGTAGAATAACCAGTAACCTCACTAACTGCGCAGTTAAGGGCGAACTGAACCTTAGTGATTAAAGTGTCCCAGATTCGATGATCAGATTCTATGAAAGTTGAAATAGCTGTAATAATGGTTTTGTTGTAGCGTTCAACTGAGTTAACGTGGGGAGTATACAACGGTGTAAAATGCAAATTTGGAATTTTATATTTTGACAACATACTTTTAAAGGTTGCGCTAATAAATTGTTTACCGTTATCCAAAACAATAGTAGATGGAATTCCATGCACCAAAAATACATTTTCCTCGAGAATTTTTGTTATCACTTCTGCAGTTGCCCGTTTAATGGGGAAAAGCAAACAATATTTAGAGAAACAACAACTGACCACAAATATAAAAGTGTTTTGTTTTCTGCTGGGGGGCAATGGACCAATCAAATCAATACTAATCGTCTGAAAGGGCTTTTGACATGATTTGGGTTTTCCCATTAGACCTAAATTTGGGTGGTTTTGGTGTTTATGGGTGATACAAGGTTCACATGAACTGACGAACTTGACAACATCGGAGTACATACCAGGCCAAAAGTAATTAAGTGCAAGACGTTTGTATGTCTTAAAGATACCCAGATGTCCAGCAGTGGGCGAAGAATGATTCTCCCTTAGAATGTCAGTTCTTTGGTCAGACGGAATAACCTCTTTCCATTGAAATTCTCTAGTGAGAGGGTTTAATGTTTTTTTAAAACAATACAATTTATTGTTTATTACTTGATAGTTAACAAAGGAAGTCGGAGAACTTAAACAGCCTTTATAGATATTTAAATACCAAGGATCATTAGTAGAAACTGGTAAATTCTGATTAGGATTAATATCTATATTTATATCATTAGCAATAGCAGAAACGGGTAAAGAGCGAGACAGAAAATCAGGTAAAACGTTATCGGAACCCCGACGATGACGTATTTCGAAATTATAGGAAGATAAGCGAACTCCCCATCTGGCTAACCGGCCAGTAGGGTTATTCAAGGTCAAGAACCATTTCAAAGCAGCGTGATCAGTGTAAACAATAAACTTTTTACCATTTTCAACATAACAACGCCAGTGTTCTATAGCAGATAGAACAGCCAGGGCCTCTCGCTCAGTGGCACTGTAATTTTTTTCTTGCTTACTGAGTGATTTGCTATAGTACGCTATGACTCTTTCCTCACCATTTAACCTTTGACAGAGGATCGCGCCAAGACCAAAATCGCTAGCATCTGAGTGTATTTCAAACGGTTGCGAGTAGTCAGGACAAGCCAACACCGAGGAGGAAATCAAACAATTCTTTAGGTTATTAAACGCCTCATTAGCCTCTGTCGTCCAGCAGAATGGAGGTGCGTTTTTACTTTGAGATGTTAACTTATTTAAGGGTGCAGCAATAGAGCTAAAATTCGGTATAAAACGCCTGTACCACGAGGCTGCGCCTAAAAATCGACGTACTTCTTTTCTATTAGAAGGAGTGGGATAATTTTTCATTGAATTAACTTTATCCGGATCGGGATGCAATCCACTAGAGTCGACAACATAGCCTAAATATTTTAGTTTATCTCTAAAAAATTGACATTTTTCGAGATTAATTGTTAAATTAGCGCTTTTTAGTTTATCAAGAATGCGTAATAAAAGAGTAATATGCTCGCTGAAGCTGGACGTGATACAGATTATGTCATCGATAAAACAGAAAACCTTATTTTCAAATTCTGGGCCATAAAATAAAATATCAACTAATCGTTGTTGAGTAGCTGGCGCATTCGTAAGACCGAAAGGCATTCTTTTGAATTGAAATGTGCCACGCGTGGGAATATAAAAGGCTGTTTTGCAACGGTCCTCTTCTTTAATTAATGTTTGCCAAAAGGATTTAGACAGGTCTAAACTAGACAAGTATTTAGCATCTCTCAGATTATCTAAAATTTCCGAAATATAAGGCAAGCTATAAGCATCTTTTTTTGTAACGGAATTTAATTTTCGACTGTCCAAACAGAAACGCAGTTCACCATTCTTCTTTGGTGTCAAAATGACCGGATTTGACCACGGGCTTTCTGATCGTTCAACAACATCCTCTGAGAGCATGTCGTCAAGATGCTTTATTAATATTCTTTGTTTATCGGGAGACATGCGATAAAATCTTTGCCGAATAGGGGGACAATCACCTGTATCAATTGAATGAGAAATAATATTTGTGCAACCGAGACCCCGCTTCTCGTATGAAATATCGGTAAATTTAGAAATAATGTTGTCAGCGGTAGCTCTCTGGTCGACTGTAAGATGATCATAAGAAACAAGATGTGTAGGGGGAACTGCCTGCAACTCCATTACTTGAGCGTCGGACTTGTTCACAATCAAAACAGACTCCAATTTGTTAGGAAATAGGCCAAAGCTTCGCCAAAAATCCATGCCAAGGATAAGGGAATTTTGAATCCCAGGTACAACATGAACTTCTAAGTTAATCAATTTATCCTGAAACTCGAAGGGTAGAAACACCGATCCCAAGGACTCAAATCGTTCACCGCCTGCTGTTATTAACCTTAAAGGTTTCGATTTATCCAAAACATTGTCTTTCAAAAATAAGTTATGCAAATTATTACCTAAAATTGTAACGCAAGATCCAGAATCTAAAAGACCTGTGGTAGGTATTCCGTTTAATTTTAGAGTAACGTAAGGTAAATATTCTACTTTAGAATTACGGATTGAGGAAATATGATAGCTATTAAAGAATTTTTTTAGAAAGTCTAACCAATTATTCCACTCTGTTTTATTACAATTAGTTGTATAATTTGATTTTCCACAATCCTTATTAACTAGTTTTTTGAAACTGTAGGGGTCGACTTAGATTTACAATTGGGGCAGTCTGACACCTTGAAACCCTTTGTGCCGCACTTAAAACAGATTAGGTAGTGTGGCTGACGGCAATTACGTAATGAGTGCGAATTGCATCTACAACGCACGCAAAAAGTTTTATTTATATTAGAAGTACTCGATACGGCGCTGACTTGTGGCACAGACTTGTATCTCGATGTATCGGCGACAGAGTTATATTTATTGAAGTTATTATGATTGTAAACATTTTTGTTTGAAGAAAAATTAGAAAACGGATAATTATACGCTAGATCGGGTGCTACAGTATTCTTTGAAACTTTAGGGGGTTCGGAAAATTGCTTACTGCGACTTTGGTAATTTTCGAAAAGACGACAAACTTCGACCAGACTATCAACGTCAACAACCTTTGCAGTGAGCAGACAATTAGTGTAACAAGGTCTAATATTATTTAGTAAAATTTCTAGCTTCTCCGAATCAGCGATAGGAGAACTAAGTCGCGAAAACAGACCGTGCATTTTTGCCACGTAAATAGTTATTGATTCGTTCTCGCCTTGTGAGCGCTGACGAATCTCCGTCATAAGACGGTAATCGTAGTTATGCGGACTAAAATCTCGTTTTAAAAGTTCGCAAAGTTCTAACCAAGTCTTTACGTTATTTTTAACAGAACGATACCAAACTAATGCGTCACCCGAAAATATTTCAAAAGCGAAAGACAACATCTTGTCATGTGGAATAGATCTACAGGACATAAATTCATCAATTTTTTCAATAAAAGATCTTACACATGATTTACCGTTAAATTTGAATTTCCCTTATTCCGAGAAAAGCTTACGGTCGTAATTATAGGAAGTGTTTCCCTCTGCCACTGAGCAATCCGACCGCGAACTACGACGCGTGATTAATTGTAATTTCGCATATAAGTCATTAAATTTATTCCACACAGACTCAATTTTTTTAATATCAAGACTGCCGGTATCCACCCTATTCAGTCGATGAAAACAATGGTGAAGCACGGTTTCGACCTTCTGTTGAAGCTCGGAGGTATAGTTTGCTTCCAACATAGATAAGTGTCTATTTGATCTTAATAACGACTTTTCCACTTCAGCCACATCCTCCTCTGGTGGGAAGGGTGAAGATAATATATCCTCCGAGGGAATTTTAACTGAAAGTTTAGCGATTTGTTTGCGGGGATCGTCAGGCTTTGAAACGCCGCGTATTGTGGTCTCATATTCTAATTCCGCTTTAGTTAATAATGAGAAATTTATAATGTAAGCCATTATTACAAAACAATAATAGAAAATCTAAGTATTTACGCCGGTACTAGAAAAAAAATTAAATATCGCCAGAAAATCGAATACCGTGCTAAAAAAAGCTGAAATACACTAAATTATACAATGGTGTGATGATTGGTAAAGGATTAAGAAAAATTACTTAAAGGTCACTCAAAGGTTGAATCACAATATTTTTTTTCGCGAACACGAGGCACGTAGTTCAACGGCAAAGCGGTTAGAACCGGTTGGCGACTGGGCACGCTGCCCGCAGTGAAACGTGATTTTAGACCGACGTTAATTAAATCACCGTTATGTTATTTACACAGTTAAATTGCTTATGGCCAACCAAAATAGATAGAAACTGTACCTGTACGCAATTCACCACACCAGAATATATGCACACACAGGAGAAAAATATACAAGAGAAAAATAAATTATTTCACTCACCTGTAAAGTGCTAACTTACGTTTTAAAAATATATTTAAAAATTCTATTGGGCGCCAATGTCGCACGGGTGATCGATTTTCACGGGATAGCCGGGATCGATCACTCGCCGAGCAATAAAAAGAGATGCTTAGGTTGTCTTACGGGAAATAAATAAAAATATCACCAGGACAGATTAAACTCGCGTTATATTCCAGATTCACAATTTTGATTAATAAAAGAACCGACACTAGGGGTTAACCGGCTAGATAGTTATCCAGGGCGTAGGTCGTAAGTTAACACTCCACAGGTCCACGGATGGATACTCAGCTTTCACGTGTCCCAGCCGAAGAAAAAGCAAGCCAACCACGTGTGTCGCCGGTATATATGTCGTCGGCAAGCGGGTTTGGGTCCCCACTCCAGTGCGTCATCGTAGTGGGGCTCGCAAGCGCGGAGGCACGACGTCACACGGTGGGTAGGATCATCAACATATCACCCGAAATACTTCCACTGCCGGACATGGGCTTCCTCGAATACTGTCCACGTAGACCGATATTGGGCTAATCACATCCATCCGCTGCCAGCGATCCCAACAAGATCGTCGTCCCACTTTGTGGGAGTCCTACCTCTGCTGCGACGTCCACCTCGGTGGTTAATATCCGACTTAAATTGTTGAATATAGCAGGATACTTCGCAAAGCAACTTACCAAACCAATCCGTGACAGGTGCATAAGTAACTCTGTATCCTTGTAAGTAGTACTCCATTCCTTCCTCGAAGTGGTGGCGGTTCCCAGGCTACTCGAACTGATTGAGAACTGAGAGCTGTGCACTGTAGGGCACCGGGGGGTAGACTTGGGACTGAAAACACAAGAGAAATTAGTTTTTGCTGTAGGATTTATTTGATTAAGAAGCATTTGGATTGATTAATGATGGGCCTTCACCGTTTATTGGATAACTTCAACCGGGGATTACTGAACTTTTTATTTTGCGAGCTTGGGACGTACCTACTTGATGAATCTGAAAACTCACTATAGGAATATCTATTGCATAAGATCTAAGGCTGTCACTTATTGAAAGATCATGGATAGGTGCACTTCTCGTGCCAACTAGGTTTATGTGCTATGCTTGTGCGTATTCTTCTAGTTTGTTTGACACAAAATGTTACCTAATCAATAGTCTACTTGGGTTGAGCTAAGTTATGGTGAATTTTTTTTTGTTTTTTGGTTAATTTAAATGGTTTTCTCACTTTACGATACGAGTTGTCATGAATAAAATTGGTAGCACTAGATTTTTAAGGCTCTATACTGAAAGTACTTTGGCTTAAAACTTACCATCTTCCATAGTAGTAGCAGTGGTAGGTGGTGACGCTGGACCGGCGCCTCTGCTATTATAAGCTTGCACTACGACGGCATACACAGCGTGCTTCTGAAGACCAGAAAGCGTAGTGCGAGCTCGCGCGCTTCCTGCTCCTTCGACAGTACGCACGGTGTACGACGCGCCACCCGGACCACTAGCACTTAGTACAGTGCTGTTGCTGTTTAACTGTGGGAATTTCATTTGTAACTTAGATTCTATTCGGCTATAACCTATCATAAACTCAAGTCTGGTGAAGAACGTATCACGCAGTCTTGGAAGAAAACTTTATGCGACGTCTGCATGTGATGCCGAGAAAAGATCTTGTTATGATCCAGCGAGAAGGGGCATATCCGTGAGTAATATAAATATAAAATGGTTTGAACAGAAAGATTTCTAAATGCATAATATAAAAACAAATACAATACAGGAGAGTGGTACAAATGAATTCGTACCTTTTAAACAAAAGACATTTCTCGCTTTGTCTCAAACATAAGACTTGTTCTAATACTTTAATTGTTCCGTCTCGAGACCTCGGATGAACATTTTGAGCGATAATTAAAATGTACACACTCACCTTTTGGAATCCGACGTAGTAGCCGAGAATGTTGCCATTCCACAGGTCTCTTTGTGGTGGTTCCCAGCTTACCATCAGTTCTGTGGAACTTTTCGCTTCTACTCTTACGTCCAGTGGTGGGCTGCTTGGTACTAGATGGGAATAAAATATGTATTGTTTTATGCAATGAAAAAAATTTTTATTCTTAGTATAGTGGAAAGCAAGAAACCGTGTCGTTTCCACACACAAACTAGCACTACTTTGGGGTTGATCAAGAAAAATATTTTCTTTGTTCATGCCTAGATCCGAAAAAAATCTTGTCTTCTACTTGATGATTCTCAGGTTATCTGCAACGGACACGGCGCATTTTCTTAGCGTAGACAAGCGACCAAAAACACCGCTGCTCTACCCATTTTGCCGAGATCAAAGTTCCATTTTGTATGGAACACAGCTGAATTATTTGTGCCGACGGGTCAATTATTATTAAATATCACAAGACAAGTATCATCACGGCACAATTTTAAGGAGCCGACCAAAAGGATAAAGAATGCGGAACACTCTTGTTCAGCGTTCTTTACCCTTTTGTTCGGCATGGCTCTATCGTAGGCCGCAGCAGGTATAAAGTAAGGTAAAAAGAACAATTTAGTACAATACACCTAAATAATTCGTAAATAAACTATGTACCTTCTTCCGTAGTAGTGACTTGTATCAGTTGGCTCGGCTCGCTCCGACCCAGTCTATTTTCAGCAATGATCCTCAAGTGATAAGATGTCGCTGGTTGAAGGTTCTGCACACTGGCTGACGTCACACTGCCAGGCACTATCACCTTCTGAGGTGTTGTAGGCCATGAGTCTACAAAGATTAAAAATATATTAATTTTAAGTCCGTGCGATGACGGATTAAGAACACAGAGTGTTTCTGCCGCATTTCATTCAGTGGATGTCGTAAGAGGCGACAAAGAAAAATCCACGAAGTAAATAATATTTTTGCGAGTAGACGGAAAACTCGACATCGAACCCTATAATACAATATAGTCAGGTTAGCGTGGTAAAATAGGCCAAATTCTCCTATTGGCTCACGGGTCTACTGTGAAGTTATAAATTAGGAGAGGCTTCGTGTATATTTTTAGCGAAAGGCTGTAAAGACTGAGCTAGAAAATAAAATATCGTGGGTATAATGGAAGAACTGAATAACTCAAAATTTCAAGTTTCGAGATAATCGCGATTTACTGTTTTTTTGACACTTATTTTTACATTACTAAGAAATGGAGAACAATTTTACCGTCGGCGGTTTTATATGCTTTAAGCATGTTTGCTGTCGATTCTATGCTTGATAAAACTAACTTTTATCATGAATAAAAAAAAAAGCCAAGTTATCCAATTTTGCCACACCAAGATATTGCAAACATACCGTAGTTAGCTAATTTTATATTGTAGTTTTTCAGTTTTCCCACACATTAGATGAATGTGATACATGAATTTGGCTTTACTAAGTACACTTATTGAGTTTTGAACCTAAATAAATATTTAAACACGAAAGTTAGACATTCTTAGTGAAAGTTTATTTGTGAAATTTTATCACTGATTATTGATCAAACATGAAATAAAAAACCTGGATTGGAAGTAGCATCATTGTGTATATAAAAAAATAAACGTAAAATTACAATATCAAAATTAACAGAATTAGGTATGGCAACAAAATATTATAATTATGTAATAAAATCAAATAAATTAGTTATTATAAATCTTCTAAAATCAACTAAAACAAAATTATTTTCCTTTACATTAAAACATACTAGGGTGATCTGAAAAGTTTCCGACTTCAACCTGAAGGAAGCAGCACTCGTCAAAAAAAGTGTTGTGGATGTAATTGTACTTCTTGTAGCAGTTACCCACCAAAATGTCAGCTATTTTGTACCAGTAGTTGCTCTTTGACAGCCATACGATTGGGTCGATGTGAGTGTTTTTTGTGAAAATGGGAAATTTTGTATCGAGCTGTCATTAAATTCTTGTTTCTAAAAGGCAATACGCCGACGCCATTTAAATTTGATTAAAACTATGTTTATGAGGACTCTCTGCTCTATCATCATCGCCCTAGCGTTATCCCGGTTGCATCCAAGACTTATACGTCTTAGAGCCCGAGGTCCGCTTACTGGTCTAACCAGATATGACAGAATATCAACTTTTCCAGAGCGACTGCCGTTTGACCTCCACAACCCAAAGGGATAGCGATATTCCATGGTTTAGACCAGTATTAGTTTATTTGAGGGTACTGAATCCCCGTAACGACTGTCAAAGATCTTCATGACAGCCAGGACCGACGGTTTAACGTGCTCCGAGGCACGGCGCACGCGATAATTAACAATTTAATACGCACTTAACTTTGAAAAGTCATTGGTGCATGCCATGGATTCGAACTCGATACCCTCTGCATGGACTGCCATTGGTACCTACACTGCTCGCCTGCACTGCCTTCGCTGCCTCTCTGCTCCCATTTACCACAATGAAATTTTGGGCAGCTTAATTTAAACCTTGCGTAAGAGCTAGGGAACAGATGAAGTTCCGGGACGTCCAAAAACTGCAACCACTGACGATAAACTCGCTAAATTTCACCAAATGGTGCTAGACGACCCCTGAATTGAGTAAGAGAGATAGGAGAGGCTATGCAAATGACCAACAGATGTATTAGTTACATATTAAATCAAGATTTAAGCATGAGCAAGCTCCCAGCGCGATGGCTGCCGCGTTTGCTCACGTTAAGACCAAAACCACGTTCGAATGAACATTTTTTAATGGTCTGTTTGCGTAGTTTAGACCTAATAAATCCAAGTTTTGGTTCAATTAATAACTGTAGATGAAACCTGGATACGCCCTAATCAATAGTACATTCCAAACAGTGAATTGCTAAGCAGGAACCGACTCCAAAGGACAAAGGCCGTTTTTTCGGCTGGGAAAGTGATGCTGACTGTTTTTTGTGATGTTCATGGAGAGAGATCGAAAGGGTTAACTATTACTGCAGCATACTACGCTTTATTAATAGACAAATTGAAGGTAGAAGTTGTGCAAAACGGTCCACATTTGCAGAAAAGACTATATTACTGACATAAATCTTCGTATATTTTATATTTATTTTGTCGCTGATTGCCTCCATGGCCCAGTAAATAACCTATACGTCTGTTGATCGAGAGGTCTTGGGTTCGATTTTTCCGAATTCTCAGTAGTAGAACGAAGTCTGGCAATGTGCCCGGCAACGTCAATAGACCCCCGTTTTACGTAGGACCTAACAATGCATGATATGGCCAAATGTGGGAGTAATAATTACAACTTCTGTCTACCTCTTCAGAGTATCGGTTTGCCACGTCACGCCTTGCTCGCTATCTCGCGAGGTATTTTCTCACCTTTAGGCTTTCATAATAGGAAGGGGGCGTATAATGGTCAAACAATTACATTAACTACTTCTTCTCATTTAACTCATTTCATCAGCCTATGGCTCCTAGAGGTGGGCCTCCCCAGGGTATGCCACAAGACCCATTCTGGTGACCAACACCACGCTTGCTGAGACGTGGCCTTAATTTAAGAACCTGCTTTTTAATCGACAGACCATAAGTTCCCCCATTCTATTTGCTATAACTCTGAACTATGTCAGTTACTTTGGTCTTCTGCCGGATAATCTCGTGCCTGAAATTATCCATCAGCGAAATCCCTAGCATTGTCCTTTTCATAGCTCTCTGAGAGACATGTTGTGTAGACAGTGCATTGCAGGACAGCCCAGTTTCAATGGAGTTGAAGGCATTTTCGTAATCCACAAAAGCCAGCTACAGCGGCCGGTTTTACTCTTCGGATTTCTAAATAACCTATGAAAAAGTATGCTCCGTATGGATTTAGCCCACGGTACTAAAAGCCTTTAAGAAACCTAGCCTGCACCGGTGGCTGGAAGACATCAAATCTTGATGTCAGAAAAAAGTAGGGAGGGTTGTCCACACCACCCAGTCTTAAAGAGCTGCTCTCTGAGGCACGAGGCAAGCCATAACAATTTAAACACATTACTTCGAAAATTTACTGCCTAGAATTCTAACCCGAGCCCTGTGAATGGCAGTGTGTTGATATCTCCACTAGGCTATCGCTGCCTACCTTAGTAACATAATATGTCTAATAATAGTATATCTGTTTATACTATAATTATCCGATTGTTATAAATCGCCGGTTAAAACATAGCATATAGCACGTACTACTACTTTAAGTTGCAGTGAGTTTAGAATCTAAATCGATCATTTTGCTGTATTCTGCTACCTAGTGATTTAGTTATATTTAAGTAATTTTATTTTAATTGGAGCAAAATTGTCGTGGAACCTCTAGAGATGCTTCGTGGAGCCCTGGCGCTCCGCGGAGCACACTTTGAGAATGGTTGATCTATAGGTTAACATTATTTCGCGCTAATTTTTACTACTGAATTGCACGATAACTTTGCTTACGTGCGTATACTATAAATAGAAATATTAAATAATTTCACCTATTGACATGTATTTGATTGAAATCTCTTATAAATTTATATTTTATCGAAGAAGAAATGAATAGAAATACTTATTTAAAAACGAAAGAACGCTCATTAATGCCCGGATTAAATAACTCAAGTTATTTAGTTTTCCTTCAACTTGACTAGTTTCATTAAAATATTTTTGAAACTCAATTTAGCTAATTCATTTCATACTCAAGTGATCAGAAGTCACAGTTGTTTATTTATTTATAGAGTTAGTCATTTTTTCTACTAATATTTAATGTTAATTTATACATATCTATTTCTACACTTGAAACACAAAAATGGCTTTATTTTTGGACTGGGTTAAGATATTAGAATGTTTGTTAGACCAAAAGATGCGGCACATTTTGGGGTTCACGAAAATGGTAAAAGGTCAATTTGGCCAAAATCTGAGTTATTTAGTTCTTCCATTATACCCACGATATACGATATTGAAATAAAAGAGTAAAAGCAATTAAAACTAGCTTTTCTAACTAGATTTTCTGCTCAAGATTGTCGCGAGCAAAAACGTTTGCAATTATTGACCTTCAAGATGGAAGTTAGGAAATGAATAAATACTTTTAAAGGATGTATTTACCTGGAGCTCCTTTATATTGGACGATTTAGTTGATGATGGGACTGTTACTGGCGTATGGTTGCGTCCATGATATTTGTATAGACCGAGATTGTTGGTCTATGATTCTTATGTTCTTTGGCATTTCTGGCACCTGAAACCCCAGTATTTTGTAAATGATGATGAACGAGAAAGCTTTTATAATAAAATTAAGTAAATATGGCCGCCGATTGTGCATTACTCGTAGTTTTTAAGCCTAATGTTTCATAAACATTTATTTTGGTAATAAAGTACCTACATATAATCTATTCGATTCTATTTTAAATATGTTTGCGATTAACTTTCTGAAGATAGATGGGATGGGATGATAGTCTGACAAGCAGACTTTGTTAAGTTAATTATTCTTGTTATTAAGTAAAAGCAGTATTTTGGTTTCTATTGTCTTGTGGTTTTATCTGACGTGTACTATATAAGTACATGTATATCTTACCTCTTGAACAACCAGATGTATAAGCATTTCGTCTTTAGAAGGTCTACACGTCAACGCGCCGGTATCTTGTCGGTACGTCTGTAGTATACTCAACTCAGAAACAAGGCCGTCGTCCAGTACTTGCTCCCGGATCGTATATCTGGAAGAACAATTAATTGGAACCTCTTCAAATAAATTGAAGAATCGTCCGAATTCTCTCTAGTAAATTAGTTGGCACAACATTTTTTTCACTCATCGAAAATTCTTTAGAAAACTTCCAAGCATTTTTGCTTAGTTTAAGATTAATTAAAAGGACAAAAACTCCAATGCTAAGTGAGTGCTGCTGCTGACTGATGAATGACTCGCGATTGAACAGCTGTAAGAAAAGTGGAAAAGTGTTAGAACTTATTTCTTGTACATTGTAAAAAGATTTTGCAATGAATTGAAATGGTATCGCTGCTGTACTGTCTTTTATGCTAGTAAACTAAGAACTTGTAGTTCATAGAAATTGCTTTGATAAACTAATAATATATATACAGTGATTTGAAAAGAGACTCGACCGATTAGAAGCTACTACTTTTTATCATTCCATAACATAAGAAAATGATTAGCCATGAAAGTATGAACTCACACATCGAAAATAAGTAGGTAACTCACTCATCCCAGCTTAGCTTACTCATACCTCTGGTCCAAGTGATGTGCGATAGTGTGATGATGAGGGCTCCTCCAGCTAACTTCTAAAGGCGCATCTCCTGATGCAGCACATTGTAAGTGTGCCGCCTCTCCCGCCGTCACTTGCACAGTCTTGCTCTTCATGGGAAACCTCGCCGGCGCTGAATTACAAGATTAAATTAAAAAAAAAAAATTAAAAATGTTTATTTCAATAACATAACACTCAACAATAACAATATCGTTTGGAGTCCCTTTTTAAGCAAATACTTGCTAGTGGTAAGGAACTCCGCTCTTCCATGGTTTACAGTGCAGAAATTTAAGAGTTATGATATTTAAATTTTACAGGTTAGTAAGTTTTTTGGAAACTGAATTATACAGTGTTAAAACTGGAATGTACATCATAAATATAGTTTATTTATTTTATACATATAAAAAAGGTAGACTATAATTGAAACATAATGAGCGCATGCAAATGTGTGTTTGTGTCTTCGTGTGCATGTGTTATATGTGTTGAAGTGTTTGTGTGTGTGAGTGTGTGTATGAAATTAATTAAGTCACGTTAAGTTTTAATATTTTTCTGTTCTATTTACAATGAGTTCTATCTCATCTTAGTTTTTTGTTTTAAGCCATTCCGTTAAAGATTTTTTACATTTAAAGTATGTTAATGCGTTGATAGGTAACTCTTTGTTTATTAGGTTATAAAGACGGGATGACTGACTCTCGAATTGTCGTTCGGCGAAGGACGATTTGACTGAAACTATAGGAGCTACATTTTGGTTCCTTCTTCTTCGTTTATGTTTAGTTCCCTATTCACTGTCGAGAGGGGTGGTCTTGTGCTTACTCAGGATGAGGTGAAGTAAGTAAAGCTTCCTTACACTAAGTACATCCGCGGTTTTATAGAGGTCTTCAGTAGAGAATCTGTAGGGCTTAAAAAGTGTGACCTTAAGCAGTGCACGTTGTGCTCTTTCTAGGTCCAAGAGTTTAATTTTTGAAGCTCCGCCCCACACCGGCAAACAATAAGTTATCACTGACTGTGCTAGAGATATATAGATTTGTTTAAGGAGACTATAAGGTGCTACGTGTCGTAGTGTTTTAAACACCGAAATAAGTTTCCGGACCCTTTTCATTATTAGTTCAATATGCTGGTGCCAAGAGAGCCTTTGATCAACTATTATCCCTAAGTACTTAACACTATTTACTTTACTAATAGTAGAACATGTGCAGTTTTGATTTAAGTTGTTTGCACACGTGTGGATTTTAATTGATAACTGAGACGGTGGTTGAAATTTATCATACTTGGTAAAACAAATGAAATTAGTTTTGTCCGTGTTCAAAGTAAGCAAACTGGAGTCGAGCCATGCTGCTATTTTCGCGAGGCCTCGCTCGGCAATTAACTGAACCTCGGTCCAGGACTTCCCAGAAAAGACTATGGCAGTGTCATCGGCATATGAGAACAGTTTCCCTCCGTCTATTTGCATGTTACAAAGGTAATTTATGTAAATTAGGAACAAGGTTGGTCCCATAACGCTACCTTGCCCCACGCCGAAAGTTACTGTCACATCGGAACTCACTCTATCACCTATTCTAACCTTTTGTTTGCGCTCGCTCAAATATCCCTTGAAAAGTTCAAGAGGCTTTCCCCTAACGCCTATGTCTTCCAGTCGGTCCAAAAGAGTAGAAATCGGGACAGTGTCGAACGCTTTTTTGAGGTCCAAGAATACAGCCAGACACTTATCACCATTGTCAACTATATCGGTAACAGCAGAAGCAAGTGCCAGAGCAGCATCCTCTGTAGACTTTCCCCGTCTGAAGCCGTACTGCGATGAAGATATTATATTATTTTTATCTAAATAACGAATAAGCCGAAGATTAATCAATTTTTGCAAAATTTTTGATAGAGATGGCAGGACTGATATTGGTCTATAATTCGAAGGACAGTTTTTGTTTCCACTTTTATAGACAGGCGTAATTAAAGCGAGTTTCAGACCACTTGGGTAAACTCCACATTCAAAGCAAAGATTGGCCATGTGAGCTATTATCGGTACAACAAAGTCGCTTGCAGATTTTAAAAACTTAACTGGTATGTTATCCCAACCCGGGACGCTGTTATTTTTAAGACTCATTAACACAGTACGTACTTCATGTGGGTCAGTGCTAAAGAGGGAAATACGTAACCGGTGGTTTTGGTGGTTCGAAGGCATAGGAGTGTGGGTTACTGGTCCTGATAAGATTTCATCTGCCAATAGTTTGCCAACGTTGGAGAAGTAATTATTGACTGTGTTTACCGATTCTTGAGGAGAGTCAGCAATATCAAGTAGCTCTGTGTTTGGTATTTTGTTCGAGTAACGATGCGTGATTTCATTTATTGTGTGCCAAAGCTTTTTGGGATTTTTATTGGCTTTTGAAAGTTTCTCTCTGTCGTATTATCTCTTTTGTTTTTTTATTAAACAATTACAAAAGTTGCGATATCTTTTATAAGTGATTTTTAGCGTTTCATTACACGGATTAGTTTTCAAACTCTTTTGCATGTTATTTCTGTTATTGATGCAGCGTAGCAAGCCTGGGGACATCCATGGTTTCAACATTCTGTATTTTTGAGAAATAGTCGTCGTAATAGTATTTAACGTGATAGCGTTTTGTAATATGGCAATTAACCTGTTTGTAACTTCATTAGGGTTATTTAATAATAATAGACTCTGCAGGTTACTTGTTCCCAAATTCAATAGTGCATTATCTAAGTTAAAAGTTCGTTTGATTTTAGTGCAGTTATTTTTTTGAGAATTATTAGTTAATTTTAGAAAAGTCGTTAAGTGATCAGTTACAGTTGTTTCTATTATGGCAATAAAAACAGACTTATTTCCTGGGCTATTTTTTAAGATAAAGTGATCGAGACAACTTTTACCTCTCGTGGGTAGCGAGTGGCCAGGGATTAACCCATGTGTAGCGAGTAGGGCTTGTAATTATTCGATGTTCTTAGAAATTCGAATATTCGATATTTTTACAGGAAGTATTCGAATTATTCGAATATTATTCGAATATCAGCTGTTTCTTTTAAACCTTAATAAAACCATGCATAAATACTTAAAAATTGAATCACCTTTCAGTAACATACATACTTTGGCATTCTAATTAAACAAAAAGCAATAAACTGTATTCAAAACAAAACCAAACAAAAATATCTAAATAAAAATTACATCTGCTACCTGGGTTTACATAACAAAACCTTAGTCTTAAATTCTTAGGATTTTGAGAATCATTGAGATCAAATCGTGATTGCGTAATTTTAGACATATTTCTCTTGCTTCATTCACCCCCATCAAGTTCTATTCCTTAGGGCACTTCTTAGCTGTCCTTTTTTTAGGATGTCTCCAATCTATACTGAACGTACCTGAACGTCCGCCTAGGTCTTCCCCTTCATCCTGTCCAATGCACTCTTGCCTTATATATCTTTTTTCACTCAGTCTTTCGTCATCCATCCTCTCCATTTCCCTACAACACTCTCTTATCACAGTTATCACACAACTCTTTACTCTGTCGATTAAAAATACACCACATATACTTCTCAGTGCTCATTTTTACAGCATTTATTCTACTTTCTAGTCTCTTCTGCCATACCCAACTTTTCACTACTCTCTCTCTCTCTCTCTCTCTCTCTCTCTCTCTCTATTCGTACCTTTTTAGACACGTTTTGGCTGTTGATAAAATGCCTTCAGAGCTCCATTCACTCTATTACCTACATTAACCCTTCTTTCAGTATCTTGTTCATTCTTACCATCTCTTGTAAACAGCGTAGGTACCTAAGTACACAAACTCATTAACTTGCTCCACTCGTTGTCCATCGATCATATTCATAAATCATAACATTACAAGCCGTAACGCATTTCTCCTAAAACCATAAGTTTCATTTTACTTACATTCCCTTTTTCTCTAAAGCACCATCCATGTTTGTTACCATCTCCTGCAACTCCTCCGCTAAAAATACAAGTATTACCTGTTCATCAGCATAGAGGAATTATTTGACAAGTAACCCATTCATCCTTAATCCACAGTCACTATACTTTAGATCTTGCAAACAACTGTCCACGAAGAGGTTAAACAGCCATGGCGACGCTACACATCCCTGTCTAACACCTGTCTTGATGAAATAGAAAGCAATGATAAGTTTTAATTAAATAAATATAAATGAGAGATCATAAATCACACCGCAATCACAATAATCATTCGTGGGATTGACGTAAACTTTGGTAATGCGATCTAAAAAAACGTAACTATAAATCATTCGAATATTCGAATTTAACACCACTCAAATTCGAATAGTAAAAAGGAACGAATATTCGCATTATTCGAACATTCGAATATTCGAATTACAAGCCCTAGTAGCGAGCATATTCAAATAATTCAATCTGTTTGAACGTATGTGAGATGGTTCACCGCTCTCATATATTAAGTTTATATTAATGTCACCAGTAATAATTACGTTTTTATTAGATGGAATGATTTTCAAGTGATTATTGAGTGAGTTTATAAATGCATCTGCTATTGTGTTGGAAGGTGAACGGTAAATTGCGAGTATTATAAGGTTAGGTGCAATCTCTATATGTAGACAAGATGCATGCGATAGTTTTATTTCTTTAACTTTAGATTTATGTGTTTTTTTATATAAACCACTATTCCATCGGCTTTGTTCAGGTGATGAGTAGTGTAATATGGCGAGTAGTTCACTAATTGAGGCAAGATTTTAAGAGGATTTAACCTACACTCGCTCAATATGATCAAATCGCTGGTTATATTCATAGTTAATAAATTTATTAGTAGGTCATTAAAAAAGTAGTAACTTCTAATGTTTTGAGATATAATGGTGAAGTCAGTGTTTTGTACTCTAACTTGTTTATTAAACTCAAGGATATCACATGTCATCGTTTGAGCAGCTTGCGTGCCATCTATGGCGTTTAAAGTTTGTAGTCTATCATCTAACATTTTTGATTATTAGGAAACAAAAACATTTTTGATTATTAGATTATTAGGTATTCGACATTAATTTTGTAAATATTGTGATTAAAGGTGAGTGTGAGTGTAGTGATGCAGTGTGAATAAACTGAGTGCGTAGATGATTGTATATAATATGTGTATTTAAGAAAATTGTTGCTATGCAGATTTGTTTTTGAGTGTGAAATTAGTGTGTGAGTGCGCTTTTTTTGTACATAAATTAGTTTAAAGTAAAATATTTTTAAGTAAGCAAAACATAGGTAAAGAATGCGTGCCATAATAAACCTAGTAACTAGAATAAGGATGAAGTATTTAGTATCTAGTCATAGTTGCATCAGGTTTTGTATTTGAGCTTCACTGTGTATCACGATGGGCGGGCAGTCCTCATCTTTTTTAATGTTTACTCTGCCATATGCAGTCCAACAAAATTTGTAGTTCTTAGACTTTGCTAGATCTCTCGCTAAGAAATACAATCTGGATCCTTTTGGTGTAAGTTGTGCTGATACATAAATTGGAGCTTGAGTATCTGAGGTTTTACCAACATGTTTTGCGCAAAGCTTTTCTTTATTTTGCCAATTATATTCACGAGCCTTTCTTAAGAAGTTTTGTTTCAGGATAGTTGAACTCATTTCTACTATGATAGGATTGGTTTTCACACTTCCTCGCTTATTATTAACTCTAAATATATCCTTTATATCACACTTATCAATGCTGCAGTCAATTACCTTTGATAAGTTTAAGGCCATATTAATTAGGTCGTCTGGTGACTCCTTAGGCAATTTCGGGACATTCTTTATCTCTATATTGCACTTGCGATTGCTACGTTGCAAATCCTCTATCTTATCTTCCAGTAATACGATATAGTGTGACGTCACGTCGCGCCCCTGCGCCGCGAGCCTCGCTACGAGTGACGCACAGCAGTGGGCTGCTCCCTCGCCCCTCTCCTCCTCGCCGGCCTTATAAATACCGGGGACACACGAGGCTTCGCCCCTTTGCTCCGGCCAACACCACCGAGTTGAGTACATCATCCGAAGACCTGTGAAGTGCCAACGTCCCCCACGCCCTGGATAATTGTCTCATCTGCTAATTTTAAGTGTCAGCTCTTTTTGTATCGAATCGAATAACTAGAATTAAAACGCGAGTTTAAACTTTCCTGGTGATATTTTTTTATTTATTTCCCGTAAGTCAACCTAATTATCTCTCTTTAATTGCTCGGCGAGTGATCGATCCCGGCTACCACGTGGAAATCAATCACTTGTGTGACATTGGCGCCCAACAGAATTTTTAATTATATTTTTAAAACGTAAGTTGGCACTTTACAGGTGAGTGAAATAATTTCTTTTTCTCTTGTATATTTTTCTCCTGTGTGTGCATATATTCTGGTGTGGTGAATTGCGTACAGGTACAGTTTCTATCTATTTTGGTTGGCCATAAGCAATTTAACTGTGTAAATAACATAACGGTGATTTAATTAACGTTGGTCTAAAATCACGTTCCACCGCGGGCAGCGTGTCGAGCCGCCAACCGGTTCTAACCGCTTAGCCGTTGAACTAACGAGCCTCGTTTTCGCGAAAAAATATTGTGATTCAACCTTTGAGTGACCTTTAAGAAATTTTTTAATCCTTTACCAATCATCACACCATTGTATAATTTAGTGTACTTCAGCTTTTTTTAGCACGGTATTCGATTTTCTGGCGATATTTAATTTTTTTCTAGTGCCGGCGTAAATACTTAGATTTTCTATTATTGTTTTGTAATAATGGCTTACATTATAAATTTCTCATTATTAACTAAAGCGGAATTAGAATATGAGACCACAATACGCGGCGTTTCAAAGCCTGACGATCCCCGCAAACAAATCGCTAAACTTTCAGTTAAAACTCCCTCAGAGGATATATTATCTTCACCCTTCCCACCAGAGGAGGATGTGGCAGAAGTGGAAAAGTCGTTATTAAGATCAAATAAACACTTATCTATGTTGGAAGCAAACTATACTTCCGAGCTTCAACAGAAGGTTGAAACCGTGCTACACCATTGTTTTCATCGACTGAATAGGGTGGATACCGACAGTCTTGATATTAAAAAAATTGAGTCTGTGTGGAATAAATTTAATGACTTATATGCGAAATTACAATTAATCACGAGCCGTAATTCGCGGTCGGATTGCTCAGTGGCAGAGGGAAAAACTTCCTATAATTACGACCGTAAGCTTTTTTCGGAATTAGGTAAATTCAAATTTAACGGTAAATCATGTGTAAGATCCTTTATTGAAAAAATTGATGAATTTATATTGAAATTAAACTGCAGTTTATGGATTTTATCGCGTTATATTGGTTTCACTGGTTATTTGTTATTACATTTAAACCGAAAGATCTAGAAACTACATTTTTATTACTAGCCAACGTTTCGAATTCTTTACAGGATTCGTGTTCACGGCAGACTGAGGTGATATTTGTCTTTGTCTTGAATTTATAAGTTATCTCAAAGTACCTGAACATTTTTCAACTATTGGTGTTACTATCTACGCAGAATGTGCTCACTGTGTCTTGATGTCTTCTGGTGACTTTGTCCTTCTTGGGTTTCATTAGCCTGATAACAGGGTCCCAAGCTGGAGGAACATTCCAACCATCTTCTCTATTGAAATTAGGATGTTTTTTAATTTCAATAGCTTCACGTATCATTCTTGGAATAAAGCGGTGTTCTTTTGCGAGTATCTGTGGTTTATCAAATCGCAGGTAATGGTTGGTTCCTTGTTCTACATGTTCACACACAGCAGACTTCGTCGAGCGTTTGTGTTTCATGTCAGCTATATGTTCCTTTAGTCGAATGCCTATGCTTCTCTTGGTTTGTCCAATATATGAGAGCCCACACTCACAGTCTATCTTGTAAACCTCGGCCTCTTGTAAGGGTAACTGACTCTTGACAGATGGTAATAATTGGCTTATCTTCGTTGGCGGCTTGTAGAATGTTTTGATTGAAGCTCGCTTCAAGATGTAGCCAATCTTGTCGGTCACGCCCTTGATGTATGGGAGGACAGCAGGTTGTCTCTCTACTGTGGCTGGCTTGTTCTTCGGGGATCTGTGACGTTGGCGCGGCGGTCGGAGCTTGTTGTCTTGCAGAACTTGCTTAACATGTTGAAGCTCGGCGTCCAGGTGTTTCTTGTCACAGATCCCCCGGGCTCTCTGAAACAAAGACATTCCCACGGTAGCTAACTGTTTAGGATGGTGGTGAGATTCACCGTTTAAGTACCTATTTGTATGTGTCTTTTTCCTATACACAGTGTGGCTCAAAGAGTTGTTTTTGTTCCTGATAACAAGTACATCTAGGAAAGCTAAAGAATAGTTTGCCTCTAATTCCATTGTAAATTTGATGTGGTTATGAATAGAATTAAGATGGTCTAGGAATACATTAACACTATCTGTTGGTAAAATTGTAAAAGTATCATCTACATACCGCTTGTAGAACCTCGGTGTGATGGTGGCAGTCTGCAGGGCTCGCGCCTCGAAGTCCTCCATGAAGATGTCAGCAACAACAGGCGATACTGGAGAGCCCATTACCACACCATCTACTTGTATGTAGTATTTCTCATCCCATAACAGATAGCCAGTTGTTAAGCAGTGTTTCAATATTTCTGCATATTCCTCAGGCATGTTGTTCTCTATTAGCTTCCTTCTAGTTATTTCAATACAGTCATGTGCTGGTAAGCATGTAAATAATGACTGTACATCAAAACTAACCATAGTTTCCTTGTCAGAGAGATGTAGGTGTTTTATTTCACTGACAAAATGGTAGGAATCCTTTACATGCGCTCTCGTCTTGCCTCTGAGTGGCGAGAGAATCTTCGCAATGTGTTGAGCCAATCTGTAGGTTGGTGCCCCTATTTGACTGACTATAGGGCGCAGTGGAGCATTTTCTTTGTGTATTTTCGGTAGACCATACAATTGAGGAGGTTTTGCACACGATGGTATTAAGTATTTCACGTCCAGATTCCTTCCTTACACACATTGTTCTAGTGAAGAACAATGTGTGTAAGGAAGATTTCGAGGCCATACGTCAGGATGTTTCGGCTGTATTGCGTCAGTCGAAAGTGCCGAGAAGGAATCTACCAAAACCAGAGTATCTCGCACTGAAGAACCTACAAGCTAGACCTGAAATAACAGTACTTCGAGCAGATAAAGGAAATGCAACGGTAGTGATGGACACGTCCGATTATAAACAAAAAATGGAAAATCTTTTGTCGGATGAAAGTACATATAAATTGGTTAAGACAGACCCGACCAACAAAATACTCAAGCAAACGAGTGACATTGTTAAGAAATACTCCGAACAACTGAATCTGGACGTGAAATACTTAATACCATCGTGTGCAAAACCTCCTCAATTGTATGGTCTACCGAAAATACACAAAGAAAATGCTCCACTGCGCCCTATAGTCAGTCAAATAGGGGCACCAACCTACAGATTGGCTCAACACATTGCGAAGATTCTCTCGCCACTCAGAGGCAAGACGAGAGCGCATGTAAAGGATTCCTACCATTTTGTCAGTGAAATAAAACACCTACATCTCTCTGACAAGGAAACTATGGTTAGTTTTGATGTACAGTCATTATTTATATGCTTACCAGCACATGACTGTATTGAAATAACTAGAAGGAAGCTAATAGAGAACAACATGCCTGAGGAATATGCAGAAATATTGAAACACTGCTTAACAACTGGCTATCTGTTATGGGATGAGAAATACTACATACAAGTAGATGGTGTGGTAATGGGCTCTCCAGTATCGCCTGTTGTTGCTGACATCTTCATGGAGGACTTCGAGGCGCGAGCCCTGCAGACTGCCACCATCACACCGAGGTTCTACAAGCGGTATGTAGATGATACTTTTACAATTTTACCAACAGATAGTGTTAATGTATTCCTAGACCATCTTAATTCTATTCATAACCACATCAAATTTACAATGGAATTAGAGGCAAACTATTCTTTAGCTTTCCTAGATGTACTTGTTATCAGGAACAAAAACAACTCTTTGAGCCACACTGTGTATAGGAAAAAGACACATACAAATAGGTACTTAAACGGTGAATCTCACCACCATCCTAAACAGTTAGCTACCGTGGGAATGTCTTTGTTTCAGAGAGCCCGGGGGATCTGTGACAAGAAACACCTGGACGCCGAGCTTCAACATGTTAAGCAAGTTCTGCAAGACAACAAGCTCCGACCGCCGCGCCAACGTCACAGATCCACGAAGAACAAGCCAGCCACAGTAGAGAGACAACCTGCTGTCCTCCCATACATCAAGGGCGTGACCGACAAGATTGGCTACATCTTGAAGCGAGCTTCAATCAAAACATTCTACAAGCCGCCAACGAAGATAAGCCAATTATTACCATCTGTCAAGAGTCAGTTACCCTTACAAGAGGCCGAGGTTTACAAGATAGACTGTGAGTGTGGGCTCTCATATATTGGACAAACCAAGAGAAGCATAGGCATTGGACTAAAGGAACATATAGCTGACATTAAACACAAACGCTCGACGAAGTCTGCTGTGTGTGAACATGTAGAACAAGGAACCAACCATTACCTGCGATTTGATAAACCACAGATACTCGCAAAAGAACACCGCTTTATTCCAAGAATGATACGTGAAGCTATTGAAATTAAAAAACATCCTAATTTCAATAGAGAAGATGGTTGGAATGTTCCTCCAGCTTGGGACCCTGTTATCAGGCTAATGAAACCCAAGAAGGACAAAGTCACCAGAAGACATCAAGACACAGTGAGCACATTCTGCGTAGATAGTAACACCAATAGTTGAAAAATGTTCAGGTACTTTGAGATAACTTATAAATTCAAGACAAAGACAAATATCACCTCAGTCTGCCGTGAACACGAATCCTGTAAAGAATTCGAAACGTTGGCTAGTAATAAAAATGTAGTTTCTAGATCTTTCGGTTTAAATGTAATAACAAATAACCAGTGAAACCAATATAACGCGATAAAATCCGTAAACTGTAGTTTAATTTCAATGTGTAACATTCGCGTAAACCCAAGAAAATATTATGATGAATTTATGTCCTGTAGATCTATTCCACACGACAAGATGTTGTCTTTCGCTTTTGAAATATTTTCGGGTGACGCATTAGTTTGGTATCGTTCTGTTAAAAATAATGTAAAGACTTGGTTAGAACTTTGCGAACTTTTGAAACGAGATTTTAGTCCACATAACTACGATTATCGGCTTATGACGGAGATTCGTCAGCGCTCACAGGGCGAAAACGAATCAATAACTATTTACGTGGCAAAAATGCACGGTCTGTTTTTGCGACTTAGTTCTCCTATCGCTGATTCGGAGAAGCTAGAAATTTTACTAAATAATATTAGACCTTGTTACACTAATTGTCTGCTCACTGCAAAGGTTGTTGATGTTGATAGTCTGGTCGAAGTTTGTCGTCTTTTCGAAAATTACCAAAGTCGCAGTAAGCAATTTTCTGAACCCCCTAAAGTTTCAAAGAATACTGTAGCACCCGATCTAGCGTATAATTATCCGTTTTCAAATTTTTCTTCAAACAAAAATGTTTACAATCATAATCACTTCAATAAATATAACTCTGTCGCTGATACATCGAGATACAAGTCTGTACCACAAGTTAACGCCGTATCGAGTACTTCTAATATAAATAAAAATTTTTGCGTGCGTTGTAGATGCAATTCGCACTCATTACGTAATTGCCGTCAGCCACACTACCTAATCTGTTTTAAGTGCGGTACAAAGGGTTTCAAGGTGTCAGACTGCCCCAATTGTAAATCTAAGTCGACCCCTACAGTTTCAAAAAACTAGTTAACAAGGATTGTGGAAAATCAAATTATACAACTAATTGTAATAAAACAGAGTGGAATAATTGGTTGGACTTTTAAAAAAAATTCTTTAGTAGCTATCATATATCCTCAATCCGTAATTCTAAAGTAGAATATTTACCTTACGTTACTCTAAAATTAAACGGAATACCTACCACTGGTCTTTTAGATTCTGGATCTTGCGTTACAATTTTAGGTAATAATTTGCATAACATATTTTTGAAAGACGATGTTTTGGATAAATCGAAACCTTTAAGGTTAATAACAGCTGGCGGCGAACGACTTGAGTCTTTGGGATCGGTGTTTCTACCCTTTGAGTTTCAGGATAAATTGATTAACTTAGAAGTTCATGTTGTACCTGGGATTCAAAATTCCCTTATCCTTGGCATGGATTTTTGGCGAAGCTTTGGCCTATTTCCTAACAAATTAGAGTCTGTTTTGATTGTGAACAAGTCTGACGCTCAAGTAATGGAGTTGCAGGCAGTTCCCCCTACACATCTTGTTTCTTATGATCATCTTACAGTCGACCAGAGAGCTACCGCTGACAACATTATTTCTAAATTTTCCGATATTTCATACGAGAAGCGGGGTCTCGGTTGCACAAATATTATTTCTCATTCAATTGATACAGGTGATTGCCCCCCTATTCGGCAAATATTTTATCGCATGTCTCCCGATAAACAAAGAATTTTAATAAAGCATCTTGACGACATGCTCTCAGAGGATGTTGTTGAACGATCTGAAAGCCCGTGGTCAAACCCGGTCATTTTGACCCCTAAGAAGAATGGTGAACTGCGTTTCTGTTTGGACAGTCGTAAATTAAATTCCGTTACAAAAAAAGATGCTTATAGCTTGCCTTATATTTCGGAAATTTTAGATAATCTGAGAGATGCTAAATACTTGTCTAGTTTAGATTTGTCTAAATCTTTTTGGCAAACATTAATTAAAGAAGAGGACCGTTGCAAAACAGCCTTTTATATTCCTACGCGTGGCACATTTCAATTCAAAAGAATGCCCTTCGGTCTTACGAATGCGCCAGCTACTCAACAACGATTAGTTGATATTTTATTTTATGGTCCAGAATTTGAAAATAAGGTTTTCTGTTTTATCGATGACATAATCTGTATCACGTCCAGCTTCAACGAGCATATTACTCTTTTATTACGCATTCTTGATAAACTAAAAAGCGCTAATTTAACAATTAATCTCGAAAAATGTAAATTTTTTAGAGATAACCTAAAATATTTAGGCTATGTTGTCGACTCTAGTGGATTGCATCCCGATCCGGATAAAGTAAATTCAATGAAAAATTATCCCACTCCTTCTAATAGAAAAGAAGTACGTCGTTTTTTAGGCGCAGCCTCGTGGTACAGGCGTTTTATACCGAATTTTAGCTCTATTGCTGCACCCTTAAATAAGTTAACATCTCAAAGTAAAAACGCACATCCATTCTGTTGGACGACAGAGGCTAATGAGGCGTTTAATAACCTAAAGAATTGTTTGATTTTCTCCTCGGTGTTGGCTTGTCCTGACTATTCGCAACCTTTTGAAATACACTCAGATGCTAGCGATTTTGGACTTGGCGCGATCCTCTGTCAAAGGTTAAATGGTGAGGAAAGAGTCATAGCGTACTATAGCAAATCACTCACTAAGCAAGAAAAAAATTACAGTTCCACAGAGCGCGAAGCCCTGGCTGTTCTATCTGCTATAGAACACTGGCGTTGTTATGTTGAAAATGGTAAAAAGTTTATTGTTTACACAGATCACGCTGCTTTGAAATGGTTCTTGACCTTAAATAACCCTACTGGCCGGTTAGCCAGATGGGGAGTTCGCTTATCTTCCTATAATTTCGAAATACGTCATCGTCGGGGTTCCGATAACGTTTTACCTGATTTTCTGTCTCGCTCTTTACCCGTTTCTGCTATTGCTAATGATATAAATATAGATATTAATTCTAATCAGAATTTACCAGTTTCTACTAATGATCCTTGGTATTTAAATATCTATAAAGGCTGTTTAAGTTCTCCGACTTCCTTTGTTAACTATCAAGTAATAAACAATAAATTGTATTGTTTTAAAAAAACATTAAACCCTCTCACTAGAGAATTTCAATGGAAAGAGGTTATTCCGTCTGACCAAAGAAATGACATTCTAAGGGAGAATCATTCTTCGCCCACTGCTGGACATCTGGGTATTTTTAAGACATACAAACGTCTCGCACTTAATTACTTTTGGCCTGGTATGTTCACCGATGTTGTCAAGTTCGTCAGTTCATGCGAACCTTGTATCACCCATAAACACCAAAATCACCCAAATTTAGGTCTAATGGGAAAACCCAAATCATGTCAAAAGCCCTTTCAGACGATTAGTATTGATTTGATTGGTCCATTGCCTCCCAGCAGGAAACAAAACACTTTTATATTTGTGGTCAGTTGTTGTTTCTCTAAATATTATTTACTTTTCCCCATTAAACGGGCAACTGCAGAAGTGATAACAAAAATTCTTGAGGAAAATGTATTTTTGGTGCATGGAATTCCATCTACTATTGTTTTGGATAACGTTAAACAATTTATTAGCGCAACCTTTAAAAGTATGTTGTCAAAATATAAAATTCCAAATTTGCATTTTACACCGTTGTATACTCCCCACGTTAACTCAGTTGAACGTTACAACAAAACCATTATGACAGCTATTTCAACTTTCATAGAATCTGATCATCGAATCTGGGACACTCTAATCACTAAAGTTCAATTCGCCCTTAACTGCGCAGTTAGTGAGGTTACTGGTTATTCTCCTAATTTCCTTGTTTTTGGTAGGGAGGTCATAACATGTGGTTCTCAGTATATTGACAAGGAATTTAATTCCGATATGGTGCTTGAACCACGGGACGGCTATGCCGAAACTTTAGGCTACTTATCTTCTATTTTCGAGAAGGTACATTCAGCTCTGTTGTCGACCCACCAACGAAATTGTTCATCTTATAATCTTCGCCGTAAACAGGCAGAATTCAATGTCGGTGATATAGTTTGGCGCAGAACGTTTCTACTTAGTGACAAGGATAAATACTTTAGCAAGAAATTGGCGCCTAAATTTATTAAATGTAAGATTGCCTCAAAAAAATCACCTCTAGTATACAAACTTAACGACATGGCCGGAAAACCTTTAGGCGAATGGCACATCAAGGATTTAAAGTTGATTAATTACAAAGAATAATAAAAGTATAAAAACATCAATGTAAGACGCATATCTATACAAAGTTATAATTACCTACATAATTAATTGTGAAGGCCAACAATGGTTCTTTTGTTTTCGAGTGGAAGCTCACAAGATAATGCATTGTGTTGTGTTAATGATTTATGTTAACATGCTAACATAAAATGAATAAATGTTTCAGTTATAAATTGTAATAAAGTTTATTACATGTAATATTGTTACAAAGAATCTGCTGTTTATCTAACTATCAGTTATGGCTCAGTGGTTAAAAAGTTGTTGTCGGATCGGTATGTGGTTCGATTCTCGCATGTGTATTTTCTTTCCGCAAATCTATTTGCTGAAATGCATCTTGATTGGCGTATTGTTTTTCGCCGTGCCTTGTTCTGAAGTTCTGTTGTTATTCTTAATTCTGTATAAATTCCATAATCAAATTGTTATTATAGGTACTTTATAAACGATCATGGTGATTAACCGTGTGTCGCGAGCTCGGAACAGTCGAATAGTACCTACCATTTAGATCGTACCTACCTAGTTGTCGTTATAACGCACGCGCGTTCACTCAGCGACGCGCCGATAAATAAATGCCTAACTAATGATTCACCATTGTTTACATTCAAAAGGTGTTTACTGGTCGTGTAGTAGTTATTAATTAGAGCAAAATATTTGTTAATTTCTTTCCTTTGACATTGAGCGGTCCGGTCGTGTCTGCGGCTTATATTATTTTTGTTCATCTTTACGAAAAATCTGTTGTTATACCTAACTATATTCAAAAAGTTTACTTATCTAGTGGCAAAGGCCGAACCCAAGATTTATAAGTCGTAGGGCTAGATCAAGTTTCTTATATCTACAAATCATTATTACCTAATAATTACCCTAAGCGCTTCTCCATAGATTGTTATCTTTAATATTAGGCTATTACACTGGCCTCGGCATTTACATGTAGGTATGTGTGATGAATTATGAATGATAAATGTTTATGTTCAAATTCAGACTGCCGTTGTACGCGTGAAGAATGCAAGCGTGGGTCATTATTATTTAGGTATCCTAATTAGCGTATAGGGTTGTCACTTGTTCAAGGTACTCATGCCCTTGTTTTCTCTAATTTCAGGGAGTATCTTCAGGGCTGCTACGCCCGTTGGGCTAGGGAATTTTCCTTAGGGAAAATCCCGGCCTAACTTTGTGTGACGTCACGTCGCGCCCCTGCGCCGCGAGCCTCACTACGAGTGACGCACAGCAGTGGGCCGCTCCCTCGCTCCCCTCCTCCTCGCCGGCCTTATAAATACCGGGGACACACGAGGCTTCGCCCCTTTGCTCCGGCCAACACCACCGAGTTGAGTACATTATCCGAAGACCTGTGAAGTGCCAACGTCCCCCACGCCCTGGATAATTGTCTCATCTGCTAATTTTAAGTGTCAGCTCTTTTTGTATCGAATCGAATAACTAGAATTATAACGCGAGTTTAAACTTTCCTGGTGATATTTTTTTATTTATTTCCCGTAAGTCAACCTAATTATCTCTCTTTAATTGCTCGGCGAGTGATCGATCCCGGCTACCACATGGAAATCAATCACTCAAGCGACATAGTCCTCGTCCTTTCTCTTTTGAATCTCAAGTTGTTCAATTTTCTTTCTGAGTTCTTCATTTTGTGCTGATAGAAATGCCATCGAATTCTCAATATTGGTGTTTGTATTTTTTATTTCAACTAGAGTAGGGTAAATCTTCTTGATTTCTTCATTTTGCGCGTCGAATAACTTTTTCATTTCAACTTTGAATTCTTCAAATTCATTTTCTCTAGGACGTTTAGAACGTTGAGATACATAGCTCGGCGGGGTGTGAAATTCGATCTGGGTAGCAATATTGGACTCAGACAAACACCTACCGCTTTTATCTGCCATCTCAAGTACTAGGAGACTATAATATCACAGGAGTTAGTGTCCGAGAGAGTGCGTTAGCTCGGTTATAATTAATGTTGTATTATTATTAAATAGCCACAAATCACTTAAAATTGTGATTAGGGCCTCAAAATAATTCCAGAGTACCAGGAGTCAATAGCACAGTGGTAGTTGTACGAAGCTAAAGTGGTGAGTGGGGGTAGGCGGGGTTAATCCGGCCACTCCTGCGCATGAACGGGTGGAGCTTCGCTGGGTGGTGCCGCTCTGTGTGCGCGCTGATTAGTTGGTGTGTAATTAGGTGTTCACCGTACCTTGTTGCAGTAGCGTTGCTTGCAAATACCAGGAGCTCAGAAGATCAGCGGTGTAATTTCGTCGTGCGCGCAACACGTACGACGTTAACTCTTCTAGGTTTATGCACTCCTATTTTTTCGTTTGAGTTAATTTAGTTTATTTTTGATTTATTTATTTTATAAAATAAAGAATAGCAGTTAATGAGCACGTTAACACCGTACGGCGGTCCCGGGGAAGAGGAAGGAAAAAAGATTAACATTAGAAATTTAGTAGATACCTGACTAGGCTAGCTAGCTAGGCCTGACTTAACATAAATATGAGTATATATATGAGTATAAGACCTTTGACAAACAGTAGGTAACAGAATTAAGTATGTATATTGTGTCGGTCAAGAACCAGTCCCGTACTGGACGTCGAAATTTTTTGTTTTTCGTGTGAGTGTGTGGCCAACTTACTCTGGTGTCGAAGTTTTCAGACCGCCCGAAAGCCTCTGACATGGCCTAACGATCCTTATCCTTAGACAAGAACCGGGACCAACAGCTTTACGTGCCCTCCGAAGCACGGTAGCGCTCAGATGTAAATGCCACACACGGTCACCTATCCAAGTGGTGACCTGTGCAAGCGTTGCTTAACTTTGCCGATCTGTTAATGAAATGAAATGAAATGAAATGAAATGATACTTTATTTCGTATAAACTTTGTATAAAGTGCTTACGAAACGTCAATTTTAAATTTATCAGTTGTACAAGTTTATATTTTTAGAGTACCTCGCACAAAAGTTTGTGGTAAATTATTTTAAAGGACCGTTCGATTGTATTACACACACGGACACGTACATAAGTAACGATCCGTCGATCCACACCGTTTAACGGACATGTGTTGGTATTATAATAAAAAACTGTATGAACAACGCACACACCAGCAGCACACACGACGCTCACTACAATTCTTCAAAAACACCAAACACTTTGAAAACTCTCGCACGACGATATAAGCGCGTGCGCCGCGCGCGCGCCCGATGCCTTTGACTCTGATAAACGAATCTCATCGTCAAACGCCTCGCCGCCGCGCGCCGCGCGCCGTCTCGTCGCACTACACTTATGCGACGTTCCAACGCCTAACCCTACGGCGCGCAGCGCGGCAAATTTTTGGCTTGAAATAGGCGAGCGCGTGAGGGTTAATCGAGCAGGGTCCCGAGGGAGAGGGGCAGGGGAAGAGGGGGGATGAGGAGGGAGTGGGGGGTTGTATTGGAACGGTTTTAGAATGTTACGCGGTTGATGTGTTTTTAAGGAGCGATCCGTCGTACAGGGGGTTGAGCTGGATTTTGACGGGATTTCGGGATTAGAGTTATGTAATTATATTTTTTTTTCTGCTCACATCGTTACAATCTATTCAGTACTTCGTACATACAGGCGGTGTACGGGGCAAGGATGGGGTGGAGGCGGGGGTTGCAGGGGTGCAGGGGGTGACGGGGAGGGGGCAGCGGTTGACGTCATTTGATATTATGACGTATCCAATGATAAGAATGAATATATTACGTGTGAACAAATATCACCCTAATTCCAATCAATGGGGACAAAAAAAAACTACATTATACACATACCTTCAGTCTTATACTAAGAGGGAGCTTGTTATAAAAGCGTATACACTGCCCCATAAAACAGCTACTTATTTTGTGGAGGCGGGTGCTATGAACTACAAGATTATACTTATGTCTAGTATTTACAGTGTGAAGATCACTTTTTTTACTAAATTTGTCAATATTCTTGTGGACATATAACAGATTATCGTATATATATTGCGATACAACAGTTAGAATGCCTATCTCACTGAACTTTCCTCTTAGAGAAATACGAGGACCGAGGTTGTAAATTCCCCTTATTGCTCTTTTCTGCAGAACGAATATCGTGTTAAGGTCTGCAGCATTCCCCCAGAGAAGAATCCCATAAGACATGATACTATGAAAGTAACTGAAATAAACCATTCTAGCTGTATCTATATCTGTAAGGCGTCTAATTGTCCTAACTGCATACGCTGCAGAACTAAGTTTGCCCGAAAGTCTTTCTATATGCGGGCCCCATTGGAGTTTGGTATCAAGCATAATACCTAGAAACATAGTTGTCCCGACGGGCTCAATTCTGGATTCCTTAAGTTGTACATTGGTTTCCATCTGTTTAACATTGGGCATTGAGAATTTTAATAGTTTGGTTTTCTTATCATTAAGTAATAAATTATTTACATTAAACCAATTAACAACTTTAGAGAGTGCATTGTTTACTTCGTCAAAATTTATCTGTTGTCGTCTAATATTAAAAATTAAGGAGGTATCATCTGCGAACAACACAATCTCATGATTCTTTTTTACATAATAAGGTAGATCGTTAATATAAATCAAAAAAAGAAATGGTCCGAGGATTGACCCCTGCGGGACTCCCATTTTCAAGGCAGAACCTGGAGATGTCTTGTAATTGATCTGGACCTTCTGCATTCTTTTGCCCAAGTAAGAAACCAGGAGATCGAGAGCTTTGTTCCTAACGGCGTAATGATACAATTTTTTGACCAGAGTGTCATGATGTACACAATCAAACGCTTTTGACAAGTCGCAAAAAATACCTAATGCATCTTGCGACTTCTCCCAAGCTGCAAATATGCTTTTGAGTAGCTCAACTCCTGCGTCAGTAGTCGAACGACCCCTCGTAAATCCGAACTGTTTCTCGTGGAGTAGATTATGTCTATTAAAATAACTAAGCAACTGACTAAGAATTAATTTTTCAAAAATTTTACTAAGTGTCGGTAATACAGAAATAGGTCGAAAATAAGAAGGGTCGGTTGTGTCACCAGAATAAAATAAAGGTATAACTTTACTATTTTTCATTAAGTCAGGAAATATTCCAGAAGCGACGCAACCATTGAATACCGCTGCAAGATGTGGAGCAATTATGCTAATAATAGATGAAGTAGTCTTCACTGACAGTCCCCACAAATCCATTGTCTTTTTCATATTTAAAGTTTTAAATTGTTTAAGAATATCGTCAGTAGTAACAACGTGAATTCAAAGGCTGCATCACATTCTGGCACACAGTCCCTAAGAAGCATTTCAGCAGACATGGAAGATGAGTTGAGCGACTTTGTTGTCACTATAGGTATATTAGCAAAGAAATTCTCAAATTCTGTCGCAACTTCCAGATCCTCTGAAATACTCACATTATTGATTTTTAAAAGGTAGTCGCAGCTGCGTGCTTTGGCTCTGCCAGTTTCATTGTTGATGACATTCCAGGTAGCATTTATAGACCAAGTACCTACCTAAAGTATTGTAATAAATTGCAATGTATATTCTGTGATATTATGTTCAGTCAAATTTATGAAATATGTGATTTATGTTATTGTGAACTTATGAGTTATATCACTATTGTAATTGTATCATAAATGTACTATAGTATGTATGTATGTCTTTCTCTTATAATCCAAAAGATAGAACAATGTCATTATTATTTTTTACTTTTTAATGAGTAAGTGTTATATAATATTTTTAATGAGTAAGTGTTGTATAATAACATTATATAATATAATCAATATAAATAATTTAATAACGTGGGAGCTACGACTGCCAACAAACTGCCTTGCAGTTTGGCAGAAGTAATGAATTTAATGTAATCTTATTTAAATTACTGAATAAACACTTTTTCATTTTTTTTCATTTTTTTTTTCATAATGTTTTCTGATAATTTTATTTTGTTTCTCAGATAAATAGATTTTGCCGTGTTACAAGCTTGTCTAAATATTTTGGAATATTTTCTTACGTAATTAATAAAGGTCTGACTATTATTATAAGACTTTTCATTATACAGTTCATATAACCTAATCCGGCTTTTATAAATACCTTCAGTTGCCCAATCACTAAACATCAGACGGTCAGTTACATTTAATTTTTTGGATGAAAATACGGTCTGAAATTCGTCATTAATTAATTTAAATAAAGAATTATATAACTGATCCGGATGGTCATGATGACGCAACCAACGCATTTTTCGAGATAAATTGTTTTTAAAAGTTTTAAGTCGATTCTCATTTATTGGTATATATTTAACAATTTTTCTCTGGTCTCTCGGACATTCTCTTGGACAACAGATTAACTGCCCACTGTGATCTGACTGAAGCATATTAATCAAAGATTTGTGTATTGGTTTTATACTAGTAAATATATTATCAATACAAGTACCATTTGTGGCAGTCACTCTAGTTGGTTCATAGAAATTATGACATAAATTGTATGACTTAAATAAATTAAAAAAATTGATAGTTGAAGAGCATTTTTCTAATATGTTAATGTTAAAGTCTCCACAAATAGCAACCGTTTTACAGCAATTACAAACTTTGCTTAGAGCATCCTCCATAATAACTAAAAAACTTTCAAATAGTGCACATGGAGGTTTGTATACACTCATAACAATGAACTGCTCAAACTCAACACATGTAATCTCTACTACTCGCTCAACAGAGAGGCTCACAATGTCAGTCCTTTCTTTAAATTTTAGAAATTTACTTGCTATGATTAACGAGCCACCATGGATAAAATTTTCTCTACTGAACGAGCTTACAACCTGGTGGTTATTAAAATTGAATATGAACTGGTGGCTTCTTAGCCAATGTTCTGTAATGCATAAAATATCAATATTGTTACAGTTCATAAACAATTCCAATTCTAACTCCTTGCCCATCAACCCTTGTATATTTTGATGCACCAGGTTGATACAATTTTTAAAATTATTTTTTGTATGTGTGGTTGATGGAACTATATTTTTGTCACTTAAACTAGATACAGAATTTGGTGTCTTATTAAATATATTGCCACAGATTGACTCTATTGTCTCAGAAGTAAATTTAAAGAATTTGGAACGGATTCCAAGCTTATATTGCTTGTCAAATTTGACTGCTCAATAAAAGCAGTGTGGTTAGCCAAAACCTTGGCTGAGTTATTAATATAATAAGCTAGCGATGATGCTATTTGTCTTTTATAAAATTGTGATATATAATAATTATCATATGTCAAATAAAAATTTCTAATTAAAGCATTAGAGTCAATAATGTCAATCAGATTATTATAAAATGTCATAGTATGCAATTTTGAATTAATCTTAAATCTATAATCATTTTCAGCTTGTGGCAACAGGTTACTGTAAGGAAAAGCAAGTAACAGAATTTTTCTAACTTTTAAATTGAGTAATTGGTCAAAATATCTCTGTATTACATTTATATTTGCATTTCCTCTTCTCCCAATAAATATAATAATTGTTGTTTCAAGACAGTACGATTTAGACAAAATAGATTGCATTATTTGAGTATAACTTGCACCAGGCATACATATGTTAGTAAAAGCCAAACCTGTCCTTTGCCGCAACAATTGGCTCATGTTTTCCCCTATCTCATCACTAAACATTAATAGTTTGTCAGTGTTTGTAATGTGGGGTGAGAAGGAAGTGCCAAAATTAGAATCAATGGTGCTGTTACCCACTGCATCAGACGGTGATAATAAATCAGGGCAATAATTCAATGTAGTTGGCTGTGAATGACTCCGTGGCATCTGGCTATGTTCATTGCCATGATTATTATTGGTAATAGATTGGAGCCTCTGCTCATTATACTTACACAAGTCCACTAAGTCCTCCATTGCCAAGATATGCTCATTTATTTGTTTTTGCGATAAATTATATTTCTTTGTCATGTTCAACAATGATTCTTGTAAACTGTCAATCTCCGTTTGCAAACAATGAATATCAGCATCATACTTTAATAGATTAGAATCTAATTTAGCTAAACATACTTTTTTTTTTTTTTTGTTTTACGAGGTGGAAAATCCCTTCGGATCTCCGACTCTTGGGGGAAATAAGAGCCGGAGTATGTGGTGTTTCCACTAAAAACCACCTCGACTTCCGCCATGTACCCGTGTGTCGGAGGGTGGGGCATCACCAAAGCACTCGTCGCCACTCTCCGACGGGTATTGGCCCGCCAGATAATCAGGCGGGCACCAAACAAAACCCCCTTGGCGACGGATTAAGGTGTTAGACTCCGCCGCCAAAACGCCCAGCGGCCGCAGAGGATAGGGAGGACGGCAACGCAACACCGCATCTCCTCTTCCTCTGCGGCCCCACCGCGACGCATCGAATGGTGCGCCCCCATTTGGTCGCGGGAGATAGGGCGCGCGGCAACGCAACACCGACACGCCTCTCCTCCCGCGACCGCACCCGACTGCGCGGGACAGACAGAACTGTCCCCCGCACCCGCACCGTTGGACGCATCCTGCGCAGGCCCCGCCAAGCCCACGCGGAGCGTCCCCTCCTGGATCCCTCTTAGCTTCACCACGGGTGACCAATCCACGGTTACTGAGCCCCCCCACCACGACAAGGTGGAGATCCCACGGGGGGGGGGGGTAGCTAAACATACTGACATCTGTTCCTTTAAATTAACATATTTTTTGCAATAATCGACATTAATATTTGATTTCTTGTACATTCTTAACAATTTTTCCTTTTTCCTGATAAATTTATTAATTTTAACATACTTCTTCAATTTATTACAGGCTTTCATCTTTCTAAATGACTGAATAGATGAATTAGACTCTGTTAAATCAATAGTCAACGTTATGAACGGCAAGCCAAGTCTCGTTATGAGCGCTATCGAAATTAAACTGGTCGATCAACTGCCGACCAAGAGAACAGTTCCCCATTCAATAACTGATAATGAATGAAAATGAAATGATACATCTCTGATTTTTGTTTAATTTCGATGTCTAGTCTCGTCTTACATCGAAATTAATCGAAATTAGTTATTCGTCGAGAACTCCTGTCCTTATAGTCACGATTTCTGCGGCCCTGTACATACGGCGCTTTTTACCGTTTTTTGTTGGATTAATTCTCTTGGTATTCCTAGGAATACTAGAGAGCTTCCGGTATCCCGAATAAATATATATCACACGTCTTATGTTGGTAGAATATATGAGAACAAAATAAAACTCAGAGTTCAGGAACTGCATATTTACTTGAGAGTGATAAATCGTCCCTAAATATACACGTTTTATGCCGCGTGATTGACCGGGGATGTGGTCCGGCTTGGTATTTTCGTGGATTATCGGCTAATGCCCATAAAATCCCTGGCGGTAATAAATTGCATACAGAATGCCATTCACACGCTTGTTTTTCGCGGTCAGGTCGCACGGGTCGAACACTACATAACAGGTTTAGCTACCTACTTATATTTACTCTCAGCAGCTGGATGGATGAGCTAGGGGCTGAAAATTTAGTTTAGAAATTAATTGCATATCATCATCATCTAGTATTATTATACCTTCTATTTTATTATTTTTAAAAGTTATATCCAAAATGTTCGATTAGGAGTTCAAGTTCGCTATCTAGTCATAACAGATTTTATTGAATATTAACTTTTTCATAGAGCTTTTGTCTGGCACAAATGAAAGGAATGATATACCTATTCTTTCTTTTAGATCATAAATCTCATAATGGACTGGCGGATAGAAGACATAGAGAGTGTAACTTTTTGTGACAGGTCACCCATCAATACATCATACGGCAAGCAACGTGCTTAACCTTGTGCATTGCTAAATTCATCCAGTTGTACTCTACCACGTATCCCTCCTAAATTCCTCTCAAATCATAACAGGAAAACCATCCCACCTAAATTGACCCCATGTCGGTGCGGAATTTATACGGCAATAGTTTACTAGTTAACTGTACCCTCTATGTCATAACTATAACCATTCATCATAAAGTACATAAAGACGAGCCCTGCCGAATAATTCGTAATAAAAGCGAACAGGGAACAATTCAATCCTGTATATTACCTGGAATATTGGTCTTTGCACTGAATACTAAGTACTGAAGTTACAGCCCGTTCACAGAGGCGAGCGACGGCGGCAGCGATTTCGATATACATGGCGCGTTTTACTCTAACGCTACAAGCCGCGGCGGAGTAGAGCGCGACATGTACACTGAAATCGCTACCGCCACTGCTCGTCGCTGCTGTTGGTACACGGGCCGTTAGGCTGGAAAGTAAATATCCTTTATCTCAGTATTAGAGACGCAAGGCAGGTACACAATCAAGTAAACTAATCGACCTGGATCGTGCTACGGTTCGGTAACTAAAATGTCGGATTTTCAAGACTCGAATCTTAGTAGGGATGTTATTCCTCTATTATTATCAATGATCAGAATTGAGATAAGTTTATGTACATAGAAAATAAATATTCTAATAATTTTATTCTGTATCTTTCCGATAAATATATTTGTTGTGTATTAAGGTACTTTTTTAGTTATGTTTTGTGTCAGTTTGTACCTATTTTTATTTTTATTTATAGTCTCACGCCTGTATCCCCGAAGGGATAGGCAGAGGTGTAAATATGACACCCACATTTCGCTATGATTTTTTTAGGTCCCACGTAATAGGGGGTGAGCCTATTGCCGTTACCGCGCACATCACCAGACTCCGGGCTGCTACTGAGTATTTGGAAAAACCCAGTTACACTTTTGCCCGACCCGGGAATCTGACCCGGGACCTCCGATCAGCTGTCGCATACGCTATTCACTGGACCACGGAGGCAGTTGTACCTATATCTCTCTCTAATCTTGTTCTTTAGATCAAATTTTCACACTTTTATCATGTAGAGTTTTATTTGGTAATAGGTTGTCATAATTCAATAATTGTTATCTTGATTTTTATATTATTTAATAATTTTTAGTTAGCCCGTACGAAATTGGCGAATTTATATTTATCCCAATGTTATTTTTTACATATACTTAGTATCTTATATAAATTGTACCTATACATAAGCTGTGAATAAACCTTGTTACAACTAAATAATAAAATCTTTTTAGCTACACAACTCGGCTTTACTTAAAGCCCCTGTTTTTTTTTCAAATATGATTTGTAGACTCGTCCTAAATCCTGTTTGGTTTTTGCCTTTATTCCATATACACCTTTATCTAGACTAAAAGTTTATAAAGTAAGGACTGCTTTAATATACCCGCTTAAGGGCGTGTCCAATGAAGGGGATCTAAAAGCATCTGTTATCTTCTGAAGACAGATGACTTTTTAATGTTTCTCTTCTTTAAACATTCTTATATTTTGTGACTTGGCTTGTCGTTCAGAAAGATGTGTAAAGCTAAGCAACGTTTGCCCAGCTCGCCGTTTGGATGGGCAAGCGTTTAATTTACACCAGTGCGCTACGCTGTTACTACGAGCCGCTACGAGCCTGCTACGAGCCTAGTGGAGAGACCGACGGACTGCAACGCAGAAGGTTCGAATCCACTGCGGCCACCAATGACTTTTTGAAGTTATATGCGTATTAAATTGTTAAATATCGCTTGCTAAACGGCGAAGGAAAACATCGTGAGGAAACCTGCATGTCTGAGAGTTCGCCATAATGTTCTCGAAAGACATGTGAAGTCTGCCAACCCGCACTTGTCCAGCGAAGTGGACTATGGCCTTACCCTTCTCATAGTGAGAAGTGGCCCGTTCCCAGCAGTGGGACAGTTTATATACAGGGCCGATGATGATGATGATGCTACCCTGCTACATAAAGCGTCGATCTTGGTTCTTATCTCAGGACAAGAATCGTACGAGCGGTCAGAAAACTCCGACACCAGAGTTGGCCACACACTGACACGAAAAAAGAAAGTCCAGGTTTAAGTCCCTCCCAAATTAAAATAAGCCTCCCCAAAACAAAATCCTGAATCCATAACCTGTTAATAACTTCATAAATTTAATCCGATATAATATGTCCCACTACTTAATTTACTATTCGATAACAAAAGCTGTTATCACGGGCATGGTGGTTAAACGCGTCAATGTCTGTGCTTCATCGATTGTTATCATGATTGCTGTTAATCAAATATGGCCGCGTTAGTAACGCTTTAATTTCACTATTCTGGCCTAGTGCAGTCACAGCTCAGTACTGGCTGGAGCTGCTATTTACTATCCTTGCTCATAATACGATGCTTCACATAATATGTCGAGATACCAAACATTGCCTTCACAGTTTTAGCTGAAGAATAGTTTTAATCTTCAATTATTTAGCAATTCATTATTATATTATATACTGTAGCCCTCTATAATTCTGTTGCTGTTTTTTAAAATAAATGTTACCACTTCGAGTCCATTATGTCCTTATTTTATAACATGTGAAATAAGCTGTAAGCTGGCCGCCACACACATAATGTTATCATGACCGGCTTATTTATGATTCTTAATCCTACCTATCTTGAAACGTAAATAGGCATTCACGTTATTAAAAAAATGTGTATCCTCCTCATTAAAAATTTAAATAACAGTATAATATCCTCTCTTAACCGTAAATGTACTGCTTCAAAACTCATTTTGCATAACATTATAATGACAAGAAACCTAGAGTTTGGCTTATTAACATTACCGAAAACCCCACTTGACGCAATATTATTCCCTCTGAGTGCGGTAGAAGTGAGGAAAAAATATTTCCATAAAGGCAGGCTCGTTATGCCGGGCCTGTGTAGGCCCAATGTTATTTATTGGCGAGCACCTTGTTTACGAAACCCTCATATTCTTATGTTTTACCGCCAGTTTAAAATATTACGGCCCATTTGCGACGTAATTCTCAAAATATGCTCTATTTTTACAAAGAAGGACTTTGAATGTATTTATTTAGGTTCAAATGAACGCCTAAAAACTTTGTTCATGTGTAAATCCTGGTGAACCTTGTGTCAAACCGAAATAAACAAGCGGGAAATACGATTACGGCTAGAAGTGGAACTGTTTACAAACTGTTCGCGGACGTGACAGGTTTAGGAGCCTTCGCTGCCGGCCACAATCGAACAAACATTTACTGGTGTTTGCGCGATCCACGATTTGTTAACGGTAACATAAATAACACATCCGGCCGGCCTCCTGAGTTAGCGTCTTGAAAAGGTTTGATTTAAAGTATCATAAATAAGAGCAGCTTCGTAAACGTCATGACATTTCGATATTTCGTGACGGTTGCTTGTTAACGCCGCACAATATCGTTGACAAACACGTACACCGCGGACTTATTCTAGTGGAAGCCAACTGTCTCGTTTTCCAATAAAGAGGAGACGTATTGCGACGTACGGTCATTGAGTTTTCTGCTCAGACGCGCTCGGCTCGCGTGCCGCCGGACGCCGACAATCGAATAAACTACAAATACATCGTGGCCTTTATTGTGTCCACTCAGCGAACCAGGGACGTTTTTAATTATGATTCTTTACGGCAACACAACTTTGACTGTATACCTTTTACAACAGAAAATGGAATACGGAAGCGAAGCAAACAGTTATATTTCATTGGAGAAATCGCTAATTGAGAAAGTTGCTTGGGTAGTTACAGTTTTCATAAGTTACTAATAGAATGTAAGTCCAACCTCTGAACGATCTAAATTAAGTTTAAAACTATCGACAGCAGGACTTAGCAAAGTGGTGCGAAAATGGACTTCCTTTAATTTTATATAGGTACGTAGGTACAATAGAACTGTGCTAGTTCAGCAATTTGAGCGAGTTATCGGTGAGCGGCGGGGAATTCTATAGAATTAAATAAAGTGCGACAGAGGTACGGGGGACGTTAAAGTTATTGGAGAATTCCATATTGTGCTGTAAAATTTTACGTTTTCACAACAATAGAGCGAGAAGTGCACAATTAAACGACGGTGAAGGCGAATGTTGTGGATAACTTGTTATAATAATAATGTAGAAATATTATATTGCGTCGCATTGTTATGTCAATGGTGTTACAAAATAAGGCTGTTAAATGAAAAGTAACAAGACGATGACTGTAGATATGATATTTAATATTTTTGACTGTCCTATTGGGCTCAACTTTTTATTAACCGACTTAAAAAAAAGGAGGAGGTTCTCAATTCGTCGGAATCTTTTTTTTTTATGTATGTTCCCCGATTTCTCTTAGACGCCTGGACCGATTTCAAAAATTCTTGTTTGGATTGAAAGAGTATACCTCCCAGTTGGTCCCATGATCATCAAGTCAGGATCTGATCATGGAATCCTGAAAAAATCGAAGGAACTCTTCAAATTTTATAAGCACACTTGAAGCGATTTGACGATAACAACCCAATGCCGTCGAGTTTGGGCTCGTTTGAGTCGTCTTTACATAGACTTTGATGCTGGATGATATCCATGGTCTGATGATGGAGCTGGAAGGTAACCATGAGATCTTTGTGATACAACAAGCCAATCTTATCGAGTTTAGGGTCGTTTGATTCGTCTTTACTGGATGTTTTCCAGGGTCTGATGATGGAGCAGGAAGGTGGCCATGGGATCTTTAACATAACATAACTTCACGCCTTTTATCCCCGAAGGGGTAGGCAGAGTTGTATACACACCCACATTTCGCCAGTTATGTTTAGGTCCCAATGTAATAGGGGGCGATCCTATTGCCATCTACCGGGCACATGGGATCTTTGTAGTAGGTACAAAGACGCAAACCCATTGAGTTTGGACTCGTTTGATTTGTCTTTACACGGACTTTAGTGCTGAGTGTTTTCCAAAGTCTGATGATAGAGCACGAAGGTGGCCATGGGATCTTTGTAATACAATAACGCAATCTCATCGAGTTTAGGCTCGTTTGTTTTGTCTTGATAAACACTTTGGTACTGGATGATTTACGGGATCTGATGATGGAACTGAAACGAACGTGTTTAGGCTAGTTGAAAACAAAAAAATACTTGAAATTGCCAGAAAGTTACAGGTCTACATTTCAGAATTGAGGCAAGTAAGGAAGGCCTCCCCATCATGTACCACCTACACTATCTATTGTTCCTACTTACCACCTATTACAATTTTTTTATTAGTATACCACTAAAAAGCAAAATATAAAATTATTTATAAATAAAAATGAACCGACTTCAAAAACACTAAAGAACTAAAAAGCAAAAAATAATTGGTTATGGAGCAAAACTTTTTGGAGTCGGTGCCAAGCCCTTAAACAAAAAGTTACTAAATTACAAATTACCTATTCTATCAACAACGAAATTTATATAAAAAAGTGTAGAGGTTTTATAGTCAGATCAGAAATACTTGGCTTGGCACCGACTCCAAAAAGTTTTGCTCCATAACCAATTATTTTTTGCTTTTTAGTTCTTTAGTGTTTTTTAAGTCGGTTCATTTTTATTTAAAAATAATTTTATTTTGTTGTTAAACTATATGTTTTTCTTCATAGGTCTGATTGTTCTGACTCCGTGTAAAATCTGTGAGCAAGACATGGATTTTACAATTCGGGTCGTAAAAAACATCATTGGTAGATAAATTACACTTCATGTCGATGTAAATATGGGCAAAATCTTCTAATGACTCGACAGTAACCATGTTATGCTTGTTAAACAGTGTGCTGAAGAGAAGTTCTTCGGTTTTGTACAGTTTATTCAACCACGCGGATACCTACTCAAATACATGGCCTATGACTCAGAACAATGATACTGTACACGTTCCGAAAGACAATTCACACACTGTTCATCCCAGAAGACAATTCAAAATGAATATTGTCAATGACAACATATTAAAAATAAAACGTAATAGAGAGGGAACAAAGCTTTTTTAACATTTATTTTGCTAAGGACGGCTCCACTCCTCCGTAACAAAACAATAATGACGCAAAAGAATTTTCATTTGAGTACGGGCCGCGCTTGTCCTCGGAGAAACTCATCGCGGTGACGGATCCTCCATCAAGACATTCCACAACTTTTCACAGACCTTCGACAAGAAGATGCTTCCTTTCTTTATATACGACGAAGATATAGCTAGCGTGGTAAAATTCTATTTCCTTCGCCAAATTGACTGGCCGAATTTGAAAAGATAGGCATCGGAGCTCTTTGGATCACGCAAATTTACTATTATGCAATCTAGGTTTAATATAAAAGTGTCTGGAGCTTTTATTCCATTTATATTAATTACAGAAAGATAAAATTGTTGCTTACGGTTTACTTTTAAGAAGATGAGCTTGCTCAGCCCGGCTCCTATGTCGTTTCTAGCTTCGCAAAGATAATGCCCTTCGCTGTCTTTCGCTACTCGCTCGAACACAAGCGAGCCATTCTCCAGGACCCTTGAGCTCCCTTCAAACATGAAGTCTTTGTATTCCCGCGGAGTGTTACCTGTTCAAAATTTCATTTAGTCACGCCGTTGTTATGTCTTAAGATTACAAACGCTAAGATTATTGTATTTAGTTGTGTAAAAATGTCTTAGATAACGAAATTGTAGGGTAAGTAGTATTAGTTTATAAGGTAACACTTTCTATATTCAATTTTCTAGGCCTTATCTACTTTCTGCAAAAAGGTTTTAAATTGAAGAAGATTTTGAATTCAATCCAGTCTCACTACTAACTTAATCAGTGTACGACTTACCAACAGCCTTTTTTCACGTGATAGCAGGTTTAGGGTAGCCGTCTGCTTGACATTGCAAAGTAACATCTTGTCCTGCTGCTACCGCCACATCATTAGGCTCCAATCCCCATCGTGGAGGTACTGCAAACATCTTACATGTTAATCCATTTACAGAAAGAAATCAAACCCGTTGAATTATAAAGTCACAAGACGAATTACCATTGACAGTAAGCGGTATAGTATACCGCTCAGAGCCCGCCACGTTTGAAGCGATGCATGTGTAATTTCCGCTGTGAAGGGATGTCACTTGCTCAATAACCAACGAGGCGCTGTACTCATCCATTCTTCTCGTTATGATCCCGCTCGGCGCGTAAGGCGATGACGTCACAGGCTTCCCGTTTTTCTCCCACCGAAACGCGACCGGCAAATCACCTTCTAAGATCTGACAAGATATGGCTGCTCTCATACCTTCCCGTAATAAATTTGTTAGCGCCGGTATGGGTAGGATTTTTGGCTGAACTGCGAAAAGAAACGTCTTGTTTAATTTTTTGTGCGGACGATTTACCAGGTAGGATATTGTGTGAGCAAATCTCATTTGCGCTGTACCTACACTGCCATTTATTTTAGGATCTGTCTCATTTTATTCTACGAAAAGGAAATTGTGTGCAAACTAAATACACTGGACTACTACTGCGATGGTTTTAAGCACATTTTTACCGGTAGCTAAATCTCAAATTGTAGCGGGATTAAACTGTATAAGTGCATGTAGCAGCCCTGCCGGCCGGTGTATTATGCGAGGAATTATTCACGCAGAGATTTAAAAGTTTATGCGCAATTTCGCCTCGTAGACACACTTAATTTCCTCATTTATTTTTTAGCTAGCTAAATGTTAATTAAAGTGAAATCTTAAGTCGCGTTCATGCCTTGATTTCGCAAACCTCATTTCGGAGGGTTGCTTTGTGAAGTTTCCATTCATTTTTTAATATTTTTATTTTATTGCCCTACTAACCAAGGAAAGCTGGAAGTTGAACGCTCGCTGGATGCCGCGGTAATGGTAAACGTGCTAACTTTAATGAATTACGGATGAGTAACTCCACCCCTCTTGAATTCGTGATTTTATAGCGCATTAAATCTTAGTACAGAAAATGAGAAAGTTTATGCTCTAATTTCTCTTCTTAGGAGTGTAAAGGGCGGCAGGGTATTCGGGATTTGTGCTCAAAATTCATGGAATTCGTCGGACGAAACCAGTGTAGTCTCAATTTGTAGGAGCTTTTCCTGTAGCTGTCTTAGAGGAAAAGCTTCAGATGCCTTTTGTATGTATAATAGACATCGTTTGTAGCTTTAATATGTAACAAATGTTTGATCCATATCACCAAAACTCTCATTCTCGTTCAAACTTTTTATTTTATGGGATTCTGTCGTACACTTGGTTTTACACGTTGTATCGTGATCTTTGGTTTACGAACTTAGCTTTGTGATACTTGCCAAGATTTCTTGATATATACATAAGTAACACCTGCCCAAACACATAAGTGTTTGGGCAGGTGTTCGTAAAATAGCACAATATATGCACAAATTGCCTTTCTTTAGTTCTAATCAACATTAAACGAAATTCATAGTCAATGCAGAGATGCATTATATCACGAACATTAAAAAAAATAAGGACGAGTTTCACTTGTCCCTGATAAGTTGCAGTTAAATTACTTAGCAGAAAATCATACAATTTCCGTTCAAATATTGAGTTTATCCTGATGAGAATGCCTATCGCAAGGTGGTAAAACAGGCCATATGTCTCATAGAAACGTGCAACGGTTTTGACACAATGTGGGCTATAAAACATTCAGCAATATTTTGTGGCATAGTGTAACTGGTCGGAAAAATAAGAAACGTTAGCGGTAAACGATGGTTGCCGGTTGTTATGGCATTACTAGCTGAGCAAAATTGTGCTGCAAAGAGGAAATTGTCGTATCCTGTTCTTGTCTTACAGGCGAGAATTGTAAATAGCAGCATACTTTTACTAAAAGCAAAATTATAAGTGCCAGAATCACAACCGTCCGATCAATCCCGGATAAATTAACTGGCAGATTTTTAATATTAAACGACAACTGAGCAATTTTGACGAAGTAAACAATGCATTATCTACAGTTGTTAATCGGTGGTTGACGTTTGGTTGACGGCATAGAATACAAGTGTCACCACCCATCTTCCCGTGGGTGTCGTAAGAGGCGACTAAGGGATAACACGATGCAAATACAATCTTTGCGTAGAGACGGAAAACTCGACATCAAACCCTATACGACTGCCTCGTTGGTCACGCGGCATAAATGTGCGCGTAGGATCGGGAGGTCCCGGGTTCGAATCCTGGGTCAGGCAGTGTTATTGGGTTCTTCTGTCAAGAAATTCTCAGTAGCAGCACGGAGTCTGGAAATGTGCCCGGTACGGCAATAGGCTCGCCCCTTATTACGTGGGACTAAAGTATATCTGGCGAAAAGTGGGTGTAGAAATACACCTCTGCCTACCTTTTCGGGGTTATAGGCGTGAGACTATGTATGTTAATCGGTTTAATGTAAATAATTTATTAATTAATGAGAAGAAAACTAAACTATTAAAATTCTCAATGTTCAATGTTAAACAGATGGAAACCAATGTACAAAGGAATCCAGAATCGAGCCCGTCGGGACAACTATGTTTCTAGGTATTATGCTTGATACCAAACTTCAATGGGGTCCGCACATAGAAAAACTTTCGGGCACACTTAGTTCTGCAGCTTATTCAGTTATGACAATTAGACACCTTACTTATATAGATACAGCTAGAATGGTTTATTTCAGTTACTTTCATAGCATTATGTCTTATGGAATTCTTCTCTGGGGTAATGCTGCAGACCTTAACACAATATTTGTTCTGCAGAAAAGAACAATAAGGGGAATTTACAACCTCGGTCCTCGTATTTCTCTAAGGGAAATGTTCAGTGAGATAAACATTCTAACTGTTGTAAAAAAATACTAGACATAAGGATAATCTTGTAGTTCATAGCACACGCTTTCACAAAATAAGTACCTAACTGTTTTATGTGGCAGTGTATACGCTTTTATAACGAGCTCTCTCTTAATATAAGAAATTTAAAGATCACTAAAGGAGAATGCCGGAACCTGTACCAATTGCTTTAAAAAAATGATATACCGCAAACACTTTGACACATTTTGACTGACATTACTAAATTATGAATCATTATTAAATCCGCGTTTACGAAATATTATAAAAAGGTAGAACTTAGATCAACAACTTCCAAATGCATACATTGCCAGCACAAAATAAGGTCGATTCCAAGCGACAAAAAATCGAGTGTAATATTTTCAACATTAACGATTGCTTACACGATTAAATGATTTTGGATTCAATAGAAGGCACTCTTCTTCTTCCTTTGCCTGCCCTATTCCCATATTACTTGGGGTCGGCGCAGAATGTTTTTCGCTTCCATTCTCTCCTATCAGCCGTCATCTGATTATTCACTCCCTTATCATTCATGTCATCCTTCACACAATCCATCCATCTTTTCTTTGGTCTTCCTCTTGCTTTATATCCCTCAACTCTAATATTCATCACCTTTCTAGTCACATGCTTTTCATCCCTCCTCATAACATGCCCATACCACGCTAGACGATATCCTTTCAGCTTTTCTTTCACCGGTGTAACTTTCAAACTTCCCCTAATATACTCATTCCTAATTTTATCCATCCTTGTGACCCCACACATCCATCTCAACATCCTCATCTCTGCTACATGTAATCTTCTTTCATCCGTCTTCTTCACGGCCCAGCATTCTGATCCATATAGTGCGACAGGTCTTATAACGGATTTGTAGATTTTTCCCTTTAGTTTAAGAGGCATCCGTGGGTCGCAAGTTGTTCCTGTGACCTGTCACCATTTCATCCAACCTGAGTTGATCCGGTGCGTGACATCGCGGTCTATTTCACCGTCCCCTTGAATAAGTGACCCGAGATACCGGAAGTCGGAGCAGACTGATATGGGTTCTCCAGCAAGGGATATGGACGCAGGACTGGAGAGACCGCCGAAGTCGCAAAACATGTACTCAGTTTTGCTTTTGCTGACTTTCAGGCCTACACTCTCCAGCCTTTGCCACCAATTTGTCAGTCTGCTTTGGACCTCAAGGCCACTCTCGGCAGTCAACACAATGTCGTCGGCAAATAGCATTAACCAGGGCGCCTCTTCCTGTATGTCCGCCGTAAGGGCATCCATTCTTAGCAGGAAGAGATAAGGGCTAAGAGCCGACCCCTGGTGCAAGCCTACAGCCACATTGAAGTTGCCTGTATTGCCCGCTGTGGACCGGACATGGGTTGTACATCTACTGTACATCGCCCGGATCAACTGTACATACTTCCCAGGCACTGCTTTCTTCTTAAGGGCCCACCACAAAACCTCACGCGGTACTCGATCATATGCCTTTTCGAGATCCACAAAAACCATGTGCAAGTTCTTGTGTGCACTTCTATACTTTTCGCATAGTTGGCGGATCGCGAAAATGGCATCCGTTGTACCTTGACCAGGCATAAAACCGAATTGGTTTTGTGAAATTACACTCTCTTCTCTCAATCGTCGTTCAATCACTTTCTCCCACGCTTTCATACTATGTGAAATTAGCTTTATTCCTCTATAGTTATTACACTCCAGCACATCACCTTTGCTTTTATAGATGGGCACCAGCGAACTGCTACACCATTCATCAGGTATGGCTTCTTCCACCAACAACTTATTGAAGAATAAAGCTAACCACTTCCATCCGTCTACTTGCAGTATCTTCCACACTTCAACTGGTATTCCATCCGGCCCCGCAGCTTTTCTATTCTTCATTCCATTTACTGCTACTCTCACTTCATCCTCACTTATCTTTCTTATTATCCCTTCATTTACAGGTATATTCTCAAGCACACCACTCCAATCATTTTCTTCATTCATCAGTCTCGCAAAGTAATTCCTCCATCTATCCTTAATTTTGTCATCCGCGCAAAGTACCGTTCCAGTTTCAACTTTTATACACTTTATGTTACATACATCCCTTGCTTTCCTCGTTCTTGCTTTAGCTAGCCGGTATAGTTGTTTTTGGCCCGCCGGGTTCTCCAAGTTATTATATAAGCTCTCCTGGGCCGCTACTTTTGCCAAAACAACGGCTTTCCTAGCTTTCTTCTTTAGATCATTATACTCTACCTTCTTTTCTTGTTTCAGGCTGACATTCATTTCATCCACACCCTGCCATTCCTTAAATTTCCTCTTCTTATCCTTCAAAATCTTTTGTACTTCTGTCGACCACCACCATGTATCTCTATCTATCGTTCCTTTTCCTTTTGATTCTCCTAAAATATCTTTCGCTGCACTCCTGATACACCCTGCCATTTCACTCCAGCAATCATTTATACTTCTACATTTCATGTCATCCATCGCTATCATTTTATTTACAACTCGCTCTCTAAATTTCCTTTCATATTCTGGCCTTTCTAAGAAGTGCCACTTAATTTTAGGAGGTGGTCGCTCTTTGTTTCTGTTGCATATTACTTCTGTAGTAACTTCCATTATAAGGAGCCTGTGCTGCGATGTTAGATCTTCCCCGGGTATTATTTTGCAGTCTTAGACGTGTTTGAGGTTGCTGCGTCTGACGAGAAAGTAATCAATTTGAGTCATGTGTCACTTTTTTATTTGACTAGCTTTTGCCCGCGGCTTCGCTCACGTTAAATTTGGGGTAACACTCCTTCATCGTTTGATAGTAATTTTCGTTTTAATTTTGTTCATAGGAACTAATCCGTGTGCTCACATTCACACTCCAACCCCAGCAGAGCCATTGAGTACCATACTACCTGAGAACTTTTCTCATAATTCACAAAACCAATCCTCTTCACAATCAAATAGAATTAAATCTAGGTTTTCAACATCAACTAATAAAACCTACATTTTTTCTGATAGGCTGGGTCATAATTTTGGTAGTCTTCTCAGTGAGAATACAAACCAGAGTGTTATAAATTACTGTAGGCCAGGGGATAGTTACAGTAGTTTAGTTAATCAGATTAAGTTGCACCCCTTAGATGAGAGTAGTACGGCCATATTGTTGTTTGGTAACAGTTTAACGGTAAAAAGACAGCATATCATAGAATGTGTTGAAATGTTATTAGACCTTAATTCCAAGTTTAGTTGTAAATTTATTTTATGTGCTTTGCCTTACTCAAATGACTTAACACATACACAAAACATGCACATACACACATTAAATATGTTATTATATAATATAACTTGTCGTCATAGTGACGCAATATTGTTTTTTGACGCTAATAAATTTATTAGTAAATTTACTTTAACCAGAGATACAATGTATCTGCCATTTTATATTAAGCGACAGATTGCTAAACTATTAGCATACAATTTACAACAAGGCAGAGAGCCTTGTGTTGACAATTTATTTGATAGGGTTAGTACTTGTACTAACAACATTTTTATTGACACGTCTTGTGATTTAAACTCCAAGATAGGACAACAGTTAGGCTGCAGTATTTGAATATAGTACACCAAAACATGCAGGGCCTATCTGGCAAAGAATTAGAGTTAAGTTTATTTCTAGAAAAATATGATGTTAAGGTTTTGTGCTTAACTGAACATTGGTTAAAGAACCATGAGCTTATTGTTATAAATCAATATTATACAGTGCAGAGTTCGTATATAAGAATGCAGGCTATTAGAGGCGGTTCTCTCATAATAACTTCAAATTTATTAAAATGTAAGGAACGTAAAGATATTGTTAATTTATCTATTGAGCGCACTATTGAGTTGTCCTGTGTGGAATTAGACCTATATATAGTAATTTGTGTATATCGACCTCCTTCTGGTGACTATAATCTATTTGAGACTGTTATGGAAGATGCTATAAATAAAATTAAATGTAGTAATAAGAATATTATAGTATGTGGCGATTTTAATATTAATATTTTAGAGAACTCTTCACAGTGTATTAGATTTCTGAATCTTTTCAAGTCATTTAATTTAAGTAACCTATTCTGTGAACCTACTAGAGTATCTGCAACATCTTCTACTTGTTTAGATAACATATTTAGTTCTTGTGCTGCCACAAACCCAGTAGTAATTAGTTCTCTCCCTTCTGATCACCGTGGACAGATAGCTAGTTTTCCCTGTTCAACATATGATAAATCACGTACAGTAGAATATAGGCCTCAGACTACGAATCGTCTAATACGTTTCAAAACCAATATTATTGCTAAACTCAATACCTCAATATTGAACTCACAAAATCCAAATACAATTTATAACTCACTTTTTGGACTAGTAAATAATGAGTTTCAAAATACCTTCAAGAGTAAAACAGTCACACTAAAGGGTACTATGGGATCTTTTAACCAGTGGGCCACTATAGGTATATACAAAAGTAGAGCCAAGTTGTTTGAATTATATGGTATGAAACAACATAGATTTGACACACCTTTTCGAGATTATGTAAAAAAGTACTCAAAAATTTTTAAACAAGTTTGTATTATGGCAAAATCTAAATTTATTAGTAGTAAAATTAAGCATTCAACAAATATAATTAAAGCAACTTGGAAAATTATAAATAATGAAACAGGAAGAGCACGACCACGGGAAAACCAATTTGAACTTAAAGAAAACAATTTATTAGTTACCAATAAAACTCAAGTAGCACATATGTTCAATAGTTTCTTTGCGAGCATACCTTTAACAACTACTAGCTGTTTACAATCATCATCTTTAGACGCTGGAATTTTTTTGCTTAGCAGTGTACCTGAATGCAAGAGCGTGTTTAGATTCGAGCACGTTACCCCGCGAGATATATTGATCGCATATAATTCAATTAATATTAAAAATACCGGTGACTTTTGGGGCATTTCAATTAAAATTTTAGGTACTATAGTTGAGACTGTTGCGCCTTACCTATCTATAATTTTTAATCAATGCTTTGACCTAGGCGTATTTCCGGATTTGATGAAATTAAGTAAAATTATACCCTTATTCAAATCTGGCAGTAAAAATGAAATTAATAATTTTAGGCCCATATCTATCTTGCCGGCATTTAGTAAAATATTTGAAAAGATTCTTTTAAAGCAGCTACTAAACCACTTTAATTTAAATAGTCTGCTTCACAAGGATCAATACGGATTTACTAAAGGTAGATCCACTACTGATGCGGGTGTTGCTCTCATAAAACACGTTTATAGTGCTTGGGAGTCATCAAAGAATGCTATTGGAGTGTTCTGTGACCTATCTAAAGCATTTGACTGCGTTCAGCACGACACGCTACTGCGTAAGCTCCGCCACTATGGCGTAGAGAAAACCGCACTTAGTGTTGTCGATTCGTACCTGCGGCAGAGATTTCAGTGTGTCGATGTAAATGGGACTACATCCTCTAAATTACCTATACAGCTAGGCGTTCCACAAGGCTCAATTTTAGGTCCTTTTCTATTTCTTGTATATATTAATGACTTACCTTTTTATTTAAAAAACATCTGTGATGTTGTACTTTTTGCAGATGATACGTCACTTATTTTTAAAGTAGATAGGAATAGAAATCAATTTGATGATGTAAATAATGCACTATTACAAGTTACACAATGGTTTACAGCAAATAACCTAGTACTTAATTCTAGGAAAACTAAATGCGTTAAATTTGCTTTACCTAATGTAAGACAACTGGGACCTAATATTATGCTAGATAGGGAGGAACTTGACACAGTAGACTCTACAGTGTTCCTAGGTATTACACTAGATAATAAGTTACAATGGGGTGCACATATAGCATGTCTTGCAGGAAAGCTAAGCTCTGCTGCGTATGCCGTCAGAAAAGTTAGGCAACTTACTGACATCGACACGGCTCGTTTAGTTTATTTTAGCTATTTTCACAGTGTTATGTCCTACGGCATTTTGTTATGGGGCAAAGCTGCGGATATTCAGAATATCTTCGTTCTACAAAAACGAGCGGTAAGAGCAATATACATGTTAGGTGCAAAAGATACTCTTAGAGAACGCTTTAAGTCTATAGGAATTCTTACAGTAGCCTCGCAATTTTTATTTGCAAATATTTTGTACATTAGGCAAAATATAGGTTTATTTACCACAAAAAGCGATATACATAACATAAATACTCGAAACAGGCATAGGTTATATGCCCCTTATCATCGTTTACATAAAGTTAATAATTCTTTTGTAGGGCTAGGTATTCGTATATACAATAAAATACCAATTAGTCTTTTAGAATTACCATTTAGTACATTTAAAACTAAAATAAAAGACTGCCTTATTAAGAAAGGTTATTATACTATTAATGATTATTTCAGTGATAAGGATAGCTGGTCACTTACGCTAGACAACTCATGATCTTTATACCTAATTAGAATTATATAGATAATTTGCATTTTTCAGTTAATCTTTATATAATATTTCTAGTTCTTTAAATTACTGTTCATGTATTATTAGGTCATTCAACTTAGGTACTACATTTACATTTGCATTGTTGTTCCACTAATTTTATTAAAGTTTTACTGCACTGTAAGATGAAGATAACTCGTGATTATGGGCTGTAAACTAATGTTTTAGTAATTTTGTGTATTCATATACAGTCACTTCTGTAACATATATTTCCACCATATAGTTATGAACATGGTCGCGAGTTGCCTACATTATAAGACGTAAGTGGATGCTCCTGTTACACAATATACACACTGGAAGGCTACTACAGCAGTTAAATTGGTAACTGCATTAATTATTTAAGTATTATGTATGTTCCTAATTACTATTTACAAGTAATTAATTACAATGCGAAACAGTTGCAGCTCCTTACAAAAACAAAATATGTAACATAACACTGGCGATTAAAAAGAGTGGCCACGAGTTTTATTGCCCGTTCTTTCTCGTGGTTCTACCTATTGCTTTGCGAATGGGCAGTAAATGTAAATGTAGAAGCATTAAGTAATGTACATAAAAATTTGACGTTCATAAGCGTCACTTTGTGACCCAGATGAATAAATGATTTTTGACTTTTGACTTTGACTTTGACTTTAATAAGAAATAGAACCGCAAGAAGTATTTAAAACATTTTTGTAAACAGTATTTTTAAAGTTCCGTAGTCAAAAATGGCTAAACATGGAATTCTTATTGACGCGCTATGTGTGTCAGTCTATTCGTATATCATAGCCACTTTATGCCGAGACTATTCAGTTTACACATTTGATAATTGGTAGCTAGATGTATTCTGTGAACCGCTTTACGACGTTCTAGAAAATAAAAAAATATTGAATATTAAGGCTTTAAATACATGGAACTGACGTAGAAAATGGGTTGTAAAAATTATTTTGAGGTTCCTAAAACCATTGTTTCTCGAAGTCAATCGTTTGAAATATATTAATACGGTTCCAAAGTGGTAAAATGGGTGTGTGTGACTAACCCCTCTTACTTTTAAAGTAAGAGAGGGTCAAATCTAAAAAAATACATGCTGTAGATCGTTATAAAAACCTCCAACGAAAAATTTTAATTTATAATAAATAAGCAGTTTTTGAAATAAAGCACATCTTAAAAACCACAAATAGCTTTATTGTTTATACAAATACTATTAATATTTAGTCGAAAATAATGGCTGTGGTAAGTGGATACCTCCACTACGGAAGCCTTCATAGCGAATAGCTTCTAGAATGTTTCCTCCTAGGTGTTAATCGTAGCCGTTGGCCATTACAAAGCTTTGGTGCATTAAGATGCCGCGTTAACAGGACTGGAACACCAACGTTCAGTCTCAAGTTGCGTTAAGGTACTCCATAGTCCTGATAATTATAAGGAGTTCAGACACTCAATAGGGAACGAAGAAACTTGGCCAGTATTCATGACATAATCTACCGAAATACAGTCAAATGTCAAAGCCATGGTCCGATATATCTCTATATACACTATCGCATTTACATATGAGTAGAGAATATTGGTTTAGCCGGTTTAGCGTGAAATTGGTACATTTTCGCATTTATACCTTATATTAGTAGGTATCAAGGCTTTTTCAATAACTATTAGTTTATTTAAGTAAGCGAACGAAGTAATGACAGTGCACCATTTTTTTTTCGCTCTTTTCTTGCAATCTATCATCTGAGATATTCAGCAATTGGTGTGTAGTGCACCATATGACAATGTATAATGTGACAGTACTGACAGATAGCACATGTCAATTATTACAGCGCATGCGTTCTTACTGTCAATAGGTAGGAGGTTTGTCCCTACAAACTTCGACCCTCTCCAAAATCCCTCCTAGATTATGTTTTGCATTTTATTGTATCATATGTATTTTTCCTGGTTTTGAGCTACCTACCCACCAATTTTCAGTCAAATCGGTTCAGCCGTTCTTGAGCTATAAATAGTGTAACTAACACGATTTTCTTTTATATATATAGATTAGTAGGGATAGTGGGGATATCATTAGAGACTTTCTTTATACACAACATTATCTAACTGTTTTACCACCTTCATATAGAACATGTAAATTATTTTACCGCTTACACAGTGAACATGGCACATGCCACATATAACTGACCATGTGAAAAGACAACATGTTCGGGGGTCGATTCCAGCTGTTTCAAGTCTGTCCCCGCGATTTATTTAGAAAATACACACAGGGCTACGAATATCCAGCCCTGCCGAAAGTAAGATAGCTCCGTTGAGTTACTCAAGAGGTATCTGAATTCAAGCCTCAGTCTCCCACCCACGTATGCCCATGTACGTGAGGTGTTGGAATTTGGGAATAATGAGACACCTGTATAAGTACAGAACACGAACGAACGAAAGAAATCAAAGAAACACATCCACATTCATTATTCAAAAGAAACGACTAAGACACCAATCCGACGAAAACGAAAGAAAATTAACCGAGAACCTCATCAATCCACGGAGAATCTTAACACCGCCATTCAGAAAACGCCATCTATGTTTACACATACAAACCGACCGAGATAGAAAATAAAATGGACTAATCGACAATTTATTGAAAAAAGGATCATGAAATGATTATATAATTATTATATAAACATAATAATTTGAAATAAATGAGATTGACCGTTTAAATTAAGTGGATATTGTAATAAATTTTGACACAGATACTTTTTGTTTATGAAAGTGCCGAATATTATTTTTTTAATAACAGAAAGAAGAAGATACCCGATTGATATACAAATATATTTGAAAATAGTGACATCTATCAGTCGGTAAATAGCCATAAAACACTTTGAAGTTACCTATTTAGACTAATATATGTCTTTATACTGTGCTTTTACTAACAAACTTATAATGATCATAGATGGCACCACATATATTCTAAAACCAGTTTTGAATGATCCCTGTTTTGTTTGGGACTACGTACAAAGGAGAGGGCAAGCTGTACACCGAAAACCACTCAACCGATTGTGATGTAACATATACTATTTTATAGGTTTGAGTATCCTTTGTACATGAGTGTAAGTTTTATTGAAATCAATTTTGCCATTTCAGAGATCTTTAGCAACATAGGGAAAGACGTCGGACAGACAGACATAAATTCTAAAAGTGATCAAGTATTGCTTTTTAGCATTTTCCTAGATTTTTTAACTAATTTTCGTCAAAATATCTTTAATGTACAGACTTTTTCACCTCTACAGTTTTATTGTAGTAAAGATTAAGTGTTCTTTCTTCTTCTGGAACCATGTGTTGGCAATCGCCAGGTCGAAAGCAATTGCCGATTGTAACAGGCCTTCACCCTCATTATTGCGATTACCAAAAGCCCATCCTCCGTGTACTCTTTCATACCCACTATTCACTCTTCCTACATGCCCATTAAAATCGCTACCAACATACATTTCCTCATGCACTGGAATATTCATCAAAACACAGTCAAAGTCCTCCCAAAACTTCTCTTTCACCCTTTCATCACATCCTGCCTGTGGGGCATATACACTTATAACGTTTAGTATCACATTTTCTAACATAACTTTCACAACTATCAGTCTATCATTCACCCTATTAACTTCCATCACTTGTTCTTTCAAATTACTATCTAAAACAATTCCCACACCATTTCTTTTTCCATCACTTCCGCTGTAGTAAAACTTGTATCCCTCACCAATCTCCCTCGCCTTTGTGCCTTTCCACCTGGTTTCCTGTAAACACGCCACATTTATCCGTCGCCTTTTAAGTACATCCACTTATTCTCTCGGATCGTCCCAACATTCCAACTAGCATACCTCATCTTCACTTGCCGGGTTAACTTCTTACGTTGCACCCGCCTGGCTTGGTGCAACAACCCTTGTCCATTTATCACCGCGGCCGGGTGCTGCCTCGGCGCGTCGCCTATGGGGTACGCCCTAGCCCCATCGCGCATCATAACATTAATTCCAGCCATTCTGCATAAAAGATTTGGCATAGATTTCACAGTCGGCCGCCTGCCTGACACCAACCCTCTTTGGGAATGCTATTGTTGGTAGTTTACCCGCTACCGCTCGGGTGACCAAATGTGCTAATAAATATGCACCTGGTCCCATGCGCCCATTTGTCGCCTTCTACGACGCCCCGGGAAGAGCAAAGGGGGTGGTGTTATTCTTTAAGTCCGGCACCACACGGACTATTACTATTCAATAGAAGGCACTATGATAGTGAATTAAAAAAACTGTGTTCTGTGTGATTTTATTAAATAGAAATACATATTTGGCTACTTAACTTGATTTCAATCTTTGGTTGAGCAATTTATTCATTAATCGATTGTTTTTAGGTGATATCGATTTTAGATATCATTGAATCGAGATAGCAACACTTAAAGTGTGACATTTGATAACAAGAGCAACTGTCAAAAGTGTCAAATATCAACCCACACAACGTCGCCTACGCATCGTTCGTGTTTGTTTGTGTTATTATTTTGTTTTTATCCGTTGAGTTGAGGTTTGTTCCTCTGGGTCGAAACTACGTTTCTTTTAACTTGTAACACCATTCACTTATTTAAATTGTTATAAACAATTAGAAATCAAGGACAAATTCCTTCCTTTGCAATATTTATGGCGGATTTTTAACAATATGGTTATGACAAAATCTCAGAACTGCGGATTCGAAAACAAAAACGCTTCTTGCCTACGGTAATATTAAATAATAAGCTGGCTAAAAATGTTCATTTCATGAAAAAGCAAACGGTAAAGGCTTCCATACAAAAACTGGCATTCTCCTTTAAAATTATTGTTTAAACAAAATTGTGTTTAAAAGCATATTATAAAATTTCCGATTATATAGACGACAAAAATGCTTGGAATTGAGCTGCTCTAATTCAATACAAAAATATATACCTGTACAAACTGAAAAATTTAAAATTGACGTTTCTTAAAAAAATCGCACTTAAAAAAAAAGTTAACACAAAATAAAAAATAATTTCCTTTCATTTCAGATACAGTCATACAAAATCGTTCTTATTTATAATTTATCTGAAAGTTTATGCCTATCTGGAAGTAGTTAAATAAAAATAAAGGCTATGCGTAAGTGCACTAACCCAATATCTGCACTTCGACGTCTCTCCTGGCGGCGTGTCGTTGTCTATTAGCAGCTTGGCAAGTGTAAGTGCCGGCGTCTTCACCTCGCTGCGTCTGCTCCACTATCAGCGTGTCGTTCAGGAATACTTTCTGCCGTCGATTCAGCGGTAAAGTTTGACCGTCTGTTGAAAAAAAAAACAAAATTAAAACCAGAAAAGCAGACCTGCCCTATGTTGGGTAGTATATAATGCGCTCATTTTAGTTGTTAGTAACTGCTAGGCACAAGAGCGGGTCGGGTTGTCGCGCTAAAACGCATATTAGTAAGATGTTGACGCATCCTATATACGGAGAGAATATTAGTGTTATTTTCAAATTAAGCGTTTAGCAAGAATACATTCATACATAGACTCACGCCTGTTTCCCGGAGGGGTAGGCAGAGACTACGGAACGCCATTTGCAACGATCCTGACATACCTCTCTTGCTTCATCCACTCCCATCAAGTTTCTCATGCATGCTCTTCTGTTTAGCAAGAATAAGTAGGTTTAAAGCAAATGTCGTTAGAAGTAAATGTCATTACTTACTAGGCTGAGAGATAAAACGTGTTATAATGGCGATGTTGGTATTCTGGTGAAATATTTTTCAGATTTTTGGAAATTCAGGGAATATTCTTGCATAATTTAATGAACATGTTAGTGGGCGTTTTATATGCCTCTGCCTACCCCTTCGGGGAAATAGGCGTGAGTCTATGTATGTATGTATGTATGTAATTTAATGAAAATATGTGCATGAAAATAGACGAAAGATTATTATATTTTAGAATGTTGTTCCTAACGAAATCCTTTTTAAACATTAAAGAGTAATTAGCACTAGTAATAGCTCAGCCATTTTGGGTGTTAATTGCCTGGAATAATCTAGGTCAGTGACCTATAAACTTTTGTGCCAACGGAATGCTCGACCATATCGTTTTATTTTTTGAAAGGTCATCTTAACCAAGATGTGACCTTAGTAACTACATGTGATTTCGTGGTACTCCGTGGAAGAAAATTAAACAAAAGAACACGACGAGTATGTGTGAAGGAAAAATTCTGGTAATTTTATAATCAAGAGTTTTATTATCGAGTCCAGTATGAAACAAACTTTACCAGGCATAACTAAGGTCTGACTCAATCGAGTAAAACTGTATGTGAGTACGGAGCTTTAGAGTAAAATTACAATGTATTTGATGTCATCGAACTGTGAGTTTTGCAGTCCGCACGATGATTTTTACTCATTACGTTGAACATTTTCTGTGGTTTTGTATTTTTAAGTCTTTTACATAAAATATGTTTTGATGTTGTAATTCCAAAATGATTGTGGAAAAACTGAGTTCTGGCAAACGGTGTCGAAAGTTCGGCGGTGAACAAAATATTTCAACAGTAACTTGCAGAGAAGTAAGTTTTTCGAAATGTGCACTACCTTCGGATATGTCCAATTTTAAATTACAATATCGAAATGCTCGAATTAGGTCAACGTCACGGCTTAGTGATGCATGTTGTATAATATTTAGTACTCGATTTCATACATAGTGCTGCTGAAATGTAAGTGGCGTAATCTAAAGTCGTTATGGCATACACAAACGGGGTTTGCACGAGGGAGTAGGTAATGATTAATGGGTAGTTTATTCGATCTGCACGGTTGAACAATTTCGTCCTCTCCATGACGGTTGAGAATTTAATTTACATATTCTTGTGGCTAAAAACGTTGTTTTGCTGCTTATTCAAACTGTTGTTCGTAAATTAACTGACCGTTAAATATGGAGGCAGCGATATATGTGACGTGACATAACACTAAATATGTTTCATATAATACCTACTTATTTATACCCTTGTAATTTAGTTCCTTTCAATATAAGTGCTGATTTGAAACTGAGTTTTTGTTTTTGCCTAATTTATTTACTTACCCAAATTATACCTTTATGTAGTACTTATGAACTGGTAATCTCGTATATCCTCATAGAAATAGTAGCATATAGTAAAGGGTTTAAAGTAATGTTCTTGAAGATGTGACTAGCTTAGAAAACGTCTACGACATTACATTTTAAAGCATGGCCGTTTAGCAAGACAATTTACAAACAGAGTCGACATTGCACTGCATTGTACTAGTTGAAACGGACAGTCGATAGTAAAATAGACGTACAGAAGGCACGTGCTACAGCTTTGTGTCTCGAAAATGGAGGCGCCACCTAACCAGTACGAGTGGACTACGTGATATCATAGACATGCTTTAGGCGTAGCCGGCGGTGTCTTGAGTGGTTCAGATGCTTCGACATGTCGATAGAAACGTGTATAGGTACATGTGTAAGGTATAGTACAGAGGATTGTGCTAAAGGGTCTTGTGGGCTTAGGTTAATCTGTATATATAAAATCCTTGCGTTACTGACTGACTGACAGACAAGCTACAGCCGAAACTACTCGGCGCAAGAAGCTGAAATTTTGCATGTATGTTCCTTAGGGACCGTAGGGGTGCACTAAGACGGGATTTCCCGAAATTCCCACGGGATCGGGCAAAACGGGAAGTTCGAAAATATGTGCGTGCCAAGCCGCTGGCGTCTACTAGTCTGGATATAAGAATTTGGCTATTTTAGATATAGTTCCCATTTGAAATATTGGATATTATATTAGCGACGACCGAAATATTTTGAAGGGTACGTAAAGTTAATAATATAGAATGTTTTGGTTCAATTTTCTGCAACATTTTTATAAGGCTAAGTAAAATAATAAAGACAAGAATCTAAGGATATTAATATATAATATTTTGGGTCGAAATAGCAATAATATCGTCTTGATCTATCATATCATATTAATTTAGATATTCAGCTAAACACCAAACCTGCCAAAAATTACGAAAAGAAAACGAAAATAAAATTTTCGCACAGAATATATTTTCAAATAAAAATATGTCCTATTGACGGTATGGAGTTTTCGACTTAATAGGACAAAGTGCGTAAGCAGCGATAGCCTAGTGGAGAGACTGACAGACTGCTACGCAGAGGGTCCGGGTTCGAATCCACGGCGCGCACCGATGACTTTTCGGAGTTATGTGCGTATTAAATTGTTAATTATCGCTTGCTAAACGTGAAGGAAAACATCGTGACTATCGTGAGGAAACCTGCATGTCTGAGAGTTCTCCATAATGTTCTCAAAAGACATGTGAAATCTGCCAACCCGCACTTGGCCAGCGTGGTGGACTATGGCCTTACCCTTCTCATAATGGGAAGAAGCCCGTGCTCAGCAGTGGGACAGTATAAAAAGGGCTGATGATGATGATGAGGACAAAGTGCGACATAAGAGTACAGCGAGCTTAAGCGACAACTTTCGTGGTAATTATAACTCAGTAGGTATAAGTCATGCTGTCACGTGTCATCTTATTTTTTTCTATTTGTCACAATCATTACTTTATGTAAGTCTAGAAGAAAAAGGTCATTGGGACCTTAGTATGGAAACCATACCCATGACGGACACAAACGAAATATAGCAGAGTGTATTCATCTATGGCTCTTATTTACAATGGTATTAGTCGCATTAATGTATGCTACGGGAATCTCAAAAAATTCAAGTGTTATCTATGTATATATCCATACTCTTTATCACTGAAACTACTGATCTAATTTGTAAAATTCTTTTTGTGTGTGATAGCCACATTCATGAGAAAGGTTATAGGCTACTCTTTATCTCGATATTCCCGTGGGATCACTGAATGAGGCCGAAGAAGTCACGGGCGTCCGCTAATTAATTGATACAGGTAAGAAAAATAAAATGCTAATTCATTAAAATATTTTTTATTCAATTTGAACCGAAGCAATCATAAGATCATTCAAAAAGGCAGCGGGTGCTTCTGTTGCTCCCTGGTGTATGGTCCAGGACAGATAATAAACTATGCTAGCGATATGGGCGTAGCCATTTAATGTGCGAAAGAGATATCGTATAACATATCTCTAAACATTAGCTCATCCATGCACCACGCTGTACGGTTTCGATATTATTTTATGCCTTTATAAGATGAAATAAAAATCTTTGGTACCTTTTGTTTTCTTTTTACAGGATCCTGTACATTTTTCTCCGGCGATTTTCAATCAAACAATTGTATGCAATGAAAGGTCATATTATTCCCCTTTGTTAATGTCCGCCACTGTTCACAAAGTGGGTCAGATATGCCCAATGACCTTTGGAATCTAAATTGTCTTGATCCAAATATATTAAAGTTATATAATTAGGAACGCATACATTAATTATAAACACGTAATTTTGTAACAAGCTAATTTGGCAAACATGCTCTTTCATAATATTATGAAAGGTTAATTACACTGTATAATCTTTCCGTTCAGAAGAACGGCTGTATCAATGCAGGTATCAAAAACGGTAGGTCAGCTTAATGAGAGTGGGCACTTTATGAAGAAGATAAGGTTCCTTGTTGACAAGGGTCCGATACGAAAAGTAAAATTACGAGAGAGTGACCGGAGAGCCTTAATTTGATCTTTCGCAGTATTACTGGCAAACGAGAGGCGAGTTTTACGATCTTAATGATTTTATTTCAGGTAAAATTCATGTTAACCTAAATTCATCGAATAAGTAGGTCACGTGAAGTGGTAATTAAATTTATTCGATTTTCAGGGTTCCGTACCTCGAAAGGAAAAAACGGAACCCTTTTAGGATCACTTTGTTGTTCGTCCGTCTGTCAAGACCCTTTTTCTCAGGAATGCGTAGAGGTATCAAACTGAAATTTATACTAAATACTCGAATCTACGGTTCCATAGAGCTGTAAAAAAATCAAACTTCTAATGCAACGCAATCAAAAGATACAGCCGTATATGCTGCAAATTGCAGCATATTTTCAAACTCGCATTGGAATCAAAACCTACAGGGTACTTCCCGTGAACTCAGAATCTTGAAATTTGGTACGAAGCAACGTCTTATATCACTTATAAAGGCAAAATTGCGAAACCCGTAAATTTTTAGTTACAGCATATAAAAAAATATTTTGAATAAATTTAATTTTACTACCCCTTTCTCTTGAACGCGTGGATGTATTAAATTGAAATTTATATCAAATACTCAGGTATATAACACCGTTAGGCTGCAACAAAATCAAGCTTCTATGTCAACGCAATCAAAAGAAAGAGCAATATAAGCATATTTTCAAACTCGTGCCTACTCGCAAGTGAATCAAAACTTACAGGGTACTTTCCGTGAACTCAAAATCTTGAAATTTGGTACGAAGCAACGTCTTGTATCACTTATAAAGGGAAAATTGCGAAAACCGTAATTTTTTAGTTACAGCATATAAAAAAATATTTTTAATAAATTTTAAGTTACTACCCCTTTCTCTTGAACGCATAGAGGTATTAAATTGAAATTCATATCAAATACTCAGGTATATAACACCTGTAACAAAATCAAACTTCTATGTTTACGCAATCAAAAGAAAGAGCAATATAATCATATTTTCAAACTCGCGACTACTCGCAAGGGAGTCAAAACCTACAGGGTACTTCCCGTGAACTCAAAATCTTGAAATTTGGTACGAAGCAACGTCTTATATCACTTATAAAGGAAAAAATGTGAATACCATAATGTTTTAGTTACAGCATATAAAAAAATATTTTTAATTAATTTAAAGTTACTACCCTTTTCTCTTGAACGCGTAGAGGTATTAAATTGAAATTCATATCAAATACTCAGGTATATAACACCTGTAACAAAATAAAAACTTCGATGTTTACGCAATCAAAAGAAAGAGTAATATAATCATATTTTTAAACTCGCGACTACTCGAAAGGGAATCAAATCCTACAGGGTACTTCACGTGAACTCAAAATCTTGAAATTTGGTACGAAGCAACGTCTTATAGCCCAGATATAGGATGCGAAAGACTGAGGACCGTGTGCTGTGGTGCGTGTTGGGAGAGGCTTATGTCCAGCAGTGGACTGCGATAGGCTGATTGAGATTGAGATTTCAAATAATTACATAGTCTTCAAACCTTTTTGCTAATTATTCTGTACTTTATAAGTATTTTTGTAACATATTTCTAATAGTCACTAAAAACTTTGTAAATCAATAACTTTAATAAAAATCTTAGCATCATTCATCAGCAGACTTTTGCAAGGCTGCTGCAAGGCTGGTATAGGTATTTAAGTTATATCGCTCATTTGCGACAAGAACGTGACAAAGTAAAAATCTCAATTTGTGATAAAACGCATTTGAAAGTTTAAAACTCCTGTAACTTTTTAATTATTATGTTTAGACTATTCAGCTCAATACAACATAACTTCAAGGTTTTCGTTTTTTTGGATCAATTTGCATTCAGGCATTTAAGTCAGTTATTAAATTTATTATGATTATTTATTTAAAAAAGGGTCCTCCTTGTTGCGTTATTTTTGTAAAAAATTTGTGGTTTTGCAAAACAAACAGATATGTACCGTTTATCTTGACATAATAAAAATCTAAACCTTTACAAGTTATGTCGTATTGTTTCGTTTTTATTGATAATCTGTAATCTAAATGTATGGAACATTTTAAATAAGGAACGTTACTGTCGTAGAAATCTCCGTATTTTTGTATTTTGTTTTACAAAATGAAATATATTTTAGCGAAGTTATTGTGTAACCTTCGCTGAAATACAAGTAATAATTACATTTAAAAATATTATAATTATAACCAGACACTAATATTTGTAGTTTTACTTTAATTCACAACCGTTAGCAATTAGTATTAAATTAATAGTTTGACATTAACGATATGCTGGAATGGCTTCTTCAACGGATGCAGCAATTAAACTCCATTGCTTCTCGATCTCTCCTTAATTCCAGTAATCTTTCAGTATTTCACGGCGTTGTCCTTCGGAAAAAAATTTGGCGCTTGTAAATGCAGGTTTCCTTACAGGATTCTCTTAGTTAACGTGGGGAACAGTTTATGTTATGCTTTTGATTTGTAGGACTGTTTGTGGTTCGGCGATACACCGAAACCGTAGGTAGGTTCTAGGCGATTTGGAAAAAATGGACTGTATTTAAAGGAAGAGGATGTAGGAAGAGGTGATTGTGAGTGGGTATAGGATATTTCAAGGATGGAGGGCACTTACCTTATACGGCAATCTTCTTCGTTTCCGAAGGGCAGTCTCCTGGTGGTTTCGTGATGCAGCTGCTTGTTTTCACTTCACTACACAGTCACTTCCACTTGTGAGCGGTTTCTTAAGAGGTAATAACTATGGCGGGAGCAGCGTGGGTGATCCGGTCTAGCGGACGCGTATCGCGAATCGAATGTTCTTGAAAGTTCTGGACTGTCACTCGCGTCGACGATCGCAGCGACCAATCAGGCGAAAGGCAGTGCCTCTTCCAGGGAGTGGGATAGAGAGGGACGGAAATATGGTATCGCTCACACTTGTACGTGGAACGATTGATGTTGATGCGATTAGTTATAGATAGGAAGGTAGATGGCGCTACCAGTTTGTTTTTATAATTTTTCTTTATTCAGTGGTCTTTTTTTTCTTTTTTTGTAGGTGTAGGGTCATCATTTATGCTAATCTGTACATCTGCAGGTGGTAGTTGATTTTTAGGTGCAATTGCTACATTTAATGGTATTTTTTGCTTTTTTAGCAGGTATTGTTTCTTCATTCGTGCTCATCTGTACGTCTGTAGTCGGATATCTATTTTCAGATACAAATGTTGGTGCAAATATAAATACTTGCAATGGCATCCAGCATTTCTTGTCTCATTCTATCGTCATTTCCTGTCATCATTTGTTTAGCTGTATTATCGTACGTATATATTATAAGGATTTCGTTGTCGTCCATAATTATATCTTCATCTTCACCTTCACTAGAACTCTCAATTCTTCGTTGATCTTGAACTAATTCGTAGTCAGAATCCTTCACTGAGTCGTCAGTCTGCAGCAAATATTTTTTTATTATTACAATACTGGGTTATAGTATAGCGCTATCATTAAAATACAAAACTAACAATTATCATCATAGAGAGAGAGAGAGAGAGAGAGAGAGAAAGAGAGACAACTTTACTGTATACACCAGGAAATCATCATACATCATACTCGTTCTTCAATTTCATAAGTTTCCTATTGTTTTGATGCATTCCTAGTAAAAAATAATATTGTTGCTCTTTATGATTCCCACAATCCTTTTCTTTGAAAAAATTACTATACTTCGTGATTTATTTATTTACACAATTCAGGTACTCTCGCTACAGTTACCCAATACGTAGCAATAGCCAGAGTAATAGATATTAGTTACAATCATTAGTTTAAACATTGCATATTAATTAATTTAAAACATTATTCTTACCTATAATTTTTGTCGAATATAATAAGCATTTCATAAATTTATACATTAAGTAGATAATTATATTATTCTGATTATATTAATGTCAAACAATTATAAAACCAAATGTCAATATAAACAACTTTCAATATTATTATTATTCTACATATATTATTATTATTCTACATATATTATTATTATTCTTATTCAAATTATTAAGCATTTATTAAATGAAACTGTGTTAGGTAAATGAAATTTGTGTGCACTGTGAATAAAAATACTGCTATATTGTTATTATAAGTGAACATACTTTCAATAATTGATGGTATTGATGATGAAGAAGTGCCGCTGCTCTAAGAACTAGTCGAGTCGCAACGAGGCCGGTTACATTGCAGTTGTTGTTCTTACGGTGCTGATTCACATGCTAAAAAATAAATTGATTGCTTAATTCATTTGTATTTCGAGAATCAGTATTTCATTTTTCTAACTTACGTGAATGTTCATTAATTCCACGGACAAGATTTACAATCTTCCTAGACCGTGATTCCATCTGAAAAATAAATTGTAATTAGACTATGTTATTATCATTTATAATGCAACATTGTAAGCTATTCGTTGTAAAAATTTATGATTTTGTATCAAAAATGTGTTAACTTGTGATAACCAACATTAAGACCAAACATTTTGTACTTTTATTATCAACTGTAACGGCACATCTTAAATTAACCAACAAAAAACATTGTTTATTTCAGCAACAACGGTACAATCCTATGTAAACCATAGCATGCGATTACTAGTTTTACTACAATAATGACCCACATACAAAATGACCCGTTATAGCTGCAAAAATAAATTACTAAAAAAACAAAAAGCTGTATTTAACTTTCATCAAAACCGTGACACCATGAGCTGTTACGTTTTTGTCGCAATCGGGCAGCACTTTCCTCCTCAAGCGAGCGGCGACAACTGACGTGAACCGATCTTGCATTAAATTTAAGAGCGGAAACAGATGGCGCTAAACCGATAGCCGCCGACCTTTTCCCTCATTACTCGGTCATTTTCGGCGCTAGAAATATCGCGTTTTAGCAGCAAGTAGAGCGCGATGCGCCCGATTTTACTGTATCATTATTCCATAACGCTACATATTTTCTTTAACACGTTCTTGTCGCAAATGAGCGATATTATAAAATAAGCGATATATGTTAATATAAAATAAAGGATGACTGATTACAAACGACAAAGACCCCTTCTTCTTTAATTTATGCTCCTTCAGCTTTCCATACTGTAATGTTATGGATTTCATATGGCAATAAAAATACCATAACTATGACTGGTGAACTTTTACTTATATACCTACAGGTTTGTACGGAACCCTCGGTGCGCGAGTCCGACTCGCACTTGACCGGTTTTTTTTTACTACTGAATTGCACGATAACTTTGCTTACGTGCGTATACTATAAATAGAAATATTAAATAATTTCACCTATTGACATGTATTTGATTGAAATCTTATAAATTTATATTTTATCGAAGAAGAAATGAATAAAAATACTTATTTAAAAACGAAAGAACGCTTATTAATGCCCGGATTAAATAACTCAAGTTATTTAGTTTTCCTTCAACTTGACTAGTTTCATTAAAATATTTACGTGCGCGGAAAAACTAAATAACTCAATTTAGCTAATTCATTTCATTCTCAAGTGATCAGAAGTCACAGTTGTTTATTTATTTATAGAGTTAATCATTTTTTCTACTATACATATCTATTTCTACAATTGAAACACAAAAATGGCTTTATTTTTGGACTGGGTTAAGATATAAGAATGTTTGTTAGACCAAAAGATGCGGCACATTTTGGGGTTCACGAAAATGGTAAAAGGTCGATTTGGCCAAAATCTGAGTTATTTAGTTCTTCCATTATACCCACGATATACGATATTGAAATAAAAGAGTAAAAGCAATTAAAACTAGCGTAACAGATTTTCTGCTCAAGATTGTCGCGAGCAAAAACGTTTGCAATTATTGACATTCAAGATTGAAGTTAGGAAATGAATAAATACTTTTAAAGGATGAATTTACCTGAAGCTTCTTTATATTGGACGATGTAATTGATGATGATATTTGCATAGAACGCGATTGTTGGTCTATGATTCTTATGTTCTTTGGCATTTCTGGCACCTGAAAGCCCAATATTTTGTAAATGATGATGAACGAGAAAGCTTTTATAATAAAATTAAGTAAATATGGCCGCCGATTGTGCATTACTCGAAGTTTTTAAGCCTAATGTTTCATAAACATTTATTTTGGTAATAAAGTACATATAATCTATTCGATTCTATTTTAAATATTTTTGCGATTAACTTTCTGAAGATAGATGGGATGGGATGATAGTCTGACAAGCAGACTTTGTTAAGTTAATTATTCTTGTTATTAAGTAAAAGCAGTATTTTGGTTTCTATTTTCTTGTGGTTTTATCTGACGTGTACTATATAAATACATGTATATCTTACCTCTTGAACAACCAGATGTATAAGCATTTCGTCTTGTCCGTAAGCATTAGAAGTTCTACACGTCAACGCGCCGGTATCTTGTCTATACGTCTGTAGTATACTCAACTCAGAAACAAGGCCGTCGTCCAGTACTTGCTCCCGGATCGTATATCTGTAAGAACACTTAATTGGAACCTCTTCGAATAAATTGAAGAGTCGTCCGAATTCTCTCTAGTAAATTAGTTGGTAGGTACAACATTTTTTTCACTCATCGAAAATTCTTTAGAAAACTTCCAAGCATTTTTGCTTAGTTTAAGATTAATTAAAACGACAAAAGCTCAAATGCTAAGTGAGTGCTGACTGATGAATGACTCGCGATTGAACAGCTGTCAGAAAAGTGGAAAAGTGTTAGAACTTATTTCTTGTACTTTGTAAAAAGATTTTGCAATGAATTGAAATGGTATCGCTGCTGTACTGACTTTTATGCTAGTAAACTAAGAACTTGAAGTTCATAGAAATTGCTTTGCTAAACTAATAATACATATAGCGTGATTTGAAAAGAGACTCGATCGATTAGAAGCTACTACTTTTTATCGAGTCATAACATAAGACGATGATTAGCCATGAAAGTATGAACTCACACATCGAAAATAAGTAGGTAACTCACACATATCCCAGCTTAGCTTACTCATACCTCTGGTCCAAGTGATGTGCGATAGTGTGATGATGAGGGCTCCTCCAGCTAACTTCTAAAGGCGCATCTCCTGATGCAGCACATTGTAAGTGTGCCGCTTCTCCCGCCGTCACTTGCACAGTGTTGCTCTTCATGGGAAACCTCGCTGGCGCTGAATTACAAGATTAACATTAGAAATTTAGTGGATACCTGACTAGGCTAACAGAACTATGAGCATTAATAAGACGTTTGTCAAACAGTAGGTAACAGAAGTAGGTATGTATATTGTGTCGGTCAAGAACCAGTTCCATACTGGACATAGAAATTAAACTGGTCGATCAACTGCCGACCAAGAGAACAGTTCCCCATTCAATAACTGATAATGAATGAAAATGAAATGATACATCGCTGAACAATTGTTCTTTAATTTCGATGTCTAGTCCCGTACTTACATCGAAATTAATCGAAATTAGTTATTCGTTGAGAACTACTGTGCTTATAGTCTCTCTTATAGTTTCTTCGGCATGATGACTATACATACGGCGCTTTTCACGTTTTTTGTTGGAGACATTTTCTTGGTATTCCTAGGACTACTAGAGAGCTCACATTATCACGCATAAATGTACATTACACGTCTTATATTGGTAGAATATATTAGAACGAAATAAAACTCATAATTCAGGAACTGCATATTTACTTGAAAGTGATAAATTGTCCATAGATTATATACGTTTTATGCCACGTGATTGACCAGGGATACAGAGATGTGGGCAGGTTTGGTATTTTCGTGTATTATCGGCTAATGCCCACAAACTCGATGGCGGTAATAAATTGCATACATAATGCCATTCACACGCTTGTTTTTCGCGGTCAGGTCGCACGGTTCGAACACTACATGACAGGTTTAGCTACTCATATTTATAAGTAGATATATAACAGCAGCTGGATGGATGAGATAGTACTTTAGTAATGTTAGTCAAAAATAGCTAGTCTGAAAAATTTAGTTTAGAAATTAATTGCAGATCATCATCATCTAGCATTATTATATCGTCTATTTTATTATTTTAAAACTTATATCCAAAATGTTCGACTAGGAGTTCAAGTTCTAGTCCTTTCAGATTTGATAGAATATTAACTTTTTCATAGAGCCTGGCCTTTGACTGCCAAATAAAGGAATGATTATATACTTCTTTTAGATCATAAATCTCATAATGGACAGGCGGATAGAAGACACAGAGAGTATAACATTTTGTGACAGGACCCATCAATATATCATACAGCAACCAACGAGCTTAACTTTGTGAATCCAGATACATTCATCCAGTTGTACTTTACCACGTATCCCTCCTAAATTCTTCTCAAATCATAACATAAAAACCATCGCACCTAAATTGACCCCACGTCGGTGCGGAATTTATACGGCAATAGTTTACTAGTTAACTGTACCCTCTATGTCATAACTATAACCATTCATCATAAAGTACGTAAAGACGAGCCCTGCCGAATAATTCGAAACAGGGAACAATTCAATCCTGCATATTACCTGGAATATTGGTCTTTGCACTGAATTATTGTAACTTCAGTACTTAGTGTACTGAAGTTACAGCCCGTTCACAGAGGCGAGCGACGGCGGCAGCGATTTCGATATACATGGCGCGTTCTACTCTAACGCTACAAGCCTCGGCGGATTAGAGCGCGCCATGTACACTGAAATCGCTACCGCCGATGCTCGTCGCTGCTGTTGGTGCACTGGCCGTTAGGCTGGAAAGTAAATTTCCCTTATCTCAGTATTAGAGACGCAAGGCAGGTACACAATCAAGTAAACTAATCGACCTGGATCGTGCTACGCTTCCGTAATTAAAATGCCGGATTATAAAACGCCTTAGTAAGGATGTTATCCGTCTATTATTATCAATGATCAGAATTGAGATAAGTTTATGTACATAGAAGGTTAATATTCTAAGCATTTTATTCATTATCTTTTCGAAAAATATATTTGTTGTGTATTAAGGTACTTATTTATATAATCTTGTTCTTTAGATCAAATTTTCACACTTTTATAATGTAGAGTAAATTTATTTGGTAGTTGTTCTAATTCAATTGTTATCTTGCTTTTTATATTCTTTAATAAGTTTTAGTTAGCCCGTACGAAATTGGCGAATTTATATTTATCCCAATGTTATTTTTTACATATACTTAGTATCTTATATAAATTGTACCTATACATAAGCTGTGGATAAACCTTGTTACAACTAAATAATAAAATATTTTTAGCTACGCAACTCGGCTTTAATTAAAGCCCCTGTTTTTTACAAATATGATTTGTAGACTCGTCGTAAATCCAGTTTGGTTTTTGCCTTTATTCCATATACACCTGTATCTAGACTAAACGTTTATAAAGTAAGGACTGCTTTAATATACCCGCTTAGGGGCGTGTCCAATGAGGGATATCCAAAAGCATCTGTTATCTTCTGAAGACAAATGACTTTTTAATGTTTCTCTTCTCTCAATATTCTTATATTTTGTGACTTGGCTTGTCGTTCAGAAAGATGTGTAAAGCTAAGCAACGTTTGCCCAGCTCGCCGTTTTGGATGGGCAAGCGTTTAATTTACACCAAAGCGCTACGCTGTTACTACGAGCCGCTACGAGCCTGCTACGAGCCTAGTGGAGAGACCGACGGACTGCAACGCAGAGAGTTCGAATCCACTGCGACCACCAATGACTTTTTAAAGTTATGTGCGTATTAAATTGCTAATTATCGCTTGCTAAACGGCGAAGGAACACACGAGGAAACTTGCATGTCTGAGAGTTCGCCATAATGTTCTCGAAAGACATGTGAAGTCTGCCAACCCGCACTTGGCTAGCGAGGTAGACCATGGCCTTACCCTTCTCATAGTAAGAAGAGGTCCATGCCCAGCAGTGGGACAGTTTATAGATGATGATGATGATGATGCTAGCCTGCTACGTAAAGCGTCGGTCTTATCTCAGGACAAGAATCGTACGAGCGGTCAGAAAACTCCGACACCAGAGTTGGACACACACTTACACGAAAAAAAGAACTTTTTTTATAGACTCACGCCTGTATCCCCGAAGGGGTAGGCAGAGGTGCAATATTACACCCACATTTCGCCATGAAATTTTAGGTCCCACGTAATAGGGGACGAGCCTATAGCCGTACCGGGCACATTACCAGACTCCGTGCTGCTACTGAGAATTTCCTAACGGAAAAACCCAATAACACTTTGCCCGACCCGGGAATCGAACCCGAGACCTTCCAATCCCAAGCGCACATTTATGACGCGAGACCAATGAGGCAGTCCGAGACCAACGAGGCAGTCCGAGAAAAAAAGAACGTCCAGGATTAAGTCCCTCCCAATCTAAAAATAAGCCTCCCCTAAGATCCTGAATCCATAACCTGTTAATAACTTCATCAATATAATCCCATATAATATGTCCCACTACTCAATTTACTATTCGATAACAAAAGCTGTTATCACGGGCATGGTTGTTAAACGCGTCAATGTCTGTGCTTTATCGATTGTTATCATGATTGCTGTTAATCAAATCTGGTCGCGTTAGTAACGCTTTAATTTCACTATTCTGGCCTCGTGCTATTATAACAGCTCAGTGCTGGCTAGAGCTGCTATTTATTATCCTTGCTCATAATACGATGCTTCACATATTTTTTTTTTTTTTTGTTATTTATAGTCTTACGCCTGTATCCCCAAAGGGGTAGGCAGAGGTGTAAATATTTCAACCACATTTCGCCTTAAATGTTTAGGGTCCACGTAATAGGGGGCGAGCCTATTGCCGTTACTGGGTGCATCACCAGACTCCTGGCTACTGAGTATTCGAAAAACCCAGTAACACTTTTGCCCGACCCGGGAATCGAACCCGGGACCTCCGATCAGCAGACGCATACGCTATCCACTGGACCACGGAGGCAGTCTCGCTTCACATAATATGACCAGATACCAAACATTGCCTTCACGGTTTTAGCTGAAGAATAGTTTTATTCTTCAATTATTTGGCAATTAATTATTTTATTATATACAAAAAACATCTTGTATCCACAACCTGTTAATATCTACATACATACATACATATGTATGTATGTAGACTATGTACGTACATAGTCTCACGCCTCTATAATTCTCTTGCTGTATTTAAAAATAAATGATACCACTTAGAGTCCATTATGTCCGTATTTCATAACATGTGAAATAAGTTGTAAGCTGGCAGCCACACAGCATAATGGTAATCATGACCGGCTTATTAATGATTCTTAAACCTACCTATCTTGAAACGTAAATAGGAATTCACGTTATTAAAAAAATGTGTATCCTCCTCATTAAAAATTTAAATACCAGTATAATGTCCTCTCTTAACAGTAAATGTACTGCTTCAAAACTCATTTTGCATAACATTATAATGACAAGAAACCTAGAGTTTGGTTTATTAACATTACCGAAAACCCCACTTGACGCAATACTATTCCTAGTACTCTGAGTGCGGTAGAAGTGAGGAAAAAATATTTCCATAAAGGCAGGCTCGTTATGCCGGGCCTGTGTAGGCCGAATGTTATTTATTAGCGAGCACCTTGTTTACGAAACCCTCATATTCTTATGTTTTACCGCCAGTTTAAAATATTACGGCCCATTTGCGACGTAGTTCTCAAATATGCTCTATTTTTACAAAGAAGGACGAAAATTTGAATGTATTTATTTAGGTTCAAGTGAACGCCTACAAACTTTGTTCATGTGTAAATCCTGGTGAACCTTGTGTCAAACCGAAATAAACAAGCGGGAAATACGATTACGGCTAGAAGCGGAACTGTTTACAAACTGTTCGCAGACGTGACGGATTTAGGAGCCTTCGCTGCCGGCCACAATCGAACAAACTTTTACTGGTGTTTGCGCGGTCCACGATTTGTTAAAGGTAACATAAATAACACATCCGGCCGACCTCCTTAGTTAGCGTCTTGAAAAGGTTTGAAGTATCATAAATAAGAGCAGCTTCGTAAACGTCATGACGTTTCGATATTTCGTGACGGTTGCTTGTTAACGCCGCACAAAGAAATATGACCTAAGGCATAGAAGTAACACTAAATAACAACAGCGGTTGCTATGATTGATATCTTCTTTCTAATGGCACATGCAGTATGATAGAAAGAGCTGTCGATAGGTTTAGCAGCACGCTCTTATAGCAGCATCGTGGTAGGCAAACAGTAGACAAAACATAGAGTTAGGAAACCGAGTGTTGTTCGTAACAGTGATGATTTATTGATAAATATTTTTGGTCAAATATCTAACTTTAGTATGTGTCGATATATTTAAGCCGTAGAAGTAAACAACTAAAATATTGAAATTGTAGTTTTTGCTGTTGACGCCGGATAGTGCTTTGCAAAGACTTGACAGACAGACAGTACTAAAAAAATCACGTGTTTAATTGTTCGTTTTAGCCATAAAATCTATTGACAAAAAGTATTCATAAACTAATGAGCGATGCGTTGCGATGCGATGCTAAGAAACTGTCACTTAGATTATGTATTGTACGAATTATACCAGATTGGCTAATGCGGCACGGCAGGCTTTGGCAATTTGTTTGCGTCGCATCATATCACGTTGCTTGCTATCGCTAACGTTGGACACTGCTCGATTTTTTTAGAGTTGTAGGTAATCCGACTGCCACGCCGAAGCTTGCGGGTTTGATTCCCGCTCAAGTCAAACATTTGTGTGCATGAATATGGATGTTTGTCTTGGTCTGGATGGTACTATGTATAGTATGTAATATATTTACAGAAAAGTATATAAGCATGTTTATCGATTGTCTAGTACCCGTAGTACAAGATAATTATGCTTAGTTTGGGACCAGATAATGTTGTGTGAATGTGAAATAATATTATATTTTATGGTAGAATATTATGTAGCGGACTACAAGGCAAGACGTCTTTGATCAGTAAGGATAGCACTAATATGATAAATTATATAGAAGTAGGTAGATTAATTAAAATCGTTGTAATTATTATATTTTATTAATATGTTCAAACTAAAATTACACACTTTTTGTTTAGCTTTGGATAAATAATTCTACCGGGTGTGCAATGTCCGGGCATAAATGTAATGTAGGCACAGCTTTCGGTTTTAAACGACGCCAGGTGCTTTCTGTCTTTAAAAAACAGTCTTTCTCAAAATGACGTGAACAAATACGATGGTACTTCTGCTAAATCAAACTGGGCCGTCCAACGGCATTTATCCAAACTTTTCTTGTGACGTCATTAATAGGCAACCTGTAATAAAAAACACCTTCTTAATAATAAAAAATGCTACTCACATCCCTAACCCATCTACTATTTTATAGATGCAAAAATGTAAGCCTACACACACTCGCGTACACTGGAACACTTGGCTTTAGGTTAATAGACGCTACTTTTAAGGTAGGTATCTAAGCAAATTATGTACATTAAACTGCGCTTACTATTAAACGCGCGATAGAAAATTAGACCGCTGGATGTTTTTGTTTATTGTCAACTTAGCAACCGCGGCTACCCGCTTACATTCATATCCGATATTTAGTTTCCGTATTTATCCCTCATTTAAAAACATCGATATCTCCTTTCACATTTCGCCCAATACATCTACATATACTTGAGATGTGTATTCAATAAACCCAAATGTTTAGCTTGCGAAGCTTGCAACGATATTAAAGTCGTATTAGTACTTGTTGGAAGTCTGCTCGAGACGTCTGTAAACATTGCTTTAGGGAATTTAAATTCAACGAAGATACGGATTGGTTCAGACAAGAATACGTTTCCTTGTGTAACCATCGAAAGAAGTATTTATTTATTGCGGTCGTAGAGCTTCAGAAATGTATTTTTGTATCCATTTTCAATTGCAGTCGTAATTAAAAAATATATGAAAACTTTTTTACACGATCTACAAAAATTAAGTTTGTTATCTTTTCTAAATGACTAATATACGTAATAATTGGCTACAAATTCTCTAAAGTTCGTACAACACAAAAAGTAGGTACTTTTCTTATGGTCCCGTATCATGTTGCACAACGATGACTGGCGCAAGAAAGCCGGTTAAGTAGATAAAAGATATTCTGCAGTTTTGTATTTTTAAGTATTTTAAATATGTTTTAACTTTCTAATTTCAAAATGATCGTTAGAAAACCGAATTCTGGCAAATGGTGAGGCAAGTTCAGCGGTATACAAAATATTTCAACAGTAACTTGCAGTGAAGTAAGTTTGAAATGTGCACTGCCTTCGGATATGTCCAATTTTAAATTTAAATATCGAAATTCTCTAAGTAGGTCAACGTCACGACGACGTGATGCATGTATAATATTTAGTACTCGATTTCATACATAATGACTGGCGTAAGAAAGCCGGTTAAGTAGATAAAAGATATTCTGCAGTTTTGTATTTTTAAGTATTTTACATTAAATATGTTTTGACTTTCTAATTTCAAAATAATCGTTAGAAAACCGAATTCTGGCAAACGGTGAGGAAAGTTCAGCGGTGAACAAAATATTTCAACAGTAACTTGCAGAAAAGTAAGTTTTTCGAAATGTGCACTGCCTTCGGATATGTCCAGTTTTAAATTTAAATATCGAAATTCTCGAAGTAAATCAACGTCACGGCTTAGTGATGCATGTTGTATAATATTTAGTACTCGATATCATACATAGTGCTGCTGAAATGTAAATGGCGTAATCTGACTTCGTTATTGCATATACAAACGGGATTTGCACGAGGGAGTAGGTAATGATTAAGGCGAGGTTGCAGTACTTTTTAAGATTTTTGAACGTCTGAAAGTCCCATGAACTATGATATTTTTAATGAATAAAAATTAAAGTATAAAAGTTGAACATATCTTCTAGTAAATCGTAAAGATAGAAACACGATTTGGAATGATTGGTTCGATAAAAAAAATTGTCAAACATGGCACTAAATCACAATTTTAAACGTGTACTGCTCAGAGATTCCATAATGAATTTATATGAAAGTATTATCAATAGAAACAGCTCTTTATTTTAAAATAAATGGTAAAAACAGATTTCGTAATTTCGTTATCATTTTTCTCCAAGAAAAAAAATAGTCAAAATGTTGGCATTATATCGCTCGCCGGCCATCAGTGCCTGTCTAGGCGTGATTGAGCGGACGTACGTCGTTGCTCCGCAAAATCCCCCTCCACCCCCGCATGTACGTTTTCGCAAAATTACAAAGTAATTCGTATTCCAAACTCAATCGTTCAAACCATAAACATACTAGTAAGAAACCGTAGACAGGTTACTGACAAGGTAACATGACGGAGCTTACGAGTGGCACGCATCGCGAAAAGCGTACGCACACTGATATAAATATGTCAAAACGACACACTAAGAATTAGATAAGAAGTGTAAGTGAGATAGCACATCTAATCGCAAGCGCGAAATAGAGATAAACATATATTCTCTGGACCGAAGCGCATTGTGACATCATGCTGACCGTTTCACAAACAATAATTTGACTCAGATGCGACATGATCACTTTGTCTGTCTTGAGTAAATTCAATTCGCCTCAAAGTAAATTTGATTAATTCATTTAAGGTAGGGAAATAAAAAGTCGATGTGATTTATTTATAAAATTTATTAAAAAAGTACATTTCATTCAATGGAAACCTAAAACAGTACGTTAATATAAAATCTGTGCGCTGCGGACCCACCGTAGCCCTGGCAATACCCCTGGGGGTATGGTGGGTCTTTTAAAGCTTAACCGTACTCCTGGCTGAAATGCTGGTTATGTTATACCAACGTGCTACGTGGACATTAAACTGAACAGTGTTATCTCTCGTATGATAATGACTTACTACTTACGTTTTTGTATTTTTAGACAAGCGAAGACAAGCGCTAGTACGATGATATAGTGCAACAAGGAGATAAATTAGAGAATAAAACGTTTAGGTATTACTGCTAATGGTTATAATGCTTTGTATATTGTAGGTATAATCTGTGGTACTGTTAAAGACCCTTCATCATCATCATCCTTGCGCTGTCGAATCATTCCAACTAGTTCTATGATAGAACTAGTGATACTTTTTCCCACTAGTTCTATTAGCACAACTTGATGAGAAGAATAGAACTAATGGGAAACAGTTATAGGAAATTTACCACTAGTTCTATGTATGTTTTACAAGGGTAGTGTCACAACATCGCGCTCACAAATCTGAATAAATATGTATTTATAAAAATGTGTTAAACGAATGAACGTCTACAAAACAATTGAACGTCTACAAAACAAAGGAACGAATCCAAAATGGCGGACGGGACATTATTGATAAAATTAATATGGGAATAATTTTCGAGGTTTTTCTGGATTCTGGTCACGAAAATGACATCTATTTGGGAACCTAAGATGGCGGACGGGACGTTTTTAATAAAATTAATATGGGTATAATTTTTTGGAGTTTTCATGCTTTTTGATCACGAAAATGACATCTTTTTGGGAATCCAAGATGGCGGACGTGACATTTTTAATAAAATTAATATGGGTATCATTTTTGGAGGTTTCATGTTTTTGATCACGAAAATGACATCTATTTGGGAATTCAAGATGGTGGACGGGACATTTTTAATAAAATTATTATGGGTATAATTTTCGGGGTTTTTATGGATTCTGGTCACGAAAATGACATCTATTTGGGAATCCAAGATGGCGTACGGGGTATTTTTAATAAAATAATATGGGTATAATTTTCTGGGCTATCATGCATTCTGATAACGTAAATGACATCTATTTGGGGATCCAAGATGGCGAACGGGACATTTTTTGTAAAATTAACAATTATTACTATAATTGAGCCTACTGATTAAGTAAAAAAATTATATTTTATTACAATTTCTTCACTAATTAATCGAAAGGAACTTCGTTCCATCCGGGTGTCCCTTGACACCTCTCAAGCAGTTTTTTATTCATTGCCGAAGGACAAACAATAATTTATGTAATAAGTTATGGTCTTATACCATAAATTGATATAAGTGGGTACTTATATAAAATTTCGCCTAAAAATTGACACCGTTTATTTTATTTAGAGCAAAGGTAAGAAAGGAAATACTAGGTATGTAAATGTTCGTTAATTGATAAGTTAAGGTTATTACTAGAAACAAATATAAATGTTGTTTTTATTAAGTAAAATCTACTTAATGTCAGAATCTTATGTACGTTCTTACTGTATTGTCTGGTATTATGTCCGATAAACGGAAATAGTCAATAGGCTCCAACTACGTACGATTATAATACATTTTATTATTTTTTATTACATATTGCATACTTATTGTTACTTAATTTTATTATATATGTTAACAATATGTATTTACTAACTGACTCGTGTATATATAGGTAAGTATTTAGCAATTAAAAATATGGTTATTTCGCAACATTCGTTTTATTACCAAAATCATCATAAGAACAACCCTAGAGCCTTCGTTCGATGACGTGCTTGTACGTACAGTCACGCAATCTGCAACTCTTTGCGTGAGTACTTAGAGTACATTTCTCTTCATTGCGAACAACGGATATTATTATTAAGATTTTGTAGGTGATTATAGCGTAGGTATTTTTGATTTTGTATGGGAGTGATGTATCAGTTACGAAGTAACTATTTAGTAATCTGTGGTTCTGAGTTGTTTCTGAGTTTTTGCCTAATTTATTTGCTTACCCAAATTATACCTTTATGTAGTACTTATGAACTGATAATCTCGTATACCTCCATAGAAATAGTAGCACATAGTAAAGTGTTTAAGAGGTTAAGTAATTATATTAATGAGCTTACACTTTGGTTTCGGTCCAAACTGATATTCTGTCAAAGCTGGTAAGACCACTAAGCAATCCCATGGCTCCAAGACAAAAAGTTGTATCTCACGACTTTTTATGTCTTTTATGATGGTGGATGCTGCTAGGAGGGTGATGATGATGTTGCTAATGATTTTGTTGCTGTGCAACTTATCCTATACACATAAAGTAATGTTCTTGAAGATGTGACTAGTTAAGAAAAACGTCTACGATATTACTCTTTAATTAAAGCATGCCCGTTTAGTAGCAACACAATTTACAAACAGAGGCGACATTGCACTGCATTGTACTAGTTGAAACGGAAAGTCGATAGTGAAATAGATGTACAGAAGGCACGTGCTACAGCTTTGTGTCTCGAAAATGGAGGCGCCACCTAACGAGTACGAATGGACTACGTGATATCATAGACATGCTTTAGGCGTAGCCGGCAGTGTCTTGAGTGGTTCAGATGCTCCGAAATGTCGGTAGAAACGTGTATAGGTACATGTATAGGGTATAGTACAGAGGATTGTGCTAAAGGGTCTTGTGGGCTTAGGTTAACCTGGATATAAGAATTTGGCTATTTTAGATATAGTTCCCATTTGAAATGTTGGATATTATATTAGCGACGACCAAAATATTTTGAAGGGTACGTATATGACGGCGCATTACCAGCGCCTCTTTATTATTTCACGTCGGAACGGAAATTGCAGATGTCATGAAACGTCATCACGTCATTAGTACAGTTTTTAAACGAATCGAAGTGCTCCCGGCCGGTTGTGACGAATCGAATTGCGGTCCAGTGGCGGGGGGCACTGACGGTGTTCATATGGACTTGTCTGGCGGACTGCGGGACATTCAGTCGGGTCGCTTGGTTGACGGTACACTATGAATCCGTCTTCGGTTCGTTAAAAGACTTGCAAGTGAAAAGTGTTAGAATATAATTGTTAAGATAATGCCTTTCGTGTTTTAAAGTAGATAGTGTATTTTAGTTTGTGTGTATTCAATGCACAATAACCCAGCTGCGCCCACTTAGTAGGAACTCTGAACACTCTGAAGTGATTATATCGGCCAATAATCTAGTTACCCGCCTACATCATTTGTGGGATAAAATTGTGCAATAAAACGTACACACAAGACGCGAGTGAGGGTGATTGTGCTGCTGCGGTGCTGGCGAATCAGTTGATTTCTCAACTGCTACCGTGGTGAGCGTATTCTATATAATTTCTCTATTGGCCCTGCAAGTTTTATTTGGTGGCGGTAGTTGTAAAACGTTATTGGTTGGCAGAATACTGCTACACGTTTAGTAACCTTAGGATTGTGGTGATGAGGTCGCCGTCACATCACTAGCCGCTACAGCGTTATGGGTTCGATTCCCTCGCGAGACATGAAATTGTGGTTAAAACAGGCGTTTACTGTGAAACCGGTTGAACTTTACGGTATCGTGTTTCCCATGTCATGATCTCTTGGATAAGCTTCTTTTTTAATAGCTTAAAGAAGGAAAGAAAAAGAACAAATTTGTGGGTAGTAATGACTGATTAAATAGCGACCCCATTGTTGTATTTTATGCTATCGTATGGGTGCCCGACTACTACTGTGACCTAGCTATAGCGCAGATATCGAAAAGACGTTTTGGGTTCGATACTTGGGTTAAAAAGAAAACGATTGTTTTTATTTCTTTTTTTCGTAATAAAACTTGAGGGTGGCTTGCGATCACGAACCTTGTGAACGCAAATAGTCTCTCTGATCGGCGTGCAGCCGTTTGTGAACATAGTATGTAACGGTAACAAGACTGAGCGTACAGGCCGACTTGCATTATTCTATGCAAGTGCGTTTTGAGTGAAGCGTGCTGGTTATTGTTGTAGTGCAGTTGTAATTTTGGTTTTAGAACCAAAACCCAGCTTCGGCTGGTGTTCTGCTAAATCTAGAACAATAACTCCGGTCTAGACTGTCCTTCGCAGTTCGCAGGGCAGCGGCGCTAAATGGTAGATTCGCGTTCGACTAATCGAATCGTACATACTAAGTTCATAGTATTAGACTGTGCTGAGCTATTGCAAAGCTATTTTATGTGGAACTGATTGTAGCGTTTGTTTCTTAAATGGACGTGTGACCTGTAGTGCAGTTTAGAACTTTAGACGTGTAGTTGGTTGGTTGGTGTGGAACCTAACCACCGTAGTCGAAATTAGTTTTGGTAGATGTTACTAGCGCGATTATTTTACCGACTCGAGACATTTTGAATACCTAACGGTGTTATTTAAACGTGATTACGGCTTAATCAGGGCGAGGCAGTTTTACTCCTTGTAATTCTGTTTTGTACAGACAATCTGTTGCATTTAAACCTGCTTCTCTTTGTGCGTGATTTGTAACACGTTAATGGATGGTACTAAAAAAAAAAAAAAAGTTTGGTGCTGTGGTTAATGGATGGCACTGCTGGTATTTAATTCGATCTTAAAATTGTACGTGTAAAAAAAAATTACATACTGTTTTTAAAAATTAGTGTGATACGCTGGGAATCTTTACCAATTGCCCCCGATTCTCTCTCCAATTCCAAGTTACGTTTAGGACGTTTCGGAGTGATTCAGTAAGGAAGATACCTTCAGTACAAGGTTCTTAGTAGAAGCTGTTAAACTCGATTATCAGATGTAGAAGAAAATAATTGTTATCATTGTAGTGTAATGATAATCATTTTGAATGATTTTAGTTTTCATTGTAGGTAGGACCACGTTAGTGGCCATTAGTAATGATTGTTTGCTTAACCTTATTCCCAATTGAGTTGCGAACTTTGTAAGTCGTTGTTGTGATGTTCTTGTTCTTCATACCCTCGTTTCCGTTGCTGCAGATTTGCAGAAACTGAATGAGCTGTCTGTGCGGCGACAAGCTTTTATGTTAGGAGGCATAGTTTCCATTGGTGCGTAAGCAAGACAAGCCCTTGTTGCGCTGTCATAGTACCTATCACTAATGATTGGGTTAGGATAAGTATTTCGTACCTATTTAGAATCGACCATTAAGTTTAAACTAGCAACTACGGGCTTTGTTTGAACGCCGCGTTCTGGTGTACTTTCTGTAATAGCGAGTACCTACGTATTGATGAATTCACCATGAGTTTAGTTGACACCACGATAGTTGTACGCCTTAATTATGAGCAGGTCAGAAGTTTGTTATAAACCATACCTTAGGGAAAGCGGGTATGTCTAGGGGTACAAAGGTTGTTATTAAGGCTTCATTTTATTTTGCTTAGTAGCATACTCGCTAGATTTGAAGTAAAAGTAGAGCCCATCTTACAAACAGTGCTATGAGAACGAATCAGGCAAAGCTATTTCAAAAGACATTGATGTTATGACCATTCTGCTGTTGAGAATTAGAAAATTATTGTTATCAAACATGTTAAAGTCGCTGTCAAATATGCATACCTAAAGTACACTTATGATCTTAGGAATGTTTCCGAGTTTCAAGTACCAACGATGCTGACATAGTAAAGAAATGACATAGAGTGAAGTGGTATTGTCTTCATGTCTTCAAGCAATATTGGAAACTGCACCGGAGTATCGTAGCGGTAGCCCCTAGAAAGCGGCATCTGGGTGATAGTCTCATCTAGCCTTGTAGCGAGGACCATAGCGTGGCCCGGCATTACTATACTAGAGGGGAGTGCATAAAGATGTGGGGTTTGGACGTAATCATGGATACAGTGCCACTTAAATGGCTTTAATTTCATTTATGTTCATTGATTCTATATTAATCGCTAAAATTGTGTCAGTGGTGCTCGACCTGGCTTCTGTTGTATAACAGAAGCGCGTTGCAAGAATCGGAAAGAACTCGTTACAGTCGATTGACAATCTTAGTAGTCGTTGCGTTCGCGTAGACAAAAGTAAATCAATTTGTTCAACTGTAACTTACTAGTATCAGTAATATCAGTCCATGCGCGGTTTACATTTAAGCAGCTTCAGCTTATGTTGGTGGCAGTTGGTTTCAAATTCAGGTTTGGATGTTCTGGTAGAAAAGATGAACAATAAATAATTGAAAGTTGCGTTATTATCATCTTTATTCTTGAGCAGAGAGCCAAGCACCCAGTGAAGTTGTAAAACTTAAGATTTCGATGTACGGGTATTGAATTAGTCTGAAAGGAACAGGGTCTCCAATCAGTGGGTATACCATGCGAAGAATCCTTGTAAAATTCAGTTGGTAAATAAGTTCGCGTGTGTGACGCGCGGCCCGTGAGTGGCGCGCATCCTGTGCGCGACTTTGAGGTGCCTCATAATCGGTATAGTTACAACCTATATCGCTTTCTAGCAATTAAATTTAAGGTAGATTATTAAGGGACTTTGGTTAAAGGTTGAGTGAAATGGTTTTATGATAGAAATGACTGGACCATAAATTGATTAACGATCAATCGATCAAAAAAAAAAAAAGAGATGACATCACTGTTCTTTGAAATGTTAGGGTCATGATGGGTTAGTCGAAATTAGTACCAGCTTATGGAACGAAGAGAAGGCCGAGACGGCGAAGATTGATGTAGAACTCGATGAGGATTATCCTTATAGACTCGGTAGATGCGTAACACATCGGCAGGCTCCTATACTATTTCAGTAGCATTTGATACAATCACAGCAGGATCAGATAACCTTTGAATCAACTCAGACCATGAGCCAATTGACCTCGAAGTTCAAATTCACGCTGAATACGACAGTTCATAACTGATAGGTGAGGTTAGGCTTGACGTAGCATAGGTTTAGTTTAGCTAGGCGTAGGTTTGACCTCACCTGCGGCATGCTACATTATTACTTCTTTGATCAAATTACACACATTCACATCACATTTAAAACTTACATTACACATTTATTACTTGGGTATTTAAATTTAACTGTAGTCTGAAATAGATAAGCTGGACGAAAGGGCCAGTGCCGTCCAGTCCATGCCTTGTTTGAAGGATGGTTGAAAGGGCACACTCGTCCGGTCCAGACTTATGTTTAGAAAGTGGTTAGGTAGGAGGACAGTGTTGTCCCGTCCATGCCTCGTTCGGAGGATGGTCGAAAGGGCGCACTCGTCCGGTCCAGACTTATGTTTGGAAAGTGGTTGTGAGGAGTCCTCACTGTGGACAGTGTTGTCCGGTCCATGCCTCGTTAGGAGGATGGTCGAAAGGGCACACTCGTCCGGTCCAGACTTATGTTTGGAAAGTTAGGAGGATAGTGTTGTCCGGTCCAGACTCATGTTTGGAAAGTGGTTGTGAGGAGTCCTCACTGTGGACAGTGTTGTCCGGTCCATGCCTCGTTAGGAGGATGGTCGAAAGGGCACACTCGTCCGGTCCAGACTTATGTTTGGAAAGTTAGGAGGACAGTGTTGTCCGGTCCAGACTCATGTTTGAAAAGTGGTTGTGAGGAGTCCTCACTGTGGACAGTGTTGCCCGATCCAGACCCATGTGGAAGGGTTGGTGGAAAGGGCGCACTCGTCCGGTCCAGACTTATGTTTGGAAATCTGTTGAGTTCACAGGTCCAGGCTTACGGTTTGGAGAGTCTGGTACTCTGGTTGTCAGGGTGGACGAGCGGACTGCTTTTCAAGGTAAGCTATAGATAATTGTGTGATTGATACAAAATTGCAAAATGAAGCGCCCGAGGACGGTCGCAGGTCAGTCTGGGCGTGACGGCGCATTACCAGCGCTTCTTTATTATTTCACGTCGGAACGGAAATTGCAGATGTCATGAAACGTCATCACGTCATTAGTACAGTTTTTAAACGAATCGAAGTGCTCCCGGCCGGTTGTGACGAAACGAATTGCGGTCCAGTGGCGGGGGGCACTGACGGTGTTCATATGGACTTGTCTGGCGGACTGCGGGACATTCAGTCGGGTCGCCTGGTTGACGGTACACTATGAATCCGTCTTCGGTTCGTTAAAAGACTTGCAAGTGAAAAGTGTTAGAATATAATTGTTAAGATAATGCCTTTCGTGTTTTAAAGTAGATAGTGTATTTTAGTTTGTGTGTATTCAATGCACAATAACCCAGCTGCGCCCACTTAGTAGGAACTCTGAACACTCTGAAGTGATTATATCGGCCAATAATCTAGTTACCCGCCTACATATAGTTAATAATATAGAATATTTTGGTTCAATTTTCTGCAACATTTTTTTAAGGCTAAGTAAAATAATAAAGACATGAAACTTAGGATATTGATATAAAATATTTTGGGTCCAAATAGCAATAATATCGTCTTGATCTAACATATCTTATTAATTTAGATGTTCAGCTAAACACCAAACCTGCCAAAAATTATGAAAAGAAAAACGAAAATAAAATTTCGCACAAATATAATTTTCCAATAAAAAGATGTGCTATTGACGGTATGGAGTTATCGACTTAATAGGACAAAGTGCGACATAAGAGTACAGCGAGCTTAAGTGATAACTTTCGTGATAATTATGACTCAGTAGGTACAAGTCATGCTGTTACGTGTCATCTACATTTTTTCTATTTCTCATAATCTTTATTTTATGTAAGAAGAATTTGGAATCTAAATTGTCTTGATCCAAATATATTAAAATTATATAATTAGTTAGTAACGTAAACATTGATTATAAACACGTAATTCTGTAACAAGCTAATTTGGCAAACATGTTCTTTCATAATATTATGAAAGGTTAATTACACTGTATAAATCTTTCAGTTCACAAGTACGGCTGTATCAATGCAGGTACCAAAAACGGTAGGTCAGCTTAATGAGAGTGGGCACTCTATGAAGAAGATAAGGTTCCTTGTTGACAAGGGTCCGATACGAACAGGAAAATTACGAGGGAGTGACCGGAGAGCCTTAATTTGATCTTTCGCGGTATTACTGGCAAACGAGAGGCGGGTTTTACGATCTTAATGATTTTATTTCAAGTAAAATTCATGCTAACCTAAATTCATCGAATAAGTAGAACATCATGCGAAGCAGTAATACAATTTACTTGATATATTTTTGTGCACAGCCTGTGTAAAAATGCGTGTGACAGCGCCCTAGCGCTCGTGGACAATATCTCTGGTGGTGCTTTGGATAGCATGCGTTATAAGGGGTTTTTATGTGTACGTCCCACCCATAATTTGCACGTAGCAACTGTTCGAAAATGTTCAATTCTTATCACACTAAAAGCAGTATGAGAAGCTATTGATAGTTTTCCACTAGGCTGGCCCAGTACGGGTTAGGAGATACTTGGGAGATACACATCCTGTACGTTTGAGGTTTAACATTTATACCGCGTTTTATGGATTATATATATAATATATGGATTCAAAGTCCGTACGTATTATAACATTCAATTAACATGATTTAATTAATTTCAAATTACTTAGTTTCAGAGCCCACATACTCCGTCGAGCTCTTGTCACCGCCGGAGTACCAGCTCATCTTGAACCGAACGGCTTGGTACGCGACGATGGGAAGAGACCAGACGGTATGTCCTTATTACCTTGGAAGATGGGCAGGCCTCTGGTATGGGACGCGACATGCGTCGATACCCTTGCGCCACCACATCTTCCAAGTACAGCTGGATCGGCTGGCGCTGCTGCTGCATCAGCGGAGACCCTCAAACGGCGCAAATACGGAAACCTATCTGGTAATTACGTTTTTGAGCCGTTTGGGGTCGAAACGCTGGGGCCATGGGGCCCTTGTGCACGCGCTCTTTACAAAGAAATCGCCAAAAGACTGATCGACGCTTCGCGTGACCAGAGGGCTGGTTTATATTTCGCAGAAAGATTAAGCATTGCTATTCAACGTGGCAATGCTGCCAGCCTTCTGGGCACGCTACCAGTTGACAGCGCTGCGGAGGAATTTCTTGACGCGTCGTAGTCAATTTCCCTTTTTTATTGATTTATTTATTCTTTTGTTATCATTAATTATTTAGTTTTTATAGTTTAGCTTAGGATAGTTTAGTTATATAAGTAGATTTATTTTATTTTTATATATGATAAATAGCTTATAATTTAGTTATAGCATACTGTTTGTTTTCGTATTAACATGAAATAAAAAGATTGCTTTAAAAAAAAAAGGTTCAGAGCCCTGATTACAATATAATTGTATCCATATGTCTATGTTTTATTCAATTAGATACTAAAAATGAAGTCACTGAAAATGATTAATATGAATAAATGTTAAGATTGTAAAATAGTACAAAACATTCAACATTAATAATATGTTTCTTGGTAGATGGTGCATGGTGTACATGTATTTTCTTTTAATCTGAAATAGGTATCCGAGCTCTATGGGATTTTATAAACCTAGTGTTTTTTATATACTTAATAATGTCTAGACAGTGAATTTCAAATAGGCTCATAAATTTTGATAACTTTCAATATAGGTAGGTACTAAAATAGGCTCAGAAAGCTTAATATCATCCAATAAGGTATTCTAATAATATTCTGAGTCTTCAGTTTTATTACTGAATCAAAAGAAAATTCTGCAAATTAAAATACCGTATACAAAGTGACGTGAAGAATCCCCAGAAGGATTTCAATACTAATAAATAATATTATGTATTCGTTTTTGCATAACTTTGAGGACTTAAGCCATTGAGATAACATAATGTCTTAAGCAAATATTATTTAACTAAATATTTGCGTGCTCATCGTGTGGAAAATAATTCTGAAAGGTGACTTTAAACTTTTGCGACTTGTACACATTATACAATAACTATTTGTTGTTGATTTTTTATAACAGTAAGATGAGTATCTACGCGAAGGTACGTAGTTTTCTGTAATTTTCGATGTATCGGCGTGGTTCATAAGTCTATGAAAGGTTATCAAATTATAAAGAGACATTACCTTTTCTCTTGCACATGTAGATATTTTGAAATCACCCCTGTAAAACTCATAAATGAACAAATAGCACAAACGTAACATTGTCTTGGTATTTCCAGCTCATTTTGCGACATACCTATATTCGACGACAATGTCAGAGGGCAGTACTGCAGCTAAGGAAAAACAGAAAAGGAATAACTTAGATTTGTCCTTAATTGGATGTTGCGAAGGTGTCTAGTTTATTCGATTGTGAGACACAATTTTCTCTGCGGTCGGGATATTACTAAGGCGGTGGATATAACGAACATATTTTCAAGCCGACGTTACACAGAAATTTCAAATAAACAACGACAGAATATATTGGACGGGCCGTATTTTTACATTTTTATATACGGCTCATGTCTGTGAAAAGTGTTGAAAGAATACGTGAAGTGAATCATTAAAATATGAGGTTGGTTGTTTGGTGTATTTCAACACTCCTTTCTCGTACAATATTCAACGAATTATAATTCAAATAACGTTGCTTGTTTAAGCAACTTTTAAACTCATTAATTAATGCTTAATAGGCTGCATTGTGACGGGAATATATATAAAGATAAAGATAATTTATTTGACTCAACATGTGTAACATTTTGGTGTTATAATACATATTATACATAAAGTCTCAACATGTTCTGTCCCATTCCAAGACATGCAAATATTGAATTAAGAATAACAAAGTAAGGCTTCTCAAGCAAATTAGAAATATTCAATTGACATAATTATGTAAATTACAAATATTAACCAAAATTATTATTATTAATATCATTTCAATGTCAATATAGCCTACAAAAATATCAAAGAAAAAATAATAATGTCAGTTATAGTAATAATAATAATTAATATCATGTCAATGTCAATAAAGCCTAAAAAATATCAAAGAAAAAAAATAATAATGTCAGTTATAGTAATAATATTTATGTCAAAATTTACACAATGTTAAAAGTTAATATACATGTCACAATTAGTAGACAGTACGCACATTACATAATACTTTTATCATTAAGAAACTCATCAATAGCATAATAACATTTGGCAGTCAGGCGTGTCTGTATAAATCGTTTAAATTGTGTTATATTGAGGGTCTTGCATGAATTAGATAATCTGTTATAGATTTTTGGAGCCAGACAGAAAATACTTTTGTTTAAGAGTGTTGTATTTGCAGTGTGCATACATAATTTATGGTCATCACGGCGACTGCGTACGGTTACTTCTGACATTTTTGGGAAGAGGTGTGGGTTAGTTTTTACGAACACTGCAGTTTCATATAGGCTCGGTAACGTTAAGATGTTGTGTTGAACAAAGTGTAATTTGCAAGGGTCTGTGACTTGTAGCCCAAACATGGTTCTTATGCACCTCTTTTGCAGTTTAAACACATTTAATTTGTAGACAGAATTGCCCCAGAATATGATGCCATATCGTAGTATGGGTTCAATGAGGCCATGGTACGCAGTCAGCAAATCTGGTAAATTTACTAGTGGAGCAAGTTTATAAAGCGCATATGACCGGGTGCTAATTTTTTTGGATAACTCCTCAATATGAGCTTTCCAGTTTAACTGTTTATCTATGACTAATCCGAGAAACTTTGCTTTATCTACATCATTTATCGTGTCATTTTTGTACTGTACTTTAAGCTGATTATTTTTCGGTCTTTGGCTAAAGTGCATGACATGAGTTTTTTTGAAATTTATTTTAAGTTATTATTGTGCATTCACTCTATTATTGCCGAAAATGCGTAGTTAATATCACGTTCGTAGTAATCTAGTGACTTACAAGCTACTGTTAGTGTGCTGTTGTCAGCAAAGAGAGTCATAGGTTGCTCAGTTGATCTGGGAAGATCGTTAATATAGATAATAAATAGTAATGGACCTAGAACGCTCCCTTGTGGGACTCCATACGTTACAGTCCGTTCATGTGATGTAATTGTAAATTGTTTTTTGTCATTAAAATTAATTCCCTCGACAACCGTGTACTGTTTTCTATTAGTCGTATATGACATAAGCAAATTTAGGATGTTACCTCTGATACCATAACGATCAAGCTTAGTTTTTAGGATTGTATGGTCCCCATGATCAAATGCCTGCGTCATATCGCAGTACACCGCACACACGGGGTTTCTCTTGTCCATGTTTACTATTGTCTGATGTAAAAAATCATAGATGGCCATATTGATAGACATATTTTTTCTAAAACCCTTCTGCTCTTTAGAGATAATATTGAAATGTTCCAAGTAACCATATACTTCCCCATGAATGTATTTTTCAAAGATTTTAGAAAAAGTAGGTAAAAGTGCTATTGGCCGGTAGTTTGACATAAGGTCTTTATTTTCTTTTTTATAAATTGGTTTGACAGTGGCCACTTTCAATCGTTCTGGAAATACTCCTTGACTTATGCATAAATTTAGTATGTGACTAAGATGGTTACAGATAAGGCTACCAACTAATTTAATAATTTTAGTGGAGATGCCGTCATAGCCTACGCTATTGGTATTTTTTAGATTTTTAATAATGCTTAAAATATTCTGAGGTGTACTAGGGGCCATGAACATAGAATGATTTTCACTGGGTATAGCAGAAGCAGGTTGTGTGCATGACATGGGAACCGGTTGGATTTTATCTATAAAAAAGTCATTAAAGCTGTTTGCTATCAGAGCAGGCTCCGTTATGGTTTTATTGTTTACTATTATTTTTGATATTGTTTGTTTTGGTACATTTAATTTATTATTATTAATTATTTGCCATGTAGATTTCATTTTATTATTGGATACATTAATTTTATATATATTTTGTGACTTTTTAGTAAGATTAATTATTGTTTTAAACATCTTTGAATAATTATTATAAGCTTATTTATTAGAATGAGATGGTTTTATTCTACTCGTCCACAGGAGTCATCTTTTCTTTTTGCTGCAAATTCGAATACCCTTCGAGATCCATTTGAGTGTTTTAGTTGCTCGAATTGTTACAAATTTTAAGGGAAAGCAAAGTTTATACATTAGTTGAAACAGATCAAAAAACAAATTGAATGCTGTATTGGCATCATCAGTACAATAAATCTCAGAAAATGTCAAACTACTTATATACTGTTTAAACCTTTTTACATTTTCAGACGAGTAATCAGTTTGCTCTTTACGCCATTTGTTTAGAATGCATGTATGATTCACTGGACATCTTAAAATTTGGGCTGTATGATCAGACAGCGCCAATTCAACTACCTCAGCACGCCAAGACTTATGAAAATTATGTGCAAAGTTGTCAATACATGTTTGGCTTGTCAATCTTGTTGGTTGCTCTAGAGAGAGTATTAAATTAAAATGAAGTAATAGGCACTTAAGTTCTAAGGTTACAAGGTTATTTTTCAATACATCTATATTAAAATCACCTGCTAGCACAATGTTTTTGTATTTTTTCCTATTTAATATTGTTAGCAATTGTTCAAGTTTCTTATAGAATAGTTTAATGTTTGCTGCTTGCAGTACCCTGTATAAGCATACTATAACAATTTTATAGTATACTAATTCAACCGCACAGCACTCGAATATACCGTTAATTGATAGTATTGCAACCTCAGGTAGTTCTTTCCATATATTTCCCAGATTTACCAATATACATGCTCCTCCTCTAGCACTGCTTGCCCTGCAATAGTGAGCAGCCAAAGTGTAGTTGGGGACGTACATATGAAGTCGTTATGTTGATTTACCATATTATAATTACATTGTAGTACTTATTCTTCAAAGACGCAAACATTTATTCCCTTTTCGATCGATCTCTGTAATTAAATAAGTCAGGGCCGGATTTGCAACAGACACGAAGATAATCTAAAAGTTATAGTTATTCGCTTCACCTTCTCCCTAGTTTCGCTAAGGACCTGTTGCTAAAAGACGTAGTTACCCGCCCTCCCTGGAGGCTTTAATTCGATACTGTTTGACTAAAGTGTCGTTCGTTTCTTCGAGAATTTCCTGTTTTATTTAGAAGACATCGAGTGTATTTTTGTCCACACTTAGTTGATCCTCACGAAATGTATCCGTATTGACTTTTGATTTCTATTTTTGAGCGAATTTGCATTCTTTGAGAAAAGTAAATTAGAAGGATAAGATAAATGTGTTCTGATATCAGCACAGACTATCCTTTGTAATTTGGAGACCGTTTATTCTGTCCTTACTGATTGGCACATTTTAAGATACCATGCTGTAATTGAAAATCACCTAACAAAAGACTGAATAATATACCAAGCCTGGCTAAACAATCTACGAACTTATGAAGGATTTTGAATTTAACCGCAATTTTGAGCAGTGGGATCAACAAGAGAGCTATAATATCACGTAAGAGTACACACCATTTTCCTATCCATATAAAGACAACAATTGGTGATGTATCTAATCCGCTGAAAGCAGAATAGCCAATTTTTTATAAATTGATAAATTCATTATAAAATTCATTATAAATTGATAAATATATGTTAAGTCAATATGTGCTCGTTAAAATTTGAATTATAGTGCCCGCATTGATCCGTTGTTTGATTTGTGCGTCACAGGCATATTTATTTCTAAATACATGTGTATGTTTGTGACCCTATGAAATCTTCAATATCTTTAACTAGATATCGCCCGCGGCTCCTCCCGCGTGAATTTATGAGCGATTGACGTGATTTCTGAGGAAGATTTAAGTATAACCTAAATCTTCCTCAGGAATAACACTATCTATTGGTGGAAATTGTACAAGTATCTGTTTGGTAGTTTTTGAGTTATGGCGTTCAGGCAGACAGTATTCAGGCAGACAGTACGCAAGGGCCTTCATTTTGTAATAATGTAAGTATACATTCTTTTTCACTATTCGGCAAAAGTTTTCTGGAGAAGATCTGTTATAATTATCAAATAATTACCAGGGAGAAATAATTACACGAATTGAAAAGCCACCTGTATTCAACATGATAGACGGTGCAAAAGCACTTTGCAACAAAAGTTAACATTTGATGAAAACAAAAAAATCAAGCAACTGTTCGCCGGGGAAATTATCATCAAGACATTGCTATAAATAACGAAACGAATACAGAAAACCGCAGGTACTTAGAGATTTATATTATATTTTCATTATTGTAGTAAACTGTCTTATTTTGTACTCAACATGGAGCCAGAACGATTAAGCTGAATCCGAAGGTTCTTTTACTTCAAAACTGATTTTATCTTAGTTTATTTTTAGGTCTTACAACTTTAAAACGAAAATATTATTTGCTATATTTAGGTAGGTACCTACACTTTACCCATGCAAAAGTACAACACGCCTTTTATAAGTGTTTCATAAAGTTTTATTAATAAATATTTACAAAGAAAAGTAATACTGGTATGGAGCCTAAAATCATTTTTACAGAAGCCTTCGGGCGACAATTCAATTTCTGTACGTGAGGCCTCGACGAAATTATGTCAATTTCGTATCATTAGCGAGGCTAGAGACTCTACCTTTATTACAGATACAGTTTGCATGCACAAATTCCTTGAAGTGAAGCCTTTGTACAGCCAGAATGATAAGTGTCGTTATCTGTGTATAATAATTGTATTAAGATTTGTGTAATAATTACAGTATTATTTATCTTATTTCCGTAGTCTCTGCCTACCCCTCCGGGAAACAGGCGTGAGTCTATGTATGTATGTATGTATTATTTATCTGTAATTTATTCTTTGACTAGAGACCTTGGACGAGAATTTGCTTTGGATTTAATTTTATATGTACGTATTATACCAATGTTGATTAGTAGGTAATTAATTATCCAAAATTCTTATCCTCTCTTTATTATTATTTGTTATGGCAGTTTGGTAGCGGTATCCTTAGTAGGTTCCTATTTGGGTTGCCATATTAGAGGGCTTTAGAAAATGACATAGTCCCTCAAATCATGTTAGACTTAAAAAATCATGTTAGACTTGAAAGTGGATCCCTGCCTACAAACAAGATTAAGTCTGGAACCACAGCGAGACAACACTAGGTCTATTTACCTTTACTATACTAATTATTATTTAGTTAATGTATTAGAACTTTTTGCGGTGTACGGATATTTATAATACTGACTGCACTTCTAAAATCTAAGGGAATGCACGTCTGTATTAATGTACGTATGTAATTATGAACTAGACTTGTAGGGCTTACATTTGTTTATAGTGGTTACTGTAAGAAGATTTTATAAACAAAAGTAAATTATTACGTTATTTTTAGCAACGAAGATCAGCTTTTCAACGCGTCTAAATCTTTCAATTACATATGAAGGCCCTGTTTAGCGGTTAATACATATAGTATACCTAGATAAGTGATTATTGAAAATGTCTACAAAACCCCATGCAATATTAATATAGAAGGTTTATTCTCCATTTCAAATGACGTAATGCGCTAAGACGGAAAATCAGAAAGACTAGTAAGTATCACTAAAGATGCATAATCACCGGTTGTCAATCTTTAAAGTGTCGTATGTGCACTGGCCAGAAGATATGGCAACGACATCGACATCCTAACAGCGACATTCCATTTTACATCCGGTGCATACGTGACGTAGCAAGGAAGTACACACGAGTGGTTTTACTCAGTGAAAATCTCACACTTGTAGGTTCGTAGAAATTTTGTGTGAACGTTGTGGATATTTCTATATTGAACACGAAAATAGTATGCAGTACATTTGTAAAGTGACTTAAAACAACAAAAATCTCTAATATTCTATATAATCGGTAGTCTTACTATCGGTAGGCGGGCCTTATGCAATATCTCTTGAAAATTGCTGTAATATTTTGGTCTTGCTCCAGCTGATATACGAAGCCTCTTGTAGCCAAAGGTTTGAATTCATACCCGATAAACGACAAACGTTTTCTCGAATATTATATATGAAATGTAGCAGGTATTCTGAATACCTTTGTGTGCATTTCTAACAGAAAAATCCAAGAAAGAAACAGTAATATTAAAGTTCTCGGAATTATGAAGTAAACGCTCCAAGTCAAATTAAAAACAATGTTCTCTTATGTTTTATTACACGTAATATGTATAAGTATACAGCGCCAAAAGGAAAATTAAATACTTTTTAACGAACATTAACGTTATTTAAAGTTAAATTTACCTCTGCTCCTCTTTCCAAGGAATATGGGATCTTGGTGGTAAAGTAGGACTTATTAATTTAATGTCTCTGTTCCAACAATTTTAAAGTACTAAATCTTCTCTCAAGGATGCAATTCTGCTCATTAATAATAATTATGTATTAATGCTGTTATTCTCTTAAATATGGTAATTGCTGTGTTATTATTTTACTTGGCATTATACTTTGTGAAAAGATTCATTAGTTTGATAGTATGTTTTATGTCCTTACTTTATTGTTCAAGTTAAAGTACACGAATTATTTCGAGGATCTACCTTAATTATGTTTATTTTGCAGTTTCAAGTCTTAAGCCTTTTACACACGGTTACAGTACTAAGCTGAAGTGCGAGACAAATTTGATTACTAAATACCGCTAAGCACGCCGTCACTCTTATTAGTTACTAGAGTACACTTTTCAATTTAGCCCTTTTCTCCCAATCTCACGAGAAATCCCTTCTTAATACACTCCTATGGGATCCAAGTAACATTCATGCGATATTTCAGCGTCTTACACCCAAAAGATTTGTCTGTGCGTTGTCAGTCAGTCAGTCGGTAATGCAAAAAATTTATATATACAGATAACCTAAAACAAAATTCGAAGCAATACTGAAATAATGAGAAAACCAGGCAAGCAACTCAATTTAAAATTTCGACATCATAGTTTGCATCTTGAGTTACTTCACATGAAGAGTTACAAGACTTTAACACCTGTCGACCGGACCCTTGTATGCTTTTAATGCGAGCTCATGCCTCGTGACGCGAACTTTACTAACTGTCCACTGCGATGTATTTGTGCAGCTGTTGAACTGTTCGCATACGTGTCAGACCTATCAATACATGCCACGACAGTTACTTTTAAGCCTGTCATACGACGACATTTGACGCAAGATTGGATAAGTGTCGCTCGTCTGTTAGCATCCCATTTTCTTTTTAAGTCCCTAGTGAAGAACTAACAATTGACGAAATACAGAACGCAATATGCCAATTCCATTCAGTAAAAATACAGGCGTGTTATTATTTTACGTAAAATAAATAAACGTAATTATAGAAATATTTTTATTTCCTGAAGCGTCAAAATATTTATCCATACTCTCCCTCGAGACAAAGTAATTGGATTTTTATGTTTCGTGGCAAAATTTAAAGATATTCGTACGTTTATGTTTACATTAAGGTAGGTATACAAAATTGGAAATGCCAGCCCTTGTATTACAATACTACTGTATATGTCACAGAAAAATAATAAGAACAGTAAATTTATACATTTCATAGGAGATTTATAAATTTTCGTAGGATTCTAAACGAGAGATAAATTGTATGATTTTACGCCAACATTTCCGTAAATTTATCAATTTGCAACGTCTCGTCGTAAATGTTTAAACTGACGGAAATCCATTCGTAAGATCCTACACGGTTCGACTAATCACAGAAGAGCTTTTAATTTTACGCTTCTTTAAAATATGGCAAATCACACCCGGCTCTCTTTGATCGGTGATCGGTCGGTGATAATGAAGTTCGGTATCAGATCAACTTAATAGGTTATGTTAGGATTTCTTGTGGCCCTGAACACAAAAATAGGCGCACATGGCGTTCGGTTATTGCTTACGTATTATTTTACGAATAAATTCGGTAAGTTTATCAATTTACGAAAATATGGGCGTAAAATAATACAATTTATCTCTCGTTTAGAATCCTACGAAAGTTTATAAATTTCCTAGGAAATTCACATACACATAGTCTTTTGCCGAAACAAGTGCGGGAGAGGTGCCAGGATGCCCGGTAAATCATCTGGATATTTGGCAAAGAATTGACGCGAACCGTGTAACGCTCAGCATGAATAACCTAATAAATAGTCATATCAAGTCTATTAGGCAAGACTTTCTGGATATATTGAACGGGTTATTGTGTAATCGTGGATGTGTTAGAATAGCTATTTTGGGGCAAAAAAAGTTTTAATGGCTCTTTTATAAAATTAGAAGAAGTTTATATACCGAACACTATGGTTTGTACTAATATTTTAGTAATTGCCAGGTAGCTATAACTGCAGCCGCCAAACTTTGAATAAACATTACGCGATAGTTTGTCGTTAGTGATTGTTTCCAATATGTATTATATTATAAAAGTATAATTTGGATTGACAATAATATTACTTTTTTTTGTTAGAAATATGAACATCCAATTTTATGACGAACATTTAAAAAGAAATTACTCCTAGATTGGAATGTATTGATCTTTGACCACATACTAAATAAAAAAAATTAAGGTTCCCTTGGATATTTCCAAAGGGACCATAAAAAATTGTAAACCAATGAATATTGAGTAACTTTAAAATGCACCCACCCATTATCCAGGCAAAATCTTTTCATAAATCCCCTTGTTCGGTAAACGACTTTTGAAGTTAAGGAGCTTACCTCTTTCCCACGTGATTGACTCAATGGGGTACCCAGCGACGGGACACTTGATATTCAAGTCGCTGCCGGCGACTGCTGTGACTTTGGGCATTTCGCGGATGTACGGTAATCCGTAGACGTTGACTCTGGCAGCGTGGATCGCTTTTCCCGCGGTGTTGGACGCGACGCAAGCGTATTCGCCGCCATCTTGTTCTGTCACTCGGCTGACGTTAAGATGGCTGACGACGTCGTCTTGGAGAGTGACGCGTTGGCCAACTGCGAACCTGGTGATAGATGTGGAGGATACCCACTCCAAAACCGCACAATACGAATACGGATCAAACAGAAATTGTAATTACATGTAAGACGAAAATACCGTACAAAAAATACAAAAAAAGAACAACAAAGAAGACGTACAATATCGTTCCAACCATAAGGTGAATATCCCAAATGAATTGGACTTTTCTCGAGCGAATCCAACGGATTTCCCTTCGACCTGTATTCCTGAAATTCACGCTTTCTAACACATGCCTCCTGTTAATGCTTTTGATCATAATTAAACAGAGATCACAAACTCTTTAATCCGTTCGTTCTTTGGTGAAAAAATGGGAGGGAAAAAAGCGTGCGTAAATCTGACATTAACATCCTGTGTTTTACAAAAGTGATCGGGTTTCCTCGTTTGTAGCCCCACCGAACGGATATTAATTAAATTTGGCTATAGGCTACGTAATATTATAAATTCCATTCCATATAATTCCATAGTAATCGTGTGAGCTTTGGAACCGATGTGAATTTTTATAACCGACATGACATGACATGAAAATATGGTCTACGCTACATTTTTCAAGACACGTACCTATTTAGTTTTCGTAGCGAATTCATGATATGTACCTATTATACTTCAAAAATAAAAATAAAGTGTCAGTAATTGGAGCAGTTGTCTATAATTTTACTGCCGGTCCCAATATTTGATCTATCCATAGTTTTGGTTACCAGACATATACATATATCAGACATATTTTGTGAGGAACTAACGTTAAATGTGTATATCTACTTGCTAAATAATAATAATATTCTACCACATTCACACAACTACACAATTTACCACCTACCACATTCACACAATATACTTTTTTTTGTAAATACATACATATTATACATAGAAACACCTAGACCAAGACAAACATCCTTGTTCACGCACACAAATGTTTGATTTGAGCGGGAATCGAACCCTCGACCTTCGGCGTGGCAGTCGCTTACACCACCGCTGCGCCAACCGGTCGTCAATTCCATGGATCGGTCAAATTTTGGAACCAGCTATTAGTCGACTTCCAATCGGGTAGAGTCGAAAATAGTATAGTTCCTAAGCGTCACTATTTTACAAAAATGTCAAAATATGCATAAAACTCTTTGTATAACTTTTCTGTAGATAAAAGCAGATTCCATTAGTATCCTAATACAGTGCATAAGTGTCTACTTAGTTCCGGAATCTAAACTGGCTATCCAGTGCCTCCAAAGTTAATGGCATTGTATTTTATTCTGTCGTGTTAAAAATAAAGCAACTGCTTTTAGTTAATTTTGTAGTTCCATTTTCACAGTCCCTCATCTGATATTTGAAGGGAGTCATTAATGAGGATAAACAGTGGAAACACATTCAGACGAGATTCATTTTAGAAAAGTTTGAAACCTATTCTATAATAGGCCTGCTAAATAAAATACATAAAATCTGGCCCGAAAATTTTGAAGTTGCCGAACAAAGCATTTAAAGGCACTTTATCAAATTCATCGTCTCTGTGATATGAATGGCGCATAAACATAAGACATAGGTATAAAGCAAAGAATGTAAGAGGGTATATGAAATGGCGTGTGACATATTCGCTTGTAATATCACAAGTTACAATATATAACAGTTACTCGTATATTGTATATGGAGCAATTTACATAATCTCATATTAAACGCCGCACCAACAAAACAAAATTGCTTTTATAACAAAACTAACACCTTTAGCAGACGAACCAACGCTCATCGTGCATTTCACTCTAGATATTTATAAGACAAACAAATACTTAAATTATAGCCATTACGATACAAATCCCCATTGTTTCGACGCGGCACCTTTATAAATGGTCCAATAAACTGTGGAATAAAATTATGTGTAGTTCGCGAGAACCCACACCTAGGGGCCCGAGTTCCGGCTAAATGTAATAATGCAGAAGGGCCCGTCATTAGAGACCACATTAAATTGCGACATTTATTTGGTAACTGTTAGCTACAAGCTTGGGGCTCAGCCTTAATTTTAAAAGTAGTAGTAGTTAGTTTTAAAGCTACATCGATTTTATATAGGGACGACATGTTATTTATCGTTTTCGGTTTATTATAATCCCTAGTTTTGCATGCGGTTTCACCCGTGCGGAATTCGGTTAGCTTCTGCATTGTTTCAGGACGAAAATACATCGCTCTCGTACAAAAAGGGTGCGGTAGTAAATGTGTTTCCCTTACGAAGTCAGCACGTCTAACCAACCCACCTTTGAAGTAATGGTCCACAAGCTCTTACCCACAAAATTGGAAGAGATCGTGTTTTTCCTTTGTAGTAGGTACCGACTGTTAGTATACTGGACCATTGTCCGACAGAAAACACGTAGACTTACGGTATACTAGCAAACTTCATATTAATGCTAGTTATACTAATTCATCTGCTGTAGATCAAATGGGGGTTCACTATTCCCATAGAGAGTTCCTTTAGGCGTGCCTAGAAGTCGAAAAGTATGAAAATCAGCAGCATGTCTGCCGCTTTGATATCTTAAAATATATATATATTTTTTAAAGAATAACTTTTTGTCAGGTTCCTACTATATCTTAATACCTATATAAAATACTTGCGTTACTGACTGACTGACAGACAAGCTACAGCCTGAACTATTGGGCGTAGGAAGCTGAAATTTGGCATGTATGTTCCTTGGGGCAAAACAGATAAATTAAAAAAAATGTGCAGGCGTAGCTACTGGCGTCCTCTAGTTTTATATAACATCATAGTTTCCAAAATTTCAAAGCAAAGCAAAGCAAAGCTAAAAATTATATATGTTACTTATTTATATTATAATTATAAACATATATATACAAAAACCGACCCATAGGTTGGTTCTGACATGCGGGCAGACCACACGATACTTTCTCAGTCGTGCTATTGAAGTTGCATGATTTTGATTTTCTCACTCTTCATTTCGCAGGGAACTAGAGTTTTAGCAAAGCTGCAATTTATGTATGTTTTTCACATCATTGTTATACAACATGTATATCTAAAAAAACAGACAGATAGGTCGGTTCTAAAATGCAGCCAAACTACATAATAGTTTCGAACCTAAAGGAACCCTTTATGGGGATAGTGAACCCCCATTTGATCTACGGCAGATGAATTTGTATAACTAGCATTAATATGGAGTTTGCTACTATACCGTAAGTCTGCGGAACACTGGCTTTCAGTCTATTATGTAATAAAAATCTTATCAATGTTTATGATCTCAATTTACTTTTAGTAAATACATATGTTGATAAAAATTAGCGTCATTATTGCGTTATTAAGACGATGAATGTGATTAATTTTAGTATCAAGTACCTAATTAGTTATTAATTTCTTGAATATGTCTGACGTTTTGACAAAGAAAAACATGATAGCTGTTTAATAAATGATAATCGTAGTAGGTACATTATAATTATAACTATCAGTTAACAATATCATCTGCTTAACGTACTTTTGATACAACCACAACGTCCAAACTACAAAACTCCTGTCACTGAACATCGAAAGCGGCGTACCAACGGTCAATTACACAAAGGCGTCTGCACATAATTCTATTACGATAAGCACATAAAGGGCCAGACATATACGACACGGTAGTGATTGTTCGCCCACAATAGTAAACCTGTAGTGCTAAACTGGCCGGCTAGACGACGCAGTCAATACCAGGCGGTTGTGTTCAGAACTACTGTTTATTACTTTGTCTTACTTTGTTATTTACTTGGCAGTAATCATACTAATATGCTACTAATTATATGAATTAGAGAGAATTTATATTTGTTTCTCAATCACACCACATCGTGTGGTCAGATTTGGTAGTCATTAGGTACATGTCATTAACAGCCATGTATATAAACTGTCCTACTGCTGGGTACGGCCGTCATCTCATTATGAGAAGGGTAAGGCCATAATATTATTCCATCAAGTTAAGCCGTAAGGACGGATTTAAAAATCATTTGGGAGCGATAATTTATTGCATTGATTTATCCGCGAATAAAAAATGTATAAAGCTAGTAAATATATAAGTATGTACGTGTATGTTCATTTGTTACAATTCGTGTTTTAGTTACAACCAATTGCCACAATATTTTGAATAGGTACGCTTTTTTGGGTAAGTATAGAAAATGACCTAAGCATGTCTTCTATATTTTCATAATCAACATTCATTCTTAGTAGACTTAGAGGTCAATTTTTTTTATTCGTTACATAATTACTGAAGATCGTGTTGCAAAAGCCTTTTTTTCTAGGTGTTTGAAATAGTCCTCCACGTGTTTTTGTCTACGGCATGTAGAGATAAGATTAAGCCGCCAAATTCAGGCACAGGCCAGAAAAACTCGGCTTTTAGTTTCGTTATTGGTCGAGGATTTAAAATAACAAAACGAGAGTAATAAACTTGTCAGTGACTAAGTGGTTCCGAGTGTATGAGCTCTATAATAAGTTTTTGTGTCCATCAGGGACGACTTAGCGCACAACGTCGCATTTAGTTTATACGTAGGTACCTATTATACGATATTATTAGAATTATCTGACCTGGAGCCGTCTCCATGATTAAGACTTATTTAAGCCGGTTGAAACGTCGAGGAAAATTATAAACGCGAAAGTTTGTAAGGATGATTTTATGGATGAATGTTAGTTAACTCTTCCACGACGAAACTATCTAAACGATTTTGATGAAACTTCGCAGTGATATAGATTATACATCAAAATTACACACAGGCCACTTGTCGCTGTAGCTGAGACTGTAGCAGGCAGGCGGAGTCGTGGGCAAGTACCAAGAAGTAAATACCTTACGTTATTAATTGTAATTATACCAGTGATGTTTTTATACTGAATTATTACTTCGGAGATTCTGGTATGTATTAAAAATGTTCAAATTATGTATTTCCCTTGAAACAGCAATACCGAGATTTAAATGAAATAGTTATTTACCAGTTGGCCTAAAGGTAGACTGGTATTTGCTATCCCAGATTTGCTACCAACGTAAAGCATTTAACTGCACCGTACATATTTAGCTTACCGTAAAGTAAATACATGCGAATGTTTTGATTCGAAGTTTGGAAGCACTACGTAGGTAAACTACATAAATACATAGCTGTGATGGTTTTACCTAATATTATATTGCAATACGATAATTTCGAAGGAAAAAGAACAACAAGTAGCATAAACAAAAACAGTTTTTAATTTTTCTACGTGGTTAGGATATCACATTTTTTTTTCTGTTGGCAGAACGATATTTGTCTAGTCCGTTAGTATTTTTATATTTAATAGAGGACGTTTCTATCGTGATGTGCTATGTTAATTGTCATACTCCGAACCATTGCATGTAGAATGTACAAAGAACTCCAATCCAACTTGGGTCGGCAAACCAGCATCCAACTTCTAGATCTATCACGATTTTAAAATCGCAAACTTTGTTATGGTTTATTACAAAACCACGATAAAATAATGTTGTTGCTGACAAAAGCATGATATAAGAAAAGGATATTTTTTTAAATAATGTATAAAATTACTATAAATAGTCAAATAAACTTACGTGTTACGGGGTTGGGTATCACATTCACCCGAAATAAGTCGCTAAACTACATCATCTCCTACAAAACTTGTATTTATTTTCCAGCAAAATAGACAGATGTGGCCGTTTAACTACTAACCATGCAACATTTTATTAATACTGCAGTAGACTGTTAGGAATACTAGCACGACGTCAGGACGATGTCTTTTCTGACAGTTACAAATGCTACTCGTTAATAGAAGTTGCTTCAGGTTATTTATTAGAACCTCGTACCATCCATCCACTTGTTTTACTAAGTCTTAGGTTAAGGCCAGATATTTTATTTACGTCAAAAGTTCGAAGTCTATTTCTTGTATCTGAATGTTTTTGTACCATATTTATTTGGCAGTATAGTCGAATATTAATTGTACTCTACGTATTCTACTGTACGTTTGTATTTTCGGTTTTTCTTATTACTTCATTTTTTATATTTAAAACAAGATTCTATCTGTAACTGCCTCCAGTAGATAGCGTATGCGTCTGTTGATCCGGGGTTCGATTCCAGGGTCGGGCAAAAATGTTACTGAATATTTCTGAATTCTCACCTCTCGCCCCCTTTTACGTGAGACCTAAAATTCATAACATAGGTACTGCCTACCCCTTGGGAGGATACAGGTGTAAATCTATAAAAAATATATCTAAAGAAACTTTTTAACACTCGCGTTGCATGTTTAAGAATATATATATATATATATATATATATATATATATATATATATATATATATATATATATATATATATATATATATATGGTAATTAACGCGAACATGCATTAGGTATTTACATACCTTATTTAACCATTACATCTTCCGGTTCCAATCGGATGCTTTGTACGATCTGGACGAAATGACGCGAGTTCTTCACGAAAGACGGTGTCATACTGACTAATGGCTGCAATACCGATGCAACGTGCTTCGCAAGGTCGTAAGTAGGCGAGGAAATCTGACTTACGATAGGCCGCAGTGGCACGTTGGGCTTATGTACCTTAGGCACACCATATAGCCTAGGTGATTGGTATGGCTTGGGACCATATAACTTGCTATACTCATCGTCCGTGAACATTGTGGAAGCCAACACACACAGATAGATACCTACACGCCACATCGCACCACCACCCTCGACACCTGCAATCCGTTGTGACGTCACTAAAAAACAGAGCACATGACCTCTGTGACCCTGAGCATTTGAAGTTAGAGCTAGACCATGTTCAGGAGGTACTCAGGAAAAACAGATACCAGGTACAACGACGAACGACGCGGCCTACCAAGCGAGAAAAACATCCGGCGGTAAATAGACAACCGACCTACATGCCCTACATTAGAGGTGTTACGGATAAAATAGGAGCCAAGTTAAAAAACTACTCCAATCCAACCGTATTTACACCAGGGGCCAAAGTATACAACATGGTGGGCACACCAAAGGATGTTCTACCGCTACAAACCCCAGGTTTCTATAAAATCAACTGCAGCTGCGGAAGCTCTTACATAGGGCAAACGAAGCGGACTATCGCTGAACGTATAAAGGAGCACATCGCAGCTGTAAAGAACCGTCAAACGAATAAATCGGCGATTGCGGAACATTTACTTCAATCGGGCACCAATCACTGGATTGAATTTCATCGTACCCAAGTCCTCTCCACGGAACGCCACTTTTACCCAAGAGTTGTGCGTGAAGCGATCGAAATCAGAAAACATAAAAATTTCAATCGTGAAGAGGGCTTCAAATTGTCATCGGCGTGGAATCCAGTGATTCGACTAACAACACCCCACTTTAATGCGCAGTCGGCGAATGTTCAATATACAGATACGGTTAGTGTGTTTTGCGCCGGTACTTCGAAAATAAACGACCCGGGGTTAGAAATGGAAGCTGCAACCTCGCACTCGGAGACGTGACACCGCTACACCAGTCAGCTTGCGACCACGGGGCGTGCAACCGTCTCGAAACGTCAAGCAAAATAAGGTATGTAAATACCTAATGCATGTTCGCGTTAATTCCCGTATATATATATTCTTAAATATATCTAAATATCCAAGGTGTCACGATATCTTTGTTTCCTTATTGTCTAAAGAAACTTAAAGCTAACCGCACGCACTATTCCAACCTGATTTCACTGAATATTAGCTTTTCCACAAAGGAGTGTGGCCTTACCTTCGCAAACCAAAGAGATAGTGATAATCTATGGCTTAGCCCAGTGACGATATTCAAGGGTCACTACTCCCCATAACGAATGTCAAAGAACTTTATAACAACTGAGACTTACGTGGGTTTGAGCCCGATATATTCTGCATGATAGGTTATTGCTATCTAAGCTATCGTTCCTCTTCAAACAAAGTAATTAACTAGATATTCTAATAAAAGCTTTTCGATTACATAGCGCCAGAAATACATTGAAAAATACAGGGTGTAAAAAGATCCTTTGTGAAAACTGAAACCCCATATTGTACCAATCATTACGAACATTTTTTACTTCGGCACCATACCTAGGAAATTCCTGGTTCGGGAAATATTGATACTCAAAGTGACGAAATCTTTTTCTCATCTTCAATAGCCCTATGTACCTACTGTCCCACAGCTGGGCACGGGCCTCTTCTCACTATGAGAAGGGTAAAGCCACAGTCCACCACGCTGGCCAAGTGCGGGTTGGCAGACTTCACATGTCTTTTGAGATCATAATGGAGAACACTCAGACATGCAGGTTTCCTCACGATGTTTTCCTTCACCGATAAGCAAGCGATAATTAACAATTTAATACGCACTTAACTCCGAAAAGACAGTGGTGCGTACCGTGGATTCGAACCTGAGACCCGCTGCGTAGCAGTCTGTCGGTCTCTCCACTTGGCTATCGCTGCTTTTTGTCTTTATCTTAATCTTTTTCTAATTATTCCAAAATCGTGTTTTGAATGATAAATGTAAACTTTCTTCCAAAAAAACATAAACAACATTTTCAATATTTCTCTTAAATAAAGGGCTTCAAAGTTCCCTCCAAGTGGCAGTAAATGTAAATGTAGAAGCATACAGTAATATTGTTTTAAATTTGACGTTCATAAGTGTCACTTTGTGATCTAAATGAATAAACGATTTTGACTTTGACCTCAACGCAGTGTATGCGGTACTAGCAATCACCTGGAGGGCATTACCCTCGGCCGCGCGACCACGTGATCATAAACTGCCGCCGCTAGGGCGGGCGGTTTAAGATTAGCGTTTTATACGCGCGTATAAGCTCGTTTTTGGAAGCGCATTTAGGCGTGTATAGGCGCGCCTTTTTGGCACAAGCGCAACTCGTACGAGCGTTGATGGGCTTTTAAACTCGTATAAGCTTGAGCCGTCAGAGTCCATGTTGACACTGACACGATGTCACTACCATTTCGAGCGAACATGCCGAAATATACCTGTTTACGCGAGTTCGGTTTTTTGAAGCGCGTAATGTAGCGCGCGTGTAAGCGCGTATGCTGAAACAACCGTATACACGCAGAAAAATACGCTGATCTGAAATCGCCCATAGGTACCAACCGACGTTCACGCTGTAGGTAGATACGGCCGGTGTAGGCACGATGCATTTCGCGCGCCATACATTGCGACTTATAAAATGCGCCTATGTTTTTAAGCTTACAAAATTTCGTTTCCCAGGTATTATTTTCGCGTAGTATGACTTGGTATGATGTGCAGAACAAGTAGACTTCGGCTTGGTGATGGCTCTGTTTACACCCTGTATAGTCTGGTGGGATCATGATTTCAAATGTAATTTTATTTTATTAAAGCTTGTCAGCAATCTTTTTGCTGTTTGCGTAGCAATAATCTGTGTCATGACATAAGCAAAGCTGCGGGCTTAGTCAGTACACAATATTACTACAATATTCTTTAAGAGTCTATTAATCTGGTTAGATTTATATAAAGATTTTCTTGAATGACCTCGTTACGTAACTGAGTTACGATTGTAATAATAGTATTGAAAGGAGGATAGGTACTCTTAGCTGAAATTACTGAAGACCCTCTTGAGGAATTAATTTATTTCTAAATTCGTTAAATGAGATCAAAGAACTTAGTTTGGGAAATAAGGCCTTTGTGTAAATAGGCTGGCTGAAAAGGGTTCAATTATTTTTTACGCGATTACGGCCCTGGCATTTAACGATTATGTTGACAATAAATTTATGTATTTAGTTAGATCTGGGTTTCCTATTTATTCATTTACCTTTAGTTTTCGATGTTTAAAAAAGCCACAGTTCCACTTCTACTTGCTAAGTTTTGAGCCTTAAAAACAGAATGGTGTCTCGTGTTAACTAAAAGACAGCGTAAAACAATATTTTAAACCTTTACAATAAAAAATATATATTAAGAATTAGCCGTACTCGTATTTAAAGAGTAAGAAAACACTTTTTCGTTAGGCAATTGCATTTTCCTCTTTCCCGTTCTTATCTTATTAGTTAAGAAGATTATTTTGTGCAAGTAAAACATTCCTGCTTTTCGGGTTTCGCAAGGCGTACTTAATACGATGAAAACCCCTTGGGTACTTCAATTCTTGCCTTAACGTTCAACGGCCGACTTATGTTTTAATGAAATAGTTTCCTTTAACTTATATGTAAACTTATGGATCTATACAATTCTCAGTAGCGATATGACAAAATTATTTACACGGCTTGCAAATGTAATCCAGAACAATTACCTAATATTTACAATGACGCGTATCAAAAAATATATTTTACCATTCAAAATGTCATACTATGCAAACAAAATACTCACGACGGTGATGATGAATCATATTAAATATTTTGCTCTATCCAAAAATCACTTCCAGCATTTCAATGCTATGATCACCACTTTGCCGATTTAGACACCTTACTTTCGTAAATCTACGAAATTAAATATTCGACTCTATGTAAGTAGTCTTTTTTCATATCTGCTTATTCTTACATTTTACTCCGAATAAACGCCGGACTCATACTTTCCTAATATCAAACGAATTGCGTGAATATAACCCTATACATTAAGGTTACTAAATTCTCAGCTCGCCTTACATGCCGCGTTCTTAGAAGGGGATTTCGTCCACATAAGGAAAACAAAATAATGAAAAAAATCGCCATAGAGATAAGTGGTTGGGCGTACGTCACACAGCTCTACTTATACTGAACCCCTGAAGAGTAGCGACACCAAATAGCGGGGAACGAATTAATAATGAAACAAAGCGGCTTATATTTCGCGGTGCGGGTGGGTAAAATCGACCTTATGAGCTGCGAGATACGATCTTAATTGGTGGTAGCGTGGTTAGTATTTAGTGCGGCTGTGGATGCGCCCGCAGCAGCCTGCCTGCGTCACTGAAGCTCTTTGTTTCAGCTGAAGAACTTACTGAGACTGACGTGTGTAATAGCTTGCACCGGATCCGCGCTTAAAAATGGACTTTTAAATATTTTATGAAGAAGTCGGGCGGACGGATAAAAGTTTTAAATTTATATATCTACCGTATGCACACGTGAACGTATGTAGGTATGGATCAAAGTTTTTGTGTTTATTACGTGTAAATAAAGTATTACATGTAGCGTGGATTGTGGCGGCGCGCCAAAACTTTCCTAACTGGAAAAGGTGTTGCATGAAAATTCGAGTATTGCTCCTACTGCTTTAGAATATTTCCTTTGAATTTAAAGGCATCCTAACTTTTGGCCGAGACTCCGCTCGTGTGAGTGACGGTTAGCGCGGGTGTATTTAATTAGTACCATCCATCCTTATTTACTTTCAAGTTTAAGAGTTGTAAGTTTGTTCTATATAATAAGTATCTTATAATATCTGATTATGATTTGATGAATGAACTTGCTGTATTGTTTAATGCCACTTGTCAATAAAACATGATCTTTTCTTAACATTTCATTTTATCTTTTTGTTTACCAATCTGACAGATAACCTGCTCAAGCAATGCTTTTAAAGACGAACGTTCGAGTTATAAATTGCAAGAAAATAAATCTGCATTTTACACAAATGGCTGACAGCTTAACTTTAAATTCAGTCTCACCTCTCAAATGTTTAACCTGGCCAGTTAGCCAACTTGTTTGAAAGTTTCGCAGTAAATATTTGTTTTATTTTTCTGCTCCGTAAGATTATAAATGCGTGCTATCCAAACATTCGAGCAAAAGCCCGGTTTAGTATCGTAGCTCAACGTCAAAACTTTGCTACCTTTTGTTTATGATAAAGTTGGGACCCGTTGTGACACCGGCAGTAAGTGGAAAAGTTATATGGAACCCTTGTTTATTTCAGATAGTAGTAGCCACCAACACTAGATAATTTGTTTAGCAAATTACCACCTCGGTTGGCTATTCGTTCGTTTAATAAAATACGCGGTGCATCTCACAAACTTTTAAATTAATTATATTGTTTGGAAGCAAAATAACAACAACGTTTGCGAGAGCCGGCAAAAGAGAGCAACTATCTTAACTTATAATCTTCTCGTGTACACTTGTTATGGAAACTTAAGGTTTATTATTTAGAAGCACGGTATGGTTCACATTGTGAACAATTTACAAAGGGTTTAATTGAGAAACTCGATATTCAGTTATGTTTTTTAAGCAGCTATAGATATATCGTATCTAGAATTCCTGGCACGAGTCGCAATCGGATCAGAGAGTTTACGTGTCTGTGAAGCGCATATATAATTCAGTTGGTGCATGCACAACATAAGTACTTGCGGCAATGCACATCGTTTTTCTCGGCGCGCGGCGTCCAGTCGATCAGCAAAACTAGGAACGTTAAGACGTGTGTATATTATTCATGGGGCATACATCTAGTGCCGCTGAAGTTCCAGTCGGAGTCGTGTGTGTGAGTACTCCGGGCGTAGGGCGCGCGCCGCGAGCGGTTGCCCGCTACTTTCATCCGACCCTCCGACACTATACAAACACACAAATAAAACCTCCTTACAAACCAAACCAAAGCCTTTAAAAATCTTTCTTAAGAACTTGGAATAAGTAAAAAGTCGCACTCTGTTCCGCCTTTAAAAAGTTTCCTTGGTAGGCTTCTCGGGAACAATTTCGAAACTTCGAGACATTTTTGTATAAGAAAAGTTATCCAATAATTTTTTTAGTTGCGTCTCTTTAAAATTATGAATGAACGAAATTTTATTACCTACCATATTTTATTATAAATAGAGGTGAAACTTTTTGTTAAAAGCCTTCTAAGAATTTGACATATTTTCTGATTGATTAATTCTATTGCTGTATTACTTTTACTCACCGTCTGTTAAATATTCAGACACTCCGTATGCCTGATCTTAGGTATTACTGACGAAGCACTGATATACTCCTTGGTCGTCTTTCTGAGAATTTTTGATATGTAGTCTTAGGCCGTCGTCAGATATATTGACTCTTTCATTTGGCTTCATAACTCTCGCGTAGTGTACCCAGTAGACAAGCTCTATTGGATGGCCCGAAACTTTGCATTCGAATGTGACGTCTGCATTCGGCTTTTGTTCGCAAGACTTCGGGTTTTATACGGACAGAGATGGGCTCTGTAACAAGAGGAAGAATATCTTCGATAAAAAAGCGTTATGTGTTATTTGTTCATTGCTGTCAGTAATAAAATTTTACGATTAGCTCAATTAGGGCCGTAATATGGAAGTAAATCGTGTACTCGGAAAAAGGAAACTCTTAACATAAATTAAGCGGATGTTCTTCACGTATTCTGAGGAGGGCGTCTATATTCGTTCCTTTTTTCCGCGTATTTTCCCTTTGTAATTATATAGGTACGTGTTTATTGTTATTAGGTCTTATGGTGTTTTACATTATTTGGGCAATATATAGGATAAAGTTTCTTAATTTATTTGCGATTTTATTTGGGACTTATAATTTTTTATTTCATGTTAATAGGAAAACAAACAGTATGCTATAACTAAATTATAAGCTATTTATCATATATACAAACAAAATAAATCTACTTATATAACTAAACTATCCTAAGCTAAACTATAAAAACTAAATAATTAATGATGACAAAAGAAAAAATAAATCAATAAAAAAAAGGGAAATTGACTACGACGCGTCAAGAAATTCCTCCGCAACGCTGTCAGCTGGTAGCGTGCCCAGAAGGCTGGCAGCATTGCCACGTTGAATAGCAATGCTTAATCTTTCTGCGAAATATAAACCAGCCCTCTGGTCACGCGAAGCGTCGATCAGTCTTTTGGCGATTTCTTTGTAAAGAGCGCGTGCACTAGGGCCCCATGGCCCCAGCGTTTCGACCCCAAACGGCTCAAAAACGTAATTACCAGATAGGTTTCCGTATTTGCGCCGTTTGAGGGTCTCCGCTGACGCAGCAGCAGCGCCAGCCGATCCAGCTGTACTTGGAAGATGTGATGGCGCAAGGGTATCGACGCATGTCGCGTCCCATACCAGAGGCCTGCCCATCTTCCAAGGTAATAAGGACATACCGTCTGGTCTCTTCCCATCGTCGCGTACCAAGCCATTCGGTTCAAGATGAGCTGGTACTCCGGCGGTGACAAGAGCTCGACGGAGTATGTCGTTAATGTGGGCATGTCGGGAAATACGCCCAGCACTCCTGCTGCACGATAAGCCATGGTGGCCAAGACTGTCGACGGCTTCACCACAGTGACAGCGATGCGGAGAAACGCAAACAGCTCCCAGGCGTAGGCAAGAAGCGATGCGGAAAGTTGTATCGTCCAACATAGTTCCTATGTTGGACGATGGAAGTGCTTGAAGCCATAGCCACGATTCCCACTCTCCCACAGCCAACAAACGGGCACGCTCTGAAACACTGGATGCAGTATTTAAAAGATATTGTCGCATCCTGCTACAGAGTGGCCCGTCCCATTGCCTCTGAGAGGATAGAAATCGGGGTAAGTCAGTCGGGGCAAGCCATTTTCCAAGCCATTAAGGCATCAGTCTTGCACGGCACTTCAGAATTAACCAGTGTGGGTTCTAGAATTTTCCTGGTCAATTCCTCAGTGCCGTAGACCGAGGCCAAAAACGCTGGAAGACTTACATCGGTAATTTTGCGAACGCCGAGGCCGCCCAAACGAACTGGTAAAGTTGATTGAAGCCACACTCGGTCGTTCATGTCAAGATTTAGAATTTTGCTCAAGGTGTGCCGAATAATATTATCAATGTTTTCCAATAGGGATAAATGTTTCCAAAAGGGAGAGGACCGCAAGTAATATGTAAATTTTGGAACAAAAAGGCAGTGCCGAATAATCGTGAAAGCCGAATGAATATTAATTTTGTAAAGCCATTCTGAAGTTTCACAGAAATTTTGTAGTTTTTCATCTATAAAAGAACCAAAAGCGTCGTCGAAAATAGGGGACCCAAGGAGGCGGAAGGAACATTTATTGATGATTTTAATATTTGGCGCCAAAGAATTAAATTTTGTTAAGATCGAAACGGTATCCAAATTGTCAGTAATAAAAATTTCACATTTGTCTGAATTTAATTCCAAACCAATTGCTTAATTTAAGTTATAACTCTGGTAGACCCGTGATTTTATGTAGTCGGTGTAATTCGAGAGTAACAATTTTTTTATCATCTACGAGTTAAAAGCTGCTGTATCAGATTCGTAAGTAAAGCAGAAATGTCTCCAAATAACGCAGGAATAGGTACATACATATAATGCGATGTCACATTATACAAATGCGAAGACACCGTAGTGGTCACGTAGTCCTGCTCTTAATTATGCAATTCTTGGAAATCTAACACTCACAAAATATTGACTTTCAACAGAGATTTTGTTTGTGACCGTCAAAAAGACCCAGTCGACAAAATACCTTCTTTTTTTTATTTCTGCTAGTGGCAGACGAGCGAACGGCCCATCTGATGGTAAACGGTAACCGCTGCTCATGGATTTCGCTAATGTCAGGGTATACACAGCAAAACCGCTGCCTACCGTGAAAGTAATGCTCTCTTTAAACCTCGTTTGAAGAAGGACAAGTCATAGTGCTCGGGAAACACCGCAGCAGGTAGTTCATTCCAGAGCCTACACGTACGTGGTAGAAAAGATCGCTGGAAGCTCACCGTACTAAATGAAAACGCTTCCAAGTAGTACGGGTGAACTCTACTGCGTCGGCGAGTGGTAGAAGGGTGACCTTGGTACCAAATTAAACAATTATTCGGAGCACTCCCCGTGAAAGAGTCGGTAAAATACGCAGAGAGAACCAAAGTCTCTCCGCTGCTCCAGCGACTCTAGTCTTGCCGTGAGATCGGGATCATCGACAGCTCGTCTCTGTAGGGAGTCAAGTGGATCAAGCCGATATTTTAGCGCTCCGGCCCAGAGATGTGAGCAGTACTCCACATGTGGCCGGACTTGCGCTTTATAAAGCATAAGCCGTTGGCTTAGTGTGAAGTACCGCTTAGCCCGGTTCAGCACTCCCAGCTTCTTGCTTGCCAATTTGGCTTTATCCTCCAAATGACTCCCAAATTGGACTTTGTTCGATATTTCGACGCCGAGGATCCCAATATTCTTGGCAATATACAGGGGTACTCCTTGAAACCGAGGCGCTATAACAAAAGGGCCTTCTTCGCAGTGAACGCGCATACTTGTGTCTTAGTGGGGTTACATTGAACAAGGTTCTTTTCACCCCATTTGGAGGCGCGCCCTAGAGAGTCCTCGACATCAGACACAAGTTGCAATCGTCTTTCCTGTACCTGGCTCCGAGGGACATTCTAGTGGCTGGTGTACCGCGCATCACCCGTACTGTCATCTGCATAGCAATGCATGTTCTCAATTGACAACAAGTCATTGATATGCAAGATGAACAGCGTTGGAGAGAGCACCGAGCCTTGTGGGACGCCAGCGTTGATCGACTTCATTTCGGAACAGCTGCCGTCTGCGACGACTTTAATGCTCCGATCAGCCAGACAGCTGGCAAACCATTTGCAGAGTCCCTCGGGGATTCCATAAGATGGTAACTTCGATAGAAGTGCCCTGTGCCAGACCCGGTCAAACGCCTTGACAATGTCAAGGCTAACGGCTAGAGCTTCGCTTGGGGATACCTACCTAATGTAGGAAAATGTTCTGAAGAAACAATTACGTAGATATGTTGACCCTACGTCAATATTGTGTGTAAGAGTAATACTTCTCTAGTCAAGCCACCCAGCCCATTTATGCTGTTACTAACAAGGTTCTACCGTTACATGTACCTACTCGTATGTTTATACACAAAATCTTTTGTACAGACAGACATGAATTTCATCATTTCACCACAGAGCCTAAACATGTGAAGCCTTAGAAGAATTCTATTCTCATAAAAAGTGTTTTAAAGATTGTTTGGAAGCTGATTTGGAAGGCTCTACGAAAATTCGGGAAAAGCTAGTTGGTAGCGCCATCTATCCTTTCCATTGCTAGTTAATTATGTCAACGTCAATGGTTCGTCGCTGCTCGGCCAATCCGAGCGATCCTTTTCATGAATCCCCTCCCAAAACGCCTCGCTATTGGCCGCCCTGCTCAACGGCGACGAAGAAAGAATGGAAGATTCGAGACGCTCGAAAACTCATGACCGCCGCATTCCGCGATCCGCACCGCTATATATAATTATTACCGCTTATACCAAAAAATCTAACAAACCCGCTCGCGAGTGAAAGTGATTTGTGTAGTGGAGTGATTCAAGCAGCTTCAGAATTCCCGAAGAAACCAAGCGGCCGCCATTTGCAAGGAAAAGGACTGCTGAGCAAGGTAAGAGGCTCCAAACCACAACACCTTTTCACTTCCTCATTTCCTAGTCGATAAGAACCGCCATCCTACAGTCCACAATATTAATAGTTTTCCCAAATCGACTAGGAACATTCGGTTCGCCGAAACATTTTTTTGATCCATACGAGTCGGATTCATTTACGTTTTATACGTAAAACCTCGTTATATCTATATACCTAGGCAGTTATAGCACCTAGCTATACTCCTAGTCCATTCACATAACCGTCACATGGTTGTTTTCGCACGCATCAGTAGATAATATACCTACTTTTATGTAGCTACCTACTTACCCAATTATTATTTCTGGAACTATCATAGTTGTCTTGTAAATCTCATATTTCAAGCACCTTTTAATTCCACCGCTTTAAAGTGTAACTTAGGTACTTAGGTAAAATAATAGGTACTTTAGATATTCTTATTTTGTTTCGGTCTCATTACCTTATACTTACGTAAGCATGTCACAACAAAAGAAGTCACGCGTGTCGGAAGACAGAGAGATGACAATCTTAGAAGCAAAACGCAATATTTTATTTGAGCGTATTCCAAACATTTATGAGCGTTCAAAGATCGCAGCCGTTTCTGATAGTAATAGGGAGTCATTTCTCAGCTATTGTATGACAGTAGATAGTATTCGAACTGATTTTCATAAGTAGTTAGACGATTAGAACGCAAGATTGCTTTCTACTAATCCTGATGAAAAACCGAATTATCAGGCGTACACCTCTTTCGAAGACCTTTATTGTATTATTAAGCGTATACAATCGCAATTAGAGGGTAAATATTCGGCACAGCCCGTTTCCGCGGCTCGCATGCCGAAGTTACCGCCAATCGAGATTGTGTCGTTTGATGGCGATATACGAAACTGGCCGTTATTCTATGCGAGTTTTAAGTCTACAGTGCACGATAATGGTTCTCTGACAGATGCTGACAGGTTGTACTTATTAATAGGTAAACTGTCACCGAAGGCCCAGTCCGTATTTGCAGGTGTCACACCCAGTGCTGAGAATTATCAGGTCATATTTCAGTCACTACTTGATAGATATCAAGACACGCGCGTCCTAGCGTCTACCTACTTTGACCAAGCTTTAATTAAATCTTAAACTGTCCGGTGCCGCATCTGTCTCGAATTTCCAGCTGTTTATAGATAACTTCGTAACCACGGTTAATTCTCTTAGGAACTTAAAATTAGAAGATCTTTCTGACTTTATGTTGCTTCAACTCGCTTTAAAAATGTTTGACACTGAAACAATTCGTGCTTTCGAGATGACGGAACGCAATAATAAAATACCTTCACTAGATAGTTTTATTTCGTTCATCAAAGATCGGTGTCGAATATTTCATAATACGCAGTCTAGTTCACCTAGCCCGTCTAATACTAACAGCAGCAAACAAAGGTTGAATAAAGCGCGAAATAGTAATAATAACTCGGTCCCTAATCCACAAATCTTACGTAACATGCTCGGAATCTAATAAAATTAATTCACAGAAGTGTCTGTGCAGTAATATAGTGCACGACCATTTCTACAAGTGTCCCGCCTTTAATGGTTTAAATCCGACTGCTCGTTTCAAGTGCGTGAAAGACAACAAAGCTTGCATTAATTGCTTAAGTATAAAGCATAAAACTAGTGATTGTTCTAGTAAGACGAGATGTCGTTCATGTAATCAACGACACCACTCATTGTTGCACTTTGATAAAAGTAGTCCGTTGTCAAGCCAAGCCGCTAACCTTGACACACTTACGTCGCAGGTGCAGGCTACGATAACTGCGCCTCCCACGATTCAGAATGAAATATCGTTGTGTACGACATCCATCGCGCGGGCGACGCGCACGCGAGGACGGCACTCGCGCATCTATAATGATCCGCGCAGGGCCAAAACTCAGTGTATGGCGTCAAAGACTGTACTGTTAGCGACAGCGCAAGTTATCGTTTATGATGTTAATGGGTCGCCGCACATGGTACGTTGTCTACTCGATAGCGCGAATCAGACCAATTTAATAACATTGGAATGTTTCAAACGCCTCGGATTGTGGAATAACTTTAGAAATACTAGTTCAGTGGTCAAAGGAATCGGCGGGTCAGAAAAACATTGCAAGGGTTCCGTAGATATTAAAATACATTCGCGTTTTGATAGGAATATTAATTTTAACATTTCTTCGCTTATCGTGGAGCGTATTACGGACGCATTGCCAAACGCTAATGTGGACGTATCGCTACTCACACACCTCGAGTCATTGCCGCTGGCAGACTCGGAGTTTGCGAGTCCGGCAGGCATTGATCTTTTGATCGGAGTTTCAATATTTCCGCACTTGCTCCTAACTAAAATAGTACGTAGTGAGCGATATGATTTACCACCCGCTATTGAGACGGTATTTGGGTATGTGATTATGGGTACTCTACCTACGTTACATACTTCTCATTATATTACGTCTTGTTGTTGTTCTGTTCTTCAAGAAATCAAGGTGGGTGTAAAAACTGTGTGTAAGATAAAGGACTAATTAGCTATGCTATGCTACGCTACGCTATGCTATGCTATGCTACGCTATGCTACGCCATGCTATGCTATGCCATGCTATGCCATGCTATGCTATGCTACGCTATGCTACGCTATGCTACGCTATGCTACGCTATGCTACGCTATGCTACGCTATGCTACGCTATGCTACGCTATGCTACGCTATGCTACGCTATGCTACGCTATGCTACGCTATGCTACGCTATGCTACGCTATGCTACGCTATGCTACGCTATGCTACGCTATGCTACGCTATGCTACGCTATGCTACGCTATGCTACGCTATGCTACGCTATGCTACGCTATGCTACGCTATGCTACGCTATGCTACGCTATGCTACGATATGCTACGCTGTGCTACGCTGTGCTACGCTGTGCTACGCTGTGCTACGCTGTGCTACGCTGTGCTACGCTGTGCTACGCTGTGCTACGCTGTGCTACGCTGTGCTACGCTGTGCTACGCTGTGCTACGCTATGCTACGCTATGCTACGCTATGCTACGCTATGATACGCTATGATACGCTATGATACGCTATGCTTCGCTATGCTACGCTATGCTACGCTATGCTACGCTATGCTACGCTATGCTACGCTATGCTACGCTATGCTACGCTATGCTACGCTATGCTACGCTATGCTACGCTATGCTACGCTATGAAACACTAGTCATACATAATTATATATACAAAATTACTTGTTCTGACTGTCATATCATCACAGAGCCCAAACCTCAGGAGGTACAAACACGCAATTTGGACAAAAGGTTCGTTTTATGACAAAGGCACTTATTATGTAACGATTTTTTAATAGTCCACCCATAAATGTTAAAAATAGGTTGAAATTTTGTTTGAAATGTCGCTGATTTCGAATGTAGGCCGACATAAAAGCAGGAAGCAACTACAGCTCTGAGTAGGATCCTCACCTGTAACAATAAGAGTGAAGTGCACGGACTCTCACCCCTCAGTGTTGTTGAGCCAGCACACGAAGCGGCCGACGTCCTCTCTCCGCACAGACTGCAGGCTCAGGAGACCGCCACCAAGGAGTCTCGTCCGAGTCCATAGGGACATCTTCTCTATGGGAATCAGCTCTTCATGGTGCTCGCGAAACCACCTGGTGAAGGAAAAGAAGAACAGTTACAGCATGGATGCTGTGAGGCTCTTAACAATAAGTTCGGGATGCTGATAAAGTTAAGAAGTATTCTTTTATTGCCGAGTGTCCATCGTTTAGTCACGATCTCGCCTGATCTTTTTTTCTTTTTAATACGCTTTTATTAGCTTCGGTTGTAGGTATGTATCTATGTAACGGAATCGTCGAACGCGATTTTAACCGTCTTTAAAACGTCGGATTAGTTTCAAACTTTGCATATTTATCAGTGGCCGATGACGATGCAATAATATGAAAGTAAAAAAAAAACGAACTAAAAAATATGAAATAAAAAAAAGAACTAAAATGAATAACAGTTTAAAAACTAAAAATCATGCTTTTATGAAATGCAATCTAAAAAATTAAAAATAAATTTAAATTATATTTGTTATAATTTATTGCAATGTAAAATAAGCGTGGGCTCCTTTCCACTTCATCTATTGACACCCCACGCTTTTTATTACCTATATAGTGTTTTATTACCTATGCTTCAATAATGTATAATCTGTGGCTATTTTTTTCAGAAAACGATAAACAGAAACTCGTTTTAGCATTGTGACTTTAAATTCTGTTTGAAAAAGTAAAGAGATGCGGCTACAAACTACCTTGTCCATAGTTAATGCTCTACGTTAAAGTTTTTAAATTAAAGTTTACAAGAAAATATGAACCGTAACTTATTGCACCATAAATATATCAGCTATTGTATTTTCTGTCTGTATCAGCTCAACGAAGATTGTAGTATATCTTTTTTTCGCAGCTTGACGAAGTATGTCGTTAAAAGTCATTGATTAAAAATATGTGAAAAAATCAGATATTAAATAAAAACCAAAAAAGTGTGTGTCAAATTTCTTACAACGTGCCCTGAGCTCGTGGCCTTTTTTGCCCCATCAAGGTTTATTCAAAAAGGGTCCAAACCCAGGCTCCTTAATTCTATACATTCTAAATTTCATGAAACTAGGTTCAGCGATTTAGGCGTAAAAGAGTATCAGGCAGACAGACAGATTTTCATACAATAATATTAGTATGGTACGAGAGTGGATTAGGTGACTGCTTACTCTGTCTGGTACTAGAACACTTTACTAACTAGCATTATTGTAGGCTTATATCACAAGAAGTTAATTTAATTTCAATAAAGGATTGGATTGGATTGGAGATTCAGGCTAGGTTCTTAGGAACTAGGTATTATATTATTATAGTCTAGATATTAACTGATCGAAATTTGATGATGGCATTATGTTTTTGACGTTTGCTGTTGAGAGGTTACGAATATTGCCAAGATTTACGTATGTTATTAGCTAACCTATCGAATTCGTAAGAGTAATGCTAAGCAAAATATGTATGAAAGTTTTACTAGCTTGTAATTTTAGACCGTTTGTAGTGCTTTTTTTACCTATTTATTAAAAATTCCAAAGTTAACAATTAAAAAACGCAAGTGAACTTACGTCTTGTATCATCATAATCATAATCTGAGAGCGGCTACTAGTATGTTGGGACGCAAGCGACAGAACCTCGAGGACGAACTTGATTTACCTAAATCAAACATTATTATTGATGGATCCTCGTTGGGTTAGGACTCCCGAAAATCCCTTATCTTTACCATCCATCTAATGCTTCAAACTATTGCCTCGATTCGGCCACACGTATCACGTGATGCAGGGACTAGTTGAGCACTATTATTAGATAGCCAGCTTCGAAACTTTTACTCAGTTTGCAAATTGTTCTTCTACGTTTTCATTTTTTTAAAGGGCGTTTACCAAGATAGAGGTTCTTTCCAGGTCGTAAGCATTCAAAGAACGGATGGTTCTGAGCAAAGAATACCCAGATTCGTAAAACCAATTATACAAATTGCTGTCCCTTGTAGGAAGCGAACCAACGATATGCGGTGTACCTACTGGCAATGTCTAGTCGAGCATATGACTAACCACTGCGTAATCAAATACTGAATCATAAAGCTATAAACAATCAACCATTGTGTTGTGTGTTGGGATCAGAAAACCTTAAAGTGGAATCTTTTACATATATGTACAACTAGAGGACGCCATAGCTGCTGGCGTCCGCCTGCATTTTTTTTTAATTTACCCGTTTTGGCCGATCCCGTGGGAATTTCGGGAAATCCCTTCTTAGTGCACCCCTACGGTCCCCAAGGAACATACATGCCAAATTTCAGCTTCCTGCGCCCAATAGTTTTAGCTGTAGCGTGTCTGTCAGTCAGTCAGTAACGCAAGGATTTTATTTATTAAGATTATCATTAATTGTCTGCGATTATTTCGTATTTCATAAAAGGGCATTCCAAAATATTTTTATGAATATGAGGGTATCGATTGAAATGCGCTGTGTGCGCTAGATCTTTTAGAATACCTAAAATTTTAATATTTTAGGTATTCTAAAAGATCTATGGAATATTACGTATTTTAAAATTATGATTGCAATATTATCACCTAAGATATTACATTTAATATTTTCTCAGCTTATCCATGAACACTTTTCAAGATAATGTAATGCTTGAACATTAGTCTGACATCTCAAAATTGCCGACGCTGAGACAGTATGTATATTTGATCGCTTGGATAATGTATGTGCCTTCGTAAAGCGACGGCGACTGGGAAATTATTTTAAGAAAATATGTTAGATTTTCGCCATTATGCGTCATAATTACCACGATTTATTTATATTCGTTGTTATTTTCAGCAAGCGTAAGTCTCATTAAAGTTAAGTTTCTCTCGTTATACCTACTTATAAAATAAATATTATAATATTTTCTATTAGCAGTCAATCGTGATTGCAAATATATTTGTACTAAAGAGTTTTCTAGTCTATTCAACAAGCACCATTCCCGTTTGAAAAGATAAATCCACACATTAAAATAATTGCGAAATATTTTATGTTTTATAACGAATACTTAATGGAAAATGCACGTAATACCGTTTGAAGTATTTAATAACCCATGACATACTTAGTTTCCAACGAGAGAAATTTGTTTGGGAGTCAATTACTGAGGGTTAAATTGAAACAACTTATTTCTCTGCCGTCCGTCTAATGCGAGGCAAAATATGTGTCGCATAGTTGAAGCTTTCAACTTGTTCAAGAAGACTATTACATGACGGCAAAAGCTTTGTGAATACGGTCTAATATCCTATGCGAAATTTCGCGGAAATGAAATGGCTATGTGGCGCGAAATCTTCAATGTTCTCCAAGATAGGTTCCCTTTTAGAAATAGTTTTGAAAGGGGTTGAAATGCACTGAAACATTTGCATTCTAAAAGGTTTCCCCCGAACTATGGCTGGATATGAAAGTTTATGGCGTATTCAGAAGCTCTCGCCACCGTAATTCTTTGAAAACATAAAATGTTATCAGTTCGGTGAAGAAGTTAGTGAACTTTTATTCAGTTCGTAACTCTCAGACGTTTTAGAATCACAAGGGAGATTTTATTAGGATTTTGTTCTCAGTCCGACGGCACGGAAGGCCCTTCTTTACGATAAGTAGAAACTTGAAAAGTTCTGAAATAAATTTAATTATTACAAGTATATTCGTAGAAGGTAATTTAGCTTTGGATTTTATTTACGAGTAAATCAGTTCTAGTTTTAGTCTGTATGTCAGTTGCGAGTAAGTATGAAATACAAATAGGTACGAGGAGACGTAAGTTCCATGCGCTAGCCAGTGATCTGTGAGCTCAGTTCGTGCGGTTATTTGACTAAACATGACCAAGTTTGGCCAGTGAAACTTGGCAACATTTTCTCCGTATGTATATTATGTTGCTCAGGTAACTTAAGTTCAAGCTCACTGATTATGTATTAGTATGTTGTGGTGAACAAACTTTAGGTTTTATTTGTTTTGGTAACAACTATCTAGAAACCAATCTTGATATGTACCACAATTTGAAAGTCATGTAGTTTAAACTATATCAATTTTTACACGTAAAGATATTATTTTGATATTTTTAATAAATTGAGATCCTCTCCAATTTCTCTTAAATTTGATTAAATAAGATATAATCGTAAAATAATAATGATGACTGGCGTCATCTGTGACAACAGAATGCCTGTCAAACTCAAGGGCTTGGTTTACAAATCAATAATTAAACCAGTTCTTACGTACGGTAGTGAAACATGGGCCGTTACCAAAAAGAACGTGCATACCATTCAAGTTGCCGAAATGAAGATACTGAGATGGATGTACGGCGTAACCAATCTCGACAAAATCCGGCACAAGTTCGTGCGAGGAAGCTTGGGTGTACGTGACATTGCAGACAAAATGCAGGAGAGTAGGCTGCGATGGTATGGCCACGTAAAAAGGAGGCCACCTGAATACGTAGGAAACTTGGCATTACAACTCTCGATCCCCGGTCAAAGATCAAGAGACCGACCTAAAACGAGATGGAGAGATGTAGTGTCAAGAGATATGAAGGAGTGCCAGATATCCGAGGAACGTGTCGAGGACCGAGCGAAGTGAAGGAGATTGACAGGTAAGGCTGACCCCTCCACCATATGGGATTAATAGCCAGGAAGAGCGAAAGAGAGAGAGAGAATCGTAAAATAATAAGACCCAGACAAATATTTCTCAGTTTAACCGATAATCTGAATGCAAAAATGATCTGATGCTTTAAACAAATTTGTTTTATTCCAACAAAATAATTCCAATAAATCGTCGTTAGCTGGTTGATCCTTAGATTATAAAAATATTTTTAAATTCTGGTTGCTATGAAGAGCGTCACAACAAGAAAATATTTGTATATTTACAACTGAGTATTCATACCTCAGCATCGCGAAAACTGGGCCCAATAGCTAAAATAATTCAGAAACACTTTATTACACAAGGAACACAGCAAACCGCTGCAATAAATGCAGTCATAACCACTCTCAGTTTCCTATTATCTCACTCGCAGTTTCGTAATTATCAGCACTTAGTATTTATTGACTGCCATAATGTAATCCAAATGTCTGCGTCACAGCGCAGGGTCTAAACGTTCACATTATGAAAATCTATTTAAATAATATGCCACTTTCGCACCAAGTGGCTGCTAACTTGTAGCTATGTAGGTACATTTCCAAGGATATAATGCAATTTGCCGGGTTTTGTGAACTAAATTGCTCCTTGCCAGTTAAAACGAATCACGTCGCATAGGGATTATAAAATAGTGGTAAAATCTCGACGCGAGATCAAAACGCTTTTACGACGAAATAAAACGTCGTGTTTGACCGCCCAGCGTATTGGCAGATTTAAGAGATTTAAACTATGAATTTTAGCACATTGTTGTCGCAACAAATGGGTATCGTGAAACTCTCGTTCGTATTTTCCAATATATAAGCTTTATATGTCGGATACGCAAGCGATGTATTTTCATGGTATAAAGAATAGCGAAATATACACGATATTACGTAAATTCGGGAAACACACACACACATATTTTTTGTGTTGTTGCTTTCCAACACGAATTATTGGTAAATAATGTTAGCTTGCAATCTTACTACTATTATGAATATTTTTCACGCAAGAACAACTTAAGGGATATTAATGTAGCTTTACTGTACTATAACTTATACATCCGATTAACACACAAGCTACCTTTTGCAGGTTCTAGGTTACAGGTGACGTATGGTACAAAAGGTAAATATAATGTTTACCCATTTTTTGGCCTTACCAAATATGTAAATTAGTAACGGTATTCTTTTACGAATTTACCCTTTAAGGGCAAAATAGGAGTTAGAATGTGTAAAAATGCGCTGCTTTTGAAACTTGCACTATAAAGTATGGGTAGTAGCTAGAACATTATATTTATATTGGTGTTTTATTTAATAAGTTGTTTATAGTTGCGATTATAAACAGCATTTTCACGACAGACACGGCAGAAACACCATTGCTTCCTAGATAAATAGTAGTAGGACTATTATTTGTATGTTTCGTTAAGCGTTGCACTAAGGAAGGCTTTATACCTGAAACCTTTTAAACGAATCAGCAGCCGATTGCTATTATGCGTCGTTTGGTACATAAGACCTATTTCTGAGGTGGAAGTGGAGCTTCAGCCTTAGGCGTAAGCCACACGGCTAGTATGACGTTGGTACGATACGCACATGACTTGATTATTGTCTATATTAAGACGTGAAAACGCATAAACAACCCAATGTTTGGCTGAAGGCTTACAAGGCCCCATATGGAACACTATACGCCAGTGCTATGTTTTGGACGAAATTAGGAAGGGACCAGGGATCTCTTGTACATCCAGTAATAAGAACATATTAGATACAAGAAATAGGTGTATCGTACGTCAGTTTATACGTGTTAGCGTGTTAATGCATGTTGCTTAACTAGTGTTTAAAAAGGAGCAGTAAAATGCTTGCGCTAGACACCTTATTTAAGGCGAGGTTGCAGTACTTTTTAAGATTTTTAAACGTCTGAAAGTCCCTTGAACTATGATATTTTTAATGAATAAAAATTAAAGTATAAAAGTTGAACATATCTTCTAGTAAATCGTAAAGATAGAAACACGATTTGGAATGATTGGCTCGATAAAAAAAATATCAAACATGGCACTAAATCACAATTTTAAACGTGTACTGCTTAGAGATTCCATAATGAATTTATATGAAAGTATTATCAATAGAAACAGCTCTTTATTTTAAAATAAATGGTAAAAACAGATTTCGTAATTTCGTTATCATTTTTCTCCAAGAAAAAAATTTTCAAAATGTTGGCATTATATCGCTCGCCGGCCGTTCATCAGTGCCTGTCTAGGCGTGATTGAGCGCGGACATACGTCGTTGCTCCGCAAAATCCCCCTCCACCCCCGCATTTACGTATTCGCAAAAGTACAAAGAAATTCGTATACAAACTCAATCGTTCAAACCATAGACATACTAGTAAGAAACCGTAGACAGGTTACTGACAAGGTAACCGGCGCTTACGAGTGGCACGCATCGCGAAAAGCGTACGCACACTAATATAAATATGTCAAAACGACACACTAAGAATTAGATAAGAAGTGTAAGTGAGATAGCACATCTAATCGCAAGCGCGAAAAAGAGATAAACATATGCTCTCTGTACCGACGCGCATTGTGACATCATGCTGCCCGTTTCACAAAAAACATATAATTATTATTTGACTCAGATGCGACATGATCACTTTGTCTGTCTTGAGTACATTCAATTCGCCTCGAAGTTAATTTGAGTAATTCATTTAAGGTAGGGAAATAAAAAGTCAATGTGATTTATTTATAACATTTATTAAAAAAGTACATTTTATTCTTCTCATTTCATTCAATGGAAACCTAAAACAGTACGCTAATATAAAAACTGTGCGCTGCGGACCCACCGTAGCCCTGGCAATACCCCTGGGGGTATGGTGGGTCTTTTAAAGCTTAACCGTACTCCTGGCTGAAATGCTCGTAGTGTTGTACCAACGTGCTACATCATCTTCTTGCCCTGGTCCCAATCTATTTGGGGTCGGCGCAGTACGTCCTTCGCTTCCATTCTTTTCTGTCACCCGTCATCTGATCATTTACCCCTTTCTCTTTCATATCCATCCTCACACAGTCCATCCATCTTTTCCTTGGCCTCCCTCTCCCTTTCCATCCCTCTACCTTCATATTCATCACTTGCTTACCAACATACATATCATCTCTTCGCATAATATGTCCATACCAAGCTAAACGACTTCCTTTCACTTTCTCGTCTATAGGCGCCACTTTCAGACTACCTCTCACGTATTAATTCCTAATCTTATCCATTCTCGTAACTCCACACATCCATCGCAACATTCTCATCTCTACCACATGTAATCGTTTTTCATCCATCTTTTTAGTAGCCCAACACTCAGCTCCATACAATACGACAGGCCTTATAACCGCCTTATATATGCGTCCCTTGATTTTCAAAGGCATTTTAGGATCGCATATTGTGCCCGAGACCTGTCGCCATTTCATCCATCCTGAGTTGATCCTTTGCCGAACATCTCGGTCAATTTCGCCGTCGTGTTGCAGGAGTGAACCGAGGTAGCGAAAGTCGGAGCATACTGGTAGGGGTATACCGCCGAGTGTAACCGGGCTTGGACTAGAGAGGCCGACAAAGTCACAAAACATGTATTCAGTTTTGGTTCTGCTTATCCTAAGGCCTACGTTCTCCAGTCTCTGCCGCCACTCCTCCAGCTTGCTCTGCACCTCCTGTCCACTTTCTGCTACCAGGACGATGTCGTCGTACCAACGTTGTACCAACGTGCTACGTGGACATTAAACTGAACAGTGTTATCTCTCGTATGATAATGACTTACTACTTATGTTTTTGTATTTTTAGACAAGCGAAGACAAGCGCTAGTACGATGATATAGAGCAACAAGGAGATAAATTAGAGAATAAAACGTTTAGGTATTACTGCTAATGGTTATAATGCTTTGTATATTATAGGTATAATCTGTGGTACTGTTGAAGACCCGTCATCATCATCATCTTAGCGCTGTCGGATCATGCCCACTAGTTCTATTGAACAGTTCTATGATAGAACTATTGATACTTTTTTCCACTAGTTCTATTAGCACAACTTGATGAGAAGAATAGAACTAATGGGAAACAGTTATAGGAAATTTCCCACTAATTCTATGTATGTTTTACAAGGGTAGTGTCACAACATCGCGCTCACATATCCGAATAAATATGTATGTATAAAATGTATTAAACGAATGAACGTCTACAAAACAATTGAACGTCTACAAAACAAATGAACGTCTACAAAACAAATGAACGTCTACAAAACAAATGAACGTCTATAAAACAAATGACTACCAGAAAGTGATCAGCTATCGATAGTGATTGCAAGAAACAGGTGCATGTGATTTTCGACCTTATTGACAATTCATGACAAGCTTTGTTTTTTGTTTTTTCTCGCTCTCTCGCATTATTACGGTAATAAAAATTATAAATTCTGACTAATGTCAATTAGGTTGAAAATCGCATGCACCTGTTTTCTGCAATCAGTATCGATAGCTGATCACTTTCTGTAAGTCATTTGTTTTGTAGACGTTCATTTGTTTTGTAGGCGTTCATTTGTTTTGTAGACGTTCATTTGTTTTACACCTTAAACAAATGAACGTCTACAAAACATAAATTTATTCGGATGTATGAGCGCGATGTCCTGACACTACGGATCATTCCCAGTAGTTCTATTGAATACCCTTGTAAAAACATACATAGAACTAGACTGGGACATTTCCTATTACTATCATTCTACTCATCAAGTTGTGCTAATAGAATTAGGACAGTTCTATCATAGAACTGTTCAATAGGGCTACTGGGAATGATCCTACAAAATAGTGGAACTTGAAAGTAACGAACTGAAATTAATAAACTTATTAAACAACAATATTATTGGGAGGACGGCTAAGCTTTGAAAGACCCACCATACCCCCAGGGGTACTGCCAGGGGTACGGTGGGTCGGCAGCGAAAACTGTGCAGTATAATCTACTTAGTTGTTTAATGCTAAAAGGAGAATAACAAGAACAAGTGAATGGACTTTGATCATCCGTCAATGTTTGTAACTTACGTATGATTTTGTATTTCTATAATAATAATATATTGTGTTGATTCAGCCTCAAATCACTTTTATTACTTGACAAAAACACACATCAGTATTTTATTATTACGAATGTCCCATCTGGATACTTTGTTTTTTAGTCTTTGTACACGCACAATACTGCTTCTCTTTTACACTCGCTAAATGCCAATTTTTTTATTCACTCTATTATTTGTGATACTGAATATATTATAAATTGTAAACAAAACGTTGTAATATTGTAATACTCATGAATGAGAAGTGATTCCATAACTTTTAGTCATTTTTCTACTATAGTTTGTGCAAAATCTCATTACACACGATGGCATTTTCAAATGTTACGTACACACACGCGAGTCGAGAGAGATCGAGCGCTTCCGACCGCAGCGCGTACGCGACTAAAGCCAAATGAGACATTTAGCCAGATTTTAATGTGCCACTAAAGCCAAATGAGATATTTACCCTGTTTTTAATGTGCCAATTTTGAAGTTCGCATAACTCATCTACGGTTTTTTTACGCTGCGCTGTGGCACACGCACACACGAAAACCCCCCTCCCCCCCCCGCTCACTCGCTGACGCCACCCCCGTGTTTTTGTTTTTGCGGGGGGTGAGGTCGAGCTACGCACTGTACTGCAACCTCGCCTTAATTTTATTATGTAGCTTGTACTTTGAAGCAGGCTTGAAGCATTTATATTTATTCATGTAATGATAGCGATCTATTTCGCATTGCTTACCTACTAATATTTAAAAACACATTTAAAGGACAGCGCAAACTGGCATTTTGTGTTTTGCTCTATGACTGAAATACATGACACGATATATCGATTTTCTAATCATACTTTAAACCTACCCTATACTCTGTACGTAAACTTATGGATAGCAAAACACCAGTGCTGCGGTAATATTTGTGTGTGTTGCGCCTTACTTTAGCCTCTTTCCGCTGTGAGGCGGGCGTACTGCCACCGTTGTTCGCTTACAGGAGCGACACCTTTTAGCTGGTTGATACAACGCAAGAAAATGTTGCCGAGTTCTTTTAATTTTGCTGCTATTAGAGGGATGTACTGTGGTGTTGGTAAGGTAACGTCACAGTTTAAGCGCTATTACTTGTATCGTAAAAAGTTAGTGTTGTTTATGTACCTGCCTCGGTGGGTTTTCTGGTCTAACCAGATTTTACTGTATGTTAGACAAGAGCTCAAAACATGTAATTTAATGTTTTAGATAGTTTAAATTAACACTAGTATGTAACTCTAATAAAATACCTACACATTTATGAAGCGGCGTGTGTACTTGTCTATTATACTTGGACTTGGCACCAATACTAAAACCAATCGATAGGTAGTTACGTAGTGCGATAATACATAATGAATATACATACATATACATTATATTGATATAATAAGTACTGCAATCTTTATTTAGTTATTTACTGCTTTCTAATTTTGAGGATCTTTTAATATGAGTAAAGGTTGTGGAGCCTTTTTATTGTATAGGAATTAATATACAGCTTGGCTATCATAATATGAGTATGGCGCAATCTAGGATAAACCTATTTTTTTATATATATTGGCTATCTATACATGTTTTAAAATGAAGTCCTCTGGTCGTCCTGTCTCAAAAATTATCAAGAGTATTTTTGTACGATTTGCACTAATATGCAGTGTGATTCCTGAGGATAGTTTATATTACAATAGGCTTGTGTCCTTAAATGTAATTAACGATTGATTCGTTCCTTTATTAGATGTTAAACTGAAATACCTGATTTTTTCTTCAAAAATCGATCAGATGTAGCTGATCGATACTAATTAGGGCTTCTTAAAAACCTTTTTGAATTTGACACGAAAACGCTGTAAGTAAACCATCATGGCGGTTGAGTGATATCACAAAGTGTAAAACAAAACAAACCGTGAATGAAGTCTGGTCTGATGTACCCACTTTTATTTTGTTATATTCGATTTGACAGGTAGAAAGTTTGACGTTTTAGTTGTACTTACTACTAAAACGTCAACAACATAAATGGCGGACGTACTGTTTGACGTAATGCTCTGTGATTGGTGTTCACTGTCACAAGAATAAATACATTATTTTTAGTTTTAGAATCCTAAAAATAACATTAATCTTACCTTTTTATAATAAATAATAACCTTTATTGTCATCTTAAAATCATAATGAATCTATAGATACTACAATCAAACCGATTATTCTACTGGACACAAGCCTATTGACGCGGGCGGAGCCGCAGGAGAATTCTAGTAATCTAAATATTCAATTGCTAATATCCATCGATATACATCGGCTGCCCAAATTCAAAACCTAGTAACAGGTGATTTGATAAATAAACGGTTTTTGGAATTTTTCGACTTACTAGACAGTATTAAAATGATGTGGACCTTAAAACACCCAGTTTCATACGTAATTTTAAAAATATAATTTAGCAAGTCTAAGCAATTTGGCATGATTACGAAAATTTCCTTGAAGTACAAATTTTAAACTTAGTATGTCAAAATACAAATTTAAAACCCTAGCAGCTCAAGCGACTTACTAAGTTATGAATTTGAAATACCAACTTGCTATGTTTTGAATTTGGCGCCGATTGTAAAATAGATGAAATTTTGTTTAGTAAGTCCAGTGTCACCAGCGCACGAGTGTTTCGCTCCGTGTTAGAAAATAATAAAATGAGCTACAAGCTATTTTATTGGTCCAGGCGTATAATGCGTGCTTTGCAGAACGTAAACGAATGCAGGTAAGAAATAACTTATTCATTGTAGTTACGTAAATGTAAAAAAAATGTGACATAACCTCAAAATAGAATTGTCGTTGCATTATCTTCATAATAAAACTAACAAAACTAGTATGTTGCTGGCTGCTGGCTTTCGTGTAATGAATGTGCAAAAGCCGATATTGCTTATTTTAAGGGTATTTTGCTAATTATCGACGAAAAGTAGTGGTTCCGGGTTAAGGGGCCTTAGGCGGCGCTTGTGGCACCCGCACTGGTTATAAATTATTACCTCTGTAAAGAAAATTAAATAAAAAAATCTGCCACAATGGGCATCTCGGTAATTTTTTTATGTAATCCCATATAAGAAGTTTCTAATTAAAACAATAATGTAACAAATAGATATTATAATTTTAACTAGTGCGGGCGCTACTTGTGCCACTTAAATGCCCTTTACTTTTTGCCCTATAGAACAGAACGGGACTTTACCCAAACAATGAAAGAAAGTTTTGATTTCTTTACCGAAGATATTAAATTAATACTTACTGCCTTATTATTTATTTACTGCGCTGGTAATGCTTGTTAATTCTGAGTGCATTAATATTGATACTATCACTCTGAGGTTTCTCACTTAAGGACATACCCATATGTCTGCTGACGGCGTACACGGAAATAGAGAAAAAGAGATGAGGCGTCGAGATGGAGTTTATGATTACGAGGACTACAAGTCTATTATAGCGAACTGTAGAAAGAACATTGACGTTATCGAAGTGCAAAAATCATACCAATGGGTGAAAAAGAAACGAGTTCCATGGCGTAATACAAATGAAGATTCAGCTCTCAGCACATTTTTGCTAAACCCAGTGGTTGAAGCTAAATTCCTCAATGGATCACGAAATCTGTTCTATAAAACAGATTTTGATGAGTCTTACCAAGAACTGAACTTCTTGATGCAGAAATATAATGTCAACACTATTCCCCCACTTTCAAATACTATCCCCCGAGGGGTGAAATCATCGAAGAAAGATGGTATTGTTTCAAACTGGTTCCCTCTAATGCCATTATGCCATTGAACAGAAGGAAGTTTTGGCTGAATCTACCCACGAGGGATTACTCCATTGATTTGCAAACTAATGGTCAAATCGTTACCAATAACAACGAGTAGTTCATTATCAATAAGAATGATTTTAGTTTAAGTATTTTTTTAGTTTTGGTTGACTGTTGAGAGTGTGAGTAATGTTTTAATTTAAGAGTCATTTGAAGTACGATAGTTAATATCTTTTTATAAGTCAGCAGGATTTTTATTCAAAATCTGCATTCATAGGCATTTTGGGATAATTTTTTCAATCTTATAAACACTAAAATGTATTATGAATTTGTTTAGTCTACACGTTTACCATAGAAAATCAAACTGATAACCTAGTAAGCAGACTTAGAACTGTTAGAACTGTTAAACTGAATGTGATGTATTTCCAAAAATATTGTACGTGTAACCAACTGCGTTCTTCTGTTAGTCCGTCTTCAGATTTAGGTACGCTTTTCATCGGTATCGATAATTTCACGTTGTATTAAGCTAGTGGTTTATTTAAACTAGAAGACGCCCGCACATTTTATTTTAATTTAACCGTCTTTACCCGAATCCGTTGGAATTTTGGCAAATCCCTTTATAGTGCACCCCTACGGTATATGATAAATTTCAGCTACTTACGCCCACTTTGCTCTGCTCTGCGTTGTCTGTCAGTAAGTTACGCAAGGATTTTATATATACATACTTATGTATTTTCCTTCTACTAATGTTTTAAATGCTGTGAACAGTGAACATTTGATAGGAAATCTCTAAAAATATAAAATAGTGATGAATATAAAAAGTATATACCAATTTGTTTAGGTACCTACTTAGCAAAATGACAGAAACCGTTCAACCAAGTCCACTAAGGCCATCCTCACATTGGGCGTCAGCCTCGACGTGGTTACGTCGCATCAGCCGAGCGTTCTTCAAAAAACAAAAGCGTTCTCTCACCGATATACGAAAAAAATCTGCTTACCTGTGACTAGATTTGGGACAGGCTTTTGTGACCGTGGTAGTCGGCACATCCGACTACCATGGCTCTAGGCTCCTTCGGCTAGGGCTCATAAAATACCCTTCGGCTTGTCACAATATTTGTTGTATAGTTTACTGATGATCCCTTACATATTTGCTTACCTGTAGCTAGGCACGGGCCACGCATGCGTGGCGCAAGGCAGCCGGACGTCCTGTCCGACTTGTATGCGTCGTGTGCGCGGCTCTAGCACCACTCTGGGCCGCACGCCACCCTTGGGTTCTGTCACAATTATGTGACCTGTGGAAATTTAAGCTTTATAGAATACCAGCACATTCGATCACATGTAGATTAGTGTATAATGAAGCTGATGTATATTGCGTCGAACATAATCATTAGGGCCGTTCAAAAGGGACATGCGTGATTTTTATGACGTTTGACCGCAGAGTTTCAGTTCAATGATCAGAGATCACATAATAAATTGATCGAGTTGCATCCAGACATTGTTTTTCGTCTTTATGAGTATTATTTCTAGACTTTTAAGCTTTCCTACGGGATATATTAATACCACGTAGGTACCTTTGTTTTGAGTAACCGTCATCCCGGCACTGTTGCAAGCGCCATGTTCATGTTGTAGGTAAATGTAAAAGTAATATTTCTAGGCTTCTTTAGGATGGTAGAAGAATCATTCAAAAGATTTAGATGAAAGGAAATATAGTAACAACTCACCAAAATACTGGCTAGTGTACATAAGGCCGGTGATCCGGTCGTGCACCCGGCACCAGAACACGCCGTGCCGGTCCCTCGTGCTCACCGCGCTTATGTATATCGAGCCGTCGTCCAGCCGCTGGTACTTCGACCCTGGACAAGAAATAAACGTTGACAAAACAAGATTCTACTGCTTTATCAAGCTAGAACTGGTTGACTGCAAAAGAATCAAGAATGTAGGACTATTTTAAGGTTACGGATATGACTGCTGCAAAATAAATAAATTGAAAATTAAAATACAGCGTTAAAACAGGCGCTGATTTAAATTGAAATAAAACGTACGAATCATACTAAAGTAATGTTTGAGATCATATTAGCATTCAGATCATAACCGAATATTTTTTCTGTTCTGCTCTTCAACATTAAAGACGAAGAAGCTATGACTTAAATAAGACTAGAAGAAAAGAAATTGTTTTTGTATCACTAGGTGATAGAATAAGTAAAGATTTGCCAGAAATTAAAAGTTAATTTTCGAGATAAAATAACTTTGTTCTTGTAGATATAAAAAAATTAAGTCACTGTAACTCTATCGTATGAGATATGTGCTTGCTTCTTACCCGATATATCTACATAAAAGGTTAGAATGTATATTATGTATGTATATTCTTAAAGAGCACGTACGTCTATGCAGATAACTAATGATTTAGACCCTATAGCGATCTAATCAACAGCGTTATATGTAGCTACTGAGTTCTAGTAGTTTATGTTGTTTAATATAAAAGTTTCACTGTATTGGAAATATAATTTATAAGATTGTAGTGGTCGTTATTTCCAGATTCTAAGTACACAATATGTTGTAATCGATTTTAAACTTTCGCAATTTGTATTACACAGTCTGAAAATAAAGTTATTCTTATTGGAAATTAGTTTTATTTTAAATAGCAGATATATTTTTATACGAAATAGTAGGCCGATTACATCGCTACCAAACAAAAAAATTAACATGTTTTTTATGCATAAATTGACAAAATATTTTAATGATGTAGAATTCATATACGGTCATGACTGTTAATTAAGTAGTCGAAATATCCTCTCGCAAAGAGATTTTTATAACTTGAAGTTAAGGTGCTTAACAACACAACTAAAATTGGTGTAATGCTGTATTTATCATCATCAGCCTTTAACAGTCCACTGCTGGACTAGGCCTCTCCTTTGGAAGGAGGAATTGGCCTACTATACCACGCTGGCCAAACGGGTTGGTATAGGGTTTGTATCAAGTTTTCCTTCTCTTACAGTTCTGTTCTCTGCATAATATACTCCCTCTGTCGGCTCTTATGACACCCATGGGATGATATGGGTGGTGACATTCCGTATTCTTAATCCGTTACCACACGGACACTCGGACTCTTACACCGGACGGACTTCATACGATAATTTATTTACTAAGGCAGATGAAGGAAAGTTTTAAGCATAGATAGGTAAATTTAACATTCCAGCTCGAAATAATGCTGTGCTTAGTATTTTGTATTGTAGTCATTTCATTCGGATCAAATCATGAATTACTTTGTAATTATTTTAAAAACTTTATTAAATCACAAAAACTTCACAAAATATCCGAAATTAGAAAACTGATTCGCGAAAATACCGAAAAAAAATGTTCAGATTTATAAAATTAATTTCTATGATATACCTAAGGTAAACTTGAGGAAAATTTTCAATATTTACCATTAATAAATTCTAATTTACTTTAGTGAACACGCTTCTTAATTATTATATTCAGAAATAACACGAGTGAAATTGTTTTCTATCAAGCGTTCAACTTTCATTTTAACACCTCAATTTATTCTTCGTGGAAATAAGATTCCGGATGAAAATGTAATTGCGTGTGTCATCACCATCAGTTGACAAGTGTTTTGATGAGAAAAGCAATAATTTCCTTTCGGCGCGAAATTCTGAGATTATCGTAAAATATATTTTCTCTGGGCTTTTCCTTAACTTATTTAAGCATGTGTTAATGTACTAAATGATCCGGTAATTTGACGCTTGCTAAATTATTAAAGCGTGGTTTACATTTCTACATAATAAATATAACATTTCAAAAGCTAATTTAAAAAATATGACTGTGTCCACCTCACTATCACTTTAGCTCGGTACTGCTTTTCATAAGAAATAAAAAACGAAAAAGATATTGAAGACCAAACGTTGCATTATTATTTGGCGATTACTCAATACTATGCAGGTGTAATGGTAAGATAAACACCACAGGTGTGCAATTCCGTAATCTATAAAATCCTATTTTATCTGTATTTTCGCAAACCTCTAACCCATTTTCTTAAGTAAAAATTGGTAAGGATGACTAGCAAGAAACAGAATCTAATAGAAAATTCAATAGCAAACATCGGTCTCAGTTAGTATCAAATAAATTAGCTTCGATAGGCATCGTGTAGTTCTAGTAAATCACAACTCGTTATCTTGAGTTATGCTTCGAGATGTATAAATCAAAACGACAATCAGAATTTATTAGGCCGTTTTATTACATTGTCCACTCGACTGAATAATGTAGAACCATCGTGTGCCGGTTATATATTCAAACTGTTAACGATTATTCAGATCGGGGCATTCAAGTACTTATCGCGGATAGTTTAAATGGGAAGTCAATAGATTTACGATCGCTTTATAGCCTACTCTGATCTGGTACTGAAACTGCAATCATTGTTCTCTAGAAATTTAATTGGTATACTGTTTCAAGGCTGGATCAACTCTGCCAGTGAAAACAAATTATGAGCTTCGTAATACTCATACCCGGTAAGGGAAGTGGATGAAATACGTAAAGAGTACGTGCGAGGAAGCTTAAGTGTGTGCGACGTCACTGATAAATTGTAAGGGTTGATAACGTTTTAACGCCCAGCTTGTGAAGAAAGCCAGTGAATTCTCTGTTGCTACGCCAGGTTTACACATGGATTATAACTGTTATTGTTGTGTCAGGATAGAAAATAGTAAGGTAGCGAATAAGATATATTCGTATACATGCGCTTTAAAAGAGCAGAGCCTAATAGAGCTTGTTTCAAAATTATCTGCTTTCACTTTTGGCGTGGTTCTACATACATACATACATACATATCGTCACGCCTTTTATCCCCGAAGGGGTAGGCAGAGGTGTATTTCTACACCCACTTTTCGCCAGATGTACTTTAGTCCCACGTAATAAGGGGCGAGCCTATTGCCGTACTGGGCACATTTCCAGACTCCGTGCTGCTACTGATAATTTCGTGACAGAAAAACCCAATAACACTGCCCGACCCAGGAATCGAACCCGGGACCTCCCGATCCCACGCGCACATTTATGCCGCAAGACCAACGAGGCAGTCGTATAGGGTTTGATGTCGAGTTTTCCGTCTCTACGCAAAGATGGTATTTGCATCGTGTTATCCCTTAGTCGCCTCTTACGACACCCACGGGAAGATAGGGGGTGGTGACACTTGTATTCTATGCCGTCAACCACACGGCAAATGACGGCGAATAGCGTGGTTCTATTTAACAAATATTAAGCTAAGTCACTGATTGCTTAACAAAAACGTTATAGTTGACCAACAGCGTTTGACATATTTTCTTTTAATATGACTGAATTAAAATATATCCGTATTTTAAGAAATAGTAATTGGGAATATCTTGTGTGTTAGGATAATATGAGTAACGCAATCACTGCCTTATTAAACTAATGATTATTAATGGTGCTAATGAGACCTTGAGGCGATAATGATATCCGAAACGGCAGCCTATATATTAAATAGGTACTATTGTTCTCAATTATCACATGATTCAGTGAGATAATTACTGCTCAAACAATATTTGCTAATAGTGATCTGAAACAGATAGTGTCTATTCTATATTATATAGTATATAATATATTATGTAGAATAGACACCATCTGTTAGCTCGATCGATTAGCAAGCTCGATCCAATAATATTGAATTGCAGTGCGTTCCGGAACATAGATCAGAGAACCTACTTTCTACAGTAACTCAACTCGACAAAATTATCAAGTGTAATGTAAAAGAAAATGACGTTCAGCTTTTTACTCGTATAGCAAAAAAAGATAAACAAAGTAATAGACCAAGTTCAATACTCGTGAAATTTAGTAGTCCTCGGCTGCGCGATACATTCTTAGCCGCAGCTATTAATTTCAACAAAACCAATAAAAAGGACAGACTAAATTCAAGTCACCTGGGCATTGCAAAGGACAACCCAACACCAATTTACGTGGTCGAGAATTTATCACCGGAGAACAAATTAATTCATGCGGTTCGTAACGGAAGGATTTTTATTAAAATAGATGAAACATCCGATACTATAGTTATTAATAGCATTGATAAATTAAAATCTTTGACATAGATTGCTGTTTCAAATTATACAATCATGCATGATGTGTTGTAGTTAGCCTTAATATTCAATTTCCTAAAATGTTATTATCAAAATACCAGAGGTCTCCGTACTAGTCTAGTAGATGTAAGACAAATGATACTAAACTCAGAATATGATGTCTATGTTTTTACTGAGACCTGGTTGTGTAGCGATATATTTGATTCGGAGCTTTTTGACGACTGTTACACTGTTTATAGACGTGATAGAGAGACAGCTAATCTAAGCAGTTATAAAAAGACTGGTGGAGGTGTCTTAATAGCTGTTCCAAATAAATTCAACTCAGGTCGCAGGGTGGAGTGGGAGAGTGACTGCGAGGATTTATGGATTACAATAGAGTTGTGTACAGGTAAGGCTACTTGCGATTTGTTAAAACTATGTGGTATTTATTTGCCATCGCCGTTGCGCTCTGATGTATTTGAAACATTTTTGAATAATTGTAATACTGTGATAGATAATAACTCTAATAGTAAGACACTTTTAATTGGAGATTTCAACTTAACCTCAGTCGACTGGATATCACTGGACAACAATCAGTCCTGTGAATTATCGCCGTCTTTGAATTCAAATTGTAACAAAGATATGTTTGTCGAGTTTATTGCACTCAACAATTTGAACCAATTCAATTGCGTTAAGAATTTCCAGGGCAACATCTTGGATCTAGTACTTTCTGATCTAGATGAAATTAAAGTAGTTGAATGCTGTAATCCAACTAGAAATATCGACAAATATCATCCTGCCTTTGAATTTATGCCTGTAATACCAATTAAAATCAAGTGTAAAAGTAAATCACAACATAAGCTAAATTTTTATAAGGCCGACTATCAAAGCATTAAAACTGCACTAAATTGTATCGACTGGGCTAATGTTTTTGGTCTAGACACGGACGTGAATATCATGGTTGATAAATTTTATTCTTCGATCCGAGACGTCATAAAGACTTATGTACCATTAAAACCACCACACTCTAATAAGTATCCGTCATGATACTCAAAGCGATTAGTGTTGTCTTTAAAATCTAAACATAAGTTACACAAGAAAATAAAAAGGTATAATAATCCTTTAGACATTATTGAATTAGGTTATTTGAGAAAGGAGTGTGGCTTGTTGATAAAAGACTGCTATGCAAAGTACGTCATAAATATAGAAAATGCCATTAAAAACATCCCAAGTATTTTTGGACACATATTAAAAATCTTCGCAGATCCTCTTCCTCTTACCCTGCACGTATGACATTAAACGGAAAGATTGCTAATGATACAGAGCACATTGCTGACTTGTTCCGAACCGAACATTTTTCTTTATGTTTTGCTTTTACGACTCAAGGAATTAATTTGACTTTTTCCGATTCAGTTAAACTTATTAACTCTGAGCTCAGTGTATATTTGATATCTCAAGATACAGTAGAGAAAAGGCTATCTACCCTTGAACTTTCCAAAGGCCGGATAATATTCCTCCAATTTTCTGGTCTAAATGTGCCAGGTCATTGTCTGCGCCGCTCGCACATATTTACAATGTATCTTTATGCTCAGGTATGTACCCTACGGAATGGAAACGGCCGAGAATAGTGCCCATATATAAGACTGGCAAACGGGATGTTATACCCAATTACCGTCCAATATCGATTCTATCCACTTTGTCAAAAGTCTTTGAATCACTGGTACACAGAATATTATATAGACATGTAAAACACTGTCTGTCAGTTAATCAACATGGTTTTGTTGCGAAACGGTCAACCAACACAAACCTAGTTACTTTTATATCCCAAGTATCATCTGCGGTTGATCAAGGCCTACAGGTTGACGCCTATACACTGACTTCACAAAGGCCTTTGATCGGGTTAACCATGAAATACTTTTAATAAAACTGCAATCTTTATGTATTACTGGTAATGCTATAAAATGGTGTCGGTCATATTTGGACAAAAGGCCGTCATCGGTTGTGATCGATGGTGAAGAGTCTAAGCATTATTTAGCAACGTCTGGAATACCACAAGGCTCGATTTTAGGACCTTTATTCTTTAATATCTTCATAAATGATCTAACTGATGTCTTTATGCACTCAACTCCATACTTTTTTGCAGATGACCTAAAACTGTGCCGCGTGATTCGTGAAGAAAGAGATGTAATTGCCCTGCAGACTGACTTACATAATCTGAATCAGTGGTATGAATGAAATAAAATGCATCTTAATTATTCGAAATGTAATTATATAAAATTCACTAGCAAGCGGCAACAAATCCCATTGGCCCAACTCTGCATTGTACGTGATCTTGGGGTTTATCTAGACTCTGAGTTAGGCTTTATTCCACATATAGATAAAATACTTGCTTCAGCTAATAGGTCTCTTGGATTTATTCTTCGAAATACTAAAGCATTTAAAAATCCAGCAACTTCTCTTCTTCTGTTTAACAGTTTGGTCCGTAGTAAGTTGGAATATTGTAGTACGGCATGGAATCCATCCTACCAGGTTCACAGCATAAGGATTAAAAGAATACAAAAAAGACTAGTACGTCAATTAGCGTTTATAACTAGGGTTCCACCATCTGTCAAAACCTATGAGGATAGAATAGCTCATTTCAAAATGACTTCTCTCGAGTCAAGGCTAGTTGTCGCAGACATGGTGTTTTTATACAAGTTGTTAAATAACTATATAGACTGCCCAAATCTCCTAGCCAAAATTAACATTAACGTACCTTCTAGGCACTCTCGCTATTCCCGCTCTTTACTCAGTGTACCTAGTCATCGAACTAATCTCGGCAAACGTGCACCATTAATTAGGTTGACAAAACTTTACAAACATATATCAGATATTTCGGAGGACATAGGCATATTTTATAATAAACATAACGAATATAAATCTTTGATTTATACTCAAATTTAGCTACATAATAAGATGTGTTTTTTTATGTTTTAATAATCTTTTATGATGATTCTTTTATGTTGTAATTTCCATTTAATTTTGTAATTTTATTATATATATATATATATATATATATATATATATATATATATATATATATATATATATATATATATATATATATATATATATTTAAATCGCGGAAGACTTCTTGCGTCATTTCAAAGTCGAACCTTGTGGCGTCCACCACTGTCAATGAGATTTCAATTGTTAATTGTGCGAATATAGGTACACTTTATTCATGTGAATTCAATTATCAACAAGAAATTTTGATTAAACATGAAATGAAGATATTCAATTTCAAATAATTCTCGCTGGTTTCTGGCGTCCGTTCATGATGGAAATAATGTGACGCACTGTATATTTCTGAATATGTTCTATGTGTATTACAGATTATCCTACATCCATCTAAATTTAAGTTTATATCGGATCCGTATATTTTCCTGTATTTAATATAAGCATTCCATTAATTAAATGACTTCCTACTACATTAGAGGTTATATTGATACCGAATATTTTTTCTGTATATAGTCCATATATTGTGTTGAGAATGCTGCTTCCTCCTAAACTGATATATTTGTCGATACCGTACACTCTCGTGTTCCAGCCGTCATGACCGTTTCGAATGGTACCTACCATTAGTTGCCATATTTGATCTCATAACTATATACTGAAGAACGGTTGCTCAAGTTGTTGTTCTTTTTACATGTAATGTTTTTGTTGAAATCTCACTTCTTTTTGCTAGTGATGGTCTTTATCAAACATCTCTCCTCATGGGGTGTTATTCTACCCTGCACCCCACCGTGACCTCCATCCGTAAACCTCCATCCGTACCCCATCCGTGCCCCCAACAGTGCCCACACCCGTGAACCCCCACCCGTGCCCTCACCCGTAAACCCCCACTCGTGCCCTCACCAGTGAACCACCACCCATGGCCTCACCCGTGTACCCCCACCCTTGGCCTTATCTGTGATCCCCTACCCTTGCCCTCATCCGTGAACCCCTACCCATGCCTACACCCGTGAACCCCCGTACTCCCACCCATGAGTTCGCACCTGCATCCCCACTTATGTACTCCAACCGTGAACCCCCCCGTGTCCTCACCAGTGAACCCCCACCCTTGTCCTCACCCGTGAACCCCCACCCGTGTCCTCACCTGTGAACCCCAACCTATGCCCTCCACCCGTGAAACCCCATCCCCCGGGCCCCGACTTATGCACCTCCACCCGTGCTCCTCGCCGGTCCCTTCCCGGTGCCTGCCCGATCTCTACCCTGATCCTACCCTACGAGTACTTCTAGATAGCCAAAAATATTTGAATCTACTAGGGACATAAACTGAATTCCGAATTCTAAACCGCAAAGTTATCTTGGTGGAGTATTTAATACCTAATCCACGTACTACAAAGGTTCACAAACTTATTTGTGTAGATTCTAAAATATGAAAACTAGACCAAAATTAAATAGATACATTTGTTTGAATTTTTCCTAAAGGTTTAAGGATTCTTATATTTTTTTAGGCTAAATGATAATGATCATCAAAATTACAAGCTTGTACCTATGTAGAAGTACCTTAGAATTTTATGAAGACCGTTGAGTGAGTGTGACAATCAATAATTTTAAAGTACTAGTTCGATTTTGATGAAACTCTGTAATATATTTTTCATCCCTTCTATTCGAAAAGTGTCGCTTTGTTCCTCTTTTAGTTGGAGCAAAATAGCTCTTTTCTGTTAAGCACTTTTTAGCGGGTGGAAAATAGGCATGAGACCGATATATCAAAACGAAACTGAAATCCGATTGCAGTCAGAAATCGTATCGTATCGATATTCCAATATGAGAAAATCGATTTTAGAAAACGCAAAACAATACCACGATAACGCAAACAATCGAATACGAACCAAACGAAAACGGTGCAAGCGCAACCAAACTACAAAGTAAATCTAAAGCTTACGTTTTCGATAGTTTTCATATTCATTCGTTCTCTTTCACACTACCAAACGGCTAGTTAGTTAGAATGAGAGAGAGCGAATTTCATTTCCCTTTCTTTCTAACTTATTGATCCGTTGAAAGAGCGAAAGAGATGAAGCGAATTTTACTGTCGCCAAGCAAGCGAATCGTTTTGGATTTAGGCGGTTTTATGAATTCCAGAAGGATTGAATAGATAAAATAAAACTAAACATCAAGGCGATAAGATCTAATTCAGATTGCAACTATTTAATGTTTGTTTTGAAAATTGCAAATAGTTTTAATAGTTATTAGGGATTTATGTTTGGAGGGTTTTGACTTGATCGATGTTTATTTGTTCACTTGACCTAGGTGACATGTGCAGTGCGGTGCGCGCGTAATAATAATTAAGTACCTATATTTGGTTTTCGTGAAAGTTATAATATTAGGATTTAAAAAGTTTTATTGTTACGTTGTTAGGATTGTAATGTGTAAATAAATAGAAACAATTCGTGTTGTGTAATTTTAGTTTGTCTGGCGACTGAGTTTTTTAACAATTAGTTTTAGGTAGTTTGCAGGTCAGGTTAGGATTGTAAAGTGTAAATAAATAGCAAAACATCGTATTGTGTAATTTTAGTTTGTTTGGCGACTTAGTTTTTTAACAATTAGATTTAGGTAGTACCTAGTAGTTTAGGATTGTAAAGTGTAAATAAATATAAACAATTCGTGTTGTGTAATTTTAGTTTGTTTGGTGACTGAGTTTTTTAACTCTTAGTTTTAGGTAGTTAGGAGGTTTTCTTTTTCAATATGTCACGCAAACCAAGCGAAATATGGACGCATGACATGACAATAGGTACAATAAGAATTCGATTGTTTGCGTTTGTCTACGCAACTAGTAACTACGCTCGTCGCTCTGACATTCGCTACGAAATCGATTTCTAAAATCGGTTTTTGAAATCGATTTCAGTATCTGACATCGAATTTGTATCGGTTTGCGGAAAAATCCGAAAACGCCCATGCCTAGTGGAAAAGTGATTTGAATTTGGAACGTATATCATTCACAGAAATCGAACGTAAATTGTATAAATAACTGGCTGGTACGTGTTGGCTGCACGGGCGTGACCCGCGCTAATAAAAAAACAGCGCGCGAATTACGACTCTGTTCTCGTAATCAGTAGGTACATACTTTATTGAATTTTGCAAAAATGATGAGTGATGAGTTCTACGTCGAGTTGTGAAAGACGAAAATATAAATTTGTAATTGTTTTAACTTATATTCACACGTCGAATTTTACTAAATATATTCGTTAATTACATAACACCGTCTCTTATTTATTTTCTCATAGAAAGGCGATGGAAAGTAGAGTATATGACTCGAGAGCAAATTATTTTTCCCTCGGACAATGTATTTTGAACCCCTCACTGCGCTCAGGATTCTACGTTAGAATCCCTCGCTACGCTTGGGATTCTATTCTAGAATCCTTCGCTTCGCTCGTGGTTCAAAGTAGCGCCCTCGCCGTAAAAATACCATTTTGCTCCCTTGTCATACAATCTACTATTTTTATAAAGATTTTCTCTTGATAATGACATGTTCAGATGTCTAGCTTTATCCAGAACGAAGTTACAGAGACTTGAAAATGGCCTGAATGGCTTCGGTAAAAGTAAAACTAACGACTGAGTTTTTTTGCTCGACTTTTTTGGGTTCAAGGCCGTGCACCCTGATTAAATACGAGCGTTATCCAGGATAAAAAAAGCTTATTACAGTCATAATTGAGTTGGCATTTTTGTTCTAACCATATCGATGTACTACGTACTGCCTGATGTTAAGCAAATATGTTGTCGAGGTTGTAGCACACTAACGTAGAAGATACCTGCCTACCTATTTACTCGAGATTGGATAACTTTCTTCTCGCGTCGGTTTCCTCAATGCTGAGGGTCGTGACCACCTCGTGGAAACAGTCTATTGCGGACCACTTCCTGCCATCTATTCCTATCTGCTGCTGAGTGGAGAGTGATCCGCACGACTTAACACCACGGTACACGATACCGTGGTGTTAAGAGTCGTGCGGATCTGGTCGATCCAACGTATCGGGCTTCTGCCCCTCGGTCTTTTTACTTCCACTTTGCCAGTGATTATTAACTTTTCCAAGTTATCACTGTCTTTCCTCGCAATGTGCCTGAAGTACTTTAGAACTCTGCGCAGGCAGATAGTGGAAAGCCTCGTCTGGATCTTGAGCTCCTGTATGATCGATACGTTGGTGCGGTGTGCTGTCCAGGGGATGTCCAGCATCTTCCTCCAGCACCACATCTCGAAAGCATCAGTGCGATCACGGTTATCTTTCTTCAAGGTCCATGTCTCTGCGCCATTCAAGAATATGGAGAACACCAGAGTGCATACAAGATTGATCTTGGTTTTCAGAGAGATATTCTTGACATATCTTTGACAGCAGTGCCATGGCTCCTTTTGCCATCCTGATCCTTCTTTGCACCTCAGATTCACAAGAACCATTATTACTAATGCTTGAACCCAGGTATATAAAGCTGTTAACCGTCTCTAAATTGAGTGAACCAGTGGACTCAAGCTTGCCTGTGCGATCTATGACTATGATCTTCGTTTTGGACCTGTTTATAGAGAGACCTAGTTCACTGCTGATGCGCTCCATCCTATCCAGTAAGGTGATCATCTCGGCGTCATCTGACGCTAGCAAGGCGGTATCGTCTGCATAACGCAAATAACAGATTTTGCGTCCACCAACGGTGATGCCTCCCTCCCAGCTATCGCAAGTACGCCTCACTATATATTCACCGTTTATATTGAATAGGATGGGTGAAAGGACGCAGCCATGTCAAACTCCTTTTTCAAAACTGAATGGTTTAGATTTTGTACCGTCAATCCTCACCACACTTTGGTTCTTGTGATATAAAGATTGCAGAAGCGCAATCAAGTGATGAGGTACACCCAGTTTTGATAAGACCTTCCATAGAAAAATTATGTATGTACGGATTTGGTGGACAAATCTACAAGTGGATAAAAACATACTTAAGCTATCGTGATGCCAAGGTTGTATTGAATGGCTTCAAATCATCCACACGCTCCATAACTTCAGGAGTGCCTCAAGGATCACACTTAGGGCCATTATTATTTAATATGTTTATCAATGACCAGCCGGACTGCTTTCACCCCTGCCCTGCTATTCGCATATGACCTTAAAATCTTTAAGCCTGTAGAGTCACTTAATAATAATAATAATAATACTTTTATTTCGGACTACTAAAATCCATAAACTGTTAGTAATATAATTTGAAACTTATTTCCTATTGTTAGTATAGATTAACCTAGAGACAAACTTTTTTAAAATTGGGGAATGAAGATCCTCTGCAACTGTTTTCAGGTTGCTGTTTGGACTGTCCCTCACTCTTCTCAGTAGCGAGGCTGTCTTTTTACGAATAATAGCGTAAAAGCCATCGGTTCGTGCCTGTGCAAACATTTCCGACGCACTGCAGTAACGAGACAATCCCAGCAACATCCTGAAACCATTGTTATATTGGATGCGCAGGGCGTCCAGCGATCTCTTCGTACAGTTGACCCATAGATTGCTCGTGTACAGACTCTGGCAGTAGGCCTGAAAGAGTGTAATTTTAACTTAATGAGGCCCTACTTCTTCAGAAAGAACTGGATTCGTTGTCTATATGGTGTCATAACAATGGTATGCAATTGAATCCAAATAAATGTCAGTTTATGAAGGTTACTCGTGAGACAGACCAAATAACATCAAAATACTCGATCAACGGCGTAGAATTAAATGAATGTGATTGTGTTAGAGACTTAGGCGTTTTGTTAGAAAAAAAGTTAACCTTTGTACCTCATTTGGAAATTATTATTAGGAAAGCATCTAGATCTCTAGGCTTTATTGTAAGAAATGGAAAGGATTTTCGCAAGCCTCATACAACATTTTTGTTATACAATAGTTTTGTGAGAAGTCATTTAGAATACTGTAGTGTAGTTTGGAGACCGCATTATGCCGTTCATATTTTAAGGCTAGAAAGAATTCAAAAAAGATTTCTGTGGCACTTGTCGCCCCCGCGTTTCCCAAGAATGGTTTCTTATCAGGATAAACTTAAAAAATACAGAATGGAAACACTTGAAAAGATAAGAAAATATTTAGACCTGGTTTTCTTATATAAACTTGCCCGCAACAAAATTGACTGTACACTACTCCTTCATAGAATAAATTTTAGAGTGCCAAATATCCTAGAGTATACATCAGTCTCCTTTATCCGCCACCCAGAAAAACACTTAGTTGGATGTACCGATCCTCGTGCGCCGTTGTTACACGAACTCTACCTGAACCGGGTCTCTTGGCAGCACTGCCGATCTCTTGGAAGTGATTCCATACATTTTAGGACAGCTCTTCAAGAAAATCCCAATTGCAAACACACGTAACGATGAGAACGGCCTTCTTGAATCATAGTAATGGCTCTGGTTGCCGTAATTGTATCCATGTGCCTTCGTAATGGTGGCATGATTAACGCGAGATGATAAATGAATCAATTAAAATTGAAAAGTAAAAACTTTTTTCCTAAAATAACCGAGACAAGTTAAGAAGACAATCGAAGAAAAACTTAAGAATAACATTTAATTTTTTTTTTTCTTGGAATGACCAATACTTTTCAAATTAGGAACACGAACACCAGCATAAAAGAGATCAAACACCAAAGAGTTCGTAATATCAATATAATGCTACTGATCAGTCACTTTCAGTTTACTAAAGCGCACTTAAATGTAAATTAACTAGTGGCCCTTATTTTGTTTTGAGTAGTATATATCAACTCGAGTGAACTATTCAAATTTTGTACACGATTAAAATCGGTTGTGTGCCATCTTTGGTGAAAAATACTCACTATTCTTGCACTTCTTGATTTCAGCAATGCCTTCAACACAGTACATTACGATATTCTACTTGGTCGCCTTTGCTCTCTTACGGTGATGATTGGTTTCGCAGTTACCTGTGTGGCTGCCGACAGCGTATAAGCATTGAGAACTCACTTTCTTCTTGGTGTAATACATCTGCTGGCGTGCCCCAGGGTGGCGTATTGTCTCCTTTACTCTTCGCAATTTTTATAAATTCTATCTCAAACAACCTTCGCTCCTCCTATCACCTTTATGCAGATGATCTCCAAATTTATACGCGGTCGTCATTAGCAAGTTTATCGCAATTCTTTAGCTATCATTAACCGTGATCTGGCACTGATCAACAGCTGGAGCAATTCCTTTGGACTCAAAGTGAACCCCACGAAAACCCAAGTCATTGTTATTGGTAGTTCCAGAATGAAATCGAAAATCGACTGGTCTTCACTGCCTCCAGTTATTTTTGATGGCACCACTATTCCAATACAGGATAAAGTTAAAAACTTAGGTCTCACTATAGACTCAACTCTGTCTTGGGATCCGCAGATCCAAGAACTAAGTTGGAAAGTGTTTGCCTCAGCAGGTGCACTAAGAAGACTAAGGAACTTTCTTCCCACTACCACCAAAATTGCGCTACCAAAATCTCTTTTGCTGCCCATTATTGATTATGCAGACGTCAGCTATCTAGATCTCGCCGAAAACCAGCTTGATAAACTTGAGCGACTTCAAAATTTCTGCATACGATTCATATTTGGATTGCGCAAATATGATCATGTTTCACAATTTCGAGTCCAACTCAAGTGGTTACCTATTAGACATCGTCGGAATGCTCACGTTTTAACTTTACTATACAATATATTGTTTAAACCTTCAACACCCTCCTATCTTAAAGGACGATTCGAGTTCCTTCATGACACGCACAATCGATATTTAAGGTCATCAGAAAATTTACGACTGAAAATGCTGACACATTCCACAGCATTCTATGATAAATCATTTTCTGTAACGGCCGTTCGCTTGTGGAATGCATTGCTTCTAAACATAAGGCAGGCACAGACGGTTACTACATTCAAAACTTTAGTTAAGGAACATTACTTGTCCGTTTAATTTATTCCCTATTCTAAAAATATGTATTTAGTATTATGCACTAATTATGTTTGTGTTATATATGTATTGTATAAATGTATATGTTTATAGTATAAATATTATAAAATTGGTACACCTACAACTACCACTTCTTTTCCTACCAATATCTCCATCCATTAGTCACCGACAACCACCCACCACCCACTCACTCCACGATCATCATAACAGGTAAGACGAGTAAAAAAATATATAAAGACTACCAGTGGATATCGGGCGAGGCATCAAGGGAAGCAACCAGAAAATAATAAGGGACGTATAGGCCGCGCTACACAAGTTGGTAAATGTGAAGTTAGCTACAAGCTGCGCAATATCCAATCCTGACTGAAACCTCACATAAAGCTGCGCGTTGATTGGATATTGCGCAGCTTGTAGCTTATTTATACCACGCGACCTATAACCAAGGTGGCATCAAGGGAAGTAACCAAGGGCCATCAAGGGACCCAACTAAGGAAGCATCAAAAAGAAAGGAATTGTATCGGTAATACCATCAAGCTTTATTTTTGCCGAGTTATTAAGTACAATATTAAGACCATAATCATAAAATTACAAATTTTTTCACGATTCAATCAAGTCAATCAACAACACTAGACATACTTTTGTTGTAAATTTGACCCAAACAAACAAATAAACTGGTCAAGCTAAATAAAACCGTAAAATATGCGTAAAAAAATTTGAGGTAAAAAGTAGGTTTTCTTACAAATGCACCCTTTCACTTAAAGAAGGAATGTTGTTACATCGTTTTATAGTTATGTTTATTATTGTCAATTATATGTTAAGCTTTTGTTGATAGCTTTACCTAATTCAGCAAAAAATTGTTTTATTGAAGGAAGTACGAGTTACGTAAACAAAACATACTCTACATTTCTTGGTGTATTTTCAAGAAATAAAATATTTAATCTCAGCTTACAATTTGATTACAAGTTATTTACTTAAAAATACTCATTTACCTATTAATCATTTTAATTGAACTTTATGATACTAGTTACTTGCAAATGAAAGTAACCTGGCACTTCTTTTCATGTTGCTGGTTATTTTACTTCCACTTCACACCACAAGTGTTTTTGCATCCGCCCCGGCTGGCTAGTCAAAACAGTGTAAACAAAATTACGCTGCGGGCCTCTAACAGGTTGCAACCCGCGTGCTAACTCCGCCCCCTCACACTAGCCATCTCCGTATTTGCGCCGTTTTGTTGGACGCAATTAAATCGCTAATTAGAATCGATAAAAACTTTTTATTATACTGAATAAGAATTACGGAAGCAATATTATCGGCATGATGTATGTAACCAAAATAATGAATATACGCTATTAATATACATCTCTCAGTAGCGGCCTCTAAAATTCGCGCGGCTCACTGCGGAACTAAAAAATACGCCGAAATTCACTCTCGTGACAAAACTACGTCCATGCCAATATTTCACCCATGCATTGTACTGATTTTTTGATGGCTCCTGGCTGAATTTGAGCGATGGTCAATCTTGCGTCCGTATACAGGACGCAACAAATTATATATATATATATATATATATAATTTTATTTTTATTTTAAAATTTGATTTGAATATTTTGATTTTATTTACTTTAAATACTCAATTTAATGGAATTAAATATTATTATATGACTGTATTTTTAAGGAAGAAGAAGAATACTGTATTTTTAAGGTGTCGTGTTAAATTATACATATGTTTTTAATTTTTTTCAAATTTATTTCCAGTTCATATATATTATTTCTTGTATTGTAATATTTTAATTTCGTTATTCAATTTTTTTAATGTACGTTTTAACTATAAATATTTTATGACATTATAATAATAATATGCATGATGTGGTCGCCTGTAATTGAGAATGCACCAGGTTTTGTGATTGTTCAATGTTAATAAAATGTATGTGTTATTTCTTGTTGGTGATCCAAATAAATAAATAAATCTGTTCTTCACTTTCTGTTAATAAAATTCAAATAATAGGTGTGTGGTATATAATACAGGGTGGCACAAAAGTAATTACCCTATAGAAATTCCTTATATTTTTTATGACATCTCCTGTCATTCTGATATTTTCTACAGAAACGAGCGGTACGAGCAATATACATGTTAGGTACAAAAGATACTCTTAGGGAACGCTTTAAGTCTATAGGAATTCTTACAGTAGCCTCGCAATTTTTATTTGCTAATATTTTGTACATTAGGCAAAATATAGGTTTATTTACCACAAAAAGCGATATACATAATATAAATACTCGAAACAAGCATAGGTTATATGCCCCTTATCATCGTTTACATAAAGTTAATAATTCTTTTGTAGGGCTAGGTATTCGTATATACAATAAAATACCAATTAGTATTTTAGAATTACCATTTAGTACATTTAAAGCTAAAATAAAAGACTGCCTTATTAAGAAAGGTTATTATACTATTAATGATTATTTCAGTGACAAGGATAGATGGTCACTTACATTAGACAACTCATGATCTACTACTTATTTAGAATTTATATAGATACTTAGCATTTTTCAGTTTATCATTATTTAACATTTCTTGTTCTTTTAAATTATTATTCGTTTATCATAATTAGATCATTCTACTTACAACATTTACATTTGCATTGTTGTTCCACTAAATTTATTAAAATTTACTGTACTGTAAGATGAAGATAACTCGTTATCATGGTCTGTGAACTAACATTTTTGTAATTTTGTGTATTCATATACCGTCACTTCTGTATCATACATTTCCACCATATTTCTGAACATGGTCACGAGTTGTATACATTATAAGTCGTAAGTGGATGCTCCTGTTACACAAAATTCGCATTGGAAGGCTAACTAAAACACATAATTTAGTAACTGCATTAATTGCTTAAGTATTATGTCTGTAACTAATTACTATTTACAAGTAATTTAGTACAATGTGTAACAGTTGCAGCTCCTTACAAAAATGAAAATATGTACCATAATATTGGCGATTTAAAAGAGTGGCCTCGAGTTTTATTGCCCGTTCTTTCTCGTGGCTCTACCTATTGCTTTGCAAACGAGGCAGTAAATGTAAATATAGAAGCATTAAGTAATTTAATTTTAAAATTGACGTTCATAACGTCAATTTTAATTTTAAACATCTAGGTCACCTTGTGACCTAGATGAATAAATGATTATGATTTTGGTTTTAAAATGATTGATTGAAAATTTTGTAGTAATCAAATTTAAAATTCACTAAAAATAATCATGGACCGCTTTACTCCCCAAAAACATGGAATAATCGTGTCAATGTAAATATATTGAATGAAAATATTGAAGCTGTGCGCGAAAATGTGGAAGATTGTCCAGAAACATCAACGAGGCGACGTGCCACGCAATTGGGGATCTCCAGGCGAACTCTGCAGCGTATTTTGGTCACAGAATTGAAGATGATTTGGCTTGCTAGATCACCCGATCTCACCTGTCCAGACTTCTTTCTTTGGAGATATTTGAAATCTCGGGTGTATGTGAATAAACCACAGACTCTCGCAGCTTTAAAAAAAAACATACACCAAGAAATAAGAAACATATCGCAGGTAGTGTTACGGCTAGTTATGGAAAATGTTATAAATAGGGCTCAAGTGTGCTTCAAATCTGGAGGTCAACATTTAATAGATATCATATTGACTTTATTGAAGTAACAAATAACATATATACAACAGAATAAAACTACTTATGCAACTAAACTATCCTAAACTAAACCAAGAAAACTAAATAAATAAAAATAACAAAATAGAAACTACGCGGCGTCAAAAAATTCCTCCGCAACGCTGTCGGCTGGTAGCGTGCCCAGAAGGCTGGCAGCATTGCCACGTTGTATGGCAATGCTTATTCTCTCTGCAAAATATAAACCAGCCCTCTGGTCACGGGAAGCGTCGATCAGCCTTTTAGCGATTTCTTTGTACAGAGCGCGTGCACTAGGCCCCCATGGCCCCAGCGTTTCGACCCCAAACGGCTCAAAAACGTAATTACCAGATAGGTTTCCGTATTTGCGCCGTTTGAGGGACTCCGCTGATGCAGCAGCAGCGCCAGCCGATCCAACTGTGCTTGGAAGATGTGATGGCGCAAGGGTATCGACGCATGTCGCGTCCCATACCAGAGGCCTGCCCATCTTCCAAGGTAATAAGGACATACCGTCTGGTCTCTTCCCATCGTCGCGCACCAACCCATTCGGTTCAAGATGAGCTGGTACTCCGGCGGTGACAAGAGCTCGACGGATTATGTCGTTAATGTGGGCATGTCGGGAAAAACGCCCAGCACTCTTGCTGCACGATAGGCCATGGTGGCCAAGACTGTCGACGGCTTCACCGCAGTGACAGCGATGCGGAGAATTGCAAACAGCTCCCAAGCAAAGGCAAGAAGCGATGCGGAAAGTTGTATCGTCCAACATAGTACCTATGTTGGACGATGGAAGTGCTTGAAGCCATAGCCCCGATTCCCACTCTCCCAGAGCTAACAAACGGGCGCGCTCTGCAACACTGGATGCAGTACTTAAAAGATATTCTCTCATCTTGCTGCAGAGCGGCCCGTCCCATTGCCTCTGAGAGGATAGATATCGGGGTAAGTCAGAGCTCGGGCAAGCCATTGGCATCATGGCATCAGTCTTGCACGGCACCTCAGAATTAACCAGTGTGGGTTCTAGAATTTTCCTGGTCAATTCCTCAGTGCCGTGGACCGAGGCCAAAAACGCTGGGAGGCTTACATCGGTAATTTTACGAACGCCGAGGCCGCCCAAACGAACAGGTAAAGTCGCTTGAAGCCACACTCGGTCGTTCATGTCAAGATTTAGAATTTTGCTCAAGGTGTGCCAAATAATATTATCAATGTTTTCCAATAGGGATAAATGTTTCCAAAAAGGAGAGGACCGCAAGTAATATGTAAATTTTGGAACAAAAAGGCAGTGCCGAATAATCGTGAAAGCCGAATGAATATTAATTTTGTAAAGCCGTTCTGAAGTTTCACAGAAATTTTGTAGTTTTTCATCTATAAAAGATCCAAAGCGTCGTCGAAAATAGGGGACCCAAGGAGGCGGAAGGAACATTTATTGATGATTTTAATATTTGGCGCCAAAGAATTAAATTTTGTTAAGATCGAAAGGTTATCCAAATTGTCATTAATAAAAATTTCACATTTGTCTGAATTTAGTTCCAAACCAATTGCTTTAAATTTAGTTTTTATAAGCTCTAAGTCATGTAAGACAGTGTTAACGTCCCCTGCCAGGGTCCCGTCGTCCAAATACCAGACGTTAAATTTAGAATTTATTTGTTTTATTATTGGGTGAATGGCTAAACTAAAAATGACTGGCCCGAGAGGGTCACCTTGTTGACAACCAACAGCAGATTCCAAAACGTTGTCTTTATAAATTAATTTTGATGGATGTCTAGCATTGCCAAAGGAATTTAAAAATTTTGGGAGTTTCTAATTTAGCCTGTGTCAACAAGGTGTCCCTGTTCACTGAGTTGAAGGCATTCTTCAAATCAATCTTTAGAACGACCTCACCTTTACCGCAGCCAAGGTACGTAGACAGCGCATGTATGGCAGCCTCACAGCCTCCCTTGGAACCAAAGCCAAGCTGGATTGGCTGAAATTTGTCCGCCAAGATGTCACTGTAATATTTACAGCATAGTAATCATATTTAAATAATAATGCAACTAAATTTCATGGCACAAATAAATATATTTAAAAAACTAATCTAATTTTCTAATTTAAAAACGAAGTTGTAGCTGAACCAATGAGGGTTATTAATCATACCACCCGTTATATACGATACACCTTTTAGGTAATTTTTTTTCATGTGTTGCAGATAGATGATAGTTTAATTTGCGATCGATCATACTCGTTTTCTAGTTCAAGCTCAAAACGTTTTAAAGGTATCGCATTGTCTTTAGGCACTTCACTGACTGATGCGCTACGGTACGGTTCTAAACGGATGTTAGGCACATACATCAGCATGGAAGGATTTTACATCTATCAACTATAGGTTTTAAGATTTTCCTTATAAATACTTTACAGATTTACTTATGATGTGTGTATAACAATTAATTTTATTTAATCTTTAAGTATTATGTACTTACCACCGGCGTATTTGAAATTAAGGGCGCGCTCAAAGTACCTAGTAACGAATATGTATTGCATGTACTATACCTACTCGTTGTAAGATTTGAGAGAGGGCTGTAGCTCCCCCTTACATAATCAATTTCCTTCCAAAGACTAATGACTTCCTTGTGTTTTATTGAATAACATATCACCAAATTCCATCACCATTTCCTTCCAAAGACTAATGACTTCCTTGTGTTTTATTGAATAACATATCACCAAATTCCACCACAATTTCCTTCCAAAGACTAATGACTTCCTTGTGTTTTATTGAATAAAATATCACCAAATTCCATCACCATTTCCTTCCAAAGACTAATGACTTCGTTGTGTTTTATTGAATAACATATCACCAAATTCCATCACCATTTCCTTCCAAAGACTAATGACTTCCTTGTGTTTTATTGAATAAAATATCACCAAATTCCATCACCATTTCCTTCCAAAGACTAATGAATTCGTTGTGTTTTATTGAATAAAATATCACCAAATTCCATCACCATTTCCTTCCAAAGAGTAATGACTTCGTTGTGTTTTAATGAATAAAATATCACCAAATTCCACCACAATTTCCTTCCAAAGACTAATAACTTCCTTGTGTTTTATTGAATAAAATATCACCAAACTCCATCACCAATTACTACGATGCCAAATAAAAATAAGAACACCCCTCCCCCAAACAAACTCCTTGATCCGCCAATGGTCAGTGCGGTCTAATTCAGAATAGCTTAAAATATATAACACTTAAGTGTTTGGCATGATAGAAAGATAAACATATAGCAGCCATACAAGAAAACATAACAATATTGTTCAGTTACCTAAATAATGTGGTACAGTAAGTTGGTCGTCGGTGAACCAATCCGTGGCGCTGACTCTGTCGGCGCAGTGAGGCGACACGACGCACCGGAGCACCGCAGCGTTGCCCGCCATCACGTACTCATCTGGCACGTGCACCTCCCATGGTATGTTTAGTGCTGTGGACAAAGTATCACATCATCATGAAGGATTAACACCTTCTCACAAAGGGATCCCTTCTTTTCTCATAATGTTCTTTGTCCTAATATACTTCGGCATAACGATTTTGGCACAATTTGTTTTGGCATAATAATACTTCGGCATAATTTTCTTAGGCATACATTTTATGTTGGCATAATCATCTTAAAGACTAAATTGTTATGGCATAAATTTTATTCGCATAACGTTAGTAGGCCTAATGACTATTAGCATAAAATTTATATATTTATATATTTAACATGTAAAAAATTTATATGCTGTGCAACAAAAGTTAGTGAAAAAACGGAATTGCTGCAAAACCGACACCACGTAGTCTTGTTTGTCCTACCCCCTAGAGTGTTATTTAAAATCGCGTAGGCGCGTGGGGCCGCCGGAGGCCCGCAGCGCTGGAGCCGTGACAGAAACCCTGCCTGCTGCATGTTGCATGCTCGCTTGAATGCTGCATGCTTGCTTGCATGCTGCATGCTTGCATGCTGCATGCTTGCATGCTGTATGCTTGCTTGCATGCTTCATGCTTCCTACAGCGAAAAATATGCCAAAGATACATTGCCAAAGTTATTATATCCAATTTGTATTGTAATCATTATGCGTAAATAAATTTATGCTTTAGGATATTATGCTTAAAAAAGTTATGCTTTAGAACTTTATGCTTAATATCATTATTATGGTTAGAAAAATTATCTACAAAAAAATTATGCGTAAGCTGTTATGCGTAATTATATTATGCGAAAATATAATTATGCCAAACAAAATTATGCTAAGTTTTATTAGGTTTTCAAATGTTATGCAAATGGATAGGGAACCTCTCACAAAGTAGGACTTCCAGACTTTGACTTGCCAGGGAAAGAAAAGCGAGGAGACAAATTTTAGATACCGCAGATATTTTGACACTGTTGTGGGCGCAACCGAACTAGTACATCCATGATAATGGCGCTTGCCTTGCCACTCCTTGAAATAAATAAAGTCATGTATGTGGTATAGGTATGAAGAGACAGTTTAAAACCAGTATTCTTTACAGCCTATCGAAGTTTACTGCTGGAAATAAGTAAGATTATTCGTCTAAGCACTATTAAGTTTACAATAAAACAAAGGAGAATGGGCAAAATGGTACCCGGCTCCAATAGATATGATTGTAGTGTTGTTTAAAAGGTCTTACCAAGAGGAACAATATTTACTATAGCCACCAGTCTCAAATCTGATTACGTTTGGAGATAAACACAGTCTTACTAAATAATAAAAATCCTGCTCCTTCGGTTTCCCTTTCGTTACAGGGCCACGGTAACCTGTTTTGACAGTCCCGTGGCCCCGGCGATAAACATACATATACGAGTATATTAGGCACCACTTATCTATGTAAGAAAATGAGTACCGAGGTAATATTTTCTGCATTTACGTTCATGTTTTCTATTAATTACGCGTTTATGTAAGATGTGATTAAGTCTGCCATGCACGACACGAATTCTTCTGCGAAGGAGGGCCTTCGCAGAAGAATTCGTCAATATCATAAGCCAGAAAATAGATACCCCGAATCTTCTGCATATGTATGTAGAGAGAAAACTGCTTAATCACAGAAGAGTAGATTTTCAGAGGATGGAAGCGATAGAAAACTTCCCTTCAATGACGGAGGAGGATATAATTCTACTAGCGCTAGGTACATACCAACTCAAGCTGGCAAGATCTCACTGTGCCGAGCATTTATCAAATGAATAATATTATACGATTTATTCATAGTTGACATCTCATGTATTTTTTTAACTATTTTTCTGTTTGACATTGTATTTTCTTTTTAAATAGTTTTTTTTAAATATTATATATAATTTCTTTTGACATTATGTATTGTATTTAAAATTCTTTGACATATTCTTAATTAATTATAGTATAAAATTGCTTTTAATATTCTTAAATAATAGATATAATAATGTATAACAAATTTATTAAATAGTAAATTAAATGTAGCTGTATTAGAAATATCAATTAATGAGTAATGAATTAACGATACTTATACTGTAAATTGTGTTAGTTTCAAGATATTCAGATACAATTTATGTAATTGTTATTGAATCAATATATGAAAATGAAATGAAATGGTCTGTATATAATTGAAACATACGGAGAGGGAGCACTTGAAGATCTGCCAGACTATGGCATACACGGAGATGCCTGGCTTTTGCGTGGAGGAATCCAGTCGCGACATATCCGTATAAAACATATTTTTGTTATATATTGATCTACAGTGCAAATAATATTGTCCAACAGTATTGCACATATTTAAACTGCGACGTACGATGGGCAATTTGTGGTGTCCATCGTATGGTACCTAGGCTATGCGAGGCATACGGGATTTACTGCTGCGGAATCTTTCCTCAATGCTGTTATAGTTGATACCGATATGTAATGTTTTAAATCTACTCACTTATTGTTAAAATATATGATTTTGATTTGAAGAACGCTTGTTTTCTTACTTCTTTTAATAATAGAATCCTAAATGTGTTAAATCATCGTCTAATTATATCTTATTCCAGCTTTATTTTACTAATATAAGTAGTTTGTAGTAAATTACGACAATAGGCTCGCCCCCTATTACGTGGGATCTAAAAAAAGTCATGGCGAAATGTGGGTGTAATAATTACACCTCTGCCTACCCCTTCGGGGTACGCAGAGGTGTAATTATTACACCCACATTTATTTATAGACTCACGCCTATACGCCTGTATAGGCGTGAGTCTATAAATAAAAATAAAAAAATTTAGTAAATTCTTATTTATAAAACTTAGCAAGATTACTCCTTCCCAAACGTGAATAGGGACAGGCGCCATGGTAGACGTTTTTTTTGCATCAAAATGTCTTTCAAATGATATATGATGACTATTGGAGCGGGTACCACGTTCCATACATTTTTGCCCATTCCCATTTAATACTCTTCTTAATAATGTTATCTAAGAATTTCCAAGAAGGTAAATATAATATCGTCTAACTTAATAAACTAAAATGCTTTGTTGTTTGAGGAATTTGTACTTCCAAGTATAAATCTAAAACTACCGTTCATTTAAATCTTATACTTGAAATCTAAAACTACTCTAACATACTACTCGTACTACTAAATTCAATGTAAATTCCAAAAGTAATTTATATGCCATATTTTCGTTTTCACCACAAATCAGAAAGAAAATATCGGCGAAAAAGTTTATCCTCAAAACTGAAGCAAATCGCCGAACAATCGCGAACCACACTCTTAAAACTGAAGCAAATCGCCCTCAAAGACCATTATTATCCACTTAATTATTTTAGGTCAGCTCGAGTAGGGCACACAATTAAAAGACTGCTGACTACGTATTATCTTTGTAATCCCATTTAACACAAATGGTGAATTTCTTCACCGAGCCCTAATTGCGGATTTCAAATCGCTTTCATCTACGGTTCATTTAGTTTATTTCCCATGAATTGAAACCGAGGGCGCGGTACATTTTATAAATTTATACAGAGGAACATCCGCAATTAACTTTACACCAGTAACATTATTACTTGCAGGTGGGCCGCTACAGTTTTAATGAACGACTTTAAAATATGAGCTCTGCTGTTCAAAGTTTCAGTAGTACATACATACATACATACATAGACTCACGCCTGTTTCCCCGAAGGGGTAGGCAGAGGCATATTAAACGCCCACTTTTCGCCAGTGTTTTGATCCCACGTAATAGGTGGCGGGCCTATTGCCGCTTATTGGGACATTTTGTTTGCCAGAGCCTCGTCCGTTGATCGGCAGGTGCACCACTTGCAGGTGAGGTTGGCTTAGAACCCTAAGTTCTTGGTGGGAACCCTATGCACCCAAATGCAGTTTCAATAGTCTGTACATTTAAATGAAAAGTGCTGTTTTGCATATTTAGACATTAGGTGCTAGCAATAAGCCAGTTTCTGTGAAGTACTGCTTTGTAAATATGATCGCAACTCACTAACACGTAATACAGGTCTTGAACCTAGTACCGACTCCAGCTCTCACTAAGGAACAGCTAAGTTAATTGGTAATTTGTTGTAATCACTCTGTGTTTGTAAACTTTGTACCTTATGAGAGAAATAAAAATATTTATTATTATTATTTATTTATTACTTATGTACCTAATAATACGTGTTTTGTATAGTTTTGTCCTAGTTTATTAAGTTGTAGGTACGTCTTATTTTGTGAGAGTTCATAAAAGACGACAGTCGAAACAACATAAACAACAAATGCATCACGAAGTTGGACTGGCAACACACAACGAATGCACGTTTATTTTTCGAAGAGTTTGCATGCACATATATTTAGTACGTAATTTGGGTGCACATCGTACTATTAATTGGTTCGTACATCCAACAGTTTGGGTTAGAGATTTCGCTTTTGAGATTTGAGCGTTCGTACTGGCTCTCGAGTTGTGGTAAACCGATGCGGCAAACATACAATTAGCTCTACTTTAGGTTGTACATCTACGTACGATTTTAAAGAGAATATACCAACGCGACTGAGTATCGTGTTATCTCGGCAAGCTTACTCTTATTGAATCGTATCTCGGTCTGAAAGCTATTTTCTGGTCAAGTGCAACACAAAGGAGAAAACTTTTGTATTATTGCGCTGTATCAGTTTAGTTTTATTTCAGCGTTTAAGGATTTTCTTTGGCCATGTCATTTTCATATCAATGGAAATAATTTTTTTTTTATTTTTTTTTATAGACCCACGCCTGTATCCCCGAAAGGGTAGGCAGAGGTGTAACGTTAGTAACATTACACCCAAATTTCGCCATGAATTTTTAGGTATCACGTAATAATTATATATACATACATACATAGTCTCACGCCTATAACCCCGAAGAGGTAGGCAGAGGTGTATTTCTACACCCATTTTTCGCCAGATATAGTTTAGCTCCACGTAATAAGGGGCGAGCCTATTGCCGTACCGGGCACATTTCCAGACTCCGTGCTGCTACTGATAATTTCGTGACAGAAAAACCTAATAACACTGCCCGACCCAGGAATCGAACCCGGGACCTCCCGATCCCACGCGCACATTTATGCCGCGAGACCAACGAGGCAGTCGTATAGGGTTTGATGTCTAGTTTTCCGTCTCTACCCAAAGACGGTATTTGCATCGTGTTATCCCTTTTACGACACCCACGAGAAGATGAGGGGTGGTGACACTTGTATTCTATGCCGTCAACCACACGGGTTGATGATGAATAATTATATATATACTGGGTGTCACAAGACCGATCACTAAGCCGAAGTCTACTCGTTGTGGACATCATGCCAAGTCATACTAACCAAAAATAATACCTGGGTTTACCACAGGTTTTCCTTAAAAATTGGGGTTTCTAATAGGTATTTTAATGAAACAAAATTTTATGTTAAATTATACTATATTTTGAACAAAACAAAGTAATTATATATCTGCCTACGTATTTTTATTTATTTATGAAATCACAACGTAATAATTGAATGTTTTTTCACAAGCTTTACAAAGAAACAAAAATTAGACTCTAAATATGCAAAAAGAATTAAAAAACGAGATCAATATCAAATGGACATAAAATACGCTTACTTGCAACAATAATTGAACATACATTAAGTTGGCATTTTTTTTAATAATCGTTTAATATTTGACATAAAAATAATCAGCCTCCTAACATAATAATATCTAGAAAATCTGTTATATGACAATTTTTTAGCACAGTCTTCACAAATAGGAATTGTATGTTATCTACATATTTTTATGGTAAAATATGCAATCGGTCTTAGTTTTTCTATCTTGTTTCCAAGGACACACTGCACATCGTGATGCAGACATTTGTGAGCGCGGCTGCAGAGCTCTTTCTTGTTGAGCGTGACTCAGATTGTCATTTTGTTCATTAATGTCACCAAGAATAAACATACTTTTACCTTTTATACCTGGTCTTAGATGTAGCACAGTAGAGCTGACCATAATTTGTGGCATAGCCAGTGACAGAGCCAGTTCCTTCAAATAATCTCTTCTTGGTAACACAGAGTCACCACAATTTTCTTTGTTTGATTTTATGATGATATATGCATTTATGCCACCTATATTCATAAGGCCAAAGAATAAAACCATAGGCCACCTTTTAGTGATGCGTGACACTCAATACGTCCCACATAAGTCGTCAACAACATTTACTCAGTTTATCTTCTCCTTCTTGCTCCGAATTGCTTTCATGCTCACTACTACTCTCCATTGTCTTCAATTTCAGACACATCTTCTCCATCACTGTATTCTAAAAGCAAAGACTCTTCTATTTGCTCTTCACCAAGAGGCAAATAAGGCATCTTGATAATCTAAAACAATAATTAACGAAAAGTTGGCTAATAAAAATAATAAGACACTAATAGTCGCTACCGGGTAAAATATACCCTTAAGCTGATTTTCCACCAGAGTGGCGAGACGAGGCGAGGCGAGGAGAGAATTGAAATTTGTATGGCAAATTTTCAATTCTCTCCCAGCGCATCTTTGGTGGAAGCAGTGTGGATTGACGAGAATATGCGAGGCGTGAATTGAAATATTTGTTTGTGTAAAAATGAACCGTATTGCTTCCAACATAGAGTATAAATTAACCAGTACCAGTATATCTTTATCTAATGAAGCCTACGGGCGGCGCGAGCTCGCGATGGCTATTTTTAGTGGAAAAGGGTCAGTGCGATTTCAATTCTCTTCTCGCCTAGTCTCGTCTCGCCACTCGGTGGAAAATCACCTTAAAGGTGATTTTCCACCAGAGTGGTGGAAACGACACTCAAACATCACTGTACCTATGACGAACTCAAACATCACTGTACCTATATCTTTATCTAATGAAGCTTATGGGTGGGGCGGCGGTCACGCGCGAGCTCGCGATGGCTATTTTTAGTGGAAAAGGGTCAGTGCGATTTCAATTCTCTCCTCGCCTCGCCTCGTCTCGCCCCTCTGGTGGAAAATCACCTTAAAGGTGATTTTCCACCAGAGTGGTGGAAACGACACTCAAACATCACTGTACCTATGACGAACTCAAACATCACTGTACCTATATCTTTATCTAATGAAGCTTATGGGTGGGGCGGCGGTCACGCGCGAGCTCGTACGAGCTCGGGCGAGCTCGCGATGGCTATTTTTAGTGGAAAAGGGTCAGTGCGATTTCAATTCTCTCCTCGCCTCGCCTCGTCTCGCCCCTCTGGTGGAAAATCACCTTTACGCACCTTATTTGTCTGCTGTGGCCAAACGCCGCGAGCAAACTTGCCGCTTACGCAAAATAGGGAACCGTAGCACGTTTCTCGAAAGATACCTAAAGCGTCGCGGCACAAAAGTAAGTAGAAAAAGAAAAATTTACGAATTTATACCCTATGTGGTAAATTTTACCCAGTAGCGCGTCCTGCCGAGTTAATTTTGTATTTGTTAGTAGGTATAATACAGTTAACGTTAGTACCCTCGGTTCACCGAGGAGCATGCATGAGAAATTTGATGAGAGTGAATGAAGCAAGAGGGATATGTCAGGATCGTTGCAAATGGCAGTCCGTAGTCTCTGCCTTCCCCTTCGGGAAACAGGCGTGAGTATGTGTATGTATATATAATACAGTGAGAAGTAACTTTTCTCAAGTTACAAGCATGATTGTTAAGTTTCTGATCTTGAGGAGTATTTTTAACGTCTCTATTTACTCCCAGTACCTCACCCACCTTTTAGAGGTCTATGAACCCCAGATAAAAAACCTTTGCTCTATATCAACTTACCCGCATGTACATGAATATTCTTGGACAGCACGGCGAACCCGCTGCTGAGCCGCAGTCTGCACCGATACGTCGCAGCGTGTACGTCTCTTCTGTAGTGCTCTGAGGAGAATGGGGGCAGTTCCAGCAAGCCGTTGGTCAGCACGCGACGAATGCCCGCGAGAGAGGTCACCGCCGTGTTGTCTGATAACAGCCACGATAGCTGCAACAATGAATAACGTTCATGAGGAGAGAGAATAGAGTAAATGTACTGGCTAATTTCATGCTCAGATCTTTTTTTTTTTTTTTCCATGTGAGTATGTGGCCACTGTCTGTGAGTGGGTACTCTAGTGTTGGAGTTTATAGACCACCCGAAGGCGTCTGGTATGGCCGAATGTCTCTAGCCCTGTGGCTAGAACTGGAACTGGACACTTTACGTGCTCTCCAAAGCACGATAACGCTCTAAAGTAAATGCACAATAATCTGTAACTCATTCAAGTGGATGAATATGTACCTTGTGTGTGTGTATCTTGGTCAACTTTGGTCATCTCTAACGAAAGGCAAGTCTAGTCGCTATGAAAGCTACAATGTTCAGATGAGTTATTAAGATTTTTATTACGACTAGTGTTAAACGACGCAGTTATAGTAAGTAACTTGGGGGTAACTTGCTGTTAAAGGATGGTTTTGAACTACATTTCTACTAAGTTTACGTTGGATTTTTTGCCTATAGTGACGGACAGACCAGCTCTGTAGTATGAATGGTTTCCTGACTTATGCTTAAGCTTTGACTGAATATTAGCTTTTACACAGTTCGACTGCCTGCCTGACCTCCACAACCAAAAGGGAAAGCGATATGCCATGGTTTAGACTAGTTATTAGTGTCAGTTTATTCACAGGTACTGACTCCCTGTAACGATTGTCAAAGTTCTTCATGACAACCGGGACCGACGACTTAACGTGCTTTCCGAAGCACGGGGCAAGCGATAATTAATAATTCAATACACACATAACTCCAAAGAGTCAGCGGACATCCACAACCAGTGACGATTTTGATAATCGTAACTATGAAACTGATTGTCACATGGTCTAAAAGTTACGGAATCAGAATTTACGTGCCATTTAGTAGTAGTCCAAAGGTTGAGACCAAAAGTTGAATGCCAGAATACAATAAAACGCTTAGCTGTTCAATGAACGGCTGTGGGAGCTAGAACCGATTTTCAATCATATATGGATAGTGGGTGAAAATGGTACGAAATTGAAGAAAGCACCAACTATGCACAAGTATACAATAATGATACAACTTCTTATATTATTTGTAAAATAGGAAATATAATACTTATAGCTCGTTTGCAATTTATAAAACCTTTTATGTACCGACTCTAGCTGAGCCTTCAGGGTTTTCTGAAGTAATTTTATGCCCTATATATACTTCTATAGTTCATCATTGTCTTGCCCTGGTCCCAATTTATTTGGGGTCGGCGCAGTATGTCCTTCTCTTCCATACTTCTTTGTCACCAGTCATCCGATCATTTACCCTTTTCTCTTTCATATCCATCCTCACACAGTCCATCCATCTTTTCCTTGGCCGTCCTCTCCCTTTTCGTCCTTCTACATGCATATTCATCACTTTTTTACCTACATACATCTCATCTCTTACCAGGCCAATCGACTCCCTTTTATTTTTTCATCAATGGGCGCCACTTTCATACTACCTCTAACGTAATCATCTCTAATTCTGTCCATTCTTGTCACTCCACACATCCATCGTAACATTCTCATCTCTGCCACATGCAATCAGACAGGCCTTATAACCGACTTATACATGCGGACCTTTAATTTCACAGGCATTTTGTGGTCGCACATTGTGCCTGAGATTCTTTGCCTAACATCCCGATCAATTTCGCCGTCATCTTGCAGGAGTGAACCTAGGTAGCGGAAATTAAAGCTTACTGGTAGAAGTGTACCGCCGAGTGTTACCGGTATAGGACTGGAGAGACCGCCAAAGTCACAGAACATATATTCTGTTTTGGTTCTGCTTATTCTCAGGCCTACATTCTCCAAACTCTGCCGCCACTCCTCCAGCTTGCTCTGCACCCTCTGTCCACTCTCTGCTACTAGAACGATGTCGTCGGCAAACAGCATGCACCAGTGTGCCTCTTCCTGTATGTCCGATGATATAGCATCCATAATTAACAGGAAGAGGTAGGGGCTAAGGGCCGACCCTTGGTGCAAGCCTACGGCCACATCGAATCTGGCTGTGATACTAGCTGCGGATAGGACTTGCGTTCGCCATTCAGCGTACATGGCTTGAATCAACGTCAGGTATTTCCCAAGCACTCCTTAATTCTTCAGGGCCCACCACACGACTTCACGAGGCACTCGGTCATATGCCTTTTCAAGGTCGACGAACACCATGTGCAAGTTTTTATGCGCCTCCCTGTATTTTTCGCACATTTGGCGAAGTGCAAAAATAGCATCCACCGTACCTCGACCAGGCATAAAACCGAATTGGTTTCGTGAGATCTCACTCTCGTCACGCAGGCGTCGCTCAATTACTCTCTCCCATACTTTCATACTATGAGGCATTAACTTTATTCCCCGATAATTGTTGCACTCTTGGATATCACCCTTAGTTTTAATAATGGGCACCAAGTAACTGTTGCACCATTCCTCGGGTATGGTCTCCTCGTGCAACGGCTTATTGAAGAATAAAGTCAGCCACGCCTATCCATCATCTCCTAACGCTTTCCATGCTTCTACTGGTATTCCATCAGGTCCTAACGCTTTTCCATTCTTCATTCCACTAACAGCCTTTTTACCTCGTCCTTATATTTTATTTCCTTCACTAAACCAATATTCATCACCTCATTGTCAAGGTTTCCGTTCCAATCGTTCATCTCATTCGTTAACTTTTCAAAGTATGTCCTCCATCTTTCTTTTATTCTGTCTTCGTCCATAAGAATCGCTCCTGTTTCGTCTTTCATACACTTAATATGGCATACATCCTTCACCTTTCTCTCTCTAGCTATAGCCATGCTGTATAAATATTTATGACCCTCCTTATGGTTTTTCAAGTAACCCGTACAAATGGTCTAGGGCTTTGGATCTAGCAATGGCTACGGCCTTTTGGCTCTCTTTTTATATTCATTATATTCCTTCTTCTTACTTTCTTCTAAAGATTCATTTCCTCCTTTCATTAGCTGCCATTCTTTAAACCTTGCTTTCTTTTCCTTAAGTGCATTCTGTACCTCTTTTGTCCACCACCACGTGTCATTGTCTTACATACGCTTCCCTTTCGACTCTCCTAACACATCCTTTGCTACACACTTAATACATTTACTCATCTCTTCCCAACACTCATTGACACTAATACCATTCATATCGCCCATTTCTAACATCTTATCTACCACTCTATCTCTAAAATTTTCTACACATTCATTCTTCTCTAACATATGCCATCTTATTCTTGGAGTCAGTTGCTGCTTGGTTCTTTGAGAGCGTATTCGAATCTTAAGTTCGACCATCAGAAGCCTGTGCTGCGAGACTAAATCTTCTCCTGGTACCACTTTACAGTCTTTGACCCAGTTGAGTCGATTAAGTCTTAGCAAAAAATAGTCGATCTGGGTCATCTGGTGGCCGCTGTTGTATGTGATCAGATGTTGCTCTTTTTTCTGGAACCAAGTATTTGCAACTGCTAGGTCTAAAGCGGCAGCAGCTTGGAAAATTGCTTCTCCCTCACAATTTCGGCTGCCGAGTCCCCAACCTCCATGTACTCTTTCATAATCTTCACTTGTTCGTCCCACATGTCCATTAAAATCTCCTCCCACAATTATCTCTTCATTCTCCGGCATATTCGTCATCATGCTATCGAAATCCATCCAAAACTTCTCTTTCTCACAATCATCACAGCCTACTTGAGGGGCATACACACTTATCACATTCAAAATAATACCTTGCCACATCACTTTCACAGCAATCAGTCTGTCATTAACTCTATTTACACTTGACACGCTATCTGTCACATTTTCGTCTAACACAATTCCCACACCATTTCTTTTGCCATCACTTCCACAATAATAAAACTTGTATCCTTCACCGATCTCCCTAGCTTTCATACCTTTCCATCTTGTTTCCTGCAAACATGCCACATTTATTCGTCTTCTTTTCAAAACACTAGCTAACTCTCTAGCTCTTCCAGTTATCGTACCTACGTTCCAACTTGCATACCTCACCTTTACGTCACAGGCTCGCTTCTTACGTTGCACTCACCCGGAGTAGTGCAACAACCCTTGCATACTTCTCGTAGGAGCCGGGTGCTGCTCCTGCGCGTCGCCTGCAGGGAACGCCCTAATCCTATCGCACTCATGTATACACTTGGCCATACTGCAGAAGGTTTTGGCATGTGTTTTACCAGCCGGCCGCCTGCCTGACGCCAACCCTCCTTGGGAATGTGATCATTGTAGAGGACGGTGATAGGAGATACGGGGTAAATGGATAGGATGGAATGACGAGGAAGAAGGGGTACTGTAATCACTGGACGGATATGGGATAGTGACTACAGTAGCTCGGAGAGCCGGGAGCGCGTACCCGAAGCCCTGTCTAATGGTCGGACAGACCAATAGACAGAAGCACCCCCTGACTTATATATATACTTCTATAGTTAATAACGTAAAATTACATTAATATAGAATCGCATACCAGCCCTCAGGCACAAATAGCGTATATTAATAATGTTTTTACAACGCTACCAACACAACAAGTCCCGACGGCGTATGTCTCTACTTTAATAACTACATATTCAGAGGCGTTTCATAATTTCCTCTGAAATGCTATAAATAAGTCCAATAACAGAGCATGGAAATACATGAGACCAATGGAAACTGAATTCTCGTTGACGGTAATAATAACAACCCGTTTCCTTGTAAAGCTGGATATTATCCTTCGCAGTAATAAGTTGGGTTTGTGTTGTAAAAATGTTTGTGGTGAAAACGTACTTTAAATAGCACAGTAATACGATCTACTAGAAATGCCATTATGTTTTTCGACTCCCTAACATTATGACGTCTAGGCAAAAATAACAGATTGTTATCCATTATTAATGAATACACATTAATGGTGATTCGATGGATTTAGCTAGTGTAGTAGTTTTATATACCTAACTAGAGAAATATATTTGACATGTTTTGTGTGGAGTCAAATATCTAGTGGCCAAATACATCGATAGATGAATGTTTGTTACAGGCCCAGTTTCACTGCCTCTAAATAGGCCCTACGTTACAGCTAAATTCCAAATGGGAATGACATTGCTATAAGTTATGTAACAAATTAATCTTACCACAACTTATCAGACAGCTGTGAAACCAGTCAAAAATAATCCTGTTCAACTACAACATTTTATGTTCATTTTCACACAGATGTAAAACATGAAAATTCCACGAAGCGTATAATAAACTGCTTGAAATTATGCAGTGCTATGATAAAGTTGCATTCGGTGGCGAATTGCATAACTTTAGAGCAAAAAACGGTCGCGTTGAGAGACGGTGGTTTTTGTGACATTTAATGCGATACTACGAAATATTTATATGACTCCAGGACATGTTCACGATCGCTATATGCTACGTATTTACATCCCTTGAGTGTCTTTCTCCTATCTCGCACTTTTTACATTGCCAGTTGTGTTTTTGAAGTAAATACTCATCAAATATTCTTTGTAGGCGCTATGCTGAATGTTTTATTTGTAACTAGCTGTTTTCTCGGTCACACACACGTTATCGTCTGTATACCATGATACAAACTTTAACGCTTATTATGATGAGAAATTCCCAGTGTTGTGTATGCAGCCCTACAATCTTCCCTATCACAGCCACTCAAACTTTATTTATATCAGAGAATTTCACTGTACTGGTAGTTGCAGAGGTTTAACTACGAGTAGACAAACGTTACAAAATGGTCAAGTGTTTTCGATTACTGTGATTTTTACGAAAGTCATTATTCTTAGAACGATACGTACAAGTGGCCAAGGATATTCGAACTTGGAGTGGCTATTCGGGGCACATCTAGAGAGCATTAGAACCTCTACGGTTTCAACAGAAATAGATCTGCTTTACCTAAACTATGCATACAATGCACAGTAATGTTCTACGAAATATTAATATGCAGTACCAGTATTATGTTATGTTCTGTTTGTTCGGTATTTATGAGTTGCAGTTTGATTCCTGTAGTAACTTTCTTACTCAAAGAAGACATGGGATTGGGCCTTACTCCAAAATAACTTTTATCTTTAAAGACATATGTACTTTATACACGCACTGGGACAATAGACATACATACAACAAACCACATGAACATCCAAACTCGAAACAACAATGAAATTTATGTATAATACCGCTATCGGTGCGGAGACGACACAACACTTTTGTCTCGCGAGAGCATCGAACCGTGAGTAGGTACATTAGACACTCGGCGCAGTGTCGAGCAGCGAGGCGGCCGCTTAAAACACTACGACAACCGTACAGTTCTAAGGCAACATTGCCATGGCTATGCAACAGACAGGACGAACGCTTACCTACTATGAGCGACAGGAGGCTGCTATTACAACCATATTACAACAGCTGTGTCCTGATGACGTCGTAATAGTCGACCACTGACATCACAATTGATGGCGTTGACAGTTGTGGGAGTCAGTTATTTATATTGGTGTCATAATGAGTTCACAACTACCTGTCACAGACATACCTTTGCAAATTTTAGTACTGAGCTTGTCATAAAGAACATAAACCTTACGTGATTTTTATATTGCTTACATATTTGAACAAGATTTTTAAGCAGATTTACGTTATTGAAGTATGTTATAACCGTAAATTAATGTATTTAATAGTATCTACCAAATAGCTATCGGACATTTGCCACAACAATGCCACCAAGAGACATTCTGGTCATGATACTTTGAAGGAAAGCTGTTTTTTTTTAAATGTGATATTAGGTTTTTCTGTTAAGAAATAATCAATAGAAGTTCGGAGACTAGACTAAGACTTTCCGAGGGGTTGTAACACCGCCAACTCCCTTAGAGTTGGCGGTGTTACAACCCCTCGGAAAGTACGTCAGGCCGTTACGCCGAGGTTGAATTTCGGTCTAGACGTTATTACTTAGGACGTTATTAAATAAAGGGCAGCAATAGCCTAGTGGAGATACCAAATGAATGCCATGCAGAGGGTATTGGGTTCAAATCCACGGCGCGCACCAATGACTTTTCAGAGTTATGTGCCTCGGAGAGCACATAAAGCCGGTCCCGGCTGTCATGAAGATCTTTGACCGTCGTTATAGGGCGTCAGTACCTTTAAATAAACTGACACTGGTCTAAATCATGTTATACCGCTATCCTTTCGGGTTGCGGAGGTCAGACACGCAGTCTCTCTGTGGAAAAGCTAATATTCAAATCCGGTTAGACTAGTAAGCGGACCCCAGAATGAAAGTGGGATAACGCTAGGAGGATGACGTTATTACTTAGTAGATTAATATTGGCAGAATGAAAATGGAATGGGATATTATGGCAAACAATGTGATAATAATAGGAAACTTAGGCCCTAAAACTCGGAATTATTTGTAAAATATTACGGCATATCTCATAAAACAATAAGCACACTAGACGTGGCAAAGCAACCGTTGAAATCGAAACAATACCGTAATAACCGTTGAATCTACAAAGCCACAGTACTATCAACAAAATACCGTCAGCCGTAAATAGATTGTACGTGTTTCTTACGTTCGCAATCTTCTGTAGACGGTATTTTGATCAAAATAGTGATATTGTTCTGTAGGTTTCGGAGTAACAACCGACTTTCATAGCAGAGCTATTCCAAACAGATTTCATAGAATGAAGATATAATGTCATACTACGTTTTCCTCAAATATATTGTTTTATAGGCGAACGCCTGTTTCTCCCGCGGGGTAGGCAGAGGTGTAATTATACATCCTCATTTTACCTTAAGAATTTTAGGTACCATACTACGTGTCTGAATAAACTACTAGGAGTCGCCTGCAGCTACGCCTGTCTTAAACTTTCAACCTTAATGTGTAGCGCTCATAGCAAGACCTGGCTTGCCGTTCGTAACAGATCGACAAAGTTAAGCAACGCTGGCACAGGTCGCCACTTGGATGGGTGACCGTGTGTGGCATTTTCATCTGAGCGCTACCGTGCTTCGGAGGGCACGTAAAGCTGTCGGTCCCGGCTCTTGTCTAAAGATAAGGGTCGTTAGGCCATGTCGGAGGCCTTCGGGCGGTCTGAAAAACTCCGACACCAGAGTTGGCCACACACTCACACGAAAAACAAACAAAAAACCTTAATGTTACCCCTTTAGGGGTACTACGTTAAAAATCTTTCACATAAACGTTTTTAATGTTATTTTCACCAGTAACATATATTTTCACAGACACTTTTGATATTTTTTTTTACAGCTTGCTACATCTTACTATGCCAGTGCTGCTGTATGGTTAAATTGTTCAGTATTACATGCACAAAATAATCGAGATGTAGGTAAGCTGTTTCGCCAAGTCATCGCTTCGTGAACGAGTAAGATGCTAGTCGATACTATCGACGTTTTGCTGACATTCTCAACACGGTAGCTTCTCTATCGTCGTTCGTCGCGGAAACAAACCTAATATTGGTTCAAGGGGAGCTTTGCCTGCGGCGGTGTGGGCACAAAAATAAGACATCACATCTTGAGAACGATACAGGCATTTAGAATAACGTATTTTTGCTTCAGGATATACAAAAATGTACAATAGGTAGAATACAATATTTTTACTTCTTTCACGTATTGTGGAATAATATACCTTCGCAACATTTTGAAATTTCGGCAAGATATTAATTGTAAGTTTAGTGAAATAAACCGTGTTATTAAATTATGTCTACCACATTTTAGCTATTGTCATCGACTGGACATATTTTTGACAGCTTTGTTTACTGCTAACCAACTAAAATTGGATTTTGCCAAACCTGGAAGCCGAGTTAGGGAATTCACCGTTGGAGAGTTGAGGGTTGTCAACTTTGTTCAAGTTGGTTCGTGAAAAAGTTAGTATAAGTAACATATAGCTTTTTACGTAAAAAATACGTAGAAAATCTGTTAAATAATAAGTATATCTAATTAAAACTGAAGATTTTATCCGAAGCACGTATACAAAGTAAAAGACAAATTCTTCTATATTCGTTAATCAATTTTCGGGTTTTCGGTCCTAATGATGTTTTGTTGGGTTATCTGGGCAACCAGTGCGACCTCTGAATATTTTAAAAGGCTAACATTTGCTAACTGACTATTGAAATCGTGTGTACCTATATGTTTTTTGCCTGCAGTTTTACTAGTAAATAAAAGTGCGATGCACTCGTATTGGCTATGTATAGTAAGGAGACAATTTTTTAAAGGATATAAACCATCTCCATGAGGTCACGGTAAAGTGTGGTAACCACGTTCCGCGTGTCATAATCGTTACTGGACTGCGAAGACACCGCGGTGGTATGAGTAATTAGGCCCCGAACGATCTTAGGTTAAAACCGCGACACCACCTCCACCAGTTCCAAACCAGGGTAAAAAGTTCGCAAAAGGCTTTCTACCGCAAGTATAAAAAAATACTTAGAACTCAATGACAGGTTTCACTTGAAGCGATTTGAAACTAGCGTATTTTTCTGCACGGTCTTTTCGGCATACGCGCTTGCACGCGCGCTACATGGCGTGTTTCTAAAAGGACGCGCTATTATTATGTTTTTTTTGTGACATAACGCACGCCTATATGCGTTTCCAAAAACTAACTCATACGGGCGTATGAAACGCTAGTGTGTTACTATTCTTATAACACATATCTCAATGAAATAAAATTATTCTAGTTTATAACATCAAATTTTGTTTATCTGGTCCAGCTATTTACATATGATTTGGCTCGGTATTTTTTATTTTTAGCTAAGTTTAGATTAAATTCATAACTTCTTCTTGACATAACTTCACGCCTTTTATCTCTGAAGGTGTAGGCAGAGGTGTATTACACACCCACACTTAGCCTGTTATGTTTCAGTCCCAATGTTATAGGGGGCGAGCCTATTGCCGTCTACCGGGCACATTGTTAAGCGAGAGATAATTAACATTTTTTTTAATACACACCTAACTTCGAAATGTCAGAGGTGTGTGCCCGGAGTAACTGGGGATCGAACCCGAGGCCATCGTCTTAGTAGTCTGTTACGTTCACCACTGGGCTATCGCAACTATTATATTCCGATTGAATTCCTACCAAAGATAATCGATAATTAGATCATGTTAAAATAAATTAGGCCTGCGAGTTACTTTTTAATAAAAACTTCACCTTGTGACGACATTACAAGCGATATTGGATATGTTTACGTCGAGTTATCTTTGACAATTTTATTGCGAAGATATAAGGGCATTTTACGATGCCCTAAACTTATCCCATATTTCTCTGTTTAATTTTTATGGTTGTTTTAACGGCGGGCTTAAAAGGGTTTAGATGCGAGGTTTTCGTGAATTTTATGTAATATCTATTGACACATCGATCTGGTGCGTTTTATTAATTCAGGTTAAATTTTAAGTTCTGTTTACTTTTGCATTACTTAATATTTATTAGAATAATTAGTTAAGGTCGAAAGCATTAAAATGCTATCAAGAGTTTAATTTGACTACTTACCCGTGACTGATACTACGAACCACTAAATTCAATATCCGATATATGTATGGATTTGGTGTTTAGAGATGCATATTTGTTATAAGCTCTATACAAAATAATCATGTAAAATATCTCCAAATCCACGTACTCGTATCTATACACATAAATAACATTGGAGTGTTTGTTTGTAATATTAAAATAACCGCGTTTTACTAAATGCGTATGGATGTGATGTGATGTGATACACGGTACACATACCGAAATGATATTTTTTATATTTTTTTTTGTCTGTCTGTCCGTTTGTTCTCGCTAATCTCTGGAACGGCTGAACCGATTTTGACGGGTCTTTCACTGGCGGATAGCTGATGTACCAAGGAGTAACTTAGGCTATAAATTAACCGGGTACGCGAAGTAGTTCCCTCAGGGCGCGCGTGAAACCGCGAGAAACAGCTAGTAGATAATATATTGGGACCGGACGTAAGTGACATTCAGGCGCGAAGTAGCGATCAAAGTCTTGTTTAATATAAGATTCCTAAAAACAATTGTACTAGTGTACAGTAAAGTATAAAATAAATGAACAAAAGTAATCTATTTCAACATAGTAATACAAGTATTTACAATATTATTATTCAATTTCTGGATAAAGGCTATGTCTTAAACATACTAAAATGTGATAAACGATGTGTTCTAATTGAGGAGATATTCAAAGCGCTTATAAATACGTAACATAAGCTTAACGACTTACTTAAACCAGACATGGTATCTAAAACAACTGTTCTAATTCTTCGTCCATAATAATATACGAGACAATACCTGTTTGAGTTTATATTGAGGTAATTTAAGATACAGTGTATTTAAAAAGTGCTAGAGATTACCAATCTATTTCAACAAGTAGGTATTTTCTTTTTTCATTGACAGAACTCAGTAAACGTTCAGAATATATTTATAGCGAAGTGCCTTAAGGCCTAAGGAAAATGAAGTTTGCTGATATATGTTTAGATGACAAGTTTTTATAGTTCGTAAATAGCGAGCCAGTGGTTCGCTTATATGGCGATTCTCCTAGCAGATCATTGGAATCGATAACACGCAACACATCGCTGCGTTTTCTTATTGTTTAGAGAAAATCATTGCGTATTAAATGATAACTAAAGCTTTAACACTAGAGTCCACATGGACCATTCCACTAGTTCTAGACTGCCTCCATAGTCCAGTGGATAGCGTATGCCTCTGCTGATCAGAGGTCCCGGGTTCGATTCCCGGTTCGGGCAAAAGTGTTTCTGAGTTTTGCAGAATTCTCAGTGAAGCACGGAGTCTAGCAATGTGCTTGGTAATGGCAATAGGCTCGCCCCCTTTTATGTGAAATCTAAAATTCATAAGGTGTAATATATATACATCTCTGCCTAACCCGTGATACAGGCGATGGATACAGGCGATGGATACAGGCGATGGATACAGGCGTCAGTCTATAAAATAAATATACAATGTCATTTTTATTCTTTGTACGTTTTTACATTTCGATGTGTGAACATAGCTGTCGCTTTTTGTATAAAGTTGTAAACAATATTCCAAAGTGCTGTTTCAATAAAACCTAAATTTTCAGTAAAGTTTCAATAAATCTATTCTTATCTAGGGAATCGAACCTATGACTCTAAGATCGATATATGAACACTCAAACTTATTTTACAGCTGAAGAGGCAACAGATATTGCAGTTGATATTATTTTTGGTAAATAATAGTCCGATATCAGAAATTATTGCTGCAATTCAAAATTTATCAAACAATGCTTATTTCCAATTCACATGGCAATGATACGTGGACGCAAATGCTATTATCTAGTTCATAATTAACTAGAACGTTGAAATAATTTAGTAGATATACATAAAATGAATCGAAACGAATTACTGTTTAATAAGCTTAGTTAATTAAATTAGATATCATTATACCGTTTCATAAGCTAAGTCGGTAGCGATGATATACAAATTAATTTATGGTGGATTTTGAATCGTTGGCTGAGATTAGAATTTGAAACTTTTATTTTGTTGATGTTGTGTTGCATTGTTAATAATTACTTTTGGTTCTAGGAATGCAGTATATATAAAAATGCCTTCTAAAAGCTCAGAGCTATTCAATGGATTCGAACGTATTGTGCATTTAACAGTTATTTTTAACAGTTAAGACCTTCTTAAATTGACTGTTAACTGCTAGTATACATATTATATATATAAATAGGTTATGTAAAATAACAAAACAGCGTTTGGAAATCAAGCAAAAAAGCGAGATGGATTGACAGGTGAAATTGCGGGGAACAACAAGTTAACCATACCAATCTTATCATTCGTTGTTGTCTGCATATTGTCAAGTTTTATAACATAAAGGTTTGGTATATAGCGAGATGTATTGTTCTGAATATTCTCTCCAGATTTTAGTAATTAGCTAACAACTTATCACAAAATGTGTAAAGTTACAGTATAAAGACACCCCTGCTGACGGTGCCGATATTTCAGTGGCTGATACATAATTACTAATTGTTATAAACAAACGCATTGCACCGCACAATCTACCAGCTAGCTCTATGCGACCGCGGCAGCGAATATTCGGACTCGCAGCGCTCTAACTGAAACATTAAGGCGAGGTTGCAGTACTTTTTAAGATTTTTGAACGTCTGAAAGTCCCATGAAATATGATATTTTTAATGAATAAAAATTAAAGTATAAAAGTTGAACATATCTTCTAGTAAATCGTAAAGACAGAAACACGATTTGGAATTATTGGCTCGATAAAAAAAAAAGTCAAACATGGCACTAAATCACAATTTCAAACGTGTACTGCTTAGAGATTCCGTAATGAATTTAAATGAAAGTATTATCAATAGAAACAGCTCTTTATTTTAAAATAAATGGTAAAAACAGATTTCGTAATTTCGTTATCATTTTTCTCCAAGAAAAAAAATAGTCAAAATATTGGCATTATATCGCTCGCCGGCCGTTCATCAGTGCCTGTCTAGGCGTGATTGAGGGCGGACGTACGTCGTTGCTCCGCAAAATCCCCCTCCACCCCCGCATGTACGTTTTCGCAAAAATACAAAGTAATTCGTATTCCAAACTCAATCGTTCAAACCATAGACATACTAGTAAGAAACCGTAGACAGGTTACTGACAAGGTAACATGACGGAGCTTACGAGTGGCACGCATCGCGAAAAGCGTACGCACACTGATATAAATATGTCAAAACGACACACTAAGAATTAGATAAGAAGTGTAAGTGAGATAGCACATCTAATCGCAAGCGCGAAATAGAGATAAACATATATTCTCTGGACCGAAGCGCATTGTGACATCATGCTGACCGTTTCACAAACAATAATTTGACTCAGATGCGACATGATCACTTTGTCTGTCTTGAGTAAATTCAATTCGCCTCAAAGTAAATTTGATTAATTCATTTAAGGTAGGGAAATAAAAAGTCGATGTGATTTATTTATAAAATTTATTAAAAAAGTACATTTTATTCTTCTCATTTCATTCAATGGAAACCTAAACCAGTACGTTAGCATAAAAACTGTGCGCTGTGGACCCACCGTAGCCCTGGCAATACCCCTGGGGGTATGGTGGGTCTTCTAAAGCTTAGCTTTTTAAATGACTACCAGAAAGTGATCAGCTATCGATAGTGATGGCAAAAAACAGGTACATGCAATTTTCGACCTTATTGGCAATTCATGACAAACGTTTTTTTTTTGTTTTTTCTCGCTTTCTGGCATTATTACGTTAATAAAATTATAAATTCTGGCAAATGTCAATTAGGTTGAAAATCGCATGGACCTGTTTTTTGCAATCACTATCGATAGCTGATCACTTTCTGTAAGTCATTTGTTTTGTAGACGTTCATTTGTTTTGTAGGTGTTCATTAGTTTTGTAGGCGTTCATTTGTTTTGTAGACGTACATTTGTTTTACACCTTAAACAAATGAACGTCTACAAAACATATTAATTCGGATATATGAGCGCGATGTCGTGACACTACGGATCATTCCCAGTAGGTCTATTGAATACCCTTGTAAAAACATACATAGAACTAGACTGGGACATTTCCTATTACTTATCCCATTAGTTCTATTCTCCTCATCAAGTTGTGCTAATAGAATTAGGACAGTTCTATCATAGAACTGTTCAATAGAGCTACTGGGAATGATCCCAAAAATAGTAGAACTTGAAATTAACGAACTGAAATTAATAAACTTATTACACAACAATATTATCTGAGAATACGATTAAGCTTTAAAAGACCCACCATACCTTCAGGGGTACTTCCAGGGGTACGGTGGGTCGGCAGCGAAAACTGTGCAGTACAATCTACTTAGTTGTTTAATACCAACTATGGTTACTGTTTGAAAAAATAAAAAAGAAGAACAAGTGAATGGACTTTGATCATCCGTTAATGTTTGTAACTTACGTATGATTTTGTATTTCTATAATAATAATATATTGTGTTGATTCAGCCTCAAATCACTTTTATTACTTGACAAAAACACACATCAGTATTTTATTATTACGAATGTCCCATCTGGATACTTTGTTTTTTAGTCTTTGAACACGCACAATACTGCTTCTCTTTTACACTCGCTAAATGCCAATTTTTTTATTCACTTTATTATTTGTAATACTGAATTTATTATAAATTGTAAATAAAACGTAATATTGTAATACTCATGAATGAGAAGTGATTCCATAACTTTTAGTCATTTTCCTACTATAGTTTGTGCAAAACCTCCTTACACACGATGGCATTTTCAAATGTAACGTACACACACGCGAGTAAAAGAGCGAGCGCTTCCGACCGCAGCGCGTAGTGCAACTTTTGAAGTTCGCATAACTCATCTACGGTTTTTTTACGCTGCGCTGTGGCACACGCACACACGAAACCCCCCCTCCCCTCCCCCCGCTCACTCGCTGACGCCACCGCCACACCACCGCCGTGTTTTTGTTTTTGCGGTGGGTGAGGTCGAGCTACGCACTGTACTGCAACCTCGCCTTAAACTACCAGACCAGCAGGATGATCGTCCATAACTTTAAATCCCGTTTATTCCCCAATCTAGTAGCCTAAAGTTAAACTACAGTTAACAGAATAACCACGGCATGCCTCAAATTTTATCTTACGTAGGTAAAGGTATTTATTTACCGAAGGTTGGGAAGGGGTTTCACAATGCATCGGTATAAACTCGTGTATTCACTAGAAATGTGCTACAAGATGAGCGAGAAAACCTTATGCCAATAGTTTGACTTCGCGTTGTCTAAACTGTATTTATGCAGTCGCCTCGTACATAAAACAACGTTGATGAACATTACGTGACATCACTTTGTCTAAACCCCAAATTGTCGTTTCGAGAGTGGGTGTTCTTTGTGTCTCGTTGATTGAATGTTTGTAAATTCCACCGCGTCGCTGAATTTGTTTCTAGTGTCAGAGTCATCTATTTATAAATAAATAAAATAAAAAGCCTTTTATTTCTTGCATACGATTTACAGTTTCAATTACAATATGCATGCAAAATTATTCACGAATTCAAATATTATTATATTATTAAAATAAAAATGTTAAAATATAAATAATGATTTAAAATAAAAATATTAATATATATATATATATATATATATATATATTGATTTAATTCATTCGTTAGCAAGAACCCTCTCAATGAAAGGTAAAAGCCTCCTCCAGAGATGACCAGTACTCTCTATTCTCTGCCGCTCGCGGCCATTGAGTACCTGCTACCTTTATGATGTCGTCTGCCCAGCGTGCGATTGGTCGTCTATTTAACAAAAGAAAATGAATACGTCTTAAGACTTCAGAGAATCCTTCTTACAGCAGTATAGCTGGTTTGACTTAATAAAGAGCGCAAGCGGTGGTACGTACATGGTTGGTGGATGTCTTTCTCGTATACCGCTCATCTCGCTCGATACGCAGCATAAACCAGAACTACAGAACAGAGTCTGTGAATAATTGGCCCCTCGAACCGCAATGTTCAGGTAAGAGTCATTCACATTCAACCACACTGTCTGGAATTCGTTATATTGATTTAACTTATTCACTTTATGTTTTCTCCTTCCTTGAGAAGTAAAGTAATAAAGAAATGCGTGGATAAGTTGTGTAATAGCCACAGCCACTCCCTGAAGTATCAACTTTACAAATGTGTAAAACTTAATTTGATTTGAATGTGTCGTTATAAAATTAATAATGGACAAGGCAGTTCTTGGATTAAACAATGATCTGCTGGGAGGTACAAGTAATACATAAATATCGTTTATTATACGAGGCTAACACCTCCCTGAACATTTCTGGTGTAATAAACATGAAAAACAAAAATTTTGACGTACGAAAAATAATGTGATTCCATAACAATACAGCATCCTGTGTGGGAGGAGAACAGTTTATGGTCGGTGAAGCACATACATTATTCATAATCATAAATGAGATAATTGATGAATATGATATATCGACGAATATGACGAACATCTACACATAAACCGTGTTTAGTTATATGTAAATGTAAATCTGGATAATAGGATTTGTTTCTTTCAACGCTTCCAACACAATTCATCACGGGTATTCCATTTGCAAACAAAAAGAGAAATAAAAGGAAGATGCCCTTTGAAACTTACAAGTTTTATATTTTTCTATGTACTTTCAGCTTTGATGGAAGTTGGGCTTTGTTTGGAGGGACTGGCCGGCCGTAAAGAGTTGAAGAAACCCACCCTCGGCATAAGTGGGGAGGGCGGAGGACTCGTCACTTCTATAGAACTCGCTCAATAACAAAACAACTGGGCCCAAGTGCTCGCTCAATGACTTTTGTTATCAATGGGGCAGGAACTTATTACCCTTTACAATATCTTGTTACCAGTCTAAAATTCTACGGAATATGTAAGGGATCACAGCGTTATTGATGATAGGAATCTTTTCTATGGGAAGGGATTGCGTGACAGTTGTATATAATTATTTGTATGTTACAATATTGACAGTAAGCATAAGTGTACGAAAACCAGAATATACATAATTATGTTTGCTCAAAAATATGTATTATGTCAAAATAAATGGGCGCTAAAGTCAGTAAAATAAAATGATATGACATATAAAACCAGCCAAATGCATGTCGAGTGTTCCGTAGTAGCCTTTATCCAGTAACCTAACCATAGTACTGTAGGACTCAAGCGTTATTCATTATCTTTCGCAAATACAAGTTTAAGTTAGTCGATTATAACTCGTTAATTAGTAAAGTCTAATGAGCCATTATAATTTTCATTGAAAGTTCATTGCATATGTCACTATTTAGCGTAGTTTACACATAACTAATTACTAAGGTCTGAAAGATAGATTCGAGGCATACTTTGCAGTTCACTAATAATAGAAAACCGACCGGTTTTCTTTAATAAAATAATAATTAAAGTTATCTAAAGATACACCGATTAACGTGAAAATTTAAAAAAATATCACTTTGTCATTTAGGTGTATAGGTAAACCAGTAAACGTAATATTTTCAAAATTGTATCGTACAGTTTTGTTTGCGTAGTTACGATGTATATCTCTAATGCTTATAGTTTCTACTCAAAGCCGCGGATGGGCAGAAGGACGGTTGGACGGACATAGCGAAACTATAAGGTTTCTTTGTAGTTTACTACGGAACCCTAAAAACACAAATAAATGTTGTTCAATCTATTTACTTTGTTTACTCTTTTACGTACCGTGTAAGTGCTACGCGTAATTTTCATTGCGTAACGTAGGTGTTGTGGTTGAATTGCTACGAGATTGATCGATAAACTACGAACGTAGCCAATCACTGCTACGTACTTAAGTAGATGGATAAAACCACTCCGGGCATTGTGTTTTCTGTCGCAGACGTCTGTGACAGATATAGAACATTATTTATTTGTAACGACTGTAACAGAAAGAAAACCTGAAGCCCTGAACCTGAAGATAAACACGTTACAAAGACATAATTATGTTAAGAGCTATAGTATCCCTGGTACGAATAAAATATAAAGCACAACTAATACTAATTTAATCAAATTTATATTTAGTTGTTAATGAAACTATACTATAAGGTACATAACATTGGGTAAAATATATTGGTAAATATGAAATTACTTTGCATGACTGAACTAAGGGGTCACCTACCAAATTGGATTATTTTTGGATCATTTTCCCGATCTAATATTTAATATTCGTTTATATCACTTTGTCATTTAGGTGTATAGGTAAACCAGTAAACGTAATATTTTCAAAATTGTATCGTACAGTTTTGTTTGCGTAGTTACGATGTATATCTCTAATGCTTATAGTTTCTACTCAAAGCCGCGGATGGGCAGAAGGACGGTTGGACGGACATAGCGAAACTATAAGGTTTCTTTGTAGTTTACTACGGAACCCTAAAAACACAAATAAATGTTGTTCAATCTATTTACTTTGTTTACTCTTTTACGTACCGTGTAAGTGCTACGCGTAATTTTCATTGCGTAACGTAGGTGTTGTGGTTGAATTGCTACGAGATTGATCGATAAACTACGAACGTAGCCAATCACTGCTACGTACTTAAGTAGATGGATAAAACCACTCCGGGCATTGTGTTTTCTGTCGCAGACGTCTGTGACAGATATAGAACATTATTTATTTGTAACGACTGTAACAGAAAGAAAACCTGAAGCCCTGAACCTGAAGATAAACACGTTACAAAGACATAATTATGTTAAGAGCTATAGTATCCCTGGTACGAATAAAATATAAAGCACAACTAATACTAATTTAATCAAATTTATATTTAGTTGTTAATGAAACTATACTATAAGGTACATAACATTGGGTAAAATATATTGGTAAATATGAAATTACTTTGCATGACTGAACTAAGGGGTCACCTACCAAATTGGATTATTTTTGGATCATTTTCCCGATCTAATCTATACTTATAATAAAACTGTAGAGAGGTCAATTCTGTACATTGAATATATATTCAAAATTAATATTGGAGGATGAATGGTGATCGATACTGATGCCAAAAATGCAATCAGTAAATTTTTTGTCTGTCTGTCTGTCTGTCTGTCTGTCTGTCTGTATGTGCACGCATGGGTCAAAAACTACTGAAGGGATTTTAACCAAACTTGGTACGATTGTAGTCCATACTCCTGGGCAGGTTATAGGCTATATAACATAACGCTAAGACACATAGGAGCTGAGCAGTGACGATAAATTTGAAGCAACTCGGATGAAAATTCGCTTTCAAGCTCTTATCCTCGCATATGTTGATCATTCACCAAAAGTATGTATTACAAAGATGATGTTCTTCAAAAGATCTACAAAAAAGTCCTTTATAGTATATATCTATCTTTTATAAATTAGCCACAATAACGTGTTTAATCGTTAGGCATTTCTTCAAAGTGTATTAAATACATAAATATATTGTATTTCACATAGATATATCTTTATCAACCTCCCATATTCAAAAAGTACACTTTAATATGTATTTTATAAAAAAAAAATATAGTAATCGGTTTATAAACACACAAGATATAGATGAAATTAAATTTTCGAAATCTCGCCGCGCCAGTATGGGTACGGCTATACGGTTGATTTTTGTTTAACGCGCGAAACAGCCATCTACACATATAATAAAAAGTGATCGATGTCTGTACATGGAATATATTCAGGAGAAATCTATTTTAAGGGGGGTCTATATTAAAGAAGAGAAGTCAAAAATATAATTATTACAATTTTTGTCTGTTCGTCTGTTTGCCTGTGCGTTTGTGCACGCTAATTTCAGAAACATAAACATTTGGAACTTCCAATTTAAATTGAGTTTAAATCTGTATGATTAATTATATTAAGTAGGGTTTAGCTTAGGCTGGACGTATTCACACATGTATAAGTAAACAGCTTGCAGAGTGGCGAGTCATTTCATTTTACTGGATGGGGATAAACACTGGGATTACATTGTCTGAAGCAAGTATATGTAAAAGTCCTCATCGATTACGCCAGGGGTTTAAGATGCTGCATAGTTATTGCATAAATATGAATACAAACTGGCCGAGGACATTTTAGGTTCCCACAACAATCTAATAAACCGTTGCTTGACAGTAGACATAGTTATATCACAGGTTATATCTATCCTATTACTCAATATGGCCTGCACGAACCATCATTTGCTGGTGTAAAATGATGTCTTGAGACTTACTGAAGAACAGCGTTTAATATAATTATGATCGTGTGTGTCGTAGCGTGGATAGTGATTTGTGAAAAATACTATTTGTAGATGCTCCGGGTGGAACGGGAATACCTACCAAGGTGATTTCGGAAAAGGAACGAAGCTAAAGTAAGATTACGCTTGCTGTTGCTTCATCGGGATTCAGAGGATGATCGCAGCTATACCCGCTCATTTTTATTTATTACTTTGAGAAATCCTTTCATAGTACAAGCGGCTGGTCGCCAAGCAACATAATATATATCTCATCTTAAAATTTAAAAAATAAGAAAATTTGTCTTCTTGCTACCAATAGTTTTGGCTGCACGTTGTCTGTCAGTCAATTAGTAACGCAATGATTTAATATATACCTACAGACAGGGAACAGCCACATTATTGCAAGGATGAATAATTCAATCAAGAGCGAGTCGGACTCGCCCATGAAGGGCTCTGTGCTAGAGGTATACACTAAACATACCCATTATCTTCACCTAACCATATACCACTATCACTTTTTCACCAGTACAAATAACTTTGTTTTTCATAGTGTTTGTATTAACGACCAAGTTATATATGCGGTTCTTTTTAATATAAAACTGCTGACCACATATCGTTCAAACTAATTTTGGTTGGTAGTTTTTATTACGATCTACAGCATACCTTTGTTTAGATTTGTCACTCTCTTACTTCAAAAGTTAGAGGTTGGAGGGACGGGGAACGATATATTTTAAATACCTAGACATGCCCTATTGTAAACATATTTTCACGTCAGCGCCATGTATGGAGAGGACCCCTTAATTGTCATTCCTTTTTTATGTTTCTATAAAAGTCGGGCAGCGGTTCACAGAATACGTCCTCTTTCTAAAAATATTCAATGCTGTAGTTTTAATGGTTTCGGTATAAGATGGCTGTGACATACGTACATACAGACAGATAGACAGACAGATATGGCGAATCTATCAGGTTTGCGATTTTTGCCATTTTTGGATAAAGAATCCTAAAAAATGCCTACAATATTTAAAATTCCGATCGACTTGGACCACGCAGAATTCTGTTAATTAATCACTAAAAGCAGTGACAAAGCTAAGATTTAACGTAATTGTCATCTTATCATAATTATGAGATGAATATACGATGGCAAACCGAGAAGCGGTCTAAGCATGTAGATCGCAAACCAAGAGAAATCAAGCTAAATGACGAACCCATGGGCGGTATAACAGTACTTTTACGTGGCGATTTTCTTTAGTCTCTGTCTGTTATACCCCCATACAATATGAGACATGAGCTGATTGTATTATCGCTATGCATTTGATATTAAATATGCGAGCATGATTATGAGCCAACGAACATGCACAGGAATTCTCTGATCTTTTACTCGCGATTGGTAACTTCGCGGTGTATACTCGCACGAATAAGTGAAAGTAATTTGAGCTATTTTCAGGACATCTACACTATTCAATATAGGTATTATATGCAACTTAAAACATTTTGGGTATCAATCCTGTAGCCTAATGAAAAGACAAATTCCGCGCGAACGGAGTCGCGGGCACAGCTAGTATTTAATATTCGTTTATAACGTTGAAAATACCCAATGCATATTTTGGGTATCGAGAAATTCGTTAGTGTAACAATTTTCACGTAAATAATATTAATATCATCTAGAGACTTTCAGTTTTATATCGTATTACACATAGGTATGATAAATTAAGATGAGACACAACGATTTTTGTAGGAATTGCAAACATTATAGTCAATTCAGCTTACGATAATACCCAGCTTCCTAACATAAAAATAAACCTCACTTATCCCAAAAATAAAATATCCAACTCCTTATTGTTCAATTGCCTAATTCGTCGAGAGAATTAAAATTGCGCCAGACATGATATCCATGAAAAGTAATAAGGATCTTATAATATAGAGTTACTGAGAAATTCTTCGGCGATTTGACGTAGAAAAATTGAAATAAGTTATTTGCATTAGGCTATTGCGTCGTATGAAAAGCAAATACGAGTCAAGACTACTCGACCGCTGATGTCCTTAATAAGCGCCCTCTCTTATATCAGGCCTTAAGCGCTGAACACACAGGCATCGGCAGCGGGTCAGTGAATAGCTTTACTACTAATATTTATATAACGAGTCTCGATAAAGGTGAAATACCTTATATTTGCCTCGACACGACGATGTTTGTTGAAACGACGCATCAGGTAAAAGTTATGTGTATAAATAGTTTTAACTATAGGTTTAAATTGTCTTTCGGGATATGTACCACGTATCCAATCCATTTGCACTAGCAAACCAGTAATCCATGATCATGGCACTGTTGCAATCCAGCCACTCCTGTATATGGCGCTTTCAACAGAGACAAAATTTCGGATTCTCAAAACATAGATACATGGTACATGCTATGAAAGACAATGCAGAATGAAAAATCCTATTATGCTTTTTATTCAATATAAGAAGCAGAAAATACTTGACATTCATTTAAAAAAACTAATGTTTGCCATAATTTAAAATGCCATAATTTCATAAGCAATACTGGTATTTGCCATAATTTAATTAGAAATAACGCTTCAGTTGCCATAATCTTGAAATGACATAAAACTACTTTCACTAATTCCATTGGTCATAATCGATCAAGTGTCATAATAATTTTAATCCATAAATTTATTTGCTATAATTTTTGTTTTCAATAATGCCATTTTCCATAACTTTTATTCACCATAATATAAATAAAGATAATTTAGTACAAGCGATAGTATAGTAGATTTTGGTAAAGTTTTCGAAATACGTCGCCGTTTTTGGGGTTGTGAGTGATTGTTAGGTCTCGGAATCCCCCCTCACCATTTTCACTTGCCGGAAATACTTGGTTTCCTCTGAAAAAAAATTTATCTCCAAACATCGGTGTGTATGGCACTGCCAACTTCCACATTCTTCACACTAGTTTAATAAACTAAGGTTGCAGGTCTCCTATTTTCGGATTAAGGTTCAAAAGAGAACCTAACATAACCTATTTAGTTACTTATTACAGTCGCACCTAACATGCACCTAACCCTAGATACTCGATAGCAATGACGCACAAATTTGACATTAGCTATCTATGTCATTCATACAAGATGGCGGTTGCATTTCGTTTCACGTTTTGCACATAAAACCTAAATATCTCTTTTATTGATTCCACTAGTTTAATAAACTGAGGTTGACGGAACCCTGCTTCGCAGGGCTCCTATTTTCGGGTAAAGGGTCAAATGAGAACCTAACACAACCTATTTAGTTACTTCCACATAAAACCTAATATTACGTTCCGTTTTGCATATTTGAATAAGGAATTTTTGGAAATTGTTTAAAAATATTTAGACGCAACTCCGGCAGCCAAAATTATTTTTGGGGATTAAAACTAGCTCCCTTAAGCCCCGTACACCACCAATACCCTCAAATTCGCACGACTCGTTTCGAAACCCAACCCAAATTTTTTATTCACAATTAAACCTAAAACTAAACCACCTTCTGACCTAACCTATCCGAGTCGGATTGCACTGAGTCGGGGTGTTAACGATAATTAATTTCGACCTAACAATATTATGTATTTTTTTCATAATTATATCAAATTTTGATTATGCCAAGAGTCGATTATGAGATGTGTTACTTATGGAAACTAATTATTATGATATATGTTGTTATAGAAAGTCATTTTATGGCAAATAAAAGTTATCAGTGTTGAGTTGTTAAGGCAAACGTTATTAGTATAAATGATAATAGTGCAAGTAAATATTATGATCAGGGATGATTATGGCAAACAATATTAGTGCAAATGAATTTATGGAAAACGAGAGAATACCCCATAATCAACTACCAATAGTCGTACTAGAAATAAGAATGATTCGATTTTTAAGTTAATAAAACAGAGTTATTAAATGTAATGCTTTTAAAGTATTCCTCAGATTCCAGTTTAAATGGGTGTGTAAACTAGAACACGAAGAAATAATTTTCAAATAATTAATAAGATAACCGAGGTAATACATTTTGTTCATTTACAAGAATAGAAGAACTCAGCTTATATTTACAGTGATAGGACTATTTACCCTACTCATTACATCCATCAATTGGGCATGCACCCGTCACGCCAGCGTGCAGCGCTCTCCTTGTGTCCTGCGCTTTATACCCTCAATACGCGACCTCTCTGACATCAGATCTTATTGCAAGAAGCCGTATTCATACATACGAGTACGCACTTAAGTCTTGTAATACTTCAAAGATGTTTCTAGCCGAGTTGTATGAACATAAACAAGTGGATTGCTGAGATTATTGGACCTCCTTTGAAATAAGCGAATAAAGCTTTTATCAAATGAGGCTATTGAGGCCATTCGATTTCAAACATATCTGAATAATAAATAAACGTAAAAAAGAATAATTTCGTACAAATTATATTATTATTTTCCAATTACTCGAAGCGTTACTGGGTTTTTCCAAATTCTCAGTAGCAGCACGTAGTCTGGTGATGTGCCCGGTAGGCAATAGCAATAGCGCCAAAAATTCATAGTGAAATGTGGGTGTAATATTACATCTCTGCCTAGTGCCTACCCTTCCGTGGGAGAAAGGCTTGAGACTATATATAAAAATAAGTAATAAAAAATTGCTCGAAGATGAAAACTGTATGATAAATAATCACTACATTACTAATAAGAGCTTAAGAAACTGTAAACCAAATATTTATGAAAAACTTTAAATTCAACATATACCAAACATTTAGACGTTTTCGCATATTATACTTTTTTAGATTAAGATTTTCTAAAATACTAGATGTATTTTTTGTTTGATAGTATAGATTGCTCAAGAGATGATCAATTTGTATGTAGCATTCACATAAGTAAAAACCCTTTCCAAATAAATAAATAATTAAAGAGGACTTCCAACTATATTCCACGGCCTCTTATTAATATAGATTCAGATATTTGTCATAAAAAAGGCAGCGATAGTCGAGTGGAGAGACCGACAGACTGCTACGCAGCGGATCTCGGGTTCGAATCCACGGCACTCACCAATGACTTCTCGGAATTAAGTACGTATTAAATGTATGTTAATTATCGCTTGCTTATCGGTGAAGGAAAACATCGTGAGGAAACCTGCATGTCTGAGAGTTCTCCATAATGTTCTCGAAAGCATGTGACGTCTGCCAACCCGCACTTGGCCAGCGTGAACTGTGGCCTTACCCTTCTCATAGTGAGAAGAGGCCCGTGCCAAGCAGTGGGACAGTACATAGGGCTGTTGATGACGATGATTTGTCATAATTTACGTAATATCATAGCATCCACTTTCCAGGTCACTATGATCGAGCTACAAGCAATTTATTACCTATTCACTTCACAATCACAAAAGCAAGCTAATCTATAAAAATGCTTGTGAACAAGACTTTACAGCACTTAACAGCCAATATTTTCTTTTGACCCAGTTAATGATGTTGAACGCAGTTAATAGGTAGAAATAATACGACCTCATAAATTACTCCTCCTAATTCTTTTACCCAGTTTCACCCCGCTGAATTAATTTGGAAAATAAATCAAGTTTGCTCTTAAAATTTCAACTTTTTCTTGCCATTAAAATCAAGTTGCCGGCTATATTTCGGCACGCCTGAGTTTGTATTGCCCTATTTTATGAAGTAATTTAGCTCAAAAGCATATTTTTATAGCTTTGGTTGCAATTTTATTTAAGTGTGACAAAGATAGAGGAATTAGATACAGATAGAGTTTGATTTGCTATCGAATGACACCATATTAATATATCGTAACGTGAGAATTGTGTTTGCCCGTCACAATATTTACTCTTTGGTGTAACCTAATTTTACGTAGTTTAACATTACTAAAGGTTTTCATGTCTACGCACGCAGAGACGAGGTAATTTCAAAGACGTAACAATAAATTCCAGTAGCTACTTCCACTCTATTTTTTTTAATAGCTTAAGATAAGATAGTCCGTCGTATGTCCATCTGCATCATCTTATCTTTGTATTTGTTGCCTAAAATAAAAATGAATAAAATTTAATTAAGCCATTTTGACATGAATAACATTTTGAAGGTTGTGTGACCAAAGTATTGGAAGGGATTTGCATGAGTTAGTGGAATGTCTTCATTTTTCGATTACATCCAAAACTTTTCATCTTGGGGCTCGAGGTCTACCATCGATTTCTCAGCTAAGAGATAGTTCAGTTATAGTAGTACAGCGTGGGCATTTTTAGTGAATAACTTAGTGCATACGTGACACTGGGCTAAAACGACCTTCACCGACTCTATCAGCTTCAGTGGTGTTAATCCAAGAATAGTGTTCACAATTCCAATTGTCTTCTCAACTAGACAGCGCTTGGAATGTACTTAGATGTTTATTGGTATGAAACTATGTTTCAAATACTGATGGAAAATTTAATAACTGCCGACTTACTAACGTAAGCTTCAGACGAACTGTTACCATACCTATGTACCTATATTTTCTATATGAAAGAATATTCTGTCAGTGACTGCGTCTTTACGTGAACAAGCAATATTTCACTGTTTAGTTACGAAGAAAAGACGAAACAATATATCCAAATTCTTTCGTATGACACCATAATAAATGAATAGGTTTTTGCTGTCTTTGCTGATACATATGACATTAATATATTGACATTCTGAAGCATACATATAGGAAATACAATGTAAGTCGTCTTCAGAAGTATTTCGTGGTAACTTACAAGCTTTAGAAATAGGAAATGTTTGTGCACAGATGTGGTTGTAGGATGTGGCTTGACTTACTGTTCGTTATATCTCGACAAAGTTAAGTAACACTTGCACAGGTCATCACTTGGATGGGTGACCGCTTGTAATGGCATTTAACCCTTAACCACTGACGTGTATTTACTGATGTTAACACTGATGTACGTCTCTCAGACCCAAGGTTTTTTAAAACGACTCTAACCAGCTATTTTACTTTTTTTAAGGGCTGGTTTATTTATTTATTGTAAGTTTTAATCTAGAGTATTTGCTAAATAAAAGAAAAGCACACATTTATAAAAATACTTTTATTTGTCAATCAAAATACAAAATGTAAGAAAATTGACAATAACAAAAATAGCCTCCCTTCTAACGGCTCATAAACTTATTTTATCAGTCTAATATTATCACAGACCTGATATTACTTAAACAACTATATAATAAACTTTAAATCGAAAAAGAAATATGGCACCTTATAATAAAAATAACAACTTTTTAACGGCATGCATTACAAGCCGGTTTTGAGCACTGTAAACAAAATGGCTTTTTACAAGCATGATAAATATATGATGTTTTTCTCTTATTTTGTTTATAACCTAAAGAACCATTTTTACGTGTAGTAAGACGACTATCTTGAGATTCTATTACAATATTAGGAGTTACAGTTGTGCCAATAATGCGAGTTAGAAGTGCTCTGAGTTCTGAAGAAAGTTGAGGTATGATTATACGCCTCTCAAGATGCGGCCTAACTTTGATTCTTGAGATGTAGAAGGTTCTTGCAGTTCCAACTCCTGAACTTTTTCTTCTACATGTACTTCACTCGACTCCATCGGAGCATCATATTCTTTATCCGATGATGAGTCATAATTAGACTCTGGGGCAAATAACTCATGAATATCAGCTATAGATTCATCGGATACCGAAAAAGTCAGATTTTCCGTAATAAAATTCTCAAAATGTTGACTAGTTACATTGATTCGGGGTTGTTTATTTGGCCTCGAAATTTCGGCAGCTGGCAAGCGATCATCAGATGACATTTTAACGCCTTTTTAGCCCTAAAACAAAAATCAAGGTAAATAGTAAAAAGTTACATTAACACTGACGTTGGGTCTCACAGACCTTATGGAGTCAATATTTACCTGTTAGAGATGCACCGCACGTCCGTTCACTCCCGCCGCGCGCGCGTCCCTGCGTTCTAGGAAGGTACCGGGAGGGGCAAGTTTGTGCGCGAACGCAATGAAAAGTTATAGCCAATTTAAGCAAGTGCTTGGGTCTGACAGACGTACATCAGTGGTTAAGGGTTAAAACAGAGTGCTACTTACTTTGGTGGCTACATAAAGTCGCCGGTCCTAGTTCGTGGCAGGAAAAGAATCGTTAGATACTCAAACAATTCTTGTCTTCTTGAAGGCCTTTACTGTGAAACTAGTACTTATTATTACACACTCATACGAAAAAGAAAAGAAAGAAGATATAATATATGTTCGGTTCAGAAATTACGTAGTGATTGTAACGGTGATTAATATACTTAAATGATTGTCACGCATTACTTGTGTCCGTTGATTCATGTTATAGAATTGGTAAGTAATTTATTTTTCACCTCAGCAGCTCAAACATGCCGCTTTTGCTGCGAGACAACAGTGAACAAAACGCGATTTTGATTCGAGCGTGAGTAAAAGTAGCTTTTTAATTTTTCAATCTTCAGTGTCACGAATTGACATTGTTCAGCCATAAATTTGAAACATTCGAATTTTACTGTGCTCTGTTTCTCTCACATGCATATAAAAAGTGAGTGAAAAAACAAACCCCTTCGAATTCGAAATTCGATTTTGGAATTCGACCTCAAAGAAAACACCTTCGGAAACGCAAATAAAAAAAGATATTTGTAATAAAAAAAATACTTTTTTATATGTTTTTGTTTAATATGTTTAATTTATTATTGGATTTTAATAAAAATAAGTCTAATTAATAGTATAAAATTGCTATTTAACCAATACATTTTTATTTGGAATTACAACAATGATACCTTTGAAAAATAAACATCAGGGACGCGGTATTAAAACGCGATTTAAAAAAGTAGCGGGAATAAAAATTTCGCTGATGCTGATACAATTCAATTCAATTTATTTATACATGACAAACGGTGTATAAATGACAAACGGTGTGCATCACCGTTTGTCATTTATAAATTTATCTACACTATAATAGCTTTTCCTAAACAAATATGCCTTTAGTATAGCGTAACGTGGTTTTATAATAATATAAAATAATCTAAAAAGATGAGTGAAACTAGCGATGATGACTGTACTTTAACACCAGAAGAGTTAAATCAACAAGTGAATAATGCAGAATTGAATCTATTCCTGTTCATTTCTATGTCTCCTAAGTAATATGTGTTCTCACTGCTGTGGTGAAAAGTTATGTGTCCTACACGAGAGCAAAGCTTTTTGTATCTCGTGCTGTTGTGTCCCTCACTACGCTCAGGATTCTTACTTTGATTCACTCGCTACGCTCGTGAATCAATCATAGAATCCTTCGCTTGCTCGGGACTCAAAATCAGCACTCGAAACAAAAAACAACATTGCTCTCTTGTTGCACAAATAACTATTGAAATACAGCAGATCTTTAAATGGAGTCTGCTGTATTAGACCTCATAGAACGATATCTTCTATATATGTTGTGAATTTACTTTGAATATACAAATCTTGTGTTTACTTAAAAATTAAATAATAAAGTCTCATTCAAATTCAAGCAGCGAGAGTGAGTGAGACTTTAGAAATGTATATTAACAGTATTTATACTGCGAGCGGCGCAGAGTTGAAACACGATCTTAAGTGTAAATGTAAATTGGACTCGTACATTCGCAGAATTGAGAAGTTACTACTTACACTTGTTTAACTTACTTACTTCTCGCTTTACAAAAAGGTGTGGCAGAAGGGTCTCAGTTAATTTTTCATTGTAATTTTTTGATGGAGTACAAGCAAAATCGATACACGTTGGTGCTTGTAAAATTGTTATAAGGTTTCAATTTTTTAAGTTCACATACTAAAACAGCTGCCTATATTTATAATGTGGCGTAGCTTTCAATCTGGGTTCGTGTGTATGATGATTTCTGTGCGTAATTATTGAGTAAGAAATCTGCATACATGCTACTAAGCTTCTCAAAAAAGCCAACAACTTTGGCAAGTTTTTACATAAATGGACATAGTCGCATAATTATTTAATAATAAAGGTGAAAATACCTTTTCTTTGCCTCAACGACTCGTAAACAAATACTTTTAAAGTTCACGTTTTAATTTTACATTGATTTTGTTGATACTCTTTACACAAAACCTGCTGAAACTTTAAGTTAAAATTATAAAGGTTCGTAGCACGAGTTGTCTACGAAAATCTACGCGTCTACGTCTGCGTAGACTTTTGTAGACACTTTATTTGCCATATACATAATACTTTAAAGGTAAACGTCATGATATCAAACCGTGCTCAACGAGACAGTTCCACAATACAAAAGAGTCTCATACCCGTATTTGCGTAAAATTGCCAAGATATACAGGTAGAAATTCGTTCACCCAAACACACAATAACGTGGCACATTGGATGTGCATGCCTGACAAGGCTCGTTGAGAGTTCGCGTAATAATATCTGCATACGTCGTCTTTGTCGAAAGTCTAATTTGCGTAATGAAGCGAGGAAATATGAAATGCTTGGTGCGGTAAACAGCTTCATATGTTGCAAATTGCAGTTGATATTAATTTAATTTTGTATATATGTGTAAAATTTTATGGATAATTTTAAATCACTTGTCAGACAGTCACTCAGTAAATACTTACTTGCATACTATACTTGTACCTATCTCATGTAATCAGCAAATGCAACATAACAATTATTATGTTATAAAAAATTGTTTACCTACTTACCTGTGTGATTTTAGTTTGTAAGATAATTTGCCATTCAGATTAAACACCATTCTGTTCTATGTATTTACCTATATAGTTGAGTTTTTTTGTACTTTCGGTTAATGGCAGTGATCGATATATCGATGTGGTCCGGCAGTGGCGGCAATAATTAGTATCGTGGTCGAGATACATGCGAAATGAAACATTGAAGATTACAATGATTACATAATCTTGTTTATTTTTGCGCGCGGAAGGTAATGAAGGTATTACAAGTTACAACACCGCTGTTGGCGTCTGTGCACATCTCGCTCTTCGAATGCTTTGTCTCATTTCAACCTTGCTCGTCACGATGCAGTTTTTGCCACGCTTAGCCGTTTCGCCAAAACCTTTAGTATCACTAGCATGCGTGTTTATGTTAAAGCATGGAAATTATATCTTTATGTTGTTTTTGTTTTTATTATGTAATTGAATCGTATATCTGACACTTGTCTTTGTTTATCGATTATGTAACGTAATCGTGCGTAATCGTATATGTAGGTGACATTACTGTAGTATGGAATGTGTCAATGTCAGAAATTAACCGGAATGTGCATTCACGAATGTTGTTTGATATAGAGTAAAGCAAAAAAAAAAATGTAATCCTGGGCTTTTTGCTCATTGTATAAATTATTTTAAAATACTATTTATGTTAAATGTAGTATATAGTTTATAGTTTTAGTATATAGTTGTTAAATTGCTTATTGGTTTTGACGTCCGCGTCTACTGAGGAGCCAGTTGAAAACCAGCGCCGGGCGCATACGTCCGGCATTATGCTGAACTGGCCTCCTATTTTTATGCAGGCGACAGGCGTGTACAGATTATTGTAATCTCTTTTTGTTCATATTGTCTTGTTTGTTCATGTCTTTCGTCTGGTAGAAATAAACGCTTTTTCTTTCTTTCTTCTTTCTTTCTATATGGCTGTGTTTATGGATGAATAAAGATCTAAGGAGCGACAACGTATGGAGTTTTGTTACATTTGCATATTTTATTATGGAAACCTGTTTTATATTATCAGACATGAAATGTCGATACAATGTTTTAGTAATGACTAGACTTTGCCCGCTGTAGTACCTATGACTTGTCATGATGTGCCAAACGAGTAGACTTAGGCTTAGTGATTGGTCTTTTGACACCGTGTATATTCTTCTAATCTTAATATATAAAATCCTTGCGTTACTGACTGACTGACAGACACGCTACAGCCGAAACTATTTGGCGCAGGAAGCTGAAATTTGGCATGTATGTTCCTTGGGGACCGTAGAGGTGCGTGCACTAAGAAGGGATTTCCCGAAATTGCCACGGGTTCGGTAAAAGGGTTAATTAAAAAAAAATGCAGGTGTAGCTGTTGGTGTCCTCTAGTATACACATAAAGATAAATTACACCAATTTTGACAAAAAAAAATTTCAGTACATACTGTCTCTGAGCAGTTAGATCAAAGTCAAAGTCAAAATCATTTATTCATCTAGGCCACAAACGTCAAAATTTAAGTTAATTACTTAATGATTCTATAATTGCATTGAATGCCATGTTCGCAATGCAATAAGTAGAACCACGAGAAAGAACGGACAATAATACTCATGGCCACTCTTTTCAATCGCCAATCTAATAGTTATACATTTCAATGTTGTAAGGAGCTGCAACTGTTTTACATTGTAAATTACCTACAGTGGGTTCCCTAACCTAATTCAATCCAAACATTACAGCCATAATACGTTATAAGTTATAGACTTCTTACGGAGAGTCCGGTAAGGATTAGTAAGCAGTCTGATGTTTTCTAATTGCTTTTGGTGGCAAGTGAAATATAAGCACTCAGTAAGTGGTATTAATTTTTTTATAATCATTAAAGTAAACATTCACGCACATTTTAACGTCAAATCCACAGCAAAGATTAAGTAACCAAATCCGATCTCAGAATTTGGCTCGTAATATCACGCTCATAGCCATTAAACAATTAAATCATCCTTATACAAATCGAACAGTATCCAATAGACGCTCTCGAATTTAAGCACATACTCCCATACTCGGCAACAGTGAAATGGTTCCATAGTTATCTGACTGATAGATCTCAATTTGTTCAAATGGATAGTGATATGGAAGGTAATAAGGCCAGTTCTTCTTGCTGTCAGGTAGCCAGGGGTGTACCTCAAGGTTCCATCCTTGGCCCTCTCCTTTTTATATTGTATTGTGCTGATGTTGCCAACCAGATACTCAACGCCAAATTTCATCTGTATGCTGACGATCTCCAGATATATTTATCCTTCCTTCCTCAGGACTGTTGGCTTGCTGTAAATAAAATTAATGAAGACTTAGATAGAATATCTAAATGGGCAAAAAGCAACTGCTTAGTACTCAACCCCTTAAAATCCAAATTTATTATAATGGGCTCTAAGAAAGGTATTCAAAAAATTAAGGCTATGAATCCTCTGATACATATTGATGGCTGTCCAATAGAGCAGGTGTCAGAGGCTCGCAATCTAGGTCTAGTAATGGATGGTCAACTTCAGTTTGAGACGCATGTTCTTGAGGCTGTACAAAACTGTTTTTACCGTCTCAAATTGTTGTACAGAGTGCGGCAATACCTCAGCACGGACATGAGAATCATGCTATGCGAGTCTCTGATCCTATCTAGACTAAATTATGCTGATAATGTGTATGGTCCTTGTATAATAGGTAGAACTCAGAGGCTAATTCAGCGGGTACAGAACGCATGTGCACGGTTTTGCTATAGTATTCCACCCCGTAGTCATGTCACTAATTATTTGAACAATGGCAATCTGTTAAAAATGTCTGCACGCAGGCGTTTTCACCTAGCTTGTTTACTATTTAACATTGTGCGGTCCGGGCACCCAGATTATCTGTTTAAGAAGCTGTCTTGGTCCAAGGACATCAATTGCCATCGCACAAGAGCATCTAAACATCTTTTAATTGTATCGCGACACAGAACGACTGCTTTTCGTGGCAGTTTTAGGTATGCTGCCACGCGATGCTGGAACGATCTGCCGCCTCCTCTTCTAACTATTAGAACGCTTTATACATTCCGCATAAGGCTAAAGCAGATTTTATTAGACGAGCAGAAGCTCGGGAGGTAGGATTTGCATTTACTCGAACGATTGCAGCATAATAACAACAGCTTACTTGGTACTTACTTGTATCATTGTATGGCATGCTGAATAACGTCATGAAATTTTGCAGTCATAACACCACATACATATACACACACAAAAACACTACACAAATATAGAACACATATGATGTCACAAGTCAAATTTTAATATAAATTTATTATTAAAATTGTAATAACAATCCATACGCCATTTTTGATGCGCAATGCCATAGATTTAAGATTAAGCGTCATTGTTGTGTGTACTTTGACACTAATGACACTGCTTCGTTCAGAAACTGGACAGAAGTAAATAGAGTTTACGTATGATGTAAGCAGTTTTTGCAATTGAATGTTTAAGTTAATTTTTACTAAGATTTTTCTATTTTGTTATTAATAAGTTTTATTTTGTATGTTTTTATTTTATACTTTGTCATTCCGTGACGCCATTCAATGGACCTGCAAGAATACCAGCGCTGCGGCAAAGTTTGTCGCAGCATTAGCTGAGGCGGGCTCCAATTTTGGCCTCACTCATGCTGATGCTTCTAATTTGTTATTAATTTAGTATTATTTTATTTGCATAGTTTTTTCTGTCATACATTGTTGTGAGGCACAAAATAAAAATTTTCTTTTCTTTTCTTTTTCTTTTTTTTCTTTTCCATTACACTTTATCGTCCCGATACCGACGATACATTTCCGAACGGTGTTCGATTTCCAAACGCATTCACGCTAAAATAAACATTAGCTTCTGTTTCAAAACAATTGCCATTTCACTAATGTTTCGCGTTCGTTTCGATTCGTTTTTCAATGGTAACATTCAATTTCTTAAAAGCTCTATAGCGGTACGTTCATTAGATTTCCTCTGGCATCTGTGACCCGCATTCAACGATTGTTTGACTGCGACTCGCCCTGCATTGTCGACACTTTTACACCTTCTTCATTAATAAAGCTCTACATCCAGATATTACGGCCTCCTTTCATAAATAAAAATAAAATCTCTTTGTTCCAGAATATAAAATGAAATATAAAAATATACTCCGTAATTTATATAATATACCGTATTTAGGTAACGCGTAAAGGCTTTTATTTACAACTTTTATGTCACTTTCTCTTAGAGAACACACGTTTTATGACGTTAAAACATTGTATTGATTTAATAGTATCAATGACAATCACAGGTTTGCTTTTTTTTACGGGACACTCAAACCTTGGAGCTAAAATACCTTCTTATACACATTTTAACTTAGCACATTACCTTATAAATACTTAAACCTCTATGGAAACTATCAGGCCCGGTACACGTTATTCTGCTATATATGTAAGTTCTAGTTAAAATACTGGTTGTTAAATTTGAAAAAGTATCTGAAACAATAGCAAAAAACATTCTTTAAGAATGCATTCACTAGGGAAAACCATTAAGCGTTATGTAATATTTACAACCTATTCCAATACTATTGGTAGACCTTGAGCTTCCCCCCCCCGTGGGATCTCCACCTTGTCGTGGTGGGGGGGCTCAGTAACCGTGGATTGGTCACCCGCGGTGAAGCTAAGAGGGATCCAGGAGGGGACGCTCCGTGTGGGCTTGACGGAGGCCTGCGCTCGCAGTCGGGCGCGGTCGCGGGAGGAGAGGTGTGTCGGTGTTGCGTTGCCGCGCGCCCTATCTCCCGCGACCAAATGGAGGCGCACCATCGTTGCGTCGCGGCGGGGCCGCAGAGGAAGAGGAGATGCGGTGTTAAGTTGCCGTCCTCCTTATCCTCTGCGGCCGCTGGTTGTTTTGGCGGCGGAGCCCAACACCTTCATCCGCCGCCAAGGGGGTTTTGTTCGGGGCCCGCCTGACCATCTGGCGGGCCAATGCCCGTCGGGGAGTGGCGAGGAATGCTTATGCGATACCCTACCCTCCGACACACGGGTACACGAAGAACACGGGTTGGTTTTTAGTCAGTAAGAGTCTGACAGTCCCCTTCGCCCTTACCCCCCAGGGCGGAGGGACTCCATGAGGATTTTTCAACCCGACACAAAAAAAAAAAGACCTTGAGCTTGTCGAGTTGCAGATAAAATTTTATATAATATGCGTGCGACAACTATTATCCTTTAAAATACGTGCGCTGGATCCCACTAGATTACTTTTAATATGTACTTTGCGCAGAAAAATATTAAAATAAATGAAACTAAATATTTACGATGATTAAATTCAAATACCAAAATTAAAATATTCAAAAGCTTCTAGTTTATCGCTCATTAAATGTTTTCGTCTGCGCCATTTCTCGTATTGCCACGAACCAAATAATATTTACAATGAAAAGTTAGCAAATTAATTGTAGGATTCTGGCAGGCTCCGTATTACACAGGTAGCTGGTTACCCAAGGGAGCGTTCGCAGCCAAACTCCGCCAAACTCACTCTGAATGTGTAAACATTGCGGGAAATTCAGGGTACCTACCGATCGACGAGTTTTTGCCTTAATTCGTAGAACTAAAGACCGGTAAAGATACTTTGATTAAGAAGAATTGATAGAAGTTTTCTTAGTTTGTAACTAGAACTCTGTGGGCTAGACCAGCAATTAACTACTTTGCTACACGGCTGATTAGTTATAGAGTTATAGCAGTTAAGGTGGGTTTGTGTAGAATAAAACATAGTAAGTATTAATCGATTTTAAACTTTCGCGCTTTGTATACATCATACAAAATAGATTAGCGGGTCTTAATCGCGTACAATTAATTAATTTAAGCTATAAATACCTATTTGTTTCCGACGTTTCGCTCGTCATGCACCGAGCGTGGTCGCGGAGAGACTCATGAGAGTTCAAGCATAAAGCTCAAAGAGTAAAGGAACATATCGCAGCTGTGAAAAGCCGACATATTAACCAATCCACTGGATAGAACTGCATCAACCACAAGTCTTATCCACCGATCGTCACTATTACTCCAGGATAGTACGTGAAGCGGTAGAAATCAAGAAATATAACAATTTCAACCGGGAGGATGGATATAGATTATCGGCTACTTGGAATCCAGTCATCAGCAAATGTAAACACCGCCGCAGTGATAAATCTCAACAGTGTGTAGACGTCATTAGTGTAGTGTGTAGGAGTACCGACAGTGCGAACTTAAATAAAGACCAAGTGAGGGTAGGTGACGAAACCCGCACTTCCACAAGACGACGCTGAGCTCTCGTCAGTCTCTCCGCGGCCACGCTCGATGCAAGACGAGCAAAACGTAGGAAACAAATAGGTATTTATAGCTTAAATAAATTAATTGTACGCGATTAAGACCCGCTAATCTATTTTGTATGATAGTAAGTATTAGTAAATCGTTCTTACAAGTGTTTTCTGCACGTGTAGGTACTTGACCTCTGATGGATCAACAGATGGTATTTGTCGTTTCTGTAGGGCATCACTGATTGTAAAATACGTGATAATGAATAAGGATGCTTTGATTTTCGTTGTCCCTTTGTAATTACTTGCGCATAAAACAATATTATAGTAATTATTTTCGGAACTGGATGGTCCATACGTTATTTGACTAAGAAAGCTTGATCGGGGCAAAATAATTTTATTTTCAAACATCTGTTTTTTGTCTGCTAAGCTTGTTGTTAATTTCTGTGTTATAAAGCTTGACTTTAAAAGACGGAAACGACGTTGGCTCTGAAGAATTACCAAAACCGCACTCCTTAATTATTTCCCAGTCAAAAGTAAAATTTATTACTTCAGAATCACTTTATTTGCGCGATTGCCGCAATAAATATCTTCAAGAAAATTACACAAATGAATGATTGTAATGAAGGTTGGATTGTTCGTAATACTTATAACTAGCTAAAGACAAACATTTATCTAAGAGTCTGGATAAAGTCGTTGTGGGTGGCAGGCATCTGGCATCCGTCTCAGTGTACACGACACATTACGTTAATGAGTGAGGATGAGTTAGCTCAGCACACACATAGACACGCGTAACACACAATATAGGCCACTACACACGTGTCTTATTTCCCTGTAATGATATGCGCTTCTTGGGAAATACCTGCGTACTCAAAATAACAAACGATCACCGAACTGCTTTTGCAATTGTAAATCATTTATTTTACTACAGTTTAACCTTATATTAACATTTAATATTTACACTGAAAAGCTTATATTTCGTTCAATCGTTTAACCACGTCAACTGAACCTTCTTTATAATTAAAAGCAAGTTTATCTTGAATGTCTTGTAAAGGTAAATTGCTTTTATATAATTTTTTTTGTCAGGCATTAATTACGTTCCGTTTCTTAAAGAGCGTGTCAATACTGGCCTGGCGATTCTTTAGCATGATTTCAACTACTAATTAGATATGGAGCAATCTGAAAATTAACATACGCTACGCAGTGGCATTGAACTCCTTTCTATCATTTTATACATTACATAGAATACAATATACTTATGTTTTGTTAGTATGTATGTATTTAATTTCTTGTGTGTGAAATGAATTGAATTTCAATTCTGCATTTGAACTGTGTTTTGTGCTAATCTTTCCACAATTATTGATAAAACACACGTCAGCTGAAGTAACTACACAGAAATACGAATGTAATATCAAATGGCTTTCTTAAACTATTGGGATTTTTATGATATTTAGTAAAATTATAAAGCAAGAAACAGTCTGAAATTCAATCATTGTCATGTTGTGGACCGTACGGGAAATGGATTACTCCTCAGCGACGACAAAACGAAAAAGGAAATACAATAAACAGGCGAGAAAATATTCATACATAAAATAAAAACAAATAATAAGTAAGTGGGTCAAGTTGACAGGAATATCACCGCGTCGGCGCGATAGAATATCCAGCCTAAAGGGATATTGTTTACTCTTTTGCGAAAGAATTACGAGAGAGAAAACAAATTGGGAAATATTCCGTTTAGTCCGGCCACTGTCTCCAATTCGTTATTGCGTCTCACTCCATTAGTTACACGCTGTACGTTTGATTCCAACTACAAAAGACATCACGCAAAATAAAGTTATGTCTAGTACGAATGTCAAACTTCCGATATTTTTTGTTTGCCAATGAGAATCATTGATAGTAATCACATTTATGACAGTGTTTTTTTCCGATGACGAAGTTTGCCGATGTATATTTTATTATGCTTACCCAAATAAAAAATACACGAGTTTTAGCTCAAACCAATTTAGGTCAAACTCTATTTATGCAAGGTGTTAATTCAGGAAATGTAATGGTGAATATGACCGATATTTCAACTTATTTCGTTCTTCATGAACATCCTGATTTCACGATTTTAGACTATTACAGCAGCTTTGATATCATTACTTCCATATTTAATTTTATGAAGAATACGAATCAGAATGTGAGTGTCATTTATACAATTATATGGAACCTCGTTAATCTTTATTGACAGCGCTTGGGATAACAAACGGCCGTACCTGACGATAAGTGATAACATCTTTCCCACTTCCCCATTATCTCACTTACATCTCACTTTAATGGAATATCGTTTAGCTAATAGTATTAAGTTTGCTATTTAATATCATTATACTTTGCATTTTTGTCGACGGAAAAATGGTTTCTGTATAAGGGAAATTTGTCGTTTTAATTTGATAACCACATCAAAAGTAATAAGCGGCTGCCTGACAGAGATGAAAACCTTTCGTTCATTTTTAAATGAGTATATTAAAGTAAAATAGATATTCACCACTCTTTGTTTTTGTTGACTGAATTTAATTGAATTTTCGTTTAACAAATATTTTGTAAAAAGTAAAAGAGAAAATAAATACAAAAGAACATGGGTATACCTTTATAAAGA